>CM024470.2:26985705-28290155 GCA_014182885.2 Eucalyptus caleyi
TTTCTCAAACATTAAAACTTGCATCAAGGCACTTTGGGTCAAGCAAAAGCATTGGTAAATATTGTTTCAATTTTAATAGCTTCTAGTTTCTACGTACATTAATGACTTGTTAGTTTCTATGTTTGAGTCTAGCCTCTTACTCTTCTTTTGTTTTGATATAAAAGGTCAATGAGTCTCTATAAATCATAGACCAAATTTGATTAATGAAATTTGCTTAGTGTAACTCTCTTGAACCTTAAAGAGTTCAAATCTCTTGAAAACCTAGAAGAGTTTCCACTGGCCCTTAAAGAGTCGTGGGCTTTTAAAGCATGCATCTTTGAAGAGTTGCAGCCATCAATCTCGAAGAATTGATGCTATTTCAACTTCCTCGGGGACCTAGAAAAGAAACCATTGAAGTTCCTATACTTCTTTTCATTTTGTCCACCACCATTTAGCCCACTTTCATAAATTATCAACGAGCCTATAGTGCTTAGTATTGGAGAAATCTTTCCAGAATATTTTGACGCTGACAAAACGTTTCTATCAGTCTAGTCTGGATATCTGCAGATCGTCTAGTTTAAAATCTGAAGACTTTCTGATCACCAGATTCAAGATTCAAGACTCAAGACTCAAGACTCAAGACTCAAGACTATTCTTACTGACAGTCTTTCCAATCCAGTGACGAAGGAAATCCAAAGCCGAAGTATATGGTTGAGGATTTAATCCTATCCTCTGGAGAAGATCTTTTTGGTTGGATAAATATAACGGATTCTTTTGTTCGTATCTAGATCAATTGAAGATCCGATGGTCGACGAAATATTCTTGGAATGTTCTATTCTTGGAAACCAAGATCCTGATTGTATGGGCGAACAGGATTGATGGGCTATCGTCGAGTTCCTTTAATAGCTCGAATGATCTTCTTGATTGATTCCGTCCAACGGGTAGATTGGAGGAATTCCTTTGGAAAGTGCCAACGGGTATGATGGCATAAAGGAGTATAAAAGGAAGACGTTCTAGTTGTTTGAGTACGTGATCGATAGAAATTCCAAAGTCGAAGCACTTGATTATTAGTCGATTCATTCTGAGTGAAATTGTATACATAGAGAGTGTCCATACTTGGTGATACCTTGAGCGAATGTGGTAGATCATCTACACCTAGAAATCAAGGAAGATCAACACTTTGTAACATCTCTTTGTTCATAGTGGAATCCAGCCAATTGGCTGTCATGCGAGAAGAGTGGACGTAGGGCTTGAACTGCCGAACCACTATAAACCGCGTGTTCACTCTCTTTCCTTTACTTAGTCTTACGTTGATTATTACTTATCGCAAATCCTTCAACTGTCTAAGTATTGCTCAATTATCAAGAAATTATCAAGAAAAATCTTTTATATACCTATTCACCCCCCTCTAGGTACTCGTACTAGCTATATCACTTAGTTGAGGAAACTGAAAACACAAAATTTGCGATTCTTCGAGTCTCCATTCTTTTGCTTTGGAATCAGGTCATTATGATATCGTGTGATTCTTAAACTATTCAAAAACATGTCAATAATCTACTTATACGATGTTTCTTAAAGCTTTGGAAGTTACATATTTGATTTGAGTGTTTTTGGTTTTGGTTGGAAAGGGAAATCTATAAATATATATAGTCAAATCAAACTTCAGTCTCAACTACAATATAAATATGCTAGTCTCTATTCACGAGCTATTTGTATTCATACACAAGCCTCGTTGATGGCTAGTAGAGGGAAAAAAGGAAAATGAAAAGAGGAGAGAAAAGAAAAGGAAAAAATAGAAAAAAATCAGAAAGTCAAAATAATTACATAAATTGCTTTTACAAAAGGAGAAGAGATTAAATTGTATTTTTAGCTGAGGGAATTCCCCGTATTTCCTTTCCTTTTTTGGATCTTTCTCCTCTGTAGTTCTATCATACATAGTAGCTTGCAGTTCTTCACTTGCTTTTAACTCCAAGTGTGAGTAATTTCTTTGTTTTTACATTGCAATCTATTCTCTAGCTAAGTGTCCATACCCTATTGAATCTCCACAAGGCAAAAGGGTTTTGAGTAGTTTTTGAAGTGCTAGTTGGCTAGTATAATACCACTGAATTGAATCTGAAATTTCAAGTAGGTGTCACCTTATTGGAAGGGTATGAATAGCTTTAAAAAAAAGAAAATGCTAAATAGGATAGCTACAAAACTACAACAAGAAAGAAATTCATCGAATTTGGGACATGGATTTCCCTAATTAAGGGAATAGTATGATAGGACAACTCCCACTTGTCCATTGCCGATAGCAGGGAATGCAAATGGTATCATATGGCATGGCTCTCATACATCGACTTTGCTGGCCATGGAGTATGCATATATGTACAGTGTCAACCCATATATGCCCTAAGAAGCACGAGCATTATGTGCATTATTTGTCCATTCGTTGAATTTGCTGAAACCCAAATGTTCAATCATGAAGAACTCAAGGCCATAGAGCATGCACATATGCCCTAAGAAGTACCAGCAATGCGAGTGCACGCACGTGGGAGTGAGACAATTGGCACAACGAATTTCATGTTCATTTGAAAATATAATGAGCAATTCATACATGATGCAAATCATATCAAGATTATCGAATGAGATTCTCCTTGCACATTTTACTGTCTGTCTTTAGTCAGTAAATGATCATCTTCAACCTAATAAATAAGTCTCTGATCGACTGCTGAAAACATTCCCCTGAAGCGCATGACACAGCCTCTAGCAACAAAAAATGATTGAAGAAAACTTAGGGACACAGAAAGAAGCCCAGGTATGGACAAAATGCCCAATTGCCTTGCACTTGTCTCTTTTCTTTCACCTCCTTTCGCTTTGTTGTCAACCAACTTAGTCAAGGGATGTTACAATTGGCGGAGGTAAAATCAACATAAGACTACATAGTGACGAGATCAAGTGTTTGTGCTTCAATGGATAGCAAAGCAGTGTGTACTTTATCCAGCCAACCATCCAACCGATCTTGCTAGGATTTAACTTGCAGAATGCCCAGAACTCTTGGTTGGACCCAGGAAACATGCATTGTTCCCTCTACTTGGACTTTGAGATTAACGAGAATTGAAGAGAAATAGCAAAGAATAGAAGATCTTCATTGCCCATGTGTTTATGGGATCAGACCAAGGAGAAAACAAGTAGTTCTTTTATGCTCTCTTAACTAGGTATAAAGCTTCCACCCATCCATATGACTATCAATTATTCATTTTTTGAAACATCTAAACCACCAATCTATCAAGATAGAGTTCATTCTGTCTTCAAGCTTCGCGTATACAACTGCATCATAAGGTTGAGTCAAACTATAACCAAATGAACTCTAAACTAGAGAAGGATCATATACACACAGCCATAATAATGATGACGTCCAATCTACTCATCCAATGTCATAGAACCAAACCAAGTTGTGCATTGAGAGCAGCCGTGTGTACATGACATAGTTCTCAATAGTGTTGCAAATCACAAGCATCAAATGCCTTGAGAATATAGTACATCCACTCTACCTTTGTTCCCAAGAGGCTCTTTATCTATTAAATTTGTTAAAACAAATCAAGATATTAACACGATGATTAACAAAAAAAAAATGAAACAAATAAGGGCAAATTAGAAAGGACCATGTAACCAAAAAGCAAGTTATGCTTGAAGTTGCTTCGTAGAAAATGTCATCAACATAACATCAATAGCTACACAATGAACATGTGTTACAAATGTGCCTCAAGTGAATCTAGGAAAAGCATTAATGAGACCTACCACTAAGAATTTGATGCAAAAATACAATAGATAGAAAACTTTGATTGGATTTGGTAGTAATGATAAAATTCAGGAAATAATAAAATTTATCTTATTCTTTGTTTGATGCGTGCTCAAAATAAGATAAAGTCAGACATAATGGGATATAAACTGGATAAAGTTATTTCATGGGAGGGTGGAATAAAGGTGGATATGATTTCTAATATTCATATTAAGAAAATTATTTTTATCAGAAACTAAACTTCTTAAATTAACAAAATTAACAACATTAAAATTATTTGACCAAAAAAAATTAACAAAATTAAAGTATATTTCAATATATAAATAATATTTGACACTATTGGTTTAAAAATCTAGATCCAAAAAATTTAGCAAAAATAAAATAAAGTTAATGGTTAAATTTTTACTAAATTGGATGATTCCACTCATACCTAATATATTGACTACATACTGAGGAAGGGTGGCAATTGGGCCAGGCTGGCACAATCAACTTATTTGGGCCCTAAGTGTCACGTCCCGACCCTCCGAGCACGCGCCTATCCTTGCTTGGTCGATATAATAGCGATGTCCCAGGACGCATCGCCGACCCATTCAATCTTAATACACATATGGAAGCATATAAATAATCCTCATACAATAAAACAATGTGATATGAAAGTAAAGCCATAATTTTTTTTTTTTTAAAACCGAAGCCAACCCTTTATAAACACACATGTTTATTTACAACATCAGGTTGCTTACAAAATTATCGACTTAAACAAAAGGTGATGTCCTATGACTAGAGAGTTAGATAGGTTTGCCGATTCGGTTTCCTTCACTTCTTAAACTCCAGGGCTTCTAGTCCTTCATCAACACCATCTAAGGACCTGAAAATGGTTATACAATAACCAATGAAACAACGTCTTAGCGAGTTCTACTTCCTAAGAACAGATTATGAAGAAAATATGCCTTAGGGCTGCCTAAGCACAATCACGAGTCAGAGGGCTTACCTTGGCCTCAGTTTCCTTCTTGCAAGCCAGTTTAAATAACAGATGCTAATAATCATATCATCCAATCATTCGATCGAGTATCGATCAATCGACTCGATCGATTACATGTCAACAAGACCACTCCCAGTCATTTCAAATTCATTCTTGATTCTGAATCACAGCCCTACTAGCATAATTTTTAATTAGCGGAATGACGGCCCCACTCGGCAAGTTTAGACTTTAGTGGTATCACGGCCCCACTTGGCAATTTTAAACTTAGTGGCATCACGGCCCCACCTAGTAATTTTCTCGACTTGGTGGCATCATGACCCCACTTGCCAATTTTCTTGACTTGGTGGCATTACGGCCCCGCCTGGCAATTTTCTAGACTTGGTGGCATCACGGCCTCACCTAGCAATTATCTACTAAACTCACAACCTCACATGGTTATTTTCCCTTCAAATAATGACATTTTTCAATTATGGGATAAATCCCCATATCCACCAATCACACTTAATTTTCACAAACCGGTACTCAATTAAATAAAAAGAGAGCACCATAATAATTAGCACGAAATTCCGATCGTTGGCTATCTCAGCCTAATTTCCGGAAAATAAATAAATAAATAATTATGGAAAATAATAAATAAATGCAATAAATCCAACTTAGGCTTGTTCTAGCCTAATTGGAAGTTGAGACAAGCTCGAAAAATTACTGAGACTCGTTCAATACATAATAGAGCATGTCTACTTGCTAAGTATGCTAACCATTTGCCTAACATGCATAGGTAAATCCCTAATTTAATTACTCTAATCTAATTTATCCACCTAATTGTACTTAATTAAATCTAACTAACTCCTAAGCATGATTAACTGACTAATAAGGGATTAGTGAGCAAAACTCAATTGATAAAATGCGAAGGCCGGATCACCGCAACGATGGCACGATGGCGGCTGAAATCCAAATTTTCGGTGGCACTGTCAGACACTCAAGCCGGGCCCAAAAGCCTTGCAAGCCCACAGAAATTTCTAGGCTTGGTTGATGGGCTTGGGCCTGCTTCTTGGACTTCAAGACTGGGCTGGAATTGGGCCAAATTGCAACTGAACTGGTCTGAGCAATTAAACAGACAATGGGCTGAAGACTGCTGAAGATGGGCTGAATTCCAATGGGCTGAACCGCGGGCTTGGCTTGCGGGCTGCTAAGCCTAACTAACAAGTTGAGATGTGGGCTGCCGCTGGGCTTGAAGGCCGCAGATTTGGGCTGGCGTTGTTTCGTGAAGACCAACGGTGAAGGAGCAGCTGCTTCGTGTGGCTTCGGTTCGGTGGACGATTGCTCGGTCTTCGTTGAAGATGATTGACCGAACGTGGCAGCTCGGTGGAAGTGCTGCGCGTCGCTGCTGGGCCGAACTAGCCGACAAAAGGAGGTCAACAAAGGAGCTTCTTGCTGAGCTGAAGTTGACCAAAGGAGGACAAGAGACGGGCGTGTAGCTTCGGTGGACCTTGGAATCAAATGAAGATGGAGAAGGCAGCGTTGGGGGGCACGTGGGCAAAGCTTCGGCGGGTTGAATCGTGAGGGGATGCAGGGAAATAAAATGTGAAAATGGAGAAGGTGGGTCAATCTCGTGAAGTTGCTGAGGGGAGGATGTTGACCGAATGGGATTGTCACACGAAGAGAGGGGAAATAAAAGAGAAAAATGGCAGCAGAGGGGATTGTTCGGTGGAGATGAAAAATAGACAAAGATACAGAGGAAATGAAAGCAGAACCGAAGGGAATCGAAAGATGAAGGAGACGGAGAGAGGAGGAGTCGTGCACGAAAAGCTTGGCAAAAGCAAAGGGAAAAAGTCAGCAAATTTTATCTCTTCCGTTGAATATATGTCCCCCAAAAGCCCACAAAAATATCCTAATGTCTCGTAATACTTTTCAGCCTTATAATCCACAAAATAAACCACTCATTTATCCAATTTTTGAAGCCAAAGTTGCTGCCCCATGCCTTGATCCGAATTTCACCAATATTAACTTCAATTTCTCACTCAAATCTCCAAATCGAGGTCCACTTCGATGAAGGAAAATCCCGAACAATTTTCTGTAAATCCCTGACATTCAAAGGCTTGGCTTGGAAGTCCAAATTCCCTTTATTTGGCCTGTCCAATTTTCCACTAATTTTCCGCAAAGTCCGAATTGATTTTCCGTAAAAATCTCGGAATCTCCGAAATTTTTTCGGATGATGAGTTGACGTTCCTAAAATAGCTCGTGACACCACAGAACTTTCAATTTTTGAAATTGGGTTCAAATTCACGGTTATTTTCAATCTGGCGCGCTTTTAACGTGACCTAGTCTACCGGGTAACTTTTAGGAATTTTTAGTGCAATTGACTCGTGATCGATTTAGTGTCGATTGACAAGTATTTGTCGTGAAAGTCTCGAGGTTTCAATTATGGACACCAGGTACCAAAACAATAGAAAATTGGTCTAGTGCCGATCGACGAGTATTTTGCAATTAGGTGGAATCACCCACACTTTGATCACATACCTCAATCGAGTCAACCTATCTCCAGTCTCTGATCGATTTCTGACAGTCCGTAATGACCCTTACAGATCAACACGATCAAGTAATCAATTCCTAGTCGAATTCTCAAGTCCATTGCATTTAGATTCCTTAATTGCCTCCCCCGATAATCCAGTTATCTCGTGAGTGATCAACTCAGAGAATAGCACTATAGGCGTGTCGATGAAAGGCCTGATTTTTTTAATCGAAAACAAAATCTAAAAATTCAGGTAGTCACACTAAGGCCCAAACTCCGGGGCTCGTAGGTGTTCTTGTAAGAATATAAATGATAGTTTGGGTTTAATAATATAGATCCAATAACTTCAGCCCAGAAAAATAATAATAAGAGTAATAAAGTTAATGGTTGGATTTTCATTGAATTAGGTGATTTCGTGCTTACCTAATATATCAACTTACATAATGAGGAGGGGGTTGGCAATTGGGCTGGGCCGAGTCGGCCTGGCACGATCAACCTATTTGGGCCCTAAGGCCCAAACTATGGGCCTTGGAGGGATTCTTGTAGGAATATAAATGACACTTTGGATTTTATAATATAGATCCAAAAACTTCAGCCAAAAAAATAAAAATAAAAGTAAAGTTAATGGTTGAATTTTCACTAAATTAGATGATTCCATGCTTACCTAATATATAGACTTACATAATGAGGAAGGGGTGGCAATTGGGCTGGGCCAGGTTGGGCTGTGTCGATCAGGCCCATCTTCTCTCGAGATGGCCTGGTAAAAGGCTCGGCCCAAATCGAATTATATGGGCCCGAAGGCCCAAACTATTGGCCCATCTACTTGACCAGTGGCTGTTGGGCTAGCAGCGCTTTACTAGTGGGCCTCCAAAAGCCCAAAAAAGGAAAGTTCCTCCTCCAATTAATCTCCCTTTCTGTGTCAAAATTCTCCTTTCCTTCACTCGTCAGATCGATATGTTGCTAATGACCAATTATAGTCGTAACCATCAATTTGTCTCAAATGAACCTCGAAAATTACTTAATAACACCTAAATATTTTGTATGGAAGTCAAGTAAGTTCTAAAACTTTTAAATTTTTGCTAATTTAATCTTAAGTCTTTACAAGAAATTTTAATCTAATCCTTTTGATTTTTTCATCAGAGATCGCTGACGCGGCAACAGGCCATGCGCCTCCACGCAAGACAACTCTATCATTAGGTCATGGAAAAAGGAGCTTTGTATTTCAAAATCTTGCAATTTTGCATAGCTACATAAACTCTATACTCTCATGGCTTGATCGGATTTAGTCTTCTCCCGCCAGGATGCGACAGATGATCGAACGTTTCTTATGTGTAGATCCCATTAGCTTCCGATTCGATGCGTGCGTCAGGCGGTACTCTAGCTATGCAATGCCGGACAAGGTTGCTCCACGCAAGGATTTCGTCGTGTCATGCTGCTGCATCTTGGGATTATGTGAAGAAGTCGATGCTGGCTGAATTCTCGTGACGATGAGAGCATTATCACACGGCATGGACGACGCGTTAAGGCGAACGAGGCGAAGACACACCATCGTTGGAGCTTTCATTTTGGTTTTGTTGACAAAGGCGAAGTCGCCGACGCGGCGAAGACCCGCCGTCATCCGAGTATGCATTTTAGGGGCGAACGCGAAGGCACCAAAAACCGACACGCGACTTCAGGAGGAGTGCACTGGGCCACATGTGCCCCTGATAAAACCATAGAAGACACAAAAACATGGAATTGTTATGTCAAAACGCGTTTGATTTTTTTAGAAAAGTCTTCATGTCACCACACGTCACCTCAAATCTTTGCAAAGTTTTTATAAGATATTGGAAGGTTCTTTTATTTCAGTGAAAAAGAAATTTAACTATGACTTCGTGAATGTTAAACTAAACAGCCTCTTGGTTTTGCATAATTCACACAGGCATCCATGTATATGTATTAATCAATCAGCTTTCTTTATTTCTTTATTTATTTATTTCTTTCTTTTCCTTCCAAGCCCAGCAAAAGAGCTGCTGGCCAACCCTTGCCAACCATTAAGCCCTCAATCATTGCGGCCTCACCCAGTCGCCAACAAGGGTCACCCAACCCTTGCCATCTAGCTGGCAAAGGTTATCTAGCGATCCTTGTCGGACTTGGTAGGCAATAAAAGAAAATAAATAAACAAAGAAGAATTTATCAACTCTAACCATCTTATGTAGCTCTACTGGCATCCACATCAGTGGTTTCCGATTAAAATTAATCGAGTAAACTCAGTTGACAACACGTGAAAATGCTTAGGACTCAATTGACAAAATTAAAAGGATCATAATTGAATTGGTTAAAATACAAAAGATTTATGACCTTTTAGATGATTTTTCCTCATGATGTGACTATACTTTGTAAAATTGATTTGAAACAAGAATTTGAAATCATTATCTGTGTATTTCAATACGAAAAGATAATAGTAGCATTCATGCCCATAATTCATGCAACCAGCCCGCGACATGGCCATCCCGACCATGCATGCCGATAGCCTGCTCGTGCCTGGCCATGCCACCAGTGCGGCCTGCATCGGACTATCCTGAAACTTAACAATATCCCAGATTTCCTCCTCTTAGTACTTCGGGCATAATTTCCTTCAAAGGACATCCAAATTGCAAGGAAACTTGCTTCATCGAAGCTAGACATGTCGGGCTTTCAACCATGCATCATACGACCATATTAGAGCATCTCGAGACACCGGCAATTCGGCGCCGGCGATAATGGGACCGGTCGCTTTGGGGCGTTTCGAGGTCGAGATCTTCCTCAATGAAGAAGCTGCCCAAGCTGCTGAGGCGAGCCATAGCCAATTGCCTCTCCTCCACGGCCGCCTTCGAAGCTTCCAGAGATCTTCGGGTTGCGCTTATATTTCGGTTTTATTGGTCTTGCCAACCTGGTTAGAACATGCCCAGTCTTGATTTTGGTCGTAGAGAATGGCGTTTGGAATCCTATAGAAACAATGGAAAGTCAAAGAAGAGAATGTTCTTCAAATCATAACTGATACGATTGTTTTTCAAAGTATATATGGGTGGAGACATTCATTCGACGTACAAGAGAACCAAATGGATATCTGAGCTGATTTAGCTTTGTCTGTCAAGTAGAATCAGAACGAGACTATCCATCGTGCCTCAAGATCATGGAATGTCATTACATACACTAGGAGCATTTTTTTTTTTTATAACTATTCCACATGTTTTTATAAGTAGACAAAGGCGTCAACGAATGCATGGATGGAGCATATACAAACTAGTTCTGCTATCTAATTAAATTCAGGTTTTGTCCCTTGAAAATTAATAGGTATAATGCCATGCCTCTTACAAACAATCTAAGAGTATAGCAAGAAAAGAAAAAAAAAATGGAAGTACGGTGATGGAAAAATTAACATATTCTCTTATTCTTAAAGCATCTAAAACGAGACGATCACTTTTGCAAAAATGAGTCGGTATGAAACCACGGGACAACCCATAGAGCACATTCATGTGATGCGATTACTTAATTGATAAGTTAAAACCACCCACCTACACCAGAAAGTCTCATCTTAGACTTTGGACCCCCTACAATTACATTATTAAACAAATCTTGCAATTCAAGCTCAAGACTAAGAAATTATCACCAGACAAATCAAAGGGAAACGGTAAAAACATCTTTGTCAAATATATGGTATTGTTAGAGCATTGTTCTCTAATGAATTTCTCCTCCCAAAAATCCCTCAACTAGAAACCCCCCAATCGAAAGAAGACAAAATGCATCGAGCAGAACCAGACTAAGCAATCCCGACCGTCCATCACGCGTTTAAGGCCTCCCGCGTTGGCCCGATTGGATGCGAGACTTTCCATGTGCCAACTTTCCCTATAAATACGCCCCTCCCTCTCGAACGGTCTCACAACGCATACCATACAATTCAGCTATAGTCCTTTCCCTGATCCTTCGTCAATTCTAGTATTCCTAAAAAAAACACAACCTCCAACCATGGCCGAAGGACACCACCATCACCACCACCACAACCACCGCCGCAGCCACCACAAGGAAGATGCCTTCACAGAGCCTGGGGTCATCTTCACGGAGCCTACGGTCGATTACAGGAAGGAGGAGAAGCACCACAAGCACCTCCAGCAGCTTGGTGAGCTCGGTGCCGCTGCTGCCGCTGCTTATGCCTTGGTAATAATTACCATCTTCTTTTCAAGTCTTGTCAATTCTTTTCCCATTTTATAATTTAGATAAAATTTGTGTCTTCCCCTTTTTGACCTGAATCATTAGGTTATTAACGAGCATTGAATGCAAAAGATCTCGATTAAACTCACATTTTTCAACTCGACATGATAATGGCATGCCATGCCAGAATGGATCATCCTTATAAATGAACAATAGTTTGAATTTAATTGATTTCCTTCACCCACCAGCCAGAGGAATAAGATTTCCCTACAATTGGCTTAAACAAAAAACATAATTGTAATCCATAGCACTATTTACATGATCAAATACTTCTTTTCAAGGTGAATAAATTAATTTTTTTCCTCGAACTTATCCCATGCTCAGAGCTTGTATAAAAAAATGTATACATAATAGAGAACTTTTTTTTTTTTTGCTCCTTTCCTCTTTACCTTAACTCATTTTGTTTCGTGCACGCCATTGCTGATTAATAATGTGCAAAATGCAGCATGAGAAGCATAAGGCCAAGAAGGACCCGGAGCACGCTCACCGGCACAAGATAAAGGAGGAAATAGCTGCCGCTGCTGCCGTCGGGGCTGTCGGGTTCGCTGTCCACGAGCACCACGAGAGGAAGGAGGCCAAGAAAAAATATAAAGAGTCTCATCATGGCAAGAAGCACCACCATCACTTCTAAACCATGGAGGATCTTCGTCTCTTTTTGCTGCTATCTGCCTTGTTTATGTAATTTTATTTCCTTAGAGACTGCCTTCAATAGTCGCTGACACGCTGTACATTTGCGGAGGGTGGTTCTTGAATCTTGAATTCTGCTGCTTGTGAATGCTTCTCTGAGAGGATGAGCATGGCTGTGTTTGGGCTTTGCTTTGTACAGGTTGTATCTTGGGTGTTCTGATGATCTGATTCCTTGCTTTTACATTTCCACATATTGCTTTAGGTACAGTGATTATATTGAAATATTATTTTCCAGAACTAATTAGCACACAACGGATCCACGCCCGGTTAGTCAATGTCAATTAAATAAAACACGATGGCGTCAAATTAAAAAAAAAAAAATACTTGATCGCAATGTTATGTATAATTACAATTCAAAAATTACGTAAAAAAGCTGTACATGATATAATAGTATATAAGAGTTTCTTAGAATTGATGTTTTGAGTCCTCCCATGAGGACACGTACAAATTAGCAAATTTATCAAATAATAGTTCATTGCGATATCTTCATCGTAACCTCACTAAGCACATTGACAGTTTCTACTAATTTGGTGGGATCTATGTGTTAGTTGCATGTCATTATCATCGTCCATTATCGTGATTTTTTTCCAAGTTAGTTCTTTCAAATATGGCTGAGTCAATTAACTGCCAGTTTGAAATGAACTCACAAAATGACATAATTAATAATCTATATTGTCCCAAATCAAGGGATACATGATGGCTTGCCCATTTATATATCCTGAAAAAGGTTCAATATAATGTCTTTAATTCCACAAAAGTTATATCTCTTACATCATATAGAAGTTGTCAATAAAATTACCATAATTGGAGGGAAATAGCTCCTTTCTCTCTCTCTCTCTTTGATGTAGCCTATTTTCAAGACTAACTTGTTCAACCTAGAATATTAGCATGCATTCAATATCAACGACACTCTATTTTGTCATAAAGATTTTGTCATTTCCCAAACATTAAAACTTGAATCAAGGCACTTTGGGACGAGCAAAAGCATTGGTAAATATTGTTTCAATTTTAATAGCTTCTAGTTTCTACATACATTAATGACTATTAGTTTCTATGCTTGAGTCTAGCCTCTTAGGGTCTGTTTGTTAAAAGAAATCATGTTCCCTGGAACAAAAATTTCTATTCTTTTGTTCCAGGAAATGAAAAAAGAATAGAAATGTGTTTGGTAAAACTTTTGTTCTCGGAAATAGATTTGGAACAAAAACAAGAAGTAAAAAAAAGTATTTTCTTGTTTCCAGGAACAATTTTTAGAATCAATTTTTCTCATTCTTCTTTTTACTTCTCTTTTCTTCTTCTTCTTCTTCTTCCTTTTGGTTAGTTGCCGACCTTAGCCATGGCCGACGCCAGTGACCGGCGACCTTGCCAAAGCATCGCCATCCCCCAGAGACACCGAGCCACAGCGAGGCTCGGCCTCGCCTGTGCTAGGCAGAGTCAACCTCGCCTAGTCAGCCTCGCGTGGCTATAATGAGGCTCGGCCTCCCCAGCCGACGCGAGGCTCGGCCTCGCCAGGCCAAGGCGAGGCTAACCTCATGCCGCCTAGGCAAGGTCGAGACTCGCCAGGGCCAGGCTAGCCTCCAGTGAGCTTGTCGGACGTCGCCCAGCCAGTCGCCGGCCATGACGGTGACCAGCAACCTACCAAAGAGAAAAAGAAAAGGAAAAAAAATGAAAAATAATAAAATAATTATAAATTAAAAGAAATTTTTTAAAAAAATCTAAGAATCTTACCAAATGTATTTCTATCCGGGAATAGAAATTTTGGGAAGTTATCAAACGCATTCTTTTACTCAGAAATTGTTCTCGAGAATAGAAACAAAAAAAAAAATCATTTCTCATCAAAATTGTTCCTTGGAACATAATGGTTACCAAACGCACCCTTACTCTTCTTTTGTTTTGATATAAAAGGTCAATCAGTCTCTATAAATTGTAGGCCAAATTTGATTAATGAAATTTTCTTAGTGTAACTCTCTTGAACCTTAAAGAGTTCAAACCCCTTGAAAATCTAGAAGAGTTTCCACTCCATGCTTGAAGAGTCGGGGCTTTTAAAGCCTACATCTTCGAAGAGTTACAGCCATCAATTTCGAACAATTGATGCTATTTCAACTTCCCCGGGGGCCTAGAAGAGCAACCATTGAAATTCCTATACTTTTTCATTTTGTCCACTGCTGTTTAGCCCACTTTCATAAAAATAAAAAATAAAAAAAATAACAAGCCTACAATGCTTAGTTGAAGAAACTAAAAACACAAAATTTGTGATTCTTCGAGTCTCCATTTTTTTGCTTTGGAATCTAGTCATTCTAATCTGAATTGACAAATTTATGCTCATTTTCCTGAACTAGCATGGAAAAGAAAATTTATTCAATTTTATGACTAAGTTTCCATACGTGTAAGTCACTCTCCCGATTTTATTGTCTAAGTAGCTGACCTAGGGCTTCATCTCTCTCTCTCTCTCTCTCTCTCTCTCTCTCTCTCTCTCATGTGACTTTGTTCCCTAGTATCTCTCTACATAAATACATAAATACTTATGAGTATGATGCTATGAGATTCTCATGCGACTTTGTTCCCTAATATCTCTCTACATAGGTACTTATGAGTATGATGCTATGAGATTGGTCGAAATCTAGTGAGTTAGAATGATCTTTGATTATTGAGAGTATAATACCATAACACAAACCCTTAACCTACGCTCCTGATACCGTGTGATTCTTAAACTATTTGAAAACATGTCAATAATCTACTTATAGGATGTTTCATAAAGTTTTGGAAGTTACGTATTTGATTTGAGTGTTTTTGGTTTTGGTTCGAAATGGCTATCTATAAATATATATAGTCAAATCAAACTTCAATCTTGACTACAATATAAATATGCAAGTCTCTATTCATGAGCTATTTGTATTCATACACAAGCCTCATCGATGGTCGGTAGAGGGAAAAAGGGAAAAATGAAAAGAGGAGAGAAAAGAAAACGAAAAATAGAAAAAAATCAGAAAATCAAAAGAATTACAAAAATTGCTTTTACAAAAAAGAGGAGATTAAAGTGTATTTTTAGCTTAGGGAATTCCCCCCGTATTTCCTTTTCTTTTCCTGGCTTCTAAAATTATGGATCTTTCTCCTCTGTAGTTCTATCATACATAGTAGCATGTAGTTCTTCACTATGCTTTTAATCCCAAATGCGAGTAATTTATTTGTTTTTACATTGCGATCTATTCTCTAGCTAAGTGTCCATACCCTATTGAATCTCCACAAGGCAGAAGGATTTTGAGTAGTTTTTGAAGTGCTAGTTGGTTGGTATAATACCACTGAATCGGATTTGAAATTTCAAGCAGGTGTCACGTTATTGGAAGCGTATGAATAGAGCGACAAAACTGCAGCAAGAAAGAAATTCGTTGAGTTTGGGACATGGATTGCCCTAATTAAGGGAACAATATGATAGGATAACTCCTACTTGTCCAATGCCGATAGCAGGGAATGCAAATGGTATCATATGGAATAGCTCTCATACATCGACTTTGCAGGCCATGGAGTATGCAGATATGTACAGTGTCAACCCATATATGCCCCCAAGAAGCACGAGCATTGTGTGCGCGCGAGAGCAAGAGCCACAGTCACTTCGTCGAATTTGCCGAAACCCAAATCTTCAATCATGAAGAACTTGAGGCCATGGAGCATGCAAATTTATACAGTAGCATCATATGCCCTAAGAAGCATGAGCAATGCGAGAGCACGCACGCAAGAGTGAGACAATTGGCACAACGAATTTCATGTTCATTTGAAAATATAATGAGCAATCCATGCACAACACAAATCATATCAGGAATATCGAATGAGATTCTCCTTGCATATTATGTTGTCTGTCTTTAGTCAGTAAATGATCATCTTCAACCTAATAAATAAGTCTTTGATCGATTGCTGAAGCTACACTTGCAATGAAGAATGATTGAAGAAAACTTAGGGACACAAAAGGAAGCCCTAGTATGGACAAAGTGCCCAACTACCTCGCACTTCTCTTTTCTTTCACCTCCTTTTGCTTTGTTGTCGGCAAATTTAGTTAAGGGATGTCACAATTGGCAAAGAGGAAAGCAACATAAGACTACACAGTGATAAGATCAGGTGTTTCTGCTTCAACGGATAGCAAAGTAGTGTGTACTTTATCCAATTAACGGTAGAAGAACACCACAAGTGCCATAACTTGGCACGCCGGGACACTTAGGTGCCATAACTTCAAAACGGTACACTTAAGTGCCACTTTTTTTTTCGAGTGGGACACTTAAGTGCCACCTCCGGCGACCCTTGCCGGAAATCTACGTGTGATATTTTATTATTATTTTTTGCCTACGTGGCTCGCCGGAACTCCAAATCAGCATAAAAATTTTAAAAAAATTTAAAAAATTTAAAAAAAAGTAAATTTTAAAAATTTTAATTTTAAAAAATTAAAAAAATTTATAAAAAGGAAATTTTAAAAATTAAAAAAATTTAGAAAATTTAAAAAATTAAAAAAAAATTAAAAAAATTAAAAAAAATTAGAAAATTTAAAAATTTTAAAAATTTAAAAATTTAAAAATTTTAAAAATTTTAAAAATTTTAAAAAATTTAAAAAATTTAAAAATTTTAAAAATAAGAAAATTTTAAAAATTTTAATTTTAAAAAATTAAAAAAATTATAAAATAAGAAAATTTAAAAATTTTAATTTTAAAAAATTTTAAAAATTAAAAAAAAAAAAAAAAAAAATTTAAAAAAATTTAAAATTTTAAAAAAAGGGGGGTGGGGGAGGCGGCGGCGGCGGAGGTGGCGGCGGTGAGGGAGCCGGCGGCGGCGGCAAGGGAGCCGCCCCGTTCGGCCTCCCACCGCCCTTTTTTATAATTTTTCTAATTTTATTTTTTATTTTTTGTAATTTTTCTTAATTTTTCTTAATTTTTAAAAAATTTAAAAATTTTCTTAATTTAAAAAAATTTAAAATTTTCTTAATTTTTTACAAATTTTTAAAATTTTCTTAATTTTTAAAATTTTTAAAATTTTTAAAATTTTCTTAATTTTTTAAATTTTTTAAAATTTTTAAAATTTTCTTAATTTTTTAAATTTTTTAAAATTTTCTTAATTTTTTAAATTTTTTAAATTTTTTTAATTTTCTTAATTTTTTAAAATTTTTAAAATTTTCTTAATTTTTTAAATTTTTTAAAATTTTCTTAATTTTTTAAATTTTTTAAAATTTTCTTAATTTTTTAAACTTTTTAAAATTTTTAAAATTTTCTTAATTTTTAAAATTTTTAAAATTTTCTTAATTTTTAAAATTTTTAAAATTTTCTTAATTTTTTAAATTTTTTAAAATTTTTAAAATTTTCTTAATTTTTAAAATTTTTAAAATTTTCTTAATTTTTTAAATTTTTAAAAATTTTTAAAATTTTCTTAATTTTTTAAATTTTTTAAATATTTTAAATCTAATTTAATTAATTTATATACTATTATTTACACGTAGACGCGAAACGGCGTCGTTTTTGCATTTTCTCCGCCACGTCGCGCGTCGCAAAACGACGCCGTTTTGGACCGAGTTCGCCGGAAAGTCGCCACGTCAGCCATTTGGCCGGATTTTCGCCGGAGTGGCACTTAAGTGTCCCATTTTACTCCGATGATGGCACTTAAGTGTGCGGCACCATTTTAAAGTTATGACTTAAGTGTCAGTCTTGCCGCTGCTGCTAGACTTCGTGTCCCGCACTCTCCAATTAACCATCCAACCGATCTCGCAAGGATTTAACTTGCTAAATGCCCAGAACTCTTGGTTAAACCCAAGAAACATGCACTGTTCCCTCTACTTGGACTTCGAGATTAACAAGCATTGAAGAGAAATAGGGAAGAACATAAGATCGTCACTACCCATGTGTCTATGGGATCAAACCAAGGAGAACAAGAGTAGTTCTTTTATGCTTTCTTAATTAGGTATAAAGCTTCCACCTATCCATATGATTATCAATTATTCATTTTTTGAAACATCTAAGGCTGCGTTTGTTAAAAATTATTTATGTTCCCTGGAACAAAATTTATGTTTTTTTGTTCTCGAGAATAAAAAAAAGAACAGAAACGTGTTTGTTTGCGTTTTTGTTAAAATTATTTTTCGTTCTTAAACACATCTAACATAAACAAAAAAAAAAAAAAAAGGTTGTTTCTTCCTAACACATTTTAAGAACACTTTTTCTCTCTTTCCATTTTCTTCTCTCTTTTTCTTCTTCTTTTCTTCTTCTTTTTCTTTCTTTTTTCTTTGGCCGATCGCTGGCCTCGGCCATGGCCGGCGACCGGTCGTCAAGGGCCAACGACCTCGCCAAAGCATTGCCGGCCCCCAACGAGGCCAAGCTCGCCCAGCGGCCGACGAGGCTCGGCGTCGCCCAGCCACCGCCAGGTTGGCGCCTAGCGGTGACCCAGCGAGGCCGAGCCTCGCCGGCCGCTGGGCGAGCTCGGCCTCGCCATGGGCCGGCGAGCCTCACCATGGCTAGGCGAGGCTGCCGGCCCTCGTCGGCTAGTTATCGGCCATGGCTAGGCGAGGCCGCCGACCCTCGTCGGCTAGTTATCGGCCATGGCCGAGGGCCGGCAACCGGCCAAAAGAAGAAAAAAGGAAAAATAAAAATAAATAAGGAAAAATAAATAAGAAAAATAAGAAGGAAAAAAGAAAAATTAAATTAAAAAATTAAAAAATTAAAAGAAATAAAAAATTATACAAATTTACCAAACGTGTTTCGTTCATTTTTTATTCCCAATGATTTACCAAACGCGTTTTTTTTGTTCAAAAATTGTTCTGGAATGAAACATTTTTTTCTATTTATGTTTTTAAACAATTTTTAAACAGAAATGTTACCAAACATACCATAAATCACCAATCTATCCAAATGGAGTTCATCCTGTCTTCAAGCTTCATGTTGTTGGGAAAAAGAATGAATTTATGGAGAAGGCCCTGATATTTTTTCCCACTATTAGTTCTATGAAAATTAAATAGGATAAAATATTTAATCAAAGCGGTAAAGATGAATAGTAAATAACACTAGAATTTTAACTTGGAAAACCATCCAAGTGAAGGGAAAAATCCAGTACCATAGCCCACTTCAAACATCCACTATGATAAATAATGAGATACAACTTCACACTAAGGCGAATCTCTCACTGTCTTTAATTTGTGGATCTAAATCTCTTACAAACTAGATAACTCTCTCAACATAACTTTCTCTTGGAAGAAAAAAATTGTTTCCTCCACGATGCTGCTATGATATTCTTGCTTTTGTATATACTTCTCCGTTGAGAATGACTCCTATTTATAGGAGCAAATGCAATTGGAATTGTATGATATGAAAATCATGTAGATTTATCTCTTAATCTCTTGTGATTTTGTAGATCTAAGAAGAGTACTTTGATTTGTTTCCTAATCTCCCTTTATTTTTTTGGATGTGGAAGATCATGTTGATTTATCTTCCGATCCCTCTTGATTTTTTTTTTTTTACTTTTACACACTCACTACTATACATATTCTACTACATATATACATAATTGCATTGGCCTCTCCAATTGGGAGTGGCCTACTTAAGAAATCTTCCCCTCACTAGCAATTTGGAGAAGGTGTCAAACTTGCAAAAGTTTGACAGGCTTGTATCTTCACTGTAAATAGAGATTTTGTCATCATATCTAAGCCGTTGTTGTCAATGTGTATTTTCTTTAGCTGTAGGGCTTTTTCTTCCAACAAATCATGTATCCAATGATATCTGATGTCAATGTGTTTGGATATGGACTGGAAAGTTGTATTTTTGCTAAGATGTATTGTGCTTTGATTATCTGAATACAAGATATACTCCTCTTGGTTGTGGCCCACTTCTTGTAAGAACTTCTTCATCCACAAGAGTTCTTTACATGCTTCCGTTATTGCAATATACAATGCTTTAGCAGTAGATAGGGCAACACATTTTTGTTGTCAAGATTGCCATGAAACTGCTCCCCCTGCAAAAGTGATTATATATCCCAATGTAGACTTTCTTGAGTCCACGTCCCTTACCATGTTTGAATTTGAAAAACCTTCTAACATAATTTTACCATCACCAAAGCATATACAGTTATTAGAAGTACTTCGAAGATACTTGAATATCCATTTGACTGCTACCCAATGTTCCTTATCAGGATTGGATAGAAATCTACTTACCACACCAACTGCATAGGCGATATCAGGTCTCGTGCATACCATCACGTAGATTAGACTGCTAACCGCCGATGCATAAGGAACTTTTTCCATTTCCTTCTTTTTTGTGTCACTTTTTGGACACTGCTTTAAGCTGGGTTTGAAATGATTTGTAAGTGGAGAACAAACTACTTTGGATTTATTTATATTAAATCTTTCAAGAACTTTATTAACATACCGTTCTTGAGATAACCAGAGTTTATTGTTCTACCTGTCTCGCAAGATTTCCATCTCAAAAATTTGTTTTGCTGGTCCCAAATCCTTAATTGCAAAGGACTTGTTTAATTCCTTTTTTAAGTTGTTGATCTTGCTTTTATCCTAGCCAGCAATTAGCATGTCCTCCTCCTCCTCTTTTGTCGCCGAGTACTACTAGTACTAGTCAAAGGTCATTTCACTAACCCTCCAATATATATATATATATATGTGTGTGTGTGTGTGTGTGTGTGTGTGTGTAAAATATATTTTAATTTTATCTTTTCGGATATATTGAAGTGTGATTTGGTTCAATTCGGTTTGTTCTTCACACTAAATTACTTTTATTTGAAAAAGAATTTTACTGGAACTTAAAATCAATAAAGATTGCTAGATCTAGGTTAGGTAAGAGTGGAAAGTTTTTTTTTTTTTTTTTAAAGAGATGTTATTTAAGCATGCGAGTCTTAGCAATTTAATTTGGATCTATGATAAGCGACAACAATGGTAATAGTAATTCCTCAAATGGGATTTAATTCAGAGGTAGGTTAGTTGTCTTGTGATTCAGTTGCGATTTAAAACTTTATTAAGTTTCCATGTGCATGCCGAGCACCTCCGGAATTATTTTAATGACCTTAATTGAGCAGAGAGATAGAAAAACCTTTTCATATTACTCTTTTAAAAACTAAATATTTTTCTCTTGATAAAAATTTTTGGATGAAGCGTTTTCCTATTTTTATAAATAATTGTAAAGTACCATCTTCTTTTTTTTTTTAACTGGTAAACAACCGACTATTTATTTCTAAATTTATTTCCAAACAACTATATGTTTCAAATTTAGAAATAAATAGATGGGAGAAGGATTTTTATGAGGTGGGTTTATGCATAAAAGGAAAGTGGGTGGCTAATTGACAAGTGGGGCATTATACGCTTTAACAGTAATTCTGAAAAACGGGGCCACCCTAGCCCATTGAATGCTTCTTGACCCGGGCAACGTAGGCATTCTTGTTGGAATATAAATGACACTTTTGGTTTGATAATCTAGATCCAAAAAAATTAGCGAAAACTAAGATAAAGTTAAGGGTTAAATTTTACTAAATTGGATGATTCCACTCATATATAGTATATTGACTACATAATGAAGAAGGGTGGCAATTAGGCCAGGCTTGGTCAAGCTGGCACAATCAACTTATTTCGGCCCTAAGGCCTAAACTCCGGGCTTAAGAGGGATTCGCATAGGAATATATATTACACTTTAGGTTTAATAATATAGATTCAATAACTTCAGCCCAAATAATAATAATAATAATAATAATAATAATAATAATAATAAAGTTAGTGGTTGAATTTTCATTGGAGGAGGGGTGGCAATTGGGCTGGGGCGGTCGAGCTGTGTCGATTAGGCCCATCTTCTCTCAAGATGACCTGGTAAAAGGCTCGGCCCAAATCAAATTATATGGGCCTGAAGACCCAAACTCTGGGCCCATCCACTTGACTGGTGGCCTTTGGGCCCGGGGGCTTTGCCAGTGGGCCCCCAAAAGCAAAAAAAGGAAAGTTCCTCCTCCAATTAATCTCCCTTTCCTTCTCAAAATTCTCTCGATCCATTGCTAATGACCAATTACAACGGTAACCATCAATTTGTCTCAAATGAACCTGGAAAATTACTTGCACCTAAATATATTTTATAGAAGTCAAATCAGCCCTAAAATTTTTTAAATTTTTGCTAATTTAATCGTAAGTCTTTATGTAAAATTTGATATAATCCTTTTGATTAATTTTTATCGGAGATCTCCACCGCGATACAAGCCACATGCTGCCACGCAAGACAACTCTATCATTAGGTCATGGGAAAAAGAGCTTTGTATTTCAAAATCCTGCAATTTTGCGTACCTACATAAATTCTATACTCTCGTGGCTCAATCGGATTTAGTCTTCTCCCGCTAGAATGCGACAGATGATCGAACGTTTTCTCGCTATGATGTGTAGATCCCATTAGATTTCGATTCGATGCGTACGTCAGGCGGTACTCTAGCCATGCGATGCCGGACAAGGCTGCTCCACGCAAGGATTTCGTCGTGTCATGCTGCTGCAACTTGGGAATAGGTGAAGAAGTCGATACTGGCCAAATCCTCGTGACGATGAGAGCATTATCACACGGTATGGACGACGCGTTAAGGCGGATGAGCCGAAGACACGCCATCGTCGAAGCGTTCATTTTGGTTTTGTTCACAAAGACGAAGTCGCCGACGCGGCGAAGACTCGCCGTCATCCGAGTATGCATTTTAGGGGCGAACGCGAAGGCACCAAAAACCGACACGCGACTTCAAGAGGAGTGCACTAGGCCATATGTGCCCCTGATAAAACCATAGAAGATACAAAAACATGGAATTTTAATGTCAAAACGCGTTTGATTTTTTTAGAAAAGTCTTCATGTCACCATACGTCATCTCAAATCTTTGCAAAGTTTTTATAAGATGTTGGAAGGTTCTTTTATTTCCGTGAAAAAGAAATTTAAATATGACTAATTTGATGAACGTCAAACTAAACAGCCTCTCGGTTCTGCATAATTCACACAGGCATCTATGTATATGTATTAATCGATCTGCTTTTTTTTTTTTTTTCCCCTTCAAAGCCTAGCAAAAGAGCCGCTGGCCAACCCTTGCCAACCATGAAGCCCTCAATCATCGCGGCCTTCACCCAATCGCCAACAAGGGTCGCGCAGCCCTTGCCTTTTGGCTAGCAAGAGTTAGTTAGCGATTCTTGTCGGACTTGGTAGGAAAAAAAGAAGAAAATAAATAAACAAAGAGGAAAATTATTAAAAAAATTAGTCACATTAACCCCAACTGTCCTATGTAGCATTATTGGTATCCACATCAGTGATTTCCAATTAAAATTAGTCGGGTAAACTCAATCGGTAACCCATGAAAATATTTAGGATTCAATTGACTCAATTGATATGATTAGAATTGAATTGGTCAAAATGCGATAGGTTTATGACTTTTTAGATAATTTTTCCTCATAATGCGACTGTACTTTGTAAAATTGATTTGAATCAAGAGCTTGAAATCATTATATTTCAGTACGTAAAGATAATAGTAGTATTCATGCCCATAAATTCATGCAACCAGCCTGCGACATGGCTGTCCCACCAGCTCGACCATGCGTGCCGATAGCCTGCTCGTGCCTGGCCATACCACCGGCGTGGCCTGCATCGTACTATACCGAAACTTTACAATATCCCAGATTTCTTCCTCTTAGTACTTCAGGCATAATTTCCTTCAAAGGACTTCCAAATTGCAGGGAAACTTGATTCATCGAAGCTAGACATGTCGGGCTTTCAACCATGCACCATACGACCATATTGGAGCATCTCGAGACACTGGCAATTCGGTGCCGGCAATAACGGGACTAGTCGCTTTGGGGCTTTTCGAGGTCGAGATCTTCCTCAGTGAAGAAGCTGCCCAAGCTGCTGAGGCGAGCCATAGCCAATTGCCTTTCCTCCACGGCTGCCTTCGAAGCTTCCGGAGATCTTCGGGTTGCACTTGAATTTCGGTTCTTTCTTGGTTTTTTTTTTGTTGGTCTTGCCAACCTGGTTAGAACATGCCCAGTCTTGATTTTGGTCGTAGAGAATGGTGTTTGGAATCCTATTGAAACAATGGAAAGTCAAAGAAGAGAATGTTCTTCAAATCATAACTGATACGATTGTTTTCCAAAGTATATATGAGGGGAGACATGCATTCAAAGTACAAGAGAACCAAGGCCAAAAAGGGCATCATCTCAAACGAGCTTTGATATTACAGCCTGCTTTCAAATCATAGGCTAAGAGTGTTAGTACTTGGATGCTTTAAAAAATGTGCAATGTGCCATGTAGTTCTTGGATTTTTAATTTTACTTATTTATTGATTTATATATGTTTTATTGATGTCCACCTTCTAATCAACACCCGATAGTATCTACCCCATTGATTTTATATGTATATAGGCACGTCAGCAATTCTAAAATGAAGGGGTTCCACTAAATTAAATAACCAAAAAAAAAAAAGGTAAATGGCGCCGGCATCTAATAATCTCAAGAAGAAAGGGCATAAAATTGTTCACATTTGAGGGAGCTACTAACCATCCCCGAGGTGTTATATGGCATAGACGGATATTTGAGCTGATTTAACTTTGTGTGTCAAGTAGAATCAGAACGAGACTATCCATCATGCCTCAAGATCATGTAATGAGCATTTTTTTTTTTTTTACTATTCCACGTGTTAGTATAAGTAGACAAGGTTTCAGCAAATGCATTGAGGAAGCATATATGCACTAGTTCTACTATCTAATTAAATTCGGGTTTCGTCCCCTCAAAATTAGTAGGGATATAATGCCATGCCTCTGATAAACAATCTAAGAGTATAGCAGGAAAAGCAAAAAAGAAAAACCGGAAGTACAATGATGGAAAAATTAACATATTCTCTTATTCTTAAAGCATCTGAAAAGAGACGGTCACTTTTGCAAAAACAAGTCAATATGAAACCACGGGACGACCCATAGAGCACATTCATGCAGATGCAATTCCTTAATCCATAAGTTAACCACCCACTTCCACCAGAAACTCTCACCTTAGACTTTGGACCCCAACAATTACATTATTAAACAAATCTTGCAATTCAAGCTTAAGACTAGAATAAATTATCATCAGACAAATCAAAGGGAAGCGATGAAAACATCATTGTCAAGTACATGGTATTGTTAGAGCAGTGTTCTCTATTAAATTTGTCCTCCCAAAATCCCTCAACTAGAACACCCCCCCAAAAAAAAAAAAAAAAAAAAAGATCATCCCCTAATTTATTTATTTTTGACATACAAACAAGTGCTTTATCGAAAGAAGATAAAAATGCATCGAGCAGAACCAGACCAACCAATCCTGACTGTCCATCACGCGTTTAAGGCCTCCCGCGTTGGCCCGATTGAATGCGAGACTTTTCATGTGCCAACTTTCCCTATAAATACGCCCCTCCCTCTCGAACGGTCTCACAACGCATACCATACACTTCAGCTATATTCCTTTCCTTGATCCTTCGTCAATTCTAGTATTCCTCAAAAGAACAAGCACCCACCATGGCCGAAGGACACCACCATCACCACCACCACCACCACCGCACCCACCACAAGAAGGATGATGCCTTCACGGAGCCTGGCGTCGTCTTCACGGAGCCTGGTGTCGTCTTCACAGAGCCTACGGTCGATTACAGGAAGGAGGAGAAGCACCACAAGCACCTCCAGCAGCTCGGTGAGCTTGGTGCCGTCACTGCCGGTGCTTATGCCTTGGTAATAATTACCATCTTCTTCTCAATTCTTGAAATTTTTTCCCATTTTATAATTTAGATAAATTTTGCGTCTTCACCTTATTGACCTGAATCATCAGGTTAATCACGAGCATTAGATGCAAAAGATCTCGATTAAACTCACATATTTCAATTCGACATGATAATGGCATCCTATGCAATAATGGATCACCCTTATAAATGAACAATAGTTTGAATTTAATTGATTTCCTTCACCCATCAGCTAGAGAAATAAGATTTCCCTACAATTGGCTTAAACAAAAAACCTAGTTGTAATCCATAGCACTATTTACATGATCAAATACTTCTTTTCAAAGTGAATAAATTAATTTTTTTATTGAACTTATCCCATGCTTAGAGCTTGTATAAAAAAAAGTATACATAATAGAGAACTTTTTTTTTTCCTTTCCTCTTTACCTTAACTCATTTTGTTTCGTGCACGCAATTCCTGATTAATGATGTGCAAAATGCAGCATGAGAAGCATAAGGCCAAGAAGGACCCGGAGCACGCTCACCGGCACAAGATAGAGGAGGAAATAGCTGCCGCCGCTGCCGTCGGGGCTGTCGGGTTCGCCTTCCACGAGCACCACGAGAAAAAGGAGGCCAAGAAAAATTATGAAGAGTCTCATCATGGCAAGAAGCACCACCATCATTTCTAAACCATGGAGGATCTCCGTCTCTTTTTGCTGCTATCTGTCTTGTTTATGTAATTTTATTTCCTTAGAGACTGCCTTCAATAGTCGCTGTACATTTGCGGGGGGTGGTTCTTGAATCTTGAATTCTGCCGCTTGTGAATGCTTCCCTGAGAGGATGAGCATGGGTGTGTTTGGGCTTTGTCTTGTACGGGTTGTATCTTGGGTGTTCTGATGATCTGATTTCTTGCGTTTACATTGCCGCATATTGTTTTAGGTACAATGATTATATTGAATATTATTTTCCAAAACCCATTAGCACACAGTCTCCGCATACGATGGATCCACACCCGGTTAGTCAATGTCAGTTAACTAAACGTGATGGCGTCAAATTAAAAAAAAAAAAAAAAATCACTTGATCGCAATGTTATATATAATTATAATTCAAAAAATACGTAAAAGGCCTGTACATGACATAAAAGTATATAAGAGTTTGTTAGAATTGATGTTTTGAGTCCTCCCATGAGGACACGTACAAATTAGCAAATTTATCTAATAATAGTCCATTGCGATATCTTCATCGTGACCTCAGTGAGCACATTGACATTTTCTACTAATTTAGTGGGGTCTATGTGCTAGGTGCATGTCATTATCATTGTCCATTATCTTGATTTTTTCCAAGTTAGTTCTTTCAAATATGGCTGACTCAATTAACTGCGATTCAGTTTGAAATGAACTCACAAAATGACGTAACTAATATTCTATATTGTCCCAAATCAAGCGATATATGATGGCTCGCCCATTTATATATCCTCAAAGAGGTTCAATAAAGTGTCTTTAATTCTGCAAAAGTTATATCTCTTACATCATATAGAAGTTGTCATTAAAATTATCATCCTTGGAGGGAAATAATTCCTCTCTCTCTCTCTCTCTCTCTCTCTCTCTTTGATGTAGCCTGTATTCAAGACCAACTTGTTCAACCAAGAAGATTAGCATGCATTCAATATCAAGGACACTCTGTTTTGTCATAAAGATTTTTTCATTTCCCAAAGATTAAAACTTGCATCAAGGCACTTTGGGACGAGCAAACGCATTGGTAAATATTGTTTCAATTTTAATAGCTTCTGGTTTCTACGTACATTAATGACTAGTAGTTTCTATGGTTGAGTCTAGCCTCTTACTCTTCTTTTGTTTTGATATAAAAGGTCAATGAGTCTCTATAAATTATAGATCGAATTTGATTAATGAAATTTGCTTAGTGTAACTCTCTTGAACTTTAAAGAGTTCAAACCTCTTGAAAACCTAGAAGAGTTTCCACTCCGTCCTTGAAGAGTCAAGGCTTTTAAAGCCTGCATCTTTGAAGAGTTACAGCCATCAATCTTGAAGAATTGATGCTATTTCAACTTCTGAAGTTCCTGTACTTTTTTCATTTTTTCCACCACCGTTTAGCCCACTTTCATAAAAAAAAAAAAAAAAAAAAACAAGCCTACAAGGCTTAGTTGAGGAATCTGAAAACACAAACTTTGTGATTCTTCAAGTTTCCATTCTTTTGCTTTGGAATCAGGTTATTCTTATCTGAATCGACAAGTTTATGCTCATTTTACTAAACTAGCATTGACAAAAAATTTTCTTCGATTTTATGACTAAATTTCCATATGTGTAAGTCACTCTCCCAATTCTATCGTCTAAGTATCCAACCTAGGGCTTCATCTCTCTCTCTCTCTCTCTCTCTCTCTCTCTCTCTCTCTCTCTCTCTCATGTGACTTTGTTCCTTAATATCTCTCTACATAGGTACTTACGAGTATGATGCTATGAGATTGGTCAGAGTCTAGCGAGTTAGAATGATCTTTGATTATTGAAAGTATAGCACCACAACACAAGCCCTTAACCTACGTTCCTAATACCATGTGATTCTTAAACTATTCGAAAACATGTCAATAATCTACTAATAGGATATTTTTTAGAGCTTTGGAAGTTACGTATTTGATTTGAGTGTTTTTGGTTTTGGTTGGAAAGGGCCATCTATAAATATATATAGTCAAATCAAACTTTAATCTTGACTACAATATAAATATGCAAGTCTCTATTCACAGGCTATTTGTATTCATACACAGGCCTCGTTGATGGCCGGCAGAGGGAAAAAGGGAAAAATGAAAAGAGAATAAAGAAAAGAGGAGGAAAAATAGAAAAAAAAAATCAGAAAATCAAGAGAATTAAAAAAAATTGCTTTTACTAAAAAGAGAAGAGATTAAGGTGTATTTTTAGCTGAGGAAATTCCCCCATATTTCCTTTTCTTTTCTTGGCTTCTAAAATCTTGGATCTTTCTCCTCTGTAGTTCTATCATACATAGTAGCCTATCATTCTTCACTGTCCTTTTAATTCCAAATGCAAGTAATTTCTTTGCTTTTACATTGCTATCTATTCTCTAGCTAAGAGTCCATACCCTATTGAACCTCCACAAGGAAAAAGGGTGTTGAGTAGTTTTTAAAGTGCTAGTTGGTTGGTATAATACCGCCGAATCAGATCTGAAATTTCAAGCCGGTGTCACCTTATTGGAAGGGTATGAATAGCTTTAAAAAAGAAAAATGCGAAATAGGATAGCTACAAAACTGCAGCAAGAAAGAAATTCATCGAGTTTGGGACACGGATTGCCCTAATTAAGGGAACAATATGATAGGACAACTCCCACTTGTCTAGTGCTGATAGCAGGGAATGCAAATGGTATCATATGGCATAGCTCTCATACGTCGACTTTGCAAGCCATTGAGTATGTAGATATGTACAGTGTCAACCCATATATGCCCTAAGAAGCACAACCATTGTGCGCGTGTGAGAGCGAGAGCCGTAGTCACTTCATCGAATTTGCGGAAACCCAAATCTTCAATCATGAAAAACTCAAGGCCATGTGCAGATATATATAGTGGCATCATATGCCCTAAGAAGCACAAGCAATGTAAATGCATGCACGCAAGAGTGAGACAATTGGCACAATGAATTTCATGTTCATTTGAAAATATAATGAGCAATTCATACACGACACAAATCATATCATGAATATTGAATGAGATTCTCCTCACATATTCTACTATTTGTCTTTAGTCAGTAAATGATCATCTTCCACCTAATAAATAAGTCTCTGATCGACTGCTGAAAACATTCCCCTAAAGCGCATGAGACAGCCACTTGCAATGAAAAATGATTGAAGAAAACTTAGGGACATAGAAGGAAGCCCCGGTATGGACAAAGTGCCCAACTACCTCGCACTTCTCTTTTCTTTCGCCTCCCTTCTCTTTGTTGTCGGCAAATTTAGTTAAGGGATGTCACAATTGGTAGAGAGGAAAGCAACATAAGACTACACAGTGACTAGATAAGGTGTTTCTGCTTCCTCGGTTAGCAAAGTAGTGTGTACTTTATCCAGCCAACCATCCAACCAATCTCGCAAGAATTTAACTTGCAGAATACCAGAACCCTTGGTTGGACCTAGGAAACATGCACCGTTCCCTCTACTTGGACTTCGAGATTAACTAGCATTGAAGAGAAATAGGGAAGAACAGAAGATCTTCACTGCCCATGTGTCTGTGGGATGAGACCAAGGAGAAAACGAGTAGTTCTTTTATGCTCTCTTAATTGGGTATAAAGCTTCCACCTATCCAGATGATTATCAATTATTCATTTTTTGAAACATCTAAACCATCAATCTATCCAGATGGAGTTCATTCTGTCTTCAAGCTTCATGTATACAGCTGCACCATAAGGCTGAGTCAAACTATAGCCAAATGAACTCTAAGCTAGAGAAGGATCATATACACATAGCCAGAATAATGATGACGTCCAATCTTCTCATCCAATTTCATAGAACACAACACGACACAACCATCAAGGGAGATACAAAAGATTCAGGAAGACTTACAAAAAGGTCTTCGTGAGAAGGTGCTCAACATTAGCTACACAAAGACTTTGGGCATTCAACAATAACACTTGGTGGAATTGTCCTATCTTTTGATGCACGGCTGTAGGATAAGATTGTATATTTTATATGCGGAGTAATACATACTTATAATGCAAAATGTGCAATATTAGGTATGAAAAAAATGGAGATAAGAAAAGAATGGAAGGCGAGACCTGAATATGATTTCCATTAGGCAGAGAATGTTGATTTTCTCTAATAGTTTTTTGTCATTTTCGACCAAACCAGGTTGTGCATTGAGAGCAACCTTGTGCACATGACATAGTTCTCAATAGCATTGCAAATCACTAGCATTAAATGCCTTGAGAATATAGTACATCCACTTAACCTTTGTTCCCAAGAGGCTCTTTATCTCTCAAATTTGTTAAAAAAAATCAAGATATCAACAAGATGATTAACAAAAAATTGAAACAAATGAGGGCAAATTGGAAAGGACCATGTAACCAAAAAACAAGTTATGCTTGAAGTTGCTTTGTGGAAAATGTCATCAACATAACATTAATAGCTATGCAATGAACATTGGTTACGAAGATGCCTCAAGAGAATCTAGAAAGAACGTTAATGGGACCTACCACTAAGATTTTGATGCAAAAATACTATAGATAGAAAACCTTTGTTGCATTTGGCAGTCATGATAAAAATCAGGATATGACAAAATTTATTTTATCCTGCGTTTGGTGCAACCTCAAGATGAGATGCAGTTGGATATAAAGGGAATATAAAATGGATAAAATTATTCTGGGGAGGTAGGATAAATGTGGATAAGATTTCTTACGTTCATATTAAGAAAAATATTTTTGCTGAATACTAAACTTCTTAAATTAACAAAATTAACAAAATCAAAATTATTCAACCAACAAAAATTAAAATATATTTCAACATATAAATAATATTTGAATTCCAATATAAGAAATTAAAAATAAAAATGAAAAATTAGTTATTTTAATTTAATATTATTTTTATTTATATATTTGAATTTAATCATATTTTAGAATATAGAGTCAATATATTTATTACACATTTTAGGTATTTTAGTATTTTTGGTATATTAATATATTTTGCTATTTAATAAAATTTTATTAGAGAGTAATGGAAGGGGAAGAAAGAAATGACAAAGAATTAATTTAAAAAGAGAGGAAAATCAAATAAAATAAACAAATAAAAATAAAGTAGACAAAACTATCGTGAGAGACTTTTATCATCTCCGTTTGCAAAAAAAAAAAAAAATTGTTCATTTATATTAATATATCATTTATATCAAATAATGTACATAATATAATGTAAATATATCTTGCTACAATCACTAAAATAGTGGATAGGATATAATAAAATCTCTGGATTTCATATACTATCTTATCATGTCCTATCCTGATTAGAAATGATGCCATTTGCGATATCTCCTGTCCAACAATTCATCTTTCATTGGTAGAACTAGACCTTCATTAATTTTATCTAACAATTAGTCAACAATATATCAAAATTTTCATTTGTCCTATTATCATCAAAAGAATAATATGTAGATTCTTTCACTTTAGCCATAACGTTCGACTTTTCCTTCATTCTTGCTGGCTTCAATACCTGGGAAGTATATAATTTGTCTATTACCATCTTAGCAATGGCTACTTTAGCAAATTCTGTTTGCCCCATTTTCTCGTTGAACTCAGAAGTTTCAACGAAACCGACCTCATTTCTTCATCCGTGCCTCTTGAATTTCTCTTTAAGCAAACTTTTGTGTTTAGTTGCCATGGTGGATAACTGAAAGAAGTCTGAATAAGGTTATCCCACCATTCTCTCCCTTATTTCGAACTTCAAACCATAAAAGGCCAACTCCACGAAGGTCTTTTCAGGTAAAGGGACGAGACATTTGTCTCTAGTTCTTTGAATCTAGATATATGTTGGTCGACCAATTCATTTCCCATCTGCTTCATAGTTAATAGATCGGCAACCGATGAGTAAGGGACTACTCTTTGAAATTGGCTATGGAAAAATCTTTGCTTCTACTCCCACGAGATGATTGAATTTGCCGGTAACACTGTATACCATGTAACAGCAATTTTGACAATGATAGTAGTGACAATCGTAATTTCCAGTGGTCACCATATGTAGCATCACCACATAATGCAATGAATCTGTTGACATATTCAAAAGTAGACTGATCATCGTCACCAGTAAACAACATAAATTTTGGCATTTTAAAGCCTCGTGGGTATGTGATTGCATCCGTCCAATTTGGATATGATTTCCTGTAGACATTTCCCACACATCCGATATCTTAACCGTACTACCTCATTGATGGGTCAATTACTAGTTGGTTCTGAGTGCAACCATGGGCACCCCTGTAGCATTTTGAGCGCGAAAACTGGATTGCCACATCTGATTCGCATATTGGGGCATGAATTAGGGTGATTGTTGCTGTGGACTGTAAGGTTGTTGCTGAACTTGGAATTGCAAAGGCTGTGGGTTATTCGGTGGGATTGGTGGAATGTTTAGCTGTTCTGGCGGTTGTTGAGGAACATGTAAAGGAGCAGGTTGAGGGGCCAGTTGCGAAGGCTACAATGGGACGGTCAAAGGGATTAGTTGAAATCCATGTTGGGGTAATTGTTGCAGTTAAAAAGTTACTCCTACCCCCTAGGTGGAGTCAACAATGTCCCCTGGTTATCGTCAGTAGTATTGGGCAAAAGGATGGGATTAGGTTGAGACATGGTACCACAAGCCTAAGCACTCTCATTAATCACAAACAATGTATTCTGGCGAGATCCTTGACCAATTATCCCACTATTGTTAGTAAGAAATTTTGTTTGAACTAAGCCAGGCGTATAATTCCCATTAGGTAACGCTGCTCCACAAGTCTAAGTTATCCCTGGGGTATCATTTCTTTGCAATGATGTTGAAGGGCTATTGGCATTGGTGCCAACAGGTCCACAGGTCTGGACCGCTATAATAGCCTCTCCTCTTTACAAGATCCTGAGTGGCGCTGGGGTCGATGTGCCCTGTCCTACAATACCAAAAGTTATCTAAGTACCAATTAATGGAGGAACATACTTGGAGGATGTGGCAACTGGTTCAATTTGGGGTTGAATTGATCTATTCGGCACTCTATGTTGCTCTTGTGTACACTCATGATAGGTGTAAATGATCAATGATTTGACCACATCCGTCATGCTCTTGACGGCATAATCAAGGACTTGTTCTGGCTTTCCTCTAGTGTCCTCCTTTTAGATGACAACATTACAGGGGTGAGCTCCATCTGCCTTCTTTGCTCCTCTATGCACTGCCTTGGAACACTAGTGATCCTCCTCTTGGGCTTGGCTCGGGAGAGGTTGTGTTGATGATGACATAGCACATCCAAGATCGGTCATCAATGGTAACGGCTTATCAGCAATGTTGTCAAAATTTCAAAATTGGACTGACTTCTAGAATGTGGCATACTATCCTCTCAAACTAGCACAAAAGGTCCCACCAAGCCTACCAAAACAATGTTTTGTCGATTTTTTTCCCGTAATGAAATATCTTTAATCGAGAGTTGTTCCTCAATTTTTATTTAGAAAAGGGCAAGGGTTTTGTGCTATTTCAAGATAGAGGATATCGAATACAACATGAATATTGAATTTCCAACTTTTGACAACACTATACAATGCTAGACTCTGAGGTTAAGTTTAAACTATGCCGGATTTAATTGACGACATTGTTCAAGGATAATTGGATACAATGTCGGAATTTAATCAATTACAACGCACTAAGACAGAGGACACGACATTGAAATCTAATTGACAACGTTGGAATCTAATCAACGATGCTGCATTAAAATATAGATACACGCTAGAATCTAATCAATGATGGGAATGTGGGAACTACAACTATTGAAATTGAAGTACGATATAAGAAAGATAAAGGAATAACAGTTTGATTGATTTGTCACAGGGTTTCTCGCTGGATGACTCTGGTGGTATTTATAGAGGTGCCTGTTAACCGCTAAATAGTTATTCATCTTCTAGTAACCACAGCACGTTCCATCTTCTCTAGAAATCGATTGTCCATTTCCTTTGCAACGGCCTTGATCGTGCTTTGATAGTCCCTTATTTATCAATAACATCTTCCTAACCAAGTCTTCATATAACAACTGCTTTCTAACCGCATGCGCCTTTGGCGCTCTTCTTAGTCAATATTTCAAAGGTTTTTGTGAAGTTTGCCGCCGAAGCTACTCAAACGACCACCAGATACCCGTCATTGCATTCCAATAACTGAACATGTGGCGGCTTCTTGCTTTGCTAATGATTATCAAGTTTTTGTCCTCACGCTTATCATCTCTCTCGTGATATTCATGTAATTTTGCTTGGCCCATTATCTTCTCACCGCTCTCGTGATCAGCACATGGCGACAAGGTCCATTTTGAGTGTCACCACCAGGTAATATATATAATGGTAATGAAAAGTCAATTTCCTTGATAACTTTTAAAGCCTGAGCTAAAATTTATCAGTGCTGGGGAAGCCAGCTCAGTTCACATCCAGGCAATACATGACCAAACTCCAATTGCAGTATCCAAGTATGAAGTAGAGCGTGGTAGTTAAGCTGAAGAATTTATTAATCACAGTAAAACTTAATGTAACGTGCAACTTGAAACAAGTAACCACAGTAAGAAATACTTATCAACACACGAACAATTGAAATGCGGCAAAGCATGCCTTTTAAGGAGGATGTTGGGAATAACGGATCCCCGAAAAACTGGATTCGACACCGAATCGAACCCCTAAATCAATGCGGAAGACGAAGCCCGGGAAAACAACATGCATCACCGATCCTAAAACACACCACGGATTCGAGCGTACCTTTTAGCCACAGATTAAACACCGACGTTGATGGAGGAAGAGAAACTGAGCAATCCGATCTGATGAAGCCTTGAAGGGAAGAAAAGTGCGCCGTATGCTTACTGTTCTTTGTTTTGGGAGAGAGAGAGCGTAAGGAGAAAAGGCGTACGTTATCTCCAACTGATGCCTTTTCTCTCTCTCTCCTCCCTTTTATACCTCTCCCTTCCCACGGACCCTATTCCCGTGGGCCGGGCCTTTTGGGCCCAGCATGGGCGGACGGGCCTTAAGCCCATCCCCAATTAAAACCATCAGAGGATAACCTTACAAATTTATTTTGTTCTGATCTAAGGACGAGATGGGCTATGGTCTTTCACTAACACATAAACTGCAAGACCAAAGCCACAGAAACGCGAACCCTCCTCGAATCGCACATCGCATCCTTGGCCATTGTATACTTCTGCGTCCAGCTTACTCTGGTGGCCGCGTACTTGGTCCTGTTGGTCTTGGACACGTACGCCGAACAGATCGAGAGCAGCGCCCAAGAATCAGAAATATGAACCTTTCTCCATCCAGCTGTAGCCACAGTAACAGAAAGCGATCACAACAAAGCAACATTTACACTTCTAACGTATAGAACCAAACAATTTATAAGATTCTAGGATGCAAAGCAAGATTTGGGATAAAAAAATTAGTAACAAGTTTTCTCCGACCGACTTTCTTGAAAAGAATCATCTAGCAATTGCTTGAGACTGGTTTTAAAGTCTTTGACAAAACATTTCAGATCTTTTGGGAAAGCCTTGAACAAAGTAGCATGAAATTGGTGTTTCGCCATCAACTAACAATGGAGACTCCAAGAATTAAGGGTATGCATAATAATCATTCTATTTCTGTTCCAAAACATTTTTTTTTAGAAACAAGTTTGGAATAGAATTCTGTTTGTTAACACAATTTCATTTTTCTATTTTTGGAACAAATATTTAGTCAAAAACTAGATTTTGAACAGAGATAAGACGTAAAATTTTTATATTTCTCTATTTCTAGAATAAAAATAAGAAATAAAACTCTTCTAATTGCTTGTCTTCTACTAGCCGCTTGCCCACTTGCCACCTCCCGTCATCTGCTACCGGTCACTAGGGGCCCCCCGCCAGCCGCCGGTGGCCGCCACCTACCCCTTACTGTTCGTTGCTACCTGGGACGGAGAAATATTGTGTCGTTATCTAATAAATTTTTATTCCAGAAATATAAACTTTGTGTCATTATCAAAAGCGTATCTTTACTCAAAACTTATCTAGGATATAATTTGATTTTCTATTTCTATTTCAAAAATTAATTTTTGGTTAGAATGATTATCATTCACGCCCTAAGTTGCAATTTGATAAATTTTTTTTTTCAAGGTATATATGGTGTAAGACATACATTCAAAGTACCAGAGAACAAAACCTGAAAGGCACCATCTCAAACGAGCTGTGATATTTACCACTGGAAATAAAAATGTACAGACTGTTTTCAAGCCATAGTCTAACAACATTAGTACTTAGATGCCTTCAATAATGTCCTCTAAACTGGTTCAATGTATAATATGGTTTCCAAACTTTTAAGTTGCTTATTTATTCATTTATTTATGTTTTATTGATGTTCACCTTCGAGCACCACCAAATAATTTCAACCCCATTGATTTTATATTTATATAGATGTTGTCAGATCTAAAATGAAAGGGTTCGACTATATTAAATAATTAAATAAATCAATGGTGTCAGCATCTAGTTATCTCAACAAGAAAGGGCATAAAACTGTTCACATGGGAGGAAGCTACTATCCAGAGGAGTTAAATGGCACAGACAGATATTCAAGCTGATTTAGTTTTATCTGTCAAGTAAAATGGGAAGAAGACAATCGATCATGCCTTAAAATCATGAATTGTACTACGTGCACAAGGAACATTTTTCTACTATTCCACATGTTAGTAGAAGTAGACAATATGTTAGCAAATGCATTGATGGAGCATACACAAACTAGTTTTGCTATCTAATTAATTGGGGGTTCGTCCCTTGAAAACCATGCATCTTATAGACAATCTAAGAGTGTAATAAGAAAAGAAAATACAAAAAAGGACAAAAAAAATGGAAATGCATGATTGAAAATTTAGTGTATTATTAAGCGGAAGCAGAGGCCATCTCACACGGTATATCGTACACACACGAACTGAAGACAACGCACGTGGAGAACTCCGGAAGTCCAACTGGTAAGTGCTTCATCGAAAGTGACTGTTCCGCGATTGTAGAAATGGTGATGGGCCGGGCCGAACCTCCATGGAACCTAAAAGAAGTCGTCCAGAGGTGCAGGAATGGGCTAGACAAAAATAAAAATATTATGGGAATCCATTGTCCACGCCAAGCAAATGCCGCAGCGGATTGAATCGTACGGAATCATCGACTTAACGCTCTACCAAGTAATTGGCTGGTTTTTCCCCCTTTTCCTCTCTGGAATATTTTATGCGCCGATCTTTCTCCATCGGTATTATGTAAGACTCCGAGTTAATCTAGTAAATGTCAGTTCTTTTTTACCAAAAAAAAAAAGCATGTAAAGGGAGAAAATCACTTTTACGAAAACCCAGAAAGCTCTCTCTCTCTCTCTTTTTTCTTTTTTAAATTCAAAACCCTATCAATAGATCTTCAATCAAAAGCGTAAGTAGACCGCATTCACGTGATGGGATTCCCTAACCAATAATTCAAAGCCACCCACCTACACCGGAAAGCCTCATCTTAACTTTAGACTCCTAGAATTACATTAGTAAACAAGTCTTGCAGTTCCAGCTAAAGATGGGACGAAAATATTATCAGAGAAATTAACAGGAAATCAATGAGAACATCATAGATATATTTGTTTCCATTAGAGCATTGACCATTAGAGCATTGATCTATTTTAAAGAAAATTAGGAAGCTACTCAAAATTGAAAAGAAACCACACAAATTAGAAAACCTATTTGGATTGGGTCCTTTATGGATTCAAACTTGGAAGATATCTTTGACACATTATATTAAATTTTCACAAGATTGCTAGGGGTGCTAGTGGCGATTAGCTAGAGGAAGAAAGAAGAAGGATGAAAAAAAAAAAGAGACAAAATGAATTGAATTGGCATAAACACAAAAAGTTTAAGGTTGAATTGACAAAAAAAAAGTATGATTGAAATTAGCACGTTTATAATAAATTTAGAACTTTTTTTTTATATATATAATTCTCTCTATTGAAATGTCCTCAAGGATTTCACTATCTCTTGTCTCAACTCATAAAAATCATCTGGCAAATAAATTCGTCCCCACAAAATATCCCTCAAAAAAAAAAAAAAAAAAAAAAAACGAAGTTCATCTTCCCCTCCTTTTTCCTTTTTGTTTTTTGTTTTTGGCTTGAAATACAAACAATTGCTTTATCGAAGGAAGATAAAGATGCATCGAGTGGAACCATATCAACCTATCCCGACCGCCGACGACGCATTTAAGGCCTCCCACGTAGGCCCGATTGGATTTGACTTTCCAAGTGCCAACTCTCCCTATAAATACACCCCTCCCTCTCAAACAATCCCCCAGCACATACCATACCATACATTTCAGCTGTATTCCTTTCCCTGATTCATTGTCAATTCTAGTATTTCCCGGAAAAACAACCACCGACCATGGCCGAAGAACACCACCACCACCTCTTCCACCACAAGAAGGATGATGCCATCGCGGAGCCTACGGTCATCGATTACGAGAAAGAGGAGAAGCACCACAAGCATCTCCAGCAGCTCGGTGAGCTCGGTACTGTTGCTGCCGGCGCTTATGCCTTGGTAATCATTATCATCTTCTTCTCAATTCTTGCAATTTTTTCCCCATTTTATATTTAGATAAAATTCTTGTCTTCACCTTATTGACCGAACCATCTCGTTGATCACAAATTATGGATGTGAAGAATCTTGATTAAACTTACATTTTTCAACTAGCCATGATGATGGCATACCATACAAGAATGGATCATCTTTATAAACGAACAATAGTTTGAATTCAATTAGTTTCCTTCACAATCAACTAGAGGAATGATATTTCCCCACAATTGGCTTAAACAAAAAACATAGTTGTTATTCATAACATTATTTACATGATCAAATACTTCTGCTCAAAGTGAATAAATTCATTTTTTCAATATTTTTTTTTTTTTTTTGAACTTATACCATGCTTAGAGCCTCTATAAAAAAAAAATAGGTGTACAGAGTAGAGAACTTTTCTTTCCCCTCTTTACCTTTACTCATTTTGTTTCATCCCCTCAGTTCCTAATTAATGATGTGCAAATTGCAGCATGAGAAGCATAAGGCCAAGAAGGACTCAGAGCACGCCCATAAGCACAAGATAGAGGAGGAAATAGCCGCTGCCGTTGCCGTTGGGGCTGGCGGGTTCGCCTTCCATGAGCACCACGAGAAGAAGGAGGCCAAGAAAGAATATGAAGAGGCTCATGGCAAGAAGCACCACCATCTCTTCTAAACCATGGGAGGATCTCCGTCTGTCTCTCTTCTTGCTATCTGTGTTGTTTATGTAATCTTATTTCAAGAAAGAAGATGAATAGACTGCCCTCAATAGTCGCTGTACTTTTGCGGAGGGTGGTTCTTGAATCTTGAATCTGCTGCTTGTGAATGCTTCCCTGAGAAGATGAGCATGTGTGTGTTTGGGCTTTGTCTTGTACCGGTTGTATCTTGGGTGTTTAATAATATTATCCTCTGATGATCTGATTTCTTCCGTTTACATTTCAACATATTATTTTAGGTACAAAAACTATATTGAATATTAGTTCTCGAAAACCAATCAGCCCAAAGTCTCCGCATAGAATGGATCCACACCTGGTTAGTCAATGTCAATTCACTAAAACACGGTAGCGCCAAATTTAGAAAATTACTTGATTGCAATGTTGTATACAATTATAATTCAAAAATCATGTAAAAAAGCTGTACATGATATAAAGATACGTATGAAATAAAACGTACAAGGAAACCCTTCATTTTCCTCCGATTAAATAACTAAAATAAAGTCAATGGTGCCTTCATCTAATAATCTCAAGAAGAAAGGGCATAAAATTGTTCACATTCGAGGGAGCTACTAACCATTGCTGAGGTGTTAAATGGCATAGACGGATATTTAAATTCGGGTTTCGTCCCTTGAAAATAAATAGGGATATAACGCCATGTCTCTTACAAACAATCTTAGAGTATAGCAGGAAAAGAAAAGAAAAAAAGGGAAGTATAGTGATGGAAAAATTAACGTATTCTCTTATTTTTTAAAACATCTAAAAAGAGACAATTACTTTTACAAAAACAAGTCGGTATGAAACCACGGGACGACCCATAAAGCACATTCATGCGATGCGATTCCTTAATCAATAAGTTAAAACCACCCACCTCCATCAGAAAGTCTCACCTTAGACTTTGGACCCCTACAATTACATTATTAAACAAATCTTGCAATTCAAGCTTAAGACTAGAATAAATTATCATCAGACAAATCAAAGGGAAACGATGAAAACATCATTGTCAAGTACATGGTATTGTTAGAGCAGTGTTCTCTATTAAATTTGTCCTCCCAAAAATCCCTCAACTAGAACACCACCCCCCCCCAAAAAAAAAAAAAAAAAAAAAAAAAAAGATCATCCCCTAATTTATTTATTTTTTACATACAAACAAGTGCTTTATCGAAAGTAGACAAAAATGCATCGAGCAGAACCAGACCAACCAATCCTGACCGTCCATCACGCGTTTAAGGCCTCCCGCGTTGGCCCGATTGGATGCGAGACTTTTCATGTGCCAACTTTCCCTATAAATACGCCCCTCCCTCTCGAACGGTCTCACAACGCATACCATACACTTCAGCTATATTCCTTTCCTTGATCCTTCGTCAATTCTAGTATTCCTCAAAAGAACAAGCACCCACCATGGCCGAAGGACACCACCATCACCACCACCACCACCACCGCACCCACCACAAGAAGGATGATGCCTTCACGGAGCCTGGCGTCGTCTTCACGGACCCTGGTGTCGTCTTCACAGAGCCTACGGTCGATTACAGGAAGGAGGAGAAGCACCACAAGCACCTCCAGCAGCTCGGCGAGCTTGGTGCCGTCACTGCCGGTGCTTATGCCTTGGTAATAATTAGCATCTTCTTCTCAATTCTTGAAATTTTTTCCCATTTTATAATTTAGATAAATTTTGCGTCTTCACCTTATTGACCTGAATCATCAGGTTAATCATGAGCATTGGATGCAAAAGATCTCGATTAAACTCCCATATTTCAATTCGACATGATAATGGCATCCCATGCGATAATGGATCATCTTTATAAATGAACAATAGTTTGAATTTAATCGATTTCCTTCACCCATCAGCTAGAGGAATAAGATTTCCCTACAATTGGCTTAAACAAAAAACATAGTTGTAATCCATAGCACTATTTACATGATCAAAACTTCTTTTCAAAGTGAATAACTTAATTTTTTTTCTCGAACTTATCCCATGCTCAGAGCTTGTATAGAAAAAAAGTATACATAGTAGAGAACTTTTTTTTTTTTCCTTTCCTCTTTACCTTGACTCATTTTGTTTCGTGCACGCAATTCCTGATTAATGATGTGCATATTGCAGCATGAGAAGCATAAGGCCAAGAAGGACCCGGAGCACGCTCACCGGCATAAGATAGAGGTGGAAATAGCCGCCACCGCTGCCGTCGGGGCTGTCGGGTTCGCCTTCCACGAGCACCACGAGAGGAAGGAGGCCAAGAAAAAAGATAAAGAGTCTCATCATGGCAAGAAGCACCACCATCACTTCTAAACTATGGAGGATCTCCGTCTCTTTTTGCTGCTATCTGTCTTGTTTATGTAATTTTATTTCCTTAGAGACTGCCTTCAATAGTCGCTGTACATTTGCGGAGGGTGGTTCTTGAATCTTGAATTCTGCTGCTTGTGAATACTTCCCTGAGAGGATGAGCATGGGTGTGTTTGGGCGTTGTCTTGTACAGGTTGTATCTTGGGTGTTCTGATGATCTGATTTCTTGCGTTTACATTTCCACATATTTTTTTAGGTACAATGATTTTATTGAATATTATTTTCCAAAACCCATTAGCACACAGTCTCCGCGTACGATGGATCCACACCCGGTTAGTCAATGTCAAATAACTAAAACGCGATGGCGTCAAATTCAAAAAAATCACTTGATCGCAATGTTATATATAATTATAATTCAAAAAATACGTAAAAGGGCTGTACATGACATAAAAGTATATAAGAGTTTCTTAGAATTGATGTTTTGAGTCCTCCCATGAGGACACGTACAAATTAGCAAATTTATCTAATAATAGTCCATTGCGATATCTTCATCGTGACCTCACTGAGCACATTGACATTTTCTACTAATTTGGTGGGGTCTATGTGCTAGGTGCATGTCATTATCATCATCCATTATCGTGATTTTTTCCAAGTTAGTTCTTTCAAATATAGTTGAGTCAATTAACTACGATTCAGTTTGAAATGAACTCACAAAATGACATAATTAATAATCTATATTGTACCAAATCAAGTGATATATGATGGCTCGCCCATTTATATATCCTGAAAAAAGTTCAATAAAGTGTCTTTAATTCCACAAAAGTTATATCTCTTACATCAAAATAGAAGTTGTCAATAAAATTATCATCGTTGGAGGGAAATAGCTCCTTTCTCTCTCTCTCTCTCTCTCTCTCTCTCTCTCTCTTAGATGTAGCCCGTATTCAAGACCAACTTGTTCAACCAAGAAGATTAGCGTGCATTCAATATCAACGACGCTCTATTTTGTCATAAAGATTTTGTCATTTCCCAAACATTAAGACTTGCATCAAGGCACTTTGGGACGAGCAAAAGCATTGGTAAATATTGTTTCAATTGTAGTAGCTTCTAGATTCTACGTACATTAATGACTATTAGTTTCTATGCTTGAGTCTAGCCTCTTATTTTGATATAAAGGTCAACAAGTCTATAAATTATAGACTGAATTTGATTAATGAAATTTGCTTAGTGTAACTCTCTCGAACCTTAAAGAGTTCAAACCCCTTGAAAACCTAGAAGAGTTTCCACTCCGTCCTTGAAGAGTCAGGGCTTTTAAAGCCTGCATCTTTGAAGAGTTATTGCCATCAATCTCGAAGAATTGATGCTCTTTCAACTTCCCTAGGGGCCTAGAAGAGCAACCATTGAAGTTCTTGTACTTTTTTTCATTTGGTCCACCACCATTTAGCCCACTTTCATAAATAAATAAAAAAAAAAAATTGACAAGCCTACAATGCTTAGTTGAGGAAACTGAAAACACAAAATTTGTGATTCTTCAAGTCTCCATTCTTTTGCTTTGGAATCAGGTTATTCTGATCTGAATCGACAAATTTATGCTCATTTTCCTAAACAAGCATGGACAAAAAATTTTATTCAATTTTATGACTAAATTTCCATACGTGTAAGTCACTCTCCCGATTCTATCGTCTAAGTAGCCGACCTAGGGCTTCATCTCTCTCTCTCTCTCTCTCTCTCTCTCTCTCTCTCTCTCTCTCTCTCTCTCATGTGACTTTGTTCCCTAATATCTCTCTACATAGGTTCTTACGAGTATGATGCTATGAGATTGGTTAGAGTCTAGCGACTTAGAATGATCATTGATTTTTACAAAACCTGTTGGTCGAAATGTCCTCAAGTGTTCAAATTGTGGAGACTCGAAACACTTTGAGAAAGAATGTCCTAAAGTCTAGAGACCTATTAAGAAAGATAAGGTAAAAACGACATACTCTACTAACTTTCAAGGACCCAAGAAAATATGGGTACCAAAGAAAATGTGAGTTGTTTTTGCAAGAAATAAAGAAATAGAAGAAAGAGAATTTGGTAAGGAATGTACATTTTTTTTTTCAATTTGTTTGAGTACATAATTTAAAAATTCTCATTATATTTATATTCACTTCGTGCCTTGATTGATTTGAATTTTATAATGATCATATTCTTTGATTTGTTTTATTGAAGAAAGAATCGTGTGATTTATTTATGTAATTCATGAGTTGAGATTTGATATAATACGTGTGATTATTTTTTGATATTTTGCTTAGAGCCAATTGACAAATCTGCATATTCAGAGATTGTTTTATCATCATAAAAAATGGGGAGATTGTTAGGGAAATCCCTTATGATGTTTTGAAGATGACAAAATAAATCAAAGGCTACTAACGTGTTTAATGGTTGAGTAATTAACTATGCAGATGATAGAACATGTAAATGATATTAACAAAGTCTATACTTGAAAGAACCAGAAGACAGGCTCTATGCTGAAGCTGAACTTATTCAGACTGTGTCCAGACCTTAAAGTTAAATCTATTCATAAGCAAATTATGTTCATACTTGATATAGCTAGTATGAGTACCTAGAGGGGGGTGAATAGGTATATAAAAAATTTCTCGAAGCTTGCACGATATTTAAACAGTTAATGATTCAATCGCAAGAGTTAAATATCAATCGAGAGACTGAGTAAGGGAAAGAGAGAATTGAACACTCGCTTTATAGTGGTTCGGCTTGATTCAAGCCTATGTCCACTCTTCGCACCGACAGCCGATTGGCTGGATTCCACTATGATCAAAGAGATGTTACAAAGTGTTGATCTTCCTTGATTTCTAGGTGTAGATGATCTACCACACTCACTCAAGGCGTCACCAAGTATATACTCTCTCTGTTTACAATTTCGCTCGAACAGTCTCAAATAACAATCAAGGATCTTCAGACTCTGGAATTTTTCTATCAATCACACACTTAAAACAACTAGAACGTCTTCTTTTTATACTCCTTTATGCCATCATAGCCGTTGGCACTTACCAAAGGAATTCCTCCAATCTACCCGTTGGACGGAATCAATCAAGAAGATCATCCGAGCTATTTAAGGAATCTGATGATAGCCCATCAATCCTGTTCGCCCATACAATCAGGATCTCGGTTTCCATGAATAGAACATTCCAAGATTATTTCGTCGACCAACGGATCTCCAATCAATCTTAGATAAGAATTAAAGAATCCGAAATGATTATCCAACCAAAGAACCTATTCCAGAGAATAGGATCGAATCCTCAACCATAAGCCTCGGCTTTGGATTTCCTTCAAATCACCGGATTAGAAAGACTGTCAGTGAGAATAGACTTAAGTCTTGAGTCTTGAGTCTTAAGTCTTGAGTCTTGAGTCTTGAGTCTTGAGTCTTGGGTCTTGAGTCTTGAATCTCGAGAGAGCAAAGTCTTCAGACTTTAAACTGACGGTCTCCAAACATCCAGACTTAGACTGAAAGAAACGTTTTGTCAGCTTCAAAATATTTTGGAAAGATTTCTCCAACAATCTCCCCCTTTTTGATGGTGAAAAAAACTTTTCTTGAAGATTTGAACATCTTTGACCTGCAAAACATTTCTCAAGCAATATGGCTAACTCATAAAGATTAATAAAACAACCAGACTCTGCATCCACAGAAAATTGGTTAGTCTTTCATGAGAAACACCATATAACAACACTTGAATAAATGCAACCAGTCAAGCATCACAATCGACAGTCAATTCAGTCAAGTTTCACATCCAAGTTCAAGTTCTCAAGTCATACTCAGAAATAAACATAACCACAAAAGTCAAAGTTTAAATAAAAGATGATGTTTGTTCAAATTGGTTTTCTCCCCCTTTTTGTCAGCATTGAAAAGGGTGAGAAAGGAGTCATGTCTGCTTGGGAATGCGCACGATCTGGAAATCCCCAATGGACTGGACTACTCCTTCGAGCTTCTTCAGGTCTTCTCTCAGATGAGCTACCTCTTCTCCCTTGGCATTGGCTTGAAGTTGCAGAGCGAGATCTTTGAGTCTATCCTCCATAGAGACTGAAGATGCTTGTCCAGCGCTCTTCAAAGCTTGGATTTCACAGTCCAGAACATATATCTGGCTACGCATTTCCAGAAGAATATTCATGATGCTACGAAAGTCTACAGAATCATCCGTCTGTGTACTTGCATTGACTCTCTCAGATGATGTGTATGCAGACGATGGCACTTTTGAATGGTCTGGCAGATTTGGAATCGATGCATCACCTTCTTCAGGCAATTGAGAGACCTAAACTTCTTCTGGGTCTTCTGGAGATTGTCTTAGATCTTCACTGACAGCAGCATGAGGTGTAGACTTCTCTTGCTCGCTAACTCCCCCTGTCTCTAGGACATTGAAAGGGGAAGAGTGATGATCATGCTCTTCATTTCCCTTTTCTCCAGAATTGTCAGCAGACTTTTCTTTTTCTCCTTCTTCTTCTTCTGCAACTTCTTTCTCCTTCTCTCTCTGTTCTTCTTCTTCTTTCTCCTTCTCTCTCTGTTCTTCTTCTTCTCTGTTCTGCTGAAGATCTGTTTGATGAGACACAGAACGTCTTGTTCTTGTCAGCGCTGGGATAGTGGGATCTTCATCATCTTCATCTTCATCTTCATCATCAAGGATGAGAGTTCTTCTCTTCTTCTTCGATGGGGCACCCATGGCCTCCTTTCCTTTCCTTTTTGAAGCAGATTGGACTGGAGTTTTTACTTTGAATTTCTCCATTGCCTTGGAGAGTTCTTGCAGACGCATCTTCATTAACATTTTCAACCCTACCACCATCTTTTCACACGGTCGAACACAAAATGTATGCGGTAGTTCAATGTTCGAGATGTTCAAGACCTTGGTCACCAGACCAGGATAAGGCAATTGTCCTTTGTCTTTCGACAATGCTCTGTACATATGGAAGAGAATAGTATGCGGGAGAGAAAACTTCCGTCCTGAGTTGATCGCATACATCAACTTTGCTTCAGGAAGAGACACAGAAGTCTTTGACGTAGACTTGATCCGAGACGCTTAATCACAATCTTATGAAGCACGATGTTGATGGCCTTCATCCTCGAGTAGGTAATTTTCTTCTCTACATCCATATCTTTGACAAGATCCAGAGTAGTACGAGCAGGTGAGACTTTGATAGGGAGATAGCGTCCCCGTTCAACTCCAACAATGTCCGCCAACATATTCACATCTACCACGTAGACTTGATCTCGAACACTGAATGAAATTCTATTCGCATCCAAAAAGCTAAGATTTGAATAGAAATAGGCGGTCAGTGGAGCATACCCGTCTGTAGAGTCAGAGCAGAAAGTCTCAAGTTGAAGCAAATTCAACTTTTCTCTTAAGTTCATGTTGATGGAATCCAAGAAGTCAAAATCGACACTTCTAGGGTTTATCACCCCTCTTTTCAACAGCCTGAAATATACTTTCTCCTGATCCTTGGATTTAAACAAATCCATCCGATTTCCTTTCACCTTTGCTGCCACACCCATTCTGGGTTTAAATTCAAGGAACATTTTATCATCATCGTTCCCGTCAATCAGATTTTGTCCTGGCATACGAGGATCACTGGAATGTTCTCAAGAGCCTCCACTTGCCCTTCCTTTAGGAGCAATTCCCAATTCCTCCATTTTCCGCAGAAAAGATACTCATTCCCATAATTTTTGTCCTTAAGGAAGTCATCTATATATTTTAACGAAGAACCGAGGTTTTCAACGCACGATAAAGCTTATAGATGAAGGAGGGTCTTTGGACTCTTCTTTGGGTCGATCCTCGATTATCTCTTCTTCCAGATTTGCACCTTGTGGGGCAGGAGATGCTGAATGACGTGGAGGAGAGCGAATCGGACTTTGTCGCTGACTTGGTAAGTCTTCTTCCTCTGTAAGATCGAAATGAATCGGCCCCTTCTCCATTCTTTGTGGTCCCCTGCTTGCTATTCTTGATGATTTCCTTGAAGACGACATCTTCCTTTGACTATTGGAAGATTCCTTCACTTGCTTTTCCCAAGAAAAGATGACCACTTTCTCGACGATGAACAAGGAGTAGAAACAGTATCGGGAGGAGAGAGTCTTTTTAGGGTTTTGAAGATTTGGGCGAAGAAAAAGAAAGCTGTATATATATATGTACCTCGGATTTGAAAAGAGAAGTTTAAAACGGTACAAGGAAGGTGTACGAACATATCGTTTCAAAATCAATAACTACCAAAATTAATTCCTTGAAAAATTTTCGAATTATATCTAAAAGAGAATTCGTACCTTTTTCGAGATTTAGATAAAATAACTAAACAAGAGTTCGTACAGCAACTTACAGTCTTTAGCCATGAATGATTGAGTCTCAGGATTCAGAGTCTTTAGAGTTGGTAAGTCTCTAGACTTTAACTTCTTCAAGCTTCAAAATGTTGAGTCTTGAGCGGATGAGGTCGAATTGATTTTTCTCCAAAGGCTTTGTGAATATATCTGCTAGTTGACTCTTTGAATCAACAAATTGAATCGAGATTTCTCCATTTTGAATATGATCTCTAATGAAGTGATGTCGAATCTCAATATGCTTTGCTCTTGAATGGAGGATTGGATTTTTGGTGAGATTGATCGCGCTGGTGTTATCACATCTGATTTCTGTGCATGAGTCTTCAATGCCAAAGTCTTGTAGCTGTTGTTTTATCCATAGAATTTGCGAACAGCAGCTTCCAAGAGCTACATACTCTGCTTCTATCGTTGAGAGAGCTACGGTGCTTTGCTTCCTTGAGAACCAAGACACCGTCCCGTTTCCAAGCTTGACAAGTTCCAAGTGCTCTTTCTATCGACTCTGCAACCGGCCAGATCTGCATCTGAGTATCCTAGAAGATTAAAGTCTCCCCTCTTTGGATACCAAAGACCGATGCTTGAAGATGAAGCAACGTATTTGATGATACGTTTCACGGCAATGAGATGTGATTCTCTAGGATCTGATTGAAACCTAGCACAGATGCAAACACTCAACAAAATATCAGGTCTAGAAGCAGTAAGATAAAGAAGTGAACCGATCATGCTCCTGTACAGCTTTTGATCTACTTTCTTCCCTTCTTCATCCTTGTCTATCTTCTGAGAGCATGACATTGGTATGTCAGTCTTCTTGCAATTTTCCAATCCAAATCTTTTGACAAGATCATTAGCATATTTTTCTTGGAAGATAAAAGTTCCTTCCTTCAATTGCTTTATTTGAAGGCCGAGAAAGAATGTTAATTCTCCCATCATACTCATTTCAAATTCGTCCTGCATAGACTTAGAAAATTTCTTGCACAGACTTTCATTAGAGGATCCAAAAATAATGTCATCAACATATATTTGAACGAGTAAGAAACTTTTGTTTTCCTTTTTGATGAACAGAGTAGTATCTACTTTACCTTTGACAAATCCGTTCTGTAATAGAAACTTACTTAGTCTGTCATACCAAGCTCGAGGTGCTTGCTTTAGACCATACAGAGCCTTTTCGGTCCCAAGACCGAGTCTGGCTTCTTTGGGTCTTCAAATCCAGGCGGTTGTTCCACATAAACTTCCTCTTGGATAAATCCATTTAGGAAGGCACTTTTGACGTCCATTTGGAATAACCTGAAATTTTTGTAACAAGCAAACGCAAGTAATAGACGAATAGCTTCTAACCTTGCAACTGGTGCGTAAGTCTCGTCATAGTCTATTCCTTCTTCTTGCGTGTATCCCTTGGCCACGAGTCTTGCTTTATTGCGCACGACTTTTCCTTCTTCGTTCATCTTGTTCCTGAATACCCATTTTGCTCCAATGACAGTTTTACCTTTCGGTTTAGATGTCAATTCCCAGACATCATTAATGTTGAACTGTCTGAGCTCTTCTTGCATAGCTTCGATCCAGCTTTCATCAGATAAAGCTTCTTCTATGCTTTTTGGTTCAATTTCAGAGATGAGAGCAACAGCACTAGACTCTTCACGCCTTTTTGATCTGGTGCGGATTCCTTCATTGATTTCGCCAATAATGAGATCTTTGGGATGACTGGATTTGTGTTTCCAGTTATTGGTTGATTTGCTTGGTTGATGATCTCTTTCTTTATTTGAATCTTCATGAGCTTCTTGATGTTGGACTTCCAGAGTCTGAGATGCTTCTTGAGTTGAAGACTTTGGAAGGTCTAGAGTGAGTTCAGACTCTTCATATTGAGTCTGGCTGGATTCATCTTGCGCTGAGTCTTGGAATTTGACATTCATTGATTCTTCCACAGACTGGCTTTTCTTATTATAGACTCTGTAGGCTTTGCTTGATGTAGAATATCCAAGGAAGATGCCTTCATCTGATCTTTCTTCAAACTTACCAACTCGATCATTTGCATTTTTCAAAATAAAGCATTTGCAACCGAATATATGAAAGTATGAAACAATAGGCTTCTTACCTTTGAACAATTCATAGGGAGTTTTCTCAAGAATAGGTCTTAGAAAGACTCTATTTATAATATAGCATGCAGTTGAAACAGCTTCAGCCCAAAACCGTGAAGAAATTTTGCTTTCAATTAAAAGAGTTCTAGCCATTTCTTGAAGAGATCTATTCTTTCTTTCCACAACTCCATTTTGCTGAGGAGTGTATGGAGAGGAGAATACATGCTTAAAACCAGATTCATCACACAATTTTGTGAAATCTTGATTTTCAAATTCACCTCCATGATCTGTTCTTATACTTGAAATAGCACATCCTATTTCATTTTGAACCTTTTTAGCAAATTTCTCAAAGTATGAAAAGGTTTCTGACTTATTTGCAAGAAAATATACCCAGGTAAAGCCAGAGAAATCGTCTACAATTACTAGACAATACTTCTTACCTCCAATGCTCTGGGTTCTTGTTGGTCCGAAGAGATCCATATGAAGCAACTGTAATACATGATTAGTAGATACATGATTTACTTGCTTAAATGAATTTCTTACCTGCTTTCCCAGAATGCATGGAGTGCATGAGTCAGACTTTTGGTATGGCAATTTGGGTAGTCCTCGAACAAGCTGCTTTGATGAGATTTTGGCTAATTGCTTCATATTGACATGGCCAAGCTTTCTGTGCCATATGCTTGCTTCATCTTGGATTGAAATTAGACATTGAGATTTATTCAATTTCATGTCTAAGAGATAGATGTTTCCATGTCTTCGACCCATGAAAGACTCGTAGAATCTTTACTAATTCCATAACAAATTCCTTCTTGAAAGGAGATCTTGAAACCGGTATCACACAATTGGCTAATGCTGAGAAGGTTATAGTTGAGTCCTTCTACTAGAGAAACATTGCTTATTGTGAGATTTCCAATTTTCACGCTCCAAACCCCACGATGCTTCCTTTACCGTTTCCTCCAAATGAAACATTTCCGCCGTTTACTTGAACAAGTTTTATGAAGCACTTTGAGTCTCCTGTCATGTGTCTTGAGCATCCGCTGTCAAGATACCATTTTATCTTTCTCTTGACGGAGACCTGCATTCAAGTGAAAGTCTCAAGCTTTCTTTGGTACCCAAATTTTCTTGGGTCCTTTGGAGTTAGTAGGATAAGCATTATTGGGCCATGCTTTCTTAACGGTTTCCAAACCATAGGACAGTCTTTTTCAAAATGATCTAGACTGTTACACTTTGAACACCTTAGAGCATTTCGACCAACGAGACTTTACGAAAACTTTCTTGAAATGATTTTTGTAAGCTTCTCTTGACGGTCTTTTCTTAATTCTTTCTTTAACTTTAGGAAAATCAATCAAGGGAATTGTTTCCGCTGTCATGCCTAACCCAGACTTATTGAAATAGGGTCTTTGAACCGAAAGCACTTTTTCAAGCTTTTCGGATCCTATCGAAAACTTCTTTGAAATATTTGATAAGTCTGTTTTTAAGAAAACATTTTCTTTCAAAAGATCATCTTCTTTTTCTTTAAGAGCAGAAACATTTAGGTCTAGACTTTTAACTTTTTCTTCTAAAATAACTTCCTTTTGTTTCAGAATTGAGTTTTCCTTTTTAAGTTCGGAAATTCTTTTGAGAGAAGTCTTAAGACTGAAACACGTTCATCAATATATTTAGAGACTTTGACAGGAATTTTAAAATCACTTACCTCAAATTCACTGCTCCAGTCGAACTGAAGGCTGAATCCGAGTCGAGTCCGAATGTGCCATCAAGCATATGTTGGCATATTCATTATCACTCTCTTCACATTCTGTATCACTCCAGGTTTCAGCTTTGAGAGCCTTTCGAAACTTCTCAGCTTTTCCTCTTTTCTTTTCCAGAAGAGGACAGTTGGGTCTGATGTGTCCCTTCTTTTTACATTCGAAGCAAACTACATCTTTGTTTGGTTCCTCATCATCAACAGACTTGGTCTGCTGTCTCTGAAAACTTTGTTTCCTTGGGATGAACCTTCTGCCTTTTCTATTCAGTTTTCTGAATCTTCTTATCATGAGAGCGAGCTCCTCATCATCCATATCATCTTCAGAATCTGCATCATCAGAATCGTCATTTGATTTTAATGCAATAGATTTCTTACCTCTTGGATCTTCGTCTTCATTAATTCGTTCCACTTCGTAAGACTGAAGAGTTCCAATCAGCTCGTCTACAGATAATGGCATGATTCTTTGCGTCTCTCTTATTGAAGTCTTTATGTGATTCCAATCCTTAGAGAGTCCACGCAGAAGCTTGTTCACCTTCATGGGATCAGAAATTTTTTGTCCTTGGTTCTCAAGACCATTGACAATATCTGTAAAACGACTAAACATGTCAGTTATAGATTCTCCTGGTTTCATTTTGAAGGCTTCATATTGACCAAGAAGAATGTTAATTCTGGTCTCCTTCACTCGACCGTCCCTTCATAGGTGATGTGTAATCTATCCCATACTTCTTTTGCTGTAACACAAGAAGATATTCTATTATATTCAGTTGGAGATAAAGCACAATATAAAGAGTAAATTGCTTTTGCATCGAGTGCTTGTCTCTTGTTTATCTCTTCCCGAGACATTCCGGCTTCAATAGTGTCTTTCCCTCTTTCGGAGATTGAAGCAAACAGCGGGAGTGATTCCTCTTTCCACAACGTCCCATTCCGGAGGATCCTTTGATCGAAGGAAAGCTTTCATCTTGTTCTTCCGGATGTTGTAATCCTTTCCATCGAAGTAGGGAGGTCTGGTATTGCTTTGCCCTTCCATCAGCCCGGTGCTAGCATACTAGCCATGGATCTTTTACTCGAAGTAAAACACTTCAAACAAAGTAAGAACACGGGCTCTGATACCAATTGATATAGCTAGTATGAGTACCTAGAGGGGGGGTGAATAGGTATATAAAAAATTTCTCGAAGCTTGCACGATATTTAAACAGTTAATGATTCAATCGCAAGAGTTAAATATCAATCGAGAGACTGAGTAAGGGAAAGAGAGAATTGAACACTCAGTTTATAGTGGTTCGGCTTGATTCAAGCCTACGTCCACTCTTCTGCACTGACAGCCGATTGGCTGGATTCCACTATGATCAAAGAGATGTTACAGTGTTGATCTTCCTTGATTTCTAGGTGTAGATGATCTACCACACTCACTCAAGGCGTCACCAAGTATATACTCTCTCTGTTTACAATTTCGCTCGAACAGTCTCAAATAACAATCAAGGATCTTCAGATTCTGGAATTTTTCTATCAATCACACACTTAAAACAACTAGAACGTCTTCTTTTTATACTCCTTTATGCCATCATAGCCGTTGGCACTTACCAAAGGAATTCCTCCAATCTACCCGTTGGACGGAATCAATCAAGAAGATCATCCGAGCTATTTAAGGAATCGATGATAGCCCATCAATCCCGTTCGCCCATACAATCGGGATCTCGGTTTCCATGAATAGAACATTCCAAGATTATTTCGTCGACCAACGGATCTCCAATCAATCTTAGATAAGAATTAAAGAATCCGAAATGATTATCCAACCAAAGAATCTATTCCAGAGAATAGGATCGAATCCTCAATCATAAGCCTCGGCTTTGGATTTCCTTCGTCACTGGATTAGAAAGACTGTCAGTGAGAATAGACTTAAGTCTTGAGTCTTGAGTCTTAAGTCTTGAGTCTTGAGTCTTGAGTCTTGAGTCTTGGGTCTTGAGTCTTGAATCTCGAGAGAGCAAAGTCTTCAGACTTTAAACTGACGGTCTCCGAACATCCAGACTTAGACTGAAAGAAACGTTTTGTCAGCTTCAAAATATTCTGGAAAGATTTCTCCAACAATACTTACATCTAGATTGTAAAGTATATTGCACTCAAATTTTACTTCAAACTGAAGACACTCAGATTCTACTTTAGACGAAAGACATTCAGACTTTACTTCAAACAAAACACTCTCAAACTTTGCATCCCGAATGAGACACAAGTTCAGAACGTAGCAGATTCAAAACAAAGCATATTCAGAATGAACAACTTGACAGAACGTAACACTAGCCCCAAACATATAATGGCTAATGATCTGGTTTGTATTCTACATCAAGATAGATTTGATTGACTCAATCTAATCGATTGACAATTGGATCTTGAAGACGAACTTTTTAAACGAAAAAGCTCTATTTATGGAAACCAAGATTCTGTTTGTATGGGTGATTAGAATCAATTTGGGATTCTACTTTTGTCACTCAACAGCTACCAAATCTTATAGATACAAATCTGTCCAATTGGTAGATTGAAAGACAATCCTCTAGATAATGTCCAATGGCTAGTTTGAAAGTAGAAAAGTATTTCAGGAGATCAAGGACCGATGAGCAAGTAAGAGACGGAGCTTAGAATTTATAATTCCAAAGTCTGACCCAACTTCGATTATACACTTGTCTCTTGTGAGCTTAAACGTTTGTGATCGTGAGAGAAATACCAAAAGAGTAACTTAGTGAAATAGTGTGATCTACCTCTAAGTGTTTGCACTTAAAGTTGTAATCTTTTGTTAATTGCATAATGGAATCCAGTTAGAAGACTGTTAGCGTGGGAGAGTGAATGTAGGCTCGATCTAAGCCGAACCACTATAAATTATATGTTCTTATTATCTTCCCTAAACTCTTTTATTTTATTTGTAATTCTATTTAACTGCTAAAGTCTGAACCTGATCAAAGTTTATTATTCTTTAGACTCAATTTCAAAGTCTGATCCTTATTCAGACTTTACTCGAAATTTATTTTATTCCGCATCTATTTGCCAAGGTTTATTTTAAACACCTATTCACCCCCCCCCCCTCGAGGTGTTCACACTAGCACTCTCAACATATTCAAAAGTAGACTAATCATCTTCACCAATAAACAACATAAATTTTGGCATTTTAAAGCCCCGTGGGTATGTGATTGCATTCATCCAATTTGGATATGGTTTCCTGTAGACGTTTCCCACGCATCCCATATCATAACCGTACTGCCTCATTGATAGGTCAATTACTAGTTGGTTCTAAGTGCAACCATGGGCACCCCTGTAGCATGTTGAGTGCTTAAATTGGCTTGCCACATCTGATTCGCATATTGGGGCATGATAGGGTAATTGTTGCCATGGACTATAAGGTTGTTGCTGAACTTGGAATTGCAAAGGTTGTGGGTTATTCTGTGGGATTGGTGGAATGTTTGGCTGTTTTGGCGGTTGCTAAGGAACATGTAAAGGAGCAGGTTGAGGGGCTAGTTGCGGAGGCTACAATGGGATAGTCAAAGGGATTAGTTGAAATCCCTGTTGGGGGTAATTGTTGCAGTTAAGGAAGTTACTCCTACCCCCTAGGTGGAGTCAACAATGTCCCCTGGTTATCGACATTAGTATTGGGCACAAGGATGGGATTAGGTTGAGACATGGTAACACAAGCCTAAGCACTCTCATTAGCCACAAACAATGTATTCTGGCGAGATCCTTGACCAATTATCCCACTATTGTTAGTAAGAAATTTTGTTTGAACTAAGCCAGGCATATAATTCCCATTAGGTGACGCTGCTCCACAAGTCTAAGTTATCCTTGGGGTATCATTTCTTTGCAATGATGTTGAAGGGCTATTGGCATTGGTGCCAACAGGTCCACAGGTCTGAACCGCTATAATAGCCTCTCCTCTTTACAAGATCCTGAGTGGCGCTGGGGTCAATGTGCCCTGTCCTACAATACCAAAAGTTATCTAAGTACCAATTAATGGAGGAACATACTTGGAGTATGAAGTAGAGCGTGGTAGTTAAGCTGAAGAATATGTTAATCACAGTAAAACTTAATGTAATGTGCAACTTGAAACAAGTAACCACAGTAAGAAATACTTATCAACACACGAACAATTGAAATGCGGCAAAGCATGCGTTTTGAGGAGGATAACCTTACAAACTTATTTTGTTCTGATCTAAGGACGAGATGGGTTATGGTCTTTCACTAACACATACAAACTGCAAGACCAAAGTCACGGAGACGCGAACCCTCCTCGAATCGCACATCGCATCCTAGGCCATTGTATACTTCTGCGTCCAGCTTATTCTGGTGGCCGCGTACCTGGTCGTTGGTCCTGTTGGTCTTGCACACGTACGCCATTTCTGGTACCAGAGGATCATTGGGATTCGGGTCCGTCAAGTTCGAACAGATCGAGAGCAGCACCCAGGACTCAGAAATATGAACCTTTCTCCATCCAGCTGTAGCCACAGTAACAGAAAGCGATGACAGAAAAGCAACATTTACACTTCTAACGTATAGAACCAAACAATTTATAAGATTCTAGGATGCAAAGCAAGATTTGGGATAAAAAAATTAGGAACAAGTTTTCTCCGACCGACTTTCTTGAAAAAAATCATCTACCAATTTCAGATCTTTAGGGAAAGCCTTGAACAAAGTAGCATGAAATTGGTGTTCCGCCCCTCAACTAACGATGCATAAAAATCATTCTATTTATGTTCAAAAATTATTATTTTTATTCTAAAAACAAGTTTGAAACAGAAATTCGTTTATTAACATAATTTCATTTTTCTATTTTCGAAACAAATTTTTAATCCAAAAATATATTTTGAATAGAAATAAGATGTAAAATTTTATATTTCTCTATTTTTAAAATAAAAATGAGAAATAAAACTCTTATCATTGCTCGTCTTCTACTAATCAATTTCCCACTTGCCACAGCCTGCCATCCACCACTAGTTACTAGCAACCCCTTGCTGGTTGTTGCTAGCCGCCACCCACCCCCTGCTGTCCACCGCCGTTCAAGAGGGAAAAATTTTGTGTCGTTATTTAACGAATTTTTATTTCTAGAAATAGAAACTTTGTGTCATTATCAAATGTATATTTTTACTCAGAAACTCATCTAGGAATAGAAATTGATTTTCTATTTCTTTTCAAAAATTAATTTCTGGTAAAATAGTTATCATTCATGTCCTAAGTTGCAATTTGATAAAGTTGTTTTTCAAGGTATATATGGTGTAAGACATACGTTCAAAGTACAAGAGAATGAAACGTGAAAGCCATCATCTTAAATGAGCTGTGATATTTACCACAGGAAATAAAAATGTACATACTGTTTTCAAGCCATAGTCTTAACAACATTAGTACTTAGATGCCTTCAGTAATTCTCTAAACTTTGGGTCAATGTAAAATGTGGTTCCCGAACTTTTAAGTTGATTATTTATTCATTTATTTATGTTTTATTGATGTTCACCAAATAATTTCAACCCCATTGATTTTATATGTATATAGATGTTGTCGGATCTTAAATGAAGGGGTTCAACTATATTAAATAATTAAATAATCAATGGTGTCGGCATCTAGTAATCTCAACAAGAAAGGGCATAAACTGTTCACATGCGAGGAAGCTACTATCCAGAGGAGTTAAATGACACAGACAGATATTCAAGCTGATTTAGTTTTGTATGCCAAGTAAAATGGGAACAAGACAATCGATCATGCCTCAAAATCACGAATTGTATTACGTGCACTGGGAACATTTTTCTACTATTCCACATGTTAGTAGAAGTAGACAAGATGTTAGCAAATGCATTGATAGAGCATATACAAACTAGTTCTGCTATCTAACTAAATTGGGGGTCCATCCCTTGAAAATTAATAGGGATACAAAGCCATGCATCTTATAGACAAATTAAGAGTATAATAGGAAAAGAAAATACAAAGAAGACAAAAAAAAAAATGGAAGTGCATGATTGAAAATTTAACATATTCTGTTATTATTATTATTATTATTATTATTATTATTATTATTATTATTATTATTATTATTATTATTATTATTATTTGGTTGAAATTAGAACTTTCATTAAAACTTCGGAAGCTTACAACCAGACGCTAGAGCGTCGGCATACACAAGGTCTAGCAACAGGTAAGGCGGATATATGTTCCAATCCTGGGCTGAAAAATTGAAAAGCTGGGCCTTAGCAGCCCAGTCAGCCACATCATTTCCTTCTCGCTTGCAGAACCGAACAACTAGGTTTGGGAAAAAGGAAAGGGAATCGGTGGCTTCTGCGAGCAAAACGCGAGCCTCCCCTGGCGGCAGTTCTTCTCCCGTAACAGCAGCAACGACAGTACTACAGTCCGATTCAAGTGTGATTAGAGCCTGATGAAGCCCTTGGTGTAGCAGATGGCGGAGCATGAACGTGAGGGCCTGAAATTCCACGATCAAGGCTGATGCTGCTGGAAATCATGCTATATAAACATCAGTAAGGCGACCATACTGATCTTTGCATATCGAAGCCATCGATCCGTGTGTGCTCCCTGGTTGAAAAGAAGCATTGACATTACATTTCAGAGTGCCTGGTGCCGATGGATGCCAGATCTGACTGTGTTGCTTCTTTCCTGTAGATTGTGATGAAGAGGATGGGAGGGAAACCTCTTAAAGTCGCATCTGTGAGAGTGCATTCTCCTCTACTAAAGAAGGATTCGGCCGATCGCCCCTGAATATAAAACTGTTCCTCATTCGCCAAATTTGCCAGAGGACATTGGCGATGAGCTCCAGAGTAGGTGAGTTATTAGGCGATTCAGCTTTTTCTGTCAACCAAACTTCTATACGAGTGACCGAACTAAGCTGGATATCTATGTTAATCTGTGGATGAAGCCAAACGCCTATTGTCCATGAGCAGAATAGAAATAAATGCTCTAACGCTTCTAGAACTTGCTTGTTACATACCTAACAGAAAGGTTCTGAACTGATATGTCTTGTGAATAAGTTGTCCTTAGAAGCAATCACATTATGGCAAACAGACCAGAGAATTATTCGTAGTTTTGGGACTGTACGCATTGTCCAGATTTTTTTTCACAGTATCGTAGGATGTCGATATGATGTTGATGTTGTGCTGTTGTTTGGAGTTTTGTTCACAGAAGTCAAAGCATGGTAATTGCTCTTGACTGTATGGCAGCCATCCTTGTTGGCTGTCCAGACTAGTTGATCAGCAACTAAAGTTGGTCTAACTGGAATGGTTAGAACCTCTGCTACAATATGATCATCTAAGAAGCTAGTGAGCAGAGAAGTATTCCAGCTGTTAAGGATGGGATCAATAAGATCAGCCACCAGTTGGGGTTCCTCTCTAGCCACAAGTCCACCTATGACTCCTCTTGGTAACCAGCAATCTTCCCTAATGCGAATTTGCCTTCCATCACCCACTGACCATCTAACATGAGGAATAATAGCATCCCTGCCAACTAGAAGACTTTGCCACCCCTAGGATGGTCGAGAACCTCGATTCGCCGATTGGAAGTCCGTAGAGTGGTAGCAAAGACCCTTAAAAATTTTACTCCATAAAGCTTGTGGCTGCTGTAGTAATCTCCATGCTTGCTTACCGAGCATGGCTTTGTTAAATTCTACCAAATCACGAAATCCTAGACCGCCCTCGTTCTTACTCTTCCTTAAAATTTCCCATCGCTTCCAATGTATCCTTGCTTTATTTTGATCCTTTTTCCACCAGAAACGAGCAATGCTCTTCTCTATAGTTTTACAAAGAGACAATGGAAGTTTGAAAATCGACATAGCATAATGAAGAAGTGCCTGGATGACAAATTTAATGAGAATTTTCTTGCCCCCTTTCAAAATAAACTTTTTTTTTCCATCCTTCCAGCTTTGATTGTACTCTCCCCAAGAGCCAAGAGAACATTTCCTTTTTAGATCGGCCCCAATCAAACAGTATTCCCAAGTATTTCCCATAGTTTTGTAGCACCGGAACTCTAAATTTAGACGCCAGATTTTCCTATAAGCTGAAAGGACAATTCTTGCTGAAAATAATTCCTGATTTGTTTCAATTCAAAGCTTGTCCCGAGGCCATACAATGCTGATTTAAGATATTGGCCAAGTTCTGGCATTCCCTAATATTAGCATCAAGGAAAAAGATGGAATCGTCCGCAAAAAATAAATGCGACAATGTAGGGCACCATCGATTTAATTTAATTCCTTTTAATTGACCCATATCAACAGCTTGAGAAATCATAGTAGAGAACACATTTGCCAATAAGATAAAGATGTATGGCGAAAGAGGGTCACCTTGTCTGAGGCCACGAGTTGAATGGAAAAAAAGGAAGTAGTTCACCATTAAAACGGACACTATAAGATGTGGTAGTGATGCATTGGAGGATCAAGTGCACCCATCTTGGATGGAAACCCAATCTGAGAAGATAGGCATTCAGGAGAGAGAGAGAATCACTTTTACAAAAACAACCGAGAAAGCTCATTTTTTTCTCTTTATTCAAAACCTTATCGATAGATCTTCAATTAAAAGCATACGTAGTCCACATTCGTGTGACGGGATTATAAGTCAAAACCACCCGCCTACACCGGAAAGCCTCATCTTAAACTTTAGACTCCTGCAATTACATTAGTAAACAAATCTTGCAGTTCATGCTAAAGACAGGATGAAAATATTATCAAAGAAATCAACAGGGAAATGATGAGAACATCATAGATATATGTGGATTAGAGCATTGGTCTCTTTAAGAGAAGTTACTTAAATTAGGAAGCTACTCAAAATTGAAAAGAAACCACACAAATTAGAAAACCTATTTGGATTGGGTCCTTTATAGATTCAAACTCAGAAAGATATCGTCGACAGATTACATTAAATTTTCACAAGATCCCTAGTGGCTAGTGAGGGCAAGCCTTGCCATTGGCTAGTGGTGATCAACTAGAGGAGGATAGAGGAGGAAAGAAGAAGGATGAAAAAAAAAAAAAGAAAAATTCCAAAATTCCAAAAAATATTATTAAAAAATTATTCATATTACTGTCGATCTGCCAAATTTAAATAAATATACTGAATTGATATAAACACAAAAGATTTAAAACTAAATTGACAAAAAATTATGATTAAAATTAGAACATTTACAATAATCTAAATTTTTTTGATAATTCTCTTGGAATGTACTCAAGGTTTTCACTATTTCCTGTGGCAACTCATAAAAATCATCTGGCAAATAAATTTGTCCCCACAGAATGTCCTCCAACAAGAAAAAAAAAAAAGTTCATCCCCCTTTTTTTCTTTGGCTTGACATATAAACAACTGCTTTAAAGAAAGAAGATAAAGATGCATTTAGTGGAACCACATCAACCTATCCTGACCGCCCACGACGCATTTAAGGCCTCCCACGTAGGCCCGATTGGATGTGACTTTCCATGTGCCAAGTCTCCCTATTAGTACACCCCTCCCTCTCAAAAAATCTCACACCACATACCATACAACACATTTCCCAGAAAAACAACCACCGAACATGGCCGAAGAACACCACCACCACCTCTTCCACCACAAGAAGGATGACGCCACCGCAGAGCCTGCGGTCGTCGATCACGAGAAAGAGGAGAAGCACCACAAGCATCTCGAGCAGCTTGGTGAGCTCGGTACTGTTGCTGCCGGCGCTTATGCCTTGGTAATTATTATCATCTTCTTTTCAATTCTTGCAATTTTTCCCCATTTTATATTTAGATAAAATTCTCGTCTTCACCTTATTGATCGAACTGTCTTGTTGATCACAAATTATGGATGCGAAGAATCTCGATTAAACTTACATATTTTATCAAGCCATGATGATGGCATGCCATACAAGAATGGATCATCTTTATAAACGAACAATAGTTTGAGTTCAATCAGTTTCCTTCATCGATCAACTAGAGGAATGATATTTCCCCATAATTGGCTTAAACAAAAAACATAGTTGTTATCCATAACATTAAATACTTTTGCTCAAAGTGAATAAATTCTTTTTTTTTTTTGAATAATTTTTTTTTTTTGAATAAGTTTTTTTTTTTTTGAACTTATACCATGCTTAGAGCCTCTATAAAAAAAAAAGGTATACAGAGTAGAGAACTTTTTTCCCCTCTTTACCTTTACTCATTTTTTTATCCGCTCAGTTCCTAATTAATGATGTGCAAATTGCAGCATGAGAAGCATAAGGAAAAGAAGGACCCAGAGCACGCCCATAAGCACAAGATAGAGGAGGAACTAGCCGCCGCTGCCGCTGTTGGGGCCGGCGGGTTCGCCTTCCATGAGCACCACGAGAAGAAGGAGGCCAAGAAAGAAGATGAAGAGGCACATGGCAAGAAGCACCACCATCTCTTCTAAACCATGGGAGGATCTCCGTGTCTCTCTCCTCTTGCTATCTGTGTTGTTTATGTAATCTTATTTCAAGAAAGAAGATGAATAGACTGCCCTCAATAGTCGCTGTACTTTTGCGGAGGGTGGTTCTTGAATCTTGAATCTGCTGCTTGTGAATGCTTCCCTGAGAAGATGAGCATGTGTGTGTTTGGGCTTTGTCTTGTACCGGTTGTATCTTGGGTGTTTAATAATATTATCCTCCGATGATCTGATTTCTTCCTTTTACATTTCAACATATTATTTTAGGTACAAAAACTATATTGAATATTAGTTCTCGAAAACCAATCAGCCCAGAGTTTCCGCGTAGAATGGATCCACACCTGGTTAGTCAATGTCAATTCACTAAAACGCGGTAGCGTCAGATTTAGAAAATCACCTGATTGCAATGTTGTATACAATTATAATTCAAAATCATGTAAAAGAGCTGTACATGGTATAAAGATACGTAGGAAATAAAACGTACAAGGGAACCCTTCATTTACCTAGAATTGATGTTTTGAGTCTCTAACATGAGGACACGTACAAAATAGCAATTTTTTCTTCACTGTGGCCCCACTATGCATAATGACATTTTCCACTAATTTGGTGGGATCATGTGTTAGGTGACATGTCATTATCATCATCCATTATTGTGATTTTTGCCAGGTTAGTTTTTTAAAATATGGCTGAGTCAATCACCTGCAATTCAGTCGGATATGAACTCGCTAAATGACATAATTAATAATCTATATTGTCCCAAATCAAGCGATATCTGATGACTTGCCCATTTTATATATCCTAGAAAAGGTTCAATAAATTGTCTTTAATTCCACAAAGCGTTTGGCTCGCTCGGTTCGTCTGTTCATTGAAGGAAAACGTTTATGGAGCTTCACGGGTTAGCCCTATAGAAGTTGTCAATAATGTAATCATCATCTGAGGGACTTAGCTCCTTTCCCTTTTGTTTTTATATGTAACTTTGTTCCCTAGGTTTTTACGTATGTACTTCTGAGTATGTCGCATATGGGATTGGCCGAGATCTAACGAGTTAGAATGATCTTTGATTATTGAGAGTAAACCACAATACAAACCCTTGAACTATGTTCCCGATACCAAGTGGAAAATGTGTCCATGATCTACTCATAGGATGTTTCTTAATGCTTTGGCTATTACGTATTTGATTTTGTTTTTAGCCGGGAAGGGCTATCTATAAGTGAGTAATAAGTATATATATAGTAAAATCACACCTCCATCTTTGACTACACTATAAATAAGCAAGTATCTTTTCACAGGCTATTTGTATTCATACACGGGCCTCGTCAATGGCCGGCAAAGGGAAAAAGGCAAAAATGAAAAAAAAAATAATAATAAATCAAAAGAATTACAAAAATTATCCACATCAGCATCACTCACATCACACAGGATGGTCGGCATTGATTAAACTATAACTTCAGCAATTTTTTTCCAAAATTGACCATAAATACTAAATTCAGCAAATCGTTAAAATGTTTAAAATTGAATTTGCAAATTATCAAAGGGGAATAGACTAAATTGACACAATTGAAAAGTCTAAGACTAAATTGGTAATTGTCAAAAGATTGAAGAAAAAATTGGCACAATTGAAAGGTTTATAATTGAATTGGTTATCGCATAATAGGTTTATGACTTTTTAAATAATTTTTCAGATCAATTAGAACGGGGATCAAACACAGGAACACAGACCGAAAGGGACGTCGGTTTGGCCCTTTTATTTTGACCTAATTGTTTGACCACCGCTGCCGACACCTCCATCACCATGTCATACCACTTATAGTTTTGCCCGGACCCATCCCTCCTCTGCGCCCCTGCCGGAGCCAATCCTACTTTTTTTTTTTTTTTTTTTTTTTTTTTTTTTTTTTTTTTGTCAAGGGAGCCAATCCTACTTGAAGACGAAGCTAGTTCATAGATTGATAGTCTTATGATCTATTTTGTCTTTTGATGTACTCAATTTATGTAGTTTCCTCACTATCTTTTAATTGTTGTTGTGTTGTAGCTCTTTCTTAAAGACGATTGAAAATCGGAAAGAGAAAATGTTGTAATTTGAAAATATATATATATATATATATATATATATATATATAGAGTTTATAATTGAAGGATATAAAGAGAAGCAGAGTGGAGGAGCAAATTAAACAGATTTAACTAAAATCTTATTGGGGAACGGATAATTTAACCCCAACATCAAATTGTCCCATTAGAAAAAAAAATGTGAAGAAATTGATTCAAAAGAAGACAAAGGAAAAAAAAATAATAAAAAGATAAAAATTTTCACTAGGAAAATTATTCAAAAAGTCTTAAACCTATTTCACTTTTGCCAATTCAGTCATAAAGAAAAAAAAAATAATAAAAGATAAAAATTTTCACTAGGAAAATTATTCAAAAAGTCTTAAACCTATTTCACTTTTGCCAATTCAGTCATAAAATTTTCAATTTTGCTAATTGAGTTATAAACCTTTTTACTTTTTATCAATTGAGTCCATCCTAATAAATTTAAATCTAAATCACCGACGTGGAAGTCGACAGTCGCCACATAAATGCTACCAATGCTTTGAAGTTGACAAATTTTAATAATAATTTAATTTTTCGAATTTTTTATTATTTTTCTCTCTTTTTTTTTTCTTTTTCTTTTTATGCTTCTCCTTCTTCCTTTTGCCAATGATCAGCCACTCCCCATGTTGGGTTGACTGGCCTCATCTGCAATAGACGAGGTGTGGCCAAGCAAGCCCCAACGAGGGGAGCCCTTGCCTAGGCAAGGTGAGGTCGGCCCTCGCCTAGGCCAAGGTGACCTTACCAAGAGGGGTGGCCTCGCTAATCATTGCTTGGGCATAGGCAATGCGTAGTGAGGCTTCCTTGGCCTGGGCGAGGGCTGACCTCATTGGGACTCGCCCGCCTAGGTGAGGCCCAATGAGGGTCAGCCTAGCCCAGGCTAGATTGGGTGAGGCCGGCCCTTGCCTAGGCTAGGTCGACCTCACTCGGCATCGCCTTCACTTGGCCAACACCCGATGAGGGCTAGCCTCGCTTGAGGCCGACCTTCGTTGGGTCTTGCCCGGGTGAGGGTGAGCCTCACCGGAGCTTGCCCTCGCTCAGCCGTGCTTCACCTATTGCAACAAAGGCCAAGCAGCCAGGCATGGCCAATGGCTAGCCACTAGCAAAAGGAATAAGAAGAAGCAAAAAGAAAAGAAAAAATATAAAAAGAGAAAAATATAAAAATAAAAATAAAAATTCAATAATATTAAAATATTATTAAAAATTGTCAATGCGCACCGACGGTCCTATATGGCATCATTAGCATTCACGTCAGCCATTTCCAATTAAAATTAGTCGGATGGACTTAATGGCAAAATGTGAAAATGTTTATGATTTAATTGACAAATTTAAAAGATTTTGAACTGAATTGGCAAAAATACAATAGACTTAGAACTTACCGACAATTTTCCCAGCATAATGCAAGTTTTACAATATGCCATGCCAATGTCATTTTTTTTTCTTTTTTTCCCTTATTGGTTAAATGCGAAATTTCTGGAAATCCACGTAATATATTGTCCTTAAAATCTGATTTATGATGCCTTGAGTAGGTTTCAAGTCTCACTCACGAGTCACGACTAGGAAGGAATCACGTGGATTGGGCTCCCCCCTCATCGCACGATCCATATAAATTAAAATAAAGTAATGAAATCGGTATTCAAATCGCAATCTTAATTAAGTTTTGTTGTTTCCTAGTTTACGGCATTATTTGGGGAGGGGGGATCTTAGGTATATTTCCACCGGGAGAGGACCTTTGACGCTAATTTAGAAATTCATTTTATTTTTTGGGACTTATGGCAAGAACATGGCCTGCACGCAGCGCTGAACGTGGGCAAGAGCATGTCCCAGGGGATCTACGAGGGCAGAATATTCAACGCTCTCCTAATTTCCGGTCTGTGAATTTCCGTGGTATTAATCCAAATTAACGAAAACTAATGAAAAGTAAACTTATGACTAATATACTAATTTTTGCTTATAGAAATTCATTTTATTTTTGGGGACTTATGGCAGCGCTGAACATGGGCATGGACATGTCCCAAGGGATCTACGAGGGCAGAATATTCAGCACTCTCTCAAATTTTAGTTTGTGAATTTTCGTGGTATTAATCCAAATTAATGAAAACTAATCGAGAGCGAATTTATGACTAATATATTAGTTTTTTCTTTTTGGTTGTCAAAAATTTAGTTTGAAATAAATTTGTTACAGGTATACTAATATGGAGTTTGTGGCGAAAAAATTAGTTCAAAGTAAATTTGTAAAAGTGTGCCACTTTGAAATTTTTCGTGGTATTAATCCAAAGATAAAAAGAGAGATTCTGAATCCATAGCTGTCTAATTCAGTGTGGTGTAACCTAATCGAAGGGTTTTCTTGGGCACAGAGGAACACTCATCAGTGAAGCTCTTCACCTAAAAAGAGATTTAAACTAGGGTACTTCCTCGGAAGCCCAGCCCAACCACACCCGAAAACCTGCCCTCCCAAAAAAATTGTGTCAGTTTAGTAAATATGTTTGCCTACTCTTGAAAACTTAATGGAAAAAAAAACTGTCCTACCTTGTATTTGACATTTGAAAGTTTCAAATTTGAAAATGTGTTAGTTTTACAAGATTATGAGTTACTATCAGAAAAAACTCCAAATTGATATAGCAAAGACAAATTTATCCAAATTATTTTTTGGGTCACAAATATCCCTAATTCGTACACATGTAACATATTCGCCTAAACTAGTTTTTGGATCATTGAAAATTTCAAACTGACATACTTATAATAAATTTATCACAAACTAATATGAACTTTCACGTGAACTTACCAAGTCAATTGAGTTATTGCCACGTCTTTCAACTCAATGATTTCAATTTAACAAAAGCTAATAGAAGGTAAATATGTCATTAGTGTACCAATATGAAGTTTTTGGTAATCTAAAAAATAATTTTGGATAAATTTGTTATATGTGTGCCATTTAAAGGTTTTTGGTAACCTAAAACTTAGTTTAGGATAAATTTGTCATAGGTGTATAAGTTTAAGGTTTTTCATAGTATTAATCCTAAGATTATTAATGAGTTTACATGTTAATGGTTAGATGTTTTGGAATGTTTGAGGTCTCTCAAGCCAAATAATAGTCAAATTGTGTGATTATTGAAAGATTGGGAAAAAGTAAAATTCACTTCAAAGATACAAGGCTGCATTTATAATTTGACCAAAACAATGTATGCCCTTTGTTATGTTATTTTGAGTATTTTTTTTTTTTCACTTTTTTTCCAAAGTTTTTAAACATAAAAACAGCATTGTTTTGACATGAAATGATGAAGAACCAAATCTATATGACTACATGTTAGTAGCTGTACACTGAATGAGAACTCAAATTTCAAAATCTCTAAGAAAAACGGGATGGAAAAAAAATTAAAGAGCATAAATGTCACTCAAAATTAGGAATGATCATTTTTGGGATAAGTCAATTCTCAACTTAAAACTAGGATCCAGCCCCGTGACTCCTGGTCTGTTATGGAACCACCGGTCCTAGTTTTATTATGTGCAGAAAATCATATTCTAAAAGTAGCACCATTTACGTATGGCAGTTAAGTGGTTATGTTGTTGTTTCTTAATAGTGTGATATCATGGTTTGATTCTTGTGGGCGGATTTTTCTGAAAGAAGCAAATTCGGAGATTTTCCCAGGATCTGAAAGAAGCTTCTTTCTTCCGGTCAAGCTTATTCGTCATGACCGAGCGATGGGAAACTCTGAAAAACTCGAAAATGCAGCCCGTGAGATGTATAGTCTTGCTTTGGATCCCCACGCAGATTATCTGTTACACGTTGCTGCATCTCACGCCTCCATCTGGATAGAGCAAAGGCACCTGCATGCGTCACTTTCAGGATGCTTCAGTGTTCGGAAATCCAGTCCTTGTTCGCAGTCTAGGAATTGTAACATACTTCGATGGAGGTAGTCTCTAGCAATGGTTGTTGACAACTACTTACAAATACAATATGTCTGTCTATGCATGCATGTGAATACTGTTTTGTCTATCAAGACCTACATTCTGATTGCATCTGAGTGTATGGAATTCTTTCCTTTTTATGTGTATCTGAACACAATAGACATGCTACACGCGAGTTGTTTTCATGCCGAAGGATCACGTGACAAATGAATTGTGACTGTACTTACAGATCCACAGGGATAGATGTAGAACATTTGCGGTTGTAGGACTAATCTGTCTTGAAATTGCTTGCAGCTTCTGCCTTAGCGAGAAACCTCCAGACCACCTGCCATATCTCTGATGAAACCTCTAGCATCCCCTTTGGCTCCCTAAGTGATTATGTAACCTCCATCTGAAGAAGAAGAAGAGAAGTCCTTGTTCGCAGTCTAGGAATTGTAACGATGGAGGTAGTCTCTAGCAATGTTGAAGCATCAAGTTGGAAAAGAAGAAGGCATCAACAATCTTTGATCTTATACAGGAAACGTTCTCCTATCAATGGAATGAATTATCCTCCATTCAATATTGCCATGCTATGCCTGGTGGACATTGCCATGGTCTCCATTGTCGACTGAAACAAAATTCCTAAATTTGCTTCCAGTGTTGAGGGGAATAATTAGTTATTGATGTATTTATTATATGATAAGTGACTGCCAGTTGATGAAACTAAGATAAGATAAGAAATGTGATTAGCTACATATTATATGAGCCATGTGGTCTGAATACAAAACATAACTGCCCGCAGAAAAACATTAGGAAGGTGAGATTGACTCTGATTCACTTTCACTGGATTCAGACACTGGAATTGCGTCCTGAAAAACGAACTTCTTATAAACAAAAAAGATGGTCGTTAGCAATCTGCTGGATTTAGACACCAAAGCAAGGATTTGCTTCCCCAACTCCGCCAATAGAACCAATTGTAAAAATCCAAAGGCACCAAATTTAGCGGATGCTTCTTTGTCCAAACTTCAGGGGCACAGCAGAGACTCTGGACAACCTTCTCAGAAGTTCAAAGCCGTAGGGGAGAACAGTACTCCCCTTCAACCCAGATCACTAAACATGTACCCTGATCTTAGCTCCCTCTCTCCATGAGCTAACAATAATTGCAAGAAAACTATACGATGGAGCCAAACCTCAACAGAGCCGACATCAGTGTTGTTAGACCAACGCAATCAATGAACCTTTCTGTTCTGGGCAGAGCGAGTGAGTGATGATTTGCGGGTTAAAGTTGTATGTTCTATGAAAAATTGTCCTCTCTGGACTACAGTCACAAGGAATCCTGTACTTGGAAAATACTTGAATTTCAATGATATCATTATGAGTAACCCCCCGAACCACTCTTGGAAAAAAATCCAAATTATTGAGAAATCACGACCCCTTTTGATCTCTCCTTCTCCTTTTTTTTTTATCATCAAAGCTATTACATTGCACATTTGTTCTGGAAAAATGCTCAAAAAAAGAGAAGGGATTTCCTAAAACTAGTAAGTTAATGTTGCAGAGAACTAAACAAACTGCCTCTGCTTGGAAGTGAGATGCTTGAAATCCATATTGATCGCTCACCTTTCGAAACAATACAAAGTCTACCGCAATTTTTTGGGTCTTAGGACTAAGCGACTTCTTCATGATGATAAAACATGGACATGCCAATGTAAAGGCAGGGATTCGGAAGTTTTTCAAAAAAGTGTCCAAGGCCAAAGCTGGAGAAAGCTACAAGAAGTTGACTTTGGTTCCTTTGGATATCCTATGCTATTGCAAAACATCAGAGAGATGTTGATCAGGACAGTTCAGTAGAAACATCTTGATGAAACAGTGACTAAAAACCAGCTTATGCATTCACTGTTGAGGCGAAAGCACAAAATATGTGGGCGTGTATTGAACTGTCAACAGCATTGCAATCTGCACACTCATCTATAGGCATGTGGTGTAAACCAAGCCAACTTATACATAGACTTGCCCGGTAATGCGGCCGCTATCACAAAACTGAACTCTCTTAGCAGAAAGCCTATTTATATAATAGGAAATTAGAGCCACATTGATCATTACGAAATAAGAAGTCCGTCATAAAAAAGGATCGCTTAAAATTTGTGCTTAGGCAGAATTAAGAAAGTCAGATGTTGTCAATCTACAATAATCAATTTCATCCACTCAAAGATATTACCACAGTGAAAACTCTCACAAGAATATTGAAGACAGAACCAGGCTTCAAAAGAAGCATTCGCCAAGAATTAAATTTCCTGAGAGATAGTGTCATTGCATACAATAGAATTCTATCACTAATATCCTTTTGCAGAGATCAAAATTTTCCTGTTGGTTAACAACCAAAAAAATAACTAGATCAAGTTCAAGCCTGATTCGCTCTGTGGAGGAGGCTAAAGTGGAATTCGCTAGCACTAGGCTCCCAATATATCCCGACCTCATCGCCAGCTGCCAAGCCCCTCCGTTTCACGAACTCCTTGATCCAACCCCCCTTGAGGACGTACGACCCAGACGACGCCCAAAACACAAATACCAGTCGATGCTCAGAGCACGTGTCCAAGTCCCTCACGATGACGTCGGCCCCCTTGCCGCTCTCGACTTGCCTCACTGTCTCCTCGTTCATCCATCGGAGAAAGTGGCTCTTCACAAAATCCCGCCCGATCAAGAGCCTCGACAGGTGGCCGAGATCGCTTTGCGTAAGCCTCTTCTTGATCTTATAAGGGTCGAAGAGCAGCGTCAACTCTGTGGAAACTTCCTCGGCATCACATCCCGAGGCCTCTTTCTTTCCCTTCTGCGTTCTTTGGCACTTCGCTTTCTTCTCCACAATTAAGGTTTCGGCATCGGTAAGTGAGGCCATGGATTTTCGCTTCAGTTGGGCAGGAACGATTTCTTGAGAAGGGTCGCCAACTTGCTTCGTGTTCCGATCAGGCGCGACGGGGACTCCTGCAGACGAAGTACCTCTGGCTCCTTCGTCACGATCCTTCTCCTGATCGTGCAGAGAAGAAAGGCACGAGGAAGAGTCCATCGACGGCGGCGGCGAGTGGACCTCGCTTCTCAGGTGGTCGCCAACTGGTTTCTGCTCGTGATCTTGCAGATGAGAAACGCGCGACGATGAAGAGCCCATCAATGGCGGCGAGGGGACATCACCACTCAGGATGTTGCCCATGGCAGGTGATCCGGGGCCCAAGAAATCGATGAACTTCAAGGGTTTTTGGCGAAAGAAACAGGAAAGTGCTTCGAAAGAACAACAAAGGGCAACGCGGTTCAGAGGAATTTAGAGAGGGCGAAAGAGAGAAAGAGAGAGAGAGAGAGACAACGTTGGAGAGAACAGAGAGACAGAGGACGATGAGGACGCGGAGGCAGAGAGGAAAATATATAGTTTACCGTTGGAATTGGGACGGCTTTGGAGTCAAGTTTCGAGAGTGTGCGGAGGAGTGAGATGTTCTTTCCTAATCCGAGTCAGGTTAAGATTAGTAAATTAGGAAGTAATTTCAAGATTCAAGATTGATTTCCTAATTTGTTACATTATTTTCATCATGCAATAGGACGGAACTTTAAAAGGCTGGAAAAAAAATTGATACATTTTAACAAGAGAAAGAATTTAAAATGTTTATGATAATGAGCTTATAAAAAAACATGGGTAGTTACATTCCAAAAAATTACACAAAATAAAGAAAAGAGACCGCATCGGAAAGGGGTACTATAAGCTTATTTTATATTTTCTTTTTTTTTTATCAATTTGTTAACATTTTTTGAGAGGGACACTATCTTGTTCTAGTTAAATTAGCTGTGCCCTAATGAGGTTTTAGTTGAATATGTTATAGGGATGATATCATAAAAAATCCTAAATTATGCATTTCGTAACATCAATAATCAAATTTTCTTTGTAACATTATAATCCTGAATTATTATTTCTTTTGGGAGGAGTTTGTAATCCTTAGAAAAAAATTTATTGTTACGCATAGAATTTTATTGTTATGTGCAATTGGGCTATCATTATTTTCTTCAAAAATTCAATTCTTGATGGATGTTCTTTTGAAAGTTAGGGTGTCTTTAATTTTTCTTTTCTGAGTCTTTTTTTTTCCCGCTGTGGTGAGTATAAAAATTTTAATGTTATATATATGTTTACATTTTATAAAGTGACGTTCCAATAGATTAGATGCTCAAATTATTTCTCAGAAAATGGGATAAAATTGAATTCTTCCTTGTCATGTTCAAAATTCTGTATAGTCCAAAATAATACATGTTGATCCCCAGCAAGTAAGGACTGCAAATGTTTATTCTCTACTAAAGTTGCATTTCTTAAAAAGAAAGAAAGAGAGTAGATTTTGTTTTTTGTTTTTTTTTGGTATCCCAAGAGAGTAGATTTTGTTTGTTTAACAGAAAATGAATAATTTGGAGAATATTGTAAAATTATCACTTATATCGCTCAAAATATAAATAAATTTTCATCGCTTGTGAAAATATTTAAATGTAACTTATTGTTGATAATGAAAACCTTTTCATTGACTATATATTTTAAGCAATAGGAGTGATAATTTTTTTAAAAATATTTTTTTAAATTATTTATTTTTGCTAAATAAATGGGCTTAATAAAAGTAAAAGAATAAATGTAGTAGAAACAAAATTCAATCCCACTAACACGTCCTCCTTTGCAGATAGCTCCACCCAAGAAGTACATGGTCCTATTATTTTCTAGGGAAAAAGCCTTTAAAAACTCTAAACTACACCCAATGTGACATTTTATTTAAACTTTTTTTTTTATGACACAAACATCTCCAAACTTATATCCATGTAACATATTTACCCCAAACCATACCAAACTTTTTGTGACACTAAAAATTTTAAATTTGTATCCGTACGACACATTCACCTCAAAATTTGGAGTAAATGTGTCATATAACTACAAGTTTGGGATTTTTGGTATTATAAAAAATAATTGATGTAAATGTGTTTTTTATAGTTTTTGTGTCACGTAGAAAATTTTGGATTAAATGTGTCAAATACAGTATAAAGTTTGGAGTTTTATGTTACAAAAAAAATATTTGAAATAAATGTATCACGGTAAACATTTTAGGATTGTTGGTATTTTTCCCTATTTTCTAAAATTACGTAAGTAAGAAAGTAATATATATATATATATAAATACTCCTAATTAAAAAGAATGTAAGTAAGGATAAACTAGCTAAAGAGGATAGAGTGAGAGAAACAGTAAGAAATTGAAGCTCTATTTATTCACAAAAAAAATAAATAATTTGAAAATTATTTTTAAAAATAATTATTTATATAGCAACAAAAATAAATGAACGACCAATATTATTATAGTCAATGAGAATGTTTAGACATAATTATTTTCTATAATGAAAATTTGTTATAAATAATATAAGTGGTCATATTTTTTAAAAAAAATCATAATTTTATTTTTCGCGAAAGAAATGGACTTGATCAAAAGAAAAAATGATAATTAGCAACACGTGAGCGGTTAGGTCCCTTTCTCTACTTTACATTCTCTCTTCACGTAATTGATCAATGCCACGTAAGATCAACAGTAGTCGATTCATCAGTCACGTGTACACGCTGGTCCACCCTGACTTCATCAGACTTTTTTTCATTTCTTCCCGGCTCACCAGCGGCCGCCGCCGCCGCCACTGACGGCGGAGCTCCGGCGAGGGGCCCCAAGAGCGTGCCGAACCAGCCCCAACAGTCCGCGCTCCGAGACGGCGGCAGAGCGATGGACATCAACCCCACCTTCGTCCCTCCCTCGAAGCAGGAGGCCTGGGCTTGGCCTCCCGCCTCTGCCGTCTCCGCATTCCGACTTGCCAACGCCGACTCCATGTCCGTCGTCGTCCCGCTGTTACATCTCGGCCCGTTGTCGATACCCTTTGTGCTCCTTCTCCGTTTTGGATTTGTTGCCTTGTCATGGAACGCTATGCCCACCAGGCGTCCGATGAAAATACTCTGACGATGGAGCTGGGTTTTTGTTGTTCCTTAGGTGTTGCTAAGTGCTCCGAAGAAATTGAGCAATTCCATGTTCTGGTTCAATTACTGCTTTTGTCGGCTATCGTCCTGGAACCCACAGAATTGCTTGTGCCTGTACTATTTCTTCGCCTAGTTCCTTTCTGTACGTGTGATCCCGAACTCGGATCCATCTCTTCTTGTATTTATTACTCTTACTGCACTCGGTTTTCTAATCACTATGTATAGACTTGCTTGGCAATGCTACTAATTGGTTGTTTGCTTGGGCAGGACACTTTTCTTCCGAAGAACCCATCTTGGAATTTTTACTGTACTCTGAAGATATCAAGTCCCATAGGTAAAAAAAATTTTATCAAGCTGGGTGAAAATAATAGCAAGTCTGAGAGTATTAAGTGGATGTCTACTAGCTTGACCTGCTCTCTTTTACTTCTTTCTTGGTATCTGTCTCAGTAGAACGTGATTCTCTCGCACAAAGATGCTTCTTTCAGTAATGAATTTACAGGTTCTTCTTGGGTCCGTATGTGTTTACACATCTTCAAGAGAAATATTTACTTTCCTCTTTTACGTGTCTTTGAACACAATAGACATGTTGCAACTGTGGCGCCATCCATATAAAATATATTCAAAAGCTGAGCCAGCTGTTTGAGCTGTTTGATGCCAAAGGATCCCATGGTAGCGAGGGTATCAAACTATCAAGGGTGAGATTGAAACACCGGTAAATCAAAGAGGAAAAAAAAAGTAGCTGTGAAAGAAACGAAAAAAGTAGAAGAGATTTGAAGTTGCAATTCGATTTAGGAAGAGCAAGAGAAGAAAGTGAGAGAGGCGAGAGAGAAACGAGAGAGGTGAGGACACAAAAGAGGAGTCTGATGAAGTTAGAGTGGGAGCCATGTGCCATGTTTACACATGGCAACTGATGAATGGACAGCTGCAAATCCTATGTGGCACTATCCAAGCACCCAATATTTTTTCTCAAGGATAATTATCAATTATGAGACAACTATGAAATTGCCTCAGGCGAAAGATCTCCCATTTCACTGTCTAGCGGGGGTGGGAGCTTTTTATGATGCTACAGAAGACAGCGATAAACCTCCACGCCATCTTCCACATCTTCTGATGGAGCCTCTAGTGTTCCCTTTGGCTCCCTAACTGATGATGCACCTCCATCTGGACAAAGCAAAGGTGACTGCATGGATCACTGAAGTCCTTGCAGTTTGGTAATCATAACAAAGGAGGTAATCCCTGGCAATGATTGTTGACAACTATTTACAAGTTTTATATGTTTGTCTCTGTACCCATGTGAATATTGTCTACCGAGACATACATTCTGATTTGATCCTTGTGTATGAGTTCTTTCCTTAATTGTGACTGTACTAGTCAACTCGAAATGATGTAAACCATACCGCAGTTTTCTTTAATGAGAAGCTCTTATTGCTTCTAACTTCGTTGAAGCATGTTCTGAAAAGAAAAAAAGCATCAGCAATCTTTCGCAAGTTTAATTTTATACAGGAAACAATCTACTAACAATGGAATGAATGATCGTCCTTATGCCTCTTGGACATTGTCTTATTTTCCATCATTGAGCAAAACAAAAATCCTAAATATGCTTTTGGCATTAAGGGGAATGATTAGTTATTGATTTATTATATGATAAGTGATTCCCAGTTGATGAAACTAAGATAAGAAGTGCGATTAAGAACATAGTATATGAGTCATGTGGTCTGAATACAAAATATATTCCCGCACAGAAATATCAGGAACGTGACATTGACTCTGATTCACTTTCTCTGAATTTAGACACTGGGATTGCGTCCTGAAAATTGAACCTCTTGTAAACAGAAAAGATGGTTGTTAGCAATCTTGCGGATTGGGGCACCAAAGCAAGGATTTGCCCCACTAATTCCGCCGATAGTGCTGACTGTAAAAATCTAAAGGCACCATATTTAGCGTATGCTCCTGGGTGCAAACTTTAGGGGCACAGCAGAGACTTCCGACACCCTCCTCAAAAGTCCAACACCATAGGGAAGAACAGTACTTCCCTTCAAACTCGTGTCTGATTGGGGGAGAATTGTCCAAAAAGTCCTTAACTTATTGTAATTTTACCAATTCAGTCATAAATATTTTAACTTTGCCAACTGAGTCATAAACCTTTTCACTTCTTGCCGATTCAGTCCATTTGGCCAGAAAATGCTGACGTGGACGCCGACGATGCCACGTAGGACTGTCGACCGACGTTAATAATTTTTAATAATTTTTAAATTTTTTAAAAAAAAAAATTGAATTTTTTTGATTTTTTTTTTTTTTTGGCTTTTTCAGTGGCCGGCCACAGCTAGCCGGCTGGCCTCACTCGCCACAAGTAAGGCTCGGTCGGGCGAGGGTGCCCTGGCCTCGGCGAGCGCCCTCGCCCAGGCGAGCGTCAGCCCCGCTGTGGCTAGCCGACGCCCGGCTGACCAGGGGCAATGCTCGCTTGGGCAAGGGCAAGCCTCGGCGAGGGCCGGCCTCACCAGATCTGGCGAGGGGAGCCCTCGCCGAGGCTCGCCCTCGCCCAGCCAAGCGTCGGCCTCGCCCAGACTAGATCTGGCGAGGCAGGCCCTCGCCCTTGGCTAGCCAGGCATTGGCCTGTGGCCGGTGGCTAGCCGTTGCCCGCTCGGCCAGGGGCAAGGCCGACACTCGCCTGGGAGAGGGCGACCCCCGGTGAGGGCTCCCCTCGCCAAATCTGGCGAGGTTGGCCCTCATCGGGGTTCGCCGTCGCCCGACCGGGCCTCGCCTGTGGCGGGCGAGGCCAGCCGGCCGGCTGTGGCCGGGCCGGCCCACCGGAAAAAGCCAAAAGAAAAAAAAATAAAAAAGGAAAAAAACAGAAAATAAAAAATAAAAAAAGTTCAAAAAAATTTAAAATTTATTAAAAAATTATTAAAAATTGTCCATGTCGCGCCGACAGTCCTACGTGGCACCGGGGCATCCACATCGGCATTTTTGGCCAAAATTGACCGGATGGACTGAATCGGCAAGAAGTGAAAAGGTTTATGACTCAATTGACAAAATTAAAAGGTTTAGGACTAATTGGCAAAACTACAATAGGTTTATGACTTTTTGGACAATTTTCCCGTTTAATTGGTAATCATGTTCACTGATCTTAGATGACCCTTCTCTCTCTCTCTCTCTCTCTCTCTCACAGCCAGCTTGCCACAATAGCAAGATAACTACACGACAGAGCCAAATCTCAACAGAGCCGAATCTCAACAGAGCCGGCATTAGTGTTGTTAACCGGCGCAGTCAACGAACCTTTCTGTTCCAGGCAGAGTGAGTGAGTGTGATGAATTGCAGGTTAGAGCTTTTATGCTTTGTTATTACTTCTATTTCTTATTTTTTGGCATTAGACAAATAACTAAATTTCCATGTTAGTAACAGAGTTCATGAAAAAATGCTCTCTGGGGACAGTAGCCACAAGGAAAATTCTGTACTTGGAAAATACTTGAATCTCAATGCTATTTTATTGCACATTTGGTCCCAAAAAACACTCAAACAAAGAGAAGGGAATTCCTAAGACCGATAAAGTAATGTTACAGACAAATAAACAAACTGCCTGCTTGAAAGTGAGAAGCTGAAGTCCATATTGACCGCTCACCTTCGAAACGATATGAAGTGTAAGACAACCTTTTGGATCTTTAGGACAAGGTGACTTTTCATGATTATCAAACACGGACATGCCGGATACTTGAAATTTAGCAGACGATTAAGCTGTGTAGGCAGAGATTTAGGAATTTTTCAAAAAGTGTCCAAGGCCAAAGCTGGAGAAAGCCGCAAGTAGTTAACTTTGGCACCTTTGGATATCCTATGCTATGGCAAAACATCTGAGCTATTGATTTGTAGCGTTTAACTAAAAGCCAGCTTATTCATTCATTGTTGAGGTTAAAGCGCGGAATACGTAGGCATGTATTGAACTGCCAAAAGCATTGCAATCTGCACGTTCATCTATAGGCATGTGCCGGAAACTAAGCCCAACTTATACATAGACTTGCCCAATAATGTGGCCGCCACTACAAAAATCAACTCTAAAATCAGAAGCAAATATGAAATGTGTATTTGCATGAGACCGATCAGTACCAAATAAGTAGTCTGCGTTAAAAAAGGATCATTTACAATCTGTGATCGGACAAGATTAAGAAAGTGAGATGTTGCCAATTTACCATAATCTACTCTCCCCATTTTAAGATATCACCACATTGAAAACTTCATAGAAGAAAATTAAAGACATAGAACCGGGCTTCAAAAGAATTCCATCACTATATCCTTTTCTACAGATCAAAAATTTTCTGTTGGTCACTGAACAACAACAATGCTAGTTCAAGATTATGTCTAATTTGCCTTGCGAAGAAGGCTAAAGTGGAACTTGCTAGCAATAGCATCCCAATATATCCCGACCTCATCGCCAGCCGCCAACCCCCTCCGTTTCACGAACTCCTTGATCCAACCCCCCTTGAGGACGTGGGACCCAGACGACGCCCAAAACACGAACACCAGTCGATGCTCAGAGCACGTGTCCATGTCCCTCACGATGACATCGGCCCCCTCGCCACTCTCGACTTGCCTCACCGTCTCCTCGTTCATCCATCGGAGAAAGTGGCTCTTCACGAAGTCCCGCCTGATCAAGAGCCTCGACAGGTGGCCGAGATCGCTTTGCGTAAGCCTCTTCTTGACCTTATAAGGGTCGAAGAGCAGCGTCAACTCTGGGGAAACTTCCTCGGCATCACATCCTGAGGCCTCTTTCTTTCCCTTCTGCGCTCTATTGTACTTTGCCTTCTTCTCCACAGTTAAGGATTCGGCATTGGTAAGTGAGGCCATGGATTTTCTCTTCAGTTGGACAGGAACGATTTCTTGACGAGGGCCGCCGACTTCCTTCGTGTTCTGACCAGGTGCGAGGGGGAAGAACTCGCGACCGACCACCACCCCTGTAAACGAAATACCTCTAACCCCTTCGTCGCCATTCTTCTCCTGATTGTGCAGACAAGAAAGGCGCGAGAACAAAGAGTCCGTCAATGGTGGCGAGTGGACCTCGCCTCTCAGGATGTCGCCGATGGGAGGCGAATTGGGGCCCTAGAAATCGATGAGCTTCATGGGTTTTTGGTTGAAGAAACAGAAAAACACTCCGCGAGAACAACACAGGGCAACGGGGTGCGGAGAAATTCAGAGAGAACGAAAGACAGAAGAAAGACAACGTGGGAGAGAGGATAGAAACAAAGAGGAAATATATAGTTTACCGTTGGAAATGGCATGGCCTCGAGGGCGCGCTGAGGAGCGAGAGTTTCTTTCCTAATTCGAGTCAGGTTAAGATTAGTAAAATAGGAAATAATTTCAAGATTTGAATATGGATTCCCTGTGTAAACTATAATATCGCAAACTCTTTAATTATTCTAAATAATGAGTTGAAGATAACTTCCTGTTAGATATATGCTATGAACGAGCTTCTTATTTTTGTTACATTTTTATCATCATGTAATAGGACGGAATTTCAAAAGGCTGGAAATTTTGTTTGATTTATTTTAACAAAAGAAAGATTTTCAAATGTATATAATAATGAGTTTATTAAAAAAAAACGGATGTAAGTTTTTATTTTTATTTTTATCATTGTCTTATTATTTTTTTTTTATATCAATTTGTTCTCATTGCTCAAGTGAGAAACTTTCCTATACTAGTTAAATTATTTGTTTCCTATATGAGGTTTTATTTGAATACGTTGTAAAGATAATACCACCAAAAACTTTAAATTATACCTATTATAACATCAATAATCGAAACTTTTCTTTTGTGACAACATCAATAATCTTGAATTAGTATTTCCTTTAGTCAATGACGAACGGGAAACTTTTAATTTTCAGAAAAAGGGTAATGGTATGGGAACTTTATTATTGCATGCGATTGGGCTATCTCTATCTTCCTTAGAAATTCAATTTTTGAGTAGTGTTCTCATGAAAGCCAAATCATCTTTGATTCTATTTAGTCATTTTTTCCTACTGTGGTGAATATAAAAAAAAATATAATGTCATATATACAAAGTGACGTTCTAATAGACTAGATGCTCGAATTATTTCCAAGAAATTGAATTCATCATTGTTATGTGGAAAATCCTAAATAGTCCAAAATAATACATGTTGACAGTCAGCAAGTAAGGACTACAAAAGTTCAATCTCTACCAAAGTTTCATTTCATAAAAAAAAAAAAAAAAAACTATAAAGAATGTGCCATAGCTTGATTAGGTTCTATTAGTTTTGTAAAAAATATTCATTTAAAAATATTTGAAAATAGTCTTTTATATCGTTAAAAAATAAACATTAAATATTTTCATCATTTTCGACCAAAAAATATATTTTTGTCATATGGGAAAATATTTAGATATAACTTATTGTTGATAATGAATTTTATTATCTAATTTTTTCAAATAATAAAAAATATTTTAAAAATATTTAAAATTATTTATTTTCTAAAATAAATAGAGCTTCATCAATATGAAAGAGTGACTGTATTCGATCCCACTGACATATCTCCTCCTATACAAATAGCTCCACCCATGGAGTACATTGTCCTAATATCTTTTATGGTTATGTAAGTGAGAAAAAAAAGTGAAAAAAAAAATATAGAAATACTTCATAAGAAAAAGAAAGTAAGCAAATATCAATTAGGAAATGAGGATATAGCAGTAGAGATAGGAAGAAATCATAACTCAGTCTATTTAACGATGAATAAATAATTTGAAAAATATATTTCTTAAATTGATTGATTATATTATTTAGAAAAATAAATAAATAAAAATATTTTTATCATTGGTGAAAATGTTTTGATATAATTATTATGAATAATAAAAATATTATTTGCTAATTATTTAGAGTAATTCCGTTGATTACGACAAGAGTAGGAGATGAGATATCCATTACGTAACACTTGCAGCTGTTAGGCCCCGTAAACGTGCTAGATCAGTGCCACGTAAGATCAAAATTAGCCAAATTCATCAGTTACGTGTGCATGCTGGCCCACGCTGACTTCATCGCACTCTCTTTTCCGTTTCTTCGCGGCTCGCCAGACGACCGCCGTCGCCGCCGCCGCCGCCGCCGCCACGGCGGAGCCTCTGGCGAGGGCCCGAAGAGCGCCCGCAACCAGCCCCGACAGAGGTTCAAGACGGGGGGACAAGGACAAGGAGGCTTGCCTCGAGTAGGCGCTCCGAGACGGCGGCAGAGCGATCCCACCCCGAAGCGTGGGCTGGGCTTGACTTTCCGCCTCTGCGTCTCCACATGCCGATGCGGAAAGACCAACTCCAATGTCCTTGGTCGTCCCCACTTGCTCTTACATCTCGGTCCGTTCTCGATGCCATTTGTCCTCGTTCTCGGGAGTTCGATGAAATAACTCTGACAGTGGTTGTTGACAACTACTTACAAATATAATATGTTTGTCTATGCATGCATGTGAATATTGTATTGTCTATCAAGACCTACATTCTGATTGCATCTGAGCGTATAGATTTCTTTCCTTAATTGTGACTTGTACTTAGTCCACAGGGATAGATGTAGAACATTCGCGGTCGTACAACTAATCTGTCTTGTTGAAGCTTCTGCCTTCGTTGAAGCATGTTGGAAAAGAAGAAAGCATCTGCAATCTTTGATCTTATGCGGGAAACGTTTTACTATCAATGGAATGAATTATCCTCCATTGGACATTGTCATGTCATGCCTGGTGGACATTGCCTTGGTCTCCATCGTCGTCTGAAACAAAATTCCTAAATTTACTTCTGGTGTTGAGGGGAATAATTAGTTATTGATGTATTTATTATATGATAAGTGACTGCTAGTTGATGAAACTAAGATAAGATAAGAAGTGTGATTAGCTGCATATTATATGAGCCATGTGGTATGAATACAAAACATATCTGTGCGCAGAAAAACATTAGGAAGGTGAGATTGACTCTGATTCACTTTCACTGGATTCAGACACTGGGACTGCGTCCTGAAAATCGAACTTCTTATAAATAGAAATGATGGTCGTTAGCAATCCGCAGATTTAGACACCAAAGCAAGGATTTGCTTCCCCAACTCTGCCGATAGTACCGACTGTAAAAATCCAAAGGCACCAAATTTAGCGGATGCTTATTGGTACAAACTTCAAGGGCACAACAGAGACTCCGAACAACCTCCTCAAAAGTTCAAAGCCATAGGGAAGAACGGTACTCCCCTTCAAGCCAGATCACTCATCATGTACCCTGATCTTAGCTCACCTCTCTCCATGAGCTAACCATAATTGCAAGAAAACTATACGATGGAGCCAAATCTCAACAGAGCCGACATTAGTGTCATTAGACCGATGTAGTCAACGAACCTTTCCGTTATGGGCAGAGTGAGTGAGTGTGATGATCTACGGGTTAAAGTTGTCTGTTTTATTTTTCTTTTTTGACATTAGACAGATTAAGATAACTAGATTTCCATGTTGGTGACAGAGAGTTCATGAAAAACTGCCCTCTCTGGACTGCAGTCACAAGGAATCCTGTACTTGGAAAATACTTGAATCTCAATAATATCATTATGAGTAACCCCCGAACTACTCTTGGAAAATTTTCAAATTATTGATAAAAAACGACCCCTTATGATCTCTCCTCTTTTGATCATCGAAGCTATTACATTGCACATTTGTTCTGGAAAAACGCTCAAACAAAGAGAAGGCATTTCCTAAAACTAATAAGTTAATGTTGCAGAGAAATAAACAAACTGCCTCTGCTTGGAAGTGAGAAGCTTGAAATCCATATTGATCGCCCACCTTTCGAAACGATACAAAGTCTACAGCAATCTTTTGGATCTTTAGGACCGGGTGACTTTTTCATGATGATCAAACACGGACATGCCAGATACTTAAAAAATTTAGCAGACAATTAAGCTGTGCAGGCAGGGATTTGGAAGTTTTTCAAAGTGTCCAAGGCCAAAGCTGGAGAAAGCTACAAGAAGTTGACTTTGGCACCTTTGGATATCCTATGCTATGGCAAAACATCAGAGAGCTGTTGATCTGGACAGTTCAGTAGAAACATCTTGATGAAACAGTGACTAAAAACCAGCTTATGCATTCACTGTTGAGGCGAAAGCACAAAATATGTGGGTGTCCATTGAACTGTCCAACAGCATTGCAATCTGCACTCATCTATAGGCATGTGGTGTAAACCAAGCCAACTTATACAAAGACTTGCCCGGTAATGCGGCCGCTATTACAAAACTGAACTTTATTCGCAGAAAGCCTATTTATATAATAGGAAATTAGAGTCACATCAATCATTACGAAATAAGAAGTCCATCTTAAAAAGGATCGCTTAAAATTTGTGCTTAGAAAGAATTAAGAAAGTCAGATGTTGTCAATCTACAATAATCAATTTCATCCACTCAAAGATATTACCACAGTGAAAACTCTCACAAGAATATTGAAGACAGAACCAGGCTTCAAAAGAAGCATTCCCAAGAATTAAATTTCCTGAGAGATAGTGTCATTGCATACAATAGAATTCTATCACTAATATCCTTTTGCAGAGATCAAAATTTTCCTGTTGGTCAACAACCAAAAAAAAAAAAAAAAAAAAAAAAAGCTAGATCAAGTTCAAGCCTGATTCGCTCTGTGGAGGAGGCTAAAGTGGAATTCGCTAGCACTAGGCTCCCAATATATCCCGACCTCATCGCCAGCTGCCAAGCCCCTCCGTTTCACGAACTCCTTGATCCAACCCCCCTTGAGGACGTACGACCCAGACGACGCCCAAAACACAAATACCAGTCGATGCTCAGAGCACGTGTCCAAGTCCCTCACGATGACGTCGGCCCCCTCGCCGCTCTCGACTTGCCTCACTGTCTCCTCGCTCATCCACCGGAGAAAGTGGCTCTTCACCAAGTCCCGCCCGATCAAGAGCCTCGACAGGTGGCCGAGATCGCTTTGCGTAAGCCTCTTCTTGATCTTGTAAGGGTCGAAGAGCAGCGTCAACTCTGTGGAAACTTCCTCGGCGTCACATCCTGAGGCCTCTTTCTTTCCCTTCTGCGTTCTTTGGCACTTCGCTTTCTTCTCCACAATTAAGGTTTCGGCATCGGTAAGTGAGGCCATGGATTTTCGCTTCAGTTGGGCAGGAACGATTTCTTGAGAAGGGTCGCCAACTTGCTTCGTGTTCCGATCAGGCGCGACGGGGACTCCTGCAGACGAAGTACCTCTGGCTCCTTCGTCACGATCCTTCTCCTGATCGTGCAGAGAAGAAAGGCACGAGGAAGAGTCCATCGACGGCGGCGGCGAGTGGACCTCGCTTCTCAGGTGGTCGCCAACTGGTTTCTGCTCGTGATCTTGCAGATGAGAAACGCGCGACGATGAAGAGCCCATCAATGGCGGCGAGCGGACATCACCACTCAGGATGTTGCCCATGGCAGGTGATCTGGGGCCCAAGAAATCGATGAACTTCAAGGGTTTTTGGCGAAAGAAACAGGAAAGTGCTTCGAAAGAACAACAAAGGGCAACGCGGTTCAGAGGAATTTAGAGAGGGCGAAAGAGAGAGAGAGAGAGACAACGTTGGAGAGAACAGAGAGACAGAGGACGATGAGGACGCGGAGGCAGAGAGGAAAATTTATAGTTTACCGTTGGAATTGGGACGGCTTTGGAGTCAAGTTTCGAGAGTGTGCGGAGGAGTGAGATGTTCTTTCCTAATCCGAGTCAGGTTAAGATTAGTAAATTAGGAAGTAATTTCAAGATTCAAGATTGATTTCCTAATTTGTTACAATATTTTCATCATGCAATAGGAAGGAACTTTAAAAGGCTGGAAAAAAAATTGATACATTTTAACAAGAGAAAGAATTTAAAATGTTTATGATAATGAGCTTATAAAAAACATGGGTAGTTACATTCCAAAAAATTACACAAAATAAAGAAAAGAGACCGCATCGGAAAGGGGTACTATAAGCTTATTTTATATTTGCTTTTTTTTTTTTATCAATTTGTTAACATTTTTTGAGAGGGACACTATCTTGTTCTAGTTAAATTAGCTGTGCCCTAATGAGGTTTTAGTTGAATATGTTATAGGGATGATATCATAAAAAATCCTAAATTATGCATTTCGCAACATCAATAATCAAATTTTCTTTGTAACATTATAATCCTGAATTATTATTTCTTTTGGGAGGAGTTTGTAATCCTTAGAAAAAAATTTATTGTTACGCATAGAATTTTATTGTTATGTGCAATTGGGCTATCATTATTTTCTTCAAAAATTCAATTCTTGATGGATGTTCTTTTGAAAGTTAGGGTGTCTTTAATTTTTCTTTTCTGAGTCTTTTTTTTTTCCCGCTGTGGTGAGTATAAAAATTTAATGTTATATATATGTTTACATTTTATAAAGTGACGTTCCAATAGATTAGATGCTCAAATTATTTCTCGGAAAATGGGATAAAATTGAATTCTTCCTTGTCATGTTCAAAATTCTTTAAAGTCCAAAATAATACATGTTGATCCCCAGCAAGTAAGGACTGCAAATGTTTATTCTCTACTAAAGTTGCATTTCTTAAAAAGAAAGAAAGAGAGTAGATTTTGTTTGTTTAACAGAAAATGAATAATTTGGAGAATATTGTAAAATTATCACTTATATCACTCAAAAATATAATTAAATTTTCATCGCTTGTGAAAATATTTAAATGTAACTTATTGTTGATAATGAAAACCTTTTCATTGACTATATATTTTAAGCAATAGGAGAATAATTTTTTTAAAATATTTTTTAAATTATTTATTTTTTGCTAAATAAATGGGCTTAATAAAAGTAAAAGAATAAATGTAGTAGAAACAAAATTCAATCCCACTAACACGTCCTCCTTTGCAGATAGCTCCACCCAAGAAGTACATGGTCCTATTATTTTCTAGGGAAAAAGCCTTTAAAAACTCTAAACTACACCCAATGTGACATTTTATTTAAACTTTTTTTTTGACACAAACATTTCTCAAACTTATATCCATGTAACATATTTACCCCAAACCATACCAAACTTTTTGTGACACTAAAAATTTTAAATTTGTATCCGTACGACAATTCACTTCAAAATTTGGAGAAAATGTGTCATATAACTACAAGTTTGGGATTTTTGGTATTATAAAAAAATAATTGAGGTAAATGTGTTTTTTATAGTTTTTTGTGTCACGTAGAAAATTTTGGATTAAATGTGTCATACGGGTATAAGTTTGGAGTTTTATGTTACAAAAAATATTTGAAATAAATGTATCACGGTAAACATTTTAGGATTGTTGGTATTTTTTCCCTATTTTCTAAAATTACGTAAGTAAGAAAGCAATAATATATATACTCTAATTAAAAAGAATGTAAGTAAGGATAAACTAGCAAAAGAGGATAGAGTGAGAGAAACAGTAAGAAATTGAAGCTCTATTTATTCACAAAAAAAATAATTTGAAAATTATTTTTTAAAATAATTGTTTATATAGCAACAAAAATAAATGAACGACCAATATAGTCAATGAGAATGTTTAGACATAATTATTTTCAACAAAAACAGTAAGAAATTGAAGCTCTATTTATTCACAAAAATAAATAATTTGAAAATTATTTTTTAAAAATAATTGTTTATATAGCAACAAAAATAAATGAACGACCAATATTATTATAGTCAATGAGAATGTTTAGACATAATTATTTTCTATAATGAAAATTTGTTATAAATAATATAAGTGGTCATATTTTAAAAAAAAATCATATTTTTATTTTTCGCGAAAGAAATGAACTTGATCAAAAGAAAAAATGATAATTAGCAACACGTGAGCGGTTAGGTCCCTTTCTCTACTTTACATTGTCTCTTCACGTAATTGATCAATGCCACGTAAGATCAACAGTAGTCGATTCATCAGTCACGTGTACACGCTGGTCCACCCTGACTTCATCAGACTTTTTCATTTCTTCCCGGCTCACCAGCGGCCGCCGCCGCCGCCACTGACGGCGGAGCTCCGGCGAGGGGCCCCAAGAGCGTGTTGAACCAGCCCCAACAGTCCGCGCTCCGAGACGGCGGCAGAGCGATGGACATCAACCCCACCTTCGTCCCTCCCTCGAAGCAGGAGGCCTGGGCTTGGCCTCCCGCCTCTGCCGTCTCCGCATTCCGACTTGCCAACGCCGACTCCATGTCCGTCGTCGTCCCGCTGTCACATCTCGGCCCGTTGTCACATCTCGGCCCGTTGTCGATACCCTTTGTGCTCCTTCTCCGTTTTGGATTTGTCGCCTTGTCATGGAACGCTATGCCCACCAGGCGTCCGATGAAAATACTCTGACGATGGAGCTGGGTTTTTGTTGTTCCTTAGGTGTTGCTAAGTGCTCCGAAGAAATTGAGCAATTCCATGTTCTGGTTCAATTACTGCTTTTGTCGGCTATCATCCTGGAACCCACAGAATTGCTTGTGCCTGTACTATTTCTTCGCCTAGTTCCTTTATGTACGTGTGATCCCGAACTCGGATCCATCTCTTGTTGTATTTATTACTCTTACTGCACTCGGTTTTCCAATCACTATGTATAGACTTGCTTGGCAATGCTACTAATTGGTTGTTTGCTTGGGCAGGACACTTTTCTTCCGAAGAACCCATCTTACTCTGAAGATATCAAGTCCCATAGGTAAAAAATTTTCTATCAAGCTGGGTGAAAATAATAGCAAGTCTGAGAGTATTAAGTGGATGTCTACTAGCTTGACCTGCTCTCTTTTACTTCTTTCTCGGTATTGTCTCAGTAGGACGTGATTCTCCCGCACAAAGATGCTTCTTTCAGTAATGAATTTACAGGTTCTTCTTGGGTCCGTATGTGTTTACATCTTCAAGAGAAATATTGACTTTCCTCTTTTACGGGTCTTTGAACACAATAGACATGATGCAACTGTGGCGCCATCCATATAAAATATATTCAAAAGCTGAGCCAGCTGTTTGAGCTGTTTGACGCCAAAGGATCCCATGGTAGCGAGGGTATCAAATATCAAGGGTGAGATTGAAACACCGATAAATCAAAGAGGATAAAAAAAGTAGCTGTGAAAGAAACGAAAAAAGTAGAAGAGATTTGAAGTTGCAATTCGATTTAGGAAGAGCAAGAGAAGAAAGTGAGAGGCGAGAGAGAAACGAGAGAGGTGAGGACACAAAAGAGGAGTCCGATGAAGTTAAGAGTGGGAGCCATGTGCCATGTTTACACATGGCAACTGATGAATGGACAGCTGCAAATCCTATGTGGCACTATTCAAGCACCCAATATTTTTTCTCAAGGATAATTATCAACTATGAAATTGCCTCAGGCAAAAGATCTCCCATTTCACTGTCTAGCGGGGGTGGGAGCTTTTTATGATGCTACAGAAAGACAGCGATAAACCTCCACGCCATCTTCCACATCTTCTGATGGAGCCTCTAGTGTTCCCTTTGGCTCCCTAACTGATGATGCACCTCTATCTGGACAAAGCAAAGGTGTCTGCATGGATCACTGAAGTCCTTGCTTTGCAGTTTGGTAATCGTAACAAAGGAGGTAATCCCCGGCAATGATTGTTGACAACTATTTACAAGTTTTATATGTTTGTCTCTGTACCATGTGAATATTGTCTACTGAGACATACATTCTGATTTGATCCTTGTGTATGAGTTCTTTCCTAATTGTGACTGTACTAGTCAACTCGAAATGATGTAAACCATACCGCAGTTTTCTTTAATGAGAAGCTCTTATTGCTTCTAACTTCGTTGAAGCATGTTCTGAAAAGAAAAAAAGCATCAACAATCTTTCGCAAGTTTAATTTTATACAGGAAACAATCTACTAACAATGGAATGAATGATCGTCCTTATGCCTCTTGGACATTGTCTTATTTTCCATCATTGAGCAAAACAAAAATCCTAAATATGCTTTTGGCATTAAGGGGAATGATTAGTTATTGATTTATTATATGATAAGTGATTCCCAGTTGATGAAACTAAGATAAGAAGTGCGATTAACAACATAGTATATGAGTCATGTGGTCTGAATACAAAATATATTCCCGCACAGAAATATCAGGAACGTGACATTGACTCTGATTCACTTTCTCTGAATTTAGACACTGGGATTGCATCCTGAAAATTGAACCTCTTGTAAACAGAAAAGATGGTTGTTAGCAATCTTGCGGATTGGGGCACCAAAGCAAGGATTTGCCCCACTAATTCCGCCGATAGTGCTGACTGTAAAAATCTAAAGGCACCATATTTAGCGTATGCTCCTGGGTACAAACTTTAGGGGCACAGCAGAGACTTCCGACACCCTCCTCAAAAGTCCAACACCATAGGGAAGAACAGTACTTCCCTTCAAACTCGTGTTTGATTGGGGGAGAATTGTCCAAAAAGTCCTAAACTTATTGCAATTTTGCCAATTCAGTTATAAATCTTTTAACTTTGCCAATTGAGTCATAAACATTTTCACTTCTTGCCAATTCAGTCCATCCAGCCAATTTTGGCCGGAAAATGCTAATGTGGACGCCGATGATGCCACGTAGGATTGTTGGCACGACGTTAATAATTTTTAAAATTTTTTTAAAATTTTTGAATTTTTTGAATTTTTTTTTTTTTTTTTTTTTTTTTTTTTTTTTTTTTTTTGGCTTTTTCCGGTGGCCGCCACCGGCCACAAGCGACGGCCAGCTACCAGCCACAGCCAGCCGGCTGGCCTCCCCCGCCACAAGCAAGGCTCGGTCAGGAGAGGGTGACCCCCGATGAGGGCGCCCTGGCCCCTGCAAGCGCCCTCGCCTAGGCAAGCGTCAGCCTCGCTCTGGCTAGCCGATGCCCGGCTGACTAGGGGCAATGCTCACTTGGGCAAGGGCAAGCCTCGGCGAGGGCCGGCCTCGCCAGATCTGGCGAGGGGAGCCCTCGCCAAGGCTCGCCCTCGCCCAGCCGAGCGTCGGCCTCACCCAGACTAGATTTGGCGAGGCAGGCCCTTGCCCTTGGCTAGCCGGGCGTTGGCCTGTGGCTGGTGGCTAGCCGTTGCCCGACCGACCAAGGGCAAGGCCGACACTCGCCTAGGAGGAGGGAGGGCTCCCCTCGCCTCGGCGAGGTTGGCCCTCACCGGGGTTCGCCGTCGCCCGGTCGGGCCTCGCCTATGGCGGGTGAGGCTAGCCACCGGGCGTGGCCGGTGGCCGGCCACCGGAAAAAAAGCCAAAAAGAAAAAAATAAAAAATAAGGAAAATAAAACAGAAAATAAAAATAAAAAAAGTTCAAAAAAATTAAAATTTATTAAAAAATTATTAAAAATTGTCAATGTCAACGCCGACAATCCTACGTGGCACCGCTGGTGTCCACATCAGCATTTTTGGCCAAAATTGATCGGATGGACTGAATCGGTAAGAAATGAAAAGGTTTATGACTCAATTGGCAAAATTAAAAGGTTTAGGACTGATTGGCAAAACTACAATAGGTTTATGACTTTTTGGACAATTTTCCTGTTTAATTGGTTATCATGTTCACTGATCTTAGATGACCCTCTCTCTCTCTCTCTCTCAGCCAGCTTGCCACAATAGCAAGATAACTACACGACAGAGCCAAATCTCAACAGAGCCGAATCTTAACAGAGCCGGCTTTAGTGTTGTTAACCGGCGCAGTCAACGAACCTTTCTGTTGAGTGAGTGTGATGAATTGCAGGTTAGAGCTTTTATGCTTTGTTATTACTTCTATTTCTTATTTTTTGGCATTAGACAAATAACTAAATTTCCATGTTAGTAACAGAGTTCATGAAAAAATGCTCTCTGGGGACTGTAGCCACAAGGAAAATTCTGTACTTGGAAAATACTTGAATCTCAATGCTATTTTATTGCACATTTGGTCCCAAAAAACACTCAAACAAAGAGAAGGGAATTCCTAAGACCGATAAAGTAATGTTACAGACAAATAAACAAACTGCCTGCTTGAAAGTGAGAAGCTGAAGTCCATATTGACCGCTCACCTTCGAAACGATATGAAGTGTAAGACAACCTTTTGGATCTTTAGGACAAGGTGACTTTTCATGATTATCAAACACGGACATGCCGGATACTTGAAATTTAGCAGACGATTAAGCTGTGTAGGCAGAGATTTAGGAATTTTTCAAAAAGTGTCCAAGGCCAAAGCTGGAGAAAGCCGCAAGTAGTTAACTTTGGCACCTTTGGATTTCCTACGTTATGGCAAAACATCTGAGCTGTTGATTTGTAGTGTTTAACTAAAAGCCAGCTTTTTCATTCATTGTTGAGGTTAAAGCGCGGAATACGTAGGCATGTATTGAACTGCCAAAAGCATTGCAATCAGCACGTTCATCTATAGGCATGTGCCGGAAACTAAGCCAAACTTATACATAGACTTGCCCAATAATGTGGCCGCCACTACAAAAATCAACTCTAAAATCAGAAGCAAATATGAAATGTGTATTTGCATGAGACCGATCAGTACCAAATAAGTAGTCTGCGTTAAAAAGGATCATTTACAATCTGTGATCGGACAAGATTAAGAAAGTGAGATGTTGCCAATTTACCATAATCTACTCTCCCCATTTTAAGATATCACCACATTGAAAACTTCATAGAAGAAAATTAAAGACATAGAACCGGGCTTCAAAAGAATTCCGTCACTATATCCTTTTCTACAGATCAAAAATTTTCTGTTGGTCACTGAACAACAACAATGCTAGTTCAAGATTATGTCTAATTTGCCTTGCGAAGAACGCTAAAGTGGAACTTGCTAGCAATAGCATCCCAATATATCCCGACCTCATCGCCAGCCGCCAACCCCCTCCGTTTCACGAACTCCTTGATCCAACCCCCCTTGAGGACGTAAGACCTAGACGACGCCCAAAACACGAACACCAGTCGATGCTCAGAGCACTTGTCCATGTCCCTCACGATGACGTCGGCCCCCTTGCCGCTCTCGACTTGCCTCACTGTCTCCTCGTTCATCCATCGGAGAAAGTGGCTCTTCACAAAGTCCCGCCTGATCAAGAGCCTCGACAGGTGGCCGAGATCGCTTTGCGTTGGCCTCTTCTTGAACTTATAAGGGTCGAAGAGCAGCGTCAACTCTGTGGAAACTTCCTCGGCACCACATCCTGAGGCCTCTTTCTTTCCCTTCTGCGTTCTTTTGCACTTCGCCTTCTTCTCCGCAATTAAGGATTCGGCATTGGTAAGTGAGGCCATGGATTTTCGCTTCGGTTGGGCAGGAACGACTTCTTGACGAGGGCCGCCGACTTCCTTCGTGTTCTGATCAGGCGCGAGGGGGAAGAACTCGCGATCGACCACCACTCTTGCAGAAGAAATACCTCTGACCCCTTCGTCGCCATTTTTCTCCTGATTGTGCAGATAATAAAGGCACGAGCATGACGAAGAGTCCATCGATGCCGGCAAGTGGACCTCGCTTGTCAGGTGGTTGCCAATGGGTTTCTTCTCGCGATCCTGCAGACAAGAAAGGCGGGACAACAAAGAGTCCGTCAATGGTGGCGAGTGGACCTCGCCTCTCAGGATGTTGCCGATGGGAGGCGAATTGGGGCCCTAGAAATCGATGAGCTTCATGGGTTTTTGGTTGAAGAAACAGAAAAACACTCCGCGAGAACAACAGAGGGCAACGGGGTGCGGAGAAATTCAGAGAGAGCGAAAGACAGAAGAAAGACAACGTTGGAGAGAGGATAGAAACAAAGAGGAAATATATAGTTTACCGTTGGAAATGGCATGGCCTCGAGGGCGCGCTGAGGAGCGAGAGTTTCTTTCCTAATTCGAGTCAGGTTAAGGTTAGTAAAATAGGAAATAATTTCAAGATTCAAGATTGAAGATGGATTCCCTGTGTAAACTATAATATCGCAAACTCTTTAATTATTCTAAGTAATGAGTTGAAGATAACTTCCTGTTAGATCTATGCTATGAACGAGCTTCTTCTTTGTGTTACATTATTATCATCATGTAATAGGACGGAATTTCAAAAGGCTGGAAATTTTGTTTGATTTATTTTAACTAAAGAAATATTTTCAAATGTATATAATAATGAGTTTATAAAAAAAAAAAAAAACGGATGTAAGGTTTTTTATCTTTGTCTTTTTTTTAATATCAATTTGTTCTCATTGCTCAAGTGAGACACTTTCCTATACTAGTTAAATTATTTGTTTCCTATATGAGGTTTTATTTGAATACGTTGTAGGGATAATACCACAAAAACTTTAAATTATACCCATTATAACATCAATAATCGAAACTTTTCTTTTGTAACATCAATAATCTTGAATTAGTATTTCCTTTAGTCAGTGAGGAACAGGAAATTTTTAATTTTCAGAAAAAAGGGTAATGGTATGGAACTTTATTATTGCATGCGATTGGGCTATCTCTATCTTCCTTTGAAATTCAATTTTTGAGTAGTGTTCTTATGAAAGCCAAATCATCTTTGATTCTATTGAGTCTTTTTTTTTCCTACTGTGGTGAATATAAAAATATAATGTCATATCATATATATAAAGTGACGTTCTAATAGACTAGATGCTCGAATTATTTCCAAGAAATTGAATTCATCCTTGTTATGTGGAAAATCCTAAATAGTCCAAAATAATACATGTTGACAGCCAGCAAGTAAGGACTACAAAAGTTCAATCTCTACCAAAGTTTCATTTCATAAAAAAAAAAAAAAAACTATAAAGAATGTGCCATAGCTTGATTAGGTTCTATTAGTTTTGTGAAAAAATTCATTTAAAAATATTTGAAAATAGTCTTTTATATCATTAAAAAAATAAACATTAAATATTTTCATCATTTTCGACCAAAAATATATATTTTTTGTCATATGGAAAATATTTAGATATAACTTATTGTCGATAATGAATTTTATTATCTAATTTTTTCAAATAATAAAAAATATTTTAAAAATATTTTAAAATTATTTATTTTTCTAAAATAAATAGAGCTTCATCAATATGAAAGAGTGACTGTATTCGATCCCACTGACATATCTCCTCCTATAAAAATAGCTCCACCCATTGAGTACATTGTCCTAATATCTTTTTTTTTTTTTTGGTGAAATACATTGTCCTAATATCTTTTATGGTTATGTAAGTGAGAAAAAAAAGTGAAAAAAAAATATAGAAATACTTCATAAGAAAAAGAAAGTAAGCAAATATCAATTAGGAAATGAGGATATAGCAATAGAGATAGGAAGAAATCATAACTCAGTCTATTTAACGATGAATAAATAATTTGAAAAATATATTTCTTAAATTGATTGATTATATTATTTAGAAAAATAAATAAATGAAAAAATATTTTTATCATTGGTGAAAATGTTTTGATATAATTATTATGAATAATAAAAATATTATTTGCTAATTATTTAGAGTAATTCCGTTGATTACGACAAGAGTAGGAGATGAGATATCCATTACGTAACACTTGCAGCTGTTAGGCCCCGTAAACGTGCTTGATCAGTGCCACGTAAGATCAAAATTAGCCAAATTCATCAGTTACGTGTGCATGCTGGCCCACGCTGACTTCATCGCACTCTCTTTTCCGTTTCTTCGCGGCTCGCCAGACGACCGCCGCCGCCGCCGCCGCCGCCGCCGACGGCGGAGCCTCTGGCGAGGGCCCGAAGAGCGCCCGCAACCAGCCCCGACAGAGGTTCGAGACGGGGGGACAAGGACAAGGAGGCTTGCCTCGAGTAGGCGCTCCGAGACGGCGGCAGAGCGATCCCACCCCGAAGCGTGGGCTGGGCTTGACTTTCCGCCTCTGCGTCTCCACATGCCGATGCGGCAAGACCAACTCCAATGTCCTTGGTCGTCCCCACTTGCTCTTACATCTCGGTCCGTTCTCGATGCCCTTTGTCCTCGTTCTCGGGAGTTCGATGAAATAACTCTGGCAATGGTTGTTGACAACTACTTACAAATATAATATGTTTGTCTATGCACGCATGTGGATATTATATTGTCTATCAAGACCTACATTCTGATTGCATCTGAGCGTATAGATTTCTTTCCTTAATTGTGACTGTACTTAGTCCACAGGGATAGATGTAGAACAACTAATCTGTCTTGTTGAAGCTTCTGCCTTCGTTGAAGCATGTTGGAAAAGAAGAAAGCATCGGCAATCTTTGATCTTATGCAGGAAACATTCTACTATCAATGGAATGAATTATCCTCCATTGGACATTGTCATGGTCTCCATCGTCGACTGAAACAAAATTCCTAAATCTACTTCTGGTGTTGAGGGGAATAATTAGTTATTGGTGTATTTATTATATGATAAGTGACTACTCGTTGATGAAACTAAGATAAGATAAGAAGTGTGATTAGCTGCATATTATATGAGCCATATGGTATGAATACAAAACATATCTGTGCGCAGAAAAACATTAGGAAGGTGAGATTGACTCTGATTCACTTTCACTGGATTCAGACACTGGGACTGCGTCCTGAAAATTAAACTTCTTATAAATAGAAATGATGGTCGTTAGCAATCCGCAGATTTAGACACCAAAGCAAGGATTTCCTTCCCCAACTCTGCCGATAGTACCGACTGTAAAAATCCAAAGGCATCAAATTTAGCGGATGCTTATTGGTACAAACTTCAAGGGCACAACAGAGACTCCAGACAACCTCCTCAAAAGTTCAAAGCCATAGGGAAGAACGGTACTCCCCTTCAAGCCAGATCACTAATCATGTACCCTGATCTTAGCTCACCTCTCTCCATGAGCTAACCATAATTGCAAGAAAACTATACGATGGAGCCAAATCTCAACAGAGCCGACATTAGTGTTGTTAGACCGATGTAGTCAACGAACCTTTCCATTATGGGCAGAGTGAGTGAGTGTGATGATCTACGGGTTAAAGTTGTCTGTTTTATTTTCATTTTTTGGCATTAGACAGATTAAGATAACTAGATTTCCATGTTGGTGACAGAGAGTTCATGAAAAACTGCCCTCTCTGGACTGCAGTCACAAGGAATCCTGTACTTGGAAAATACTTGAATCTCAATAATATCATAATGAGTAACCCCCCGAACTACTCTTGGAAAATTTTCAAATTATTGATAAATCACGACCCCTTTTGATCTCTCCTCTTTTGATCATCAACTCTATTACATTGCACATTTGTTCTGGAAAAACGCTCAAACAAAGAGAAGGCATTTCCTAAAACTAATAAGTTAATGTTGCAGAGAAATAAACAAACTGCCTCTGCTTGGAAGTGAGAAGTTTGAAATCCATATTGATCGCCCACCTTTCGAAACGATACAAAGTCTACAGCAATCTTTTGGATCTTTAGGACCAGGTGACTTTTTCATGATGATCAAACACCAACATGCCACATACTTAAAATTTAGCAGACAATTAAGCTGTGCAAGCAGGGATTTGGAAGTTTTTCAAAGTGTCCAAGGCCAAAGCTGGAGAAAGCTACAAGAAGTTGACTTTGGCACCTTTGGATATCCTATGCTATGGCAAAACATCAGAGAGCTGTTGATCTGGACAGTTCAGTAGAAACATCTTGATGAAACAGTGACTAAAAACCAGCTTATGCATTCACTGTTGAGGCGAAAGCACAAAATATGTGGGCGTGTATTGAATTGTCAACAGCATTGCAATCAGCACACTCATCTATAGGCATGTGGTGTAAACCAAGCCAACTTATAAATAGACTTGCCCGGTAATGCGGCCACTATTACAGAACTGAACTCTATTAGCAGAAAGCCTATTTATATAATAGGAAATTAGAGTCACATCGATCATTACGAAATAAGAAGTCCGTCATAAAAAAGGATCGCTTAAAATTTGTGCTTAGGCAGAATTAAGAAAGTCAGATGTTGCCAATCAACAATAATCAATTTCATCCACTCAAAGATATTACCACAGTGAAAACTCTCACAAGAATATTGAAAGACAGAACCAGGCTTCAAAAGAAGCATTCGCCAAGAATTAAATTTCCTGAGAAATAGTGCCATTGCATACAATAGAATTCTATCACTAATATCCTTTTGCAGAGATCAAAATTTTCCTGTTGGTTAACAACCAAAAAAGAAAAGAAAAAACTAGATCAAGTTCAAGCCTGATTCGCTCTGTGGAGGAGGCTAAAGTGGAATTCGCTAGCACTAGGCTCCCAATATATCCCGACCTCATTGCCAGCTGCCAAGCCCCTCCGTTTCACGAACTCCTTGATCCAACCCCCCTTGAGGACGTATGACCCAGACGACGCCCAAAACACAAATACCAGTCGATGCTCAGAGCACGTGTCCAAGTCCCTCACGATGACGTCGGCCCCCTCGCCGCTCTCGACTTGCCTCACTGTCTCCTCGCTCATCCACCGGAGAAAGTGGCTCTTCACCAAGTCCCGCCCGATCAAGAGCCTCGACAGGTGGCCGAGATCGCTTTGCGTAAGCCTCTTCTTGATCTTATAAGGGTCGAAGAGCAGCGTCAACTCTGTGGAAACTTCCTCGGCGTCACATCCTGAGGCCTCTTTCTTTCCCTTCTGCGTTCTTTGGCACTTCGCTTTCTTCTCCACAATTAAGGTTTCGGCATCGGTAAGTGAGGCCATGGATTTTCGCTTCAGTTGGGCAGGAACGATTTCTTGAGAAGGGCCGCCAACTTCCTTCGTGTTCCGATCAGGCGCGACGGGGAAGACCTCACGAGACACCACCACTCCTGCAGACGAAGTACCTCTGGCTCCTTCGTCACGATCCTTCTCCTGATCGTGCAGAGAAGAAAGGCACGAGTAAGAGTCCATCGACGGCGGCGGCGAGTGGACCTCGCTTCTCAGGTGGTCGCCAACGGGTTTCTGCTCGTGATCTTGCAGATGAGAAACGCGCGACGATGAAGAGCCCATCAATGGCGGCGAGCGGACATCACCTCTCAGGATGTTGCCCATGGCAGGTGATCTGGGGCCCAAGAAATCGATGAACTTCAAGGGTTTTTGGCGAAAGAAACAGGAAAGTGCTTCGATAGAACAACAAAGGGCAACGCGGTTCAGAGGAATTTAGAGAGAGCGAAAGAGAGAAGGACAACGTTGGAGAGAATAGAGAGACAGAGGATGATGAGGACGCGGAGGCAGAGAGGAAAATATATAGTTTACCGTTGGAATTGGGATGGCTTTGGAGTCAAGTTTTGAGAGTGTGCGGAGGAGTGTGATGTTCTTTCCTAATCCGAGTCAGGTTAAGATTAGTAAATTAGGAAATAATTATAAGATTCAAGATTATTTCCTAATTTATTACATTATTTTCATCATGCAATAGGACGGAACTTTAAAAGGCTGGAAAAAAAATTGATATATATTTTAACAGGAGAAAGAATTTAAAATGTTTATAATAATGAGCTTATAAAAAACAATGGTAGTTACATTACAAAAAATTACACAAAATAAAGAAAAGAGACCACATCGGAAATGGATACTATATGCTTATTTTATATTTGCCTTCTTTTTTTTTAATCAATTTTGTTCACATTTTTTGAGAGGCACACGATCTTGTTCTAGTTAAATTATCTTGCCCTATAAGGTTCTAGTTGAATATGTTATAGGGATGATACCATAAAAAAATCCTAAATTCTGCATTTCGTAACATCAATAATCAAATTTTCTTTGTATCATCAATATTCTTGAATTACTATTTCTTTTGGGAGGAGTTTGTAATCCTTAGAAAAATTTATTGTTACGCATAGAATTTTATTGTTATGTGCAATTGGGCTATCATTATTTTCTTCAAAAATTCAATTCTTGATAGATGTTCTTTTGAAAGTTAGGTGTCTTTAATTTTTCTTTTTGAGTCTTTTTTTCCCGCTGTGGTGAGTATAAAAAAAAATTAATGTTATATATATGTTTTCCTTTTATAAATTGAGATAAAACTGAATTCTTCCTTGTCATGTTCAAAATTCTTTATAGTCCAAAATAATATATGTTGACCGCCAGCAAGTAAGGACTGCAAATGTTTATTCTCTACTAAAGTTGCATTTCTTAAAAAGAAAAAAGGAGAGTAGGTTTTGTTTGTTTAACAGAAAATGAATATTTTGGAGAATATTGTAAAATTATATATATCACTCAAAAACATAAATGAATTTTCATCACTTGCGATAATATTTCAACATAACTTATTGTTGATAATGAAAATCCTTTTCATTGACTAAACATTTTAAGCAATAGGAGCAACGATTATATATATTATTTTTGCTAAATAAATGGGGCTTAAAGTAAAAGAATAAATGCAGTAGAAATAAAATTCAATCCCACTGACACCTCCTCCTTCGCAGATAGCTCCACCCAAGAAGTACATGGTCCTATTATTTTCTAGGAAAAAGCCTCCAAAAACTCTAAACTATACCCAATGTCAAACTTTTTTTTGTGATACAAATAATTCCAAACTTATATCCATGTAACACATTTACCACAAGCTATACCAATTTTTTTGTGACACTAAAATTTTTTAACTTGTATCCGTACGACACATTCACATCAAAATTTGGAGTAAATGTATCATATAACTACAAGTTTGGGGTTTTTGATATTATAAAAAATTAATTTGAGGTAAATGTGTTGTTTATAGTATTTTGTGTCATGTAGAAAATTTTGTATTAAATGTGTCATATGAGTATAAGATTGAAGTTTTATGTTACAATTTTTTTTTTGAAATAAAGGTGTCACAGTAAATTAGGGTTGTTGGTATTTTTTCCCTATTTTCTAAAATTAAGTAAGTAAGAAAGTAAAATATATATAGAGAGAGAGAGATACTCCTAATGAAAAAGAATGTCAAGTAAGGATAAACTAGCAAAAGAGGATAGAGTGAGAGATATGGGAAGAAATTGAAGCTCTATTTCTTTCATAAAATAAATGATTTGAAAATTATTTTTTTAAAAATAATCATTTATATCGCGACAAAAACAAATGGATGATCAATATTATTATGATAATGAACAAATTATTTAAAAATTATTTAAAATAATATAAGTAATCATATTTATAAAAAAAATCATTTTTTAAAAATTTTTTGCGAAGGAAAGGAACTTGATCAAAAGAAAAACATTTTAATCGGCAACACGTGAGCTGTTTGGCCCCTTTACATTGTCTCTTTACTCTTGACGAGAAAATATTGGGTGGGTTTAACCCAACACGTAGGCATATGGGTAAAACAATCAGCGATCGACACGTGGCGCCACGTTGGCGAGGGCGTCAGGCGTTCAAAATTCGCGCGGGCCGCGTGTGGGGCCCGCCACTCTGACGCTTCCTGCTCTGCTCTCCTCTGCGACGCCTGCGCCCCCTGTCGATTCGTCCTCTCTCTCCTCTCTCTCTCTCTCCCTTCTCCGTTCCGTTCCGTTACGGAGGAGAACAAAAAAGTCGCACACTTCTCTTCCCCTCCTCTGCTCTCTCTCTCCATTCTCGCGCACAGCTTCTTCTCTTCCCCTCCTTTGCTCTCTCTCTCCATTCTCGCCGACGAGCTCTCTCTCCCCATTCTCGACTCCGACGCCCCTCAAGCCGGTTGCCTCAGTCGCCCCCGACGCCGCCTCCTCCTCCGCCCCCGACGCCCTCTCGCGACTCCGACACTCCTCAAGGCGGTTGCCTCCGACGCCTCCGACGCCGCCTCCGCCTCCGCCCCCGACGCCCTCTCGCGACTCCGTCGCCCCCACTCCGACGCCCCTCAAGCCGGTTGCCTCCGACGCCGACGACGACGCCGCCTCCGCCCCCGACGCCCTCTCGCGACTCTGACGCCGACACCCACCTCCGCCTCCGCCCCCGCCGACGCCCTTTCCACCTCCGCCGAAGCCTCGACCGATCGTTCGGCTGCGGACTCTGCTCATATCTCACAGCGTCCTCGTCAGGTACCGCAGTAGCTTCTCGGTCTTTGATTATCCCTGCTCGTTGTTATTTGGGCGAATTTGTTCCGGCGACTCGAGCGCGAGCTCACGCGCTTCTTCGACCTTGTGGACTTCTTCGCAGTGTCATCTGCTGCGTTGCTGGGGTTCTGGCTCTGCTTTTGCTGCCGATTCTCACCAAGAACACCTACATTTCAGAAAACGCCCTCATGTCAGGTTGATACTCGTTCTTTCTCTGTGAATTTAATTGACCGATACCCGTTTTCGTTTTAGATTGTCGTGTTCTTCCTTTTGACCTCCTCCGATGTAAGATGCAGCACCACTCTCCGTCGTGCAATTAGTGAATAGCATACTCTAATTGAGAAGAACGCTCTCTCTCCTCCGCTGGTTGCCCGCCGACGCCGACGCCGACGCACTCTCTCCTCTGCTGGTTGCCCGCGACGCCGACGCCGACACCCACCTCCACCTCCGCCGACACGTGTCTCAATCATTTGTTCTAATATTCTATAGTTCTTTGTTTGACAAAGATACTGTTGTTGATGCTAGAATATTCAATGGATCATTAGGTGTTATCTCAGCAATATCTGCACTGAAGGTTCTGAATGCCCGCAAAAAGTTGGGTAATCTATTGCGGCCTGTCGAGGTACATGAAAATTTTGCTGCTTATTGTTCTTGAAGCTTCATTCGTGCCTTTGGCCATGTACTATTTTGCCTATAGAGTAGCATTCTTGCATCATTATTCAAATGCCCAGAATTGACATTTGCTGGATGCACTGGAAGGTGTGGATTTTTCTTTTTAGTCTCATCCTTTAGGAGTTTATCTGGAATAGGATAGCTAGCACCTGAAATCAGTCATTGCTAGAAAATTATGTTATATGTATTTGCAATTAATTGTGTGGGAGAACCATGTACTTGGAGGTGACAGATTTCAATGATTCATTCATGTTGGAAATTATGTATGTTTGAGTGGGATTGTCAAAATATTCAGTTCAGAGGTCAAACCAAAATTCTAATTAGGTATTCCAAGTCTAGGTTGGTAGCAGTTTGGATGACTAGATTTGGAACTATGCATCTTCAAGCTGATATTAGTATTCCAATGCTGTTGTATCTTATCGACCAGATTCATTGGTCTGTGCATCAAGTTCTATTTGACTCGTCAAGTAAGCCGCTGTATTAGGAAGTGGTAGATCATACTTCGGACTTCCTTAAGAGAACTCCATCCATAATGAAACTATACTTTGCTGCATACTTAGGAAGCGTCGTGTATAGAAGTTAGTTATGAATGTATAGTGTCTGCATTGACAAATTGCTTGCTGCAGTTTCCCTTTGCTATGCATTGACAATCCAAACTAGGACAGTCAACAAGAACGCAGGACTATGTACTGTAGCTCTTTAATGTTTATTATACTCGATAATGCACAGCCGGTAGCAGTTTCCTTACTTTTGTCATGCCAGTCTTTCATTTGTTTACAGTCCAGTGTTTTTGCGGACTTTCCGCTTTAAAAGGGGCATGTCTAACTTATATGGATGTGGACCATTTTGCTTTCGATGCTTCCGAAATTATAGCATGCAGTCTTCACTATGATTTTGCTTTTTCTCTCTCCTTACCAATCAGGCATGTGAAAATGCCCTTCTATGTCTACGGAGGTGTGACACTTCTGGCTTAGAAAATTTCACTGGAGATGTCCGGAGTATAGCAAGTCTCAAGGACGTTGCTATTGCATCCACTGGTTCATGCAGAGGTATGTTGTATAGTAAAGCGTTATTCTTATCAATTTTAATCTGATCTTATCTCTACCGCTTGTCCTGCCTCTATCATACCGGTGGTCCATGAATGTTCTCTCTTTGATATAGTACTTTACACTGCTACCGAAAGGATATAGTCCATAAAAGAATTCGCTCAATTGTTAAGTCTGAATTTGAGAAAATTTGCTTCCTAGATAATGCATCCACTGATACACAGGTATTGTCTTCCTGTATTGAGAAGCTGCTTCCTAATCTACTTTTTCTCACACATTTTTAATTGGGGATGGAATCATGCATGAATGAAGTAAGGTTACTGCAGGCAGCAATCTGGCGTGATTCTGCACGAAGAAGATTAGTTGTTGCATTTAGAGGAACAGAACAAGTAATCAGCTTCACTATCTTTCCCTTGGCAACCTTATTTATGTGGTTATGAGGTAGATATTTATTTATTAATTTTTTTTTTCTATCTGTTATTCCCAGTCAAGATGGAAGGACTTGCGGACTGATTTGATGCTGGCCCCTACTGGGTAATGTGAAAAATCAATTAATTCACTAGATAGTCTTCTCTCAACATATATGCCATTACAAGTATTCTACTATTTTGCCTGTTAGTTGGTCATGTAGGAGCAGATCATCATCTCTATCTTAGCCTTAACAAGTACAAAATCAAAATTTGCAACCTTCTTTATTTTCTCACTAGGAAAAACGAATTGTAGCTTGAAGATTGTCCCAGTCTAATATGATGTTAGTCTTTTGTCTCCTCATAATTTGTAGTGCTAAGCAATAATTTAGAATGTATGATTAGGCTTGAAACCAGTTCTGTTACATTGAGCAGGGCTTATAGTTAATGATCCTATGATACCTGGGAATTGGTGAGTGATATATGCCAATTGACATTTGTGTTTGCAGAAAGGTTTCGAGCAGTGCTCTTTTTGGTGTCTTCTTTTCTATGTGAAAAGATGTCCATGCTTGTTGCTTGTTTGAATTGTTCAAATCCACTAATTCTTTTGGTTGTTGCTTGTTGCTTGTGTCAACTATGCAAATTCACCGATTCTTTTGGGTTTTTAATAAGCTTATCCTCTGTAATATTTATGTAAGTTGGGCTAATGTAATACACTGATACTACTTGTCAATTTTGTTTTTGTTGATGTTTATTTTGTTGTGCTCCTACACTTTGAATCCTGAAAGGATTGGTGGAGATTTCAAGGAAGAAGTTCAAGTCTAGATCTTGATTTCTTTTGTTGAATATTGTGAGATGCGTATTTTGCTGAATCCGTCCATCATGCTTCTCCTTGCTTACAAAATTTTTGTTGCTTGTTTCCCAGGTGCACAGTGGCTTTTTAAGTGCATATGATTCAGTGAGAATAAGAATTTTATCACTCCTCAAACTGGCAATTGGTTTTGTGTAAGTGCTGTTCCTAGAAAAAAATTATAAACTAATCATGCTTGCTCCTCTTAAAAAACCACCAAAGAATTCGGAGAGTTGTAGGCGTTGACCCCATGAACTTGGTTGATATTCTCCTTGAGCATCGCTGTGTGATGGAGTTGAGGTGTATCTTGCATGAGCTGCATTGTGCTCTTTGCAGTAAGTTTTGTGGGTCTGGAGTCACAAAGCCTCGAGGATTAGTGGTCCTGAAGTTGTGAGTGACACCAAGGAGCCCAGAATAAATTCATGTGGATTGGGACTCACCTGGCTGGTGTGAGTTGAATCCCCGCAGAGGGGGGTATAGTCAGGATATTGAGAGCTGGAAAACAGGCAAGTGGACAACAAAGGAGGGACTCCTTGAAGCTATGTCAAGGTGCAGAGATAGGTGGGCAGACAGTAGCATTGGATGAAGAGTCAGAGGGCTTGATGCACGGAGGTGCTGGCCCCAAGGGAGACGATATGAGTAGCATTTGTTCATGGTCGCTACCCATGAGAGATGACAAAGAACTCAATAAGGAAGCTGTGTTAGCGAGTGAGAGTTAACAACGAAGTCCCATATTTGTTGGTTTTCTCTCTTGGTGGATCTGATTCCATGTTTAGTATTTAGGGATTGCTGAAGATACAAAAGGAGAGAACACAAAATACCTGCTTGACTTTATGTTTATAAGTATATTGATGCTTCACTTGCCAAGCCTAGGGAGACAATCTACTTAATACCCAAATCCTTGACTACCTTATTTAGAATTCCCAACACTCGTGTACTAACCATATGTGTCTCAATGTAGACAGATATTCTTCAACAGTTTGTTTGCCCTCCAGGCAATATCTTACTTCAGTGTGAACTTAACTGCTAGGGTTTCTTTCATTTTGTCATATACCAAGGCCATGCATTCAAACAAGTTTTTCTCCATTACTAAATGGCTACCATGCTGTGCTATCACCAAGAGCTGATTGTCTTGTGATAACTTGATGGTGAAATGTTTTCTTGCAGGGACGATGGTTGTGAGCCACAGTACAAGTGGCATGTCTATGTTACTGGTCATAGTTTAGGTGGTGCTCTAGCTACTCTCCATGCTCTTGAGCTTTCATCCAGTCAATTAGCAAAGTGAGTGACATCTTTCATACTAAAGATAACTATTATATTTACTTTTCTGCCTCAGATATTTGTCCAGCTGCAAAATGCTGGCATGCATTTGATTGCAGTTATACTTTTAAGTATTTGACACATGTTGTGATCTTCAATGATTAAAAGTTATGGTTAAATTGAATGGACCAATAGTATCACTGGGGCGGCGGGCATTTGAGGCTGATAAAAGGGGTTGCAATGGTGGTGGAGAAGTTTTTTGGTAGAGTTTAGGAGTCTGAGACATTTTTTGCTATGCATTGACAATCCAAACTAGGACAGTCAACAAGAACGCAGGACTATGTGAGAAATAACTCGACGAACATTTTTGTGCAATTGTGAGGGCCATTCTATCTCATATTTTTTTTTTTAATGTAGATGCAATCATCATATATCATGCCGCCAAGCAATTTCAATGGATTTTCTCCATTCACTACTCGGTATTTATGAATCATTTTATTTGTTAGTATTATTTCAACTTTTGTTTACAATTGTAATATTTACTATTAGTAGCTTATTTTTGGATAGATGTTGGAGTACAATAATAGATCTCATGGAACAATTCGAGTCGGGTACAATTTACTTTTCATTGATATGGGATTATTTAAGACATTTATCTAAGCATATTATTTAGATAAATATTAATATATGTCATTTTCTTGTACAGGGGTCATCAAACTCTTTTCAACATATTGGGATGAATGAATCGGGAGGCCCCTGTGAAAGCACAGATAATGCACGGTCGCAACATAAATAGCCTAGAGGAACCGTCATATAATATAGTGCTTGTGTTGTTTACAAGTTTAGCAAAAAGGCAGCTAATAGGTCTTGAGCTGGACTCTGCTTGGTATACTCCGCTCCATCCATGTGTGGTTGTTCCAGATCCAAAGCTCAAGAATATCAGTCTCAAATCCATCCCCAAATGGCCTGAGCGACTGCACTTCACACCTGAGCGCATGTCAGAAATACAAGGAAGAAGCGCCGGTGCTTTCAAGCACGATGATAGTAAGTGGAAGGTGCGGGCAAAGCACTACAAGAAAGTACTACCTGCACTTGGGACTGATAAAATAAGAAATGTCATGGATATGTACAATGTCTATGGAGGTTTTGCAGCTACTCTGATTGATGATCCATTATGGGTTATGAACGTTGTCTTCTCCTGTAGGGCCAATACTCTTGCTATCAAGCATTTATGTGTTCATTATAATTGTGTACTAATATATTCTTTTGAACATCCAAATCTAACATTCTTCATTTTGACTTAGGAGCGTACGTCAAAGCTTAAATTCTAAGCCCAATTATGATTCAATGCGACATTTGTCCATCATTACGACATCATACTATCAAGTAATCAACGACTAAATTGGACATTTGTCCATCATTACGACATCATACTATCAAGTAATCAACGACTAAATTGCGGAGAATGATCAATAAATCTGTGATGTCCTACTTCTTTGGCACTTGAGTTCACTACTAAATATAAGAATTAGATCCAAATATGATATGAATGTGGAAAAAATGTCCACTCATCTTTTCATGCCCCGCACCTTCACTACTAATTCACATCTTGGTGCTACTCATAAGCATTGTTTAAGTAAACATCGGTATGAAAACTTTCTAATGATAAATAAGTATTGGTGGACGTTGTTATATGAAACTCCATAATCATTGACAAATACAAATAAATATTTACGATACATTTTATAAAATTAATTTATTAAAATACAAAATAGTATCATCAATTGACTAAATAAGTAAACACTTTCAACCATCAAATAGATTTTTAAGTCCTCCTCTGCAATCTCATTGAACATCTCAATGCACTTCTTGACAAGATTTTCCTTATGACCTTCACAATCTTCTTCTATTGCAGCATCTCACGATAAATGTTGAGGGACAAGTCATCGGAATCGACAACTCCTTTCACGAATCCAAGATACTCTGGAATGAGCTCCTTGAACCCTCCTAACATAGAGCTTGATGTTGTTCATCTTCTTGCGAGTATCGAAGAGGTCGAACGGAACACGTTTTGGGACGAACAAAATAGCCTTGAATTCAAGCTACCCCTCAACAGAGAAGTGATTCACGGCAAGATGGTCTTCCCAATCATTGGTCAAGCTCTTGTAGAAGGAAGCATACTCCTCCTTGGTGATCTCCTCTGCCTTTCACAGCCAGATGGGTTTCAGTTTGTTGATGAGCTGCCACTCATGAGAAACATCCTTAATCTTCTTCTTCTTGGACTTCTTTTCTTCATTCTCCTCATTGACGTCCTCAACATCTCCTTCCTCTTCCTTCTTGGGCTCATCGTCCTCATCATCACTGATCTCTTTCTCGGTTGTCTTCTCAGTCCATAGATAGATGGGGTAGCTAATGAACTCGGAGTGCTTCTTCACAAGGTCCTTAATCCTTCTTTCTTCCAGGTACTCCAGCTGAGGAAAACAGAGACGTGACGCTGTTAGCATCACGTATCATCCAAAACCAATGCAAATCTTCTCCACCAATTCATAAAAGCAACCGTAAATGAACTCACCTGGTCCTCCTTAAGGAAGAGGGTAATCTTGGTCCCTCTGCCGAGTTGCTCCCCACTCACATCTATCTGCAATTTATGATTTTAGGAGAACATAGATAACCACATTATGAAAGTTCCCCAGACCAAGACATGGTGACATATGTATAGCACAATTTAATGGTAATGATACAGGAAAGCATATAACATGTAAAAATGACTGCTAGGGGTATCCTAGCACCGACATTCAGATCACTCAAGATTGAACACTGGTGCAAACAAGCCAAACAACCAATCAGCCATTTGGGTCCATTTGTTGTTTACTTGGCTTTCAAGTTCAAACTAAACTAGAATAGATTAACAAGCTGTTTATCCCTTACCCCGATTAAATTCCCAACTCGAGCAAGTCATGAGCCTAAGCAAGCAGGTAGGTTTAGAATATACTTAATCCAAACATCAATGTAGTAAGCAATCTCTTCCTTTATACGCCCCCTTCCCCTCCCTCTCTCCTCACTTCTCAGAAACAAGCACACAGTAGATGAACAAATTATTAACCACTAGAATCCCTTTCATTATTAAGATGTTGATTTACAAGTAATTCCGGCGAATATTTGTTGAAGTATTATCCCACATCACTTTGGGGTCCTAAATGCTCAGTATATTCATGTGGTCTCCCTCCACCTATCAGCTTAAGCTTTTGGGTTGGACTTTCTAACAATATTTTTGCTTGTCTTGTGGATATTTGAACAGGTCGGTGGATCCAAGACAGGGGTTACTTCTTTACTTTGGCAACAAGATTGAGTTTGGTTGAATTCCTTTAGTTCTAAACTTATTTTCGACGCTGGATCATTTTCCTCACATTGTCACTCTCTCTGCAAAGGTCACAGGTTCAATTCAGGGAAATGCCTGTGCAAAGTAGGGAAAAGGCACATACATCTAATCCTTCCCATACCCGACAATATGTGGGAGCCTCATGATGCCCCTTCTATTGCTCTCTAATGGCATGTTTACTGCCCAGATCAGATAGCCACTGCTTCCTAGATGAGCTTGCATATGAAAGGTTGCTAGATTTGCATTCAAGTAGCCTTAAAGCTGCAGCCCATGTATCTTTAGATTTTGAGTCAAAACCATTTGGATCATTATCTGGATAGTTCAGGAAAACCATGTGTTATTTTTACAGAGGAATTTTGCTCGCATTTGAATGGCCAGTGACTTGACTCAAGCCAATTTGGTCTTTAAAGTATATTGGCCACCCTTTCAAGTCTAGTTCGTATTCTGAAAATGAATCTCAATCAAGATGAAATTGAGTTCTGAGCATTCAAGCATCTAGCTATATCTTTTGTTTCGATTAAATCTCTAATTGATAGTAATAATTCATAAGACATATACAATGCAGAAATACTTCCAAAGAAGAAACAATACCTGTTGGAGGTCCTGATCAGAAGCACTAGGGTTGACAGATGTTTGAATTGCCACAGGTCTTGCAGAGCTGAGAAGACGTCTAACCTGATGGGAATAAAAGAAATATCAAGATCCAATCAAATCTAAGTTCCACCACATCTACAATGGAAATGCCATCCTCGCAAAAACAATTAAAACAAAGAATTGCCAACAAACACTGCGAGAGCAAAGGTGTGATTAATGGACGTGAACATAGCTGTTAGGAGCCATGTCATGTGCTGCCATGCCCCTCTTCCTATATTCTAGACGGAGGACTGCAAGGCAAAGATGAAATGAAAATTCCAGATATGAGCTGGGGCACCTCTGCTTTCCTTTCATTCTTTTAATCTTTTTAGATATGCAGTGACAGCTTATCTGGCACTAGCCTTGCTTGAAATCTTATTTCTCTGTTCTCACATTAGCTCATGATGTTCCTATTTAATGAGCTTATGTACTTATCACATGAAGAAACATATGAGGTGCTCTTATGGGTACTAACAAAAACTACTTGGGATATATCACACAAAAAAAAAAAACCAAAGGATTTTTTTTTTTCTTCTGTTGTTGAATGTAGCCAAGCAGGAAACTACAAAACACAAATTATATAAATATATACATAAATTGCAAATGGAAGGAAACTAAACCGTCCAACAAATGAGCATTGCCTATAAGACTAGAGGAACGTATTTGAGTTAGAGAAACTATGTCCCACTATTTGTGACTTTAACTGTAGAAATGACTAGCCCCTTTGCCTTCAACTCGAAGGAGAAAAAAGACAGACATACGATTCAACCTAGCTAGGTGACGTGCTTCACAATATTCAAGTAATCAAAGCTATTAATGACAATTCATACAAGAGTCGGGGTAAGCAATACAAATTAACCAATGCCCTGACCCCCACCCCCCAAACAAAAGGGAAAGAGCAATCGCTACCATGTATAAAAATGATGACATTCAAATCAGTGAATTCACAGCAACATTGGCTCAACCACTAAACAAAAAACTAACCTCATTCAGTCGCAAATCTCGGCCATACCGCAACTGAGTGCAAGAAGTAAAGATATGCTCCATACCATCTGTGACAGATCTGTCAGTTGAATCTGCATCCTCAAACTTAGCATTTTCCGAACCAAATGAATCAAAACGACACTTGGAATTGTCACGGGATGCAAATGAAGCATGTAGGGAGTGGACATTTCAATCAAATTCTCGTTTGCCTGTGCTTCTTGTACACTCGTTTTGCAAGGCCGCTCTAAACGAGTAAGAGCGAGATCTTCCCGACCAAGAAGAACATAAGCAGCTGCAGGCCAGTCAGTAGGAGGAGATTCTCGACACTTGTCCAAAGCCTGAAGAGCACAAATTAAACGTCAGGAATCAGGAATGATACATGTCCAGTGAATATGGTCAGTAGAAGTTCAAGGGATGTCAATAAGGACACCATTGTACAGCCCCAAAAGGAGGATGAAGACTTGTTACAAGCAATCAATAAACCAAAAAACTCTACTTCCATCTCACGATTAAATGCAGAAACTAGTGGCAATTGCCCATAGGGAAGAACATCATAAAAATTTCTGATGTTCTTCATTGCAGCTTAGCACCGGGACATTAAAGGACGCTTGCCTGATGAATAACTACACTATTTTCCGCACAGGGTTTTGCAAGAATGTTTGTGTTACGAGATACCATGGAAGATGCACTTAATAATGGAGAAGTGGGAAGTCCTGATGAATAGCTCACATGTCGTAAAGGAAGAGACACGCCGGGAGGTAGGCTATCTAGCTGTTGCAGTCCAAATTTTTCACCAACCATTGCCAAGACGGTATGCTCCTCAGCAGTAGAATAAGATCCCGTAGCAACATTACAGCAAACTCCACAAGGAAGATTCTCTCCTGTCTTCTGGGCACTGAATAGTAAACTATAAAAAGATACTATTTTTAGCTCGGCTTGCAGCAAAACTTCCCTCTTTACAAATTAAAGGTGGAAGATCATTGGTATCAGCAGAGCTAAAACCATGTAGCAAGCAGTTTTCAAGCCATCTGAACAGATTGGGTGGAGATCTTCTGGACAACGAAGTGTTATGCGTCCCAAGATTATTGAACAGATAGGGAAATCACGAACATAGTGATCTATATAGCACTCCTCACCCAAAAACTTGGCAATATTGCATAAAAGAACTGCTAAAAGCTCCAAATCACTGCAAGGAACATCGAAATCAAGATTGCAGAGATAAATAAATTGAAGAAAATAATATTCAGACCCCAAAAGTCGAATTCATTTACTGAAGAAGCAGCAGGTGAGAAACCTCAACATAGAAAGTTTGGAGTTGATAATACTTAAAACATTAGCAAAAAGGTCAAGACTGTGATCCATATTCTGGGCATTAAACATCACAGTTCAGGCAACATGCGCACAAAATTTTTAATAAGCAAAAGATGTATATCCGACTGTTGTTGAACAAAGAGTTGAATGCCACTGGTGCTTGGCAATAACAGAGACTGGCTACACCTACCACTAATGCAAACACAACAGAGATTTCTACAGAAGCTGTTGGTACTTTAAGAATTAACAGATAAAAGCAGAATAGCTTCATAAGAACTTCTAGTTGCCAAATTTTTTTTTTTTTTAAACATATTTGGTACTAAGACCTACAAACGCCCAATGGAACAAAACAGTCAGTATTAAGCACACCTTCTAAGTGAGCTGTAAATTCTGAGTTTAGTGCATTTTGTGGGACACAGCATTTTAATCAACTCGAAAGCTGAAATCATTAGGAGAAAATGGCCTTTGTCATAATTTTTGACAGCTCAAACGCCTCAAACGCTCTTGCAAGACCCTGATAGACCCTAAAAATGCTAGAATTTTTCAAAGTTATAAACCACATCATATTGAAAAGAGCATCAGTTCTAGAAATGCCCTAATGCCCTAGTTTCATCACATAGCAGGCTTCACTTGTTAACAAGCCACCCAAAACACAATTTACCACTTAACCACATCAGATTAGATGCAGCATGTGTTGCTGCAAAGAATTAAGAAGGCTGCATAAAAGGAAGCAGCACTGGAACTATTAGTCTAGAACGAAAAATACATGAGCAATGACGGGTGCCATTTGGCTCAGCTTATGAATAACCATCTGACAAAGATAAGACTCATAAAATGTCAGAAGATACTGTATTGGCCTTCCAGCAGAAGCAAAGAAAAACATATTAAAAATTATATAATAATAAAAATATCTCATATGACTTCAAATGATCGAATATTTAAGGTGTTCAGTTCACTATTTAACAAATGTCAAATATCAAATGCCAAAAGGAAAAACATAAGCAAAAAGCTGAAATCAGGTCGTTCCAAGTACACACCATGTGTTTATTGAGGACTGAACTTACAGCTTCCGCAGATTATCAAGTTTAAGGCTTTCATATACTGCATGTAAAGAATCTAAACTCTTCACCAGTAGCTCAGAGTAAAATGTGCTATCTCCAGTGGGCTTAGCTTCTGTAACAGATCTACTGCAATCTACTGCCTGACTCTCTAGTACAGCTTGAGAGGAAGCTCCAGTAAAAGAGCTCAGCTTGCAGTAATTTTGATGGAATTGGCTTTTCACAAGGAAATCCCAGGATGACTGACAAGTTGAAACTGGAAATTTCTCTGAAATGTATGTGGATCTTCTGCACATTTGCAACATTAAGCTGCTAAACGAGACCCATTCTGAATCAACGCTTGAATCAGCCTTTGATAAATAAGTTATGTCATTATCCCCCAAAGAAGTGTGAGAAAATGATTATAGAGGCTAGAAATCATCCCCTCAGCCATTGCTTCCATGCAATCTTTTACCAATGAAGATGATGGACTTTGATGTAATGCACAACGAAACATCTAAAGAACAGAAAGACATTGATCATCAGTGATGCATCAAGATGTCCTAGAACTGTAACAGATAACACCATTACATTCTTAGACAGAGAACATGATAAATGCAGTCCCCATATAAGACTATGAAGTGCTAGTGCTCAAAGTTACTTAATAAACTGTTGGCAAAAGCAGAAAAGATAATGAACATGAAAAAGCACTTGCACATGTGCAGTGTAACATCTCTTACAAAAGGAACTCCTAATAGGAATAGCCTCAGGATGGAACAGGTAGCCTCCCCATCCCATCCCCATTCCCTGTATCTGCCCTGACCCAGAGCCTGGGTAGCTATTTGACTCTTTAACCCATTTCTGCACCCATCCGGAAACCAGGTTTTGGCACAGGGGACAAGTTACCCTTTCCATTTAATCCACAATGGCTTTTTCAACCTAAGAGTTTCTTTTTCTTATAGACATAATGCAAAAAGTAGAAGTAATAATTTGAGGAAAAAGGATGAACCTAACAAAAGAAAAATAAATAAAAGGGTCTGTCGTTTACCTAATCAAGCACCTGCAACATGCACATCATTCAATAATATTACTATTAAATAAAAAAAATCTAAATTGTGGGCATAAAATGAATATAAAATCATAAAGCACCTTGAAAGCTTACTAATAATATATGTGATGAGAGATTGCACTTATTCCCATTTACATAGGTCTATAGAATTAGTATGTGTACAGCATTATTTATAAAAACAAGAAATCAAACTTCTATAGTCCTCTTATCTAGAGTCTTGTAACCATGCCCCCAAGGAACTTGTAACCATACTAAGGAAATGTTTTCATTGCCAATGCACAAATTTGACAAACTTTTACAAAAAGATGTTTGACCCGATCCTCAACTCTTCCCAGCTTAGTCACATATAGCAATTTCAAAAAAATAATTGTAATAATATAAGAAATGACATAACATGTGCATGGCTGAATCTTGTGTTGGTTGTGCACAAGGAGGGTTGGGCATAGGACCCCATCGCCCATCCATGCTTGCCTTGTCCCACAATAGGAGGCACACTTAGAGACGCTATCTCAACCCACTATCAGCGAAAAGCTCCCCCCCAAAAAAAAAGGAAAAAAAAAAGAACCAAAGGAAAACTTAAAAGAAAAGGGGAACCCAACCCCATCCACCCCAAAGTCACAAGTATCCAGCAAGCACAGTTGTTTGGAATACACGTAGTTAACTTACAACTCAAGGACCTACAGGTTGGGAATAAGATATTTTCTGTGCATGTTGATATACCTGCCCGTTGCTGATAACTATATTAACACGCCCTTCAACAGCATCTGCTAATCCGACGATTTTTACATCATGGGACACTGCTACATTTCCTGAGAACTCCATGTTATGCAGATGCCGACACCTACTCAGACAAGAAGGCAACAAATACCTACATAGGCATAGCTTCCCTGACTGCACAAACCATAAGTTCAAGTTAGGAATCTCACCGTATCACATAGAACATGCAACATCAAACTCCGGGACATACAACAGTTCCATGATGCAGGCATAGAATTTCATAAGACTCAAATAAATTCTCCCAAAAGCAACACTTAAGTGCAGAGAGCATATAAGCCATAGACAATTTAAAGCCGGGGTAAAAACTGCAGCATAACAACGAAATAAGAAATCTCCATACAAATCAATTAAGTGTGCATGATTTCTTACATTAATATTTCTATATCAGCAACCATAAACAAGTTTGCCACGCAGCTACTTTTCTCTGCTAATTAAGAAGTTAGCTATCCTGCTCTCCGCACTACCTACTTCAATAATCTAAAATTATGAACAGACTACTGTCCTCCAGAGCTGAGAAAGAAATCACAACCAAGAACCAAAACCTATCAGACAAAAGTATTCATACTGATCGATTTACACAGAAGCCCATTTCATTGATGACCATATCCTTCAGCTCTTGAGAAGACTCCCATGCACCGAGCAGGTCAATTACAAAATACGCAGGCGTTAGAATTCAGATAAACTATTTATGCAGGAAGCTTACATAAAGCAGAAGGGTGTTTTCTGGTGTCAACACAATGATGTCCGTATGAGGAAGCAGTCCCAATTTTACTCTGTGAGAGATAACTCAAAATGAGTTATGATATTGTAGAATATATAAGTTTCGAGATCTACTCACACATGCATGCAAACGCTCGCAGTACACTCCCCTCCCCTCCCTTCCCACAACATATACACAGGTGCACATGTCTGCTCACAGAGAGAGAGAGCTCTACCCTGGCCGTGTCACAACCACCGGGGCAGCTGATACAGCAGGTATGCTCCAGCTCATGTCGGGCTTGACATCAAAAAGGACGTCACTGCTTGTTTCATAAATTTGAAGCCTTAAGGATAACAACTTCTTCTGTCCTTGTAGAAGAAAACAAACTATTGGAGTTGTGTCATCATCAATTGCCATAAAAACCTGTAACATGGAGGCAGCACGGTTCAATAAAAAGCACCATAGATTTATAGGTATGTTCAGATTATAACTTGAAAATTGTGAAGGGACCAGAACTTTTGTCAATAGCTTATAGGATGCTCGGAGAACATAACAGAAAAACAACTGGAGAATATGTTTGATTCAATGAATATTCCGTTGCACATGAACTCAAAAAGTACAATTTCAAGCACTAAGACCTCACGAGGATGGAGTGAACAGTAGATCATTTGGGGTGAAACTTGGAACCAAAAGATACATGGATGGGCAACTTGATTGAGTTATAGAAATGAAGAATTAAAGGCATATCAGAATTAAACCCATATGCATCATATGCTCTCATCTCCTGTATTCTGTATACAGCAGATAAACTAAATTGCAATTAGCCAATGTCAATAGTAGCTGATATATATTGTATTTCTCGTTTTAAAAAGTGAAAGCACCCTTTAACCTTTTAAGGGAAGGAATTCCATAGCCTGCAGCAACTTAATATAACCGCTCCTTGAGTATGGCTTTGTCAACTTGGGAAATTACATGGGCCGTGTGGGGTATTTTAGAGAGGAACTGCTAGCTACGTTTAGTAAAGAAGTGTGGAAATAAGTACTTGTGGTCTATGCGGCTGCTAGAACTGCATAAACTCCCGGAATTTCCGTGGCAATGAAAGTGCTGTTTACAAATTTTTAGTTTTTCCCTTGTATACACAAGTTTCCATGTATGCCAAAATACTCTATAAGGTGGTAGGATAAAGTAAAGGAAGTACCTTGACAATAAGTAGACACCCCATTGGACCAGTTACAGCTCGGATGCCCTGAAATATATACAATAGAGCAAAATGAATCTCATAGACAAGGAGACAAAACATAAAGCAAGAGATCCATGACATTTTCCTTGTTTAGTCATATAATCATGAGAAAACATACAGCTAGAACAGCATCAACTGGTGGAGAAGCAAAAACATCACCACATATTGCAGCTGCTAGCATCCCTTCACCCACGAATCCAGAATGAGCTGGCTCATGGCCGCTACCGCCACCTGACAAAGAAATAGCATTGATCATCGAACTGGAGATTCTTATGCATAAATCATGGCCCGCTGTTGAAGTCCATCACTTTCCTTCTAAATGATTGAACTGTAAATGAATTAATTGGGTAGATGAAGTAGAAGCTGTGGGGAATGAGGAGTTGCGAACAGATCAACGGTTTCTAAATGAGAGGTAAAAAAGTGTTTCTGAATATACAAACATTGGCAGGAACTGAAAGATAACAACCATATCACGCTGATGCCATGGACATCACCGACAAAATAAGAATTCAAGAAATTCAATATGCACAATTAGATTCTAAAACATTAACATAGAAATGCGAGGAAGACAACATTAACCTGATATAACGACGACCTTGTCATATGTAGCAGGCGAAATATCAGCCCGCAACACGACCTTCACCTGCATTTCCACCAATAGGATTGGAATGGTCGTGTGAGTTACCGAATAAACTGTATGACTAATGAAAGAAGCATAAAAAGAAAAAAATTACGAAAGGGCGTCGGGGGCGGAGGCGGCGTCGTCGGCGTCGGAGTCGGGGCGACGGAGGCAATGGCTTGAGGGGCGTCGGAGTCGGGGACGACGGAGGCAACCGGCGGACCCGCAACACGACCTTGAGGGGCGGAGGCGGAGGCGGAGGCGGAGGCGGCGTCGTCGGCGTCCGAGGCAACCGCCTTGAGGAGTGTCGGAGTCGGGCGCGTCGGAGTCGCGAGAGGGCGTCGGGGGCGGAGGCGGAGGCGGCGTCGGAGGCGTCGGAGGCAACCGCCTTGAGGAGCGTCAGAGTCGGGGGCGTCGGAGTCGCGAGAGGGCGTCGGGGGCGGAGGAGGAGGCGGCGTCGGGGGCGACGGAGGCAACCGGCTTGAGGGGCGTCGGAGTCGAGAATGGAGAGAGAGAGCTCGTCGGCGAGAATGGAGAGAGAGAGCAAAGGAAGGGAAGAGAAGCAGCTGTGCGCGAGAATGGAGAGAGAGAGCAGAGGAGGGGAAGAGAAGTGTGCGACTTTTTTGTTCTCCTCCGTAACGGAACGGAACGGAGAAGGGAGAGAGAGAGAGAGGAGAGAGAGGACGAATCGACAGGGGGCGCAGGCGTCGCAGAGGAGAGCAGAGCAGGAAGCGTCAGAGTGGCGGGCCCCACACGCGGCCCGCGCGAATTTTGAACGCCTGACGCCCTCGCCAACGTGGCGCCACGTGTCGATCGCTGATTGTTTTACCCATATGCCTACGTGTTGGGTTAAACCCACCCAATATTTTCTCACTCTTGACGTACTTGATCAATGCCACGTAAGATCAATAGTAGTCGATTCATCAGTCACGTGTACACGCTGGTCCACTCTGACTGACTTCATCAGACTCTTTTTCATTTCTTCCCGGCTCACCAGCCGGCGGCCGCCGCCGCCACCACCGACGGCGGAGCTCCGGCGAGGGGCCCCAAGAGCGTGCCGAACTAGCCCCAACAGTCCGCGCTCCGAGACGGCGGCAGAGCGATGGACATCAACCCCACCTTCGTCCCTCCCTCGAAGCCGGAGGCCTGGGCTTGGCTTCCCTGCCTCTGCCGTCTCCGCATCCCGACCTGCCAAGGCCGACTCCATGTCCGTCGTCGTCCCGCCGTTACATCTTGGTCCGTTGTCGATACCCGTTGTGCTCCTTCTGCGTTTTGGATTTGTCGCCTTGTCATGGAACGCTATGCCCACCAGGTGTCCGATAATTACTCTCACGGTGGAGCTGGGTTTTTGTTGTTCCGTTGGTGTTGCTAAGTGCTCCGAAGAAATTGAGCAATGCCATGTTCTGGTTCAATTACTGTTTTTGTCGGCTATTGTCAATCATTCTTCCTGGAACCCACAGAATTGCTTGTGCCTGTACTGTTTCTTCGCCTAATTCCTTTGTGTACCTATGATCCCGAACTCGGATCCATCTTTTCTTGTATTTATTACTCTTACTGCACTCGGTTTTCTAATCACTAGTGATATCATCTTGTGTTGGTTACTCTCACTGCACTTGGTTTTTTAGTCACCATGTACAGAGTTGCTTGGAAATGCTGCTAATTGGTTGTTTGCTTGGGCAGGACACTTTTCATCCAATGAGCAGCCCATCTTATTCTTTTGTACTCTGAAGATCTCGAGTCCCATAATCCTTTACTACTTCTATCTATCTGTCTCAGTGGGCGTGGTTCCCCTGAATAAAGATGCTTCTTTCAGTAATGCATTTACAGGTTCTTTTTGGGTCCATATGCGTTGGCACATCTTTGAGAGAAATATTGGCTTTCCTGTTTTATGAGTCTCTGAACACAATAGATATGTCACAACTGCAATGAACCCATATAGAACACATCCAAGCCTGAGTGAGCAGCACGACCTGTTTGATGCCAAAGGATTGCACGATGGCAAGGGTATCGGAGCAAGATTGACACCAGAACCGCTGGTGAACCAGAGACGTGCAGGGGAAGAAAAAAAAAACAAGGCAGTTTTGAAGAAATGAAAAAGGAGAAGGGATCGAAGGTATTTGAAGTTGGGTTAGATTAAGGGAGTTGGACAAGGAAGAAGAAGAAAAGAAAGTGAGAGATGAAAGAGAGTAACGGGAGCTATGAAATTGCCTCAGGAAGAAGATATCCCGTTCCACTGTCAGCAGTGATTGGACCTTTTTCTGATGCTGCGGAAGACACAGCGAGAGACCTCCAGACCGTTTTCCACATCTTCTAATGGAACCTCTAGTGTTCCCTTTGGCTCCCTAACTGATGATGTACCTCCATTTGGACAAAGCGAAGTTGACTGCATGCATCACCGAAGTCCTTGCTTTTTAGTTTGGTAATTGTAACAAGGGAAGTGATCTCTGGCAATGATTGTTGATAACTATTTACAAATTTAATATGTTAGTCTATGTACCCATCTGAATATTGTATTGTCTATCGAGACATACATTCTGATTTCATCTGAGTGTATGAGATTTTTACTTAATTGTGACTGTACTAGTCCACAGCGTGACGTAAAGCATGCTGCAGTTTTCTTTAATGAGAAGCTCTTGTCGCAGCTTCTAACTTCGTTGAAGCATGTTGTGAAAAGACAAAAAAAAAAAAGCATCAGCAGTCTTTGCCAAGTTTAATCTTAGACAGGAATTAATCTACTAATAATGGAATGAATTATTGTCCACTGGACATTGTCAATTTGTCATGTTATGCCTTGGAACAGTGTCTTATTTTCCATCATCGAAAAAAACAAAAATCCTAAATATGCTTTTGGCATTGAGGGGAATAATTAGTTATTGATGCATTATATGATAAGGGAATGGCAGTTGATGAAGCTATGATAAAATAAAATTGGAATTAGAAGTATATTGTATTGCCATGTTGTTTAAGTACAAGACATTTCTACACACAGAAAGGCATCAGGAATATAAGATTGACTCTGATTCAATTTCTCAATGTTCAAACTCTGGGATTGCTACTGGAAAATTGAACTTGTCAGTAGAAAAGATACTTTTGTCAAAAGGCACTCTGTACACTTGCCAGAAAACTACGATCTCTTGAACAGTTGAGCCTGATAATCACAACTGTAAACTGAATTTAAAGGGAACAGTTATTGCCTATAAATCATCGCAAGATTGGCATTCAATGCACAAGACAAACAAAAATGATGTAATGTGTGGTAGGAGATTAGATAGCTTTCATTGTCGAGTGAAAGCTGCTCTTTTCTTGAGCAACAGGCTTAAAAGCCTCATTGCGCTTATCGATATGCCAAAATATTTAGTAGTTTTTAAGGTTTTGATGAATCATAATAAATAGAAAGAGATATATGCATAGGATGCGAAGTGTAAGACAATCTTTTGGATCTTTAAGGCCAGGTGACTTCTTCTTGATGATCAAACACGGACAGCTTAGGTACCTGAAATTTAGCAGACAATTTAGATGTGCAGGCAGGGATTCAGAAGTTTTGCGAACAAGTTTCCAAGGCCAAAGCTGGAGAAAGCTACAAGAAGTTAACTTTGGATATCCTATTCTATGACAAAACATATGAGCTATTGATGAGGAGAGCTAAGTAGAAACATATTGATGAAACAATAACTAAAAATCAGCTAATGCATTCACTGTTGAGGTGAAAGCACAATCTATGTAGGCGTTCATTGCAGTGCCAACAGCATTGCAATCTGCACATTCATCCATAGGCATGTGCTGGAAACCAAGCCAACTTAGACTTACCCAGTAATGCAGCTGCCATTACAAAATTCAACTCTAAATTAAATAGCCAGCAGAGACACCGATCACTACCAAATAAGAAGTCCGTCTTAGAAAGAGATCATTTAAAATTTTTGCTCAAACAGGACTAAGAAAGTCAGATGTTGCCAATCTACAATAATCAACTTTACCCATTCAAAGATAATACCACAGTGAAAACTCACACAACAAAATTAAAGACAGAAGCGGGCTTCAGAAGAAGCACTCACCAAGAATTGAATTTCTGAGAGAGAGTTTGATTGCATACAATAGAATTCCATCACTAATATCCTTTTCAAGAGATCAAATTTTTCCCGTTGGTCACCAAACTAAAAAAAACAATACTAATTCAAGATCAAGCCTAATCCACCATGTGAAGAAGGCTAAAGTGGAACTTGCGCTCACTAGGATCCCAGTATATCCCGACCTCATCGCCAACCTCCAACGCCCTCCGTTTCACGAACTCCTTGATCCAACCCCCCTTGAGGGCATAGGACCCAGACGATGCCCAGAACACAAACACCAGTCGATGCTCAGAGCACGTGTCCATGTCCCTCACGATGACGTCGGCCCCCTTGCCGCTCTCGACTTGCCTCACTGTCTCCTCGTCCATCCATCGGAGAAAGTGGCTCTTCACAAAGTCCCGCCCGATCAAGAGCCTCGACAAGTGGCCGAGATCGCTTTGCGTAAGCCTTTTCTTGACCTTATAAGGGTCGAAGGCCAGCGTCAACTCTGTGGAAACTTCCTCGGCGTCACATCCTGAGGCCTCTTTCTTTCCCTTCTGCGTTCTTTTGCACTTCGCCTTCTTCTCCGCAATTAAGGATTCGGCATTGGTAAGTGAGGCCATGGATTTTCGCTTCGGTTGGGCAGGAACGACTTCTCGACGAGGGCCGCTGACTTCCTTCGTGTTCTGATCAAGCGCGAGGGGAAAGAACTCGCGAGCCGGCACCACTCCTGCAGAGGAAACACCTCTGGCCCCTTGGTCGCCATTCTTCTCCCGATCGTGCATATAAGAAAGGCACGACGAACACTCCATCGACGGCGGCGAGTGGACCTCGCTTCTCAGGTGGTCGCCAATGGGTTTCTTCTCGTCATCATGTAGATAAGAAACGCGCGACAACGAAGAGTCCATCAATGCCGGTGAGTGGACCTCACCTCTCACGACGTCGCCGATGGGAGGCAATCTAGGGTCTGAGAATTCGATGAGCTTCATGGGTTTTTGGTTGAAGAAACAAAAAAACACTCCGCGATAACAACGGAGGGCAACAGGACGGAGTGCAGAGAAATTCAGAGAGAGCGAAAGAGAGAAAGAGAACGTTGGAGAGGGAATAGGAAGACAGAGGACGATGAGGACTCGGAGGCTACAAAGAGGGAAATATATGGGTTAGTTTTCCGTTGGAATTGGGATGGCATAGAGTCTAGTTTACGAGTGCGCTGAGGAGTGAGAGTTTCTTTCCTAATTCGAGTCAGGTTAAGAGAATAATAAAATAGGAAATAATTTCAAGATTCAAGATTGAAGAATGATTTCCTATGGAAACTATACTATCTCAATACCATCTCAAACTCTTCAATTGTTATAATAATGAGTTGGAGATAATTTCTTGGAGCTTCTTCTTTTTATTACATCAATTACACAATGTAATTATAGGATGGAATTTTAAAAGGCTGGAAATTTTTTTGATTTATTTTTCCCAAAGAAATTTTTTAAACGTATATAATAATGAGTTTATAGAAACAAACACAGATAAGCATGAGTTTATAGGAAGTTTGCAAAAAGGATACAAAATAAAGAAAAGAGATGGCGTTGGTATGGGATACAGTAAGCTTATTTATCTTTGTCTTCTTCCTTTTCTTTTTTTCTTTTTTTATCAATTTGTTCACATTTTTTAGGGAAATTTGTAATATTTAGAACAAGAGTGATAGCATGGAGTTTTATTGTTACAACTCCTTATTTTCCTTGGAAATTCAATTCTTGATGAGTATTCGTCTGAAAGTGAGAGTGTTTTAGAATTTTTTTGAGTTTTTTTCCCACTGTTGTGATATTAAAAATTTAACGTTATATATATTTACATTTTATAAGTGATGTTCCACTAGACTAGAAGCTTGAATTATTTCTCAGAAATTGGGATGAAATTGAATTCTTCCCTGTAATGCTGAAAATCCTTTGTAGTCCAGGACAATTCATGTTGACGACTAGCAAGTAAGGACTACCAAAGTTTAACCTCTAATAAAGTTGCATTTGCTATAAAAAAAAAAAAATCAGAGAGAGAGAATGTGCCATTAATTTAAATAGATTCTGTTTGTTGTATGAAAAATGAACAATTTAAAAATATTTATAAATGACCGTTTATATCTCTCAAAAAAATAAATAAATAATAAATATTTTTACCATTAGCGAAAATATTTAGATATAATTATTTACTTAGGTAAGAAGAAAAAGTGAAAAATATAATAAGCGAGGATAAACAAAAAAGAGGATAGGAAAATCAAAATACATATAGAGAAAAAACGAAAGGAACGAAAAATATTTTTATTACTATCAAACTTGTTTGACATAATTGGTGTTGATAATAAAAAGAATTAAATAAATACATATTTTTAAACAATATAAGTAATTATATTATAAAAAAATACTTTCATAGTTTTATTTCTTGCAAAAATAAACCAAACTGAATCAAAGGAAAAAATGATAATTGGTAACACCTCAAGTGTTAGGCCCTTTGAGTGCTTCGTCAATGCCATGTAAGATCTATAATAGTCCATTCATCAGTTATGTGTACACACTGGCCCACTCTGACTTCATTTGACTCTGTTTTTCCCGCCTCTGCGTCTCCGCATGCCGACGCACCAACACCAACTCCACGTCCTTGGTCGTCCCGGCTTGCTCTTACATCTCGGTCTGTTCTCGATACCCTTTGTCCGCTTCCTCTGTTTTGGGTTTGCTTCTTCGTCATGGAGCACTATGCCCACCGGGAGTTCGATGAAATTACTCTGACGATGGAACTGGGGTTTTGTGGTTTCTGGGGTGTTTGCTTGGTGATTGGAAGAGATGGAGCGATTCAATGTTCTGGTTCAGTTACTGTTTTAGTCGTCTACTATCATTCATTCTTCCTGGACCCACAGAATTGCTCGTTTCTGTACTGTTTCTTTGCCTAGTTCCTTTCTGTACTTGCAATCAGTGAACTCGGATCCATGTCTTCTCGTGTTGGTTACTCTTACTGAAATTGGTTTTTCAATTTCTACTGACTACTAATTGGTTGTTTGCTTGGGCAGGACACTTTCTTCCAAGGAACCATCTTGGAATTCTTTAGTGCTTCAAAGATCTCAAGTCCTATATGTAAATTTTCTTCTCATGCTTGGTGAAAATAAAAACAAGTCTGTGAGTGTCAAGGGTATCTAGCTGCTAGCTTGAGCTGCTCCTTTTTATTTTTGCCTTTGTGGTAGCTGTCTCGGTAGGTATCTGTTTCCCCTGCATTAAGATGCTTCTTTCAGTAATGCATTTACAGGTTCTTCTTGGGTTCGTAAGCAGTTTCACATCTTCGAAAGAAACATTGACTTTCCTGATTTATGCGTCTCTAAACAAAATAGACATGTTGCAACTGTGACGCACTAATATAAAACATATGCAGAACCTGAGTGAGCAGTCCAAGCTGTCCAATGCTGAAGGATCGTGGCGGCAAGCATATCAAGGGCAAGATTGACGATGGAATCATCAGCAAATGAGAGACGTAAGAAGAAAAAAGGAAGCTGTGAGGAAACGAAAAAGGAGAAGAGAGAGAAGAGATTTGAAGTCGCTCAAAAACATAAATAAATTTTCATCATTTGTGAAAATATTTAAACATAACTTTTTATTGATAATGAAAACATTTTCATTGACTAAATATTTCAAGTGATAGAAGCGATGATTTTTTTAAAAATAAATTATTTATTTTTGAAAAATAAATGGGGCTTAATAGAAGTAGAAGAATAAATGTAGGAGAAACAAAATTCAATCCCACTAACACCTCCTTCGCAGATAGCTCCACCCAAGAAGTACATTGTCCTATTATCTTCTAGGGAAAAAGCCTCCAAAAACTCTAAACTATACCCAATGTGACATTTTATTCAAACTTTTTTTTGTGATAGAAATAACTCCAAAATTATATTCATGTAACACATTTACCCCAAGTTATACCAAATTTTTGTATCCGTACAACACATTCACCTCAAAATTTAGAGTAAACGTGTCATATAACCACAAGTGTGGGGTTTTGGTATTATAAAAAATAATTTTGAGTAAATGTGTCATACGAATATAAATTTATAGTTTTTTGTGTCTTGTAAAAAGTTATGAATTAAGTGTGTCATATGGGTATAAGTTTGGAGTTTTTATGTTAAAAAAATTGGAATAAATGTATCATAGTGAGCATACTTTCTGGTTTTTAGTTTTTTTTCCTAATTTCTAAAATTACGTAAATAAGAAAGTGAAAAAAATATAGAAATACTCCTAATGAAAAAGAAGGTAAGTAAGGATAAACTAGCAAAAGAGGATAGAGTGAGAGAAATGGGAAGAAATTGAAGCTCTATTTATTTCACAAAAAAATAAATGATTTGAAAATTATTATTTTTTAAATAATTGTTTATGCCACAACAAAAATAAATGCACGATCAATATTATTATAGCCATCGAAAATGTTTAGATAGACATAATTATTATTGATAATGAAAAAATTATTTAAAAATTATTTTAAATAATATGAGTAATCATATTTATAAAAAGTTATATTTTTTATTTTTTGCGAAAGAAATAAATTTGATCAAAAGAAAAAAATTTAATTGGCAACACGTGAGCTGCTAGGTCCCTTTACATTGTCTCTTTACGTACTTGATCAATGCCACGTAAGATCAATAGTAGTCGAATCCATTCCATCAGTCACGTGTACACGCTGGTCCACCCTGACTTCATCAGACTCTTTTTCATTTCTTCCCTGCTCACCAGCCAGCGGCCGCCGCCGCCGCCACCGACGGCGGAGCCTCCGGCGAGGGGTCCCAAGAGCGTGCCGAACCAGCCCCAACAGTCCGCGCTCCGACACGGCGGCAGAGCGATGGACATCAACCCCACCTTCGTCCCTCCCTCGAAGCAGGAGGCTTGGGCTTGGCTTCCCTCCTCTGCCGTCTCTGCATTCCGACTTGCCAAGGCCGACTCCATGTCCGTCGTCGATACCCTTTGTGCTCCTTCTGCGTTTTGTATTTGTCGTCTTGCCATGGAGCGCTATACGCTATGCCCACCGGGTGTCCGATGAAAATACTCCGACGATGGAGCTGGGTTTTTGTTGTTCCTTTGGTGTTGCTAAGTGCTCCGAAGAAATTGAGCAATTCCATGTTCTGGTTCAATTACTGCTTTTGTCCGCCATCGTCACTCATTCTTCCTGGAACCCACAGAATTGCTCGTGCCTATACTGTTTCTTCGCCAAGTTCCTTTCTGTACTTATGATCCCGAACTCGGATCCATCTCTTCTTGTATTTATTACTCTTACTGCACTCGGTTTTCTAATCACTACATATAGAGTTGCCTGGCAATGCTACTAATTGGTTGTTTGCTTGGACAGGACACTTTTCTTCCGAGGAACCCATCTTGAAATTTTTACTGTACTCTGAAGTTATCAAGTCCCATAGGTGAAGTTTTTTCTATCAAACTGGGTGAAAATAATAGCAAGTCTGAGATTATCAAGGGATGTCTACTAGCTTGACCTGCTCTCTTTTACTTCTTTCTTGGTAACTGTCTCAATAGGGCGTGGTTCTCCCGCATTAAAGATGCTTCTTTCAGTAATGAATTTACAGGTTCTTGTTGGCTCCTTAATTACAGGTTCTTCTTGGCTTCTTATGTGTTTACACATCTTCAGGAGAAATATTTACTTTCCTGTTTTATGCATCTCTGTACACAATAGACATGTTGCAACTGCGGTGCCATCCATATAAAATATATCCAGAAGCTGAGCCAGCAGTTCGAGCTGTTTGACGCCGAAGGATCCCGCGGCAGCAAGGGTATCAAACTATCAAGGGTGAGATTGAAACACCGGTAAACCAAATAGGAGAAAAAAAAAAAAGTAGCTGTGAAAGAAACGAAAAAGTAGAAGAGATCTGAAGTTGCGATTCCATTTAGGAAGAACAAGAGAAGAAAGTGAGAGAGGTGAGAGAGAAACAGGAGAGGTGAGGACACAAAAATGGAGTCTGAAGTTAGAGTGGGAGCTGTGTTTACACATGGCAACTGCTGGATGGACTGCTGCGAATCCTATGTGGCACTATTCAAGCACCCAATATTTTCTCTCAAGGATAATTATCAATTCGGAGACAACTATGAAATTGCCTCAGGATGAGGAAGATCTCCCATTTCACTGTCTAGCGGAGGTGGGAGCTTTTTCTGATGCCCTCCATGTCATTTTCCACATCTTATGATGGAGCCTCTAGTGTTCCCTTTGGCTCCATAACTGGTGATGTACCTCCATCTGGACAAACTGATGATGTACCTCCATCTGGACAAAGCAAAGGTGACTGCATACATCACCGAAGTCCTTGCTTTGCAGTTTGGTAATCATAACAAAAGAGGTAATCCCTGGCAATGATTGTTGACAACTATTTACAAGTTTTATTTGTCTGTCTCTGTACCCATGTGAATATTGTCTATCGAGACATACATTCTGATTTGATCCTTGTGTATGAGCTCTTTCCCTAATTGTGACTGTACTAGTCAACTCGGCATGATGTAAAGCATACTGCAGTTTTCTTTAATGAGAAGCTCTTAATTGCTTCTAACTTCGTTGAAGCATGTTGTGAAAGAAAAAAAGCATCAGCAATCTTTGCCAAGTTTAATTTTATACAGGAAAAAATCTAGTAATAATGGAATGAATCATCGTCCAATGGACATTGTCATGTCATGCCTCGTGGACATTGTCTTATTCTCCAACATCGAGCAAAACAAAAATCCTAAATATGCTTTAGGCATTGTGGGGAATAATTAGTTAATTAGTTATTGATTTATTATATGATAAGTGATTGCTAGTTGATGAAACTAAGATAATAAGTGTGATTAGCAGCATAGTATATGAGCCATGTGGTACATTGACTCTAATTTACTCTCTCTAAATTTAGACACTGGGATTGCGTCCTGAAAATTGAACTTCTTATAAACAGAAAAGATGGTTGTTAGCAATCTTGCGGATTCAGGCACCAAAGCAAGGATTTGCCTCCCCAGTTCCACCAATAGTGCTGACTGTAAAAACCTAAAGGCATCAAATTTAGCGGATGCTCTTGGGTACAAACTTTAGGGCCACAGCAGAGACTTCCGATACCCTCCTCAAAAGTCGAACACCATAGGGAAGAACAGTACTCCCCTTCAAACCCGTGTCTGATTGGTAATCATGTTCACTGATCTTAGATCACTCTCTCTCTCTCTCTCTCTCTCTCTCTCTCTCAGCTAGCCACAATAGCAAGACAACTATACAACAGAGCCAAATCTCAACAGAGCCGGCATCACTGTTGCTAAACTGGCACAATCAACGAACCTTTCTGTTCTGGACAGAGTGAGTGAGTGTGATGAATTGCGGGTTAGAGCTTTTGATGTTTTGTTATTACTTTTATTTCTTATTTTTTTGGCATTAGACAGATAGCTAAATTTCTATGTTAGTAACAGAGAGTTCATGAAAAACTGCTCTTTGGGGACTGTAGTCACAAGGAAAATTCTATACTTGGAAAATACTTGAATCTCAATGCTATTTTATTGCACATTTGGTCCCAAAAAACACTCAAACAAAGAGAAGGGAATTCCTAGGACCAATAAAGTAATGTTACAGATCAATAAACAGACAAACTGCCTGCTTGAAAGTGAGAAGCTGAAATCCATATTGATCGCTCACCTTTCGAAATGATATGAAGTGTAAGACAATCTTTTGGATCTTTAGGACAAGGTGACTTTTCATGATTATCAAAGACGGACATGCTGGATACTTGAAATTTAGCAGACAATTGAGCTGTGTAGGCAGGGATTCAGAAGTTTTTCAAAAAATATCCAAAAACAAAGCTGGAGAAAGCCGCAAGTAGTTAACTTTGACACCTTTGGATATCCTATGCTATGGCAAAATAGATGAGCTATTGATTTGTAGCGTTTAACTAAAAGCCAGCTTATTCATTCATTGTTGAGGTTAAAGCACGGAATACGTACGCATGTATTGAACTGCCAAAAGCATTGCAATCTGCACATTCATCTACAGGCACGTGCTGGAAACTAAGCCAACTTATACATAGACTTGCCCAGTAATGTGGCCGCCACTACAAAATTCAACTCTAAAATCAGAAGCAAATATGAACTACGTATTTGTAGAAGACCGATCAGTACCAAATAAGTTGTCTGCGTAAAAAAAGGATCATTTAAAATCTGTGCTTGGACAAGATTAAGAAAGTGAGATGTTGCCAATTTACCATAATCTAGTCTCCCCATTTTAAGATATAACCACAGTGAAAACTTCATAGAAGAAAAATAAAGACATAGAACCGGGCTTCAAAAGAATTCCATCACTCTACGGATCAAAAATTTTCTGTTGGTCACTGAACAACAGCAATGCTAGTTCAAGATTATGTCTAATTTGCCTTGCGAAGAACGCTAAAGTGGAACTTGCTAGCAATAGCATCCCAATATATCCCGACCTCATCGCCAGCCGCCCGATCAAGAGCCTCAACAGGTGGCCGAGATCGCTTTGCATAAGCCTCTTCTTGATCTTGTAAGGGTCGAAGAGCAGCGTCAACCCTGTGGAAACTTCCTCGGCGTCACATCCTGAGGCCTCTTTCTTTCCCTTCTGCGTTCTTTGGCACTTCGCTTTCTTCTCCACAATTAAGGTTTCGGCATCGGTAAGTGAGGCCATGGATTTTCGCTTCAGCTGGGCAGGAACGATTTCTTGAGAAGGGCCGCCAACTTCCTTCGTGTTCCGATCAGGCGCGACGGGGAAGAACTCGCGAGACGCCACCACTCCTGCAGACGAAGTACCTCTGGCTCCTTCGTCACGATCCTTCTCCTGATCGTGCAGAGAAGAAAGGCACGAGTAAGAGTCCATCGACGGCGGCGGCGAGTGGACCTCGCTTCTCAGGTGGTCGCCAACGGGTTTCTGCTCGTGATCTTGCAGATGAGAAACGCGCGACGATGAAGAGCCCATCAATGGCGGCGAGCGGACATCACCTCTCAGGATGTTGCCCATGGCAGGTGATCTGGGGCCCAAGAAATCGATGAACTTCAAGGGTTTTTGGCGAAAGAAACAGGAAAGTGCTTCGAAAGAACAACGAAGGGCAACGCGGTTCAGAGGAATTTAGAGAGAGCGAAAGAGAGAAGGACAACGTTGGAGAGAATAGAGAGACAGAGGATGATGAGGACGCGGAGGCAGAGAGGAAAATATATAGTTTACCGTTGGAATTGGGATGGCTTTGGAGTCAAGTTTCGAGAGTGTGCGGAGGAGTGTGATGTTCTTTCCTAATCCGAGTCAGGTTAAGATTAGTAAATTAGGAAATAATTTCAAGATTCAAGATTGATTTCCTAATTTGTTACATTATTTTCATCATGCAATAGGACGGAACTTTAAAAGGCTGGAAAAAAAATTGATATATATTTTAACAGGAGAAAGAATTTAAAATGTTTATAATAATGAGCTTATAAAAAGCAATGGTAGTTACATTACAAAAAATTACCCAAAATAAAGAAAAGAGACCACATCGGAAATGGATACTATATGCTTATTTTATATTTGCCTTCTTTTTTTTTAATCAATTTTTTTCACATTTTTTGAGAGGCACACGATCTTGTTCTAGTTAAATTATCTTGCCCTATAAGGTTTTAGTTGAATATGTTATAGGGGTGATACCATAAAAAATCCTAAATTATACATTTCGTAACATCAATAATCAAATTTTCTTTGTATCATCAATATTCTTGAATTACTACTTCTTTTGGGAGGAGTTTGTAATCCTTAGAAAAAATTTATTGTTACGCATAGAATTTTATTGTTATGTGCAATTGGGCAATCATTATTTTCTTCAAAAATTCAATTCTTGATAGATGTTCTTTTGAAAGTTAGGGTGTCTTTAATTTTTCTTTTTGAGTCTTTTTTTTTTCCCGCTGTGGTGAGTATAAAAAAAAATTAATGTTATATATATGTTTGCCTTTTATAAATTGAGATAAAACTGAATTCTTCCTTGTCATGTTCAAAATTCTTTATAGTCCAAAATAATATATGTTGACCGCCAGCAAGTAAGGACTGCAAATGTTTATTCTCTACTAAAGTTGCATTTCTTAAAAAGAAAAAAAGAGAGTAGGTTTTGTTTGTTTAACAGAAAATGAATAATTTGGAGAATATTGTAAAATTATATATATCACTCAAAAACATAAATGAATTTTCATCACTTGCAATAATATTTCAACATAACTTATTGTTGATAATGAAAATCTTTTCATTGACTAAACATTTTAAGCAATAGGAGCAACGATTTTATATATATATATATATATATATATTATTTTGCTAAATAAATGGGGCTTAAAGTAAAAGAATAAATGTAGTAGAAATAAAATTCAATCCCACTGACACCTCCTCCTTCGCAGAGTAAACATTTTAGGGTTGTTGGTATTTTTCCCTATTTTCTAAAATTAAGTAAGTAAGAAAGTAAAAAAAAAAATATATATATATATATATATAGAGAGAGAGAGAGAGAGAGAGAGAGAGAGAGAGAGATACTCCTAATGAAAAAGAATGTCAAGTAAGGATAAACTAGCAAAAGAGGATAGAGTGAGAGATATGGGAAGAAATTGAAGCTCTATTTCTTTCATAAAATAAATGATTTAAAATTTATTTTTTAAAAATAATCATTCATATTGCGACAAAAATAAATGAATGATCAATATTATTATAGCCATTGAAAATGTTTAGACATAATTATTATTGATAATGAACAAATTATTTAAAAATTATTTAAAATAATATAAGTAATCATATTTACAAAAAAAAAAATCATTTTTTTAAAATTTTTGCGAAGGAAAGGAACTTGATCAAAAGAAAAACATTTTAATCGGCAACACGTGAGCTGTTTGGTCCCTTTACATTGCCTCTTTACTCTTGACGTACTTGATCAAGGCCACGTAAGATCAATAGTAGTCGATTCATCAGTCACGTGTACACGCTGCCCACTCTGACTGACTTCATCAGACTCTTTTTCATTTCTTCCCGGCTCACCAGCCGGCGGCCGCCGCCGCCACCACCGACGGCGGAGCTCCGGCGAGGGGCCCCAAGAGCGTGCCGAACCAGCCTCAACAGTCCGCGCTCCGAGATGGCGGCAGAGCGATGGACATCAACCCCACCTTCGTCCCTCCCTCGAAGCGGGAGGCCTGGGCTTGGCTTCCCTGCCTCTGCCGTCTCCGCATCCCGACCTGCCAAGGCCGACTCCATGTCCGTCGTCGTCCCGCCGTTACATCTTGGTCCGTTGTCGATACCCGTTGTGCTCCTTCTGCGTTTTGGATTTGTCGCCTTGTCATGGAACGCTATGCCCACCGGGTGTCCGATAATTACTCTCACGGTGGAGCTGGGTTTTTGTTGTTCCGTTGGTGTTGCTAAGTGCTCCGAAGAAATTGAGCAATGCCATGTTCTGGTTCAATTACTGTTTTTGTCGGCTATTGTCAATCATTCTTCCTGGAACCCACAGAATTGCTTGTGCCTGTACTGTTTCTTCGCCTAATTCCTTTGTGTACCTATGATCCCGAACTCGGATCCATCTCTTCTTGTATTTATTACTCTTACTGCACTCGGTTTTCTAATCACTACTGATATCATCTTGTTGGTTACTCTCACTGCACTTGGTTTTTTAGTAACCATGTACAGAGTTGCTTGGAAATGCTGCTAATTGGTTGTTTGCTTGGGCAGGACACTTTGCATCCAATGAGCAGCCCATCTTATTCTTTTGTACTCTGAAGATCTCGAGTCCCATATCCTTTACTACTTCTATCTATCTGTCTCAGTGGGGGCGTGGTTCCCCTGCATAAACATGCTTCTTTCAGTAATGCATTTACAGGTTCTTTTTGGGTCCATATGCGTTGGCACATCTTTGAGAGAAATATTGGCTTTCCTGTTTTATGAGTCTCTGAACACAATAGATATGCCACAACTGCAATGAACCCATATAGAACACATCCGAGCCTAAGTGAGCAGCACGACCTATTTGATGCCAAAGGATTGCACGATGGCAAGGGTATCGGAGCAAGATTGACACCAGAACCGCTGGTGAACCAGAGACGTGCAGGGGAAGAAAAAAAAAACAAGCCAGTTTTGAAGAAATGAAAAAGGAGAAGGGATCGAAGGTATTTGAAGTTGGGTTAGATTAAGGGAGTTGGACGAGGAAGAAGAAGAAAAGAAAGTGAGAGATGAGAGAGAGTAACGGGAGCTATGAAATTGCCTCAGGAAGAAGATCTCCCGTTCCACTGTCAGCAGTGATTGGACCTTTTTCTGATACTGCGGAAGACACAGCGAGAGACCTCCAGACCGTTCTCCACATCTTCTAATGGAACCTCTAGTGTTCCCTTTGGCTCCCTAACTGATGATGTACCTCCATCTGGACAAAGCGTAGTTGACTGCATGCATCACCGAAGTCCTTGCTTTTTAGTTTGGTAATTGTAACAAGGGAAGTGATCTCTGGCAATGATTGTTGATAACTATTTACAAATTTAATATGTTAGTCTATGTACCCATCTGAATATTGTATTGTCTATCGAGACATACATTCTGATTTCATCTGGGTGTATGAGATTCTTACTTAATTGTGACTGTACTAGTCCACAGCATGACGTAAAGCATGCTGCAGTTTTCTTTAATGAGAAGCTCTTGTCGCAGCTTCTAACTTCGTTGAAGCATGTTGTGAAAAGACAAAAAAAAAAAAGCATCAGCAGTCTTTGCCAAGTTTAATCTTAGACAGGAATTAATCTACTAATAATGGAATGAATTATTGTCCACTGGACATTGTCAATTTGTCATGTTATGCCTTGTGAACAGTGTCTTATTTTCCATCATCGAAAAAAACAAAAATCCTAAATATGCTTTTGGCATTGAGGGGAATAATTAGTCATTGATGTATTATATGATAAGGGAATGGCAGTTGATGAAGCTATGATAAAATAAAATTGGAATTAGAAGTATATTGTATTGCCATGTTGTTTAAGTACAAGACATTTCTACACACAGAAAGGCATCAGGAATATAAGATTGACTCTGATTCAATTTCTCAATGTTCAAACTCTGGGATTGCTACTGGAAAATTGAACTTGTCAGTAGAAAAGATACTTTTGTCAAAAGACACTCTGTACACTTGCCAGAAAACTACTATCTCTTGAACAGTTGAGCCTGATAATCACAACTGTAAACTGAATTTAAAGGGAACAGTTATTGCCTATAAATCATCGCAAGATTGGCATTCAATGCACAAGACAAACAAAAATGATGTAATGTGTGGTAGGAGATTAGATAGCTTTCATCGTCGAGTGAAAGCTGCTCTTTTCTTGAGCAACAGGCTTAAAAGCCTCATTGCGCTTATCGATATGCCAAAATATTTAGTAGTTTCTAAGGTTTTGATGAATCATAATAAATAGAAAGAGAGATATATGCATAGGATGCGAAGTGTAAGACAATCTTTTGGATCTTTAAGGCCAGGTGACTTCTTCTTGATGATCAAACACGGACATGCCAGATACTTGAAATTTAGCAGACAATTTAGATGTGCAGGCAGGGATTCAGAAGTTTTGCGAACAAGTTTCCAAGGCCAAAGCTGGAGAAAGCTACAAGAAGTTAACTTTGGATATCCTATTCTATGACAAAACATATGAGCTATTGATGAGGAGAGCTAAGTAGAAACATATTGATGAAACAATAACTAAAAATCAGCTAATGCATTCACTGTTGAGGTGAAAGCACAATCTATGTAGGCGTTCATTGCAGTGCCAACAGCATTGCAATCTGCACATTCATCCATAGGCATGTGCTGGAAACCAAGCCAACTTAGACTTACCCAGTAATGCAGCTGCCATTACAAAATTCAACTCTAAATTAAATAGCCAGCAGAGACACCGATCACTACCAAATAAGAAGTCCGTCTTAGAAAGAGATTTAAAATTTTTGCTCAAACAGGACTAAGAAAGTCAGATGTTGCCAATCTATAATAATCAACTTTACCCATTCAAAGATAATACCACAGTGAAAACTCACACAACAAAATTAAAGACAGAAGCGGGCTTCAAAAGAAGCACTCACCAAGAATTGAATTTCTGAGACAGAGTTTGATTGCATACAATAGAATTCCATCACTAATATCCTTTTCAAGAGATCAAATTTTCCCGTTGGTCACCAAACTAAAAAAAAAAACAATACTAATTCAAGATCAAGCCTAATCCACCATGTGAAGAAGGCTAAAGTGGAACTTGCGCTCACTAGGATCCCAATATATCCCGACCTCATCGCCAACCTCCAACGCCCTCCGTTTCACGAACTCCTTGATCCAACCCCCCTTGAGGGCATAGGACCCAGACGATGCCCAGAAGACAAACACCAGTCGATGCTCAGAGCACGTGTCCATGTCCCTCACGATGACGTCGGTCCCCTTGCCGCTCTCGACTTGCCTCACTGTCTCCTCGTCCATCCATCGGAGAAAGTGGCTCTTCACAAAGTCCCGCCCGATCAAGAGCCTCGACAGGTGGCCGAGATCGCTTTGCGTAAGCCTCTTCTTGACCTTATAAGGGTCGAAGACCAGCGTCAACTCTGTGGAAACTTCCTCGGCATCACATCCTGAGGCCTCTTTCTTTCCCTTCTGCGTTCTTGTGCACTTCGCCTTCTTCTCCGCAATTAAGGATTCGGCATTGGTAAGTGAGGCCATGGATTTTCGCTTCGGTTGGGCAGGAACGAATTCTCGACGAGGGCCGCTGACTTCCTTCGTGTTCTGATCAAGCGCGAGGGGAAAGAACTCGCGAGCCGGTACCACTCCTGCAGAGGAAACACCTCTGGCCCCTTGGTCGCCATTCTTCTCCTGCTCGTGCAGATAAGAAAGGCACGACGAGCACTCCATCGACGGCGGCGAGTGGACCCCGCTTCTCAGGTGGTCGCCAATGGGTTTCTTCTCGTCATCATGTAGATAAGAAACGCGCGACGACGAAGAGTGCATCAATGGCGGCGAGTGGACCTCGCCTCTCAGGACGTCGCCGATGGGAGGCGATCTTGGGCCTGACAATTCGATGAGCTTCATGGGTTTTTGGTTGAAGAAACAGAAAAAACACTCCGCCAGAACAACAGAGGGCAACAGGACGGGGTGCAGAGAAATTCAGAGAGAACGAAAGAGAGAAAGACAACGTTGGAGAGAGAATAGGAAGACAGAGGACGATGAGGACTCGGAGGCTACAGAGAGGGAAATATATGGGTTAGTTTTCCGTTGGAATTGGGATGGCATATAGTCTAGTTTACTAGTGCGCTGCGGAGTGAGAGTTTCTTTCCTAATTCGAGTCAGGTTAAGAGAATAATAAAATAGGAAATAATTTCAAGATTCAAGATTGAAGAGTGATTTCCTATGGAAACTATACTATCTCAAACTCTTTAATTATTATAATAATGAGTTGGAGATAATTTCCCGAAGCTTTTTCTTTTTGTTACATTAATTAAAGAATGTAATTATAGGACGAAATTTTAAAAGGCTGGAAATTTTTTTGATTTATTTTTCCCAAAGAATTTTTTTTTAAACGTGTATAATAATGAGTTTATAGAAAAACACAGCTAGTTAATTTGCAAAAATTGATACAAAATAAAGAAAAGAGATGGCGTTGGTATATGAAACAGTAAGCTTGTTTTATCTTTGTCTTCTTCTTCTTCTTTTTTTCTTTTTTTATCAATTTGTTCACATTTTTTTGGGAAATTTGCAATATTTAGAAAAAGAGCGATAGTATGAATTTTCCTTGGAAATTCAATTCTTGATGAGTGTTCGTTTGAAAGTGAGAGTGTTTTAGAATTTTTTTTTTTTTTGAGTTTTTTTTCCCACTGTCGTGAATATTAAAAATTAATGTTATATATTTTACATTTTATAAAGCGATGTTCCACTAGACTAGATGCTTGAATTATTTCTCAAAAATTGGGATGAACTGTATTGCTGAAAATCCTTTGTAGTAAATGTGTGCATGGTCCGAGCGGGCAATTCTCGACCTAGAACTAGGAACCGCTCGCTAAGGACCGGTCCGAAAAATTGGAACCGGATCCACCCGTTTGTTGCATGGATCCACTCTGGAACTAGACCGAACCGGCGGTCTGGTTCCCGAGTGGATCCATGGAACCGATCTTGACGTGAAACAATTTTGGAGCTCCGGCGAGGAGACCGGCGAAGGTGTGGAGTCAGCAGCAAGGCGAACCAGCAACAGACAGGGAAACTGGAGTTGCAAGGGCTGTAGGGATCGCACGAAGGGGCATCGGAGCAGTGATGGAGGTGCAACGACCGGTTCGGGACGACATCGGTCATCACAGTTGCAGGGGTTGCAACAACGTCGGATTGCTGGCGAAGGGGGCTCGGAGCAGAAGCAACGGCGATGGTGCTCGAACGGAAAGCAACAGAAGTGAAGGTGATCGTGGTGATGGGCGAAGGGTGCTCGCAGTTGCTAGCGTGGTGGTTGGCACGAAGGCGAGCTGTGGCGTCACGAGTTACTACTGGGCGGAGTAGAGGCTGTGGCGGGTGGCGGCCGGCACGAGGGGGTGGATAGCGGCGGAGGAGGAGCAGCGGCAACGGCGTCGATGCTTGGGGAGGAATTGAAATGGCGATAGGAGGAACCAAGGAAGAAACAAAGAGAGAGAGATAGAACCGAAGACAAAGAGACAGTGAGATGAGATCTAGGGTTTGTTTTGGTAATTTTTTTTTTAATATTAAAAATTAATCGGTTCGGTCCAAGTTGGCAGACGGGCGGATCCGCCCATGGAATCGGGAATTGGACCGGTACCCATCGGTTCCCATAAATTGGAAACAGACCGGTTCCCTCAAGAACCGCCAGTTCCGAGAGGTTCTAATCCGGTTCCGGGCGATCCAGGAGGATCTCGGTTCTTTTGCACACTCCTACTTTGTAGTCCAGAACAATACATGCTGGCGACTAGCAAGTAAGGACTACAAAAGTTTAACCTCTAATAAGATTGCATTTGCTAACAAAAAAAAAAGGGAAAAAGAGAAAGAAAGAGAGAATGTGCCATAATTTAAATAGTTTCTGTTTGTTGTATGAAAATGAAAAATCTAAAAATATTTATAAATGATCGTTTATATCTCTCAAAAAATAAATAAATATTAAATATTTTTACCGTTAGCGAAAATATTTAGATATAATTATTTACTTAAGTAAGAAGAAAAATTGAAAAATATAATAAGCGAGGATAAACAAAAAAGGGGATAGGAAAACCAAAATACATATAAATTAAGGCTCCATTTATTTCTTAAATAATAGATGATTTAAAAAATATTTTTTAAAAATTAATTGCTTATATAGAGAAAAAAACTAAAGCAATGATTTTTTTTTTTATTATTATTACTATCAAACTTGTTTGACATAATTGGTGTGGATAATGAAAAGAATTATTTAATACATATTTTTAAACAATATAAGTAATTATATTTATAAAAATACTTTCATATTTTATTTTTTTTTGCGAAAATAAACCAAACTGAATCAAGGGAAAAAATGATAATTGGTGACACCTCAATTGTTAGGCCCTTTACGTGTTTGGTCAATGCCATGTAAGATCTATAATAGTCCATTCATCAGTTATGCGTACACGCTGGCCCACTGACTTCATTTGACTCTGTCTTTCCCGCCTCTGCGTCTCCGCATGCCGACCCACCAAGACCAACTCCAATGTCCTTGGTCGTCCCCACTTGCTCTTACATCTCGGTCCGTTCTCGATGCCCTTTGTCCTCGTTCTCAGGAGTTTGATGAAATGAGTCTGATGATGGAACTGGAATTTTTGTTGTTTCTCTGGCAATGCTTGGTGATTGGAAGAAATGGAGCAATTCAATGTTCTGGTTCAGTTACTGTTTTAGTCCTCTAGTATCATTCATTCTTCCTGGACCTCACCGAATTGCTCATGTCTGTATTGTTTCGTTGCCCGGTTCCTTTCGCTACTTATAATCAGTGAGCTCAGATTGATATCATCTTGTGTTGGTTACTCTCATTGCACTTGGTTTTTTAGTCACCATGTACAGAGTTGCTTGGAAATGCTGCTAATTGATTGTTTGCTTGGGCAGGACACTTTTTATCCGAGGAGCAGCCCATCTTATTCTTTTGTACTCTGAAGATCTCAAGTCCCATAACCTTTACTAATTCAGTAGCTGTCTCGGTGGGGCATGGTTCCCCTGCATAAAGATGCTTCTTTCAGTAATGCATTTACAGGTTCTTTTTGAGTCCATATGCATTTGCACATCTTTGAGAGAAATATTGACTTTCCTGCTTTGTGTGTCTTTGAACACAATAGATATGTCACAACTGCAATGCACTCATATGGAACACATCCGAGCTTGAGTGGGCAGCACGACCTATTTGACACCACAGGATTACATGATGCCAAGGGTATCGGAGCGAGAATAATACCAGAACTGCCGGTGAACCAGGGAGGAGAGATCGAAGGTATTTGAAGATGGATTAGATTGAGGGATTTGGACAAGGAAGAAGAAGTAAAGAAAGTGAGAGATGATAGAGAATAACGGGAACTGTGAAATTGCCTCAGGAAGAAGAAGATCTCCCGTTTCACTGCCAGCAGGGATTGGACCTTTTTTTGATGCTACTGAAGACATAGCGAGAGATCTCCAGACCATTATCCACATCTTCTAATGGAACCTCTAGCGTTCCCTTTCACTCCCTAACTGATGATGTACCTCCATTTGGCAAAGCGAAGGTGACTGCATGCATCACCGAAGTCCTTGCTTTTTAGTTTGGTAATTGTAACAAGGTAAGTGATCTCTGGCAATGATTGTTGATAACTATTTACAAATTTAATATGTTTGTTTATGTAGCCATCTAAATATTATATTGTCTATCGAGACATACATTCTGATTTCATCTGAGTGTATGAGATCTTTAATTAATTGTGACTGTACTAGTCCAAACAGCATGACGTAAAGCATACTGCAGTTTTCTTTAATGAGAAGCTCTTGTCGCAGCTTCTAACTTCGTTGAAGCATGTTGTGAAAAGACAAAAAGCATCAGCAGTCTTTGCCAAGTTTAATCTTAGACAGGAATTAATCTACTAATGATGGAATGAATTATCATCCATTGGACATTGTCATGTCATGCCTTGTGGACAGTGTCTTATTTTCCATCATCGAGCAAAACAAAAATCCTAAATATGCTTTTGGCTTTGAGGGGGATAATTAGTTATTGATGTATTATATGATGAATGGCAATTGATGAAGCTATGATAAAATAGAATTGGAATTGGTAGTATATTGTATTGCCATGTTGTTTGAGTACAAGATATTTCTATACACAGAAAGGCATCAGGAATATAAGATTTGACTCTGATTTACTTTCTCTGTGTTCAAACTCTGGGATTGCTTCTTGTCAGTAGAAAAGATACTTTTGTCAAAAGGCACTCTGTACACTTGCCAGAAAACTACGATCTCTTGAACAGTTAAGCTTGATAATCACAACTATAAACTGAATTTAAAGGGAATAGTTACTGCTGATAAATCATTGCAAGCTTGGCATTCAATGCACAGGACAATGAAAAATGATGTAATGTGTGGAAGGAGATTAGACAGCTTTTCATCGTCGAGCGAAGGCTGCTCTTTTCTTGAGGCAGCCTTAAAAGCCTCATTGCACCTATCGATACGCCAAAATAATTAGTAGTTTTTAAGGTTTTGATGAATCATAATAACTAGAAAGAGAGATATATGCAGAGGATACGAAGTGCAAGATAATCTTTTGGATCTTTAGGACCAGCTGACTTCTTCATGATGATCAAACACGGACATGCCAGATACTTGAAATTTAGCAGACGATTTAGATGTGCAGGCAGGGATTCAGAAGTTTTGCGAACAAGTTTCAGGCCAAAGCTGGAGAAAGCTACAAGAAGTTAACTTTGGCATCTTTGGATATCCTATTCTATGACAAAACATATGAGCTGTTGATAAGGAGGGCTAAGTAGAAACATATCGATGAAACAATAACTAAAAACCAGCTTATGCATTCACTGTTGAGGTGAAAGCACAATCTACGTAGGCGCTCATTGCAGCAGCATTGCAATCTGCACATTCATTTTATAGGCATGTGCTGGAAACCAAGCCAACTTGGACTTACCCAGTAATGCAGCCGCCATTACAAAATTCAACTCTAAATTAAATAGCCAACAGACACCGATCACTACCAAATAAGAAGTCCGTCTTAGAAAAAGATCATTTAAAATTTTTGCTCAAACAGGACTAAGAAAGTCAGATGTTGCCAATCTACAATAATCAACTTTACCCATTCAAAGATATTACCACAGTGAAAACTCACACAACAAAATTAAAGACAGAAGCGGGCTTCAAAAGAAGCACTCACCAAGAATTGAATTTCTGAGAGATAGTTTGATTGCATACATTAGAATTTCATCACTAATATCCTTTTCAAGAGATCAAATTTTTCCCGTTGGTCACCAAACTAAAAAAAAAAATACTAATTCAAGATCAAGCCTAATCCACCATGCGAAGAAGGCTAAAGTGGAACTTGCGCTCACTAGGATCCCAGTATATCCCGACCTCATCGCCAACCTCCAACGCCCTCCTTTTCACGAACTCCTTGATCCAACCCCCCTTGAGGGCATAGGACCCAGACGATGCCCAGAACACAAACACCAGTCGATGCTCAGAGCACGTGTCCATGTCCCTCACGATGACGTCGGCCCCCTTGCCGCTCTCGACTTGCCTCACTGTCTCCTCGTCCATCCATCGGAGAAAGTAGCTCTTCACAAAGTCCCGCCCGATCAAGAGCCTCGACAGGTGGCCGAGATCGCTTTGCGTCAGCCTCTTCTTGACCTTATATGGGTCGAAGACCAGCGTCAACTCTGTGGAAACTTCCTCGGCGTCACATCCTGAGGCCTCTTTCTTTCCCTTCTGCGTTCTTTTGCACTTCGCCTTCTTCTCCGCAATTAAGGATTCGGCATTGGTAAGTGAGGCCATGGATTTTCGCTTCGGTTGGGCAGGAACGACTTCTCGACGAGGGCCGCTGACTTCCTTCGTGCTCTGATCAAGCGCGAGGGGAAAGAACTCGCGAGCCGGCACCACTCCTGCAGAGGAAACACCTCTGGCCCCTTGGTCGCCATTCTTCTCCTGATCGTGCAGATGAGAAAGGCACGATGAAGACTCCATCGATGGCGACGAGTGGACCTCGCTTCTCAGGTGGTCGCCAATGGGTTTCTTCTCGTCATCATGTAGATAAGAAACGCGCGATGACGAAGAGTGCATCAATGGCGGCGAGTGGACCTCGCCTCTCAGGACGTCGCCGATGGGAGGCGATCTTGGGCCTGACAATTCGATGAGCTTCATGGGTTTTTTTGTTGAAGAAACAGAAAAACACTCCGCGATAACAACAGAGGGCAACAGGACGGGGTGCAGAGAAATTTCAGAGAGCGAAAGAGAGAGACAACGTTGGAGAGAGAATAGGAAGACAGAGGACGATGAGGACTCGGAGGCTACAGAGAGGGAAATATATGGGTTAGTTTTCCGTTGGAATTGGGATGGCATAGAGTCTAGTTTACGAGTGCGATGAGGAGTGAGAGTTTCTTTCCTAATTCGAGTCAGGTTAAGAGAATAATAAAATAGGAAATAATTTCAAGATTTAAGATTGAAGAGTGATTTCCTATGGAAACTGTACTATCTCAAACACTTTAATTGTTATAATAATGAGCTGGAGATAATTTCCTGGAGCTTCTTCTTTTTGTTACATCAATTACACAATGTAATTATAGGATGGAATTTTAAAAGGCTGGAAATTTATTTATTTATTTTTCCCAAAGAATTTTTGTAAACGTATATAGTTATGAGTTTATAGAAAAAAACACAGCTAAGCATGAGTTTACAGAAAATTTGCAAAAAAATGATGCAAAATAAAGAAAAGAGATGGCGTTGGTATGGGATACAGTAAGCTTGTTTTATCTTTGTCTTCTTCTTTTTCTTTTTTTCTTTTTAATCAATTTGTTCACATTTTTTAGGGAAATTTGTAATATTTAGAAAAAGAGTGATTGTATGGAGTTTTATTGTTACAACTCCATATTTTCCTTGGAAATTCAATTCTTGATGAGTGTTCGTTTGAAAGCGAGAGTGTTTTAGAATTTTTTTTTTTTTTGAGATTTTTTTCCCACTGTTGTGAATATTAAAAATTTAATGTTATATATATTTACATTTTATAAAGTGATGTTCCACTAGACTAGATGCTTGAATTATTTCTCAGAAATTGGGATGAAATTTAATTCTTCCCTGTAATGCTGAAAATCCTTTGTACTCCAGAAGAATACATGTTGACGACTAGCAAGTAAGGACTACAAAAATTTAACCTCTAAAAAGTTTGATTTTTTGGTAAAAGTTGCATTTGCTAAAAAATTAAAAAGAAAAAAAAAGAGAGAGAGAGAGAGAGAGAGAATGTGCCATAATTTAAATAGTTTTTGTTTGTTGTATGAAAAATGAACAATTTAAAAATATATAAATGATCGTTTATATCTCTCAAAAAATAAATAAATATTAAATATTTTTATTGTTAGCGAAAACATTTAGATATAATTATTTACTTAAGTAAGAGGAAAAAGTGAAAAATATAATAAGTGAGGATAAACAAAAAAGAGGATAGGAAAATCAAAATACATATAAATTAAGGCTCCATTTATTTCTTAAATAATAAATTATTTAAAATTTATTTTTTAAAATTAATTGCTTATATAGAGAAAAAACTAAAGGAACGAAAAATATTTTTATTACTATCAAACTTGTTTGACATAATTGGTGTTGATAATGAAAAAAATTATTTAATTCATTTTTAAAACAATATAAGTAATTATATTTATAAAAATAATTTCATATTTTTATTTTCACAAAATAAACCAAACTGAATCAAAGGAAAAAAATGACAATTGGTAACAACACCTCAACTGTTAGGCCCTTTACGTGCTTGGTCAACGCCATGTAAGATCTATGATAGTGCATTCATCAGTTACGTGTACACGCTGGCCCACCTGACTTCATTTGACTCTGTTTTTCGTGCCAGCCGCCGGCCGCCGCCGCCGCCGCCGCCAGCGGCGGCGAAGCCTTTGGCCAGGGCCGAAGAGTGTGGCCAACCAGCCCCAGCAGAGGTTCGAGACGGAGGACAAGGAGGCCTGCCTCCAGGACGTGCTCCGAGACTGCGGCAGAGCGATGGACATCGTCCCCACCTTCGCCCCTCCTCGAAGCGCGGCCTGGGCTTGGCTTCCCGCCACTGCGTCTCCGCATGCCGACCCACCAAGACCAACTCCATGTCCTCGGTCGTCCCCGCTTGCTCTTACACCTGGGTCCGCTCTCGATACCCTTTGTCCGCTTCCTCTGTTTCGGATTTATTTCTTCGTCATGGAACACCATGCCCACCGGGAGTCCGATGAAATTACTCTGACGATGGAACTGGGGTTTTGTGGTTTCTGTGGCGTTGCTTGATGACTGGAAGAGATGGAGCGATTCCATGTTCTGGTTCAGTTACTGTTTTAGTCGTCTACTATCACTCATTCTTCCTGGACCCCACAGAATTTCTCGTTTCTGTACCGTTTCTTGCCTAGTTCCTTTCTGTGCTTATAATCAGTGAACTCTGATCCATATCTTTTGTGTTGGTTACTTTTATTGAAATCAGGTTTTCAATTTCTAATGTATAGAGTTGCTTGGAAATGCTATTAATTGGTTGTTTGCTTGGGCAGGACACTTTCTTCCAAGGAACCCATCTTGGACTTCTTTTGTGCTCCAAAGATCTCAAGTACTATATATGTAAATTTTCTTCTCATGCTCGGTAAAAAAAAAAAAAAAAAAAAGCCAGTGTTAACTGGATCTAGCTGCTAGATCTTGCTGCTAGCTTGAGCTGCTCTTTTTTATTTTTGCCTTCGTGGTAGCTGTCTCAGTAGGTATCTGTTTCCCCTGTATTAAGATGCTTCTTTCAGTAATGCATTTACAGGTTCTTTTGGGTCCGTATGCAGTTTCAGGTCTTCAAAGAAATATTGACTTTTCTGGTTTATGCATCTCTAAACACAATAGACATGTTACAACCGTGACGCATTTATATAAAACATATGCAGAACCGAGTGAGCAGTGTGAGATGTGCAATGCTGTAGGATCGTGGGCAGCAAGGGTATCAAGGGCAAGATTGACAAAGGAATCGTTAGCAAACGAGAGACGTGCAAAGAAAAAGGAAGCTTTGAAGAAACGAAAAAGGAGAAGAGAGGAGATTTGAAGTTGAGTCTAGATTTAGGGATTTAAATACGGAAGAAGAAGAAACAAAATGAGAGATGACTTGAGGGAGCAACGGGAGCTATGAGGAAACAAAAAGGTGTCTGATGAAGTCAGGGTGGGGCCTAGTGTGTACACGTGGCAATTGATGAATGGATTATTGTAAGTCCAATGAGGCACCACTCAAGCACCCAATCATCAATTCTGAGACAACTAATAAATTACTTCAGGAAAGGGAAGATCTCCCATTTCACTGTCACCATGGGTTGGAGCTTCTTCTAATGCTACAGAAGACATAGCGAGAAGCATCCAGATTGTTGCCATATCTTATGATGAAACCTCTAGTGTTCCCTTTGGCTACCTAAGTGATGATGTCATCTAGACAAAGCAAAGGCAATTTCATGAATCACCAAAGTCCTTGTTTTGCAGTTTGGTAGTCCTAACGATAGAGGTAATCTCTGGCGATGTTTGTTGACAACTATTTACAAATGTAATATGTTTGTCTATGTATGCATGTGAATCTTGGATTGTGTGTCAAGACCTACATTTGGTTTGCATCTGAGTGTATGGAATTCTTTCCTTAATTGTGATGGTACTAATCCATAGGGATAGATGTAGAACATTCGCAGTTGTAGAACTAATCCATCTTGTTGCAGCTTCTGCCTTCGTTGAAGCATGTTGGGAAAAGGAAAAAAACAATCAGCAGTCTTTAGTTTTATACCGGAAACATTCTACTATCATGGAATTATCCTCCATTGGACATTGTCGTGTCATGCCTTGGGGACATTGTGTTAGTCTCCATCATGCACTGAAACAAAAATCCTAAATTTACTTTCGGTGTTGAGGGGAATAATTAGTTGTCTATGTAGTATGATATGTGATTGCTAGTTGAAGAAACTAAGATAAGATAAAAAGTGTGATTAGCAGCATATTATATGAGCCATGTGGTCTAAATACAAAACATATTTGTGTGCAGAAAAACATTAGGAAAGTGAGATTGACTGTGATTCACTTTCATTGGATTCAGGCACTGGGATTGCTTCCTGAAGAACGGTAGTCCCCTTGAGGCCAGTGTCAGATCTTAGATCACCTCTCCTCCCTCCCCCTGAGTTAACCACAATTGCAAGAAAACTATACAACGGAGCCAAATCTCAACGGAGCTCGCATCAGTGTTGTTAAATCGGTACAATCAACGAAACCTTTCTGTTCCGGGTAGAGTTAGTGAGTGTGATGAATTGTGGGTTAGAGCTTTTTTTTTTTTTTTTTTGCTATTACTTTTATTTTTTTTTATTTTGGCATTAGACAGATGACTAAATTTACATGTTAGTGACAGAGAGTTCATGAAAAACTGTCCTCTCTGGATTGCGGTCACAACGGAAATCCTCTACTTGGAAAGTAATTGAATCTCAATGATATCCTTTTGAGTAACTCCGAACTACTCTTGGAAAATTTTTAAATTATTGATACATCAACGATTTTCTTCTGATCTCTCCTCTTCCATTTCATCAAAGATATTTTATTGCACATTTGATCCTGAAAAAACAAATAAATAAAGAGAAGGGATTTCCTAAAACCAATAAATTCATGTTAAAGACAAACAAACAGACAAACTGCCTTTGCTTGGAAGTGAGAAGCTAAAATTCCATATTGATTGCTCACCTTTCGAAATGATACAAAGTCAATGGCGATCTTTTGGATCTTTAGGACCGGGTGACTTTTTCGTGATGATCAAACATGGACATGCCAGATACTTGAAATGCAACAAACTATTAAGCTTTGCAGGCAGGAATGTAGAAGTTCAAGGCCAAAGCTGGAGAAAGCTACAAGAAGTTAACTTTGGTGCCTTTTGATATCCTACACTATGGCAAAACAGCTGAGCTGTTGATTTGGACAGTTCAGTAGGAACATCTTGATGAAACAGCGACTTACCCAGTAATGCGACCGTCATTACAAAATTCAACTCTAAAATCATAAGCAAATATGAATTTGTCTTAAGCTGGAGAAAGCTACAAGAAGGTCAGTTGTTGCCAATCTACATTAATCAACTTTACTCATTCGAAGATATTACCACAGTGAAAACTCTTAAAAAGAAGCACTGACCAAGAATAGAATTTCCGAGAGATAGTTTGATTGCATACAAAAGATTTCCATCACTAATATCATCAAAAATTTTCCTATTGGTAAAAAAAGAAAAAAGAACAAAGAAAGCAATACTGATTCAAGATCAAGCCTAATTCGCCTTGTGAAGAAGGCTAAAGTGGAAATTGCTAGCACTAGGCTCCCAATATATGCCGACCTCATCGCCAACAGCCAACCCCCTCCGTTTCACGAACTCCTTGATCCAACCCCCCTTGAGGACGTATGACCCAGACGACGCCCAGAACACGAACACCAGTCGATGCTCAGAGCACGTGTCCATGTCCCTCACGATGACGTCAGCCCCCTTGCTGCTCTCGACTTGCCTCACTGTCTCCTCGTTCATCCATCGGAGAAAATGGCTCTTCACAAAGTCCCGCCCGATCAAGAGCCTCGACAGATGGCCGAGATCGCTTTGCGTAAGCCTCTTCTTGATCTTATAAGGGTCAAAGAGCAGCGTCAACTCTGTGGAAACATCCTCGGGATCACATCCTGAGGCCTCTTTCTTTCCCTTCTGCGTTCTTTTGTACTTCACCGTCTTCTCCACAATAAAGGTTTCAGGATCGGTAAGTGAGGCCATGGATTTTCGCTTCAGTTGGGCAGGAACGATTTCTTGACGAGGGTGGCCGACTTCCTTCGTGTTCTGATCAGGCGCGAGGAGGAAGAACTCGCGAGACGCCACCACTCCTGCAGATGAAATACCTGTGGCCCCTTCGTCGCCATTCTTCTCCTGATCTTGCAGATAAGAAAGGCATGACGAAGAGTCCATCGACTCCGGCGAGTGGACCTTGCTTCTCAGGTGGTCGCCAAAGGGTTTCTTCTTCTTGTGATCCTGCAGATAAGAAACGCGCGACGACGAAGAGTCCATCGACAACGACGAGTGGACATCGCCTCTCAGGACGTCGCCGATGGGAGGCGTTTTGGGTGCCAACAAATCGACGAGCTCCATGGGTTTGTGGTGAAAGAAACAGGAAAGTGCTTCGTGAGAACAACAGGGGCAACAAGGTGCAGAGAAATTCAGAGAGAGAGCGAAAGAGAGAGAGACAACGTTGGAGAGGGAGTAGAAAGACAGAGGACACAGGGACTTGGAGAGAAGAGAGAGAGGGGAAAATATGTGGTTAGTTTACCGTTGGAATTGGGATGGCTTTGTAGTCAAGTTTCGAGAGTGTGCTGAGGAGTGAGAGGTTCTTTCCTTAATTTGAGTCAGGTTAAGATTAGTAAAATAGGAAATAATTTCAAGATTCAAGATTTATTTCCTAATTTGTTATATTGTTTTCACCATGTAATAGGACGGAACTTTAGAGGGCTGGAACAAAACTAAATGTTTTTAATTCTTTCTTAAGAAAATAAAGATTGGTAAATGTATATGATAATGAGTTTATCACAAACTTGGAAAAAATATTGTCCACTCGTTTTTGAGAGTGCACTGAAAAGTGAGAAGTTCTTTCATAGTTTGAGTCGGTTTAAGAGATTGATAGAATAGGAAATAATTTCAAGATTCAAAATTGAAGATTGATTTCCACATAAACTCTAATATCACAAACTCGTTAATAATTATAATAACAAGCTGAAGATAATTCCCGGAGCTTCTTCTTTTTGTTACATTATTTACATCATGTAATAGGATGTAAATTTAAAAGGATGGAAATTTTTCTTTTGATTTATTTACACAAAATAATTTTTTTGAAATGTATATAATAATTAGTTTATAGAAAAAAAAAACACAGGTAATTACATTGCAAAAAAATGCACAAAATAAAGAAAAGAATCAGCGTCGGTACGGGATATTGTAAACTTGCTTCATCTTTGTCTTCTTCTTCTTCTTTTTTATTTTTATTTTTTTTTATCAATTTGTTCACATTTTCAAGCAGCGCACTTTTCTGTTTTTGTTAGATTACCTCCTAAAAGTTTTAATTGAATATTTACAAGGGATGATATCACCAAAAACTTAAAAATCATTAATCATCTTAAATTAGTATTTCTTTTGGTTGGTGACCAGTGGGAAATTTGTAATCCTTAGAAGAAGAGCAATAGCATGGAATTTTATAGTTAAACGCAATCATGCTATCTTTATTTTCTTAAGAATTTCAATTCTTAGAGAGTGTCCTTTTGAAAGCGAGAGTGTCTTTAACTTTCTTGAGCCTTTTATTTCCACTGTGGTGAACATAAATTTTTTTAATGTTATATACACTTACATTTTATAAAGTGACATTCCAAAAAACCAGATGCTCCAATTATTTCCAGGAAATTAGGATGAAGTTGAATTCTTCCCTGTTAAGTTGAAAATCCTCTACCGACCAAAAAAAGAAAATTTGAAAATCCTCTATACTCCAGAACAATACATGTTGATGCCCAGCAAGTAAGGGCTACAAAAGTTTAATCTCTAATAAATTTGCATTTCCTAAAATAAAAAAGAGAATGCATCAATATTCTATTTATTTTGCAGAAAATGAATACTTTGAAATATATTTTAAAATGATCACTCATATCTTAAATAAATAAATAAATAATTAATAATAATAATAAAATAATAATAATAATAATAATAATAATAATAATAAATATTTTTTATGTTTGTAAAAAATTTTAAATAATTTTTTATCAATAAAAAAGCATTATTAAAATTAATTAATTTCATGAAATACAAGTATGATATTGGAAAAATATTTTTTAAATTATTATTTTTTCCGAAATAAATAAATTTAATAAAAATTAAAGAATAAATGTAGTACAAACAAAATTCGATCCCATAAGGCCTCGTCCTATGCAGATAGCTCCACCCGAGGAGTACATTGTCCCATTATTTTCCAAGATTACGTTCAAATTAAGTCCAAGAAGAAAAATTAAAAGAAGAAGAAATATTCCATATGAAAAGGAAAGTACGTGGGTATAAATTAAAAAAAGATGGGTTGTAATTATCTATCTTTAAATTCATAACACCATATGCAAAAGTATTTTCTTGCATTTGATCATTTAGAGTCCAAACTAACTTTTTTGAAAAAAGCTCCTAAACTTGACTAGTAAATACCTTTGACAAATTTACCCAAAACTAATACACATTTGACACAAATTTACCCTTGGTTAGTTTTTGTTAGTAAAATACAATTAACTATAAAAAGTTAAAAATATTAATTAAATCATGAATATATAACACATCTTGTTAATTCACTTTGACTTCTAAACACAAAAACAAAACAAACAACACATTTATACTCAATTTTTATATTTTACAATTTTTGATGATTTTTATAATATGATATTAATTTTACTTAATTTGAATATATGAAATATTATACATAATTAATATAATATAATATAATATAATTTTGGTTGTCGAATAAATTAGTTTGGAGTGACAAAAATTCTTAGGGTAAATTTTTCATAAATGTAATAGTTTAGGGTTTTTTATGGTCCAGACCGGCAGGGTTGGGGTAAATTTATCAACCCTGACCGTTGCTCACCCCTGGAGGGAGTACGTTGTCCCATTTTTTCCAAGATTACATAAGTAAAAGAAAAAGTTTAAAAGAAGAAAAATTTCCATATGAAAGAAAGTGTGAGGGTATAAATTAAAAAGATGTTAGAGAAAGAAAAATGGAAGAAATTAAGCCTCCATTTATTTGTTGAAAAATGAATAATTTTTAAAAAATATTTTAAAAAATTATCATTTGTATCACATAAAGAATAAATAAAAAAATTTAAAACCATCGAAAATATTTAGATACAAATATTATTGATAGTAAAAAAATTATTTACTAATTACTTTAATAATATAAGTAATTATATTTATAAATGATAACTGGCATCAGATGTGAGGCCCCCCTTACGTGCTTGATTAATGCCACGTGAGATCTATAGTAGAGTAGGCCCATTCATCAGTTACGTGTACACGCTGGCCCCCTCTGACTTCATCAGACTCTCTTTTCCGTTTTTTCGCGGCTCACCAGACGGTGACCGCCGCCACCGCCGACGGTGGAGCCTCCGGCGAGGGCCCGAAGAATGTCTGGAACCGGCCCCGACAGAGGTTCGAGACGGAAGACAAGGAGACTTGCCTACGGTACGCGCTCCGAGACTCTGTGGCAGAGCGATGGACATCGTCCCAACGTTCGCTCCTCCTTCGAAGCGAGGCCTGAGCTTGTCATGGAACGCTATGCACACCAGGCGTCCGATGAAATTACTCTGACGATGGAGGTGGGTTTCCGCTGTTCCTTTGGTGTTGCTAAGTGCTCCGAAGAAATTGAGCAATTCCAATGTTCTGGTTCAATTACTGTTTTAGTCGTCTATCATCACTCATTCTTTCTGGAACTCACAGAATTGCTTGTGCCTGTACTGTTTCTTTGCCTAGTTCGTTTCTGTAATTATAATCAGTGAATTCGGATCCATATCTTCTTGTGTTGGTTAATCTTAGTGCCCTCAGCTTTTCAATCACTATGTATTGAGAGTTCTTGGAAATGCTACTAATTAGTTTGTTTGGGCAGGCCATTTTTTTTTCCGTGTAACTCATTTTGGAATTCTTCTGTACTCTAAAGATCTCAAGTCCCATAAATAAAAGGTTTTTCTAAACTGGGTGAAAATAATTGCAAGTTCTGAGATTGTCAAGTCGATGTAGCTGCTAGCTTAACCTTTTCTCTTTTACTTCTTTCTCAGTATCTCTCTATAGGGCGTGGTTCCCTTGCATATACATACTTCTTTCGGTCATGCATTTGCAGGTTCTTATTGAGTCTGTGACTCCGTATGTGTTTACATATCTTTGAGAGAAGTATTGACTTTCCTGTTTTACGTGTCTCTGAACACAATAGACACGTTACTACTACAAAATCATCCATGTAAAATATATCTAAAAGCTGAGTGAGCTGCTCGATGTCAAAGGATCCTGCAGCAGCGAGGGTATCAAACTATCAAGGGCGAGATTGAACCACCAGTAAACCAGAGGAGGAAAAAAAAAAAAAAAAGTAACTGAAAGAAACAAAAAAGTAGAAGACATTTGAAGTCGCAATTCTATTTAAGGATTTGAAGTAAGGAAGAACAAAAGGAGAAAATGAAAGAGATGAGAGAGAGTAATGGGAGCAGTGAGGACACAAAAAAGGAGCGTTGAAGTTAGAGTGGGAGCTGTGGGTACACATGGCGACTGATGAATGAACTGCTGTAAATCCTATGTGGCACTAATCAATCGCCCAATATTTTCTCTCAAGGATAATTATCAATTCCGAGACAACTATGACGAAGATCTCCCATTTCACTGTCTCGAAGGGATGGGAGTTTTTTCTGATGCTACAGAAGACACAGCGATAAATCTCCACACCGTTTACCATATCTTCTGATGGAGCCTCTAGTGTTCCCTTAGGCTCCCTAAGTGATGATGTACCTCCATCTGGACAGAGCATGGGGACTGCATGCATCACCAAAGTCCTTGTTTGCAGTTTGGTAGTCGTAACAATGGAGGTAATCTCTGGCAATGGTTGTTGACAACTATCTACAAGTGTGATATGTTTGTCTATGTATGCATGTGAATACTGTATTGTCTATCAAGGCCTACGTTCTGATTGCACCTGAGTGTATGAAATTCTTTCCTTAATTGTGACCGTACTAATCCACAGGAACAGATGTAGAATATTTACGGTTGTAGAACTAATCCATCTTGTTGCAGCTTCTGTTTTTGTTGAAAAAGAGTCGTGAAAAGAAAACAAAGCATCGGCAATCTTTAATCTTGTGCAGGAAACGTTCTACTATCAATGGAATGAATTATCCTCCGTTGGACATTGTCATGACATGCCTTGTGGACATTGTCTTATTTACATCAGTGAGCGAAGCAAAATTCCTAAATTTGCTTTTGGTGTTAAACCAGGCAAGTGGAGTTTTCACTGACTTTGTACAAGTCTAGAGCTGCTGTTAGGGTCTTGAGTTCATGGATTAGCTCTGCCTAGCTGTGCATGTCGATTTTGGGCTTGGTATTGCGATGAGGGTGCAGAGGACGGGCGATGAAGCTCTGTCCAGAGTTGGCTCAGTAATGTGTGAGGTCTTCCGCTGTCCAGATGTGACTGTGGAGTCGCTCTTGGGGTCTAAAACACACGGATAAGCTCTAGATAGCTTTGCATGTGCGATCCATGGGCAGTTTTGTTGGCCAATGTCGGAGAGTTGTGGGTGTCGAGTTTTGCCCGGTCGACAGCCCATCGACCCAGGTTCTGTGATTGGATTCCTTTAGGCTAAATCTCGGTTATGGGTCTTGAAGATCTGGGTGATTTGAGAAGCTCGGGAAACACTGAAACTCTATCCAGACCTCCCTGAGCTAGTTACTTGGTCCAAAATGTTTAGTAGGCGAGCTCGAGCGATGAACAGTGAAGTTCAGAAGCGGTGCATGTGTGTGTCCGTGGGGCTTGGAGTGAGAGAAAGTAGTGTCATAAGGCCGGATAATGCTTAGTGATCGCGGGGTGGTGCTGCAAGCCATGTGGGCTGTGTCCGTGAGACCTGAGTGAGAGAGAGGACAGTGCGCCAAGCGTTGGGTTGGTAGTTCATGAGGTTCGAAGTGAGAGCGGGTGTGGTCTGAGAGCCCGGTGAGGTCGGTGAAGTCCAGCGCGTTTTGTGAGCAAGCCATGAGTCTTGAGTGAGGAGGAGAGTGGTGCCGTGAGCTGAGTGGTGTTCGGTGAGCTTGACACACAAAGAGAGCGAGACCATGGGCTGCGACGTTCCATAATATCCGAGTGAGGAAAAGCGTGCCACGAGTTGTGAAGGAGAGTCGTGTGGACATTCGGAATTTGAACTAGCTGAGGGAAGTGCTCATGAGGGCTTGGAGTGTTTTTGACATAGACGAGACATGCTATATTTCCGTGATGATCAAATAAGTTACTTTTCTTAGAAGATTTTTGCATATGATAGGGACCCAAAATAACACCATCACTAAAATAATGTACACAGAAAAAAGTGATAAAATAAGGGAACCGAGTCTTGCCTCGAAATTTTTGCTGGTGGCAACGAGATACAAGATAGTGTCACCTTTGTGGTCCTTCCAATTGATCAATTGCTCCTTCTTGTGCTGCTTTCCGATGCTCCACCAACCTAACCAGCACTTTAAATTGGTTGTTCTGCACGGTGAGGTGAAGCGCGGTCTTCTCTCGGTGGTTGTCAATGATCAAATGGGTCGGAGTCAATTGAGTTGGGTCGGGTCGGGTCAAACGGACCGAATCGTCACATGCCGCACCGTGCTCAACTGAAGTCATGATGACGTCATCTGGCAAGTGCCACGCACATGCGTTGATGATGTCAGCTGGCGCGTGCCGCGCACGTGCGTCGCACACACCTGGCATGGAAACGACACGTGCGTCGCACGCGCCTAGGGGAGACCGTATCAACCACATCTCAAAATCTCAACCGCCATCCATGAAGTTACAAAATGTGATATAAACTCATGACACAATTTATTAAGGAGATCCAATACAGTGGATCACTTGTAGACATCACACAATCAACTACAGAGAATCAAGGACATCAATCTAACATCTGACCTTGTCGAAAGCTCCAATACTATATTGCTAAAGGCTTGCATGTCTTAGAAAAAGCTCAAGAAATGAGAGATACCATCATCATTTACAACCGCGACTTTTGTCCTTCTTCTCTAAGTCCTTATCCTCTGAATCCTCTTTCTCTGAGTCCTTCTCTAGCTTGTACATATCACCTAGGAGGTGCAATCGAAAAAGGCGTACTAAGAAAAAATTCATAACTACCACCAACAGTCTCTGTATCAGTAGAAGAACAACTGATACAAGCAGTGTCATGGGCCCCGCAGACAAGTTTGAAGTTAATAACAGGGATGTCGTGAAGGTAAAGTAAGTTACAACCATTGCGATGAGGGATAGCATAAAGCGGTAGCCTGGCGGGGAGATAATTGGTGAGGCAAATGATCATCTGGACTGATAGAAAGAACCTGAATGTGTTGACGCATAGGAAGAGGCCGTACATCACGAGCTCGACATTACTTAGAGGAGTGGCATAACTTAAGAGTAATTCTAGTCACATTATAGTATAGTTGTTCTGCTCAACTTCCTTGGAATTTTCGTCATTGCAACTTCTACAATTTTTGGAGGCTGAAGCATGAATTGGAACGTTGCGCTCACAATCAGCGCAACGAAGACCAGCAAGGCGTTGCGTATTTCGCCCAAGGACTCTCCCCCTTACTTTAATTTTCTAGATGTTGAACTTGATGATGATTGAGGAGCATTTGTGACTGGTTCCCCATTTGATTGGTGACCGTTACCTCTCTCCATATCGTCATCGTCCGTTGAGACTGGTGTTGAAGTGGGTGAGTTTGATCATCCTCCTCTGCGCATAGCTCCCGCCCGTGTGAGAATTTATTTGATCTCTCTATCTCGTGCTCCCCTTGACGAGGGAGTTGAGACATCTAGAGGTGTCAAGCCGCTCTCGTTCAAGGCGTTCACCTCAACGACCTCAGACTCCAAAGCATGTCCACGAAGCATCAAGTCGACCACCTACAACTCTTTCCCATCTTTGTTTTAGTCTCATTGATTTTCAAGCATTTAGATACTGCATAAATGTTTTTGACATAGACGAGACATCCTATATTTCCGTGATGATCGAATAAGTTCCTGCTTAGAAGATTTTTGCATATGATAGGGACCCAAAATAGCACCCTCACTGAAATAATGCGCAAAGAAAAGTGCGAAAAAATAAGGGAACTGCGAGTCTTGTCTCGAAAGTTTTGCTAGCGGCAACGAGATGCAAGGAAGTGTTGCCGTTGTAATCCTTCCAAGTGATCAATTGTTCTTTCTTGTGCTGCTTCAAATGCTCCACCAACCAAACCAACACTTTAAACCAGTTGTTCTGCACGGCGAGGTGAAGCGCAGTCTCCTCTTGGGTGGTCGTCAAGGATCAAATAGGTCGGAGTCAATCGGGTCAGGTTGGGTCAGACGGACCGACCCGGCACATGACGTGCGCGTGCTCGACCGATGTCACAATGACATCATCTGGCACGTGCCACGCGGCATGATGTTAGCCGCGTGTCGCGCAACGCGCTGGCACGAAAATGGCACGTGTGCATCCCACCAAAACGCACATCTCAAAAGATCTCTCAAGAACAACTCAAAATCTCAACTGCCATCTATGAAGTTACAAAACGTGATATAAACTCACACCACAAATTATTAAGGGGATCCAATACAGAAGATTGCTTGTAGACATCACACAATCAACTGTAGAGAATCAAGGACATCAATCTAACATCTAACCTTGTCTAAAGCTCCATTACTATATTGCTAAAGGATTGCATGTCTTAGAAAAAGCTCAAGAAATGAGAGATACCATCATCATTTACAACCGCAACTTTTGTCCTTCTTCTCTAAGTCCTTATCTTCTGAGTCCTCATTCTCTGAGTCCTTCTTTTCTAGCTTGTACATATCACCTAGGAGGTGCAATCGAAAAAGGCGTACCAAGAAAAAATTCATAACTACCACCGCGGCCTCTGTACTAGCAGAAGAACAGCTGATACAAGCAGCGTTAGGGGCCCCGCAGGCGAGTTTGAAGTTAATAGCAGGGATGTCGTGAAGGTAAAGTAAGTTACAACCATTGCGATGAGGGATAGCATAAGCGGTAGCTTGACGGAGAGATCTTTGGTGAGGCAAATGATCATCTGGACTGACAAAACTTGAATGTGTTGCCGCACAGGAAGAGGCCATACACCACGAGCTCGACATTACTTGGAAGAGTGCCATAACTTAGAGTAATTCTAGTCACGTTATAGTTATATTTATTCTGCTCAACTTGCTTGGAATTTTTGTCATCGACAACTTCTACGATTTTTGGAGGCTAAAGCACGGATTGGTATGTCACGCTCATAATTAGTGCAGCGACGACCAGAAGAGCATTGCGAATTTCCCCTAAGTACTCTCCCCCTTGGTATAATTTTCTAGATGTTGAACTTGATGATGATTGAGGAGCATTTGTGATTGGTTCCCCATCAGATTGGTGACCGTTATCTCCCTCCATATCGTCATCGTCCACTGAGACTGGTGTTGAAGCAGGTGAGTTTGATCGTCCTCCTCTGTGCACAGCTCCGGCCCGTGTGAGAATTTCTCTGATCTCTCTATCTCGTGCTCCCCTTGATGAGAGAGTTGAGACATCTAAAGGTGTCAAGCCGCTCTTGTTCAAGGTGTTCACCTCCACGACCTCAGACTCCAAAGCATGTCTATGAAGCATGAAGTCGACCACTTGCAACTCTTTCCCATCTTTGTTTTACTCTCATTGATTTTCAAACATTTAGATACTGCATAAATGCTTTTGACATATATGAGACTTCCTATATTTCCACGATGATCAAATAAGTTCCTTTGCTTAGAAGATTTTTGCATATGATAGGGACCCAAAATAACACCTTCACTGAAATAATGCACAAAGAAAAAGTGTGATAAAATAAGGGAACCACAAGTCTTGCACCGAAATTTTTGTTGGCGGTAGTGAGATGCAAGGAAGTGTCGCGTTTGTGGTCCTTCCAATTGATCAATTGTTTCTTCTTGTGCTGCTTCAAATGCTCCACCCACCAAACAAACACTTTAAAGCAGTTGTTCTGCACGGCGAGGTGAAGCGCAGTCTCCTCTTGGGTGGTCGTCAAGGATCAAACAGGTCGGAGTCAATCGGGTCAGGTCGGGTCAGACGGACCGACCCAGCACATGCCGTGCGTGTGCTCGGCCGATGCCACAATGACATCATCTGGCACGTGCCACGCGCATGCGTTGATGATGTTAGCTGCTGCGTGCCGCGCACTTGGGTCGCACGCGCTTGGCACGAAAATGGCACGTGCGTTGCACGTGCCTGGCACCAAAACGGCATGTGCGTCGCACACGCCCGGGGGAGATTGTCTCAAGAACATCTCAAAATCTCAACTGCCATCCATGAAGTTACAAAACGTGATATAAACTCACACAACAATTTATTAAGGGGATCCAATACCGCGGATCACTTGTACACATCACACAATCAAGTGCAGAGAGTCAATGACATCAATCTAACATCTGAATTTGTCAAAAGCTCCAATACTATATTTCTAAAGGCTTGCATGTCTTAGAAAAAGCTCAAGAAAAGAGAGATACGATCATCATTTACAACCGCAACTTTGTCCTTCTTCTCTAAGTCCTTATCCTCTGAGTCCTCTTTCTCTGAGTCCTTCTCTAGCTTGTACATATCACCTAGGAGGTGCAATCGAAAAAGGCGTACCAAGAAAAAATTCATAACTACCCCCAACGTTCTCTGTATCAGTAGAAGACCAACTGATACAAGCAGTGTCATGGGCCCCGTAGACAAGTTTGAAGTTAATAATAGGGATGTCGTGAAGGTAAAGTAAGTTACAACCATTGCGATGAGGGATAGCATAAAGCGGTAGCCTGGCGGCGAGATAATTGGTGAGGCAAATGATCATCTGGACTGATAGAAAGAACCCGAATGTGTTGCCGCATAGGAAGAGGCCGTACATCACGAGCTCGACATTACTTAGAGGAGTGGCATAACTTAAGAGTAATTCTAGTCACATTATAGTATAGTTGTTCTGCTCAACTTCCTTGGAATTTTTGTCATTGCAACTTCTACAATTTTTGGAGGCTGAAGCACGAATTGGGACGTTGCGCTCACAATCAGCGCAACGAAGACAAGCAGGGCGTTGCGTATTTCGCCCAAGGACTCTCCCCCTTACTTTAATTTTCTAGATGTTGAACTTGATGATGATTGAGGAGCATTTGTGACTGGTTCCCCATTTGATTGGTGACCGTTACCTCCCTCCATATCGTCATCGTCCGTTGAGACTGGTGTTGAAGCGGGTGAGTTTGATCATCCTCCTCTGCGCATAGCTCCTGCCCGTGTGAGAATTTATCTGATCTCTCTATCTCGTGCTCCCCTTGACGAGGGAGTTGAGACATCTAGAGGTGTCAAGCCGCTCTCGTTCAAGGCGTTCACCTCAACGACCTCAGACTCCAAAGCATGTCCACGAAGCATGAAGTCGACCACCTACAACTCTTTCCCATCTTTGTTCTAGTCTCATTGATTTTCAAACATTTACATACTGCATAAATGTTTTTGACATAGATGAGACATCCTATATTTCCGTGATGATCGAATAAGTTCCTGCTTAGAAGATTTTTGCATATGATAGGGACCCAAAATAGCACCCTCACTGAAATAATGCATAAAGAAAAGTGCGATAAAATAAGGGAACTGCGAGTCTTGTCTCGAAAGTTTTGCTAGCGGCAACGAGATGCAAGGAAGTGCTGCCGTTGTAATCCTTCCAAGTGATCAATTGTTCTTTCTTGTGCTGCTTCAAATGCTCCACCAATCAAACCAACACTTTAAACCCGTTGTTCTGCACGGCGAGGTGAAGCGCAGTCTCCTCTGGGGTGGTCATCAAGGATCAAACAGGTCGAAGTCAATCGGGTCAGGTCGGGTCAGATGGACCGACCCGGCACATGCCGTGCGCGTGCTCAGCCGATGTCACAATGACATCATTTGGCACGTGCCACGCGCATGCGTTGATGATGTTAGCTGGCGCGTGCCGCGCACGTGGGTCGCACGCGCTTGGCACGAAAATGGCACGTGCGTTGCACGTGCCTGGCACCAAAACGGCACGTGCGTCGCACACGCCTGGGGCAGATCGTCTTAAGAACATCTCAAAATCTCAACTGCCATCCATGAAGTTACAAAACGTGATATAAACTCACAACACAATTGATTAAGGGGATCCAATACAGCAGATCGCTTGTAGACATCACACAATCAACTGTAGTGAATCAAGGACATCAATCTAACATCTAACCTTGTCTAAAGCTCCATTACTATATTGCTAAAGGATTGCATGTCTTAGAAAAAGCTCAAGAAATGAGAGATACCATCATCATTTACAATCGCAAATTTTGTCCTTCTTCTAAGTCCTTATCTTATGAGTCCTCATTCTCTGAGTCCTTCTTTTCTAGCTTGTACATATCACCTAATAGGTGCAATCGAAAAAGGCGTACCAAGAAAAAATTCATAACTACCGCCAGCGGCCTTTGTACCAGCTGTTAGCAGAAGAACAACTGATACAAGCAACGTTAGGGGCCCCGCAGGCGAGTTTGAAGTTAATAGCAGGGATGTCGTGAAGGTAAAGTAAGTTACAACCATTGCGATGAGGGATAGCATAAGCGGTAGCTTGACGGGGAGATCTTTGGTGAGGCAAATGGTCATCTGGACTGACAAAACTCAAATGTGTTGCCGCTTAGGAAGAGGCCATACACCACGAGCTCGACATTACTTGGAGGAGTGCCATAACTTACAGTAATTCTAGTCACGTTATAGTTATTGTTATTATGCTCAACTTGCTTGGAATTTTTGTCATCGACAACTTCTACGATTTTTGGAGGCTGAAGCATGGATTGGTACGTCGCGCTCACAATCAGTGCAGGGACGACCAGAAGAGCGTTGCATATTTCCCCTAACTCTCCCCCTTGGTTTAATTTTCTAGATGTTGAACTTATTGATGATTGAGGAGCATTTGTGACTGGTTCCCCATCTGATTGGTGACCGTTACCTCCCTCCATATCGTCATCGTCCGTTGAGACTGGTGTTGAAGCGGGTGAGTTTGATCATCCTCCTCTGCGCATAGCTCCCGCCCGTGTGAGAATTTATCTGATCTCTCTATCTTGTGCTCCCCTTGACGAGGGAGTTGAGACATCTAGAGGTGTCAAGCCGCTCTCGTTCAAGGCGTTCACCTCAACGACCTCAGACTCCAAAGCATGTCCACGAAGCATGAAGTCGACCACCTACAACTCTTTCCCATCTTTGTTCTAGTCTCATTGATTTTCAAGCATTTACATACTGCATAAATGTTTTTGACATAGATGAGACATCCTATATTTCCGTGATGATCGAATAAGTTCCTGCTTAGAAGATTTTTGCATATGATTAGCACCCTTTAATGCATAAAGAAAATATAAAATAAGGGAACCATGAGTCTTGCCTCGAAATTTTTGCTGGCGGCATGTAAGGAAGTGTCATCTTTGTGGTCCTTCCAATTGATCAATTGTTCCTTCTTGCCCCACTTCGGATGCTCCACCAACCGAACTAGCACTTTAAACCGGCTGTTCTGCATGGCGAGGTGAAGCGAGGTCTCCTCTCGGGTGGTTGTCAACGATGGTTAGAATTAATCGGGTCGGATCGGGTCGAACGGACGAACGGAGCCGGCACTTGCCGCGTGCGTGGTTGGATGACATCACAATGACGTCATCTGGCACGTGCCACGCGCATGCGTTGATGACGTCAGCTGGCGCGTGTCACGCACGTGAGGCGCACGCTCTTGGCACAAAAATGGCACGTGCGTTGCACGTGCCTGGCACCAAAACGGCACGTGCGTTGCACACGCCCGGGGGAGATCGTCTCAAGAACATCTGAAAATCTCAACTGCCATCCATGAAGTTACAAAACGTGATATGAACTCACAACACAATTTATTAAGGGGATCCAATACAGCAGATCGCTTGTAGACGTCACACAATCAACTGTAGAGAATCAAGGACATCAATCTAACATCTAACCTTGTCTAAAGCTCCATTACTATATTGCTAAAGGATTGCATGTCTTAGAAAAAGCTCAAGAAATGAGAGAGACCATCATCATTTACAACCGCAACTTTTGTCCTTCTTCTCTAAGTCCTTATCTTCTGAGTCCTCATTCTCTGAGTCCTTCTTTTCTAGCTTGTACATATCACTTAGGAGGTGCAATCGAAAAAGGCGAACCAAGAAAAAATTCATAACTATCGCCAGCGGCCTCTGTACCAGCAGAAGAACAGCTGATACAAGCAACGTTAGGGGCTCCGCAGGCGAGTTTGATGTTAATAGCAGGGATGTCGTGAAGGTAAAGTAAGTTACAACCATTGCGATGAGGGATAGCATAAGCGGTCGCTTGATGGGGAGATCTTTGGTGAGGCAAATGATCATCTGGACTGACAAAACTCAAATGTGTTGCCGCCGAGGAAGAGGCCTTACACCACGAGCTCGACATTACTTGGAGGAGTGCCATAACTTACAGTAATTCTAGTCACGTTATAGTTATTGTTATTATGCTCAACTTGCTTGGAATTTTTGTCATCGACAACTTCTACGATTTTTGGAGGCTGAAGCATGGATTGGTACGTCGCGCTCACAATCAGTGCAGCGACGACCAGAAGAGCGTTGCATATTTCGCCTAACTCTCCCCCTTGGTTTAATTTTCTAGATGTTGAACTTGATGATGATTGAGGAGCATTTGTGACTAGTTCCCCATCTGATTGGTGACCGTTACCTCCCTCCATATTGTCATTGTCCGTTGAGACTGGTGTTGAAGCGGGTGAGTTTGATCATCCTCCTCTGCGCATAGCTCCCGCCCGTGTGAGAATTTATCTGATCTCTCTATCTTGTGCTCCCCTTGACGAGGGAGTTGAGACATCTAGAGGTGTCAAGCCGCTCTCGTTCAAGGCGTTCACCTCAACGACCTCAGACTCCAAAGCGTGTCCACGAAGCTTGAATTCGACCACCTGCAACTCTTTCCCATCTTTGTTTTACTCTCATTGATTTTCAAGCAATTGGATACTGCATAAATGTTTTTGACATAGACGTGACATCCTATGTTTCCGCGATGATCAAATAAGTTCTTTTGCTTAGAAGATTTTTGCATATGATAGGGATCCAAACTAACACCTTCACTGAAATAATGCACAAAGAAAATTGCAATAAAATAAGGGAACCACGAGTCTTGCATCGAAATTTTTGCTGGTGGCAGCAAGATGCAAGGAAGTGTCGCCTTTGAGGTCCTTCCAATTGATCAATTATTTCTTCTTGTGCCGCTTTAGATGCTCCACCAACCGAACCAGCACTTTAAACTGACTGTACTGCATGACAAGGTGAAGCGCGGTCTCCTCTCGGGTTGTTGTCAACAATCAAATGGGTTGGAGTCAATCGGGTCGAGTCGGGTTGGACGGATGGACCCGGCACGTGCCGTGCACGTGCTCGGCCGATGACACGATGACGTCATCTGGCACGTGCCACGTGCATGCGTTGATGATGTTAGTTGGTGCGTGCCACACACATGGGTCGCATGCACCTGGCACGGAAATGGCACCTGCGTCGCACGTGCTTGACAGCAAAATGGCAAGTGTGTCACACGCGCCTGGGGGAGACCATATCAACCACATCTCAAAATCTCAACCACCATGAAGTTACAAAACGTGATATAAACTCACAACACAATTTATTAAGGAGATTCGATACAGCAGATCACTTGTAGACATCATAGAAACAAGTGCAAAGAGTCAAGGACATCAGTCTAACATCTGACTTTGTTGAAAGCTCCAATACTATATTGCTAAAGGCTTGCATGTCTTAGAAAAAGCTCAAGAAAAGAGAGATACCATCATCATTTACAACCGTGACTTTTGTCCTTCTTCTCTAAATCCCTATCCTCTGAGTCCTCATTCTCTAAGTCCTTCTCTAGCATGTACATATCACCTAGGAGGTGCAATCGAAAAAGGCATACCAAGAAAAAATTCATAACTACTACCAATGTCGCGACCCGATCTCGCCGCCCCCTCGAAAAGTGTATCCAAGGTGAGGAAAGGTCGGGTTTAGGAGTACTTTGATCACGAGAGTTTCCTCACGAGATCACGAGCTCTCCCAAGCTCATACCCCGCGCGGCAACGGATTTATTTAAATGATCTAGGTATTTAACAACCTAAAAATAGACAGGAGTCGCCACTAGCCTCATTTTCGGGGGTCAGCTAGAAACCCAATTGAGGGTCGGCAGTGTTCCCTCGATTTCTTTGCAACCAGATATCTAGGTTCGGGGACTTGGGTTACGCTAATATTGCTATTAGCGCCCTTTCGATACCTAAACAGTATGTTGTGTTTTTCCTAATATGTCCATGCGTTTCTTTTTACATTTTCGGGATCATCAATTCCTACACTAAGTGATCATGCGTGATTGATCATTTTCATGCTATTATATTTATAAAAAAAAAAAATAGAAAGGAAAACAACCAATGAAATTGAAATTGCAAAACATTAAGTAAACAATCAAGAAAAGCAGTTAAACCTATCAGGCAGTCCTAAAAAAAATAAAAGAGAAAACAATTAAAAAGGAAAGAAAGAAAACCCGCAACTTGTTGGGTTTTATACAATGCATAGAACCCGAGACATATGTCGGGAAAATGGGTATTACATGAAAATGGTTGGAATGGACATCGACCTCTACCATCTTCACGCCTTCTTCATCTTCAAGGTCCTAATCTAAACCTAATCTAAGAAATTTATGACTAGGTGCATACAAGTGAAAGAAACAATCACAACTAAGATCAAAGCAATTGGGGTAGAACCCATGTAAGATTGGCTCTAAGAAAAAGGCACAGAAATCAAGCACTTTATAAAGAGCAACTTTCATGAATGGAATTTCTTGAGGCGTATCAAGTTCAAGTAAAGTCAAATTCATGACCGAAAAGCAACAATCGCTAAAGCATGCAAATCAATCATAAGCAAATCAAAGAATGATGCATGATAACTAATTTGTTAAGTCACCTAATCAATGCATGAAAAATCATGAAATTTGAACATGACGTAGGGTTAACTGTGAAGAAAAAGTTTGATTTAGACATTTAACCCTAAATCCACGTGCAAAAGACCACACAAATCCATTAACATTGATATGTGACTTGTCATTAGGAGCAAAATGCATGACAATTTCAGTTGTGGTATATCGACTTGATGCCTGGTTTTTACATGGTCAATGATCTTCAAATGAGGCATGCCATACATCATTGAGAAGCTTTTGATATGCTCTAAGTATGTCTAGAAAGCATCAAGCATCAAATATGCTCTTAAGGAACTTGATTGAAGACATTTTCATAGAAACGCAATCAATTAAAATCACAGCAGGGATTGCACAAAACATGGATGATATTCATTGAAATGAAGACATAAATAAAATCTATGAAAGTCCAAGTATATAGAAGGAAATGTCCCGATCATCTATCATGAGACATCGAAGTCCTACTTTGTTCACAAAAATCTATATGAAAAAAAAAAAAAAACAGAAAAGAAACAGGGCAAAATCCAACATTACAGACTGCAGCAACTCAAACGTGACTTTATGGAAGTCATTGACCTTGCTAACGGTGATCACTTGATTCAAGCTATACCTTGTTAGAGATTTTATGAAATTTCCAATGACTTTCATGAAAAATTCAACTCCAAACAAGCATGTTCACTAACTCAAATTTGAGCATACGCATCAGGTCTCAAACATGACAGATTCTGGACCGAAATTTGGACATGTGAAAACCATATCAAATGAGATTCAATCAAGGCATTTTACAGCTCGTTGAAAAGATATTCGAACCATCTTCGACTTTCATGAAGACTTCGAACACAGAAAAACACAATAATCAGCTCATATCAAGTTATTTCCACAGAAGGTTAGATCAGCGAAAGAAACAGAACACATTAGCATATTAGTGCTCTTTGCAAGAAGCATCAGACAGGGCAAATGATGGCCATAATATGTCTATGTAAAGCTTGAAAAGTCTATTACAAATCACTATAAGATATTAAGTCATAATAACATCATCTACCAGCTCGTTCCAAGGACCGAAACATATTAGTCAAAACAGGCATACGAATTTCCACATCATAATAGAACATAACAATTTTCCAGAATTACTTCCTGAATTTTAAAGAAGATTTCGTGTGGCTAATGATATTGGATCAGGGTGTATTATAGCTTGCTGGAAAGCTAGTCGAAGCATCTTAAACTCTCATGAAGGCATCAAACACAGAAAACCACAGCAACCAACTTGTATCAGGTCATTTGTACAAAAGGTCATCCAAAACAAAGAACCAATCAGAACAATAAAATCTCAAACAAAGTCAGGGATATTCTAGACATATTCGACCCAGGTAAATGATCTTCAATTATCATGAAATTTTTATTTGATATAGAATGGAACCTAATGAACAACTTTCATTTAGGCATCAACTTTAGAATCTAATCACAAAAAATCACGTGAAAATGGCAAACAGCGCAGGTCATTAAAGGCATGAAAACAGAACACTCAATCACTTACAAATTGTAGCTCCGAATTTCTAAAGAATGCAAATGATCACAATCAACATATTGATCATCTATTATCCATTGCGACATCTATAGTCCATGATTTCAGCATGCAATTAGAATTGTGACAGAGCACGCAAGACTGCAAATTGTGATTGTTTGATGACAAATTGCCATGAAATTGAAGCCATATATTCTCACAAACACGTATGAGTTTACTTGATCAAAATGAAATCAATCCATAATCAAACTAACCTCAAGTTGGAATCAAATGCACACCCAATCATGGGATATCAAGACAACCAGTTTTCTATGCTACTTGAATTCTCACCATACGAAAGCACAATCCAAGAGAAGGACAAGCAAGGGGATCTTAACACAATACTTCAGCAGAAAACCAAAAAGGACTACAAAATCTGAAGCTTGTAAACCCTGTGAACCCCTATGCCTCTTTTATATTCACTTGGTCCATCAGAAAGTATACAACATATGTCACAATCAATTTCAAAGAAAACAACATTAACAGATTCAGCATGCATATTTTTCTAAAAAAATCAAGAGCAGAGATACATCAATCGACCAAAACAATCTATACAAGAACAGAGCATCTAATGTCTAATGTCTGTTTAATAGAAGCATGACCTATGATCTATTCAACTCCAACAAAAATCAATTCCTCATCAAGCATGATTAAATCGCTGTTTGCACTAGTAACATCATATCAAGACCATCATTTTTTTTTTTCAAAGATAATAGAGTGCTAGATCCAACCGGACATTACACTTTTCAGCTTTAGCAACACAGATCTCAAGTTGCAAACCAAAATTTTCACGTTTGACAGATGAGTGAACACTTGAGAATTAAGATAGTAGACGGTCTAGAGAAACTTGTTTAAAAGTGATGTGACAAATGGTAAATAAGCATTTACACTACTGGGTCCTGTTCAGCAATCAAATTGATTCTGTCGCTCAAACATATTTGGTGAGCAAGCCTTTATATGCATAGTAATTGTTCATCACCTAAAGCAACTTAGTGCAACAAATACCATGTCATGTAGGTTGAGTAAGTGAACACAACACTTCCAATAGAGGAAACTGAGGAAACAATGACTGCAGAGGTCAAACCTCAGTTCGAAGAAGCTACCGAAGTTGTCATATGAGAGCTAAGACCAAGCCAAAGTCGATCGTGGAGGAAACTGCAAAGGTGGCGCTGTTGTCGTCGCCTCTGTCGTCATCTCTACTGTCGATGCGAATCTGAGCCCTGTACTTCGAGCTCCTTGACCGGCCATCTCAGCGAGTCAGATCCGGTGCGCGAGAGAGTGATCGAGAGGGAGAGACGTCGATCCGGCCAGACAGATCCGGCGAGAGAATCCCGATCGAGAGAATCACCGATCGAGCTCCAGAGAGAGAGAGAGAGCCAGAATCGAAAGAAAACCCCCTTCGATCGAGCGAACCAACCTCCGATCAAGTCTTCAGAGAGCAAGTGTCTGATCTTCGAGAAAGAACCAAAATCCCGAGAGCCGAGAGAGAGAGAGAGTGATTGAGAGAAAGAGAGGGATCCGCTGAGTGAGAATCGCTAGAGCAAGAGCGAAATGGAACTCCCCTCGCAATCCCCAACCGTTGGCCTTCAATTTCCGATCCCCACTAATGAGAGAAAACCCTAGCCTTCGACTTGAGCTCGACGGAGAAGTACTGGAGACGGATGCGGAAACTCATTCCAGTGGACGGCGAGCGAAGTGGAGATTTTCCCCTGAGGAATGACGGATGTCTACCGGGATCATTCGAGGCTAGGGATCCGAGATCTGCCATGGAAGCTCCATCGAGCAGTTACTAAGAGAGAATTCAGCTTGCGGACGTCCGAGAGGAGAGAGAGTGCGAGCGTCGCAAGCTCGAGAGAGAGCCTCCAAGAGTAGAGAGAGAGCGAGCGGGAACCGAGAGAAAAAAGAGCCCCCCTCGTGAGAACCCCCCGATCCCCTTTTTCTATTTTTTTTCTTTCTTTTTTTATTTTTCTTTTTCTCTCCTTTTTTCTTTTTTCGTTTTCCTTATTTCTTTTTTTTTCTCTTTTCATTTCATTTCATTTTTTTTTGTTTTCTCTTTCTTTTCTTTCTTTTTCTTTTCTTTGTTTTCTTTTTGGCTCTTTATTTTTTTTATATTTTTGCCGAAAAAAAGAATGATTAAAATGTCGACGAAAATTTCGGGTGTCAACAGCCAACGGCCTCTGTATTAGCAAAAGAATAGCTTATACAAGCAGCGTCAAGAGCCCCGCAAGCGAGTTGGAAGTTAATAGCAAGGATGTCGTGAAGGTAAAGTAAGTTACAAGCATTGTGGTGAGGGATGGCATAAAGCGGTAGCTTGACGGGGAGATATTTGGTGAGGCAAATGATCATATGAACTTACAGAAAGAACCCGAATGTGTTGCCGCACAGGAAGAGGCCGTACACCACAAGCTTGACATTACTTGGAGGAGTGCCATAACTTAGAGTAATTCCAGTCACGTGATAGTTATAGTTGTTCCGCTCAACTTGAAATTTTTGTCATTGACAACTTCTACGATTTTTGGAGGCTGAAGCACGGATTGGTATGTCGTACTCACAATCATCGCAGCGACGACCAGCAGGGCGTTGCGTATTTCACCCAAGGACTTGATAATGATTGAGGAGCATTTGTGACTAGTTCCCCATCTGATTGGTTGATGTTACCTCCTCCATATCGTCATCGTCCATTGACACTAGTGTTGAAGCGGGTGAGTTTGATCGTCCTCCTTTGCACATAGCTCTAGCTCGTGTGAGAATATCTCTGATCTCTCTATCTCGTGCTTCCTTTGGCGAGGGAGTTGAGACATCTAGAGGTGTGAAGCCGCTCTCGTTCAAGGTGTTCACCTCCACGACCTCAGACTCCAAAGCATATCCACGAAGCATGAAGCCAACCACCTGCAACTCTTTCCCATCTTTGTTTTACTCTCATTGATTTTCAGGCATTTAGATACTGCAGAAATGTTTTTGACATAGACGAGACATCCTATATTTCCGTGATGATAAAATGAGTTTTTTTGTTTATAAGATTTTTGCATATGATAGGGATCCAAAATATCACCCTCATTGAAATAATGCACAAAAAAAAGTGCGATAAAACAAGGGAATCGCGAGTCTTGTCTTGAAAGTTTTGATGGTGGTGAGATGCAAGGAAGTGTCGCCATTGTGGTCCTTCCAAGTGATCAATTGTTTCTTCTTGTGCCGCTTCAAATGCTCCACCAACCGAACCAGCACTTTAAACCAGCTGTTATGCATGGCGAGGTGAAGTGCGGTCTCCTCTCGGGTGGTCGTCAAGGATCAAACGGGTCGGAGTCAATCGGGTCGGGTCGGGTTAGGTCAAACGGATCGACCCGGCACATGCCGTGCGTGTGCTCAGCCGACGTCATGATGACGTCATCTGGCATGTTCCACGTGCATGTGTTGATGATGTCAACTGGCGTGTGTCGAGCACGTGGGTTACACGCGCTTGGCACAGAAACGACACGTGCGTCAGGCGCGAAAATGGCACGTGCGTCGCACGCGCCTAGCACCAAAACGGCACATGCGTCACACGCGCCCGGGGGAGATCGGCTCAAGCACATCTCAAAATCTCAACTGCCATCCGTGAAGTTACAAAACATGATATAAATTCACAACACAATTTATTAAGGAGATCCGATATAGCAGATCGCTTGTATACATCACACAATCAACTATAGAGAATCAAGGACATCAATCTAACATCTGACCTTGTCTAAAGCTCTATTACTATATTGCTAAAGGATTGCATGTCTTAGAAAAAGCTCAAGAAATAAGAGATACCATCATCATTTACAATTGCGACTTTTGTCCTTCTTCTCTAAGTCCTTATCTTATGAGTCCTCATTCTCTGAGTCCTTCTTCTCTAGCTTGTACATATCACCTAAGAGGTGCAATCGAAAAAGGCGTACCAAGAAAAAATTCATAACTACCGCCAGCGGCCTCTATACTAGGAGAACAGCTAATACAAGTAGCGTCAGGGGCCTCACAGGCGAGTTTGAAGTTAATGGCAAGGATGTCGTGAAGGTAAAGTAAGTTACAACCATTGCGATGGGGGATAGCATAAGCGGTAGCCTGACGGGGAGATCTTTGGTGAGGCAAATGATAATCTGGATTGACAAAACCCAAATGTGTTGCCGCACAGGAAGAGGCCGTACACCACGAGCTCGACATTACTTGGAGGAGTGATATAACTTAGAGTAATTCTAGTCATGTTATAGTTATAGTTATTCTGCTCAACTTGCTTGGAATTTTTGTTATCGACAACTTCTACAATTTTTGGAGGCTGAAGCATGGATTAGTACGTCGCGCTCACAATCAGTGCAACGACGACCAACAAAGCATTGCGTATTTCCCCTAAGTACTCTGCCCCTTGGTTTAATTTTCTAGATGTTGAATTTGATGATGATTGAGGAGCATTTGTGACTGGTTCCCCATCTGATTGGTGACGTTACCTCCCTCCATATCGTCATCGTCCACTGAGACTGGTGTTGAAGCGGGTGAGTTTGATCGTCCTCCTTGGCGCACAGCTCCGGCCCATGTGAGAAATTCTCTGATCTGTCTATCTCGTGCTCCCCTTGACGAGAGAGTTGAGACATCTAGAGGTGTCAAGCCGCTCTTGTTCAAGGCTTTCACCTCCACGACCTCAGACTCCAAAGCATGTCCATGAAGCATGAAGTTGACCACCTGTAACTCTTTCCCATCTTTGTTTTAGTCTCATTGATTTTCAAGCATTTGGATAATGCATAAATGTTTTTGACATACATGAGACAAATAAGTTCCTTTGCTTAGAAGATTTTTGCATATGATAGGGACCCAAAATAACACCTTCACTGAAATAATGCACAAAGAAAAGTGTGAAAAAATAAGGGAACTGCGAGTCTTGCATCGAAATTTTTGCTGGCGGCAACGAGATGCAGGGAAGTGGAGCTTTTGTGGTCCTTCCAAATGATCAATTGTTCCTTCTTGTGCCGCTTTAGATGCTCTACCAACCGAACCATCACTTTAAACTCACATCACAATTTATTAAGGAGATCCGATACAACGGATCGCTTGGAGACATCACACAATCAACTGTAGAGAATCAAGGACATCAAACTAACATTTAACCTTGAGGTGAAGTGCGGTCTCCTCTCAATTGTTCCTTCTTGTGGTTTAGATCCACCAATCGATCAAATGGGTCGAGTCAATTCTCTTGTCTGGTTGGAAGGAAATGGGTCGGAGTCAATTCGGGTTTGGTCGGAAGGACGGACCCGGCACGTGCTCGGCCAACGTCACGATGACGTCATCTAGCACGTGCCACGTGCATGCGTTGATTATGTTAATTGGCGCGTGCTGCGCACGTGGGTCACACGTGCCTGGCACGGAAACGGCACGTGTGTCGCACATGTTTGGCACGGAAACGGCACGTGTGTCGCACACGCCTGGTACCGAAATGGCATGTGCATTGCACGCACCCGAGGGAGACCGTATCTAGGGGTGAGCACGATTCTCGGGTAGAACCGAGAATCGAAAAACCGACCGGAGGGTCCTGTTCGGTTCCCGATTCTTAAGAAACTGGTTCCGATTCCCGGTTCCCTTTTTCTAGCAACCGGCATTCCCAGTTTCGGTTCCGATTCCGATTCTTACGGGAACCGAGACCGGAACGGAACCGGAACTGGCCAAAATTCAAAAAAAAAAAAAAAAAAAGCTATTTCCCCTACGTTTCTTCACCCATTCCCCTTTCTTTTTTCCCCTACTCTCTCTTTCCCCTCTTTTTCCTCTCTCCCCCCATTTTTTCACTTCCTACCCCCAACCTTTTTCTTTTCTTCTCTCTCTTCTCTTTCCCCCTCTCTCGGCCGAAACCCCACCCCTTCTTCTTCTTCTTCTTCGCCGCCCCTTGCCGTTTCACCCACCACCACATCACCACCCCACGCCCTACTCACCACCATCTCTTGGCCACTAAACCACCACCATCCACCGCTTGTCCGACGAGCCGTCTCGCCGTTGAGCCCGACAAGCTATCGCGTCGTCCGTGCTGCCCCTCGCCGCTGTGAACTGCCGCCACAGTCCCCAAGCCACCATCACCACCTCTTGCCACCGCTCGCTCGGCCATTTGGGTCGTCGTTGCTTCAAACCACCACCGCTAGAACCGTGCTCTTCCCCCTTGGCCATGGGTTGAGCCGCGATTGCCGCCATGTTTGCCACGTCGTCCGTGCCGCTGTTGGTGTCGTGAGACTCATGTCTTCGTCACCATCGCCGGACCTCCCTTGACACCGCCGCTGGATCTGTCACCCCTCTCTCGCCTCGCCGCTCAGCCGCTTACCGTCGACACCGCTCGTCCCTCAGGTGGAGGCTACTCGCTCACCAGCCCCCTGACGCAGCTCACTACTCACCCAGCCACCCAATCAACCTTAACTCCACACCCCTTCACCTCCGCCCCAATGAAGCTACTCTGCTACGGGCTGCGATCGGCGGCGAAGCCAAAGGAGAAGCAGGAGGTGGCAACGGTGAGCTCTTCTTCATCTCGGAGGTTGGTTTCACCTTGACCTCCTCTCCTTTGCCTATTTGAGCCTGTGATGGTTTTTCTGTTCCTCAGCCGGTAGTTTAGGGTTTCCGTTTATACGTGTGAGTGAGTGATTTTCGAGAATCGGACCGATCGAGCACACGTTTATCACGTGCGAAGATCAAGCTATCATTTGCTTTTGCTTATTTTGATTAGGATGTACAATTTGTGTCGGTTTGTGCAAGGGCACAAAGAATTTGATCTTTGTGTTACCTTGTTTATGAATGGAGTGCTGTTTGTGAATGGAGTGTTGAATGCGTATGTCATAATGTGTTTTGGAATTGCTCCTATGCATGTTGCACCCCCACTATGAATTAGTTGTTTATGGCGTGTTCTGGAATTGCTCATCTTTATTGGCAGGTATTGAAAATGGAGGGCCAACTATTGAATTATTTCCACTTCTGGATATTCGCGCCCAATATGAAAATGAAAAAAAAAAAAAACCTGTGGAACCTGGAACCGACCCCGAAACCTGTGACAAGGTAGGTTCCAGGTTCCAAAAATTGAGGAACCTATACCCAATGGTAGGTTCCAGGTTCCGGACAGAACCGAACCGGAACCGAGAACCGCTCACCCCTAACTGTATCAACCACATCTTAAAATCTCAACCACCTTCCATGAAGTTACAAAACGTGATATAAACTCACAGTAGACCCGATACAGCGGATCGCTTGTAGACATCACACAATCAATTTCAGAGAATCAAGGACATGAATCTTACATCTAACCTTGTCGAAAACTCCAATACTATATTGCTAAAGGCTTGCATGTCTTAGAAAAAGCTCAAGAAAAGAAAGATACCATCATCATTTACAACCACGACTTTTGTCCTTCTTCTCTAAGTCCTTATCCTCTGAGTCCTCATTCTCTGAGTCCTTCTCTAGCTTGTACATATCACCTAGGAGGTGCAATCGAAAAAGGCATACCAAGAAAACATTCATAACTACTGCCAATGGCCTCTGTATCAGCAGAAGAACGGTTGATACAAGCAGCGTCAGGGGCCCCGCAGGCGAGTTTGAAGTTAATAGCAGGGATGTCGTGAAGGTAAAGTAAATTACAACCATTGCGATGAGGAATAGCATAAAGTGGTAGCTTGACGGGGAGATATTTGGTGAGGCAAATGATCATCTGGATTGATAGAAAGAACCCGAATGTGTTGCCGCACAGGAAGAGGTCGTACACCACGAGCTTGACATTATTGGAGAAGTGCCATAACCTAGAGTAATTCTAGTCACGTTTTAGTTATAGTTGTTTGCTCAACTTACTTGAAATTTTTTTCATTGACAACTTCTACGATTTTTGAAGGTTGAAGCACAAATTGGTACGTCGTGCTTAGAATCAACGTAGTGATGACCAACAGGGCATTGCATATTTCGCCCAAGGACTTTCCCCCTTGGTTTAATTTTCTAGATGTTGAACTTGATGATGATTGAGGAGCATTTGTGACTGGTTCCCCATCTGATTAGTGATGGTTACCTCCCTCCATATCGTCATCGTCCACTGAGATTGGTGTTGAAGCGGGTGAGTTTGATTGTCCTCATGTGCGCACAACTCCGGCCCGTGTGAGAATTTCTCTGATCTTTCTATCTCGTGCTTCCTTTGGCAAGGGAGTTGAGACATCTAGAGGTGTCAAGCTGCTCTCGTTCAAGTCGTTCACCTCCACGACCTCAGACTCCAAACCATGTCCACAAAGCATGAAGTCGACCACCTGCAACTCTTTCCCATCTTTGTTTTACTATCATTGATTTTCAAGCGTTTACATACTGTAGAAATGTTTTTGACATAGACGAGACATCCTATATTTCCTTGATGATGAAATAAGTTCCTTTGCTTAGAAGATTTTTGCATATGATAGGGACCCAAAATAACACCCTCACTGAAATAATGCACAAAGAAAGTGTGATAAAATAAGGAAACCGCGAGTCTTGCCTTGAAATTTTTGCTGGCGGCAATGAGATGCAAGGAAGTGTCGCCTTTGTGGTCCTTTAGATAGATCAATTGTTCCTTCTTGTGCCACTTCGGATGCTCCACCAACTGAACCAACACTTTAAATTGGTTGTTTTGCATGATGAGGTGAAGCGAGGTCTCCTCTCGGGTGGTTGTCAACGATAAAACGGGTTAGAGTTAATCGGGTCGGGCTGGGTCGGAGGGACGGACTCGGCACGTGCTGCGTGCGTGGTCGGCCGACGTCACAATGACGTCATCTGGCACGTGCCACACACATGCATTGATGACATAAGCCGGCGCATGCCGCGCACGTGGGTCGCACTCTCCTAGCACGGAAACGGAATGTGCATCGCACACAACTGGCACCAAAATGGCATGTGCGTCGCACGCACCCGGGGGAGACCGTATCAACCACATCTCAAAATCTCAACCGCCATCCGTGAAGTTACAAAATGTGATATAAACTCAACACAATTTATTAAGGAGATTCAATATAGCGGATCGCTTGTAGACATCACACAATCAAATGTAGAGAATCAAGGACATCAATCTAACATCTGACCTTGTTGAAAGCTCCAATACTATATTGCTAAAGGCTTGCATGTCTTAGAAAAAGCTCAAGAAAAGAGAGATACCATCATCATTTACAATCGTGAATTTTGTCCTTCTTCTCTAAGTCCTTCTCTAGCTTGTACATATCATCTAGGAGGTGCAATCGAAAAAGGCGTATCAAGAAAAAATTCATAACTACCGCCAACAGCCTCTATACCAGCAGAGGAATAGCTAATACAAGTAGCGTGAGGGGCCCTGCAGGCGAGTTTGAAGTTAATAGCAGGGATGTCATGAAGGTAAAGTAAGTTATAACCAATGCAATGAGAGATAGCATATGCGGTAACCTGACGGGGAGATCTTTGGTGAGGCAAATGATCATCTAGATTAACAAAACCCGAATTTGTTGCCACACAGGAAGAGGCCGTACACCACGAGCTCGACATTACTTGGAGGAGTGCCATAACTTAGAGTAATTCTAGTCACGTTATAGTTATAGTTTTTCTGCTCAACTTGCTTGGAATTTTTGTCCTTGACAACTTCTACGATTTTGGAGGTTGAAGCACGGATTGGTACATCTTGCTGACAATCACCGTAGCGACGACCAGCGGAGCGTTGTGTATTTCCCCCAAGGACTGTCCCCCTTGGTTTAATTTTCTAGATGTTGAACTTGATGATGATTGAGAAGCATTTGTGACTGGTTCCCCATCCGACTGGTGACCGTTACCTCCCTCCATATCGTCATTGTTCGCTGAGACTGGTGTTGAAGCGAGTGATTTTGATCATCCTCCTCTGCGTACAACTCCGTCTCGTGTGAGAATTTCTCTGATCTCTCTATCTCGTGCTCCCCTTGGTGAGGGAGTTGAGACATCTAGAGGTGTCAAGCTGCTCTCGCTCAAGGCGTTCACCTCCACGACCTCAAACTCTAAAGCATGTCCACGAAGCATGAAATCGACCACATGCAACTCTTTCCCATCTTTGTTTTACTATCACTGATTTTCAAGCATTTAGATACTGCATAAATGTTTTTGACATAGACGAGACATCCTATATTTCCGTGATGATCAAATAAGTTCTTTTGCTTAGAAGATTTTTGCATATGATAAGGACCCAAAATAACACCTTCACTGAAATAATGCACAAAGAAAAGTGCGATAAAATAAGGGAACCACGAGTCTTGCCTCGAAATTTTTGCTAGCGGCAGCAAGATGCAAGGAAGTGTCGTCTTTGTGGTCCTTCCAATTGATCAATTTTTCCTTCTTGTGCCACTTCAGATGCTCCACCAACTGAACTAGCACTTTAAACCGGCTGTTTTGCACGGCGAGGTGAAGCGAGGTCTCCTCTCGGGTGGTTGTCAACGATGGTTGAAGTCAATTAGGTCAGGTCGGGTCGGACGGACAGAGCCGGCACATGCCACGCGCATGGTTGGCCGACATCACAATGACGTCAGCTGGCGCGTGTCACGCACGTGTGTTGCACGTGCTTGGCACAGAAATGGCACGTGTGTTGCACGTGCCTAGCATCAAAATGGCACGTGCGTTGCACACGCCTGGGGGAGACCATATCAACCACATCTCAAAATTTGAACCGCCATCCATGAAGTTGCAAAACATGATATAAACTCACATCACAATTTATTAAGGAGATCCGATACAGTGGATCGCTTGCAAACATCACACAATCAACTGTAGAGAATCAAGGACATCAATCTAACATCTGACCTTGTCGAAAGCTCCAATACTATATTGCTAAAGGCTTGCATGTCTTAGAAAAAGCTCAAGAAAAGAGAGATACCATCATCATTTACAACCGCGACTTTTGTCCTTCTTTTCTAAGTCCTTATCCTTTGAGTCCTCATTCTCTGAGTCCTTCTTCTCTAGCTTGTACATATCACCTAGGAGGTGCAATTGAAAAAGGCGTACCAAGAAAAAATTCATCACTACCACCAACGGCCTCTGTATCAGCAGAAGAACAGCTGATACAAGCAGCGTTAGGGGCCCCGTAGGGGAGTTTGAAGTTAATAGCAGGGATGTTGTGAAGGTCAAGTAAGTTGCAACCATTGCAATGAGGGATAGCGTAAGTGGTAGCCTAACGAGGAGATCCCAATATGATTTCATATGCATAATCTTGTCGTCCATTAAATTTGATGGCCTCCCGCTTTGGTTTCTTCATCCATTTGTCTTCCCATTTCTTTGTCCTTCTCACAATTCTCACAAGCCATTTGCGTCTTTCAATGTCACACAAAATGTACGTTATGAAGATCCCAATATGATTTCATATGCATAACCTATCCTCATTGCCTTCACTTAAGCCAGCTTCCATGCTTTCTTGTAGCATCCTCTTGGATGAACAACAATGATAGTGGAGGGAGTTGAGCATCCCCAGGCATACTTTTGGTAGTGGAGTTTCACGCAAGCCCGAATACCTACTAAATGAGTTGCTAGAAAGAGTAAATTAAATCAAGGATGGAACTTTAAATGATCGGTTTCTAAAAGTCACGGCACTAATTTTTCAGCAAGTTGAATATTCTGCTCATGCAAATCTCTAAATGCCATATTTTCAGGTTTCCATTAGAGTTTAAATTAGTGTGCCGACCAAAAGAAAAGGATTTAAACCAACATGAATGTATGGATGGAACTTGCACATGTCCATCAAGAAATCAAGGTCTTCGGGGTTTTGTGATGATTTTGCGACAATAGATAATAACTACACGATAGAATAGACACGTGACTACTCAACAAGTCATGGTCTTTTAGGGTTTCCCATGTGTTTGAGTTTTGGATCAATACGCGTTTGAATGGTTCTTGGGCAGCCATGGTCTTTGCGCACATTTATTGGTGGTGTTAGGCCTTTGAAATTTCTAATTCATCCTAAGGGAAAGGTCGTGGGGCAATTTTCCAGTCTTTTTCTTTTTTTGACTCACAAGGCTTTGACTTATAAAGCAAAAGACATTGTCATTCCAATGCACTATGTGTAAATATCAAATCGATTGTGCTGACCATGCACTCCAATCTTAGTGGAAACACAAAAAGAGTAAACAACAACCGTCCTATTAACACTGCCTCTCATGACATAGTTTGGACAAAGTTTAATGCATGACTTGAACTGTAGATGGCATATAAATCTTATAACCTTAAAAAAATTCACCAAATTGCAGCCTTATTTTATCAAACTAACGGTCAAACTTGTTAAATTGGCCCATGAGCCTCATCTCAACCAAATTCAAGCCTCATCTCAACCCAAGTCCAACGGGGATCCTTCCTAAGAAGTTGTTAAAGCTCAAATCACAAATCAAACCTAGAAAAGTTAGACTTTTTAAAGGCTCCATTTGTTTCACGGAAAATTTGACAATTCTAGAAAATATTTTTCAAAAAGTCATTTTCTAGGAAAATGACAATATTTTTTATGTTTAGCTCAAATGTGTAAATGTACAAGAAATTATTTTCCATCAATTGAAAATGGAAACTTGATTTTATTTTTCTAAAAAGACATGAAGTATTCATGTGATATAAGGGATATCCAGCTGTTGAGGTCCTAGTCATAGGAGCTAGGATTTCTCAAGCGCAATCACTAGAAATTTGAGCATGAGCGCTAGGGACCCAAGCTCAGCCTTGATAGTCTCATACCTTGAGAGGGACTTGGGCATGAGAACCCAATATCCAAGTATGACCGTCAAGGAATTGGGCATGAGCATAGGGGTCTTGGACACGGTTGTTGGGGACAATAGCATTGGCATTAAGGTTTCGACTTGTGCATAGGCACCAAGGTCTTGAGCCAAACCTCTATGGACCTGGGCCCAAGTGTCAAATTGGGGTCTCGAGCCCGAACCTAGGCCCAAGGGGCCAATGACTTGGACATGGGAACTAGGTACAAAGGCATGGCCGCTTGGGAGGCACAAGCACCAAGGTGTTAGGCCTAAGCATTGGTGATTGGGGTGTATGGGTCGAGTACCCAGGCACAAGACACCAAGGTCACAGCCTAACCACCGTGGACTTGGGTTTAGTCATTGAGGACCTAAGCACAGGTGTCAAGTGCCAAAGTTTCTATCCAAAGAATGTTCTCTAGTCATATTATGGAAACTATTTTCTGATTTTTTAAACAAAATATTTTTCTGAATTTAATTATGGGTTTTTTGTTGAATCATTTTCCTAAACTATCAAATGTAAAAAATGAGGAAAATGTTTTCAATAAAAATTTCTTTTACAAAATAAACGAAGCCAAAATCTCATGTTTCGGATGGAATAGCTCCTTTAAATCCATTATTGTACAAATTTAGCACGGCCAACGTTAAATTGGCTCAAGATGGAGGTATAGGGCAAGTAAAAAGAGTATGGCTGGGCCTCACCTCAATCAAGCTTTCCAATTATTTTTTAGATGAGATACTAAAAACAAAAAACAAAAAACTAAAAATAAGAAGGTAGCCGGATGGGCAGGGTTGGGCAATTGCGCAAGGCCACAAGTTCGAGCTCGGGCACGACCTCTAAGAGGTCCAGGCTCAAGTAGGCCGAGCCCACCCACGCCCACTCAATGAGCATGTCCACTTAGAAGAATCCCTGCAAATAGAAGTGATCACAACATGAGAAGTCCATTGAGCCAAGCAAGCCATCATTTGGGCAAGCTCGACAATGCATTCTGACTGGGGCTTTGCCCATATAACAGTCTTTGTGCTAATATTATTCTAACAGCATATTGTGAGCTATAAACTCTTTAAGAAGTAGACCCTACAACAATTTTTAATTATTATTTATTTATTTATTATAGTGCAAAATAGGCTATTATTCTCATAGTTATATTGTCATGTAAGCATTTCTCTTTTGACTTGATGGATGGGGCCTGATTAGGCTCAATCAGCTCTTTCTTAATTAGCGGGACTGGCAAGCTAAGCTGTTCTTGAGCCCAATTCTGCCTCTTGGTTCTTTGCCTCCGCCCGATTGTCTTTTGATTTGTAGGTGGGCTTGGACAAGAGTTTTAGCCCACTTCCTGGCACAGCCCGCCTGTTAATGTTATCTTCACCTTTTGCCTAAGCCCATCGAAGCTCGTGGATCGATCCAAGTCTACTTTGGAAATGCAAGTAAATGCCCGCCATTCCTTCAATGAGATGACGATGTAGTAGACCTAATCATGGCCGAACGCCTCGGTCGCTCAGGCCTGGAAGTGCTATTTTATTCCAATACTCTACCCATCTAGAGATTCACCACCGGCAATTACTTTAGGCGGAAAATTTGATCCATATTCTGTTTTTGTTTAATATGAAATGGATTAAAATGGATGACGAAATTATGCCAGACTTCGATTTTGAATGGATCAGCCCATGAGCAAGTTTAGAAGAGACATGAGGCAAGTCCGCATGTGAAAATGTTAGTGCTTGAATATGATAAGGCAAGTCATGAAATGCTGAAAACTTTTCACTGCTAGTTCCAAAAGACGATGCACTATCATTTAAGGATCATGATTTTGGACATGACTCGAAATCAACATTCTAACAAGCTAGTTGGAATTTGTATTAATCGTGTTTCTGTCATAGTTTTCTCTCCCCGTTTGACACGTTTGTACTTGAGTTCAATCCATGTAACCTGAATTTGGCCTGTTTAGTCAAATGGGCTGTGTTGACTTGATTAACGACTTGATTCACATTAACCTAAATAGCTAAGCCTAAACTTATTCGAAGGTGCTCACGCAGCAACAATTGAATTGTTGTAGGAGAATGCTATATTAATCAGTATGACCAATGACATGTTGCATGTTATGCTCATCATAGGTGACCTCTTTTTTTGCTTTCTCCAAGCTAGACACCTTTACGGACACGAGTCTTTAATCAACGTAACTTTCCAGACATAACCCCAGCGTTCGAAACGGGAAACATCATATATATATTAGTCGACAAAATCAAGAATTGACTCATTTCGAATGGAATAATCTCCTTCCACTTTAACTTTCTTTTAGCCGTTCGGAGGAAACCTGATTTGTCTAATTCCCGACATTAGAAGAGCATCCCAGGATTAAACTTTCTATTGACTTGATTCTTCCGTTTTTTTTTTTTTAGTTACTTTCATTCATAAAAGACGAGAATTATAAGAAGACAATAGATAAGTTTCCGAACATAAAATTTCCAAAAGAGTTGAAGGAGAAAAGGACTTCCAATTTTGAGGAGCGATTTAGTCTTGTGCGCCTTCGCAAGCCAATCTGCAGCTTTATTGGCTTCCTGGAAGCAATGGGCAAACTTCGTCGTAACTGAATGGGCTAATATTCCTTTGCATTGCTCGATTATGGTCTTCGCATTCCAAGGAATTTCAGCCCAGCCCATGATGCTTTGCTCTATGGTCAAGATATCTATCTCGCACTTCACATTTTCCTTTTGTACTTTTTCAGTTCCATCTACTCCCACGTGCAATTCCTTTCTGAACTTCAGAAACTCCAACCCGTGCAAGACCACTAGGGCTTCGGCTTGAACAAGGGATGAAGCTCGGACTTCTCGCATGAAGCCATCGATGACTTGTCCAGTTTGATCTTGTAGTATTTCAGCTACCGATCTGATGTGTTCTCCTTGTACCCATGAGCAATCGACATTTAATTTCATCAACCCTCTCTCTGGCGGTCTTCATCTTCTCGGTGAGTCCAGATCTGTGGGTTTCTTTGCCTCCTTTTTCTTCTGCCATCTACTAAAGTTTTGGAGATGTGCTTGCGCTAGATCAACTATGGTGTTCGGATCCGATGGCTTAGCTTTGAAGATGAAGTTGTTTCGAGCTTTCCATACAAACCAAAGCACCGTCACAACAAGCTCATTCTTGGGTAATTCCTTGCTCCCTTCAAATCTCTCCATCAGCCATTTATCAAATCTAGAGATGATGTTGGGTTTACAGTTTAGATTGATTCATGGATCTGCCCATATATATTTTGTCCATTTGCAGAGTAAGAATAGGTGCTTGGTGGTCTCTGGATGGGTATTGCAGAGCAGACAAATCGGGTTAGGTAACACCTTTTGTTTATATAGGTTCTCTCTTGTTGGTATAGCATTTTGACAAATGCTCCAAATAAATATTCGCATTTTCAGGGGGACTGTGACTCTCTTCATCTTTCCCTCCTTTCTTTTGAAAACATGCAAACATACTAGTTTGTAGGGAAAAAAAAGAAAAAAAAAAGATTGACATGACTTAAATTGCACAAGCCGTATACTTCATATCCTCAATCACGGTCACCAATTTGCAGCATCATTTTATCAATCAACTCATCACTTTTTGGAATCTATTGTTAGAATCGGGGAAACACTTCATGGTCCTTGCTTTTGTTGTAGGCTCGACGAAGTTTCTCTTGATCCACCTTCCCCCATATTCTTTGATTATTTTCTTGGAGCTGTGCAAGCGAGATTGAAGGGAAGGGCGTGGGCAATGCAAGTTTTTGAGCTAGAAAAGCTTCCGAAACTTGTTTCATTGTGGGTCTTGACTTTGGATCCCCACTTAAGCAAGCAAGCGCCAAAGAAACTATCAGAACAATACTTCTTATGACAGAATTTTGTCTTGGAATTGGCAAGCGTGGATCTAATATTTGATTTAGCATAATATCATCTTGGAAAAGTGTTGGCAACATTAAGATGATATCACTTGGATGCTTCCCCATTATCGTTTCTATTGCTACCACTCCAAAGCTATATACATCGCATTTCTCATTAACAACCAAAGCATAAGCAAGCTCTGCAAAATGGAACAAAACATTGATGAATTATATGAGGCTCTAAACCAAGTTCTCAATGTTAGCTAGCGCATTATCAAATGATAAATTTTGTTAGCATGATAAATTGTCCATAGTTTTATTTACCACATGGCAAGTAAGGTATATTGATCTAGGTATGTACCTCTAGTTATAACATTCTAGAAAAGTATAAGGGATTGTTGCTCACCTGGTGCTATATATCCAGGAGTGCCTACAATAGTTGAAGTAAGATTAGATGAGAAATTAGGTTCTAGGAGTCTTGCCAGGCCAAAATCTGATAGGAAAGCCTGGAATTTGTTGTCAAGCAAAATGTTGTTGCTAGATATGTCTCGATGAACAATTGACTTAGCACAATCGTGGTGTAGGTAAGATAAGGCATGTGCCATATCCCAAACAATATTGAGTCTTTTAGGCCAGTCTAACTCCACCGCTTCAACATCATCTCTCAAAGCACAAAATAGACTCCCCCTTTCCATGTATTCATAAACCAAGAACATGCATTGTCTGTGAAAGCAGAAACCATGGAGCTTAATTATGCTTCTATGTCGTACTTCCGTCAAGTGTTTCACTTCATTTCTGAAGCTCTGATCAAAAGATGGGTCTTCTGCTTCAAAACGGTGAAGTTTCTTTAATGCCACAATTTTCTTATTAGGCAATTGAGCTTTATAGACACTACCGTAACCGCCAGTCCCAATGCAATATTTGATATCAAAGCCTTCTGTTGCATTGATTATGTCTTCATATGCAATTCTCCCATCATAATTCCATATTGACAAGAAATCTCCATTTTTTTCAACTATCTCCAATTGCTTGCTCATCGTTCTACGTCGAAGCATGCAGCAAGAGCAAAGAATTAAATAGAAAATGAATTCTATGGCCATCGGTGGTATAACTATAGCCATAAGCTCCCTAGACGCTTTTGGTGTTAAAGCTACAGTCATAAGCTCCCTAGACATTCTTTTGGAAAGTTCAATCTCTTTCAAACCTTCATTGCCTAGGAAAAATCCATAACGAACATGGGCCAGATTATTTGGAATATTTCCAATGAGATGATTGTAGGCCAAATTGATGTAATTTAATTTCAAAAGCATTTGAAATTTGGGAACTGTACCTTGTAGAGAATTGTTCTGAAGATTGAGATAGGTTAACATGACCAAACTCCCAAGTTCATGGGGGATTTTCCACAGAAATTGTTAAGGCTCAAATCAAGATGAGTGAGACTTTTCAACTCTCCTACTTCTGAAGGAATTGATCCATTGAAGAAGTTCCTTTGCAAATAGAGTTGTGCCAAGTTCTTCAATTTTGCTAAAGTTGTAGGGATCATGCCATTAAGCAAATTGAAACTGAGATCTAGGTATATCAACCTCTTCAAATTTCCCAATTCGGGAGGGATAGGACTATTGATTTGATTATCATGAATGTCAATAACTTCTAGCATGGTGAGGTTTTGAAGACAAAGAGGTAACTCACCGGTTAGGTAATTGTGAGACAAGTTGAGGTGCCTGAGCTTCTGGAGTGCACATATTTGAAGGGGAATGATATCGGTGAGGTGATTATTAGGCAGCCGAAGAGAGGCAAGATTTGGGAGTAGAGAGAAATTCATGTTGTTGAAATTTCTTGTGACCATGTAGTCATGTGGGCCTGGTTTTGGTATGTTTATTTCGATAATGCTTCCGGAATCATCACATGAAACACCAAGCCACATGCAATGTGATACATTGAGGCTCGTATCGGAGTCGAGCCACCACCCACTGCGAAGAAGATCATCTACCTCTATTTTGGTGGCAAGGGCAAGGAAGTTGTGGGAGAGAACCAACACAATAAAGATCCAAGTAGTTGCAGTCATCAGTTGGCGAACACGCAAGCCGATGAGTTTGCCTTCAAAATTCATGCTTGAGAGAGAGAGAGAGAGAGAGAGAGAGAGAGAGAGAGAGAGAGAGAGCTTGGGAAGTGGAGGACTTGAGTTTGCCGTGATACGTCTCTCTCCTTTTGCTTGGGAAGTGGAGGACTTGAGTTTGCCGTGATACACAGAAGGGCAATCCAAAAGAAATTACTTGAGTGGAGATCAATTCAACAAAATGACTTTGAAGGATCTCTTCTTTTGCTTGGGAAGTGGAGGGCCTGAGTTTGCCATGATATATGGAAGGGCCATCCAAAAGAAATTACTTGAGTGGAGACCAATTCAACAAAACGACTTTGAAGTCTCCCAAAGTCTCCCTGTATGAGACATCATTATCATGTGGTCACCAAGTGGTGGAGCCCCATGATGTTAGTGCAGGTCCAATTCACACTTTGCATTCCATGAAGCATACACACAATAATAATTGCTCTCCTCGGTCGCGCACGTAATTCTTTTCTGCCTTAGAATTTTGTTGTGTAACACATGTTACTTTAGTTTGGTCTCGAGAGAGGGGCCTAATGGACTTTACATCTTATATAAGAAATGATTGTTCTAAAGAGGACTCTTATCAAAATAATTCAATCATAACTTTCATCTTAATCAAAATCGTGTTGTTTTAAAACCTTGAATTAATGGCCAAGTGATTATACACATAATTTATATACAACGGATTCCTTCATAACATCTCATATTCATAATAATTTCACCAACCACCTTGTGGATGGAGATTTACTAGATCCACATGAAGAGGCGAATTACATGTGTTTGTGACATTTGTTTGAGTTAAATGGTCCAAATACCTTGTATTTAGAAAAAAAAAAAAAAAAAAGCCAAAAACGAAGAAGCTAACAACTTATTTTAGACTACATGTCAAGGTTTTTGAGGTTGTGATAGCAAGTCAATTACCCTTATTCCCATGAGCTAATACCTTGTTTGATTGTTCAATGTAAACAAAATTAGCTCTTATTTCCCATGAGCTGCTCTATCAAGGTGGATCACTTAAGTTACGCTAATGATTGTCGTGCTGGAAATTCCTACCTAACATTACTTTCCGATGAGCCACGTTGGATGATTTAATATTAATTTAATGCCACAATGGACTTTCAAGTAAGGAAAATCGTTAATGTAATTTTAGGTGTTTGGTTTTAAATTTACAGAACTAATTTTCCGACAAGCAAGATACTCCACTCATGCAATCTCTAAATTTAGTATTCGATTATAAATTAAATTAGAATACCGGCCAAAAATAATAATAATTTAACCAGATGCATGCATAATTTGAACTTTTTCGCATCCATCAAGAAGTCAAGGTGTTTTGGGGTTTTATATGTATTGACTTTTGGATTAGTACATGTTCAATGGTTCATGAAAAGTCATGATCTTTAAAACATTTCTATTGGTGATATCTGGTCCCAAAAATTTCTACCTGTCCTATTAGAAAAGTCATGGACCAATTTTTCAGCATTTTTCTTCTTTTAAGAAATTGCAAGGAACTGTAATTCCTTGAATGGTCAATGGAACAAAAAGACTGGAGTCAAAAAAAGGCTTCCGGCATATTTTGCCTAAGTTCAATTTTAGTGGGCCCAAAACCTATTTACAAGTTTTCCACCCCACCCATATTTTTGAATAGTCTTTTCTCATTTGATTTCTTTTGACCCCCATGTAACACGTTGTGTTCGACCAATTTGAGAACTTGCATCAATTATTGAGTAAATAAAGACAGACGATAATTATTAAGTTTCTAATAGAAAAATTTGAAAAGATTCAATGAGGTCGATATATGACTTTTTTTTTTTTATACAGGTGGCTTCTGATATTCCTCCTTAAATGGACGATCTGGGTCTGTTAAATCAATCCTGAATTGATTACACTTGGGTCTCTACGAGACAGGAAGGAGTTTCTATGAAAAAGTACCCTGAACCGTGAAATTTATCCAAGATATTAATTTCTTCTTCTGTATCGAGATTGCACTTAGTCAATTAGCTACTAACAAGACCGAGAAAATATTGATGCGCCAATTAGATTTTGACAAAGCTGGGCCAATAAGAATACGTGAAATGGTTCGACCTTTGGCATTTTTCATCTAAAAAATTATCATTCTAAAGAGGACTCTCTCATCAGAATAATTTGGTGACGACTTCCATCTAAATTCAAATAATAACATTGAATTATCAGCCAAGTATTAAACATTTAATATAGACATGATAGATTCGTTCATGATGTCTCATTTTCAAATTAACCTCCCTAGCCACCCTGTGGAGGGAGCTTTACTTGATGCATGAATAGGCAAATCGTGTGCATTTGTGACATTCATTTAAGTTGAACAATCTTGATACTTTGTTAATGTAAAAAAAAAAAAAAACAATTAATAATTTGTTTTGAACAAGATGTCAAGGTGTTCAGAGTTGATAACAAGTCAATTACCCTTATGAAGGTCAATCCAAAAATTCCACATTGTATCAATCGAACACCATACAAAATAAAATCAGCAATGGCTATTCATGCGAATAAAATTTCAAGTAGGGTGTCATGACATCGCTTGAATTTCGCAGTTTTGTATCTCAATAAAATTCAACTTTCAAAAGCAAATCATTTAAATTACATTGGTGATTTTTTCACCGAAAATCCTACACTGCATTAATTTCCTACGACCACGTTGGGTAATTTAATAGTAAATTAATGCCATGATGGATTTTCAAACAAGGATATGGTTGATTAACTTGATTGATTGGTTTTCAAAAAAATATGCCACTCATTTTGGAGCAAGCAGAACATATTGCTCATGCAAATCTCTGATTTTTAGTTTTATGATTTAATTATAATCCAAACAAGCATTTTTATAAAAAAAAAAAAAATTTTAAACTGGTATGCTTGTGTAGATGGAAATTGTACTCATGCATGTATGGGCCCAAACCTAAGCTCGGGGTCCAATGACTTGGACGTGTGAGCTGGGTACTAAGGCATGGTCGCTGGAGAGCAAGGCATGAGCATCAATGTCTTGCATCCTGGCACTAGTGACTGAGCATAGGAGACATGTACCTAGGCACAGCCACTAGGTCCCATCCCAACCTCTGTGGACCTAGGCCACGCCTTCAAGGACCAGTCCATGGGTATCAGGCACTAAAGTTTCTAAACCAAATGTTGGAAGATTTAATATTACATTAATGCTATGATAGATTTTCAAGTAAGAAAAATCGCCAATGTAATTCGAGTGATTGATTTTTAAAAGTTATGGCACTAATTTATTGCCAATGTAATTTGAGTGATTGGCTTTATAATTCAATGAGATTTTAAACAAGCTATATCAGCCAAATGAAAAGAAAAAAAAAAAAAAAAAAAAAGAAAAGAAAGAAAGAAAGAAAGAAAGAATGTAACAAGTGTGCATGTATGGAAGGAACTTGAACACATCCATCAAGGAGTCAAGGTCTTTTGGGTTTTATATGTGTTGACTTTTGGGTTAGTACGTGTTCAATGGTTCATGGAAGTCATGGCCTTTATTGGTTATGTCTAAAAATTTCTAACCCATAGTAAGGGTAACATCATGGACCAATTTTCCAACCTTTTTTTCTCTTTTTGACTAACAATCCTTCAACTTATTGAGAGAGAGAGAGAGAGAGATCAAAAAATTTCTAACCTACCGTAAGGGTAACGTCATGGACCAATTTTCCAACCTTTTTCTTTTTTTGACTAACAATCCTTCAACTTATTAAGCAAAAAATTTCAACCTAGTTCAACCAATTTTCCAACCTTTTTCTTTTTTTGACTAACAATAAATTGTAGATGCCTTGTAATATTAAAATCTTACCAAAACAAATTCATAGATTAAATTGCAATATCAAATTCCAAACAAATTATAGACCCCCATGTTCATTACTAGGAGGCTATCATCAATATGGAGGAAACCCCTTTTCATGGTGCATAGTTCTTGCACCAATAAAATAAAATAAAATGGTGTATAGTTTTAATTGACATCCCCTCAACAATCTTGTAGCTCATGAAATCCAATGGCCTTCCGCTTTGGCTTTCTCATCCATTTGGCTTGCCTTTTCTCCGTCCTTCTTACAGTTCCTTTAAGCCATTTGGGTCTTTAAATTTCACACGAAATGCATGCTATGAAAATCCCAATATGATTTCATATGCATAACCTATCCTCATTGTCTTCCACTCAAGCTAGCTACCATGCTCTGTTGTAGCATCCTCTTGGATGAAGACAATGGTAATGGAGGAGGATGAGCATCCTCAAGGCATACTTTTGATAGTGGTCTTTCACATAAGCCTGAACTCTCCTTTAACGTGTCGCCTGAAAAAGTGCTCAAGTGAGTTGGTTCTTGGAAAGGTCCAAGTATCCAAGAGATGCCAAATCACCAATACTCTAGAAATTCTCCATTAAGTTTGTTTGAAAATAGATCAAACCGCCTAGGTCCACTCACCAAATGCCTGGGCTTGGCCCAAATCTGTACCTCATGTGTGGCTCAATCAACTTGTTTGAGGCCAGAACTTTGGGCTTGGGTAAGACCCTCACGGCCCACCCGAGACCATCGAGTTCACCTATCCCAAAGACATGAATGAGGGCCATATTGTTTAGCTCTCTAGTTAATGCTCTGACCGATTTCGGACGAGTGAATTGTCAAGGACAAGACACAGTTGATAATTGTAGATCTCTCAGGACAGAGCTTTACCAATGTCACCCTGTCGTTCTGCACAAGAGAAATGGATTCCACGTGGCTGATTGGGCCGCAAGAGCCCATCGAGAAAAGAAGGCTTCGAAGCGATGGGTTCTCGTGCCGATTGATCTTTCTCAGATCGCAAAAGGGGACGGAAAATTTTGCAGTTTGGTACATGAGGAGAGAACAAAGTGCATGATCTCACATTGCTACCCCTCAGATTGGTTTGGTTCACATGAGCCGTCCTAGGATTCTAATTGTATACATAGAGACAAATCCAAGGGATTAGAAAAGACAGTAAGAAGGAATTATCAGCAGTGCTGGGGATGCGTTCCGGCTCACGCCTCAAGAAGAAAACGCTACTCTTTTGCCATGATTTATGTTTGATAAGCCAATTTTATTACCAAATTATGTTCTTGATTTTTTTAATGAGATTACATTTTGCTCGTCTTTCATGCTACTTCATCGAGGGTGTTCGTTTGGAATGAAGTCGGAAAGAAGTTTCCTTGCTCTTTCACAGTCTACTAGAAGTTAGTTCTTGCTTGCCTGACCAAGTCTAACCCTCAAATTCAACCAAAAAAAAAAAAAAAAAATAGACCATGTGTCAAGAAATAATGCGGAAGAAAGAATTGTATAAGTTTTGTGTATTCCTCCGTATATTACTATATGGAATAATGAAAAATTTAAGGTAATATAACGATAGAATATGCAATTTAAGATATGTAAAATTTAATGAGTTATCTAAAATATCTCTAACATCCCTTCAAACTCAAAGTGACATTAAAGAAGTTGTTGGGGAAACACCTTGTGATATTGTGATGATTACAAAATTATCCTTGGCTTAGTATCTACTTGATTAATGTGGGTGTTCATTATGATGAAGTTGTAATCGTTTCAAAAAGACTGTGATAGCATTGTTGGTCTCTAACACCATGCTCATTGAGTTATAAAAGACTATTCATGATGAATTAGTCGTTTGTGATTCAAATACTAGTGATGGTATCGAGCAAGAATCAAAATCCAAGACCAATTGAAATTTCTCACAATTAGATGGAAATATCTCTCCTTGACAATCATACATACCCCAAAAGACATCTTGATTTTGGCTTTCTTTTTTGGGGGTGATACCAAAGATCAAACTTGTGAACAGCTGGTATTGAATGGACTTAGGATCGGCAAACGACATTGATGGTTGAGCCCGTGGGATTGAATTTAGGCTAAGGGAAGTGTATAGTTCCACAATTGATCAAAACAAACTAGGTAGCTATCTTATCTCATTTCCTCATTTAGACTATGGTGTGCAAAGCAACAAATAAAACAATAAACCCACAATATCTTTTTCTATCTGGACTTGTTCATGGCCACTTAATTCTCCCTAGATATCTTGGGACAAAATAATTCCACATAATTCGAGCCAAAAGTCTCTAATTGCATTAGATCCAGGCATTCCTTTTTCAAGTTTTATCAAATATTTAGATTTGATTGCCTCGAATCTTGCATCTTCCCCTCTTCTAAAGGCAAGTTTGAAGATAGAGTGGACCTTTGCTCGACTCATTCCTTCAAGAGGTGGCCATTCTTTGGGCAATGAATGTTCTACTCTTACTAATTTTTTCATTAAATTAATGATGCATCTAATACACACACCAAATTTACTTCTTTTTTTTCTCGTCACTGAATTGCATTCCTTGACTTAAACTGAATTTCAAACAAATCAGACTGAACTTATCAAGACAAAGGTCGACTAAGCTCGTTCATGTGTAATTTCGTATATCCAATAGTCACGTAATAGATAAGAATTCTCTTCTAACTAGCAAGACCATATAAAAAAAATTATGATTTACTTATGATCGAAGCAATCATTGGATCTCTTCTAATAAGAATAGACAAACGAAGCTATCATAACTAATCTCCATTTGCATGGGCTTTTCAAACTGACCGCAGAAGCCACGGTAACTAATCTCCATTTGCCAGCTTCCCCATGTGCCAACGGACGCCGCCACGTCGCTGTCCCCCCGTGTTGTGGCGTCAAGCTGGAAGGGAGGGAGACAAGGGCCCACGTCCCAACTTGGGATCTTAGGCGCTGGTAATTAGTCAAATTTAGGAAAACCCAATTAGATATAAACGATGAGATTATGGGTGCTTCCTTCGTTGCCGACGGCCAATCACCCGTCCCAAGTTGTTCGAAGTTTGGTTGCTTCCCCGTCGGCGAATGGCGGCACTGTCTCTTTCCGTAGGGTTCTTTTAGGCATAATAATCCCTTCGACGTGGCGGATTAATTACGTTGACGAACCCTCGGATCTCGGCCGTCGGATCCACTAAGGTTGCCCAAATCACGTGAATTCCTTAAGGCAATGGCACTTTTGGTGCATTAAATTTTCTGCCTCCTTGATCTTGTGCTAATTTTTCTTTATGCACCTTGATCTTATGCTAAATGTTTAAAAGACCTTTGCATGATGCTCATACGAATTCACATCGTATCAGTAGGACACTATACAAAATAAAATCAGCAATGGCTGCTCATATGGATAAAATTCCCAAGTAGGGCGTCATGACATTGCTTGAAGTCATAGTGTCTTGATAAAATTGGCAAGATAAGGATACTAACAATGTCATAACTTTTACATGGCACTAATTATGATGTCATACATTTTGAAGCAATTGTTTAAGTATCACATTTTTAAAAAGCAGATCATTTAATTTTTTTTTGTTGATTCTACTCTACTTCTATTCTAACTCTCATTTTCAGACTTTTGCCTTGCCTCCTTGCAGGGCGTGGGAATCGAAACCCACTCTTGAAATTAATTTGTTCCCATTCCAACCCTCTAAGAAGGTGGGGATTCGAACCCCCCACCTCTCCCTTCCAAGTTGGAAGGGTGGCCACTGGGGTAAACCCCAATGGTTAGATCATTTAAATTACTTTGGTGATTTTTGCACGAAAATTCCTATGCTGCATTAATTTCTTGGTAGCCATGTTGGGTGATTTACTATTAAATTAATGCCACAATGGATTTTCAAGCAAGGATATCACCAATGTAACTTAATCAATCAGTTTTCAAAAAGTAATGCCATGATTTTCGGGCAAGCTAATATACTGCTCATGCAAATATCTGAATTTTGCGATTTTTTATGATTCAATAAAAATTCAAACAAGCATTCCGGCCAAAAGAATAAAAAGAATTTAAACCAGCATGCATGTATAGATGGCAGTTGTGCACATGCATGTATGGGCCCGAACCTAAACCCGAGGTCCAGTGACTTGAATGCAAGAGATGGTTACTAAGGCACTGGGGTCCTACCCTAACCTTTATGGATCCAAGCCCAGTCGTCAATGACGCATGCATGGGTGTCATGCAGTTTATGTCCAAACACTGATCTCTAGTCAAATAATGAAATATATTTTCTGATTTTCAAAAGAGAAAATAATTTTTCTCAATTTAAGTATATGTTTTTCGTTGAATCATTTTCCCATGCAATGCACACGTCAAAATTAAGGAAATTTTTTTCTGACAAGAAAATTTTTATGAAATGAATGAAGCCAAATCTCTTGTTTTTGATGGATTAGCACTGTCGAATCCGTTCCCATACAAATCTCTTTGTAAGATGGAGGCTTGACAAAAGGAGCTACGGCGGCCTCATCTCCATCAAGCTTTACAAACTTTTTAGCTGAAATTCTAAAAGTAAAAATTAAAAATAACAAGGTAGCCCGAAGGGCATGTTTGGGCACTTGCCCAAGCCTGCAACTTCGAGCCCGGGCAGGACCTCTAAAAGGTTCGGGGTCAAGTAGAATAACTAAGGACATGTTGCAGACTGTGATCATCATGGGTGACCTCTTCTTTTGCTTTATGCAAAGCTAGACACCCATATCGACGCGTCAAAGGACACGACTCTTTAATCAACGTAACTTTCCACATATAACCACGGCGTTTTAAACAGGGAATGATCTGCAGAAAAGATATGGGTGGACGAAACCAAGAGATTGACTCACGCAAGTAGTTCAGGATCCTTGCTTTCTTGTAGGCTTGATGAAGTTTCTCTTGATTCACCTTCCCACCATACTCCTTGATTTTATTTTTTTGGGAGCTGCACAACCGAGATTGAATGGAAGGGCTTGGGCAATGCAAGTTTTGGAACTTGAAAAGCCTTCAAAACTGGCTTCATCATGGGTCGTTACTTTGGATCACTAGGCAGGCAAGAGCAAGAGAAACTACCATAAAAATACTTTTTGCGATGGAATTCTCTCTTGGGATTAGCAATCGTGAATCTAATATTTGATGTAGCATAATATCTTCTCTAAATAGTGTTGTCGGCATTAAGATGATATCACCAAATGTTCACCCATTATTATTTTCATTGTTACCACTCCAAAGCTGTATATGTCGCATTTCTCATGATGACTAAAGTGTAAATGAGTTCCCAAAAAAAGAACAAAAGGTTGATGAATTATATAAGGCTCAAAACCAAGTTCTCAATGTTAGCTTGTGCACCATCAAATGATAAATTTTGTAAGCATGGTAAAGCGTCAACGGTATTGTTTATCGCATGGCAAGTAAAGTATATCGATCTAACTATGTGCCTCTAGTTATAACACTCTAGATAAGTATGGAGGATTGTTGCTCATACGGTGCTATATATCCACGAGTGCCTATGATAATTGCAGTGAGATTAGAATTAAAATTAGGTTCCAAGAGTCTTGCTGTGCCAAAATCTTATAGGAAAGCCTGCATTTGTTGTTGAGCAAAATGTTGTTGCTAGATATGTCTCGATGAACAATTGGCCGAGCACAATTGTGGTGCAAGACAATGCATGTGCCATATCAAAAACAATATTGAGTCTTTTAGACCAGTCTAGCTCCACCGCTTCAATGTCATCTATCAAAGCACAAAATAGACTTCCCCATTCCATGTATTCATAAACCAAAAACATGCATTGTCTATGTAAGTAGAAATGGTGAAGCTTATTATGCTTCTCTATTGTACTTCTATCAAATATTTCACTTTATTTCAGAAGCTATGGTCAAAAGATGGATCCTCCACTTCAAGACGGTGAAATTTCTTCAATGCCATGAGTTTCCCATTAGGCAATTGAGCTCTATAAACACTACCGTAACCAGTAGTCCCAATGCAATATTTGATATCAAAGTCCTCGGTTGCATTGATTATGTCTTTATATATAATTCTCCCATCATAATTTCCATATTGACAAGAAATTTCCACTTTTTTCCACAGTCTCCGATTGCATGATCATTATTCTATATCAAAATGTGACGTAATTCCAAAGAATCAAACCGGAAATAGCCATTGATATAAATAACCGTATCACTTCGGTAGAATTTCTTCTAGAACCATCAATCCCTCCCAAACCTTCATTGCCATGGAAATCTCTTTCGGGAACATTCAACAGATTATTTGGAATTTTTTCGTAAGATGGTTGCACAACAAGTCGATGTGATACAAGTTGAAAAGTTTTTAAAAGTTGGAAATTGAACCATGTAGAAAATTGTTCTAAAGAGGAGATAGTTTAACTTGACCAAACTCCCAAGTTCACGAGGGATTTTGCAAATCGAAACTGAAATCTAAGTGAATCAGCCTCTTTAGATTTCCCAATTGATGAGGGATAGAACTAGCGATTCGATTATGATGAATGTTAATAACTTCTAACATGGTGAGGTTTTGGAGACAAAGACGTAACTCACTGGTAAGTTCATTGTAGGACAAGTCGAGCTGCCTAAGTTTCGAGAGTGCACATATTTGAAGGGAATGATACTAGTGAGGTAATTACCAGGTAGCCAAATAGAAACAAGATGGAGGAGCAGAGAATGATACCTGCTGCTCACATCACGTGAATAGGAAATTTGTTGTGGTAGGTTCATTTTGACAACGCTTATAGAATTGTTGCATGAAATGCGCAACCACATGCAATGTGACAATGAAGTGTTGCTCGTAATGTAGTCAGGCCACCATTTATTGCGACGAAGAGCATTTACCTTTGTTTTGGTGGCAAGGGCAAGGAAGTTATAGGAGAGAGCCAACACAATAAGGATCCATGTAGTTGTGGCCATCATCTAGTGAACATGCAAGCCAACGAGTTTGCTTATAGGATTCAAATGAACATATGGAATATCTTCACACTTGAGAGAGAGAGAGAGAGAGAGAGAGAGAGAGAGAGAGAGAGAGAGAGAGATCTCTTCTTTTTAGCTTGGGAAGTGGAAGGCCTAAGTTTGCATTTTGTGGTAATATAGAAGGGGGCAAATCCAAAAGAAATAAATATGTGGAGATCAATTCAACATAATAACTGGGAAGTCTTCAAATGACTAATTGAAGCCTTGTCTCATCGTTAGGTGTGTTAGCTCAGTTCACTCCCATATAAAGAAAGCCCTATGGATAGCAAGCTCAAAAGGGCTTGAGCTCATATGATAAGCCATATGGAAAAATGGAGTTTGTCACTATCTTTTAAGTGGTAGACAAAAAAGTTAGTAAAGACACAGTAATAAGAGAGAAAGAGCAAACATAAAATTTGGGGTTTGAGGATTAGTTTGATTTACATCAAGCTGGCATTGAGGTCGATTTGTGGTCTGATTGAGCTCAAATTTTGTTAACATGTTTGTAGCGCACTCTTCTTGAATCTAGACTACTTGATTTTCTTTTGAAGCTCCCTAGACTAGGGTTTTCATTGGTTGATTAAAACTTGCATTTTTGGTTAGATTTATCCTTGATCTCTTGTGAAATTTATGTGTATTGCCAAAAATGATGCTCTTGAGGTTTTTATTGCTATGTATCTCTAATATTTAACCAAATATTAACCTATTTCACCCGATTTTATTAATAGTGAAGACTTTTGCGTGAACTCCGGTCCTGTGGTTTTTTTTTATCTCCTCACACCAAAGAGGTTTTCCATGTAAAAAAAATTGCCTTGTGTTTGTGTGCTCGATATTTATTTGGCTCTACTATATTGGTTCATATTAGGTTTGCACAAGATGAGATATTATGCTATTACATTGCGTTAATCCGATATTGCTTGGGTTATTACTATTCTCCCATCAAAGTGGTATCAAAGTTTTGGTTATTACTTGATTTTTCTATCTTGTGTTAAACAATGGAAATGAATATGAATAGAATGGTTACATTGAATGGTTCAAATTATCATATTTGGAAATTTGAACAGGAAATATGTCATGTCCTGATCCACTACGGCCGTGCAATGACCCTCACTTGACATATACTTTCCTTTTGATCATTTACTTACAATGTCCTAGGAGGTATCGTTGATCCATTAGTAATAATGATAAAATGCACAAGCAAAAGCATAAATGATTCACCCAATCAACAAATAGGGATAATTAAAAGCATACTATATATATATATATATATATATATATATATGATGCACCGGAGGGTCATCATTACACACAAGCCATATTCACAAGGTTAACCACACCAACTTAAACCTATCCAAGCTTCATCACCTCCGATTTGCCCAAGAGCGTAGCCATGACCGTCTCCAAAAAGGGATTTGGGGTAGACCTAGCACCTCTAGTATTAAAGGGCAGTCCCAAAAAGTGTTAGTAATCAAACTACTACCTAATTAGCTAAAGGCTCCAGAATCCAATCCGGCTTGACGATCATTTTAGGGTCGAGCTCAATGTGACATCCTGATTTTTTCCGGTCCTGTTTTCGATTGAATAAGCTAGGCTTTTCATCGACGCACCTATAGTTCTTTTCTTTGAATAGGCCACTCACAAGATAACTAGCCTATTAGGTGAAGCCGTTAAGGGATTTTAATGCAATAGACTTGAGAATTCGATTAGTAATCGATTGCTCGATCATACTAATCTACTAGGGTCATTACGGTATTGTCAAAATTGACTAGAGATCATAGATAGGTTGATTTAGCTGAGATACATGATCAAAGTATGGATGATTCCACTTGATTGCAAAATTCTCATCGATTGACATTAGACCGATTTTTCTGTAGTTTTGGGTACCCTATGTCTGTACTTGAAATCTGGAGATTTTCATGACCACAGAGGGTCGCCAATGTATCAAAGATGTACATTGTGACTTGAAATAAATCGATCATGGGCCAATTGCATTAAAAATTCCGGAAAGCTACTTGGTGAGTTAAGTCACGCTAAAATCGCACTAGATCGAAATTAACTGCGAATTTGAATCCAATTTTAGAAATTGAAAGTTCTGTCATGTCACGAGTCATTTTAGGAATGTTGACTCATCATCCAAAGATTTTTTTGCAAACCGAGAGTTTTGGCGAAAATGCAAAATAGGGCCGTTTTTGTCTGGAAAATTCAGAGGACCGTTTTCGATTACGTTTTTGGGATGCAAGTTGGTTCTATTGGCAAGGAAAAATGTCAATTTGATCGTGAATATGTTGGTAGATTTTATAGGACCAAAATTAGCTTCAATTGAAGAGAGATTGGTTCAATTTGGGGGATTTGGTGTCCAAATTCGTATGCCATGTCCACCACCACCTTTTGGATCATTTGGGATATGTTCTAGAGAGAATTTTGTGCACAAATTTGGTTGAGGATAGGGTTGAACTGGTGGGGACAAAGCAATGATCAAGAGGGAGATATTTGGCCAAGGGGGTCCCTCCTTTGTATAGCTATCTTCCTCTTCTTCTTTAACCGTTTGCTTTCCCCATGAGTGACACTTTGAAGCTCTGAAAATTCCAGAGAACCAAGCAGCACCCCCCTCTCTCGTGACCATCACCCGAAGTCCTTGAACCACCGTCACGTCGCCATGAGCACAGCTTGGCGCCCGCTTGCCTCGCACCCCAGCCATGTGTTCCTAGCTACCCTTCACCCCTATCGACAAAAAGCTTGGCCTCCATCCATTTGAGCTAGCCACCATATGCCACCGTTCAACCACCGAGAACGCCCACCTAGCTATCGGTCCTCCTCCGGTTGCCGTTCCAGCCCCGGGCCAGCAAGCTCAATTCTTGGACATAACTGAGCAGCCCGGTCCAATCATGGGCTTCAAGGCCCATTTTGGACCCATTCCGGGTCCGGCTTGGTGTCCTTTTTGGAGTTTGTCATCCGTCTTTGCCTTGCTATCGATGTGGACTCACCAAAACGCTACACTAGTGAGTTTACTCATTAATCTCCACTTAGGGAGTTAATTATACTCAAGGATCGATTAGTTTATATTAAGTATGGATTATGTGGTTAGTTAGAATGGATTAGCAATTTAATTAATATTTATTACATGTTAGATGGTTAGAGTAGTGTAATTAGAAACTAGATAAGCTATAGTATTTATCTAGATAGGTTCGAAAATTTTCTAGGCCCATTTCGTATTTAGTTAGGCTTTTCAACCTAAGTTGCATTTATTGGTATTTATTAAATTAATTTTGGTAATTATTTAATTAATTATTATTTTCTGGAAATTAAACCGGAATAGTCGATGACTAGAATTTTGTGTTGACCACAATGGTATGGTTGGTTTATTTAATTGAGTGTTGGATTGTGCAAATTGAGTGTTGATTGTAATTTTGGGTATTTATCCCAAATTTTTATATTTTCAGTACTTAATTAGAAAATTTATGGGCATTGGATTATAATGCCAAAAATGTTTGTATTGACAATATACTCGGTGAGATTTATGAAATAAAGATATTATACTTTTGGTTGAGGCCTACTGTGTATCCACACATAATTATTTTCATTGGGTATATTTTAATCTGATGAAATTCGACCAAGTTCGTTATTTAATTGGGGGATTGGTGTGTAAGGCACATAGTTCTTGTCCGGGGTGAGTTTATCGTAGTTCAGCTTGTGTGAGCATTAGGTTTTCAGCTTGTGAGAGCAGTATACTTTATCAGCTTGTGTGAGTAATGATCGTTTATCAGCTTGTGAGAGCAACAATCCATATATCAGCTTGTGGGAGCTACTATTTATTTATATCAACTTGTGCAAGCTATTATCTATCATTTTCAGCTTGTGTGAGTATGGTTTGTGTTGATGGTACCATATAGATAGTATTGAATTGATAGATAGTATTGTTTGGATCAATTGATAGATAGTATTGTTTAGATCAATAGATTGTTGGATTGAGCAATCGTTGGTATTGAATGATTGATTGGTTGAGATTTATGAAATGTATTGACTTACAGGAAGGAACTAAGGCAAAGGTAAGTCACCTATCTCTTGTGTGTATAGCTAGCCTTTAGGCGTATTTCCTTCATAGTCGAAGTTTAGGGGATGAACTTGCTAAGACATTGTTTCACCCTGTCGTGAGCTTAACTTTTCAAGTTCTTAGATGGCGAATCCCCCTGAGCATCATGGTTGTCCCATGAGGGTTACCGAGCGGGTTTCTAGTTACCCTGACCCTAGGAGTTTCTGGGTTTATGAGATTGTTGTAACCACTGTCTGGATCGAAAAGGTTCCACATCAAGAGATACCTAATTGATTTAGAGCGTGGTTCCGCTATGCTCCCAACGGTGTTAGGCTAGGTCCCCTTAGGACTTTTGATATCCTCGTTGTGGTAATTGATGTTGCTCTAGAAGAGGAACTAGCTGACTCTCCTGATGGCATAGTGGAGAACCCACCGTCCTACCCGGCTTCGGTGGACACGGAAGAATCGGCGAACGAGTCAGATTAGCTAGTCATATGATAGCTTGTTTCGAGAATCGACCTTTTTGTAGACCTTGTAAATATCAGCTAGTAATATATATGATTTAACATAACATGTAAAAAGGTGTGATTTGGTTTTTGAAAATTGTGGCCCTACTTTTCTATCCCATCTTTGTGTTGTCTAGGGATTTATTTATTTGCTTTTGCATGTGCATTAAAAATTGAATGGGTTGGCGACGTGTCTTGGGATGTCGCAAATTAATCGACCACCGAGGGATGGGCATGTGCTCGAGGATCGAGGCGTGACACTCAAGGTCGGACACCTCCCATTGGGAACGTCCATGTCCATGGCATCCCAATCAATGTCTCCCCTTGAACTCCCGGCACCCGATAGACCATTGAAACCGTGGATGGGACCGTGGCTCACATCCTTTACCTAGAGCGAAATGGTGAGCCACTAGATTTGGGAGTCCCTCGTTGACCCAGATGGTCGTGACATAGCACATGTAACGCGCATTGGTCTCCCCTAGTAGATACTTATTCACCTTCTAGTTATGCTTTACGAGGAGTCTGAATCATATCTTAACGTAGAGGCTCAGCTATTCTTAGGGCCTATAAATATTTAACAAACAACAATGAAATAAACTCAATGAGTGAACTTCCTAAATCTCACGTAGGAAAGCCACTCACCTCAAAAGCACCCTAAACATGCCAGTTATCTATCAATGTCAAAACATAGCAAAAGTTTTCTCACTTTACCCTAACTATTCACTTGAAAATGAATCCACTTAAGGTCATCAACACAAACACATAAGCAATTCCCATAAAACTTTTCATGCTCTTGAGCCAATCATATGAATGCGCAATATAGTATAGTCATGCACCCATGCCATGCATTAATACGGATCTAATCACTACAAATCTTATGCACTTTCCACAAAAATATGTCTAGATTATTATGGCTGCTCAAGGCCCAAGGCCAACTTAAAGGTTCACAGTCATCTAGCGTAATCGAGCATCATCTTGCCCCATTGAGCATGACAATGTCTTGCATAAACACATCAAGATGGCATTTATGTAAGGAGCTTTGTTGGAAAATCCATTTGTGAATAGGATCTTGTTGACTTGAGGGAAACCGAATTGAATAGAGCATCGTCCTACATAAATGCATCAGGACGGGTTCATTGCCTTGCGTAAATGCATCAAGTCTTTAGGTGATCACATGGGCATACTATCACACAATTTATTTTATATCTTTCTTATTAATTGATGTGATGCCAATGCGGTATGCAACAACCTTTCCCATATGCCAACATGTCATACGCTTGCCTCATTTTATATCACATAAATGCACCATCTGATTCACAAGTCCATGGCATCTAAGTCATTCATCGAAGTAAGATAAATCATCATACTCAAACATAAGTCATTAAAAATCACTTATCATATGCCATTATAAACTATCTAATAAGTCATTTTTTTTTTATTAATATAACATATCACAATACTACAACATATTTTAATAACATGCCTTGTCATAGCGTCACGTCATATGACACATATCACCATGTAATAGTCTATTACCCTAATATGACTTATAATAACATATTACACTTCACTTATCATAACCTAATAACGTATTGCGTAATTACTTATCACATAATGATAACTTATCTAACCAAAAAGTGATAACCTATCGATAAAAGTCAATAACCTATCATGATAACCTAGTGCCCTAAACATGATAACTAATCATCAAAACTCGATAACCTATCATCCAAAACTCAAAACTTATTGAGACAACCTATCGAAATCCTATGACCACTTATCATATGAAACCCACTTATCACATCAACAAAGCACCATTTAATCCTTAATCTAGTCATAAACTAGCTCCAAAATGCAACAATGATCCTATTCAAGGCTAAAAGGCCACTCACACCCAAGTCCTAACTTTAAAAGCATCAAGGGAGGAGCAGCAAGATTGGCTACAGCAATTGAGGCTGTTGGCCACGGCTGGACAGCAGCCTTTTCATCTCCAAAATGCCAACATGGTTGCAAAAAATGTTGGCGCGAAAGGTAGTTTGTCATCGGGGGTGTGATGGACAGGTGCCGATGACGGAAATAAGAGGAAAAATAAGGGAACAAACTTGAGATGGAGATGAAAATGGAGGTGGGTGTTTCGGTGGTGTCAAGAGGAGAGAAGGGATGAGTTTGAGAGCAATCAAGTATGGAAATGAGAGAGAGTGCTAATGGTAGGGGGAAAAGGAGAGGAGAGAGAGTGAGATATCTTTGCCCATTAATGCACATCCGATCTAGATCCCTTGAATCCCTCTCATCCATGTAAATGGAGCTTCTTGAAGAAGAAAAATCCAAGCAATAATGGAGGATATTTGCACTTGATTGAATAGGTTTAGGATAGGCTAGCTTAGGCTAGATTGGCTGCAAGCTTCTTCATTTGCCGCCCCCTCCTTTGGCTAATGCCAACTTTGCCCTTTTGCCCTTAGTTGAATGGAAGGACAATTTGGTCATTTTACCAGCATTGCACACTATTCACTCATCATCCACATACTTGGAAGCAATTAATGCCAAGATTGTGTAATGATGACTTGATGGACTTGGAGAGTCCATGGCCCAACCTTGGGTGACATTTCGGTTTCAACCTATGAGAAATGGTTGTAAATTTGGTGTGCCAATGGCAAGGATAAGCCATGGATCATTCCAAGATTTAGTTAGATCAATTGAAGGAATGGTCATGGACCAATCCTATGACCATGATCATGGACCCAAGCATTTCGGTTGATGGATGACTACCTGACCGTCAAGATTGATCGAGAAATGGTCACAATAATCATGTGTCAATCAACGACCATGGATTGGTCCAAACGGTCATGCGCCGTTCATGGATGACCATGATTTAGCTCAATACAACCATGTGTCGAGCATAAATATGATTGATCTTGAACAATCACATGAAAATAAGGAGTTGGCCTGGATGAAGCTTACGGCTAATCTTAGATTCAATCTAATTGATTGAAGTCGATCCAAGGGCTGGTCATTAAACCCATGCCTTAGGCCACCTATTTAGCCAAGAAAGGTGACTTGACCTATGACAACTAAACCGAGGGAGGCTTAGCCATGAACCTCAAGTGTGTTGAAATGGTCATTAGGGATGTACACAAAAGACTCTTACCAAATCCCAGGTTGCTATTCAAATGGCTTATTTCCTATAGTTGCCATATTATGTACATGTGGACAAAATGGAACTCTTTAGAACACCCTAAGTTCTTCAAGAGGAAGGGCAACTCATCATTCTACCTAGATTTTTCTAGATTTGGCCATAATTACCAAGGATCCATCTTGGGGATTAAGCAAGGAATCTAGGCCAAATGTCCCAATGAAAATAAGACATCTTGGGTAAATGATAGCTAGCCTATGGCCTTGATGCTAACTCATCTTTTTAGAATGCCACTTGTGCATCATGAGTTGTCCCTTTAATAATGAGCAAAGTGCTCTTGTGACCCAATGAAATTGAGACAAATAAGGCTTCAATTAATGACACTAGGTCATTAGATCTCCACCTCATGAGAATAGATGTGACAACTCTCTAAAATAGGTGTGCCACCTTATAACTTAGGCTTGCCACCTTGAAGGCATAGCCATGCCACTTTAAGAAACGCGATTGGACTACTTTGATGAGTAATGATTAGCTTGGTGGCTATAAATAGGGGAGGCTCCCATTCATTTGCACCATCTTACACCCCTTGCCATTCATGCCCACCTTCCTCCTCCATTCCCTTTCCCTCGGCCTTGCATCCTCAATCCCTCAAGCTAATCTAAGTTGGTTTTTTAGGTTCGCCAAGGTAAGTAAGATTCCTCCTTTTACTTCTAAGAAAGTAGATCCCATTGTTGAGGCTAGTTAAGTGCTCACCCGTCAAGTCATGGATAGTGTGCAATGTCTTTTGTTTGGTCTTGCTTGCTATGGGACATGGCTGTGTGCTTGACTTGTATATGTTCAAAATGGAATCGAGGTTTGTTTGGGTTAATTTCATTGCAAGTCAAAGTCATCCAAGCCATGAAGCCTTGGTTTTGGCATAAATAGGATGTGGGTTTAAGTCTTTGGTGCGGGAATCACCCAAGGCCACAAAGTCCTAACTTGACATTGTGGTGTGTCAATCTTATGCCTTGATCGGTATGGGGATCATCAAAATCCATGAGACCTTGGTAAGGCACCAATCATGCCAATTTCCATAGTCCAAATGAACATGTGGACTTTGTGCTTGACATTGAATGAAACCGTGAGCCGAGGATCATTCTCGATACATGGTATTCACATTGGGTTAGAGCCGAGGTTTGTCAAGCTTGGGATCGTTACTAAAGTGAGGTGTACCTAAGCCTCGAGGTCTTGGTTTAACATTGAGGCATGCCATTTTGAGCCTTGTGCAATGTAGAGATCGGCGCCAAGTGATTGATTCAAGTTACGGACCAAAGATCATTCCTGACATATTTATTAGTGAAGTACAAGAAATTCATGACACACACAATGAATGAACACGCTTTTGGGCCATGCATGTGTCAGCTAAGAGAAAAGATAAGAACCGGTTTATATGATGTATAAATGCATGCACTTAATGAGGAAAAAGTGCTCGTTACCACATAGTGTTGGGGACGATGCATCGTTCATTGAATAGGATGTCTCGGTTGAGCTAAGATGCCCTTATTGAGTTAGGATGCCTAGGTCCTAAACCTAGAAGTCTCGAGAAGCTAGCCCTAAGAAGCCTTTGGTTGAGTCGAGATGCCTTGTTCGAGCCAGGAAGACTAGTGAGAAGCTGGAAGCCCTAGTCAAGCTAGGAGGGTGTGGTTGAGCTAGGACAATGCTAAATGAATTTACATGATTGCTAGTTATGCATAAGCATGATATGTTGATATATTGATAAGTTGAAGGCAAGCATGCATTGAAGCATGTTGCGATGAACATCTACATGTAGTCGAGATGTAGCGACAAGTTTACTATTGATCTCTTATCGATACTATTTGCGAGTGTCATACTCACTAGACTTCGATAATGAGATGCTTTCCTAGTAGAGAACTAGGAATTTTACTTATTGAGTTTCCCCAAAACTCACTCCTTTATCTTTCAATCTTGTAGGCATGGAAGTCTCACGTTAGTGTTAAGAGCTGCAATCACGCTAGAGGAAATAGAAATTCCCTTGGCCTATGTGGAAAACTTGTAATGTGATGCAAAAAGAAAAGAGGGCCCGTAGAGAAAGGACTTGTAAAAGTACTATTATAATATAAATTAGTGTGTTCTATTTGATATATGTCCCAATCTTCTAACTGTTGTTTGTTCGGGAGTTATTTGTTCATGTTTCTGCATGTGCATGATAATTAGATAAAAAGAATCAGGACGGCAACGAGTATGGAACGTCATGAAAATAACCCCTACTGCTCAAGACCTTAGAGATGGAGCTGGGGTATGACACCTTTGGCTACCCATCATGGGTGTGGACCCATTTGGGCCTAGCTTCGCGGACTTGGGCCCATTAGGCCGCCCAACATGGGCTTGGGCACACTTGGGTCCTCGTTCATGGCTAGTACCCAACTTTATGAATTTCCACAGCTCGTCGATGAGAAATTGAATTTTCATCCAAAAGTGGCCTTTCCAATGCTTTTGTGGTTTATCGATCTCATGGTAATCCTATTTGAAGATTGTTCACCGATATAATTTCGTTATGAAAATCGGGTCAAAACGAGGATATCATAAAAGATGGAAGACCTTTTATATGTGAAGGATTATTATTTGCCCGTATTTGCTGAAAAAAAAAATTGGAGAATAAAATTGATGTAAATGGTTTATATTTCATTGTCAAGTGTGTGGTTATATTACGCAGTGGGTGAATGATAATATTTTAAACTATATCATTGGGGAAACACATGCATGTAGTTTGTGGACTAAGCTCGAACAATTATATGCTTAAAAAATTGGAAATAGTGGACTAAGCTCGAACAATTATATGCTTAAAAAATTGGAAATAGTAAGTTATTTCTGGTAAAACAGATGATAGCTTTGAGATATCAAGATGGTATTTATTTGATTGATCATTCAAATTATTTTCAAGGAATTATCAATTGGTTAGCTGCGATGGGAATCAAATTCGATGATGAGATACAAGCTCTATGGTTGTTTGGTACTTTGCTAAACTCGTGGGAGATGTTTTGAACATCTTTGTCTAATTTTGCCTTGGATTGTATGATTACTATGGATTTGACCAAGAGTAATGTTTTGAATTAAGAGATGAGAAGAAAGACACAAGGATCATCCTCTTCACATTATGATGCCTTGGTTATTAAAAAAATGGGAAGAAGTGAGTCTCAAGATCCGAGAAATAGAGACAAAAGAAAGATAAAAACAAAGGCAAATACAATAGATTTATTAATGGTGTGTTATCATTTCCATCAAAAAGGACATATTCAGAGGTTTTACCGTCAGTCTTAACCAAGTCACTCCATTACTAATCATCGAATTAAGATTGAACAAGATCATCATAATTACTACTCATTATTTTATGCCCAGGTTGGTAAATTAATATCATTGCAAGAAAACGAATCCTTGCCCAATCTCTTACTTTTTCCTATGTGTTCCAGGTTTGGACCGTTGTCACCTAAATTTTGATTAGGTTTTTAGGCCTTAATTTTTGTCCTTGCATCCATTAATTTTTTTATTATAATAAATAATAATAATAATAATAATTTTCAAAAATAAAAATAAAAAATAATAATAATAATAATAATAATAATAATAATAATAATAATAATAATAATAATAATAATAATAATAATAATAATAATAATAATAATAATAATAATAATAATAATAATAATAATAATAATAATAATAATAATAATAATAATAATAATAATAATAATAATAATAATAATAATAATAATAATAATAATAATAATAATAATAATAATAATAATAATAATAATAATAATAATAATAATAAGAAGAATAAGCCCAGCCCCTCCTCTTCCTCCCTTCTTCGCCCCACGGGCCCTAGGGCGCGGCCCTTTTTCCCTAAAAGCCTGGCTCCCTTTATCTTCTTCCTCCTTGGCTTCTCCCCCCACCTCTACAACACATGCGCAAAGGATGCAACACTAGATGGAAAAGCAAATGGTGACCACGTGGAGTTGCCCGTCAAGGAGACAAGCCTTTAATGCAAAGCAAGGGACACAGTGGGCGGAAGAACAGATGCCGGTTTGGCTAGAGAGGAAGGCGGTTGGCACACCAAGGACCGCGGCCTAGCCTCCATTGACCGAGCCTCCCATGCCTATAAATAGAGCGTTGGGGGGAGGCCAAAAGCAAGCCAGAAGAGGGTCACAAATTGCTAGCTTCGATAACCTCCCTAAGAGATTTCAGGGGAGGCTTGAGGATAAGCAAGCCTTGATCCGAGGTCGGTTGGTGAGGAGAGGTTAGATTTGCAGAGAGGAGGAGATCGGAGGAGGTTCGAAGACCCAAAACTAAAGGCAGGGGTCAACTAAAAGCCTAGATCTAATCACGCTTGATTAGATCTGGGAGTCGATTGAGCTTCCACCGTATCACTAAGCTAGCCACTGTTGTTGTTCAGTCGTCGATGACACCGCTAGTCCGCACCCCTCCAACAACTGCTCGTCCTAACACCTACTACCGATCTTGTCCTTGCCACATCAAGCCATCACGGGATCTAGCCCCATCGCTACACTAGCCTAGCATCACCATTGTTCCAACACCGTTCCTATTATTGCTATCCGACACACATCCGCCATTGTGCTACTTCCCCGTTACGTTGCACCGCCACTATCGTTTCACCACCAGATGTTGCTTCGCCATCGCCTACTACTATTTTGTCACTAGACGCTGCTTCACCGTCACTTGCCATGCTAGGCTACCCCGCCGCTCCCTAACACCATCACTACGACCCGATCTTAGGCCAGATGCCATCCCTTGGCCGAGCCCCATGCCACCAAACTTAACGCCTACCCCGGAGAACAACCTACTATCATCCTTCGCTGCGTCGCCGCCATATTCAACAGCAAGCCGCCGCTCCCCGACACTGTCCTAACCACCTTCAGCAACCACCGGTGCCGCTTGTCGTAGTTGCCCTCCTTGATGCCCTAAGAAGCTAAAAGGTAGAGAGCTGTAGAAATTAGGGTTAGCACTAGGTCGAGCGGAAACCCCCATCGGGTAGGGTTTTGGCCAAAATCGAGTTAGGCATGTGGTTTAGCTTGGTAGGGTTCCTGCTATCTTGGGCCTAACGTGTGTGGGGCTTTGAAAACTCCGTGGGCTAGCTCTGTGGGCTGATTCCTTTTAAAAGAAATAGGGAGGCCCAATTTGGGCCCATGCGGTAGGCCTATCTAGGATATTGGTGGGCGACTCGGGTCGGCCCCAACCCAAGTCATTTTTTTAAATATTATAATATAATATTATTTTAATATTTTAGCTGAAGGAGGTCGGGTGATATTATTCATTGTTTCTCCCAAGCTAAGCAACTAGGCTACTGTTCACTGCTACTAGTTCTGCTTCTCCCGGTGGCTATAGCCGATCGTCTCACCTGAAATTTGATGGTGAAGGTCATCTGACCCCCCTCCAACTTCTCACCAAGGGGATTTGGTCGATACTTCTTCTGGTGGGAGTTTTGGTGAACCCTAGGGTGATGTCGCTACTACTCTGTTCATTTGCTCCCCACTCAAGGGCTTGGTTCGCGATTTTGTCGGGGCTCTTAAGGCTGAAGAGGCAACCCTTGGCTATTCATTCCTTCACTCCTTGAAGATCTCTCCTGATCCTCCCGATTTCTTCCCCAAGTCGTGTCTCTAGTGCCTTCTCAACCCTATTTCGCCCGACTTGACGATGCAGGTCTGACTCGCCAGAGCTGTTTGAACTTGCCTAGAGCTAAACTTGGGCTTCGAGGAGGTTGTGGTGGTCTTGTGCATCCCTCATCTTTGCAGCTTGGCTTGGTATGGATCTCCTTACTTCGGCTGAATTGTAGCAGTTGCTAGGGCCGTTTGTGGTTTCTGCTGGGCTTGATGGCGTCTTCTTTGGCTGAGCCCCAGCTAGGTGTTGGTAAGGGAAGGGGCCGAGCTCCCCTCCTCACAAATTTAGAGACCGACAAGCTAGTATCTCGGGCGAGCAATCCCGTCCCATGGGATGGTCTTCTTCGATAGGGGATGGAGCTAATCGTGGGCCAATCTCTTAGCCTCTTCGGAAAGGATGTTCTAGGGACGGAGTTGAGTACGGGCTCCTAGTAAGCGGGCCCCAAGCAAGCTAGTAAGCTCTTCCAGCCTCCCCAAGCCCAGTCGTGGGCCAATATGGAGCGGTTGGTCACAAAGGGCTACGAGCTGTCTTATGTTCCTGCTGCTGCTGTGGGAGAGAAAGTGGTAGTTAATTTGACGAGAGAGGTGTTGTAAGCCTCGAATTCCAAATGGAATGAGTTATTGGTTAGGTTTTTTGTTGGGAAAAGACTTCCTTTTCAAATGATCGAACATGCTTTCAAGAATACTTGGGGCACGAAGCTAGTTGATATGTTAGTCGATGACCAAGGGTTCTTCTATTTCCATGTCTCGGATCCGGAGGAAGATCCTAGAGGAGGGACCACTCACTGTTGCTCATGTTCCCCTTATTTTGCAGCAATGGAAACCCTTTTGGAGTTGAAGAAGGCTAAGCAATCCTCTGTTCCGGTGTGGATAAGACTCAAGAACCTTCCTCTTGACCTTTAGTCCACACCGGCGATTAGTGTAATAGCTAGTTCCATTGGAAAACCCCTTCATGTGGATCAATGAATCAAGAGCACGAGGATGATTTCCTTTGCTAGAGTGTGCGTGGAGATCCAAACTAATCAGCTAAGAGTTTCGACGGTTGAAGTGAATGTTGATGGGGTCTCTAGGTCCATTGTTGTGGACTATGAATGGAGGCCCATTGAATGCTCCAAGTGTGGAGTCTTTAATCATAAATGTGATGCTACCCCTACCCCTGCTCGGCCTCTTGTGTCCCCAATAGAAGGCCATTCCGCTCCTACTCCTTTGAATGATACTCGACCCCTCCGCTAGGCTTCGGAGGCTCCCACTCCTCCTCCTTTGGACGCTGCACAACCCCTCGACCAGGCTTCAAAGACCCTCATAGCTCCAAAGCATGGTTGGAAGTAGGTCAAGAGCAAGAAGAAAAGGCCCACTCACCTTTGGAGGTGATCTCGTCTAGTCCGGTCAACTCAAGCGATGAAGAGAGGTCTTTGAAGCTCAAGACCGTGGCTATGGAGAAGAGGCTGCCTAGTACCTATTCACGCTAGCCCCTTAAGAGGTCTCTAATCATTTTGGAGCTACTTTGAATGAAGTTGTCACCCCGTTGGAGCCGTTAGACACCACAATGCCCTGCCCGGACGAGGTTGCAAAGGGCTCGGACATCTCATTTTTGGATGATGACCTCCTCTCCCCTTGCTCTCCGCTGAAGGCATTTGGATAAGAGGCCTAAGGCGTCGGATCCTCCTCCTTCGACTATGTAGGACAAGCTACTTGCTCTTACTTCGGATCCTCCTCTTTCGAACGACCTGAATAGCACCGCCTTTTACTCGGCAAAACTCCTCTAAAAAGAGGTAATGCTCATTCCTTCTCCTTTTGTATATTTATGTACATAAGTTGTTGGAACATAAGAGGGCTTGTTGCCCCTCTTAAACAAGTAGAAGTGAGGAATTTTGCCTTGACGAACCGGTTGTCTTTGATTAGGGTAGTAGAGACTAAAGTTCCCCACGGTCTCTTCAATGCCATTTATGGGAATTTGATATCGAATTGGTGTTGGAGGGCTAATTCAAAGTACTCCAATCGGGGTAGGATTTGGTTGGTTGGGATCCTACTACGGTTTCCTTTGAATTTTAATCAGTCTTGGACCAAGTGATTCATGGGAAGCTTTGTTGGTTGGAGATCGGAGTGGCTTGCTGTCTCTTTCATTTATGCCGAGCATTTCTTCTTTACACATCGACCTCTTTGGGAGGATCTTGTGTCTAGAAGTTCTTCTTTGCAAGACGTGCCTTGGCTTGTTTTGGGAGACTTTAACGCTATAAAGGATCCCTTAGATAGACTAGGTGGTTTGAACCTTTGATTGCCATGCTTTGATGAATTTGGATAGTGTTTGGATCAGGCGAGCTAGAGGACCTTTGTTATGTGGGGTTTCGATACACTTGGTCGACTTTTTCAGATCCCTCTCGAAAGGTGAGAAAGATTGATAAAGTCCTGATAAACCCTTGTTGGAACTAGGTTTTTTCCTTCTTGGAGGTGTCCTTCCTTGTGCCTAGGATTTCTAACCACTCACCTATGGTGGTTAAGGTGGAGAACCCAATCCTTCGGATAAGGCCATTTAAGTTTTTCAACTTTTGGATGCAGCACCCGGACTTCGACTCAATTGTGAAGCAAGTTTGGGAGAATCGGGTTCAGGGGTGCCTATGTTTAGGCTAGTATGCAAACTGAAGGCCTTGAAAGGTCGGCTCAAGCAGTTGAATAGAGATTCCTTTCCAACATTTTTGTAAGGACTTCTGAAGCGATGGAAGCTTTAAAGCAAACTCAAGTTGGCCTCCTTAATGATCCCACCAGTGTGGTCCTCGAGGACCTGGAGAGGGTTAAGCGGCGTGCCTTAGTGGAGCTCTGATCTTAGGAGGAGTCGTTCTTTAGGCAGAAAGCTAGAATAAGATGGCTCAAGGAAGGTGATCGGAACACAAAGTTCTTTCACTATTACATTAGCAAGAGACAAATGAGAAACAAAATTCTCTTTGTGGTGGATTCTTTAGGCAACAAAATCACTGAGCCTCAGCTAGTCTAGGAGCATTTTTTAGGAGCATTTTCATGATCTCCTTTTGCCACAAATGGAGCTGGATACCCCTCAAGTATTAAGATTCGAGGAGGTTATCTGCTCTCAGCTGAATGATGACCAATCACCTTTTTGCTTGCCCCGTGGCTGATATTGAGATTTAAGATACTCTTTTTTTCCCTTGTTAGGGGAAAGGCACCGGGGCGGAATGGCTTCACGGTTGAGTTTTTTTTAAGGAGAATTGGGATACGGTGGGTTAGCTTATCATGGAAGCAGTGAATGACTTTTTTACTTTGGGGAGGCTTCTCAAGGAAATTAATAACACCATTTTGGTCATGGTTCCAAGGTTCCCAATGTGACTATTGTCAATGACTACAAGCCTATTGCTTGTTGTAACATGGTGTACAAGATTATTACCAAAGTGTTGGCGAATAGGGTTGTCGCCGTGCTAAAAGACCTTGTGAGTCCATCTTAAAGTGCCTTTGTCAAGGGACGACGAATCAGGGATAATATTCTTTTGGCACATGAACTTTTCTCTAGGTTTCATGTCGAACCCTATTTTCCCAAGTGTGCTATCAAAGTTGACTTCATAAAGGCGTATGATACCATGGACTAGTGGTTTCTTGAGAGTGTTCTACTTGCCTTTCGGTTTCCTATTTGGCTGGTTCACCTTATCATGACCTATGTGAGGACTCCTCGGTTTTCCATTGCATTGAATGGGGAGCTACATGGTTTCTTCCCTAATGGGCATGGCTTGTGACAAGGAGATCCCATCTCTCTCTACTTATTCACGTTGGTTATGGGGTGCTTCTCTGGGATTCTTGGGAGGTGCTCGCTATAGCCGGATTTCAGATTCTATTGAAGATGCAAGTCTACTTGCCTCTCGCACTTGTTCTTTGCGGATGATGTTTTCCTATTTTGCGAAGGCCACCTGCCATTTGTGAAACTTCTCAAGGAATGTCTCTAAATGTTTTCTTCTTGGAGTGGACTTCTTCCAAACCCAAGAAAAAGTGAGGTGTTCCTCTTGGGAGGCTTACCGGCCTTAAGGAATCAAATCCTCCTACTGCTTGGTTTTGTTGAGGGCAACCTTCCAGTCCGTTATCTCGGGGTTCCAATCATCACGTCAAGGCTTTGGAAAGTTGATTGTGTTGATCTTGTGAGGCGCATCACCTCCAGGGTGCAATCATGGACTCATCGTTTTCTTTCATATGCTAGCCACCTTTAGCTAATCAGGTCAGTCCTCCATGCCATTCAGGCCTATTGGGCAAGTGTCTTTATCATTCCTATAGCTGTGTTGGACCAAATAGAGCGTATTCTCAGACAATTCTTTTGGAAAGGACCTGAGTTGGGCAGAGGGGGTACCAAAGTCTCTTGGGAAGATATTTGCCTTCCTAAAGTGAAGGGAGTTCTAGGTATCCGGAGATTGCGTGAGTGCCATAAGGCGGCTATGCTCAAACATATTTGGAATTTATTTTCAGATAATGAGTCGTTATGGTGCAAGTGGGTCCACTTGACCTTCTTAAAGACCAAGAACTTCAAGGTTGTAAAAAAGCTGACTTGTTGCTCTTGGGCTTGGAAGAAAATTCTACAACTCGGGGCATAAGTCCAGCTTCACTTCCATTAGAGGATAGGCGATGGCTTATCAGCGTCGCTTTGGTTTGATAATTGGCATCCCAGGGGTCCTTTGAATTTATTTTTCATGGATTCCCTCATCTATAGCTCCGGTCTCTCTAGGTAGGCTTTGGTTGCTGATCTCTTCTCTGAGGATGGACGGGCTATCAGATCAGAGATTGAGTCTTGGGGTTCGTCCCTTCCCTCCTTGCCTGGAATCCAAGATCGGTTTTGTTAGAGGGAGGACTCAACGGGTTTGTTCTCGATGGCCTCGGCTTGGGAATCCATAAGGCAAAAGAAGGCTAGAGTCAATTGGCATTGTTTCATTTGGGGTAATGCCATCATGCCTCGATACCAATTGAACCTGTGGCTCATCACAAAGTGGAGGTTGCCTACACAGTCTCTTCTCATGTCTTATGATAGGACTGATGCTACTTCTTGCCTTTTTTGCAATGAGGTGCTTGATTCTATCGATTATCTCTTTTTGGATGCCACATTACTTCAAGTATTGCCTTCTTTTGGGCTACTAGATGCAATCTTCCTTGGACCAACAAGACTTGGGAGGAGACTCTTAGTTGGGCCATTACCTTGCTCTCCGACAAGGAGTTTTACAATTGTGTTGCCCATTTTTCCTTTGGGACACTTTGTCACATCATTTGGAAGAATAGGAACAATATTCTTTTTAAGTGGGAACTATTGTCTATTTTAGCCATGAAGAAGCATCTCCTTAAGGTCATCAAAGATAAGGTTCTCTTACCTTCAAGAATGTTGAGGACTTTGCCAAGAACAGGAGGATGCAACGCTTGTGGGATGTGGACCTCATTATCTTCTCTTCCACTGATTGTAGTCCAACTAGGTAGGCATCTTGTTGGTTGCTAGGTTGCTTTTGCCAAGTGTTGTTTGCCGTTGGCCTTCTTTTGGTCATTTTGTTGTTGCTACTTTGGCTTTTTTTGTGGCTTCCTTCCACTCATAATGAGCATGTTCATCTTGAGTGCAAGTTTTGGAGTTGTTGTTGTACAATTTGTACAATTTAATAATAATAATAATAATTAATAATAATAATAATAATAATAATAAATAAATAAATAAATAAATAAATAATAAATATTTTCATAATATCAAAAAAATCAAAATCAAATATATAAGCAAAATCAAAGGTATCTCATGTTTTCCTAAATTTCCAAAAAAATCATAAAAAGCCCAAAAAAAAGATTTATATTTTCAAAAAAAAAAAAAAGTGATCACAATCAAAAAATGCTTTTAATGTTTCCCCCCCCCCAAAAAAATAGAAAAAGACCAAAAATGTTTTTCCTCCATAAATGCATGGAAAACCCCTCAAAAATCCAAAAAGCCTTAGGGTTTAAATAGGGTTAGGTATCGGAAGGGCATTAGTGATTAACTAGTGTAATCAAGTCCCGAACCTAGTTTCTTTGGTTGCGCATGAGCAAGTATTTATCCCAATACTTTGCTTTGGGTTTTTAATCAACCCACCCCAAATTGATTAGTGGTGACTCATCTTCAAAATTAACTCATAGGTTAAAATACCAAACCATTAAGTCATGAATTTGTGGGCTTGGGAGAGCCTAGGCTAAGCCTAATAGACCTAACCAAACCATTAGCTTCCTCTGGGGCCCGCCCCTAATCGGGCGCCGAAAAAGAGGTTGCGACACGAACATGTATTAAGATTCGATAGGTATGTATGTCTCCCACCCTTCTATGTGAATAACACTATGGTTACATACCAAAGTTGGTCCCTTTTCTTGTCTCCTTTGCCGTCGGTAACGAGAGAGGGCTTCTTCTACTGTCCACCCGTTAAAGTCTTGTTTTCTTTTCTTCTACATGAGAAAGTAATTGTCTTCTTGCAAGAACTTTTCTTGCGGAAATTGCGCGTGCTCCAACACCTACCCTTCCTCAATCTCTTCTTTTTTTCCTATGTGTTCTAGGTTCGGACATGTATTAGGATCCCATAGGTCTATATGTCTCCCATTCTTCTATGTGAATGACAATATGTTTACGTACCAAAGCTGGTCCTTTTTCTTGTCTCCTTTGCCGTCAGTAACGAGGGAGGGCTTCTTCTACTGTCCACCCGTTTAAGTCTTGTTTTGTTTTCTTCTGCATGATAAAGTAATTGTCTTCTTAGGCACACTTTTCTTACAGAAATTGCGCATGCTCCAACGCCTTTCATTTGCCAATCTCTCTCTCTCTCTCTCTCTCTCTCTCTCTCTCTCTCTCTCTTGCAATGAGTTTTTCCTTATGATAATGTGCTCTTTGATGGTAGTTGGATGGTAGCTCACTAGTACATTGCTCTTTGGTTGGTGTTGTGCTAGAGAACTTGATCATTGATGTGAAGAGTCGGTGGTTCCTGCACTACTCCAAGGGAATGGCAAAAGGATGGAAAAGGAGAGGATAGCTTTGGCAAACAAGAAAATATGCAGCTAGATACTTATGCTCGGTGTTTAAGTAGCTTGTTGAGAATAGTTATACATGCATGTCTGAATATTCTAATCTATGTTTGTTTGCAATTTGCATGGTTCAGTATACCATTATGGAGATTCTGTTTTCTTGCTCGTGAAAGTTATAGTTCTTTAAGTTCTTAGAGAAATGTCTGTCCATATATGCATCAGTACCGTAAGAATGTTTTGCTGTAATATATATTGATACCCAGGAACTACCGTACAGTCAACAGTCGGCGACGTAAACTTGGAGTGGCGCTAGCGCAGGACCCACCACCATGACGCCGCACTTAAGTCCACTAATGAATGCACAGTATGCAAACTTGGAGGTTTGAACTCTCGCCCTACCATAAAGAGGGTCTGAGCACATACCAACGCAGCCACCGAATGTGGTGGTATGTTTTGCTGTAATATTACTAGCTAAATGACCCAAGAATATAGAGACGTAATTGAGATGATTAGATACTAATGAAAAGCCAATTAATATACATGGTGGACGACGATGTAAAAAGTTTCCTTGTTCATGGAAACCAAGAACATTGATGTAAAGGTTTTTGTGGTTCACAAGTGGAACCGGCCTTGATTTAGTTCATTGAATGTATTCTTAAATGAAATTTCATAACAGAGGATTAGCAATCTTTGCTGTGTCAGGATATTCGTGTTAGTTATTTATGTCATTTTGTTTTGGTGGATAAATGTTAGGATGTGATTAATTACAATTACAAAGTATTTTTCATTAAAAATTAGTGAAAACATGTCGTTGTGTGTCAATGTCAAGTGTAATCGTATCAAGTTCGCGTTTTTCTTGGAAAAGTCGTATTTGTGTGAGAGTCATCAAGGAATTCCCACTTTCCATACTCTTCCGGACATTAGCTCGCAATTTAAATGAGTTATCAAGAGCTTTTGAAAGTAATTTTTCTAAAACTAATATGGTATCCTCCATGAAAGATATTTTCATAGAGATCATCTTAAGTTAAATGTAAAATTGTTAGCTTAAGGAGCATAAATTAATGAGTGATTTAGTTTTATAAGTATAAACGAAAACTTGAAATCTAAAGAGTCGACGAATTTAACGGAACTTTCTTGAATTGAACATAAAATTCCAACTTATAGGATCTGAATGAGTAGAGCATTGAGCAGGGCCCGAGAAGTCCCCACCTCCATCCTCGTCCCACCCCTGCGAAGTGCGGGGCAAGTTGGCTATTAGAACGATGAGGAAAATGATTATATTTTTTCCAGTTCATTTAATATAAAAACGAATATATATGGCAAACAAGGAGACAGATGTTTGTAATTTACTAAGTTCGTACCAATTAATGACATTAGTGATAGATTGAAACTGATTTACAAACTTGTGATTAGAAGTAGGAATTACTAAGGAAAAGTCAATGATTTATAAGAATTTATAAATGACCTTTGTGTTTTTTAAATATAACTATAATTTAATACTGAACAGTCTGAATTCTTAAAAAAGCCTACATATACAAAAAATTTTCACTTTATTTCAAATCCCTGAAAAGTTTTTGCCAAAAAGGACTTTATACCCAGCCTAATTTTGTGATGTCTCCACCCTTGTTCAGGGTCGGCCGGAACACTTTATTTTTCTCCCCCTCACCAAATGATCAATTATTAGAAAAAGAAAAAAACCTTTCATAACACCAACTTAGCATGTCACGTTTGGACTTTCCATTTCATGCGCATAACAGATTATTCGATATCTTTGTGACGTGTTGAGTCATATGGACTTTTTTTTTCTAATAATTGATAATTTGGTAAACATGTGTTTTGACATGACAAAATTCTAAAAAAAAACTTTTCAGGGATTTGAAATAAAGTTAAAATTTTTTGTATATGTAGGCTTTTTTAAGAATTCAGACCGTTCAGTATTAAATAATAGTTATATTTAAAAAACGCAAAGGTCATTTATAAATTCTTACAAAGATATAAAATAATCTGTTATGCGCATGAAATGGAAAGTCCAAAGGTGACATGCTAGGTTGGTGTTATGAAAGGTTTGATGATTTCTTTGAAAAAAATTGTTATGCTATTGCACGTTGATTTTCAGTATAGAGTGGAATAAATCTGCTCTTTTCTATTCGTTTTTGAGTTTGATAAATGCATTGCTTATGAAGTAAGGGTGATCCTCCATGACCTATTGATTCATAAAGAGCATGTCACGGGCTTCTCCATGCTTAATAAAGGGCATGTCGTAGAACACAAATTAATGAAATTGTAAAGTTATAGGCTAGCCCATCCACGTGAAACTTTGGCTAGGAAGCGTCGGATCCATGTTGCACAAGGAAAAAAAAAAGAAAGAAAAAGAAAAAAAAAAGGTGGATTTAAAAACTTGCCTGGAATTCCAAGACGAGCGGTGTGAACATCTGTCCACTATCTCTTGAAGGGAAATTTCGACCCTTAATTTTTGTGCTTTCTTTGGTTAAGATCTTTTCCACTTTCAATTTATCTAATCAAATCTAGCCCCTAGAACTGATTCTAATAAATTTGAATTGACGTGTCCATTGGACCATTTTAGAGTACAAAGTGGGAAAGAAAAACTTGCTTTTGTGGACTAGGGCCAAAAAGCATTTCCTCAAATGAATATTTAGGTTGAGTATAATAATTCAGTCCACATCAAGCTTCTATGAAGTGCCAAAATATGCATCCTTATTTTCAACCTTCAAAAGGCACAAATTTTGATAAGTTCAAATATATTATATATATAGTCAAGTCCATGTTCTTAGAATTTATCTAATCAAGTCTTTAAATTTGCATAATTTTTCTAATCAACCATGCCAAAGTTCGAGCACATAAGTCAATGCCCAAATATTAGTCCTTAAAGAATATTAAGTTTGAGTGTAATTATTTAATCCACACGCGAAACTACATCAAATACCAAAACACGTTTCCCCCGCCTTGTTCAAAAGACGCTTTGAAAAATCAAAAGAAAGTTTTGTCTAGGAAGCTTTTTCTTCTCCCGTCGTACAAGGGATAAAAAGAGATGGATCAAAAAAATAAAAAATAAAAAACTTTTTGACTAGAAAACTTGCTTGGACTTCCAGAATGAGCAGCGCACCGTTGTTTTGGTCCACCATGTGCCAGTGGTAAAGTTTTACTTTTCCTCTCTTAATTTGCACTTTTTTTTCAATCGAGTTCTTCAACTTTTAATTCAGTTAATCAATTCCTTAAACTTGCATAATTTTTTTAATAGAGTTTGATCTTTGGCACTAATTCTGATAAGCTCGATCTAACGCAGCTTTAGAGTATGACATGGAAAAAAATTAACATCCACAAACAAACCACCATGGAAAATAATGTAAATGTTTTCCTTAATGGAAATGCCACAGTTAAAATTTTTGCCTCCACACAAGGTGTCGAGATAAAGAAAAGCTTCTTTTTAAGTCATCCTCCGACCTTATTTGAGGGTTGTGTCAACGTGAATCGATTGCAGTTGGTGTAATTTTCAGAAAAAAATTTCTCTTTGGGACACGAGGTAGCATATTAGTCTCTTGTGTTTTCCTTTTTGGTTTATTCCGGAAATACATTGGGGTAATCTCCTGGAACTATTATCTTTGGGGAAACCTTGGTTTTCTGAATAAGTTATTGGTCGGTAGATGTCATTTCTCAGGCTTATTTCCTAATACATCACTGGGTAATTTTTTCAGCTTTGCTTATTTGGAGACATAATGAATAAGTGAAGGTTCAATGGCGATGGCACAAATTATGTAATGAGAAAGGCCTTTTGTTTCGCTAATGTTCTTCATTCATCTAGGAATAATCCCCTTGGATTTATTGAAGAACGGGTCTAAGTACTCTAGTCTTCTCAGGTGGCCAAATTCCCCCGGAGATCCATCGACTAATGTTCGAAAATTCTTCTTGACTTGGGTAAATGCCAGAAGGCTAGAATCCACCTTTAAGACCTTCTCAATCACTAAACAACGAGATGTAAAATTGATTTCGTTGACTAAAGGTTCAAAGAACCTAAAAAGGAATCTGCGTCTTTGGGCAGCTCGACACTTGATGGGGAAGTGTTATCCCAACGCCAGTGGTTAGGTTGGTACAACTGGTTTGTCGTGAGGAAGAAAATTCTTTCTTGAGGTTTGTCAAGTTTGTCTTTTTCTTCTATTTTCTATGTGAAAATAAATAGGAAGGGGACCATACCAATAATATTGGCAATGAATGGCGAGCACGGCACGACAAAATTTTCAATTTCCACGTGAATTTTCAATTACAACCTTTTTGACAAATGATGCCTTGTCTTTACTTGGACTCTAAAGTCTCCCCATCATTTCCGAGGAAATATCGTCTGGCCTTTGGATCAGTAGATCAAAGTCATCCCTATCGTGGACCATGTCAACCGCACAATAAAATTCACTTAATTAATAATTGAGATAATATTGATTGATATTTTCAGACAAATTATTGCTAATAACCAATTGTGCTATTATGCAAAATTATAAAAATTCTAAATGGATTTACATTTATTACTTAACATTTACATAAATTGTGTTCGACGTGTGTAAGCACACATGATATAATTAAGAGAGAAACATCACTACTTAAAACTTAAAAATGAACTGATTTTCTCAATCATGGTTTCATTTTTAAGTTTTTTTTTTGTTCAAAAAAAAAAAACTTAAAAAATGAAACCATGACTGAGAAAATCAGTGTTAAACTTGATGAATCCCAAAACAAAATCTTTTTTTTTTTTTTTTTTTGGTGAAAAGCTTAGGGAGAGGACATATGTATAAGTGAGTTTATTGGTGAACGCCCATCCAAGCAAAGATAAAAGTTAGATAGACATGAGTCCACCTATAAATAGGCTTATTGATGGAAGTACGCACAGACTACCCATTTGATGATCAAACAACTATGAACAAATTTCCGAGCTTGAAATTTAGCCTTGAAGTTACAAGTCAAATCAAATGACATGAACAATTACATGGGAGCTTGTCGCCAATTTCCAATAAGTCACTGAAAGAAACGCATGGATTCTTTCAATAAAGTATGAAATATAGATAAAAAAGAGAATGCCAAGCCCCTGCTACTCCCGTGCCCTATATAATGAAAGAAATGTTCATGCGTCTAACATCCTGCAGTCTTCAAACCCATACAGAAGGCATACCAAAAATCAATTTAAAGTATTGGGGTCAAGCACTATGAATGGCCAAGTAGCACGAAAATTCCATTGCCAAAACCAATAGTCGCTGCCTCTAAAAAGCTTCTACGTCGCGCTCTCCCTCAAAAACTCACTTCAGTAACCAAAAGAACAAAAACAAAAGCAGAAAATTATGGCAGCCTTATCATTATATCTGCTGCTTACTTGGATATTCTTGCTTTCTCTATTTCGTACTAGGTTTGCTGAGGTACTTTGTCATGTCGATGAGAGCTCTGCCTTAATGGACTTCAAGAGAAGTTTCAGAATCAACACGACAGACCGGCAATGTGTTTATCCAAAAGTTCATTCCTGGTCGTTGGATGGAAGTGGAGATTGTTGTTCGTGGGACGGCGTCAAATGTGATGAAGTCACCAGCCGAGTGATTGCCCTCAACCTCAGTAGCAATTGTCTCTCAGGCACCATGAGTCCCAACACCACTCTCTTTCGGCTTGTTCACATGGAGTCGCTCAATCTCGCTTTCAACAGCTTCAACTTCTCCTCAATTCCGTATGGCTTCGGCAATCTTTCAAAGTTACGATACCTTAATCTCTCCTCCTCTGACTTTTCCGGTGAAATCCCTCGCGATATCTCACAACTCTCCAAGTTAGTTTCTCTTGATTTGTCCCCTTTTTCGTCTGAAACACTTCGTATGCCCAACATGGGCGGCTTCATTCATAATTTACCAAACTAAAAGAACTCGATCTTTCTTTGGTAAGCTTGTCATCACCTTTCCCACCTATGCTAGCGAATTTCTCTTCCTTGACATTGCTCAAGCTAGCATCTTGTGGATTGAGTGGAAACTTTCCAGTTAGCATTTTTCAGCTGCCAAACTTGGAAGTCCTTTCCATTGCTAACAATTCCAACCTGTCTGGGTTTTTTCCCAAACCGCATTGGGGTTCTCCATTAAAATCCTTAGACCTTTACCATACCAACTTCTTGGGAGAAATACCCACTTCAATTGGAAATCTTAGTCTCTTGAATGAGTTAGCAGCCCGGGGTTGCTATTTTTCAGGATCGCTTCCCTCTTCAATGGGTAATCTTTCTCATCTCACTGAACTATACCTTGATGGAAATAACTTGCAAGGTCAAATTCCTGTTTCATTTGCTAATCTTACCCAACTATCGGTGCTATCACTCTCTTACAATAACTTGACCAGGTGATTCCTTAGAGTGGGTGGTCAACTTGACAAAACTCACCTCCTTGAGTATTTCAGGTAATAGATTCTTTTTGGTTATATTAAGTGCAATTGTGACGGCACGTCATCTATGCACTAGCCCTCCATGGACGACAAGTGGCATTAGGGGTGCCCACCATCATAAGTCTCTCTTTACCGGTTTAAACGTATCTCTTTCCTCCTCCATCTACGAATCCATGGAACTCGATCTCTCGAGCTCCATCACTACTTGCTCCCACCCTAACCACAACCAAAACCCCCACTACAACAGCCACGAGCAAAACTACCATTGCCGCCTCAAGAGCTTCAATTCTAGCAAGGGCCTTCGCCGAAAGGCCTTCTAGCTCAGCAAGTTCAGCCAGGTCCCGAAAAGAAAAAAAAAAAAACTTCCTCAATTAATCCTCCGAACTTTGTGATCTTGATGGTCAAATCGATGTGCATCTCATCCTCTTGCAACCTCCTCAAATCCCTAATTTTCAAATTGACACCCACACTGTACTCGAAGAACTCGGCCTATGTGCTGATGGAACACGCGAGTGGTGGCCATCAATGAAGCCTGATTTTGCCAATCAAACGAACTACTGGAAGAAGTAGTATGTCCCCTCATCGCCTTAGGCGATGAGGGAGAGGATAAGGTCCTGCCTAGAGTCAAGGTGCGAGGCCCGGAGAGCATTCACGTCCTGGACAAACTAGCCTAGTCAGAAAGCCTTTCGACTCAGGCCAATGTTGGACTCGAAGATCCTAAGGTGGCGATGGAGGGGTAGGGTTTGGGGCAAGAGGGAGGAGGATAGGATGATCTTTGTGCTGTACCTAGAGCTCTTGAAAGCATTGTCGAGGTAGGCTTCGAGGCGGAGGAAGAAGTCCCAATCTCTGGTTTTTCCCGTGGCCATTGCGGCAGGGGTTTTGGCGTTGGTCTGGGAGGGAGCGAGGAGTAGTGGAACTCCAAAGACTTGGTGCAGAGAGGAGGAGAGCGAGAGAGACTTTCCAATTTTTTATGGTGGGCCTCTCCAATGCCTATTTGTCTTAATGGCTAGTGCATAATTACTTGGACCTAATATTTTTAGGCGAGGAGATTATTTAGCCAAAGAGAAAAAGGAAATTGAAATTGATGGCATAACTAACGCTCCTTTGTCTTGTGTCCTTTTTTTTTTCTTTCTATTTGATAGGTAATCGGTTAAGCGGTTGATTTCCATCTTCATTTGAGAACTTGAAGCGGTTGACTATTCTTGACCTTTCTCACAATGACTTGCACGGTGATATTCTGGCGCATTGCAGAATCTTAAGGATCTCATAGTTCTTTATTTGAATTCGCTTAGTCTCAATGGTGTTCTCAACATAAATGATCTATTCACACTCAAGAACTTTGAAGTCTTAGATTTGTCCAACAACAACATATCCTTCACCAAGTCATTCATCAATGACACTACATTGAAGCTTACCAACTTAAAGTTGGATTCATGTAACTTGACTGAGTTTCCACAGTTTATAGGCTACTCAAACGAATTGAGGGAGTTATCCCTACAACACAATAGAATTCAAGGGATCATTCCTAGATGGACGTGGAACAATAGCAAAGAATCTCTCAGGTATATAGATCTTTCTAACAATCTTTTATCCTGTTTCGAAGAAAACCAGACCCATCTTCCTTTACCGAACTTGAACTATCTTGACATTAGTTCTAACTTGCTAGAAACGACCCTCCCTGCCCCACCTCCCCCAGTCATGTTCTACAACATCTCTAACAATTTCCTATCTGGGAAAGTTCCAACATCCATTTGTGAAGCGAGATCTCTTACTATGCTCGATTTGTCCAACAATGCTCTGAATGGCACACTTCCTCCTTGTTTGGGAAGTATTGGTCCTTTGATTTTATTGAACCTCGCAAGAAATAAATTTGATGGCATGATTCCTCATGTTTACCCAAATGGTTGTGCATTGAGGATGATTGACCTTAGAGAAAACCGACTAAGTGGGAATGTTCCGAGATCTTTAGGAACTTGTGGAATGTTGGAGTATTTGAATCTTGGTGACAACCAAATTAATGATACGTTCCCATTTTGGCTATCGAACTGACCTACCTAAAAGTAATTGGCTTGCGGTCCAATAATTTCCATGGTCCCATAGAATCTAGTCTAAGCGAGTTCAACTTCACCAGTTTACACATCCTGGACATTTCCAACAATGACTTCAATGGCGAATTTCCTTCCAACTTGTTGAAGAGTTACCATGCCATGAAGATCATGGTTGGTCAAGATAAGTTGGCATAATTGGATATTTTTGGATTCCTTCCTAATGTTTCATTCAGCATAAGTATGACTTCATCGCATACTTATGCGATGAAATTGATGAATAAGGGCACGAAAAGGGAATATGTGAAGATTCCAAATGTCCTCATGGCAATTGACCTCTCCAACAACAAGTTTGAAGGGTTCATTCCTGAACTCATTGGAGAAATGGAATCACTTCGCATGCTCAACCTTTCAAACAACCTCCTCAATGGTAGCATCCCTTCTTCCTTGGCCAACTTGGCAGTGCTCGAAGCACTGGATCTTTCTCGAAACAATCTTGTAGGAGAGATTCCTCAACAACTAGCCCGCCTCACATTTCTTTCGTTTTTCGATGTCTCTCACAATCGTCTATCAGGACCAATACCACGTGGAATGCAATTTGATACATTCGGGAGCAGTTCATTTGTGATGAATAATGGTTTGTGTGGAAGTCCCTTGCTAATTAAATGCACAAATGGTGAGAACGCTCCACCACCACCATCATATTTCAAAGTGGATAATGAAGAAGAGTGTCTCTTCAACTTGGATGGGAGAATCGTGCTGGTTGTTGCTGGAGTTGGGTTTTTGGTCGGTGTCGTGATAGAGAACTTGATCATTGACGAGAAGAGTGTGTGGTCCTTGTGCTGCTCAAAGAAAATGGCAAAAGGATGGAAAAAGGTGAGGAAAGCGCTGGCAAACAAGAAAATATGCAACTAGATATTTAATGCTCTGTCTTTAAGTAGCTTGTCGAGAAAAGTTATACATGCATATGTGAAGATTCTGATCTCTGTTTTTTTGCTATAGTAATATATGGAGATGATGTTTTCTTGCTCATGAAAGTTATAATTCTTCTAAAGATTCTAACCTGTGTCTGTCCATATATGCATCAGCAATGAATGAATGTTTTGTTGTAATATAGAGACGTAATTGAGATGAGCAAATACTATTGAAAAGCCAATTAATATACATGGTGAACAATGTTGTAATAAATTTCTTTGTCCATGGAAACCAAGGAGATTGGAGTGAAGGTTCTCTTGGTTCACAGGTAGAAAGGGCCTTGCTTTTGTTCATTTGAATGCATATTTGGTCGAAATTACGTAATAGAGCATTAGCAATCCATGTCATGTCAAGATATTCGTGTCATTTGTTCATTTGAATGCATATTTGGTCGAACTTACGTGACAGAGCATTAGCAATCCATGTCATGTCAAGATATTCGTGTCAATTATTTATGTCATTTTGTGTCGGTAGACCAATGTTACGATGTATTGAGCCTCCCCTCTCTAACAGAGGAGACTTATAAAAACTAAGCAAAATGGAGATAATTGAGCCTCCCTTCTCTGACAGAGGAGACTTACAAAAACTAAGCAAAATGGAGATAATAGAACAAGGACGCATCTTAATGCATAATTATTTTGGTAAGACTCTGCCAGAGAATCAAGATCCCCGTCAAGGTGGGTTGGACGTTGTCCAAAATGCATGCCAACAGCCCTCAATTAGGCCCAAAATCTTATCTTACGAGACATTAAAACTCTAAAAGACTTTATGTGAATTTAGAATCGTCTCCCTAGCCTATTGGGTTAGCTAGAAACCAAGTGAGACACAAATGGATTTTACGTTTTATTCACTTTCTATACAACCAAAATTTTCTAGGTTTGAGGACTGACACTAATAATTTCTATCAGTACCTTTTCAGTTCCTCCAGCTTGATTGAATTGCTTATCAAAGAGATCATACGGTTTTGTTTACCAATTATGAGCCTTAGAGATAGTTCAAGTCGCTAAGTGCTCATGAAATATTTTCGTGTTTATTATTGTACTAATATGTAACCTAACCATTCAATTAAAATTGACAAAACATGACTCAAAAAGTAATTTAAAAGAAACGCAATCAATTAATCTGAGAAAGTAATGAAAGAACAAGTAAAAAGTATAGCAAAAGAACCCAATACAAGGTGGGCAAGAATATAACACGGCATCATTGTTAAGACAACAGCAAGCCCCATGAGCTAAAGTCAATTTAGATACCAAGTCCACCTATCTACTCGATAGATTTTATTTTTATTATGATCCTAAAGCCATACTAAGCTTAAGCTGCCACTACTATACGCAAGTTTGCCCATTTTTTCGGGGAAAACTACCTCTCACTATATCAAAATGACATGAAGTGAGCTACATGCCTATGTAGTTAATGAACCACCAAATCAAGCTAAAAATATCATCAAAGTCCCCTCAAAAGAGAATTTGCTATAGTGTCCAGCTCATCAAACTCGCAAGATTTACATGTTACCCACCTTAATAATACCAAAATATGTCCCCATGACCAACAAATCCAGTATAAATTGTCACCTTATTATAGGTAATCAAAACCAAACTCAAATGAGTGTTAAACTAGCACACCCATGATTAAAACAGCCCAGTGAGCAAAATCCAGGACAAAATCAGAACATTCAAGGCCAAAATGCATGATTATTCAGTAAGTAATGGGCTTGAAATATATCCTCCTGCAAGTGCACAGGGACTACGTGATCAAGATGAGAACAAATTGAAGTCAAATGAAGATTACCAATGCTTGGACAGCAGACAAATGTTTAATTTCAGCAAATTCAAGCATGACAACATGATTATCTCCTCAAAAATTAAACATAGATTCCTTCCCTCAACTTATATGACTAAGATAACACATAGAAATTTTTATTTGAATAACAAACAGATATAGACATCGGACATGAACATGAATCCAGCAAATTTAAGTCACAGACAAAACTTATAACCTGACAATAGCATATTATGAATATACACAACATTCATAGCAAAGAATACAGCATTTTCTGAACTTGTACGACACTCACAGCCAAAAGAATTAACATATTCCTGATCATGTACAGCAAGAATGACAATGAATCCAGTAAACTTGAGCCATGTATGGTAAGAATAGACATATTCAGCGAGCTCAAAATACGGCAGGTGTACAAATTCAACAAATAGCACATGCCGAGATGAAGATTATGCAAGCTAATAGTGACTATGTACTTGCACATACAACCCAAGCAACCCAAGCAAGACGCACACTATGCTCCAACATGTCCATGGCATGTGAAGTGAAGTCTCAACCAAACCCAAAATGGAACAGCAATTAGTATGCGAAAAGAAATGCTACAACTCACAAATGCAGCTAGAGAAGATTTCTCTACATTAACACCTAAAAGATTTTTATACACGCACTTTGAACACATCAAGCTTAAAAATATATCCAGAAGCTCTCAGTTTAGACAAAGATTCAGTCACACAAACAAAGCAGTATTTAATCGCTGAGAACAAAGTAAACCATATCACCAACAGAAAGAGAGGTCTCAAAAATCAGAGTTGCTGGATTTATGAATGTTATAAGAGAATCAGTCACGTTCCAGTCTAGATACAGAACAATCAAATCGATGCTAATGCAAAAGAATACTTAGCATCAACTTCATCTAGGCATTTCGACAAACATACGGCAGGCATCTCAGCTTAGTGATCAAAACGCAAGGACAATGCAGCAACTTAAAATCACACGACCACAACATCATCATCCAAGCAGGCTCAAATCAATAACATATCCTCAATAAGATGCTGCTTTCACTCTAGAGTTCTCGGTCTCAGTCTCACGTGCAAAGCGAAAGAAACGAAGTGTAAGCAATACCTTGAAGAAAAACAACAAAGGGCCTTGAATGACGATGGAATCGTAGGGAGAACTCGTCAGAGACAATGACACTGAAGATTGGAGCCAGCAAAGGAAAACCGAGCAAGTTGACATTTCTTCGAGCTCACTGACTCGAAAACAGGGGACGGCCAGTGCACCTCCAGCAGCTGCGACGGAAAGCGACGACGGAGAGAGAGACAGGAGGTAAGGATTCGAAGAAGAAATCAATAGATAAAATCACCGCTAAATTCGAGAGTTCTTTCTCTATAATCCCCGATCTATCCACGTCTGGTGGCCGATCATTTCAACTTGAAGGTGCAGTCGTTAGCAACGGGCGGTGATTACGCCCAGGAGTGGAACTCTAGGAAAGCGCCACGACCGAAGACTGGTGCCGGTGGAAGAGGAACTCGAAGCGACGGCGATCGGAGGTAGATCGCCGCCGGCGAAGTCGTCGCCTGTGGGAAAAAGCAAAATCGAGACGATCAACTTTTCGAAGCTCCAGAGATGTAAAGAAGCCGAGACGAAGATGTTCGAAGACGAGAAGAAGAAGGCGGCGCTGGCGAGATCGTGAATCCGGAGAGGAAAAACGCGCGCGCTGGTTCCGTCGTCCTCCTCCCCCGACTGAGGAAGAGCGCGCGCCCGCGGCGGTGGTCCGGTGGCGGCGCCGCACGGGAACGGGCGGCCGTGGCGTCGTCGGCGGCCGGCCGATCGGAACTCGCCGGCCTCCGCTTCTTCATCGGGCGGATTGCGCGCTTTCTCTTCCTTCTTTATAGAGAGAGAGAGAGAGAGAGCGTCGATGTTTTCTCATCGGAGGGATCGAGAGGTTACGATGCGGAGAGAGATTTTCTCCAATCAAGCCGAGGGGTTTGTTGTTGTGAAATCTTCTAGAATTTCGCTTTTGCTCGCCCGCCGTCTCACTCGCTTCGATTGAAGTTTCCGTTCGAAAAGAAAAGAAAAGAGTGAAAAGAAAAGAAAAGAGATACTTACACTATAAATTCCCAAATTCATCATAAAAATATAATTTAATTTTAAATTTTATAAAATATATATATATATATATATATATATATATATTATAAAATAAAACTTATTATAAAAATGCAATCAAGCCATAAAATTTTAAAAAGTGCAATCTAATCCTAAAAATTTAAAAAGTGCAATACAACCCTAAAATTTTCTAAAAGTGCAATTAAATCTTAAAATTTATTAAATTAATTAAATCAAATATTTTTATTAATAACTTTTTAAAAAGTTTTAGAATTTGATTGCATAAAGCTCTATCAATAAAAGTACTTAATTTAGTCAATTTGACAAATTTTAAAACTTTTTGACAAGTCCTTTTATTTAATTGATTTTGTTTTTTGAAAAATTTAGAACTTAGTTGCACTTTTTAAAAATTTTAAAACTCAATTGCATTTTTGTAACAAATTTTAAGATTTATTTGTATTTTTCAAAGTTTTAAAACTCATTACACTTTTGTAACAAGTTTTAGGATTTTCAATACATTTATCTCAAAAAAGAAAAAAAAGAGCTAATTTTCATGGGCTTAGCTTATGGGCCCCCTTTTATTGGGCTATGCGATGCAAAATGAGCTTAAAGGATGAGCTAATGTAAATGGGTAAATGGGCTTCGGAATTGATCCCTTTTTATTTTGTTGGTTTGCTTATTATTTCGTCTAATTATCTATTCTTCTGTGATTATCTTGCTTTTTTTCTTTCCTTTTTTTTGTGTATTTTTACACGTATGAAAATTTGAACCCTAATTTCTCCTTTGCGATGAATCGATTTAGTCTACTTCATTTGTTTTTTTATTATTGACATTCAACCCCTTCCTTCATATTCATCAATGTTAGTGTATTTACTTTTTAGCAAAGTATATGACGAACTTCCCGGCAAACACTTCGTTCATGAGAAGTTGACGAGGGTTCCTATGAATCAAAAGGTCCAGCAAATGCAACTCCATTATTGGAAAACGAATGTCTTTTGAAGGACTAGAATGATAGAATTGGAAGCCAAAAAGAAGCTGATTCACATATTGCATGCATACTTTACAAAAAGATCTCTTGCCACAATTAAAGATTTCTCAATAGAAAAAATAGATTGTTGAATAAAATAAGTAATTGGCACAAGAAAAAGAAGAACAATAAATCTTTCATAAAATTGAATCTAACCATTTCAAATTTGAGCAAGTGTGGACACTTGAAGAAATATATATTAAGGTTATTTAGAAAAAACCTAGCTCAAAAAATGACCATTTCACTTACACTTATAAACTGGCCACTAACCCTTTTCATAATCAATATGATATAATGTAACATTTTACAATCAAATTAGCATATATCACGAAATCACATAGAAGTAATGAATCGATAATTCTTCATTGTTTTCGTCTTGCTATAACTTGTGTAAAGAGAAGAATGTCATTGAAAACAGAAAAAATTACTGCACGGGGGCCTCTAGGCTACCGTGCTTCCGTGTCGTGTCCGACACGTGTCGGACACGTCGACACGCTCGGACACACAGTCAACGCGTGTCGAGTTTTCCGACACGTAGTCAACTTTTTTCGACTCGTCTCGACACGCGTGTCGGATGGAAGCGAGGGCGAGGGAGGAGAGACGAGGCCGTGAGTGACGGCAAGAAACCGCCAGAGAAAGAGTAGAGACCGAGGCAAGGGCGGCCACAGTGATGCCGCGGGATCGGCAACGAGGCTGCAACTGCAAGTGAGGAAGGGCCGAAGGTGAGGTGGAGGAGGAGGAGGAGAAGGATCGAGAGGAAGAGGAGAGGAAGGGGGTCGTTTGGAGGTCGTCCGGCGAGGAGACGGAGATGGATTGGGAGGAAGACCGTGCGGCGAGGGGAAAAAAGTGAGGAGAGGAAGGGGTTGCGAGGTCGTGCGGCGAGGGGAAAAAAGTGTTTCGGTAACTAGGGTTTTGGAAACTCAATGGGGGTGAAGTGCGTCAGTGACAGCCTGTCGCGTGGGTGGGGGAGGGGAAAAAAGTGAAATAAATTTGGGGTGGAGAGATAGTCTAACATGGGAAGGTAGAGAAAAAAATTGAAATAAATTTAGGAGGGGGAATAGTCTCTCGTGGGGGAGGGAGGGAAAAATTGAAATAAATTTGGAAACGGGAAAACTTTGTTTTAATCGGAAAAAATAAATAAATAATTTTTAAAAATAAAAATATTGAATTTTAAATGATGATAAATTTTGATCATTGTAAAAATCATTGATTTATTTAAATAAATTGATTCTAATTTCCAAACATGGATACGTATTAATTATGAATATGTCTTTCGAATTTTCAATGAATTAATTTATTAATATTATTAGTGTAAATTCATTGTAGGCTCTTTTTTAATTAATTAATTATTTATGAATTTAAATTAAAATAATTAAAAATAAAAATATTTATTTAATGTTTAACATATCGGAACGTGTGGAAGTTCTTTACTTTTTGAAAAATGTCGTGTCGTATCACGTGTCGTGTCGCGTCTCGCGTGTCGATGCTATATAGCCTTTAGGCTCTAGCCACTACTCTTTAATTTCGCATAAGCTCTCTTCGCGTACGCATAAGCACTCTGGATCAAGAATACATTGAACTTTTTCGGTCTGCTTCACCAGAATCACCCTTCTGCACCCAGCTATTTTCCCACTTTGATTTTTTATTTATTTTATTTGCTGAACCTCTTTAGTGCTTGGTTCCTCTGCTCCCACTCCTATAATCGTATTGACCACTCTCTCAGGGTGATTGTTGATCATACTGTGCCTCCAAAATCGTTGAAAGCCGTTTTATATCGATCATCAGTGACCCATTTTGTGGCGTTTAGTGTAATTACAGAGCCTTCGTCCCTCCCTCGAAGCGACGCCCGTGCTTCGCTCCCCACCTCCGCATCTCGGCCTTCAAGAGCGCCGGGGTCGTCCCCACATGCGCCCACCAGGCGTCCGATGAAATTCCTCTGAGAGTGGAGCTGGGTTTTTGATGTTTCGCTGGCGTTGGTTAGTGATAAGAAGAGATGGAGCAGTTCGATGCTTCTGGTTCTGTTACTGTTTTGGTCGTCTGTCATAACTCATTCTTGCTGGACCCCGTGGAATGGTCTCTGTGTGTACTGTTTCTTTTCCTAGTTTTTTCCCGGATCGATATGTTCTTGGATTGGTTATTCTTACTGCACCCGCTTTTCAATCACTTTGAATAGAGTTCGTGAAAATGCTACTAATTGTTTGTTTGCTTGGACAGGACGCTTTTTCTTCCGAGGAACCCATTTTGCAATTCTACTGTACTCTATAGATCCCAAGTCCCGTAGGTAAAGTTTATTTCTCAAACTGGGTGAAAAGAATGGCAAGTCTGAGATTGTGAAGTGGATGAAACTGCTAGGTTGGCCCTCTTTTACTCCTTCTTTCTGGGTATCTGTCTCGGTAGGGCATGGTTCCCCTGCATAAAGATGCTTCTTTCGTTAATGCATTTACAGATTCTTATTGGGTCTGTATGCCAAAGGATCGATTAGTGAATGCTGCCAAAGGGAGTGGCGATGCCATACACGAAATGGAAGAGACTCAGCGCATGGCGGAGAGGGTATCAAGGGCAAGATTGAACTGCCAGTAGACCAGAGATGGGCTAAAGGTAGCTGTGAAGAAACTTTGAAGAAGGGAGAAGAAGAGAGTTAAGGGATCTGGAAATGAGAAACATAGCTCTTGTTTGCAATATCTTCTGAGGAGACCTAGTGTTCCCTTTGGCTCCCTAAGTGATGATATACCTCCTCCATCTGGACAAAGCAAAGGCAATTTCATGATACACCGAAGTCCTCCTTTTGCAGTTTGGTGAAGGTAATAATGAAGGTAATCTCTGCCAATGGTTATTTGAGATATACTAATATGCTCGTCTATGCATTTGAATATTATGTTGTCTATCGAGGCATACATTCTGATTGCATTTGACAGTATGGAATGCTTTCCTTAATTGTGACTGAACTAATCCACGGAGCTAGATGTAAAGCATACTGCGAATTTCTTTAAATAGAAGCTCTTGTTGCAGCTTCTGACTTCATTAAATCGTGTTTTGAAAAGAGACTTCGTACATCCTAGACCCATTTTCCTCTTCTCTGTCATGCCTTGTGATTAGTGATTGCTGATTGATGTAACTAAGATAAGAATTGGGATTAGTTTGCATGAAAGAGAGAGAAAATATGCTTTTCTCTTGTCACACCTCTCAAAAACCAGGATCACTCCTCTCAAAACAGAAGAAAAGGCCAATCGACACAAAACATTTCTGCGTACAGAAAAACCATGGGAAGATGAGGTCGACTCTGATTCACTTTCTCTGGATTCAGAGACTGGGATTGCTTCCTGCAAATTGAACTTCTTGTAACCAAGCATGAATTTTATCTCATTTGAAAGATACCCTGTCAAGAGGGACTCTCTACACTTCCCAGAAAACTATTGATCTCAGAAGCTAAATTGCTAGAGCAGCTAAGCTTGACAATCTTGACGGTAAACTAATTTCGAAGGGAACAGTGACTGGTGATAATCATTGCAGGATTGGCATACAATGCGCAACACAATGGAAAAGGATGTAGTGTGGGAGGAAATTTGGGCAGTTTGTACATTGCTGAGCGGAAGCTGTGCTTTTCTTGAGGTAGCCAGCTTAAAAGCCTCATCGCTTCCTTATCAATACACTAAAATATTCACCAGTTTCTTTTGATCTGTTGTAAGGTTTTAAAAATCATAATTTCCAGAAAGAAAGGTTTATGCAGAGGAATTGAAGTGTAAGACAAAAGTTTGGATCTTTAGGACCTGGTGACTTTTCATTATCATCAGACAACGACATGCCAGATACTTGAAATTTAGCAAACAATTAATCTATGCAAGCAGGGATTGAGAAATTTTTCAAACGAGTGTCCAAGGCCAAAGCTGGAGAAAGCAACAAGAAATTAACTCTGGCCCCTTTGGATATATGCTATGCGTAATGTGTTGGACAAAAACTACACAATCTAATTAGCTGAACATCTATGTATCATTGCATATGGAGTCATATATGGCAAATTATCTGAGTTGTTGATTTGGAGAGAGTTCAGTAGAAACATCTTGATGAAACAGTAACTAAAACGAGTTTACGCATTCACCATTGAGGTGAAAGCGCAAAATACGTGGGCATGTATTGAACTATTAACAGCATTACAATTTGCACACTCATCTATAAGAAGGCTGAGTTAAAAAGGATCATTTGAAATTTGTGTTCAGGCAAGATTAAGAAAGTCAAATGTTGCCAATTTACCATAGTCAACTTTCCCCATCTAAAGATATCACCATACTGAAAACTTCACAAAAGAAAATTTAAAGACATAGAACCGTGCTTCAAAAGAAACGTGAATTGAATTTCTGGGGGAAAGCAAAGATATTTCGATTGCGTACAATAGAATTCCATCACTCTATCCTTTCCACAGGTCAAAAAATCTGTCTGTCACTGAACAACAACTATACTAGTTCAAGATTATGTCTAATTTACCTTGTGAAGAAGGCTAAAGTGGAACTTGCTAGCAATAGGCTCCCAATATATCCCAACCTCATCGCCAACCGCCAAACCCCTCCGTTTCACGAACTCCTTGATCCAACCCCCCTTGAGGACGTACGACCCAGACGACGCCCAGAACACGAACACCAGTCTATGCTCAGAGCACGTGTCCATGTCCCTCACGATGACGTCAGCCCCCTTGCTGCTCTCGACTTGCCTCACTGTCTCCTCGTTCATCCATCGGAGAAAGTGGCTCTTCACAGAGTCCCGCCCGATCAAGAGCCTTGACAGGTGGCCGAGATCGCTTTGTGTGAGCCTCTTCTTGATCTTATAAGGGTCGAAGAGCAGCGTCAACTCTGTGGAAACTTCCTCGGCGTCACATCCCGAGGCCTCTTTCTTTCTCTTCTGCGTTCTATTGAACTTCGCCTTCTTCTCCACAATTAAGGATTCGGCATTGGTAAGTGAGGCCGTGGATTTTCGCTTCAGTTGGGCAGGAACGATTTCTTGACGAGGGTGGCCTACTTCCTTCGTGTTCTGATCAGGCGCAAGGAGGAAGAACTCGGGAGACGCCACCACTCCTGCAGATGAAATACCTGTGGCCCCTTCGTCGCCATTCTTCTCCTGATCTTGCAGAAAAGAAAGGCATGACGAAGAGTCTATCGACGCCGGCAAGTGGACCTTGCTTCTCAGGTGGTCGCCAATGGGTTTCTTCTTCTCATGATCCTGCAGATAAGAAACGCGTGACGACGAAGAGTCCATCGACAATGGCGAGTGGGCATCGCCTCTCAGGACGTCGCCGATGGGAGGCGTTTTGGGTGCCCACAAATCGACGAGCTCCATGTGTTCGTGGCGAAAGAAACAGGAAAGTGCTTCGCGAGAACAACAGAGGGGTAACAGGGTACAGAGAAATTCAGAGAGAGAGAGAGCGAAAGAGAGAGACAACGTTCAAGAGAGAGTAGAAAGACAGGAGGAAGAGGACGAGGAGGCATATAGAGAGAGAGGGAAATATATGGTTGGTTTACCGTTGGAATTGGGATGGCTTTGTAGTCAAGTTTTGAGAGTGCACTGAGGAGTGAGAGTTTCTTTCCTAATTCGAGTCAAGTTAAGATTGGTAAAATAGGAAATAATTTCAAGATTCAAGATCAAAGATTGATTTCCTACGGAACTCTAACATCACAAACTCTTTAATTATTATAAAATAATGAGTTGGAGATAGTTCCCCAGAGCTTCTTCTTTTTCCTCATTTAGTAGGATTTTAAAAAGTTGGAATTTTCTTTTTGATTTACTTTAACAAAAGAAAGATTTTTAGATGTATATAATAAAGAGTTCATTAAAAAAAAAAAAAAAAAAACATGGGTACTTACATTGCAAAAAATTACACAATATAAAGAAAAAGACGGCATTGATACAGATACAATCAGCCTTTTTTTTTTTTAAAAAAAAAAGATTGTCATCTTTTTTTAATTGATTTGTTCGTATTTTTGAGTGGGACACTTTTCTGTTTTGGCTAAATTATCTGTTCTGTATAATAATCAATTTTTTTTGTTTTATCATCAAGAATGTTGAATTAATATTCCTTAATCTTTAGAAAAATAGAAATAGATGGAATTTTAATGTTACACCTCTCTATTTTCCTCAGAAATTCAATTCTTGATGAGTGTTCTTTTGAAAGTCAAGAGCGTCTTCAATTTTTCAGAGCCTTTTTTGCCCAGTGTGGTAAATATAAGAAATTTAAAGTTGTATATTTTTACATTTTATAAAGTGACATGCCAATATACTAGATGCTCAAATTATTTCTAGGAAATTGGGATGAAATCGAATTCTTTCTTGTTTTGTTGAATCCTTTTAGTCCATAATAATACACAAAAAGAGAATGTGCCATAGCTTGACTATTTTTTGTTTATTTCACAAAAAATGAATAATTGAAAAACATTTGAAAACAATTACTTTTATCACTTATAAAAATAAATAAACTTTAAATATTTGCATCATATCTAGATATAATTTATTATCAATAATAAAAATATTTTTATTAACTAATTAGTTTTAATGATACAAGTGACTTTTCTAGAAATATATTTTTTCAAATTATTTATTTTTGCGAAATGAAATGGAGTTTAATGAAAATAAAATAATAATTGTAGTAGAAACAAAATTTGATCCCACCCACAACTCCTCCGATACAGATAGCTCCACCCAAGGAATACATTGTCCTATTATTTTCTATGATTACGTAAGTAAGAAGAAAAATTGAAAAAAAAAAAATAGAAATACTACATATGAAAAAGGAAGTAAGCGAGGATAAATTAAGAAAAGAGGATAGAGAAAGAGAAATAGGAAAAAAATTTAAGGTTTTATTTATTTTGTGAAAAATAAATAATTTAAAAAATACGTGATGGAAAAATACTTTTATAGTCATAAAAAATGTGTAAATATAATAGTTATCAAGAATGAAAAATTATTGTTAATTAATTCAAAACATACAAGGGATAATATTTATCAAAAATTTTATATGTCGGAAAAGAAAAGAACGTGAAAAAATTTAGTGGGGCAAGTGCTTTATGCAAAACATGGGTAGTTATGGTGTGTTTTACGTTATGTATTTTGTCTTTTGAAAAAGACTTGGTTGTTCTGTACATAAGATGAAGTTTCATCTTCATCTCTCCTCCTTTTAGCAATTTAACGGTGGTATCGAGCTAGAGAGAAGCGTTAGAGAGTTTTTAAAAAAAAAAAAAGTTTAGAGGTGTGAGAAACTTTTGTGAGAAAATTGCAGCAGCAATATTTCAATGGCCACCGACAATTTTGTTCAACCAGCAATTCCACGTTTTGATGGTCACTATGACCATTGGAGCATGCTAATGGAGAATTTTTTACGATCAAAGAAGTATTGGTCGATTGTCGAATCTGGAATTCAAGAGCCACTAGTAGGCATGGTTTTGACAGATCCCCAGAAAGTAGAATTGGAAGCTAGAAAGTTGAAGGACCTGAAGGCAAAAAATTATTTTTTTCAAGCTATCGATCATCCCATCTTGGAGACTATTCTTTACAAAAAAAACTTCTAATGATATTTGGGATTCTATGAAGAAGAAATATCAAGGCTTTGTTAGGGTGAAGCATGCATAGCTTCAAGACTTGAGAAAAGATTTTGAGACACTAGTAATGAAGGATGGAGAATCTATCACTAGTTATTGTGCCAGAACAATGGAGATCAGCAACAAAATGCGATTCCATGGCGAGAAGATGGACGGTGTCACCATTGTGGAGAAGATTTTGCATTCCTTGATGCCAAAGTTTAATTATGTTGTCTACTTAATTGAAGAGTCAAAAAACATAAATGCGCTCTCTCTTGATGAATTGCAAAGCTCCTTATTGGTCCATGAACAGAAGATGAACAAAAGTTCAACAGTAGAGGAGCAAGCATTGAAGGCTTGTACCAATACTCATTCTAACAATTTCAAAGGAAGGGGTAGAGGTAGAGGTAGAGGAAGGGGAGATCGAGGAAATAGAGATGTTGGCAGGAATTTTAAAGCCAATAATGACCAATTTCAAGGCAAAGGCAGATGACGAGATCCTAATAAATCCAAGGTAGAGTGTTTTAGATGTCATAAATTTGGTCATTATGCATCTGAATGTTATACTAGGCTGCCTAATAATAAAGAAAAGGCAGAGAGTTCAAATTTTGTTGAAGAAAATGAAGGAGAAATGTTGTTGATGCCTATTCAAGATGAAAATGAGTGCGAGTTAGATATTTGGTATGTGGATACAGGCTACAGTAACCACATGAGTGGAAGTAAGTCTTCTTTTTCTTATCTAAATGAAGATTTTCATTCCGCTGTGAGTTTTGGGGATCATTCTATTGTGAAAGTGATGGGAAAATGTGATATTAAGATAAGAACCAAGAATGGTTTTGTGGAAACGATTTCTAATGTGTTATATGTTCCTGACTTGAAAAGTAACTTATTGAGTGCTGGCCAATTACAAGAAAAGGGTTATGTAATCACCATTCAGAAGCATGCCTATGAAATTTATGATTCTATTAGAGGTGCTATTGCAGTTGTTCCTATGAGTTCAAATAGATTATTTTCATTAAAAATTGAAGATATCCAGTCTTGTTTGATGGCTGAAAAGAAAGATCCCTCATGGCTGTGGCATTTTCGCTATGGTTACTTGAGTTTTGGTGAATTGAAGACCCTCCAATAGAAAAACATGGTGACAGGTCTTCCTCAAATTATTGTTCCTTCCCAAGTCTGCGAAGAATGTGTTGTTAGCAAACAGCATTGTTCTCAATTTTCAAAAGAAAAGTCATGGAGAGCAAAAAATGTTTTGTAGTTGGTGCATTCGGACATTTGCAGTCCTATAAACCTATCTTCTAATGGAGGTAAAAAAAAAAAATACTTAATTACCTTCATTAATGATTTTTCCAGAAAAACTTGGGTTTATTTTTTACAGGAAAAATCAAAAACTTTCTCCACATTTAAAAGCTTCAAAGCTCGTGTTGAAAATGAAGCAGGAAAGACCATTAAGACTTTTCGAACAAATTATGGCGGTGAATATTGCTCAAAAGAATTTGAAGTTTTTTGTGCAGAGCATGGCATTCGAAGAGAGCTTATTGGTACATATACACCACAACAGAATGGTGTATCTGAGAGGAAAAATAGAACCATTCTCAACATGGTGAGAAGCTTATTGGTAAGAGGAAGAATTTTAAAGATTTTCTGGCCAAAAGCAGTAAATTGGAGTATTCATGTTTTGAACAGAAGTCCAACTTTTGCTGTTCAGAATATGACACCTGAAGAGGCTTGGAGTGGGAGAAGACTGGCTGTAAATCACTTCAGAATCTTTGGATGCATCACATATGCCTATGTCCGGGATGTGAAAAGGAAGAAACTTGATGACAAGACTAAAAAATGTGTCTTTCTTGGTGTAAGTGAAGCATCCAAAGCATACAAAGAAGATTGTGACTAGCAGGAATGTTGTTTTCGATGAAGAGAACACTTGGAATTGGAATAGGCAGCAGCCTACCCAAGTTTTTTATGACAATGATGCTAAATAGGAGCAAATTTCAGCACCTTATGTGCCCCAAAATTCATCAAATACGACTTCTACAGTTGCTGGAATTTCACCAACAGGCTTTGAAGTCAACGAATAAGAAGCCCAATCTCTTCGCCGCGTTAGAAGAAAGCCTACTTGGATGGAAGATTATGAGGTAACTAGAATTAGAGATTCAATTACTCACTTTGCCTTATTTTCGGACTATGATCCTATAACTTTTGAGAGTGCTGTCAAAGAAGAAAAACAGCGAAAAACGATGGATGATGAAATTAATGCCATCGAAAGAAATGATACTTGGGAGCTATCCGATCTTCCAGATGGACAAAAAACCATTGGTGTAAAGTGGGTCTTTAAAACAAAATTGAAAGAAAATGGTGAAGTTGACAAATATAAAGCACGTTTGGTAGCCAAGGGATACAAGCAGCAATATGGGATCGACTATACAGACCAGTTGCAAGACATGACACGATTAGATTGGTGGTTGCATTGGCGGCACAGAATTCTTGGCCTATTTTCCAACTAGATGTCAAATTGGCATTCTTGCATAGGTACTTGGAGGAACAAGTATTTGTCGAGCAACACCCTAGTTATGTCAATATTGGAAATGAGCATAAAGTTTATAGATTAAAGAAAGCTCTTTAGGGGCTAAAACAAGCCCCTCGGGCTTGGTATAGTTGCATTGAAACTTATTTTCTTAAAGTTGGTTTTTCAAAATGTCCTTATGAGCATACACATCTTGTCAAAATTGGAGATAAAATGGAAAATGCTTATTGTCTACTTGTATGTTGATAATCTTATATTTACTGGAAGTTGTGATGGCATGTTTGAAAAATTCAAAAAATCTATGATGGATGAGTTTGAAATGTCTGATCTTGGTATGATGCATTACTTCCTTGACATAGAAGTGGTACAATCGGATGATGGGATCTTTATTTCTCAAAAGAAATATGTGGGAGAAATTTTGGACAGGTTTTAGATGAAGGATTGCAATCCTGTAAACACTCCAGTTGAGTTTGGTTTAAAGTTATACAAAGATTGTGAATGGAGGAAGGTTGACAGCACATTTTATAAACAAATTGTGGGTTGTTTGATGTATTTAACTGCAACAAGACCAGACATAATGTATTTTGTAAGTTTAATAAGTAGATATATTGAGAATCCTATACAAATACATTTGTTAGCTGCCAAGAAAATCCTTCGTTACTTGCAAGGAACTAGAGACTTTGGGCTATTTTACAAGAAGGGTGAAAAGTCCAGTTTGTTGGAATTTACTGATAATGACTATGCAGGAGATCAAGATGATAGGAGGAGCACTTCGGGTTATGCTTTTATGTTTGGAACATGTGCTATTTCGTGGTCGTCCAAGAAGCAACCAATTGTCACATTGTCAAGTATAGAAGCTGAATTTGTTGCTGCAACAGCTAGTGCTTGGCAAGCTATTTGGCTAAGGAGAATTCTTGAGGAGCTACAATTCAAGCAACCGGGATTTACTAAAAAATTTTGTGACAATAACTTAGCAATAAAACTCTCCAAGAATCCGGTGTTACATGGAAGAAGCAAGAACATTGATGTGAAGTTTTATTTCTTGAGAGATCTTAGCAATGATGGAACAATTGATCTAATCTACTGCTGGAGTGAAGATCAAGTTGCTGATATATTCACCAAAGCCCTCAAGATGGAGTCATTTGTGAAGCTCATAAGGTTACTAGGTGTTTGCACGGTGGAAAAAGTCAAGGCTTTAAACTGAATATTAGCAAACATCAGTTTAAGGGAGGGATTGTTGATATAATAGTTATTTCCTTTTGCACGTATTGCTGATTTGGTTTTTTCAATTATTAGAGTTAGTGGAGTCATGTGTGTTGATTATCCTAGTTTTTAGGTGTTAGTGGGGCAAGTGCTTTATGCAGAACATGGGTAGTTATGGTGTGTTTTACGTTATGTAATTTGTCTTTTGAAAAAGACTTGGTTGTTCTATACGTAAGATGAAGTTTCAGCCTCATCTCTCCTCCTTTTAGCAATTTAACATATACATGGCCACTGATGAATGGACTGCTGTAAATTCTATGTGGCACTACTCAAGCATCTAATATTTTCTCTCAAGGACAATCATCAATTCTGAGATAACTATGAAATTGCCTTGTGAAGAGGAAGATCTTCCATTTCACTGTCAATCAGGGTTCGAAGCTTTTTCTCATGTTACAGAAGACATAGCGAGAAACCTCCATTCCATTTGCCATATCTTCTGAGGAAACCTCTAGTGTTCCCTTTGGCTTCCCTAAGTGATGATGTAATTCCATCTGGACAGAGCAAATGTGACCGTATGCATCACCAGAGTCCTTGTTTTGCGATTTCATAATCTTAACGATGGATGTAGTATTTGGCCATGGTTGCTTACAAATGTTAAATACTTCTCTACGTATGCATGTGAATATTGCATAGTCTATCGAGACATACATTCTGATTTCACCTGAGCATATGGAATTCTTTCCTTAATTGTTGTATTATAATAAATGATTGCTAGCTGAGACTAAGATTAGATAAGAAGTGTAATTAGCAGTATATTATATGAGCCATGTGCGCAGAAAAGCATCAGGAAGATGAGATTGACTCTTGCTTCATTTTCTCTGGATTCAAACGCTGGGTTCGCCTTCAGGAAATTGAACTTCTTTTCAACAGAAAAGATGTTAGCGATCTGCCAGACCATGGTTTGGACCGCAACATGCATAATTTATATAATCATTTGGAAGATACTTTGTCAAAAGGCACCCTGTACACTCGCCAAAAAATTACAACGTCAGAAGCCAAATTGCTAAAGCAGCTAAGCTTGACATTCCCAACTATAAATAGAATTTAGAGGGAACAGTCACTGGTAATAAGTCAATAACGAGATTGGCATACAATGCACAAGTCGATGAAAAAGGATGTCATCTGTGGAAGCAGATTGGACAGCATTTCATCAACGAGTGAAAGCCACTCTTTTCTTGAGGTAGCCGGCTTATAAGCCTCATCGAACACTTGTTCATATGCAAAAAAATCCTCCAGGTTTGGACAAATCATAATTCCAGAAAGATAGGTCTATGTAGAGAATACAAAGTGTAAGACAAGCTTTTGGATCATTAGGACCAGTTGACTTCTTCATGATGATCAAACAAGGACATGCCAGATACTGGAAATTTGGCAGACAATTAAGCTACGCAGACAGGGATTTATAAGTTTTTCAAACAAGTGTCCAAGGCCAAAGCTGGAGAGCTACAAGAAGTCAAAATTGGCAACATTGGATATGCTATGCTTGATATGTGGGACAAATACTACACAAACTAACCAATTGTAACATCTCTGTATAACTGCATATGGAGTCACATATGGCAAATTATCTGAGCCATTGATTTAGAGAGTTCGGTAGAAACATCTTGATGAAACAGTATCTAAAAGCCAGCTTATGCATTCACTGTTGAGGTGAACGCGCAAAATATGGAGGCATGTCTCGAACTGCCAAGAGTGTTGCAATTTACACAGTCATCTATAGGCATGTGTCGGAACCAGGCCCCCTCACAGGTAGACTTACCTAGTAATACATATGTTATAAATGAAGATGTTTATAACATTTTTCAAGAATGAAACAACCTCAAAATTGTAACACATTTTAACCCTTGACAATGGCAAACAGTGAGTGTCCAATAAACTACAATTAATTAAGCTAATCCAACTTAATTAACCTAACCATGATTAATTAACTTAACCAAAGTTAACTAACCTAACCAAGTTTGATAACACTAATCCATCTTAGCACTAATCTAATCATGATTAGCACTAAACTAAACACCCCTTAAACGCAATTAATGGCCTAATAAAAGATTAGGGAGTTAACTCATGCGATTCAGACGGCGGTGGGCTCACGGCGACGGTGACGAAAACTTGAGACAACTGCGGCTTGCACGGAGGCTGAACGGAGGTGATATCGGCCCTATAGGCTCTCGGCCAAGGTGGGGGACTCAGCTGCTTAGGCTTATTTCGGTGGCTTGGCTGGATGGTGCTGAACGTGGGATGGGCGGCTGCTGGACACGGAAGTCGCTGGACGCGCGGTGAGGCTGCGGCTGTGATGGCCGCTCAGTGGAGGTAAGCACGATTGTTTGGCGTGGAGGTGGTGAGGTCTTGCGTGCGTGGAGCTGGTTGTGGCGTGGAGTTCTGGCGGTGGGGTGGGATGAGGTTGGCATGGAGCTGGGATGGAAGAACGTGGGGTGGGCTGTTCTGTTGGTGGGGGAAATGGGCAACACGTGAGGGAAAGAAAGAAATAAGGAAGAAGAAGAAGAGATGAGGAGGAAGGGAAGAACAAAAGGGGCAGATGAGAGTGGTCGGCAGCAGCTGGGGGAAAAACTCACTCATGAGAGAGGGGAAGGGAGAGAGGAAAGAGAGGGAAAAAGAAAGTCAAAGGGAAAATATCTAATCATCATCTTTAAGTCCCCAAAGTCTTCATGCGCCAATGTTAAATGCCCACCCAATCACAAAATTTCTCCAATTTCTCACAAACAAATCCTTTTTGGGTAGCAAATTTCCCTTTTTCCTCTCGATCCGAATTTTCTTTAATTTTCTTATTTGTCTGAAAATCGATTTTCCGCAAAATTTTTGGACTCGACGAAAATTCACCAAAAGATGAGAAGACATCCTATAAATGAATGTGACATGCTCGAACGTCCGATTCTCAAAATTAAATTCAATTTCGTGGTTAAAATCGACCGAACGCGAATTTGGTACGACCTAACCTATTATGTAGCTTTTAGGGATTTTAGCGTGTTCGACTTGTGGTCAACAACTTTCTATCCATGTTTGTGCATCTCCGTTTTCCCAATCTATGGATAAAATATGATAAAAGACAATATTATTAAGAAAATAAACGAATTGTAGACGACCCTCGGTGATCACATAATCGCAAGGGTTCAATTACGTGCCTCGAGTATGATAAGATAGAAAATCGGGTTATTGTCATTCGACACAAATATCATAATCATGTGGAACCACCTGCAATTCGATTACATACTTCCAACAAATATATTTATATCTGTTTGTTAATCGATTTATAATAGTGTCGTATTGACCCTTGCCGATTATCATGGTTGAGCGATCAACTTCCAATCAAATTCTCTAATCTGTTGTATTTATATTCCTTAACGGCCTTACCTAATAGATTAGTTAACTCGTGAGTGATCAGTTCCAAGTAAATTAATCATAAGCGCGTTGACGAAAGAACCATTTCATATATCCAAATCAGGGGCTAAATTTCGAGATGTCACATAACCCCAGCGTTCGAAATGTGGAATAATCCACAAGAAAAAAATAATAAATCAGTGGACAAAACCAAGAATTTGACTCATTTCGAACAAAATAATCTCCTTCCACTTTATCTTTCTTTTTGCCGTTCGCAGTAAACCTGATTTGTCAAGTTCCCGACTTTAGAAGAGCATTCCGGGATTGAACTTTCTATTGACTTGATCCTTACGTTCAACTGTGACTCTTCATCTTTCCTTCCTTTCTTTTGAAAACATGCAAACATACTAGTTTGTGGGGAAAAAAATTGACATGACATAAATTGCACAAGCCGTATACTTCATATCCTCAATCACGGTCACCAATTTGCCACATCATTTTATCAATCAACTCATCACTTTTTGGAATCTATTGTTAGAATCGGGGCAAACACTTCATGGTCCTTGCTTCTATTGTATGCTCGATGAAGTTTCTCTTGATCCACCTTCCCACCATACTCCTTGATTATTTTCTTGGAGCTGTGCAAGCGAGATTGAATGGAAGGGCTTGGGCAATGCAAGTTTTGGAGCTAGAAAAGCATTTGAAACTTGTTTCATTGTGGGTCGTGACTATGGATCCCCACTTAAGCAAGCAAGCGCCATAGAAACTATCAGAACAATACTTCTTGTAATAGAATTTTGTCTTGGAATTGGCAAGCGTGGATCTAATATTTGATCTAGCATAATATCATCTTGGAAAAGTGTCAGCAACATTAAGATGATATACCCGGATGCTCACCCATTATCGTTTCTAGTGCTACCACTCCAAAGCTATATACATCGCATTTCTCATTAACAACCAAAGCGTAAGCAAGCTTTGAAAAATAGAACAAAAAGTTGATGAATTATATGAGGCTCAAAACCAAGTTCTATGTTAGCTAGTGCACTATCAAATGATAAATTTTGCTAGCATGATAAATTGTCCACGATGTTATTTACCACATGGCAGGTAAGGTATATCGATCAAGGTATGTACCTCTAGTGATAATAGTCTAGAAAAGTATAAGGATTGTTGCTCACCTGGTGCTATATATCCAGGAGTGCCTACAATATTTGCAGTCAGATTAGATGATTCTAGGAGTCTTGCCATGCCAAAATCTGATAGGAAAGCCTGGAATTTGTTGTCAAGCAACATGTTGTTGCTAGATATGTCTTGATGAACAATTGACTTAGCACAATCATGGTGTAGGTAAGATAAGGCATGTGCCATATCCCAAACAATATTGAGTCTTTTAGGCCAGTCTAGCTCCACCACTTCAATATCATCTCTCAAAGCACAAAATAGACTCCTCCTTTCCATGTATTCATAAACCAAGAACATGCATTGTCTATGTAAGCAAAAACTATAGAGCTTAATTATGCTTCTATGTCATACTTCCGTCAAGTGTTTCACTTCATTTCTAAAGCTCTTATCAAAAGATGGGTCTTCTGCTTCAAGACGGTGAAGTTTCTTTAATGCCACAATTTTCTTATTGGGCAATTGAGCTTTATAGACACTACCGTAACTGCCGGTCCCAATGCAATATTTGATATCAAAGCCTTCCGTTGCATTGATTATGTCTTCATATGCAATTCTCCCATCATAATTCCATATTGACAAGAAATCTCCCTTTTTTTCAACTGTCTCCAATTGCTTGCTTGTCATTCTATGTTGAAGTATGCAACAAGAGCAAAGAATTAAACAGAAAATGAATGCTATAGTCATCAGTGGTATAACTATAGCCATAAGCTCCCTAGATAGATTCAGTGTTAAAGCTATAGTCATAAGCTCCCTAGACATTCTTTTCGAAAGTTCAATCTCTTTCAAACCTTCATTGCCTAGGAAAAATCCATAATGAACATGGGCCAGATTATTTGGAATATTTTCTGTGAGAAGATTGTAGGCCAAATTGATGTAATTTAATTTTAAAAGCATTTTAAATTCGAAAACTGTACCTTTCAGAGAATTGTTCTGAAGATTGAGATAGGTTAACATGACCAAACTCCCAAGTTCACGGGGAATTTTTCCACATAAATTGTTAAGGCTCAAATCGAGAGGAGTGAGACTCTTCAACTCTCCTACTTTTGAAGGAATGGATCCATTGAAGAAGTTCATTTGCAAGTAGAGTTGTGCCAAGTTCTTCAATTTTGCTAGAGTCCATTAAGCAAATTGAAACTCAAATCTAGGTATATCAACCTCTTCAAATTTCCCAATTTGGGAGGGATAGGACTATTGATTTGATTATCATGAATGTCAATAACTTCTAGCATGGTGAGGTTTTGAAGACAAAGAGGTAACTCACCGGTTAGGTAATTGTGAGACAAGTTGAGGTGCCTGAGCTTCAGAGTTTATGTTAGATCTACTTTTAAGGGATATTTCACTTTTGGTGTTTAATGTCATTAATGAAGATACTTAGAATAAGATTTGTTTAGTCAAAGTAAGATAATTTCGATTCTAGCTATTTAGTCTGGTAATACCTTTTGCCCAACATCATATTAGGTTACTTTACCATACTTTACCTTTTTACTTGCTCTTCACTACTATGGTAGATCTCCCTATCGCTCTCCTTATTCGTCGGCTTTGGGAGGGACCCTCCCCATATGTGGCCCTTATAAATCCCCATTTTGTCGACCATTTGGAAGAGACCTTCCTTATTTGTCAGCGATTTGGGCATGCCTTTTTATTTCTCGATCCCTCCATAATTGTTGGCCATTCAGGTCGAGAGACCCTCTTTTATTTGTCAGCTACTAGGTATACCTAATAAAAGAGGTGAGCACCGGTTGTTGTAAAACAATTGATCACCTCTAGATCGACTTGGAAAAGCAGCTTGATTTTAAAAAATAAAAAACCCCTTGGAGTTGGGAATGGAATAACTGAGAGGATCACTTGATGTCTTGGAGGATCATTTGATGTCATGGAGCATATGGAGGACAAGGATGTTGTTTTGCTGTCGGATGGGGGCAAAAATACTGGAAAATCAGCATATAGAGATGAAAGTAACACCAATTATGAGATTCAAGAACTTTGCAAGTATAGAAGATACATGCAAAGATCTTGAGGTCGATGGCAGCAGCCAACCTACTTCACCCGAGGACCCTGATTTTCTGTCAAAACCACGCTAAAACAATTACGCATTAAGATACGCACTTCTCCGTCATCTCCATCTTGCTCGGCTTTTGTAAGTATCCCCTCCCCTCTCTGACAGAGGAGACTTACAAAAACTAAGCAAAATGGAGATAATAGAGGACGCATTTTAATGCATAATTGTTTTGGAGAGAGACTCTGGCAAAGAATCAAGATCCTGTCCAAGTGGGTTGGATGTCGCCCAAAATGCGTGGCAACAGCCCTCAATTAGGCCCAAAATCTTATCTTACGAGATGTTGGGTTCATTTTAAATCTTGATTAACTAACTCTACAAGATTTTATGTGAATTCAGAGTCGTCTCTCTAGCCTATTGGGTTAGCTTGAAACCAAGCGAGACACAAAGAGATCTTACATTTTATTCACTTTCTATACAACCAACGTTTTCTAGGTTCAAGGATTGATACTAATAATTTCTATCAGTACCTTTTCAGTTCCTCTAGCTCGATTGAATTGCTTATCAAAGTGATCATATGGTTTTGTTTACCAATTATGAGCCTTAGAGATAGTCCAAGTCGCAAAGTGCTCATGAAATATTTTTGCGTTCATTATTTTACTAAAATGTAACTTAACCATTCAATTAAAATTGACAAAACACGACTCAAAATGTAGTATAAAAGAAACGCGATCAATTAATCTGAGAAAGTAATGAAAGAACAAGTAAAAAGTATAGCAAAAGAACCCAATAAAAGGTGGGCAAGAATATAACACGGCATCATTGTTAACCCCACAGCAAGCCAATTTAGATACCAAGTCCACCTATCTACTCAATAGATTTTATTTTTATTATGATCCTAAAGCCATATTAAGCTTAAGCTGCCACTACTATACGCAAGTTTGCCCATTTTTTCGGGGAACTACCTCTCATTATATCAAAACGACAAGAAGTGAGCTACATGCCTATGTAGTTAATGAACCACCAAATCAAGCTAAAAATATCATCAAAATCCCCTCAAAAGAGAATTTGCTATAGCATCGAGCTCATCAAACTCACAAGATTTACACGTTACCCACCTTGATAATACCAAAATATGTCCCCATGACCAGCAAATCCAGTATAAATTGTCACCTTATCGTAGGTAATCAAAACCAAACTCAAATGAGTATTAAACTAGCACACCCATGACTAAAACAGCCCAGTGAGCAAAATCCAGGACAAAATCAGAACATTAAAGGCCAAAATGCATGATTATTCAGAAAGTAATGGGCTTGAAACATATCCTCCTGCAAGTGCACAGGGACTCACGTGATCATGATGAGAACAAATTGAAGTCAAATGAAGATCATCAATGCTTGGACAGCAGACAAATGTTTAATTTCAGCAAATTCAAGTATGACAACATGATTATCTCCTCAAAAGTTAAACATAGATTCCTTGCCTCAACTTATATGACTAAGATAACACATAGAAATTGTTATTTGAATAACAAACGGATATAGACATTGGACACGAACATGAATCCAGCAAATTTAAGTCACGGACAGAACTTATAACCTGACGACAGCATATTATGAATATATGCAACATTCATAGCAAAGAATACAGCATGTTCTGAACTTGTACGACACTCGCAGCCAAAAGAATTAACATATTCCTGATCATGTACAGCAAGAACAACAATGAATCCAGTAAACTTGAGCCATGTATGGTAAGAATAGACATATTCAGCGAGCTCACAATGCTGCAGGTGTACAAATTCAACACATAGCACGTGCCAAGATGAAGATTATGCAAGCTAATAGTGACTATGTACTTGCACATACAACCCAAGCAAGATGCACACTATGCTCCAACATGTCCATCGCATGTGAAGTGAAGTCTAAACCAGACCCAAAATGGAGCAGCAATTAGTATGCGAAAAGAAAAGCTACAACTCACATATGCAGCTAGAGAAGATTTCTCTACATTAACACCTAAAAGATTTTTAAACACGCACTTTGAACACATCATGCTTTAAAATATATCCAGAGGCTCTCAGTATAGACGAAAAATCAGTCACACAACCAAAGCAGTATTTAGTCGCTGAGAACAAAGTAAACCATATCACCAACAGAAAGAGAGGTCTGGGCCACAAATCAGAGCTGCTTGATTTATGAATAATATAAGAGAATCAGTCAGTCATGTTTCAGTCTAGATACAGAACAATCAAATCGATGCTAATGCAAAAGAATACTTAGCATCAACTTCATCTAGGCATTTCGACAAACATATGGCAGGCATCTCAGCTTAGTGATCAAAACGCAAGGACGAAGCAGCAACTTAAAATCACACGACCACAACATCATCCATGCAGGCTCAAATCAATAGAAAATCCTCAATAAGATGCTGCTTTCACTCTAGAGTTCTCGGTCTCAGTCTCACGTGCAAAGCGACAGAAACGAAGTATAAGCAATACCTTGACGAAAAACAACAAAGGGCCTTGAATGACGACGGAATCGTAGGGAGAACTCGTCAGAGACAATGACACTGAGGATTGGAGCCAGTAAAGGAAAAACGAGCAAGTTGACATTTCTTCGAGCTCACTGACCGAAAAACAGGGGGCGGCCAGTGCACCTCCAGCAACTGCGAAGGTACCCTGCGACGGAAACCGACGAGAGACAGGGGTAAGGATTCGAAGAAGAAATCAATAGATAAAATCACCGCTAAATTCGAGAATTCTCTCTCTATAATCCCCGCTCTATCCACGTCTGGTGGGCGATCGTTTCAACTTGAAGGTGCAGTCGTTAGCCACGGGGGGTGATCACACCTAGGAGTGGAACTCTAGGAAAGCGTCACGACCGAAGACTGGTGCCGGTGGAAGAGGAACTCGAAGCGACGGCGATCGGAGGTAGAGCGCCGCCAGCGAAGTCGTCGCCTGTGGGAAAAAGCAAAATCGAGACGATCAACTTTTCGAAGCTCCAGAGATGTAAAGAAGCTGAGACGAAGATGTTGGACGAGGAGAAGAAGAAGACGGCGCTGGCGAGATCGTAAATCCGGAGAGGAAAGACGCGCCCGCTGGTTCCGTCGTCCTCCTCCGCCGACTGAGGAAGAGCGCGTGCCCGCGGGGGTGGTCCGGTGGCGCCGCCGCACGGGAACGGGCGGCGGGTGGGGTCGTCGGCCGGCCGATCGGAGCTCGCCGGCCTCCGCTTCTTCATCGGGCGGAGTGCGCGCCTCTCTTCCTTCTTTATAGAGAGAGGGAGAGCGTCGATGTTTTCTCATCGGAGGGAGGGAGCGAGCGGTTACGATACGGAGAGAGATTTTCTCCGGTCAAGCCGTGGGGGTTGTTGTGAGATCTTCTAGGATTTCGCTTTTGCTCGCCCGCCATCTCACTCGCTTCGATTGAAGCTTTCCGTTCGGAAAGAAAAGAAAAGAATAGAAAAGAAAGAAAAGAGATATATGTGCACAACAAATCTTAAAATTTTTCATAAAAATATAATTTAATTTTAAAATTTTCTAAAAATATAAATAAGTTATAAAATTTATTACAAAAGTGCATTCGAGTTAAAATTTTTAAAAAGTGTAATATAATTCTAAAACTTTTCAAGAGTGCACTACAGTCTTAGAATTTTCAAAAAAATACAATCAAATTCTAAAATTTGTCAAATTAATTCAATTAAGTCTTTTAATTAATAAATTTTTTAAAAGTTTTAAGATTGAACAAACTAGACATGAGCTAAAGGTAGCTGTGAAGAAACGAAAAAGGAGGAGAGAGCGGAGTTTGAAGAAGGGAGAAGAAGAGAGTGAGGGAGACAAGAGAGAGAGAGAGTGAAGGGATTGTACAGAAACGAGGAACATAGTGAGGAATCTCCAAACTGTTTGTCATATCTTCTGAGGAAACCTCTAGTGTTTCCTTTGGCTCCCTAAGTGATAATATACCTCCTCCATCTGGACAAAGCAAAGGCCATTTCATGATTCACCAAAGTCCTTTTGCAGTTTGGTAAAGGTAATAATGAAGGTAATCTCTGCCAGTGGTTACATGAGGCATACATTTGAATATTATGTTGTCTATCGACGCATACATTCTGATTGCAATCGAGAGTATGGAATTCTTTCCTTAATTGTGACTGAACTAATCCACGGAGCTAGATGTAAAGCATACTGTGACTTTCTTTAAATAGAAGCTCTTGTTGCAGCTTCTGACTTCATTAAATCGTGTTTTGAAAAGAGACTCGGTACATCCTAGACCCATTTTCCTCTTCTCTGTCATGCCTTGTGATTAGCGATTGCTGGTTGATGTAACTAAGATAAGAATTGGGATTAGTTTGCGTGAAAGAGAGAGAAAATATTCTTTTCTCTTGTCACACCTATCAAAAACCAGGATCACTCTCTCAAAACAGAAGAAAAGGCCAATTGACACAAAACATTTTCACACATGAAAGAACATTAAGAAGATGAGATCCACTCTAATTCACTTTCTCTGGATTGAGAGACTGGGATTGCTTCCTGAAAATTGAACTCCTTGTAACCAACCATGAGTTTATAGTCATTTCAAAGATACCTTGTCAAGAGGCACTCTGTACACTTCCTAGAAAACTATCAATCTCAGAAGCTAAATTGCTGGAGCAGCTAAGCTTGACAATCTTGACGGTAAACTGAATTCGAAGGAACAGTGACTGGTGATAATCATTGCAGGATTGGCATACAATGCGCAACACAATGGAAAAGGATGTAGTGTGGGAGGAAATTTGGGCAGTTTGTCCATTGCTGAGCGGAAGCTGTGCTTTTCTTGAGGTACACTAAAATATTCACCAGCTTCTTCTGATCTGTTGTAAGGTTTTGAAAATCATAATTTCCAGAAAGAGACGTTTATGCAGAGGATTTGAAGTGCAAGACAATAGTTTGGATCTTTAGGACCAGGTGACTTTTCATTATGATCAAACAAGGACATGCCAGATACTTGAAATTCAGCAGACAATTAAGCTGTGCGAGCAGGGATTGAGAGGTTTTTCAAACGTGTGTCCAAGGCCAAAGCTGGAGAAAGCGACAGAAGTTAACTCTGGCCCCTTTGGATATGCTATGCGGGATGTGTTGGACAAAAACTACACAATCTAATTAGCTGAACATCTCTGTATCATTGCATATGGAGTCACATATGGCAAATTTTCTGAGCTATTGATTTGGAGAGTTCAGTAGAAACATCTTGATGAAACAGTAACTAAAACCAGTTTATGCATTCACTGTCGAGGTGAAAGCGCAAAATACGTTGGCATGTATTGAACTATTAACAGCATTGCAATTTGCACACTCATCTATAAGAAGTCTGAGTTAAAAAAGGATCATCTGAAATTTGTGTTCAGAAAAGATTAAGAAACTCAAATGTTGCCAATTTACCATGATCAGCTTTCCCCATTTAAAGATTTCACCACACTGAAAACTTCACAAAAGAAAATTTAAAGACATAGAACCGGGCTTCAAAAGAAGCGTAAATTGAATTTTTGGGGGAAAGCAAAGATATTTCGATTGCGTACGATAGAATTCCATCACTATATCCTTTCCACTGGTAAAAAATTCTGTCTGTCACTGAACAACAGCAATACTAGTTCAAGATTATGTCTGATTTACCTTGTGAAGAAGGCTAAAGTGGAACTCGCTAGCAATAGGCTCCCAGTATATCCCAACCTCATCGCCAACCGCCAAACCCCTCCGTTTCACGAACTCCTTGATCCAACCCCCCTTGAGGACGTAGGACCCAGACGACGCCCAGAACACGAACACAGTCTATGCTCAGAGCACGTGTCCATGTCCCTCACGATGACGTCAGCCCCCTTGCTGCTCTCGACTTGCCTCACTGTCTCCTCGTTCATCCACCGGAGAAAGTGGCTCTTCACAGAGTCCCGCCCGATCAAGAGCCTCGACAGGTGGCCGAGATCGCTTTGCGTGAGCCTCTTCTTGATCTTATAAGGGTCGAAGAGCAGCGTCAACTCTGTGGAAACTTCCTCGGCGTCACATCCCGAGGCCTCTTTCTTTCTCTTCTGCGTTCTATTGAACTTCGCCTTCTTCTCCACAATTAAGGATTCGGCATTGGTAAGTGAGGCCGTGGATTTTTGCTTCAGTTGGGCAGGAACGATTTCTTGACGAGGGTGGCCGACTTCCTTCGTGTTCTGATCAGGCGCAAGGAGGAAGAACTCGCGAGACGCCACCACTCCTGCAGATGAAATACCTGTGGCCCCTTCGTCGCCATTCTTCTCCTGGCTACTCTTCTCCTGATCTTGCAGAAAAGAAAGGCATGACAAAGAGTCCATCGACGCCGGTGAGTGGAACTTGCTTCTCAGGTGGTCGCCAATGGGTTTCTTCTTCTCGTGATCCTCCAGATAAGAAACGCGCGACAGCGAAGAGTCCATCGACAATGGCGAGTGGACATCGCCTCTCAGGACGTCGCACATGGTTGCTGTTTTGGGTGCCAAGGAATCGACGAGCTCCATGGGTTCGTGGCGAAAGAAACAGGAAAGTGCTTCGCGAGAACAACAGAGGGGCAACAAGGTGCAGAGAAATTCAGAGAGAGAGAGCGAAAGAGAGAGACAACGTTGGAGAGAATAGAGAGACAGAGGACGATGAGGACTCGGAGGCATAGAGAGGGGGAAATATATGGTTGGTTTACCGTTGGAATTGGGATGGCTTTGTAGTCAAGTTTTGAGAGTGCACTGAGGAGTGAGAGTTTCTTTCCTAATTCGAGTCAGGTTAAGATTAGTAAAATAGGAAATAATTTCAAGATTCAAGATCGAAGATTGATTTCCTACAGAAACTCTAACATCACAAGCTCTTTAATTATTATAATAATGAGTTGGAGATAGTTCCCCAGAGCTTCTTCTTTTTCCTACGGGATTTTAAAAAGTTGGAATTTTCTCTTTTGATTTACTTTAACAAAAGAAAGATTTTTAGATGTATATAATAAAGAGTTCATAAAAAAAAAAAAAACGTGTACTTACATTGCAAAAATTACACAATATAAAGAAAAAAAGACGGCATTGATACATGATACAATCAGCCTTTAAAAAAAAAAAAAAGATTGTCATCATTTTTTAATTGATTTGTTCGTATTTTTTGAGTGGGACACTTTTCTGTTTTGGCTAAATTATCTGTTCTGTATAATAATCAAAATTTTTTTTTGTATCATCAATAATTTTGAATTAATATTCCTTAATATTTAGAAAAATAGAAATAGATGGAATTTTAATGTTACACCTCTCTATTTTCCTCAGAAATTCAATTCTTGATGAGTGTTCTTTTGAAAGTCAAGAGCGTCTTTAATTTTTCAGAGCCTTTTTTTTCCCAGTGTGCTAAATATAAGAAATTTAAAGTTGTATATTTTTACATTTTATAAAGTGACATGCCAATATACTAGATGCTCAAATTATTTCTAGGAAATTGGGATGAAATCGAATTCTTTCTTGTTTTGTTGAATCCTTTTTAGTCCATAATAATACACAAAAAGAGAATGTGCCATAGCTTGACTATTTTTGTTTATTTCACAAAAAAATGAATAATTGAAAAACATTTGAAAACAATTACTTGTATCACTTATAAAAATAAATAAACTTTAAATATTTGCATCGTTTGAAAAAATATCTAGATATAATTTATTATCAATAATAAAAATATTCTTTATTAACTAATTATTTTTAATGATACAGGTGACTTTTCTAGAAATATATTTTTCAAATTATTTATTTTTGCGAAATGAAAGGAGTTTAATGAAAATAAAATAATAATTGTAGTAGAAACAAAATTCGATCCCACCCACAACTCCTCCGATACAGATAGCTCCACCCAAGGAATACATTGTCCTATTATTTTCTATGATTACGTAAGTAAGAAGAAAAATTGAAAAAAAAATATAGAAATACTACATATGAAAAAGGAAGTAAGCGAGGATAAATTAAGAAAAGAGGATAGAGAAAGAGAAATAGGAAAAAAAGATTAAGGTTTTATTTATTTTGTGAAAAATAAATAATTTAAAAATACGTGATGGAATTTATGGTCATAAAAAAATGTGTAAATATAATTGTTATCAATAATGAAAAATTATTGTTAATTAATTCAAAACAGACAAGGGATAATATTTATCAAAAATTTTAGGGCTAATACATGAAAAACCCAAAACCTGATATACTTTTGTGACAAATTTACCCCAAACTATTTTTTTGACCATAAAAACCCCAAACTGGTATACCTGTAACAAATTTACCCCGACTGACTATAAAAAACCCTAAACTAGTACATTTACAACAAATTTACCCCAAACTAATTTATTTGACTGCAAAAAACCCCAAAATGGTAAATTTGTGACAAATATACCCTATGCTAAATTGGATTGATACCATAAAAAAAAAATCACAAAAATTGTAAACGATAACAAACGGAGCATAAAATCCTAAATTTGCATACCGGTCAACTATCACGTGTCATTTAACTTAATAATTTGAGAATAAAATTTAACGAAAACTAACATAGGGTAAATTTGTCACAAGTGCACTACTTTGGGGTAAATTTGTCAAAGGTATACCAGTTTTGGGGTTTTTGGTGGTCAAAAAAAAATAGTTTTGGATAAATTTGTCACAAGATACCAGTTTGGGGTTTTTCAGGGTATTAACCCAAAAGTTTATAAATTTTTATTTTTCATGAAAGGAAAGAACCTGAAAAAATAGAAAAAATGATGATCGGCATGATAATAATTGCCACGTGTGCTTGATCAGTGCCACGTAAGATCAATCGTAGTCAAACTCCTCAGTTACGTGTACACTCTAGCCCACTCTAACTTCATTGGACTCTCTTTTTCATTTCTTCATAGCTCACCAGACGGCGACTGCCGCCACTGCCGACGGTGGAGCCTCTAGCGAGGGCCCGAAGAGTGTCCGGAACCAGCCCTAATACAGGTTCGAGACCGAAGACAAGGAGGCTTGCCTCTAGACCCTCGAAGCGAGGCCTGGGCTTGGCTTCCCGCCTCTGCTATCTCCGCATTCCCACACGCCAAGGCCAACTCCATGTCCGTCGTCGTCCCGCTCTTACAACTCAGTTCGTTCTCGATACCCTTTGTCCTCCTTTTGTGTTACGGATTAGTCATCTCGTCATATGCCCACCAGGCGTCTGATGAAAATACCCTGGCAATGGAGGTGGGTTTCTATTGTTCCTTTGGCGTTGCTAAGTGCTATGAAGAAATTGAGCAATTCCAATGTTCTAGTTCAATTAGGGTGCGTTTGATAACGTTTATGTTCAAAAATTGTTCCAAGGAACGGAAATAGAAAAACTATTTCTATTCCAGGGAATAATTTTTGAACAGAAGAATGTTTTTGGTAAACTTATTCCTGGAATAGAAAAAGAATATAAACACATTTGGTAAATTTGTGTTCTTTTAATTTTTTAATATTTTTATTGTATTTTTCTTTTTTCTTTTATCTTCCTTTTGGACGGTCGCTGGCCTTAGCCATGGCCGATAGCCTCGCCGTGGCTAGGTAAGGCTCGGCCTTGTCGGTGGCTGGGCGAGCTTGGCCTCGCCGGATCTAGGCAAGCTCGAGCTCGCCTAGCCAAGGCGAGGCCGAGTGTCGTCGGCCGGCATGAGGTCAGCCTTGCCTTGGCTGGGCCAACTTGGGCTTGCCCAGATTCGGCGAGCCCTCGACGGCTAATCGCTGGTCATGGCCGAGGCCGGCAACTAGCCAAAGAAAAAAGAAAAAGAAAAAGAAAAAGAAAAGAAAGAAGAAATAGAAAATTTATTTCTCCAAAATGTTCTAAAAACATGAAATAAGTTTTTCTTGTTTCTTGTTTCTGTTTCAAATTTTTTCCCAGGAATAAAAAAAAAAAATAGATTTGGAACAAAAAAGCAAACAAACGTGGAACAAAAACATAAACAAACGCGTTTCTATTCTTCTTTTGTTCCCAAGAACTAAAAAACAAGATTTGTGTTCATAAACAGAAAAAAGAACCACAAACAAACACACTCTGTTTTATTCATCTATCGTCACTCATTAAATCCACAGAATTGCTTATGTCTTTGCTTAGTTCCTTTTTGTACTTATAATTAGTGAACTCGGATCCATCTTCTTGTATTGGTTACTCTTATTGCAATCAATTTTTCAATCACTATGAAAAGAGTTGCTTGGCAATGCTACTAATTGGTTGTTTGCTTGGGTAGGACACTTTTCTCCCGAGAAACCCATCTTGGAATTCTTCTGTACTCTAAAGATCTCGAGTTCATATGTAAAGTTTTTTCTCAAACTGGGTGAAAATAATAGCAAGTTTGAGAGTGTTGGGTGGATGTAGCTACTAGCTTGACCTGCTCTCTTGTGCTTCTTTCTTGGTATCTATCTCAGCAGGGCGCTATTCTCCTGCATAAAGATGCTTCTTTAGATGCATCTACAGGCTTTTCTTCTGTATGCATTTACAAATCTTGGAGAGAAATATTTACTTCCCTATTTTATGCGTCTCTGAACACAATAGACATTCTACAACTGCAGTACCATCCATATAAAATACATCCAATAGCTTAGTGAGCAGTTTGAGTTGTTTGATGCCAAAGGATTGTGTGGCAGCAAGGCATCAAACTATCAAGAACCGCCAGTAAACTAGAGATGAGAAAAAAAAAAAAAAAAGTAGCTGTGAAAGAAATGAAAAAAGGACGAGATTTGAAGTTTTGATTTGATTTAGGGATTTGAAGAAGGAATAAGAAGAAAGAAAGTGAGAGAGATGAGAGTGAGATTGATGGGAGCAACGAGGGCACAAAAAAGGAGACCGATGAAGTTAGAGTTGGGGCTGTGTGTACACATGGCAACTGATGAATGGACTACTGTAAATTCTATGTGGCACTACTCAAGCATCCAATATTTTCTCTCAAGGGCAATGATCAATTCTAAGATAACTAGAAATTAGGAAGATCTTCCATTTCATTATCAAGCGGGGGTTAGAGCTTTTTCTCATGCTACAGAAGACATAGCGAGAAACCTCCATTCCATTCCATGTGCCATATCTTTTGAGGAAACCTCTAATGTTCCCTTTGGCTTCCTAGGTGATGATATAATTCCATCTGGACAAAGCAAACGTGACTGCTTGAATCACCAGAGTCCTTGTTCTGCAATTTGGTAATAGTAACAATGGATGCAATATTTGGCAACACTTGTTGATGCCTGCTTACAAATGTTAAATACTTTTCCACGTATGTGTCACGGGCCGATCGATTGGGTCATGACCATACAGTGACTCAAGCACTGTTGGATTGACTTGAATTGTCGAAACGCCTAAGCCAAGCCTTGCTTGATCGCACACTCGCTCGCTCACCCAAATCGTAGAACGAGAAAGTTTCTAGAGAGAGAAGCACTAGAATGAAAGGAGCCTTTATATTGCTGAAATGTTTGGATGGATACAAATGAGAGGGAGAGTGCCCTTCTTATACTTGAGGCCCTCTGATTACATCCATTGATCGGCTTTTCATTCAGTGGATGAGATCGTACCGCCAAACCTACCAACTACCGACACTAATGGAAAATTCTAGAATGTGGCTCAATTACCGTATCACCCGCCCTTAAAAAGTTCCAGAAGAAGTCTTGTTGGGAATCCTAGCAATCACAGAAGGTCCTCCGCGGGAAGGCACGGCCCTTTAGCTACAAAAACCTCTTGGCCGTGACATATGCATGTGAATATTGCATTGTCTATCAAGACATTCTGATTTCATCTGAGCGTTTGGAATTCTTTCCATAATTGTTGTATTATAATAAATGATTGCTAGCTAAGACTAAGTTTCGATAAGAAGTGTGATTAGCAGCGATGTGCGCAGAAAAGCATCTGGAAGATGAGACTGACTCTGATTCATTTTCTCTGGATTCAGACTTTGGGATTGCTTCTGGGAAATTGAACTTCTTTTCAACAGAAAAGTTGTTAGGGATCTGCCGGACCATGGTTCGGATAGCAACATGCATACTCATTCGGAAGATACTTTGTCAAAAGGCACTCTGTACACTCCCTAGAAAATTAAATTACAATGTCAGAAGCTAAATTGCTAAAGCGGCTAAGCTTGACATTCCCAACTGTAAATAGAATTTAGAAAGAATAGTCACTGGTAATAACTCAATAACGAGATTGTCATACAACGCACAAGTCGATGAAAAAGGATGTCATATGTGGAAGCAGATTGGACAGCTTTTCATCAACGAGCGAAAGCCGCTCTTTTCTTGAGGTAGCCGGCTTATAAGCCTCATCGGACACTCATTCATAAGCAAAAATATCCTCCAGAATTGGAAAAATCATAATTCCAAAAAGATAGGTCTATGTAGAGAATACAAAGTGTAAGACAAGCTTTTGGATCATTAGGACCAGTTGACTTCTTCATGATGATCAAACAAGGACATGCCAGATACTAGAAATTTGGCAGACAATTAAAGCTGCGCAGACAGGAATTCATAAGTTTTTCAAACAGGTGTCCAAGGCCAAAGCTGCAGAGCTACAAGAAGTCAAAATTGGCAACATTGGATATGCTATGATTGATATGTTGGACAAAAACTACACAAACTAACCAGCTGTAACATCTCTGTATAACTGCATATGGAGTCACATATGGCAAATTATCTGAGCTGTTGATTTAGAGAGTTCGGTAGAAACATCTTGATGAAACAGTATCTAAAAGCCAGCTTATGCATTCACTGTTGAGGTGAACGTGCAAAATATGGAGGCATGTCTCGAACTGCCCATAGCGTTGCAATTTACACTCATAAGGCATGTGCTGGAACCAGGCCCCCTTACGCATAGACTTACCTAGTAATATGGCCACCATTACAAAATTCATCTCTAAAATCAAAAGCAAATATGCATTGCTATCTGTAGGAAACCCTAAAATCAGAAGCAAATATGCATTGCTCTCTGTACGAGACCTATATCTATAATAGAAAGAAGTAGCCAACTGAGACATGCTGATCAGTACTTGATAAGAGATCGCCTTTAAAAAGGATCATTGACAATTTGTTTCCAAACAGGATTGTTGACACCTAAAATTTTGCACAATTTTTGGGTTAATTTTTACTAAAATAAAAATAAAAAACACATGGCATATAGTTTAGAAGCATTTTATTTTCATTTTGTTTTATTTTAGGCTGCCAGTGAAGGGAAGATTTTTCACATATTCCGTTCAAGCTTTTCATATTTTTAGGCAATATACACCGAAGGATGTATTTTCGAGCAAAAAGGAAAATTTTGGATAGAATATGTGAAAAATACAAAAGGGGAATATTGCCCGAGGTGGATATATTTCAACGATATATTTAGGGGTATCATGCACGAACAAAAAGGAAAAAATATATACCGTAGAGATACATTTTTTAGACCTATATAATACCTCGCGTGCAATTTGTTTGAGGAGACCACACAATTGATACATACGGCCTCAATTCTGAAAAAGGAGGACATTGAATATATGGCACTTTTAAGAGAGATAGAGACGGAGAAGAGCGCGTCGCGGTTGAGCCCCGTCTTGGCCGTGACCTTGCTTTCATCAGTTTGCGGCGCTTTACTTCTGACGACCAACGCTCCTCCCGCGGGTCTCATGCTCCGACGCCACACTCTTTGTTCCAGAGACAGCTCGCTGCGTTGATTTCTAGCCTGTTCCGATGAGTCCGTTGCGACATAGCTCCCTCTCGATCTTCGCCACAACTCCGTTGCTACTCCCGCTACTGCTCTGAGACCACACATCGATCTGTTGTGCGTCGTTGCCCATTGACGGCATCCCTACTTTGCTGGTTTTTTTTCGTATGATCCCTTCTTATTATCTCCGTCATCGAGAAAACGATTCATCCAAAGATGAGGATTGAAGGCCATGAGCCTTAAGAGGTGGGTTTTGTCTTTTTCCATCAAATCTTGCTAACCCAAGTCAATAATATTGTCAGAGAAAGCCAACAGCCGTGAGTCCAAGAAATAAAAAAACAATCGGAAAGGAAGTGGCAACTGAGGACTTCGACTGGCAAGACACACGATACCTGCATTCGAGAAGAAGTCCATTGCCAAGCTCATCCAGTTCAATTGCTCCTCGTTGCCATGAGTTCTCATTCCGGCGAGATACTTGGCTGAACCATCGTCATAACCGTGCTACGTGAATCACCATTCGCGAGCCGCCGACAAATTCGAATTGGGAAGCAATATACGTACAATATTCAAATTAGGTAAAATTTCTTATCCAAAATAATTTGAATATTTTATTTCCTGCTTGCTGCGTATTGACATCTAATCAGATCTCCTCAAGTAATAGGTAAAATCCATTAGGATTTGTTTCCTAATCCGCAACCGCATATCGATTTTTTTTATTCCATCTATAAGGCTTTAGATGGAATAATTAATCACGCGGAAATAAAATTGATATTTTGATCTTTAAGGCTTGAGATCAATTTATCGATTTTATTAGCGAAATAATCAAGTTTGATCAGATGTCGTCTTCAAATTTGAATGATGGATAATATCTTTGATAATTGTTAATGATTTGGTTCTTATCCTTTAATTGCTTTATTTATCCCAAAAACACAAAAAAATCATCACGCATTTGTCATGTAGAGTTAGGGCATATTTTGTACATATTAGGGTTAAATTGCATTTAGTTTAAATTTAGATAATATTTTCTTAATTTATTATAAGTTTAGGTATTTTCTTAAATAGATTGCATTTAGGATTATTTGGGTTAAGATAATATTTTAGTTTAAATTAGGATTTAGCTCAACCTAATTCCTAATACAAATTGAATAAAATCTTAATCTAATTAGATAATTTTCACATTTTATTTAATTCCGAATTACATGAAAAATACAAAAAAATGTCTTAGAATAAATTAGTCCTATTCCTAGAATAGATTGCATTTTTAGGAAAAATAAAAAATGTCATTGCATGTCACTAAAAATAGATTCATGAAATGCACGTCATTTAGTATTTTTGCTAGGCCCATTTAATTAGAAATTGCATGTCATTAGAGTTAGGTCATTTAGTTAATATTGCATTGCATATTGCATGATTTCCATTAATTAAGTGAAAACAAATAAAAGAAATTGCGTGTTAATTAGCAACCATATCCAAGGTTGTTGATGTGGATTTTGAATTAACACTGCAGATGCTTTCGTTGCTACGAGGTAAGTCCTGCATTTTCTATTTGCTTTATTGGGTGTTAAATTGATGGATTGCGCACCCGTATGATCGCCTCACATGTTAGGGAAATAAATTTAAAATCAATCCAAATTGCTTGCCAAACATTTTTCAAAATAAAAAGAAAGGTACCGAAAGGGCGTTAGAGAAATCTAGCGTAACCAAGTCCCCGTACCCAAATCTCACCCAAATCTCTGGTTCGTAGGAGTAAAATAAAACTCCCGTTACTTTACTTGGGTTTCTAATCGACCCACCAAAAATAGATTAGTGGCGACTCCTAGATAAAATCCATTTGCATGTTAAAAAACTTGAACCTAAGTCGCGAATTGGTATGGGCTTGGGAGAGCCCGAGTTAAGTCTAGGCTTAACGATCCATTAGCCAAAACCCTAGGTGGTTCAACCCCGAAAAAATTGGTCGCGACAGCTTGGCGACTCCACTGGGGATCGAACCCAGAATCTCTGGTTCGTAGGAGTAAAGTAAAACTCCCGTTACTTTACTTGGTTTCTAATCGACCCACCAAAAATAGATTAGTGGCGACTCCTAGATAAAATCCATTTGCATGTTAAAAAACTTGAACCTAAGTCGCGAATTGGTATGGGCTTGGGAGAGCCCGAGTTAAGTCTAGGCTTAACGATCCATTAGCCAAAACCCTAGGTGGTTCAACCCCGAAAAAATTGGTCGCGACAAGGATCAAGAAAGCCAGATGTTGCCAATCTACCGTAATCAACATTCCATTCAAAAACATCACCATAGTGAAAACTCACGCTAGAAAATTTCTGGGGGGAAATAGAGATAGTTTGATTGCATACAATAAAATTCCATCACTGATACCATTCAGAAAAAGATCAAAAAATTCCTCATTGGTCACTGGAGAAAAGCAACACTAATTCACAGATTGAGTCTAATTCGCCTTGTGAAGAAAGTTGAAGTGGAGACTTGCTAGCACTAGGATCCGAAAATATCCCGACCTCATCGTCAGCCACCAACCCCCTCCATTTCATGAACTCCTTGATCCAACTCCCCTTGAGGACGTAGGATCTTACGATGCTCAGAACCCGAACACCGGTCGATGCTCAGAGCACGTGTTCACATCCCTCGCGATGACGTCGGCCCCCTTGCTGCTCTTGACTTGCCTCACTGCCTCCTCGCTCATCCATCAGAACAAGTGGCTCGTCACACAGCCCCACACAATCAAGAACCTCGGCTGAGATCCCTCAGCGTAAGCTTCTTCTCGATCTTATAAGGGTCAAAGAGCAGCACCAACTCTGTGGAAACGCCGTTGCATCTTCCTTCCTTTTCATCAAATACAGAGGCCTCCTTCTTTTCTTTCTGCGTTCCATTGTGTTTCGCAGCCTTCTTTTTTTCTGGCCGAGCTTCATTCTCATTCAAAATTTCCTCTGAGGGTTCCTATCTTCACAGGCAGTGTATCCTAGCTTTTCTCGTGCTAGCTTTACTAGCAATTGCAAGACTTCTCCACTGTCTTCCTAATGCCACTGGTCATCGTCACGCTGTTCCTCGCCGTTGGGGAGATGCAACCAGACTCCTCTTTTCTCCTCTTGTTTTTTGAGTGAGAGCTCGAAGCAGTCCATTTTCACTTTGAGCGCTCTTCGCCGACTCCCATCTTTGACGCCAATGCTTCCAGGATTTCCAATGTTATCATTGACTGAGATTAGTCACAACTGCCAGCATTCGCTGCTCCCACAGCTGATGGACGAAACTCTTTTTACAATTCGTTTTCTTCTTCTTATTTCATTTTAAGTGCTCTGATTGTGTTTCCTTTTCCTTTTGCAGATTTCGATCATCTATACTAACGCATCAAGGGTCTCAACTCTTATATTTACTCAGTCATTTTACACAGGAAGCAGAAGCCGTGAGTCTTAGACATTGCCTACATAAAAATCGATAGCAACTGAGGCTCCATTAACGATTTGAGCTTACTCTGATAATCATGTGATGTTCGGGATTTGAATAGTTTCTTTGTCATGACATTTGATTCTCTTGACTCAAGCATCTGCCGTCTGTTTTTTAACATTCCTGTATGAAATCACGATTTAAAACTTGAGGAGAAGAGTTAATCAGGTAATCCAATAGTTGATTTGTCTTGCTGCGCGTTTAAGATAGATCTCTGAATTTATAGTTACCTGTTGAACTTCTATTGAACAGAGTCTCAAACAATTCCTTGTAATAAATTTTAAAATCCTTAGTTGATGAATTGATCCTGTCTATTGCTTGATGTTGCCGAGAATCATATGGAGGTAACTGAACCAGTTTTGATCAAAATCTTCTATGATTAAGGCTGAGAATTAAGGTTGAGATTTGTACGAAAATTGTTGCTGGTTCAGATTTATTAGTGATGTAAACATGCTTCCCCGTCGTTGTGATAGTCTTGAGTTGAGATTGATGCTTTGATGTTGCAATTATACTTCTTGGTTGAATTGATTGCAAATGTCCAGAGGAATTAGGGGTAAATGATAACCATTCTGGCCAGAAATTAATTTCTGGAAGAGAAATAGAAATATTTCTATTTCTAAAAGAGTTTCTAAGCAAAAATAATTGTTTGATAACGGCATAGAATTTCTATTTTAAAAATAGAATTCATTTGATAATGACACAAAATTTCTTCCTTTCGGATGATGGCGGATCAGCGGATGGCGGAGACAGATGGTGGCGGCGGCGGTCCATGGCCTGCGACCTGCGACCGACGACGGCGGCTAGTGACCGGCAGCCGGCAGCAACGAGTGGTGATTGGCAGCCGGCGGGCGGTGGCGAGCGGGCGGCGACCAGCGGCCCGTGACCGGTAGCAACGGCTAGCAAATGGCGGCGGCCGACGACTAGCGGATGATGGTCGACGGCAACGAATGAAGGACCAGTTGATGAATGATAAGAAATTTTTTTCTGATTTTTATTCCAAACCTATTTCTGGAACAAGAATCTATTTCAGAAATATAAAATTGGAATAATTTTATCAAACGGATTTTTATTCCAGAAATAAGTCTTAGTGATTGATTGACTATTTGTACATTTAAACTGAAGATGTATGTGTTCAATGTTCTCATTACAACTTCAAATTTTGTCATTATGATGCTCGGACAATATCTCTGTATGCCACGTTTACTTATTATTATTTTTTTTTGTCTAATTCCATGTATATGTGCTTTTGTTAATCTGGGATTTGGCTCTTTCGTTCTTCTGTCGCACACGGATACATGACCGAAATTACTTGTTTGAAACAGAACTGAACTTGATGTGTCTTTGTCTAGTTCAAAGGAAAAAGAGCTGATTCCAGTGTTCAAGATGTTTTGGATTCATGATAATCTGGATATGAGAACATGAGATGCTTTCTTCTGATTGCCCATTGTAAGAAAGCTAGAATGTTTTTTTTTTTGGTAAAAGGTAATCATTATATTGAGCAATGATAAACTATACAAAAGATCACGTCACCAAAACTTACACTCAAGATGAAAAGATCATTATGAGTGGAAAGGTGCCGGGATGTAAAAGCCACGAACCACGGCAAACAAATAACAGCAAACACAAAATAACAAGAGACAAGCACGGCATGAACAACCAACTCCCAGATACAAAACACCCTCGGCAAGAGAAAGCTAGAATGTTTATTTTTGAGGGAAGCAATTTTGTTTGTTTGGAGTTCATTGTATACTATGCTGAAAGTAAATAAACTGAGATTAGTGTATATGAAGGAAGGATTTGCCTGTCAATAAAAAAAACAAAATGAAGAAATGGATTCATCCCAACGAACATAGGTTGCATTTGGTAGTCTGATTTTGAGTTTAGATCAAATAACAAAATACAATATCTAGTTTTGGACCACATATATTGAGGCTAACATTACAACTTAGAGGGGAGTGAATAGGTTATTTTAAAAGACTTTGACAATCTTTTGCAGAAACTAGCATATGCTAAGTAGAGGTCATGTCAAGTTGATGTTTCAAAGATCATAAGCAAATTGTGTGCTTATGCAAGTAAATGAGTGAAAAATGGTAGCACACAATAATATATTGTGGTACGGCTTTATCCCCAAGCTTACGTCCACTCTCAACACTAATAGCCACAAGTCAAGCTAAATTGCACTTGTAATCTGCTGAACGAGTTACACTCAGCATACACCAGTCCTTTCAAATGATAGATCACACTATCAAGAATTAGGTGTTGCTATCAATTGGTACACTTGATCTCTCACACGATTACAAGGTGACAAGAATCCAACAAAAAAAGTGATAGACAAATAAGAGCTTTTTGCTAAAAACACAACTTCTAGCATTTCAAAGTTTAGTTTTGCACTTGTTTCACATTTTGGCTTTAAGGATCTTCTCTTATATAACCATCTTCAATCTTCCTCATTGGAGATGCCTTGGAGAAGCAAAAGTTGTTCATGCTACTGTCCAAACAAGGAATTGCCAATACAATTCTTTTTCTAGAACATTTGTAGGCCACCCAAAATAGCTTCTACCATTGTCCTATCACTGCGGCTCTGAAAAGTCTGTCAAACAGCTTGTTTTTTTATTCTCCATTTGACTTTCGGTTCTTCTACTATGCGCATTCACTTGACAATGACTAGATTTGTGAGCCAATGAACATCATCAAATGATCATTGTCGTGACATCACCAGTGACCTGATATCTTCAACATTAGCACAAACATTGTCTTCAGTTGATCTTCAGATCCGTTGGTGCTGTTTACAAATAGAATAGACTTGTGATCTTTTTCCTTTATGGACATCACTTCTGTTACACATTGTCACAAACATCAGCAAATATCATAGTAAATAGTATATTAAGCATAATTTTGGAATCATAAAAAATTCCTTGAGATGATTCTCTAATAATTTCCCCCTTTTTTATGACAACAAACTATTCCACTTATATGAATAGTTAATATTTGATAAAGTTGCAGTAAAAGTACATATATGCTCATGTGATTTTCAAAGAATGTACACATTTGCAGATCTCGGAGTTTCCATAGGATTTACATGGAATTTGGGAGATCATGTCTAGGCGATCTTTAATAATAAGAATGAAAAGTCACAGATCTTCTAGAGATCATGTCTTGTGATATTTGAGAATAGATATGGGACAATGTAATGAATAAAACATAAAAAAAAAAAAACAAAGAAGGCATTGATAGATCTAAGGATATAAGCTATGGACATTTTCACCGTGCATCGAAATTTCATCAAATTCTCATAAACACATCATAACTCCCTCTTTTTGTCATCGGCAAAAAGGGAAGCAAATACATCATCAAAAGATAATTCCATTGAACATACTGGCACGTGACTACATCAAGCGAAAAAAAATAGACATCGACAAAAAGAAAACAGGAGCTAAAGAAAATGTCTTTTTAAGTGTGAGGGCGTTTTCTTTGCTGGGAGAAGGTAGGGGGTTTGGATTCTTCAGGTTCAGGACGAACAAGATTCTAGTAGTCTAAGCTTTGAATAGTCCATTCAATATGCACTAGATATCGAGTTAATGAGGATATGATGCTCCTGATTTCTTGAACATTGACTTGAAGCTTGGCAAGACAATAGTGGAAGAAGCAGATATTTCCATTGGGATAGTAATCTTTCAGGTCTAAGGGGACGAGTGGACTGCCTTTGGACCGGTGCCTTTGCTTTCTTCTTCCTTTCTTGCTTGGCTTGACTCTCCCTTAGAACATTGATTGCTCGTTCATCATCTCCTTGTCCTACGGGGATTATCTTATCCTTATGATTATCTCATCCATGAGGAATAATTCTTAGCATCATCTTGTCAAGTGTTTCCTTCTCGATCTCCACCTTCAGCAAGCTTTGAGGGGCGACATCAGAAAAATCAATACTTTTGTGCTTGAAGATGCGAGTGAAAAGAGCACTATAGGGAAACTTGCCAATTATTCTCTTTGCAGTGCAATACTTGTGGATGAATATCATATGAGAGAGGGAGAAATCTTCGACCTTGGTGAGAATGGCCCAAATAACTCCTGCCGTATAACGAGATAAGTCGTTGGTCAAAGATGATTTTGGACGAAGGCAACAAGTTCAACGAATAGTGTTTTTGAACAAATTATATTCAGTTTGAATACTTTCACCTAGTTCATTCAAGGTGACAAAAAATTTTCTTGCCAAAACTGAATACAAACCTTAACAACATTTCAAAATCAAAAGATGGGTCAAAAGAGAACCTTTTAGTAGGCTCAAGGTTTTGGAATATCCTATCGTCATCATCTTTGTGATGCTTATCTCCCCGATGTTTCTTCCATTTCAGTTCCGGGTTCGCTTTGCAAGTTGGTCAGTGGTGTAGGGGCATATTATGGAGGTGACACCACTGGTAGATCTACAGTCGGTTGAGGAACTATATGACTTGGCCTTTCTGTTATAGCAGTGACATCCTCTGTCTCTGTTGGTAGAGAATTTTTGAGATGTTTATTCTACTGGTTGAGAGGGCTTACCAACGGGTGCAGTGGATCAGCTGTTGAGTTTCTGTTGTTCCAGATTCAAGAGCCAGAATTGGTGAAGCTTTTTCTTCCATGAATTGGTTGAAAAGTTGATGAATAAGTGCCTTTTTTTCCTGGTGGAACTAGAACTGGCTGGGATTGGTGCATCTAGTTTCAGCAATGGAACAGTAGGAACGATGACCATTTCTTTTTCAGCAATAAATCGAGACTCAAGAGTTTTTGCAGTTGGGGTTACTCCTCTGGTTGAAGATGGCAGGGTGGTGCTTGCGGCTGCCGATTCTCCATGTTTTCCAATCTGTTGAGACAAAGGAACGCTTTGCCTTTATGTTAACTCAGTGGATCTCTGATTGCTTAGTCAGATCAATATGTGAAGGTCCTCCTATCGGAGCTCTATCTAATATTGCAGCTGTACGAGAAATTTTTGTATTTCCATCGGTTTTTTGAGTCTTACAAGATTTGGGAGCCATTTCTAGAGAAAAATGAGGAGTTTTGTGTGCGAGAGAAGGAAACGTAGAAAGTAAATGGAGAGGAATGATTAAATATAAGAAAAGATTAGGAGCGGTTATGGCGAGCGGTTTATTAAAGACGTGTACATTATTTCCTTATGAATAGGAGCAGTTTAGCCACATTTACAGTGTTAGTCGTTACTCAATAGCGGTAACTTTCTTGTCTATTTTTCGTATTTTCACTCAACTTTTTTTCATAAATAAATCACAAGGAAAATAAATGAGAAAGAGAGAGAAATAAATGGCAACACTTATAAAATCAGCAATCAAAGTGATTTTTTGTCAAAATGGTCACTGAGAAGAGAGAGAAATAGTACTGTAATGGTAACTATTTTAATTTTCAATGCATACCTAATGTCCGTTGTGTTGTCGATTTTTTTATCAAAACTTAGTACATTTCTTTCAACAGTAAATGTTACCCAGATGATGCTATTCGAATGGATCGCATATTCCCAATTCTCCTCTGATATATTCGAAAGCTTATTTGTCCAATGATTTGGTGAATGCAAGCTAATGTTTCATTCCCACAAATCGTATGCATATATCACCATTGTTCGCATGATCTCTAAGGAAGTGATCTGACCTCAATGATCTTGGCCTGTGAATGCAATATATAGAATTCTTCGTAAAATTTATAGTACTTCCATTGTTTAGGATTGAAATATTTTGATTCCCCCTAAAAGCCACTTAGCCGTTGCATCCAAGTGAGTTTAGCACGACAACTTTCAAACGCAATGTATTCAGCTTCAATGGTTAAAAGAGCATCATGCTTCCCAATAATTGACTAGTTCCCAATTATGTACTTGCTAGTGCATCCCAAGCAAGACACACACTATACTCCAACATGTCCATCGCATGTGAAGTGGAGTTTCAACCAAGCTCAAAACAGAGCAGCAATTAGTATGTGAAAGAAATGCTACGACTCACATATGCACAGTTGGCGGTTATAGAAGATTTCTCTACATTAACACCTAAACGATTTTTATTTGCGCGCTTTGAACATATCAAGCTCAAAAATATATCCAGAGGCTCTCAGTTTAGACGAAAATTCAATCACACAACTAAAGCAGTGTTTAATCGCTGAGAACAAAGTAAACCAAGTCACCAACAGAAGGAGAACTCTTGGCCAAAATTCAGAGTTGCTCGATTTAAGAATTCATCTAGATGCAGAACAAAGAAATCGATGCTATTGTGAAAGAATACTTAGCATCGACTTCATCTAGGCATTTCGACAAACGTATGACTGGCATCTCGGCTTAGTGATCAAAACGCGAGGACGAAGCAGCAACTTAAAATCACACGACCACAATATCATCCAAGCAAGCTCAAATCAATAACATATCCTCAATAGGATACTACTTCCACTCTAGAGTTCTCGGCCTCAGTCTCACGTGCAAAACGACAGAAACGAAGTATGAGCAATACCTTGAAGAAAAACAACAAGTGGCCTTGAATGACGATCGAATCGGGGGAAGAAGTAGTCGGAGACAATGACACTGAAGATTGGAGCCAGCAAAGGAAAAACGAGCAAGTTCGCATTACTTCGAGCTCAGTGACTGGAAAACAGAGGGCGGCCGGCGCACCTCCGGTGACTGCTAAGGTAAACTGCGACGGAAACCGACGATGGAGAGAGTGGGGGGTAAGGATTCGAAGAAGAAATAGATAGATAAAATCACCGCTAAATTCGAGAATTCTTTCTCTATAATCCCCGCTCTATCCCTGTCTGGTGGGCGATCATTTCAACCTGAAGGTACAGTCGTTAGCGATGGCCGGTGATTAAGCCAAGGAGTGGAACTCTCGGAGAGCGTCACGACCGAAGACCGGCGCCGGTGGAAGAGGAACTCGAAGCGACGGAGATCGGTGGCAGTGCCGCAGGAGAAATCGTTTACCTGTGGAAAAAGCAAATCGAGACGATCAACTTTTCGAATGAGTGCGACCTCGAGGAGCCGACCTGAGACGAAGCTCCAGTGACGTAAAGAAAGCCGAGACGAAGATGTTCGAGGAGAAGAAGAAGAAGAAGGCGCCGGCGAGATCGTAATCCGAAGAGGAAAAACGCGCGTGCTGGTTCCGTAGTCCTCCTCCTCCGAGTGAGGAAGCGCGCGTGTCCTCGGCGGTGGTCCGGTGGCGCCGCCACACGGGGACGGGAGAGGCGAGCTCCGACGGAGCTGGACGGGAACGGGCGGCGGCGGCGGCGTCGGCCGGCCGATCTGAACTCGCCGGCCTCCGCTTCTTCGTCGGGCGGAGCGCGTGCTTTCTCCTTCTTTTTTATAGAGGGAGAGCGTCGATGTTTTCTTATCGGGGGAGCGAGCGGTGACGATACGGAGAGAGATTTTCTCCAGTCAAGCTCGTGGGGTTTGTTGTTGTGGAGTCCTCTGTTTGCTCGGCCGTCCCTCTCTCGCTTAGGTTGAAGCTTTCCGGTAAGGGACAAATCTGTCCGATTTTTTTTTTTTTTGTCTCAAAATACCAATTTTAGGTCGAATGACAATTTTAACCTCAATTTCTTTTTTCTTTTTTTGTCATGTAAAACATTACAAACTTTCACCTTTATTCCAAATCCGACCCCTACCATTAGTGCTCTATTTGAAGTTAAGCTTGTTTTAGGAAAAAGGGTTTTAGTCGTAAGCTTGGCGGATTTCGTCCATACTTTCTCTCGATAGACGGTAGTCTACAACTTCATATTACAAAAAATTGAAAAATACTGGCTAGAGAAATTCAATTTAGATATTTTTTGAGCTGCTAGGGAAGTATAGGAGACGTGAACAATGTCACTGTTATTCTCCAAACTATAGCTCAAACAATAAGACAATGCCAGCGAGTGTACATGAATTTATTACTAAGGACAATCAAATTTAAGTGAAAGTTGGTGATGTTTTTAAGACAAAAAAAAAAAGTTGGGGCTTATACCTATCAGTTGCTTAATCATATTAAAAGTTGTTTTACTGAAATAGGTTATAGAGAGGAAGATTTGATATTCCAATAGATTTCTGGTATTGGAGTGATTTATTTTTTTTCAAGTGAAGTAATAGCTCAAACATGTACGTTTTAATTCTGTTATGCTTATTAATATCAATATTTTACAGTCATATATGGATCCGATTATTCTTAGTTAATTAATTATTTATGTGAATAATTTTCTACAGCCGGCTCTGCGGTTTATCTTGACTAGGGAGAGACTGGTTGGTAGGCGAATTCGTCTTTTTTCCCTCCATTATATTGCGACGGAATCTTGCTACACTTCCCTAAAACACGTCTTAAACAAACGAATTGACAAATAAAAGAACTTTTTTTCGATAATTTATTCTCAATATGGTAATGGGCCATAGTCAGGATGGGTAGCTAGTTGGCGAGTAAACGCAGCAATCGGAGGCAGGTCAATTTTAAAATACACGTGTTAGAATCCTGGCACGACTTGAGAGGTCGTGTATTAGACTTTTCCGTTTCGTTGGACACTTAGGTTCTGTTTGCGAATTTGTAATTTTTGTTATATTGTTTTTGGGAGTAGATTTAGAATATAAATCCGTTTGATAAAATTTTTGTTCCCAGAAATAAATTTCTATTTTTTTTTTGTTCTCGAAAGTAGATTTAAAACAAAATCAATAAATAAAAAAAGTTGATTTTTCGTTCCTGGAAACAATTCTAGAATCAAGCACTTATTTCTTTCTTTTCTTTTCCTTTTTCTTGTTCTTCTTCTCTCTTTCTTCTTAGTCAACTGCTGCTGCCACCGCCGTTACTGTCCACTGCCTATCGCCGCCAATTGCCAATGACCGGTCCAACAAGTTCGCCGAAACCTTAACCTCGCCCAGATTTGGCGAGATCGAGCTCACCCAATCGCCGGTGGGGCTCGACCTCACCTAGGCACTGTGAGGTCGGCGTTGGCTGGCCAAGGCAAGGTTGACCTTGTAGTGGCCTGGTGAGGTCGAGCCGCGCTGACAGCTGGGCGAGCTTGGCCTCACCTAGCTGTCGATGAGGCACGGCCTAATGGAGGGCTATTGATGCTTCGGTGTGGTCGCCAACCCTCGTCTAACTGATCGCCGGTCATCTCAAGGCTGATGACCAGCCACCTTGAAGAAGAAGAAGAAAGGGAGAAAGAAAGGAAAAAAAATTTAAATTTAAATTTAAAAAAATGATTTGAAGTAAAAATTTTGAGGACGGTACCAAATGCAATTCTATTCCAAGAATTGAAATTTTAGACAATTACCAAACAACTTAAAATGTTTAGAAATTGTTCCTAGGAACAAAATAAAAAAGAATAATTTCTAATAAAAAATTGTTCCCAGAAATAAAAACGTTACCAAACGCGTCCTTATTTGGTGCATTTTGTGTCCTTTTCCTTCTTTTTACTTTCTATTTTAATGAGCTTGTAATTTATTGACTTGTGATTAAAATAAAAATGGCAAAAAAAAAAAAAAAAAGTGACAAAGTTGTTTCCGTGGTCCCCATCCCTTTTCTTTCTACCTGTTTTCGAGGTGTACATAATAAGTCTCATAGGGTGTGAAGGTGCCAAATCGAACATTTCCTTTGTCATTATGCAAACGCACGATTCGGCATAATTCTTCATGTATGTCACAGAAAGAGACAAAAAAACAAATAGTCCATCAACTTTTACCCACCATTTGATTGTTAAATTTGTAATTTGTTTAATTTGGTCTCTAAAATTTATAGTGTGCAATGTGATTTTTGAACTTTTAATTAGTTTAATGTGGTATATGGACTTTTGATACATGTTTAATGTAGTCCAACTCTATGAAAATGTTTAATATCGTCGTTCCATTAACTAAAGACCAGAGATAACATTGAACATTTCTCATATAATCTAGGGACTAAATGAAACATGTATCAAAAGTTTAGAGATCATATTGCATATTGAGATAGGGTTCAAAAATTATATTAGACAAATTAGAAATTCAAGGACTAAATTGTATATTGGACTAAAGTTTAACGACGATTTGTATCATGTCCGTGTTGGTACGGTGCGCGGGTTCCCTGAGTCACTAAAAAAAAAAATGACGATTTGTATCATTTTCCCTCGTAGAAAAAATGTCGAAACTTTGTTAACTCCACATTAATTAAGTTAATGGAGATACTTCATAGGTCGGGAAAATACGTAAAGTGGGTTATTTTGTTGTCAAAATATATCTTTTTTTTTTTTAAATTTTCTTTGGTTCCTTTTCTAGTAAAAAAAAAGGAAAAAGCTTGGATCTGAAACAGCTCATCGATTGAAATTTTGCAAGGAAGGTGTTTGGTCCCGATTTTTGTTGTCCGTCATGGTATGGAGAGTCTACGATATTATTCTGCGACCCCTTTGTCGAGTTGGAGAATTAGGCGTGAGCCTTAATCATTTTAAAGGCTGGAGACACGATGATTGCTCGTGAACTATGCCCGTGTAGCTTTTATTTTACGACCGGGACCCGGATGATTAAGCATTGCGTTTGATAATTTTGCTTTGGCCATGCTTTTGGACCAAGAAATAATCCTTGTACGTGATACTTTTTGACTTTCAACAGGATAAATACATCGAATGCTTTAATTTTACGCCAAGAGAAAGAAATTGCCCACAATCATCATCTTTATGTGTGAAGTTCTTACAAGTATTAATTTCACTTGAAGTCTAACGTGGAAAGCTTGGGACCAATGATTGTATTGAAATATTCCATTACTCGTAGTCTAGTTGCAATCTTTGCTCAATTCTTTGCTCAGCTCCAATCGAGTAGATCTTCGACGTCTTTACTTTACATGCCTTAGATCAGGTTTTCTTTTTCTTGTATGGAACTTACTGATACAACCTTAATGCCATTAACTCTTTCTTGGCATGGATTTTGTTACTTTACAGGCATTAAAGCGAATTTTCTTTGTTTTTTTTTTGTATGGAACTTACCAACATGTCCTCAATGCCATTAACTCTTTCTTCGCATGGATTTTGGTTTCCTTTAATTTGCCGATGTGATTTTTTTTTCTGAATCTCCCCCACCCCCCACCCCCACATGTCGTTCTTCTTCTTCTTCCTTAAATGCCACTAAACCAAAAACTCACAAAATTTACCAACCACAACAACGGAAAAAACTATGATTTGTACCCTCTCATGACCACCAATTAAGTGGCCGTGGCCTTGAATTTCACGACTTAAAGTTCAAGTTACCATGGCTACAATTAGCTCCAGAGCGACCATGACATTCGCAAGCTTGAGCATGAATGGTTTTAATGGCCGCGAGCTTAGAGCTTGAATTGGTAGCAATGGGCGTCGCAATGGACTCCTATCTCTTTCTCAATTTGCAATATTTTTTAATGTCGTTAGATGTGGTGCCAATTTGGTGCTACATAAATTGAGCAAGTCATAGCATGACATGTTTATAAATGTGTTCAAGTCAATAGTCTATGTCAGCAAAAATCGACCTTCATAGGAAAAAGTATAACCCAGGGATTGCTTGATGTTTTTGAAAAAAAAAGTAGAGCAACGTTTTGCGAGAAGAAGAAAAAAAAATGGTAGGAGAATGAGTTTGATTTTTCAGTAAATAATAATGACCGATCGGGACATTATCTATTTATTTATTTATTCTTTGGCGGTGCTAGCTTTTGCTGTCCGGTCTCACCCTTCAAGCCTAAGAGGTAGGGATTGAGCCTCTTAGGCATTGAGCACCGCACAAGCTAATTAGGTGAAGCTTAAGCTGACCAGTATGAACTTATCTTGGATCCATTTATGCTGTGGAAATATGCAAAGCAAGTTATATATTTCGAAATATTCCAAATAAATTCACGAGACAAATAGTGGTGGTGTAAAAGAAAATTCATTGCAAATGGAGCAAAATTTGGAAGAGAAAGGGACATGATGTGCCATCCTCATCCCCATCTCAACATATACCAAAACCAGCATACTAATTCACCAAATTCGAAAGTTGGATGAAAGCCATTATGACTTAGCCACGGCGAGGGAGGTGAGTAGGTCAAATACCAGTTTGTTTCTTGAGCATCACGGCGCACCAAAAAACCTTAACAAATCCCCCACGAATTTGTCATACTCCCATGCCATATCCAAAAATCACAGCCACACGATACCGCCCCCTCCCCTTCCTTTCTTTCTCTCTCTTTTCCTTCTTTTTCTCTCTTAAGGTGCCCTTTAGATGTTTATATAATTCTTTTGGAAATTCATAACAAATCAAGGATCTTTGATCTTCATGATTTTCAGATGAAGACATACCTTTATCCATAACGCTATGCTTGATGACAAATCCAAATAATTCGAATCAAATGAAGAAATCCGATTTCTCTCCCTTAACCCACTATCCCTTAATGTATTCAATTGATGGAGGAGAGAATACGTTCTTTCTGTTACATGGGTGGAGAGAGGACCGGATTTTTATACGTTTGTTGAAAAGGTGCCTTCCATCAAAGGTATACCCTTTCGGAGTCGTACATTCTCGTAACCAATAATTATTTATAGCATTTCAATAATTATTAAACCATATAATAAATCACATAATATGGGCCACAATAATTCTTACATTCTACAGCACGCAACAGGATTGGGGAGGTTCGGATGGGTCAGATCTTTCAATTCTTTAATTCGTTATTTTTCAAGAAATTAAAAAAATATAAAAGAGAAACGATTTTCAATTTGGGAAAAAGGGGAGGAAGAGGAGGAGGATCGACACCGGTGGATTTCGGCCATGATTTGTGGCATCGAGCGGTGGTGAGTTTTTGACCTTCAGGGGGCCAGCTGTTCCTCTCCCCATCAATCGGGCCTAGCACCGCCACCCTCCCCTCCCTTTCCTTATCCCCTTCATCATTGTATTTTTGTCTCCCTTCACTATGAAAAACAATTCGGATTCATTTATTTTTAATAAACAGTTTTAAAATTACTAATGCTCTGGCAACGCACATCATAAAACTAGTCTCTCTGGTAAAAATTATGGTATTTCCAAATCGGGGATCGCATTCAAAGTTCTTGTGCGGGGTAGTTGCTGTGGATTTTAATTTCAGTTCTCTTGATTATCTTTAATTTTCGAGTGCAAAAATTATCAAGTGGACATTCGGCCTCAAAATATAAACTAAGCTAACCATAAATCACTCCATTGAATTGAACGCGCATGTGAAAAGTACCAGCCCGAAATAAAATTTGCAAGAGAAATTCCAATGCCCCTTATCTACTAAGATACTAAATACTAAGACAAAAGATGTGAGCAAAATAAGAGACTTCCCAAATGAAAAAGAAGAAAAGAAAAGGAAATAATATAGTCCGACCATAAATTAAAGAAAAAAACCCGATAGTGAAGTAATGCCGTAGAGCGAACAACGAACTGGGTAAAAGGCCCAACTTGCGGATGGACTGGGCTCAACAAGAGGCCTATATTCAGAGAAGGCATGACAAGAAAGAAAATTCACGGTAATTAGTTTTTACTCATAAAGACCATGGCCCAAGGTGTTTCTAAAAGTCCATTGTTTTGATGGCCAAGGTTTAGCATTAACTCACGTTATGGAGATCGGTGAATTCTACTAACCTACGACTGTTAATATAACTTCGTACATTGACATGACCCACCGCTCGTACAAATGTCCTAAGTTGATTTAAAAAAAAAAAAAAGTGACCTCCCATGGGTATATTCAAAAGGCCCTTCATATTGTTGGACCTTAAAACAAGAATTTTTAGTTCCGGGAGTGTTCCCAACCATCTTGGAAATGTATCCTCCATCTGATTGTCTTTGAGATCCAGAACTTCAAGGTGCCTACATTTAACAAGCGACCGAGGCAACGTGCCTTCCAACTGATTTTGACTCAAGTCTAGAGTCATCAAGCCACTTCTCAAAGAAAATGACTGAGGAATTATGCCCTCAAGGTAATTCATTCGCAAGTTCAAAACTGACAAATTGGCACCAAAAATTTGTTAAACACCGAGGCAAACTACCTGTTAAGGTGTTGTTGGACAAGTCAATGATCTCGAGCTTGGTGAAATTGCATATGAAAGAGGGGATCTTTCCTGTCATCTTATTAGATGCAAAGGAATAATAGAATGTGACGGGAGATGGAAACGGAATTGGCCCTCCGAACTTGTTGTTGGACAAATCTAGTACATACAATGAGGTGTTTGAGAAAATCTCTGTGGGCCACATTCCAGTGAAATTATTGTCGGAAATAGATAAACTTAAAAGAGTAGGGAAGGAGACTAGGGAGCATGGTAATGGTCCTTGTAATTTATTGTTGCTCAAGTCTAGAGAAAGGAGATTGGTTAGATTACCAAAACATGATGGCATATTCCCAAAGAGATTATTGTCATGCAAATATAAATATCAAGGGAACTCAACTGGCAAATTAAAAAGGGGATTTCACCAGTGAAACCATTTTCAAAGGCATCAAATTCAAAAGTAGAAGGTGCCAGAATGGGGAGTGGTCCACGGAATGAGTTGTTCCAAATGTAAATAAACTGCAAGTTCGTCTAGTGCAAATGTTGTATGCCTCCCTCTAGAAGGTTATTAGAAAGATCCAACATTTCCATTGTATCATGGCTTATTCCCCAGAACCACATCGGGATCTCCACACTAATCCTATTAAAAGAGAGGTTTAAGTATCTTAATCTTTTCAATGAAGTCAAGAAATACGGAAACTTGGTCAAGTTGCAAAAATACAACCCCAATCGTTCAAGCTTCGGGAATGTATACTCAAGTGCATCATAGATTAGATTTAGTTCTTGAGAAACTAAAAGTCCTCGGAGATTTTTTAGCTTTGTAAAATTTTAAAACTCTACAACCTCACTAAAGCTATTATTGGCAATCCGCAAAACTTGAAGTTGGTGGAGATTCCACATTGATGAGGGGATGTGTCCTATGAATCTAGAATAACTAAGATCTAGAATTGTTAAATTCTTCATGTTACCAATTGAATTGGGTATTTCTCCCAAAAGCTCGTAAATCGGAGAGACAAATACTCAAGAGGACTAGTCCAATTGGCTTTGGGAAGAATCCCAAACAAGTTAAAATTGTCATTTATATCGAGGGTAGTGAGGCTCAGTAATTGAAAAGCAGTTTCTGGAAATATCCCCCCTAAGGAACAAGAAAAAACACTTAGATATGTCAAAGAAGAAGACAAATTTGCAAAGGACTCTGGTGAAACCATGGACATGGCTACTCTGTCAAGAACAAGCTTTCTCAACACTGTTAACTTATGAACAATCATTGTGAAGATTGAATTTTCCAACTTGAGAGAAGACAATGAGTGTGTGTCCAAAATATAATTGTCAGAGAGATCAAGTGACACCAACTTGGAGAAGCGAGAGATTTCACTTGGAACGATACCCACAAATTGTGAACTAGAGAGATTTAGATGAGTCAATTTTGCAAATGCACTCAAATTAGGTGAAATGTGCAAGCCAATAAAGTTGTTACCGAAAAGATTGAGGGTCTGAAGATGGCGAAGGAGGAAGAGGGAGCTATTGGACTGAAGAGGGCCATGAAGCCAACTGCAAGAAAGATTGGGACCGATGACGTTACCGGTGACACCGTCACAAGCGACAACATCCCACGAGCAGCAATCTATGCTCGCATTCCATGAGTTTGTTTTTGGATAAGATATGACATGGTCATTCCAATCACAATGGTCTGATGCCTCCCTATCAAGCATGAAGGAATTCTTAAAATGGAGCAAGACATCACATTGGTCAGGAGGGCAATGGGATGAAACAAACCGAAGGGAAAAATGTAAGAAAAAGTTGAAATAGAGGAGGTGGAGGATTTGATGCCACCTCATTATGCAATTAAGCATGTAGGTGGTTTATTGGTGGTGGAGCAAAGTGCTTCCACTCATATAGCCTTTCCATAGTGCGAAGTGATCACATGAGCTTTCTCTTAAAGGTCGAAGTCAAAGTCTTCTTAAAATGAAATAATTGGGATCGCAAAATTTCCATGGGAAAGAGCCTTGGTGGGGTCCAAGTGTGGAAAATTATTAGTGTTATAGAATTTCCAATGAAAAACTCTTCTAGGAAATTAATCTCTCTATTACTTGCCAATGATTAATTATGAGAAAAGGGAAAGAAAAGACGTGGTTTGGTAGAAATCAAAGTTCTCTTGGAACGACATTTCTGGGGAATTTAGTATTCCTTTTTTTTAGTTGTCTTAGCTGGATTAATTGGGCATCAAAAAACTGGTGCCATAAAATTTCCAAGGAATAGTCTTCTTGAAACGTCCTCTTACGGCAATATCATGCCACGTGTACAAACTTGATGTCAGGGCACTAACAACTCTATTTGACAATCGAGGAATTTGACCTTCCTATATTCTTTAATCGCAATTTTTGTTGATATTTATAAATGAGCTAAAGAATCACAAAAGCTTATTCTTTATATTTCATTTGCTAGTAGAGAGAATTAGGGTGATTGTAATGTCAATTCGTCCATTAAAGACACAGATTAAACATCGTAACTTGGCTATCGAAAATTAATAATTCTCTATGGGAAAGCTCTTCAGCTATACATAGGATTATTGGAAGCTTTCATCATGACAAAATAATAAGTTTCAATCCTGTGGAAATATTTTCACTTCTTCACATGACTAGGTTCTTACAAGACTTATGGTGCATTTGGTTAAGCTTTCTTAAGGGGCTTTCGGCCTTTAGGGAAATGCTGGAGTATTCGGTGTGAGATTTTGTGGGATTATTGCTAACTATTCTAAAAACTTAAACTGTTAGATAAATGCGTAGTTTATTATTTAAATATTCTAACACTCCCCCTCACGGTTAGTCTAGGTCTTGTGCATAATACCAAGTGTGGAAATTTAATTAGGAGACAAATAGGGCCTAGTAAGATTTGAACTCAAGATTTTCAGCTCTGATACCATAAAAGATTTTATAGGACCACTTCTAACTATAGTAAAAACTTAAGCTATTAGGTGAATGCGTGTTTATTATTTAAATATTCTAACATTCGGCAAGTCTTTTGAAGTAACGCTTGCAAAATGTTGAAACTATGTTAAATAATTTTGTTTTCCAAATTTATCCTCTCAAATTCTTTAGTTTTCCAATTTTGCCCCTCATTGTTATTGTTCATCTTCTTTGCGACGGTGGCCACCAAGGTTGTGCAACCCACAAGATGGCTACGTGAGGTCACACAATCGTCCTTTCTTAAAGAGTTTTGGCTTTTCGCATTTGCATTGTATTCAAAATCCATTTCTAAAGTTGAACCAAACCCATGCTTGATATGCTTGTTATACTAGGTAGTTGGATTATTGTAAATTGTTTATGACGTGTAATAAAAGGTCTCAGGGGATGTCAAGACACCAAATTCAACATTTACTTTTTGGTTAGGCAAACATAAGATTCGGCACATTTTCCCTATCAGTGATGGAAAAGATGCTTGTCTTTGGATATGATACGACATGGTCATTCTAATTACAGGAGTAGTATGATGCCATGATGCCATGCTATCAAGCACGAAGAAATTTGTAAGATGGAGCAAGACATCACATTGGTCAGGAAGGGGCGAAGGAAAGCGAAGGAAGGAATGAAAGAACAAGTGGAAACAAAGGAGGCAAAGGAACTGATGCCTTTCCATTTTGTCATTTAGCATTTCCACTTATGGTAAAGCCCCTTTTGCATCGTGAAGTAATCAACACGGGTCTTCTTTGTAAGGTCAAAGTCAAAGTCTTCTTAAAATAGCCTTATTGGGACACGGAATTTCCATGATGGTGGTTTCTTGCGTGTGGAAAATTTTAGTAACGTGGAGATTTTCCATGGAAAAATGTTCTTGAAGCATCCCGTGCTAAAAATTTCTTGACACGTGTATGGCACCCAATGTCACGGCATTCACAACTCTACTTCACAATTGACGAATTTGACCTTTGAAATTCTTTAATTGCATTTTTTGTTTGTATTTGTAATTGAGCTAAAAATAATATGCTTTGTCGAGAAAGTATTATCAAATGATAGTGCAACATTTACAAGTCAAATCTCTTTTGTTAGTAAAGAGATTTAGGAAGGTTTCTAATCAATAATTAGTAATTCCTTATGATGACAAAGTCATAAGCTTTTTATAGGATTACTAAGAAAAATCTTCATTATAAGGAAATTATAATTTTCAAAACTTGTCGAAATCTTTTCAAATCGTCACATGATTAGTTACTTACAAGGTCTAATATGCCAATTATACTATGATTTGTACCCTCTCATGACCACCAATTAAGTGGCTGTGGCCTTGAATTTCGTGACTTAAAGTTCAAGTTACCATGGCTCCAGACCAATGATTAAGTGGCCGTGGCCTTCCCGTCCAAATGGGACGGCGGCTAATTAGGTGAAGCTTAAGCTGACCAATATGAACTCATCTTGGATCCATTATGCTGTGGAAATATGCAAAGCAAGGAAATATGCAAAGCTAGTTATATATTTCGAAATATTCCAAATAAATTCTCGAGACAAATAGTGGTGGTGTAAAAGAAAATTCATTGCAAATGGAGCGAAATTTGGAAGAGAAAGGGACATGATGTGCCATCCTCATCCCCATCTCAACATATACCAAAACCAGCATACTAATTCACCAAATTTGAAAGTTGGATGAAAGCCATTATGATTTAGCCACGGCAAGGGAGGTGAGTAGGTCAAATACCAGTTTTTTTTTCTTGAGCATCACGGCGCACCAAAAAACCTTAACAAATCCCCCACGAATTTGCCATACTCCCATGCCATCTCCAAAAATCACAGCCACACGATACCGCCCCCTCCCCTTCTTTCTTTCTCTCTCTTTCCCTTCTTTTTCTTGGCTATTGATAGAGAACCGCGGGACAATAAAGTGCACGCAGCACGCAACAGCATTGGGGAGGTTCGGATCGGTCAGATCTTTTAATTCTTTAATTCTTTCTTTTTCAAGAAATTAAAAAATATAAAAGAGAAACGATTTTCAATATGGGAAAAAGGGGAGGAAGAGGAGGAGGATCGACACCGGTGGATTTCGGCCATGATTTGTGGCATCGAGCGGTGGTGAGTTTTTTTTGCCTTCAGGGGGCCAGTTGTTCCTCTCCCCATCAATCGGGCCCAGCACCACCCCCTCCCCTCCCCTTCCTTATCCCCTTCAATATTGTATTTTTGTCTCCCTTCACTACGAAAAACGATTCGGATTCATTTATTTTTAATAAACAGTTTTAAAATTACTAATGCTCTGGCAACGCACATCATAAAACTAGTCTCTCTGTTAAACATGATGGTATTTTCAAATCGGGGATCGCATTCAAAGTTCTTGTGCGGGGTAGTTGCTGTGGATTTTAATTTCAGTTCTCTTGATTATCTTTAATTTTCAAGTGCAAAAATTATCAAGTGGACATTCGGCCTCAAAATATAAACTAAGCTAACCATAAATCACTCCATTGAATTGAACGCGAATGTGAAAAGTACCAGCCCGAAATCAAATTTGCAAGAGAAATTCCAATGCCCATTATCTACTAAGATACTCAATACTAAGACAAAAGATGTGAGCAAAATAAGAGACTTCCCAAATGAAAAAGAAGAAAAGAAAAGGAAATAATATAGTCCGACCATAAAATAAAGAAAAAACCTGATAGCGAAGTAATGCCATAGAGCGAACAATGAACTGGGTAAAAGGCCCAACTTGCGGATGGACTGAGCTCAACAAGAGGCCTTTATTCAGAGAAGGCATGACAAGAAAGAAAATTCACGGTAATTAGTTTTTACTCATAAAGAGCATGGCCCAGGGTGTTTCGAGAAGTCCATTGTTTTGATGGCCAAGGTTTAGCATAAACTCATGTTATGGAGATCGGTGAATTCTACTAACCTACGACTGTTAATATAACTTCGTATATTGACATGACCCACCGCTTGTACAAATGTCCTAAGTTGATTTATTAAAACATTATATTAAGCACGTTCCATCCCAAAGATTAATTTTTTGAATAGGGAAAAAAAAAGTAGATGTTAGATGCAGATTCCAATGTTGATTCTTCGAAACAAAATTCTTCAACAGATTAATCTATTAACGACTTGGCCTAAAAGAGTTAAGCCAGTCTTCACTTCCAATTCTTTGTGGATAATAAAAGTTGTGCACGCGGGAAGATGGAAAGGATATCTGTAGAAGTTAATGGCACTTGCTTTATTTTCTTCTTTTGTTTCTGTGCTTCTTCTTTATTTGAAGCTGCATGCTTGACAAATCATATTAGTCATCTTCTCAATTCAACATAAATACAATTGCACCAAGAAATACGGAGAGAAGATATTAGAAATGAGCTTTCATAAAAGAAATGACATTTCAAGCTGTCTCGATGACATCTTTATTAATTGAATTTATAAAGCTAGTTTACAGAGACAACTCCCCAAACAATTTCATCGTCCATGAAATTTGGTGGCCTTACTGTTTGGCTTCTTCGTCCACTCGGCTGCTCTTCTCTCCAACATTCTCACACCTCACACGAGCCATTTGGGCCTTCCTGTTTCAAATGAAATGTATGCTATCGAAATCCCAATTACGATTCCCGATGCATAACCTATCCATGTTGTTTTTTGTTTGAGCCAACTCTCATGCTCTTCTTGGTTGAAAGTTGATGAGGACGATGAAAGAGGAGTTTGTGCATCGCCAAGGCATGCTTTTGGCAATGGAGTTCCACAAAGACCTAGATTCCCATTAAATGAGTTGCTTGAGAATGTGCTCAATTGCTTATCTTGTGGAATTCAACCGGTGAGTTGGTTCTTCGAGAGGTTTAAGCACGACCAAATCTCCCAATTTTCTAGGAATATCCCCACTCAGTTTGTTTGAAGATAGATCAAGCCATCCAAGATTGGTCAAATTCCCTAGAGTCAAAGGGATGGAGCCTGTGAGATGGTTATGAGAAAGGTTGAGCCCTACGAGAGAGTGAAGCTGTCCAATAAATTCAGGGATATTCCCTTGGAAAGAGTTGTTTGACAAGTCAATACGTGTGAGGAAGGTGAAGATCTTCACTAGCCAAATCTCTTGCCCTTTCACGGTTAGGGTCACGGAATTTTTATATAATCTCAATCCGGAATTCTCTCCCCAAATATCCCGTGTCATATACAAGGATTTGTCTTGCCCATTTTTGCCATTCATCTTGGCTTTAAGGCTCATTATCAAGTTGGTTGGCAAAGGACCGCTAAAGTTGTTGTTGGAGAGATCCAAAATGTGTAACTTAGGAAAAAGGTGACCTCCCGTGGGTATATTCAAAAGACCCTTCATATTGTTGGACCTTAAAACAAGAATTTTTAGTTCCGGGAGTGTTCCCAACCATCTTGGAAATGTATCCTCTATCTGAATGTCTTTGAGATCCAGAACTTCCAGGTGCCTACATTTAACAAGCGACCAAGGCAACGTGCCTTCCAACTGATTTTGACTCAAGTCTAGAGTCTTCTTAAAGAAAATGACTGAGGAATTATGCCCTCAAGGTAATTCATTCGCAAGTTCAAAACTGACAAATTGGCGCCAAAATTTGTTAAACACCAAGGCAAACAACCTGTTAAGGGGTTGTTGGACAAGTCAATCATCTCGAACTCGGTGAAATTGCATATGAAAGAGGGGATCTTTCCTGTCATCTTATTAGATGCAATGGAATAATAGAATGTGATGGGAGATGGAAACGGAATTGGCCCTCCGAACTTGTTGTTGGACAAATCTAGTACATACAATGAGGTGTTTGAAAAAATCTCTTTGGGCCACCTTCCAGTGAAATTCTTGTTGGAAATAGATAAAGTTAAAAGAGTAGGGAAGGAGACTCCAAATGCAGTCAAGTTGATCTTACCATGAAATTTGTTTAATTGCAAATCAAGGTCTTGTAGATATGGTACTTCCAGCCAATGTGAAAAAATATCGGTGAACTCATTGTGACTGAGAACTAGTGTTGATAAGTTCACACATCTTTGGGAATATGCCATCATGTTTTGGTAATCTAACCAATCTCCTTTATCTAGACTTGGGGAACAATAAATTGTCTCTAGTTGACAATTGAGGAATTTGACCTTCCTATATTCTTTAATCACAATTTTTGTTGGTATTTATAAATGAGCTAAAGAATCACAAAAGCTTATTCTTTATATTTCATGTGCTAGTAGAGAGAATAAAGGTGATTGTAATGTCAATTCATCCATTACAGAAATAGATTAAACTTTGTAACTTGGTTATCGAAATTAAATAATTCTCTATGACAAAGCTCTTAAGCTATACATAGGATTATTGGAAGCTTTCATCATGACAAAATAATAAGTTTCAATCCTGTGAAATATTTTCACTTCTTCACATGACTAGGTTCTTAGAAGACTTATGGTGCATTTGGTTAAGCTTTCTTAAGGGGCTTTCGGCCTTCAAAGCCCTTTAGGGAAATGCTGCAGTATTCAGTGTGAGATTTTGTGGGATTATTGCTAACTGTTCTAAAAACGTATACTGTTAGATAAATGCGTAGTTTATTATTTAAATGTTCTAACACTCCCCCCCATGGTTAGTCTGGTCTTTTGCATAATACCAAGTGTGGAAATTTAATTAGGAGACAAATAGGGCCTGGTAAGATTTGAACTCAAGATTTTCAGCTCTGATACCATGAGAGATTTTATAGAACTACTTCTAACTATAGTAAAAACTTAAGCTGTTAGGTGAATGCGTAGTTGATTATTTAAATATTCTAACATTTGGCAAGTCTTTCGAAGTAACACATGCAGAATGTTGAAACTATGTTAAATAATTTTGTTTTCCAAGTTTATCCTCACAAATTCTTTAGTTTTCCAATTTTGCCCCTCATTGTTATTGTTCATCTTCTTTGCGAGGGCGGCCAACAAGGTTGCACAACAAGATGGCTACGTGAGGTCACACAGTCGTCCTTTCTTAAAGAGTTTTGGCTTTTAGCATTTGCATTGTATTCAAAATCCATTTCTAAAGTTGAACCAAAGCCACGCTTGATATGCTTGTTATACTAGGTAGTTGGATTATTGTAAATTGCTTATAACATGTAATAAAAGGTCTCAGGGGATGTCAAGGCACCAAATACTTTTTGCTTAGGCAAAACATAAGATTCGGCACATTTTCCCTATCAGTGATGGAAAAGATGCTTGACTTTGGATATGACACAACATGGTCATTCTAATTACAGGATTCTGATGCCATGATGCCATGCTATTAAGCATGAAGAAATTTTTAAGATGCAACAAGACATCACATTGGTCAGGAAGGGGCAAAGGAAAGCGAAGGAAGGAATGAAAGAACAAGTGGAAACAAAGGAGGCAAAGGAATTGATGGCTTTCCATTTTGTGATTTAGCATTTCCACTTATCATAAAGCCCCTTTTGTATTGTGAAGCAATCAACACCGGTCTTCTTTGTAAGGTCAAAGTCAAAGTCTTCTTAAAATAGCCTAATTGGGACACAGAATTTCCATGATGGTGGTTTCTTGCGTGTGGAAAATTTTAGTAACGTGGAGATTTTCCATGGAAAAATATTCTTGAAGCATCCCGTGCTCAAAATTTCTTGACTCGTGTATGGCACCCAATGTCACGGCATTCACAACTCTACTTCACAATTGACGAATTTGACCTTTGAAATTCTTTAATTGCATTTTTTTTGTTTGTATTTTTAATTGAGCTAAAAATAATATGCTTTGTCGAGAAAGTATTATCAAATGATAGTGCAACATTTGACAAGTCAAATCTCTTTTGTCAATAAAGAGATTTAGGAAGGTTTCTAATCAATAATTAGTAATTCCTTATGATGACAAAGTCATAAGCTTTTAATAGGATTACTAAGAAAAATCTTCATTATAAGGAAATTATAATTTTCAAAACCTGTCGAAATCTTTTCACACCATCACATGATTAGTTACTTACAAGGTCTAATATGCCAATTATACTATGGTTTGTACCCTCCCATAACCACCAATTAAGTGGCCGTGGCCTTGAATTTCGCGACTTAAAGTTCAAGTTACCATGGCTACAATTAGCTCCAGACCAAGGTCGCGAGCTTGAGCGACCATGGCATTCGCAAGCTTGAGCATGAATGGCTCTAATGGCCGAGAGCTTACAGCTTGAGTTGGTAGCAATGGGCGTCGCAATGGACTCCTATCTCTTTCTCAATTTGTAATATTTTTTAATATTGTTAGATGTGGTGCCAATTTAGCGCTACATAAATTGAGCAAGTCATGGCATGACATGTTTATAAATGTGTTCATGTCAATAGTCTATGTCGGCAAAAATCAACCTTCATAGGAAAAAGTATAACCCAAGGATTGCTTGATGTTTTTGAAAAAAAGTAGAGCAACGTTTTGTGTGAAGAAGAAAAAAAAACGGTAGGAGAATGAGTTTGATTTTTCAGTAAATAATAATGACCGATTGAGACATTATCTATTTCTTTATTTATTCTTTGGCGGTGCTAGCTTTTGCTGTCAGGTCTCACCCTTCAAGCCTAAGAGGTAGGGATTGAGCACCACACAAGCTAATTAGGCAAAGCTTAAGCTGACCAGTATGAACTTATCTTGGATCCATTTATGCTGTGGAAATATGCAAAGCAAGTTATATATTTCGAAATATTCCAAATAAATTCACGAGACAAATTGTGGTGGTGTAAAAGAAAATTCATTGCAAATGGAGCAAAATTTGGAAGAGAAAGGGACATGATGTGCCATCCTCATCCCCAACTCAACATATACCAAAACCAGCATACTAATTCACCAAATTTGAAAGTTAGATGAAAGCCATTATGACTTAGCCTCGACGAGGGAGGTGGGTAGGTCGAATACCTGTTTGTTTCTTGAGCATCACGGCGCACTAAAAAACCTTAACAAATCCCCCATGAATTTGTCATACTCCCATGCCATCTCCAAAAATCACAGCCACACCATACCGCCCCCTCCCCTTCCTTTCTTTCTCTCTCTTTTCCTTCTTTTTCTTGGCTATTGATAGAGAACCGCGGGACAATAAAGTGCACGCAGCACGCAACAGCATTGGGGAGGTTCGGGTCGGTCAGATCTTTTAATTCTTTAATTCTTTACTTTTCAAGAAATTAAAAAATATAAAAGAGAAACGATTTTCAATATGGGAAAAAGGGGAGGAAGAGGAGGAGGCTCGACACCGGTGGATTTCGGCCATGATTTGTGGCATCGAGCGGTGGTGAGTTTTTTTGCCTTCAGGGGGCCAGCTGTTCCTCTCCCCATCAATCGGGCCCAGCACCGCCACCCTCCCCTCCCCTTCCTTATCCCCTTCAATATTGTATTTTTTCTTTTTCTTTTTTTTTTTTTGGTAAGAGTTCAATATTGTATTTTTGTCTCCCTTCACTACAAAAAGCAATTTGGATCATTTATTTTTAATAAACAGTTTTAAAATTACTAGTGCTCTCGCAACGCACATCATAAAACTAGTCTCTCTGTTAAACATTATGTTATTTTCAAATCGGGGATCGCATTCAAAGTTTTTGTGCGGGGTAGTTGCTTTGGAACAGTTCTCTTGATTATCTTTAATTTTCGAGTGCAATTATCAAGTGAACATTCGGCCTCAAAATATAAGCTAAGCTAACCATAAATCACTCCATTGAATTGAACGCGCATGTGAAAAGTACCAGCCCGAAATGAAATTTGCAAGAGAAATTCCAATGCCCCTTATCTACTAAGATACTCAATACTAAGACAAAAGATGTGAGCAAAATAAGAGACTTCCCAAATGAAAAAGAAGAAAAGAAAATGAAATAATGTAGTCCCACCATAAAATAAAGAAAAAACCCCGATAGCAAAGTAATGTTGTAGAGCGAACAATGAACTGGGTAAAAGGCCCAACTTGCGGATGGACTGGGCTCAACAAGAGGCCTATATTCAGAGAAGGCATGACAAGAAATAAAATTCACGGTAACTAGTTTTTACTCATAAAGAGCATGGCCCAGGGTGTTTCTAAAAGTCCATTTTTTTGAAGGCCAAGGTTTAGCATAAACTCATGTTATGGAGATCGATGAATTCTACTAACCTACGAATGTTAATATAACTTCGTATATTGACATGACCCACCGCTCATACAAATGTCCTAAGTTGATTTAATAAAACATTATATTAACCCAAAGATTAATTTTTTGAATAGGGAAAAAAAACAGTAGATGCTATACGCAGATTCCAATGTTGATTCTTCCAAACAAAATTCTTCGACAAATTAATCTATTAACGACTTTGCCTGAACAAGTTAAGCCAGTCTTCACTTCCAATTCTTCGTAAATAATAAAAGTTGTGCACACGGGAAGATGGAAAGGATATCTGTAGAGGTTAATGGCACTTGCTTTATTTTCTTCTTTTGTTTTTGTGCTTCTTCTTTATTTGAAGCTGCATGCTTGACAAATCATATTAGTCATCTTCTCAATTCAACAGAAATACAATTGCACCAAGAAATACGGAGAGAAGATATTATAAACGAGCTTTCATAAAAGAAATGACATTTCAAGCTGTCTCGATGACATCTTTATTAATTGAATTTATAAAGCTAGTCTACAGAGACAACTCCTCAAACAATTTCATCGTCCATGAAATTTGGTGGCCTTACCCTTTGGCTTCTTCATCCACTCGGCTGCTCTTCTCTCCAACATTCTCACACCTCGCACGAGCCATTTGGGCCTTCCCGTTTCAAATGAAATGTATGCTATCGAAATCCCAATTACGATTCCCGATGTATAACCTATCCATGTTGTTTTTTGTTTGAGCCAACTCTCATGCTCTTCTTGGTCGAAAGTTGATGAGGACGATGAAAGAGGAGCTTGTGCATCACCAGGGCATGCTTTTGGCAATGGAGTTCCACAAAGACCTAGATTCCCATTAAACGAGTTGCTTGAGAATGTGCTCAATTGCTTATCTTGTGGAATTCGACCTGTGAGTTGGTTCTTCGAGAGATTTAAGCACCCAAGGGATGCCAAATCTCCCAATTTTCTAGGAATATCCCCACTAAGTTTGTTCGAAGATAGATCAAGCCATCCAAGATTGGTCAAATTCCCTAGAGTCAAAGGGATGGAGCCTATGAGATGGTTATGAGAAAGGTTGAGCCCTATGAGAGAGTGAAGTTGTCCAATAAATTCAGGGATATTCCCTTGGAAAGAGTTGTTTGACAAGTCAATAAGTGTGAGGAAGGTGAAGATCTTCACTAGCCAAATCTCTTGCCCTTTCACGGTCAAGGTCACGGAATTTTCATACAATCTCGATCTGGAATTCTCTCCCCAAATATCCCGTGTCATATACAAGGATTTGTCTTGCCCATTTTTGCCATTCATCATGGCTTTAAGGCTCATTATCAAGTTGGTTGGCAAAGGACCGCTAAAGTTGTTGTTGGAGAGATCCAAAATGTGTAACTTAGGAAAAAGGTGACCTCCCGTGGGTATATTCAAAAGGCCCTTCAAATTGTTGGACCTTAAAACAAGAATTTTTAGTTCCGGGAGTGTTCCCAACCATCTTGGAAATGTATCCTCTATGTGATTGTCGTTGAGATCCAGAACTTCCAGGTGCCTACATTTAACAAGCGACCGAGGCAACATGCCTTCCAACTGATTTTGACTCAAGTCAAGAGTCATCAAGCCACTTCTCAAAGAAAATGACTGAGGAATTATGCCCTCAAGGTAATTCATTCGCAAGTTCAAAACTGACAAATTGGCGCCAAAATTTGTTAAACACCGAGGCAAACTACCTGTTAAGGTGTTGTTGGACAAGTCAATGATCTCGAGCTTGGTGAAATTGCATATGAAAGAGGGGATCTTTCCTGTCATCTTATTAGATGCAATGGAATAATAGAATGTGACAGGAGATGGAAACGGAATTGGCCCTCCGAACTTGTTGTTGGACAAATCTAGTACATACAATGAGGTGTTTGAAAAAATCTCTGTGGGCCACATTCCAGTGAAATTATTGTTGGAAATAGATAAAGTTAAAAGAGTAGGGAAGGAGACTCCAAATGCAGTAAAGTTGATCTTACCATGAAATTTGTTCCATTGCAAATCAAGGTCTTTCAGATACGGTACTTCCAGCCAATGTGGAAAAATATCAGTGAACTCATTGTGACTGAGAACTAGTGCTTGATAAGTTCACACATCTAACTAGGGAGCGTGGTAATGGTCCTTGTAATTTATTGTTGCTCAAGTCTATAGATAAAGGAGATTGGTTAGATTACCAAAACATGATGGCATATTCCCAAAGAGATTATTGTCATACAAATATAAATATCGAAGGGAATTCAACTGGCAAATTAAAAAGGGGATTTCACCAGTGAAACCATTTTCAGTGGCATCAAATGCAAAAGTAGAAGGTGGCAAAATGGGGAGTGGTCCACGGAATGAGTTGTTCGAAATGTAAATAAACTTCAAGTTTGTCTTGTGCAAATGTTGTATACCTCCCTCCAAAAGGTTACCAGAAATATCCAACGTTTCCATTGTATCATGGCTTATTCCCCAGAACCACATTGGAATCTCCCCACTAATCCTATTAAAAGAGAGGTCTAAGTATCTTAATCTTTTCAATGAAGTCAAGAAATAGGAAACTTGGTCAAGTTGCAAGAATACAACTCCAATTGTTCAAGCTTCGGGAATGTATACTCAAGAGCATCATAGATTAGATTTATTTCTTGAGAAACTAAAAGTTCTCGGAGATTTTTAAGCTTTGTAAAATTTTCAAACTCTACAACCTCGCTAAAGCTATTATTGGCAATCCGCAAAACTTGAAGTTGGTGGAGATTCCACATTGATGAGGGGATGTGTCCTGTGAATCTAGAATAACTAAGATCTAGAATTGTTAAATTCTTCATGTTACCAATTGAATTGGGTATTTCTCCCGAAAAGCTCGTAAACCCAAGAGACAAAGACTCAAGAGGACTAGTCCAATTGGATTTGGGAAGAATCCCAAACAAATTCAAATTGTCACTTATATCGAGTGTAGTGAGGCTCAGTAATTGAAAAACAGTACCTGGAAATATCCCCCCTAAGGAACAAGAAATAACACTTAGATATGTCAAAGAAGAAGACAAATTTGCAAAGGACTTTGGTGAAACCATGGACATGTCTACTTCGTCAAGAACAAGCTTTCTCAACACTGTTAAATTATGAACAATCATTGAGAAGATTGAATTTTCCAACTTGAGAGAATACAATGGGTGTGTGTCCAAAATATAATTGATAGAAAGATCAAGTGACACCAACTCAGAGAAGTGAGAGATTTCACTAGGAACTATACCCACAAATTGTGAACTAGAGAGATTTAGATGAGTCAATTTTGCAAATGCACTCAGATTAGGTGAAATGTGTGAGCCAATAAAGTTGTTACCGAAAAGATTGAGGGTCTGAAGATGGCGAAGGAGGAAGAGTGAGCTATTGGATTGGAGAGGGCCATGAAGCCAACTGCAAGCAAGATCGAGACTGATAATGTTACCGCTCAAACCGTCACAAGCAACACCATCCCACGAGCAGCAATCTATGCTCTTATTCCATGAGTTTGTTTTTGGATAAGATATGACATGGTCATTCCAATCACAATGGTCTGATGCCTCTCTATCAAGCACGAAGGAATTCTTAAAATGGAGCAAGACATCACGTTGGTCAGGAGGGCAATGGGATGAAACAAATCGAAGGGAAAAATGTAAGAAAAAGTTGAAACAGAGGAGGTGGAGGATTTGATGCCACCTCATTATGCAATTAAGCATGTAGGCAAGTTTATTGGTGGTGGAGCAGAGTGCTTCCACTTATATAGCCTTTCCATAGTGCGAAGTGATCACATGAGCTTTCTCTTAAAGGTCAAAGTCAAAGTCTTCTTAAAATGAAATAATTGGGATCGCAGAATTTCCATGGGAAAGAGCCTTGGTGGGGTCCAAGTGTGGAAAATTATTAGTGTTATAGAATTTCCTATGAAAAACTGCTCTAGGAAATTAATCTCTCTATTACTCGCCGACGATTAATTATAAGAAAAGGGAAAGTAAAGACACGGTTTGGTAGTAATCAAAGTCCTCTTGGAATGACATTACTGGGGAATTTGCTATTCCTTTTTTTATTGTCTTGGCTGGATTAATTGGGCATCAAAAAACTGGTGCCATAAAATTTCCAAGGAAAAGTCTTCTTGAAACATCCTCTTACGGCAATATCATGCCACGTGTACAAACTCGATGTCATGACACTAACAACTCTATTTGACAATCGAGGAATTTGACCTTCCTATATTCTTTAATCACAATTTTTGTTGATATTTATAAATGAGCTAAAGAATCACAAAAGCTTATTCTTTATATTTCATTTGCTAGTAGAGAGAATTAGGGTGATTGTAATGTCAATTCGTCCATTAAAGACACAGATTAAACTTCGTAACTTGGCTATCGAAAATTAATAATTCTCTATGACAAAGCTCTTAAGCTATACATAGGATTATTGGAAGCTTTCATCATGACAAAATAATAAGTTTCAATCCTGTTGAAATATTTTCACTTCTTCACATGACTAGGTTCTTAGAAGACTTATGGTGCATTTGGTTAAGCATTCTTAAGGGGCTTTTGGCCTTCAAAGCCCTTTAGCGAAATGCTGGAGTACTTGGTGTGAGATTTTGTGGGATTATTGCTAACTATTCTAAAAACTTATACTGTTAGATAAATGCATAGTTTATTATTTAAATGTTCTACCACTCCCTCTCACGATTAGTCTGGTCTTGTGCATAATACCAAGTGTGGAAATTTAATTAGGAGACGAATAGGGCCTGGTAAGATTTGAACTCAGGATTTTCAGCTCTGATACCATAAGAGATTTTATAGGACCACTTCTAACTATAGTAAAAACTTAAGCTATTAGGTGAATGCGTAATTTATTATTTAAATATTCTAACATTCGGCAAGTCTTTTGAAGTAACACTTGCAGAATGTTGAAACTATGTTAAATAATTTTGTTTTCCAAATTTATCCTCACAAATTCTTTAGTTTTCAAATTTTGCCTCTCATTTTTATTGTTCATCTTCTTTGCGAGGGCGGCCAACGAGGTTGCACGACCCACAAGATGGTTGCGTGAGGTCACACAATCATCATTTCTTAAAGAGTTTTGGCTTTTAGCATTTGTATTGTATTCAAAAGCCATTTCTAAAGTTGAACCAAACCCACGCTTGATATGCTTGTTATACTAGGTAGTTGGATTATTATAAATTGTTTATAACATGTAATAAAAGGTCTTAGGGGATGTCAAGGCACCAAATTCAACATTTACTTTTTGGATAGGCAAACATAAGATTCGGCACATTTTCCCTATCAGTGATGGAAAAGATGCTTGTCTTTGGATATGACACAACATGGTCATTCTAATCACAGGAGTCTGATGCCATGATGCCATGCTATCAAGCACGAAGAAATTTTTAAGATGGAGCGAGACATCGCATTGGTCAAGAAGGGGTGAAGGAAAGCGAAGGAAGGAATGAAAGAACAAGTGGAAGCAAAGGAGGCAAAGGAACCGATGCCTTTCCATTTTGCAATTTAGCATTTCCACTTATGATAAAGCCCCTTTTGTATCGTGAAGTAATCAACACGGGTCTTCTTTGTAAGGTCAAAGTCAAAGTCTTCTTAAAATAGCCTTATTGGGACACGGAATTTCCATGATGGTGGTTTCTTGCGTGTGGAAAATTTTAGTAACATGGAGATTTTCCATGGAAAAATCTTCTTGAAGCATCCTGTGCTCAAAATGTCTTGACACGTGTACGGCACCCAATGTCACGGCATTCACAACTCTTCTTCACAGTTGATGAATTTGACCATTTGAAATTCTTTAATTGCATTTTTTGTTTGTATTTGTAATTGAGCTAAAAATAATATGCTTTGTCGAGATAGTATTATCAAATGATACTGCAACATTTGACAAGTCAAATCTCTTTTGTCAGTAAAGAGATTTAGGAAGGTTTCTAATCAATGATTAGTAATTCCTTCTGATGACAAAGTCATACGCTTTTTATAGGATTACTAAGAAAAATCTTCATTACAAGGAAATTATAATTTTCAAAACCTGTCGAAATCTTTTCACGTCGTCACATGATTAGTTACTTACAAGATCTAATATGCCAATTATACTATGATTTGTACCCTCTCATGACCACCAATTAAGTGGTCGTGGCCTAGAATTTCGCGACTTAAAGTTCAAGTTACCATGGCTACCATTAGCTCTAGACCATGGTCACGAGCTTGAGCATGAATGGCTCTAATGGCTGCGAGCTTAGAGCTTCAGTTGGTAGCAATGGGCGTCGCAATGGACTCCTATCTCTTTCTCAATTTGTAATATTTGTTAATATTGTTAGATGTGGTGCCAATTTGGTGCTACATAAATTGAGCAAGTCATAGCATTGCATGTGTATAAATGTGTTCATGTCAATAGTCTATGTCGGCAAAAATCAACCTTCATAGTTTGTTTTTGGATAAGACATGACATGGTCATTCCAATCACAATGGTCTGATGCCTCCCTATTAAGCACGAAGGTATCTTAAAATGGAGCAAGACATCACATTGGTGAGGAGGGCAATGGGATGAAACAAATCGAAGGGAAAAATGTAATAAAAAGTTGAAACAGAGGAGGTGGAGGATTTGATTCCACCTCATTATGCAATTAAGCATGTAGGCAAGTTTATTGGTGGTGGAGTGGAGTGCTTCCACTTATATAACATTTCCATAGTGTGAAGTGGTCACATGAGCTTTCTCTTAAAGGTCGAAGTCAAAGTCTTCTTAAAATGAAATAATTAGGATCGCAGAATTTCCATGGGAAAGAGCCTTGGTGGGGTCCAAGTGTGGAGAATTATTAGTGTTATAGACTTTCCAATGAAAAACTCTTCTAGGAAATTGATCTCTCTATTACTTGCCGACAATTAATTATGAGAAAAGGGAAAAAAAAGATGCGGTTTGGTAGAAATCAAAGTCCTCATGGAATGACATTACTGGGGTCACATATTTGGTATTCCTTTTTTTATTGTCTTTGCTGGATTAATTGGGCGTTAAAAAACCGGTGCGATAGAATTTCCAAGGAAAAGTCTTCTTGAAACGTCCTCTTACGGCAATATCATGCCATGTGTACAACCTCAGTGTCATGGCACTAACAACTCTATTTGACAATCGAGGAATTTGACCTTCCTATATTCTTTAATCGCAATTTTGGTTGGTATTTATAAATGAACTAAAGAATCACAAAAGTGTATTCTTTATATTTCATTTGCTAGTAGAGAGAATTAGGGTGATTGTAATGTCAATTCGTCCATTAAAGACACAGATAAAACTTCGTAACTTGGCTATCGAAAATTAATAATTCTCTATGACAAAGCTCTTAAGCTATACATAGGATTATTGGAAGCTTTCATCATGACAAAATAATAAGTTTCAATCCTGTTGAAATCTTTTCACTTCTTCACGTGACTAGTTTCTTAGACTTATGGTGCATTTGGTTAAGCTTTCTTAAGGGGCTTTCGGCCTTCAAAGCCCTTTAGGGAAATGCTGGGGTATTCTATGTGAGATTTTGTGGGATTATTGCTAAATATTCTAAAAACTTAAACTATTAGATAAATGTGTGGTTTATTATTTAAATATTCTAACACTCCCCCTCACTCTTAGTCTGGTTTTTTGCATAATACCAAGCGTGGAAATTTAATTAGGAGACAAATAGGGCCTAGTAAGATTTGTACTCGGGATTTTCAACTCCGATATCATGCGAGATTTTATAGGACCACTTCTAACTATAGTAAAAACTTAAGCTATTAGGTGAATGCATAGTTTATTATTTAAATATTCTAACATTGGCAAGTCTTTTGAAGTAACACTTGCAGAATGTTGAAACTATGTTAAATAATTTTGTTTTCCAAATTTATCCTCACAAATTCTTTAGTTTTCCAATTTTGCCCCTCATTGTTATTGTTCATCTTCTTTGCGGGGTGGCCAACGAGGTTGCGCAACCCACAAGATGGCTGCGTGAGGTCACACAATTGTCCTTTCTTAAAGAGTTTTGGCTTTTAGCATTTGCATTGTATTCAAAATCCATTTCTAAAGTTGAACCAAACCCACGCTTGATATGCTTGTTATACTAGGTAGTTGGATTATTGTAAATTGTTTATAACGTGTAGTAAAAGGTCTCAGGGGATGTCAAGGCACCAAATTCAACTTTTAATTTTTGGTTAGGCAAACATAAGATTCGGCACATTTTCCCTATTAGTGATGGAAAAGATGCTTGTCTTTGGATATGACATGACATGGTCATCCAATCATAGCAGTTTGATGTAATGATGCCATGCTATCAAGCATGAAGAAAATTTTAAGATGGAGCAAGACATCGCATTGGTTAGGAAGGGGCGAAGGAAAGCGAAGGAATGAATGAAAGAACAAGTGGAAACAAAGGAGGCAAAGAAATTGATGCCTTTCTATTTTGCAATTTAGCACTTCCACTTATGATAAAGCCTCTTTGTATCATGAAGTAATCAACACAAGTCTTCTTTGTAAGGTCAAAGTCAAAGTCTTCTTAAAATAGCCTTAGTGGAACACGGAATTTCCATGATGGTGGTTTCTTGCGTCTGGAAAATTTTAGTGCCGTGGAGATTTTCAATGGAAAAATCTTCTTCAAGCATCCCGAGCTCGAAATGTCTTGACACATGTACAGCACCCAATGTCACGGCATTCACAATTCTACTTCACAATTGACGAATTTTACTGTTTTAAATTCTTTAATTGCATTTTTTTTTTGTATTTGTAATTGAGCTAAAAATAATATGCTTTGTGGAGAAAGTATTATCAAATGATAGTGCAACATTTGACAAGTCAAATCTCTTTTGTCAGTAAAGAGATTTAGGAAGGTTTCTAATCAATAATTAATAATTCCTTATGATGACAAATTCATAAGCTTTTTATAGGATTACTAAGAAAAATCTTCATTATAAGGAAATTATAATTTTCAAAACCTGTCAAAATCTTTTCACGTCGTCACATGATTAGTTACTTACAAGGTCTAATATGCCAATTATACTAGGTGTTCGAATTCTTGTAAATTGTTTAAACGTATATATTATAAGATCTTAGAGGGTGTTGGGGCACCTAATTGAACATTTACGTATCAATTATGTTAGCACAAAATTCGGCATATTATCCTCATATTTGATGGAAAAGGTGTCAAAACAATGGAACAACTAAGCGAATGGGGCGAACTTCGTAGATTGTGAATTTATGTAAATTGGTACATCTCGTTATTGAGATACATTTTTTATTTTATTTTTTTTTAAGATGATAAAATGGGAGGAAGCTCAGATCCGAGAGCTTTCTTTGATAAAACTTTGCAGGGAAGTTGTTTGGCACCAATTTTACTGTCAATTATGATTTAGGCATTTTACAATATTCTCCAACCCTTGTTGACTTGGAAATGGGCATGATCCTTATTCATTTTAAATGTTGGAGACACGATGATTGCCCATGAACTATGTTCGCACAGCTCACGATGGCAAAAGATGCTTTTTATGCTGGACTCTTGCCGACTTCGATGAACAAATGAGCTACGGTTAAACTAGTAGGTGTTTTTTATGTGAAAAAAAAAATGGCCAGATTTGTCACTTAACCTAAAAGTTGTGACTTTTTACTAGATTAAAAAAAAAAAAAAAATTGAGCTAGATTTCTCTCTTCACCTAAAATTGCTTTTTTTTGGGGGGGGGGGGGGGAATTAGCCCAAACAAAAAGAAAAAAAGGGCTAATTTTCATAGGCTTAGCTTATGGGTCCTTTTTTATTGGGTATACGTGATGCAAAATGGGCTTAACGGATGAGCTAATGTAAATGGGTAAATGGGCTTTCGAATTGGACCGAATTCATCCTCTTTTTTTCTTTTTCTTTTCTTGTTGGTTTGCTTATTATTTTTTTATTTATTTATTCTTTTGTCATTATCTTGCTTTTTCTCTTTCATTTTTCTTTTTTGTTTTGTACTTATACACGTACAAAAATTTGAAACCTATTTTCTATTCTGCAATGAATCGACTTAGTCTTTTTCATTTGTTTTTTTTTTTTATTTTATTTTTGACATTCAACCGCTTCCTTCACACACGCCGGTGTTAGTTTATTTACTTTATTAGCGAAGTGTATGATGAACTTCCCGGCAAACACTTCGTTCGTCAGAAGTTGACGAGGGTTACCAAGAATCAAAAGTAAAAGGCCTAGTAAATGCGACTCCATTATCAGAAAACGAACGTCTTTTTGAAGGACTAAGTACCAGAATGATAAAAGAAGCTGATTCGCATATTGCATGCATACTTCACAAAAAGTCTTGCCACAGTTAAAGATCTCTCAATGGCAACTTCATACAGCATCGAAGCCGATAATTGGTTTCTTATTAGCTTCACTTACTAGGTTTAACATGTCATGCATTGCTAAGATAGCTCCTTCATGGTACATGGGAGCTGAGCTATATCCCAGATTTTAAACTTAACAATTGCACCATTTACAACCAAAGTTTGAGAAAGAAAGCAGCAATTATTGTTGATTCTTATAGGATTAAGAGTACTTCATAGCTGAAAATCATAATTCAAAAATCTAGTTTCGTGAACCTAAAATTCAATGAAAACAGCCTTCAATAAACCGCAATAATAAGCTAGATTTTCAATCTCCAAGAAGCACCTAATGTACGGAAAACTAAAATTGAAAACAAAAGGTTGGATAAAATAAGTAATTAGCACGTGAAAAAGAAGAACAAGAAACAAATCATAAAACTAAATCATAACCATTTCAAGTTTAAGCAAGCATAAACACTTGAGGAAATATAGATAGAGGTTATCAACAAAAATTAACTCAAAAGATAAGATTTTTCCTTTTACATATAAACAAATCACTAGTTATTTCCATGATTGATATGGACTAATCCTCTCATTCTGCAACCAAATGATTATCAGAAAGTCATGATGTCACAGAAGTAATGAATGGATAATTCTCCATTGCTCCCATCTCAAGATAACTTTTGCAAAGAGAGATGTCGTTGAAAGCGGAAAAAATGACTGCATTGGAGCCTCTAACCACTGCTCTTTACTGTTGGAAGATATGCATTAGATCATATCCCGGAGATATGCTTGGAATCTCGGTTGATTGTAATTGTGCATAATTTAGTTAGGAAATTAGATTATGATTTTATTATGATTTCCAAGATATATTTCTTCCATAAATCGTATCTAGTCTGTATTATAATTACAAGACAAATGTACAGCAGAATATAGAATGAGAATACAATTCTTCCATATTCCTCTCGTCTTCTTCCAATATCTCATCTCCTTTCATGGTATCAGAGCACCTTGGCTTCTGATTTTTTTCCTTCGCTTCCACTTCTGATTGCCCACCAGAGGAGTTCTCTGCAAAACAGAACTGCCATCCGGAGTGGAATCACCTTTGAGGAAGAAGATAAAAAATTTTTACCTTCAATGGCTGACGATCAGTCCATCACAGAGAATCCTTTGCAGTCGCAGATCCAAAGCTCACCTGCCACAACACAACAACAGCCACTCCAGACCCAACCCATACAATGGGTGCCCTCGCAGGCTCAGTATAATTTGGAGCAACCCGTTTCGGGCCAACCTCTCCAGTGGGTACCTTACCCATGGTACCTTGGGCCAAGCCCAACTACATCATTGCCTGGCTATGTAGGGCACCAAGGAGCCCACGTCCAATCCGAAGGGAGCCCACCAACAGTAAGTGGGGCAAGCCCGACCTCCAGATTGGAGCAGACAAGCGGGTCGGGAGAACCGGGTCGGGGCACAAATCCCTACCCGGGAATTTTCAATGTGGGGCATCAATACGGATCGGGCAAACCGAGTTCAGGGTCAAATCCTTACCCGTCGGGTTCAGGGTCAAATCCCTACCCGAACTTTGCACCCGGTCTCTTGCCGTTCCCAATCAGAGCTGTCACCAGTCGACCGGAGCTCGGAGACCCTCTATTCGTCTCGACAGCCGACGGTCCTGAGTTGCAGTTGATCAATCTACAATTAACCGGGCCCGAAAACTACTCCAGATGGTCCCGAGACTTCCGACGAGCCTTGGTGACGAAAGACAAGGATGGGTTCCTAGATGGAACCATCCCGATCCCCGTCGACGACCAACTGGCCCGACACTAGAGGAAATGCAACCAACTCGTCCGCACTTGGATCGGCAACTGCATCTCCCCAGATGTCGCGGCCGGCCTTCCACCGACGGAAGATTCGAAGAGCATGTGGGATAACATTAAACAAATGTACGGCAAGTTAGACCGAGCATGGATTTTCTCTTTGATGCAGGAACTCAGTGAGTTAAAACAGGGAAATATGACGACTTCAGCGTGTTACAACAAACTATCATCCCTGTGGAATGATCTCGAAGCCGCAGAGGAGAAACTCGAGGGTCCAGAGGAGACACTCGCACAGTTCCGATCAATGAGAGAAAGGGAAAAGGCAACCCGTTTTTTGTTGATTTTGAACGATTCGTACTTGACTTTTCGTTCTCAGATTTTGGCCATGGATCCGGTGCCGCCTCTTGGACGGATTTTTCAGTTGGCCGTGCAGGAAGAAAGCCAGCGGCTTGCATCTTCAGACTCGGTGAGAGGAAGAGAGAGTTTCGCCCTAGCAAGCCGCGGGGAGAGGCGGAACACGGGACCGAAAACCCTAGCAAACGAAAAAGGGGCACAGGAGGAAGGGTTAGGGTTTCCGTCCGAGGATGCTCCACTCCTTAAAAGGGGAGGAATGGGTGGTCCAGATTTTTCGCGCGGAATGGGCGGTCCAGATCTCTCGCGCGGAATGGGCGGACCAGATCCCTCGCGCCGATCGGACGGTTCGAAGGGCTTCATCCGCTCGAGTGGATCGGACGGTGGTGATGAGTCCCATGGACGAGGATCCAACGGTGGAGGATTTATCTCAGCATCTGCAAAAAATTTTAATTCAAGAAAAGGTAAATTATATTGTGAATTTTGCAGACGTCCACATCACACAATAGAAAATTATTGGAAACTGCACGGTAAACCCGGAGAAAAGGAAAAAAGGAAGGAAATTTATGCAGCTTATCAAATCAGTGGTGCTAATGCTGATCGGTATATCACAACTGAACAATACCAACAGCTGATGCAGGCACTACAGAAATTAGACACCTCAAGCAGGGGAGGAAATTTCTCAGGTATTTCTCGTTGCCTGATTAATAATATATCATGGAAATCCTGGATTATTGATTCTGGGGCAAGTGATCATATTGTTTGTGAAAGGGCATTATTCTCAGATATACATGAGAATTTGGATTTTCCTATTATTGTGCAATTACCCAATGGGAATGTCACTTATGTTACAATCACTGGCACAGTCAAACTCAGTCCACAAATCATACTCTATTATTTTATGTCATTGTGTAACACGACTACCAATGATAAAGATTATTTTATGCATTTAAGATTGGGACATAGTACTTCATTTCCTTACTCTAAGTGTCAAATATGTCCTCTTGCCAAACAGTCACGCATTCCCTTTCCTTCGAGCAAAAGCCGTGCCAATAATATTTTTTCCTTGATTCATATGGATGTGTGGGGCCCCTATCATACCCCACATCATGATGGGTCACGTTATTTTTTGACAATTGTGGACGACTATTCTCGTGCCACACAGGTTTTCTAATGCGCCGAAGGGACAAGTTTTCTCACATTTGAAAACTTTTATCACCCTATCCAAGAACCAATTTGGGAAATCTATTCAACGCATCCGGACAGACAACGAGAAGGAATTCTTCAACAATGACTGCAACTTTCTCTTATCATCTCATGGGATTCTCCATGAAAGTTCATGCGTCTATACCCCCAACAAAATGGAGTAGTAGAACGTAAACATCGCCACCTACTGGAAGCTGCACGAGCATTGAAGTTTCAAGCATCTATTCCCGAGCTTTACTGGGGCGAATGCATAATCACTGCAGCCTATCTAATCAACCGGATGCCAACTCGAGTACTCGATGGCAAAACTCCGTTTGAGTTGCTTTTCAAGAAGAAACCAACATTGGAGCACTTAAGGATATTTGGATGCTTATGCTTTGCATCTATCTTGGGTCCCCGTGACAAAATGGGTCCTCGAGCTCGACGTTGCATCTTCATGGGCTACCCGAACCTTCAAAAAGGATATCGTGTCCTTGATCAGTCAACTGGAGAATTCTTCATTAGCAGAGATGTGATTTTTCATGAAGACATTTTTCCTTTTCATGACAAGGAATTTTCGGGAGAAAAACAAGATAATTTCATGCCTCCTGATAACTCCCTATCTTTAGAAGAATTGACTCCATGCTATTTCTTGACAAAGACTCCAGAACAGCCTGTTCCAGTAATAAGTCCAATTTCTACTGAGGATGTTACACCAGAAGCTGTTGTGGATACAATCGAAGGCAATCCTCAAGACCCTTCAAATGAAATTGATGTTGGAGCAAGATCTTCTCCATCATCTACTTCACCACATGGAGATCCCCCTCGACGATCAGGTCGTTCTACACGACCACCAGCTTGGACAAAGGATTATGTTTGTGCATCCATGAACTCACCAGGTATTCACTACCCGATTTCATCTTATGTTTCATTTCATAGACTCTCGCCGAAACATAGATGTTGCGTTAGTCAAATATCAGAAGATATCGAACCATCCAGTTATGAAACAGCAGCTAATGATCCACGATGGCAAGAAGCTATGGGAGCTGAATTACAGGCATTAATTGCCAATCAGACCTGGGATTTGGTCTCTCTACCTCCAAATAGGAAGCCTATTGGATGCAAGTGGGTCTATAAGATCAAATACCGAGCTGATGGGTCCATTGAGCGTTACAAAGCTCGGTTGGTAGCAAAAGGATTTACTCAACGGGAAGGTTTTAACTACCATGAAACCTTTTCCCCAGTTGCTAAAGATGTCACTGTAAGATCTTTTCTATATGTTGCATCTATTAATGATTGGGCATTGCATCAAATGGATGTGCACAATGCTTTTCTGCATGGAGATTTAGATGAGGAAATCTATATGGATATTCCTCAAGGATTACGGAGACAGGGGGAGAATAGAGTATGTCGTCTCCGCAAATCCCTCTATGGTCTCAAGCAAGCTTCTAGGCAATGGTATGCCAAATTTGCTGATGCTCTCACGTCTGCAGGATTTAAACAATCCAAATATGATTATGCCTTATTCACATGGACTCAAGGTATGTCATCTATTTACTTGATGATATATGTTGACGATATTCTCATCATGGGCAATGATAGTACTGCAATAGAAAGATTCAAGAAATATTTGCATTTTACCTTTCATATTAAAGACTTAGGGGCACCAAAGTATTTTCTTGGAATCGAGATTGCTCGATCTGATAGTGGCATTTCTCTTAGTCAACGTAAGTTTATCCTGGAAATTATATCAGAGGCTGGTTTATCGGGATGCAAACCTTCGGTCATTCCAATTGAGCAAAATACTAAGTTGACTACCAAGGATTATGATGTTGGAACATCTGAGAATCATGACCCTGCTCTCAATGATCCTTCAAGTTATCAGAAGCTCGTTGGGAAACTCATATACTTAACCATGACCAGACCTGACATATCATATGCAGTACAAACCTTGAGTCAGTTCATGCACAGTCCAAAATTGTCTCATATGAATGCTGCTTTGAAAGTCGTGAAGTACTTGAAAAGGTGTCCTGGATTGGGGATTCTTTTGTCCAGGAAATACAATATGGAAATGTCGGCATACTGTGATGCAGACTACGCAACATGTCCTATGAGCCGAAGATCTATTACAGGCTTCTGCATTAAGCTTGGAGAATCTCTTCTCTCATGGAAGACCAAGAAGCAAGCAACCGTATCATTATCCTCAGCCGAAGCAGAGTATCGAGCCATGGCAAAGACTACCTGTGAGATTGTATGGATACGGGGATTACTTCAGGATCTCGGGATAAAATTGAAGGGTCCGACAAAATTGTTCTGCGACAATGATGCGGCGCTCAAACTTGCAGCGAATCCCATAGTGCATGAAAGAACGAAGCATATAGAAGTGGATTGTCATTTCACTCGAGATAAAATTCAAGAATGGATAATTGAGACAAGAGGAATTGGAACAGCAGAGCAACCTGCTGATATTTTTACCAAGCCTCTATGTCAAAGACAACATGCATATCTATTGAGCAAGCTAGGTGTCTTAGATATCTACCGGCCACCAGCTTGAGGAGGAGTGTTGGAAGATATGCATTAGATCATATCCCGGAGATATGCTTGGAATCTCGGTTGATTGTAATTGTGCATAATTTAGTTAGGAAATTAGATTATGATTTTATTATGATTTCCAAGATATATTTCTTCCATAAATTGTATCTAGTCTGTATTATAATTACAAGACAAATGTACAGCAGAATATAGAATGAGAATACAATTCTTCCATATTCCTCTCGTCTTCTTCCAATATCTCATCTCCTTTCATTTACCTTCGCATTAGCTTCGTATTGCGTACACATGAGCCCTATGGATCAAGAATACATCAACTTTTTCAATCGAGCGTTACCAGAATTTCACTTTTCTACCCTGCTATTTTCCCACTTTGATTTTTATTTTATTTTATTTTATTTGTTCTTGGTTCTTCTACTCCTACTCGTATTGACCACTCTCTCAGGGTAGTCCTGATCGTACCCTGCCTCTAGAATCGTTGAAAGCTGTTTTATATCGATGGCGGTAAGTGTAATTACAGAGCCTTCGTCCCTCCCTCGAAGCGAGGCCTGGGCTTCGCTCCCCACCTTTGCGTCTCCTCCGTCGTCGTCGTCGTCCCCTTTTGCTCTTATAACCAGTGAACTCATTTCGATATCTTCTTGCATTGGTTACTCTTATTGCACTCGGCTTTTCAATCACTATCAATTGAGAGTTCTTGGAAATGCTACTAACTGCATGTTTGCTTGGGCAATTCACTTCTCTTTTATGGAACCCATCTTGGAATTCCTCTGTACTCTAAAGATCTCAAGCCCCATAAGGTAAAGTTTCTTCTCAAACTGGGTGAAAATAAAGGCAAGTCTATGAGTGTCAGGTGGAGCTAGCTGCTAGCTTAAACTGCTCTCTTTTATTTCTTCTTTCTTGGTATCAGTCAGGTGTGGTTCCCTGCATAGAGATGCTTCTTTGAAGCAATGCATTTACAGGTTCTTCTTGGGTCAATATGCATCTACACTTCTTCGAGAGAAATAATGACTTTCATGTGTTATGCATCCCTGAACACAATAGCGATTTTAGTACTGTGATACATCCATATAAACATATCTGAAACCCAAGTGAGCAGTACGAGCTGTCCGATGCCAAAGGATCTCACGGCAGTGAGGGTATCAAGGGCAAGATTGCACTGCCTGTGAATCAGATACGAGCAAAAAGAAAAGTAGCTGTGAAGAAACGAAAAAGGAGAAGAGATTTGAAGTTGGGATTAGAGTTAGGGATTTGGAGAAGGAAGAAGAAGAAAAGAAAGTGAGAGATGAGAGAGAGAGAGCAATGGGAGCTGTGAGGAGACAAAAAAGAAGTCCGATGAAATTGGAGCAGTGCCCAACTGATAATTGGATTACTGTAAATCCTATGTGGCACTACTCAAGCACCCAACTTTTTCTCTAAAGTACAATCATGAATTCTGAGACAGCTATGAAATTGCCTAGGAAGAGGAACATGTCCCATTTCACTGTCAGCAGGGGGTGAAGCTTTCCTAATGCTGCAGAAGGCATAGCAAGAATCCTCCAGACCCTGATGAAAACTCCAGTGTTCCCTTTCGCTTCCCTAAGTGATGATGTAGTACCTCCATCTGGACAAGGCAAAGGCGACTGTATGTATAACCGAAGTCCTTGTTTGCAGTTAGTTAATCATAAAAATGGAGGTAATTTCTGGCAATGGTTGTTGATGTTGATAACTTTTTACAAATTGAATATGTTTGTCTATATATGCATGTGAATATTATGTTGTCTATCGAGACATACATTCTGATTGCAATTGATTGTGAGTTCTTTCCTTAATTGTGACTATACTAATCCATGGAGCTTGGTGTAGAGGATACTGCAACTTTCTTCGAATAGAGGCTCTTGTTGCAGCTTCTGACTTCATTGAAGCGTGTTCTAAAAAGAGACTTGGTACATCCTAGACCCTCTTTGCTCCTCTTTGTCATTCCTTGTGATTAGTGACTGCCAGTTGATGAAACTAAGATAATAATTGGGATTAGTTTGTGGTGAAAGAGAGAGAAAAGATACTTTTCTCTTACCATACCTCTCGAAAGCAGGATCACGCCTCTCAAAACAGAAGAAAGGCCACTTGACACAAACTTGAAACCACCCAAAGCACAAACACAACGAATCAAATTTGGCAGCCACCAAGTTTTAGCAGCATATTATATGAGCCATGTGGTCTGAATACAAAACATATCCGTGCACATCAGGAAGATGAGATCCACTCTGATTCACTTTCTCTGGATTCAGACACTGGGATCTTCCTGAAAATTGAAGTTCTTGTAAATAAGGGTGCGTATTATAATCATTTGGAAGATGCCCCGTCAAAAGGCACCCTGTACGTTTAATTGAAAACTATCAATCTCAGAAGCTAAATTGCTAGAACAGCTAAGCTTGTAATTGCTGAGCAAAAGCTGCTCTTTTCTTGAGGTAGCCGGCTTAAAAACCTCATCACTCCCTTATCAATATGCCAAATTATCCACCAGCTTCTTCTGATCTGTCGTAAGATTTTGACAATCATAATTTCCAGAAAGAGAGGTTTATGCAGAGGATACGGAGTGTAAAACAATCTTTTGGATCTTTAGGACCAGGTGAATTTTCCAGATGCTTGAAATTTAGCAGATACTTAAAATGATCAATTCTGAGACAGCTATCAAACAAGGACATTCCAGATACTTGAAATTTACCTGGCTAAGCTGTGCAAGCAGGGATTTGAGAAGTTTTTCAAACAAGTGTCCAAGGCCAAAGCTGGAGAAAGCTACAAGAAATTAAGATTGGCCCTTTGGTTATGCTATGCTAGATATGTTGGACAAAAACTACACAAATTAACCGGCTGAACATCTCTGTATAACTCTGTATAACTGCATATGGAGTCACATATGGCAAATAATCTAAACTGTTGATTTGGAGCATTCAGTAGAAACATCTTGATGAAACAGTAACTAAAAACCAGCTTATGCATTCATTGTTGAGGGGAAAGCGCAAAAGATGTGGGCATGTATTGAACTATCAACAGCATTGCAATTTGCACACTCATCTATAGACGTGCTGGAAACCAAGCCGACTTATACATAGACTTACGCAGCAATACGGCTGCCATTACAAAACTCAATGCTAAAATCAGAAGCAAATATGAAGTGTCTATTTGCAGAAGCCCTATTTGTATAATAGAAATAAATAGCCAACTGAGACACTCTGATCATTTCCAAAAAAGAAGTTTGCCTTAAAAAAGGATCATTTAAATTTTGTACCCAGATAGGATTAAGAACGACGTTGGCAATCTACCATTATCAACTTCACCCATTTGAAGATATTACCACAGCGAAACTCGCACAAGAAGATTAAAGACTGAGAACTGGGATTCAAAATTAGCACTCATCGAGAATTGAATTTCTGAGGGAAAATAGAGATAGTGTGATTGCAAACAATATTCCATCACTAATATCCTTTTCTACAGGTAAAAAATTTTCCTGTTGGTCACCAAACTAAAGCAATACTAATTCAAGATCAAATCTAATTCGCCTTATGAAGAAGGCTAAAGTGAAACTTGCTAGCACTAGGATCCCAATATATCCCGACCTCATCGCCAGTCACCAACCCCCTCCGTTTCACGAACTCCTTGATCCAACCCCCCTTGAGGACGTACGACCCAGACGACGCCCAGAACACGAACACCAGTCGATGCTCGGAGCACGTGTCCATGTCCCTCACGATGACGTCGGCCCCCTTGCCGCCCTCAATTTGCCTCACCATCTCCTCACTCATCCACCGCAGCAAGTGGCTCGTCACAAAGTCCCGACCAATCAAGAGCCTCGACAGGTGGCCGAGATCACTCTGCTTAAGCTTCTTCTTGATCTTGTAAGGGTCGAAGAGCAGCCCCAACTCTGTGGACACTCCCTCGGTGTCACATCCTGAGTCCTCTCCCTTTCCCTTCCGCGTTCTTTTGTACTTCGCCTTCTTCTCCACGATTAAGCCTTCAGCGTCGGCGAGCGAGGCCACGGATTTTCGCTTCCGTTGGGCGGGAGCGATTCCTCGAAGAGGGTCGCCGACTTCCTTCATGTTCTGATCAGGCGCCAGGGGGAAGAATTCGCGAGCCACCACCACAACCATTGCGGGTGAAATATCTCCGGCCCCTTCATTGCGACTCTTCAGTACGTCGCCGCCGATGGGAGGCGATGCAGGGCCCAAGAAATCGATGAGCTTCATGGGTTTTCCAGGTTGAAGAAACAGGAAAGTGCTTCGGAAAGACAGAGGAGGACACAGGCTCGCAGGTTAGAGAGGGAAATATATAGTTTACCGTTGGAATGGGGAGGGGGGGTGACGTCATCAATCTTCGTAGTGCAGTTTTGGGAGTGTAATGAGGAGTGAGATAGCCTGAGAGGCTCTTTCCTAAATTGAGTCAGGTTAAGATTAGTAAAATAGGAAATAAATTCAAGATTCAAGATTTTATTTCCTAATTTGTTACGCTATTTTCATCATGTACTAGGACGGAACTTCAGAGGGCCGGAACAAAACTAATTTTTTTCTTTAACAAAAGAAAGATTTCTAAATGTTTATCATAATGAGTTTATCACAAACTTGGAAAAAATATTAACACGGAAGATAAAGAAAAGAAATGGGGTCGGTATGGGGAATTGTACATTTGTCTTTCCTTTATCTTTTATTTTTTCTTAAATCAATTTGATCAAATTTTTAGAGTGGGACAATTTCCTGATTTTCTTTTGTTAAATATGTTGTGGGGACAATACTACCAAAATCTTAATTATGCTTATTATGACATCAATAATCAAATTCTTTTTGGTATCATCAAATATCTTAAATTATATCATTTGTCGAAAAGAGTAAAACCTCGTAACCAGAAGAAAAAAAAAAAAAGACAGAGAGAGGGAGAGAGAGAGAGAGAGAGAGAGTCAAACAAGAAGCTAGAGCCAACTTTCAGCATTTCAACACTAAATATTACTAACTATTTCGGACAAGTAGCACATTGATTGCTAAAATTAATTAATTAATTATTTACTCAATGAAAATTACTAAAAGTGATAGTCTTCTCTTTAGCATATTTTAATTGATTAATTTAATAGATTGCAACGTGATTGAGACATTTTAAATGTTTATATTTTTTGCCGATTTATCTCATGAGTTTTTTTTTTTTTTTTCATGATTGTTTCTCTCTTAAATAATTAGAGTCAAAGTGTGTTCTTGAAAATGAAGACTGAATTTTTTGTCCATAAGAATTTGCCAAATTTTAATTGCAGCGACAAATGGGTTCGCAAGTCTTGTCATAGCTATGAACAGTCACAAAACTTTCATAGCTAAAAGATCGAAACTTTAGTTGCCTTTGACCCTATTACTTAGTGTTTGTCATAAATCATCATGATATATTCAAAATATGTTATCATAGTGGACCGCGGGTTTTTCGCTATTATGCAACTTTCGTAAGGTTTAAATACGGATGATCAAAAGACCTAGCTCTTTGTCCCTCGGATAAATTGGATCGTGAATTAGGTTCAGTTGACCTTGCCATTCAACACGCCTAATAAACCATCTAGAATGCAGATAATAGATTATACATCTCGTGAAATTTGTCCTTCCATTTTATTTTATTTTTTTGGTATAGGTTGATAATGACGAAAGGAAATATCATGGGTTCCATTCTCTTTTTATATGTTAAAAGGTTGTAGAGTCGGTACAGGAATTTATCCTACTAGAAATTGACAGATATTATGTAGTTCAAGAAGTAAAAAGCTATCAAAAGAAGAAAATCGAATGTTTATGAAATTTAATCATTTTATCAGCACTCTGCTGATGTGCTGAAGTGTCAATGCTAAGTGATAGAAATCCGACATGTGGTGCTAATGCGTCACACCACCTCCGCAGATAATTAGAACTGAATTGAGATTCTATGTCTGTAGGCCCATTAGACATGAAGCAAGAGTGAGGCCCTGTAGGCACCAATGCATGAGCAAGCTGGGCCTTACCATATCTGGGCCAGACCTCATTCTCATGTACAGAAATGGATTCTTATTTTGAGTTGTTTTTAAATAATACTTGTAAGTCGTCACGGCGTGTATAAGAGTTAATTTGAATTTTAATAGGCACGAGAGATTTTATGAATTGTTTTTATTTATGACGTGGCCCATTGTTTAGGAATTGATGCTCCGTCATCATTACTCTTGATAATTACAAGGTTGTCTATGAGGAATTTTATATTGCAAATTTGGGATTGAGAGCAATTTAGGTCTCGTTTTACCTGAGAAGATGTCCCTTTCTTTCTCTCTTCCTCTCTTTTGTTGCGTGGAAGGCCGATTTATGTTCCTTGCTCAATTGAGCTTATACATTCCGTCCCCAGCTATTGTTACATTGGTTATAAGGTATCCAAAACCTTGGGGAGAAATGTGGACTCACTTAGCAAATAATTATCAAAGTAGAATGGATGGATAAGGCTAGAGAGGTTAACACAACATATCAATCACTCTATATCAATCATCCTTATATTCTCATCTCCTCTATTATATAGATGGGAAGAGTCAATTATACCGATCGAATTTGTTCCACATGACCTATGACTCTAGAAGAGACTACTCTTTTTCTGTCCTTTAAATGATGAGACTACACTCGACAGCCATATCACCCCGTAAACAAGTAAATGTGAGACTTGACATAAAATTGTCGCTCGAAGGTTGTCATTATCTACTCATGCTATGCAAGGACACTCCTCCTATTTGATGTGTGATTATGTTCGTTAAAACTAAAGTATCTGAACCCTCCGTCTTGTCTAGTAGGACCGGCTAGGGGCCTAGCCTCTCTAGAACAACACATGTATTAATATAGATCTTGCTATGGTACCATTTGTTAATGTACCAACAAGTGCCACGTGAATCGAGTCCCTAGAAAAGGTACTTAGGTGGTGCGTATGGTGACCCGCACCGGTGGGTCTTAAGTTGAAAAAAGTACTTCCAGCTATCAAATCTTGGACTTTAAAGGCTTTACAGTATTATTAGATTTATGTATTAGCTGAAAATAGGGGAAACATAATATAGTTTTATAGATTAAGTGCGTGTGCGCGCGCGCGAGATATATATATATTCTACTGAAACTTTTACCATTAGAGAAAAAGATCATGCTGAAGACGGCGGCTGAGCTTATTTTTATTTGTTTCTAATTCAACTTGAACTTATTTTCACGGTTCCAAATTGTAAATAATTGTAGTAAAAGACCAAAATTAGAATGCCATGGCATGTCAGGTGAAACTTTAAATGATTGATGAAGAATCAATTTATGCAATAGTGGATTTTAATGTACATCCTGTTGAAGCTAGATTGGGAACATAAGCTTGGTCTGCAACTTCATTGAGAAATTGATAGACATCGTAACAAAGGAGTTCAGACATCCCGAATGACTATTCAAATATTACTATTGAAGGGTTGTCGGACTATATTGAATATGTGGCAATCTATAGATGATAAGTGGTGAATGGGCGTGATGAATAATATCCATACTATTTCATGGGCCAATACATATCCAACTTTTTAAAAAGTGGTGGAATCACTACGTATCCAATAAAATAACGACAAGTGATGTCTTGTCATGATCAACTCCTATCAGACAATTAGGTGTATCTGTTGGGTCGAATAAACGAACTCGTATGTCAATATTGTGTCTACTCGTTAGAGTAATAATGACATATTTCGATAGTTTGATTGGTTGGTCAAAATAACCCTCATCACGGTCATTCATCGACTCTGCGGACTAGTTTATTTGAATATAGAACCGTACATATCTTGGCAGCGCATATATGAAGATCCTTTATTGACCGAATTTGTAAAGTGGGAGACCGCGCACTTGGAGATAGGAGAGAAGAGTGAGGGGCCTAGAAATAACTGACGAAATCTTCACTTGTGCATGCTTATAGAGCTGGAAGTAGGTCGGATTCGATCGGTTTCCAACCCACCATGATTCGATCTCTTTACAAAAATGTAGAAAAACCTTTACAACTCTGGCAAAATGGTTTTTATGTGGACTGGGGACAAACTTGAGATGGGTCAATTTTAGCTTTGGAACGTGTACTTCTTCCATCCTTACATGCTTAATACCTTCGCCCCATTTATGTCGGTACCTATCCCTCTATATGAAAATGGGTAGCACCATATATGTTTCATTCAGTGATTTCACTTTCATTTTGAAAAAAAAAGGTGAGAAACCGGAAAGAAATACCTTTTTCTCATTCCATATTTAACATTTCACTAATGAAGATACGAGGTTCTATGATCAATCACTGATCCTTTTGATTTGATGCAATTACAGATCTATTTTGCCACGCTATAATGACCCACATTGATTGTAGAATTTGATTCGTGTTGTAGTTTCGTGAGCTTGCTTTGCTGTGATGATTTTTGGGATTTGCTATATATCCTTTATCATTTTGAAAAATGAATGAAATCTTCTTTTGACAAAAAAGGGACTTTAGGATTTTTCTTGTGTTATTGAGAAAGGGGGGAGATTGGAGGGGAACAACGTCGTTGAATTTGTGTTTATATCAAACTATTCTCCTACATGACTTGACTTTAGGATTTCATGAGGGTTAATATGCATATTGTCTCCCTCCATCTAACAAAAATATAGACTTTCAGAGCCAGGCTTCCGCATCTTGCATTCTCCAAAGATAAATTTATTCTGCATATTTTGTGGCTCCTGGCTCTTCAATCAAATGCCTTCTCCCAGGCGATTTCAATCCTATTTGCTGCAAACTCGTTTCTGAATTTAGCTTGATCCCTCAAGCCCCATTCACTCATTTATGTGTTTCCCATTATATCATGCACGATTAGGGCCGTCTAATGGGTGAACTAATTCGAGTTGAAAAGGTGTGATTAAAATAGATTCATTTTTATACAATGCAAATCTAAAGACTAATATTATTAAAACCAATTCATGAAAACTCATAACCAAATTGCGGGTAGAGTATGGAATAAATGCGGGTGTGAGATCAACTAAGGGTTAGAAAGAATGAAGAAAGAGATATAAAGATAAATTGAGTCTAAGAAAGTTGTAAACTGGTCATAAACCGTTTAGCACTCATATTATTTTTAAATCCATTTACGGCCAATTTATTTAATATAACTAATCTATTATGCTCATATGGATTAAGAAATGAATCAGTAACTCATTTTGATGGGTCTATGCACGATGCACTTCAATAATATTTTTTTCACCCATCCTTATTGGTCACAAGCCCTATAGTTCATCCTTGTCGAGGAGTGTTAAGATACATACAATATTTCACATCCTATTCTATTAACTTATCAAATTTCACTTTCTAATGCAATATCAAAGTTAGGTTTCATCCTAAATTTATTTGGGCGTGGCTTCCCAATTGTCATTATCATCTCTTGTAAACAATCCAATGCGCTAAATTAGAAAAAGAAAAAAAGGTATCTTCTATCTACTTAGGAGGTTTTAATGTAGCTTATACACATATTTTCCCCTCAATTGCGAATCTAAACTTTGTATTGGACAATAACGCGGTCCTCAAATTGGGAGGTTGAGTTGTACAATAATTATACTTCAATGAGTGTGACAAGACACCTAGGATGACCTACCTGCATGTCCCCAGCATCCGATTGAACGGCATGGCAAGACAAACTACTTTTTGAAGAGGGGTGCTCGTGATGCGTTTGCTCTTGTCATCACAAGGATTGCAATCGATTTTCAAATAACTACTAAAGTACAAGCAAAAAGCGAGGTAGTTAAAGAAATAAAAAATTCGTTAAAGTACAATCGAAGGGTCCCCACTGTTATCCGGAATGCGTAAGGGGTTTAAATATTCTGCTCCAACCAGCCGTGACAAATCAGCTCTTGAAATCGCAACTCAACATGCGATTTTAAGGAATATACATGGTCAGCATAGCAATAGTATACTTTATTGGCATCGATCTCAAAAGGTGCTATAGGATAAGAGATGTTGCGGCATCTCCTTGTCAGCACTAGCTTATCAAAGTACGACAGCCAAAAGAAAAAAGCGTTGCAAAAGTAGTCTCAGAGTGCCTCGATCTAAGTACGGAATTACATAAAATAGTGAGTCGAACACATAATATATTCAAGACGAAAAGGTGCAATAGATCCAGCATAATTCATGCCATCTCAAGATATTCAATCATCTAATTATTTGTCGAACACGAATAATGAATATTATTGTTCCGTTTATTTTGTGAAAAATGAATTATTTAAAAATACTTTTCAAAAAACAATAATTCATATTGTTCGAAATAATTAGTTAATGAAAAATATTTTGATTGTTGAAGGCAATTTGTATCTAAACCTTTTTTTTTTTTTTGCAGACAAGGAGAATAATTTTTATTCATTTATTTCTATAAGCAATGTAAGTAAATATTTTTGAAATAATATTTTTTTGAAAATATTTCATTTTCACAAGACAAATGCACTCATATATGAATCATTGTCAAAATTTTTAAATTTTTGGGATAACAAATTAGAATTTTTTTTTTTTACTCTTTGCCCATAAAGCTTAGGTCGATTGTTATTGAAGTACACTTATAAATACTAGAGAATGTCAGTTAGGGAATATCGATAGAGATATCATATTTCGTCATTTCCTAATATAGCTAGTTTCTGCATTAAATTAAGATAGTTAATTTTCTTGTTAGATTTATTACTTTCTTTTCAATACATATATTTGGGCATAGATATTAATTGATCATAACACATTAAAAGTCAAGTTATTGTATTAAAAATGTAGCTTTTGACTATTTTCTCTCCCCTCTTGGGAATATCCTAAGAATTTAAAATTGATTCGTTTCTATGTATTTTCAGTCAAGAATTGATTCCTCTTGTGGAATATAAGAAGCCAAATTTGGTGTCATATATGCCGTCATAACGAAACACAACCACAAATGGCAAAATTCAAAAAGGAGAAAGTGTAACTGGTCTGTAACAATGAAGCTTCATGTCATACTACAGTTCTTGTAAATATGAACCCTAGAGGTTGGTTGGTCAGTTAAGAAATGAATCTGCGTGTGCATGTGAATTAAACACACGACATAGGTTTGTTTAGCCAAACATCAATTGCGTAAAATTTGATGGCCGGCCCACTCATAAGATTAATGAAGTGTTTAATATGCTTAGGATTTACCTAATTAAAGTGGTTTTTTTATTATTATTATTGTTATTAAGAAATAGCTCTTAGAAGAATGAAAAATCAGAATTTAAGTCAATTTCTATAGTGAGATTGCGTGCACCCAATCGATGTCATCGACCCTACCTGAGATGTATTATATTCAAGAGTCCAGATATCCATTTTCTTAGCATGATTTTGGTGCGCATGCACTAATATCTTGTCACTTACTTGGTCCATTCAACCTCAAGTGAATTTGTTTATAAGTTTCTTACGTCCTCTTTATTTCATGCGAGAATCTGGATCCTCTAAACTTAGGGGTTCTTAAAAGATCAAAATGCAGCTACAATTAGAGAAAATTCATCTAAGAAACTGAAACCCGGACCAAAACATCTCTTACTCCTCCCACCTCCCCTGCCGCACAACCACAACCACCATCGCATCGAGCCTCCCTCGTTGCTTGCTCTTGGTGGTCATCACACGTCACACTTGTTGCTGTTGCGCTGTGGACCAACTTAGCCTCAACTTTTTTTTTTGAAACATCCTGTAAGTCTCTTACATATGTTCTATCTGAGATAACTAGTATAAGCACCTAAGGGGGGTGAATAGGTGCACAAACAATTTATCGAAATACGAAAGCGATTCTAGGCAGCCGATAGAAAGGAGTTCACAAAATGATTTACGATCAAAGTAAAGAGAGTAAGGAAGAGAAGATTGAACACAGGGTTTATAGTAGTTTGGCTTAATCCAAGCCTACGTTCACTCTTCCGCACTGACAGCCCACCAGCTGGATTTCACTATAAACAAAAGAGAAGTTACAGCTAAGCTTTTCCTTGATTCTACAGTGTAAATATTCTATCACACCTCCTCAAGGTTTCTCACAAATATAGACTCTCTTTTGTATACAAGTATTCACTCAAATGAATTGTCTAAACAACAGGGAGCTTTAGACTTTGGAATTCTTCTATCGAGCACACCTCAACAACTTAGAACGTCTTCCTTATATACTCCTTTATGCCATCATACCCGTTGGCACTTAACAAAGGAATTCCTCCAATCTACCCGTTGGACGGAATCAATTAGGAAGATCATTCTGGCTATTAAAGGAACGTGTCGATAGCCCATCAATCATGTTTGCCCATACAATCAGGATCTCGGTTTCCATAAGTAGAACCTTTCGAGAATATTTAGGCAATCATCGATTCCTTAATCTTCGAGTCAATCACGATCAATCAAAGAATTTGGTTGAGTCTTTTCTAGCCACGAGATCTTCTCCAGTTGATAAGGTCAAGCCTTTAACAAAACATCCAATTCTGGGTAACCTTTCTTCAACGGATTAGAGACTGTCAATGAGGATAGACTTTGACTCTTGAGTCTAGCTGTCCGGAGGTCTTCAGACTTTAAATAGCATAGTCTGCAAACCTTCAGATTAGACTGATGGAAACGTTTTATCAGCTTCAAAATACTTCAAGAGGATTTCTTCAACACTATCTAGAACTTTGCCTATAGTTGCCACGTAGTTGGTGCGATTTGAATAAATAATCTCCATTTCCTAATTTTTGTAGGTAAGAGAATGTCTCATCTACTTGGAGTAGGCACTTTAGTTAACACTCTCTCTCTCTCTCTCTCTCTCTCTCTCTCTCTCTCTCTCTCTCGCCACCACAATTGCTCGCTTTGTTGTCGCTTTAGCACCTCCATCTCCTTGTTGCCTTGCAATCTCTCCCTCTGAGCCTCCCTGACGAACAAGCCCTAGATTCGTGTAGTCGCGACCATCGCACAAATCACTCATGTAATGGAGGTTTCCTAGGGTGACCTTCAATTTGGATCGCCTTAGGTACACGGTCTCTGGACCTAAACCAGACTAGGGCGAGGTGGGGCGATGATGAGGTCGGGAAGCTGATGTGTCGACTTTCCAAGGATGTAAATTTACTGGATAGCAACCCTTCTCACAAAATCAACCCACTATTGATTTACGAACACCTTTTGAATTTGAACAAAAGATGCATTTTCCTTGATTTATGACATAAGTATCAAACTAATAAATTTGGATATATCTTCGTTTACCTTTTTTCTTTTTTCTTTTTTTAAATTTAGAGAGCAATAGTAGATTTACCACATGTTATATCCCTGACTTGATCGAACCGATTTGTTACAAAATCTCAGCAGAAGTGGAATCCGCACTCCTTTTCTAGGTTTTAAATGTAGAATGATGAATCAATAGCTTTGGAAAGACAAGAAACCCATCTCCTCTTCATGTGAACTTTCAAGATCAGTCCAAATCACAAATGATGAACGATTTGAATAACAACAAAACTTAAGAGAACAGAAATACTAGGGCACATGCATCCACGACGGGCTTTTGCTGCATAAGACGCATCTGTCCACGTCGTCAATTCGTTTAACATGTCAATCCCTCTCTCGGCTCGTGCCTCCCACTGGCGTCGAGAACGACGACCTCATAAGCACGTTAGCATCAATATTCCATGGGGCACGAGACGAGGCACGAAAAAGTGCGAATGACCTTTTTCTGCCAGAAACCTACTTGCGAGTCTCCAACGATGATTACAGTGATGCTTCCGCAAGTACTCTTTACCTTTTTTTTTTTTTTTTTTTTTGAGCAAGTACTCTTTACCTTAAAGCATGCGCACTACTCTGATCATCGCTTTGGCTGTAGTGACAACATCGTACCTGTCAACTTATTCACGGAGCGCCGTTCAGTCGCTACCTTTCCTCAATAAGTAATAATCCATGCGATTGATTCTTCCGCGATATACCATTCTTCTTCCGCCACGTACTGATTTCGCTTAGTGATGAACAAGTCAGCAAAAGCTCCTTGTCAATCTCACTCCTCCCGCCCCCTCCTCTCCTCCACCATGCACAGTGAAAGAAAACAAAAGGGTCGTGGAGACAAGAGATTCTGGGAAAATTGTATTTTCATTATCTATTCTTGTTGTACGAAGTTCTGTAAATATAATACAGAAGTGATATAATGAAGGCAAAAAAATATTTTGTGTAATCAATTGAAATCAATTCCTAACTAATTTATGCACAATTACAATCAAGCATGATTCCGAGCATATCTCCAGAATCCGATCCGATGCATATCTTCCAACACTCCCCCTCAAGCTGGTGGCTGGTAGATGTTCATGACGCCTAACTTGCTTAACAAATATGCATGTTGTTTTTGACATAGAGGCTTGGTAAAAATTTCAACAGGTTGCTCTACCGTTCCAATTCCTCTTGTTTCGATTATCCCTTCCTAGATTTTTTCGTGAGTGAAATTATAGTCCACTTCTATATGCTCCATTCTTTCATGCACTATGTCATAGTTAAATATATGAGTTTCCCAACCAACTTCTGATATCTTGAAGGATCATTGAGAATGGGATCATGATTCTCAGATATTCTAGCATCGTAATCTTTGGTGGTCAACTTTACAGTTTGCTCAATTGGAATAACTGATAGTTTGCATCCCGATAAACCTACTTCTAATATGATTTCTAGCACAAACTTCCGTTGACTAAGAGAAATCCCTCGATCAGATCAAGCCATCTCGATTCCAAGGAAGTATTTTGGTGCTCCCAAGTCTTTAATATGGAAAGTAAAATGCATATACTTCTTGAATCTTTCTATTGCACTTTTATCATTGCCCATGATAAGAATATCGTCAACATATATCATCAAGTAAATTGATGATATACCTTTGGTCCATGTGAATAAGGCGTAATCATATTTGGACTGTTTGAATCCTACAAACGTGAGAATATCAGCAAATTTTGCATACCATTGCCTGGAAGCCCGCTTAAGACCATAGAGGGATTTGCAGAGACTATATACTCTGTTCTCCCCTTGTCTTCGTAAACCCTGAGGGATATTCATATAGATTTCCTCACCTAAATCTCCATGTAGAAAAGCATTATGGACATCCATTTGATGTAGTGGCCAATCATTAATAGTAGCAACAGATAGAAAAGATCTTACAGTTACATCTTTGGCAACTGGGGAAAAGGTTTCATGGTAATCAAAACCTTCCCGTTGAGTAAATCCTTTAGCCACCAACTGAGCTTTGTAACGCTCAACTGAGCCATCAGCATGGTATTTGATTTTATAAACCCTTTTGCATCCAATAGGTTTCCTATTCGGAGGTAGATTGACCAAATCCCAGGTCTGATTTGCAATTAATGCCTGCAATTCGGCTCCCATAGCTTCTTGCCATCTTGGGTCAACAATTGCTTTTTCATAGTTGGATGGTTCTTTGTCCTCCGATATTCAACTAACACAACATCTATGTTCCGATGAAAGTTTATGAAACGAAACATAAGATGATATTGGGTATTGAATACCTAGTGAGTTGAGGGATGCACAAACATAATCCTTTGTCCAAGCTAGTGGATGTGTAGAATGACTAGATTGTCAAGGAGGATCCACTTGTGTTGGAGCAAAGGAAGATGGAGAGGTTCTTTCTTCAATGCCAATTTCTTTGGAATGATCTTCTATTTCTGAGAAATTCTCTTGTACTGGATCTACAGCAATCTCTGGTGTGGAATTCTCACGAGAAATCGAAGTCATTACTGGAACTAGAGTTCTTGTCGTAAGATATCTAGGAGTCGAGTCTTCTACATATAAGGAGTGAGCAAGATGGCTTGAAATATCTGGTGTTTCTCCCAAAAAATCCTTTTCATGAAATGGGAACACGTCCTTATGAAAGATGACGTCTTTGCTAATGAAGAATTCCCCGGTTGATTGTTCGAGGGCATGATATCCCTTTTGCAAATTCAGATAGCCCATGAAGATGCAACGTCAAGCGCAAGGGCCCATTTTGTCTCGGGAACTTAATACTGTTACGTGGCACTACATCCGAATATCCACAAATGTTCAAGTTCTGGTTTCTTCTTGAAAAGTAACTCAAATGGAGTTTCTCAATTTAGTATCCGAGTGGGTATACGGTTGATAAGATAAGCCGCAGTAATGACGCATTCGCCCCAATAATTTTCCAGAATAGACGCTTGAAATTTCAGCACATGTGCAACTTCCAGAAGGTGGTGATGTTTGCACTTCACTACCCCATTTTGTTGTGGGGTATATACACAAGAACTTTCATGGAAAATTCCCATTAGATAAAAGAAGGAAATTGCAATCATTGTTGAAGAATTCTTTCACATTATCTATTTGGATTCGCTGAATAGATTTCCCAAATTGATTATTGGATAAGGTGATAAAAGTTTTTAAATATGAGAAAACTTGTCCCTTTGACTGCATCACAAAAACCCAAATGGCACGAGAATAGTTGTCCACAATTGTTAAGAAATAACGTGACCCATCATGATGTAATGTAAGATAAGAGCTCCAAACATCCACATGAATCAAGGAAAAAAAATATCATTTGCACAGTTTTGGCTAGAAGGAAAAGGAATACATGACTGTTTTGCAAGAGGGCATATTTGACATTTACAGTAAGGGAATGAAGTACCATAACCCAATCTTGAATGCATAAGATATTCTTTATCATTGGTAGTCATGTTGCACAATGATATTTTATTTGAAAAAAAGGATGACAAATTAAGATTACTTGGAAAATTTGTCCAAAGAAACAGCCCTTCAGAGAGACTACCCAAGCCCATCACTTTGCCAATCGAAAGGGCCTGAAAGAAGCAAGTGTCAGAATCAAACAATACACGACAGGAATTTTTTTTTTGCACGCTTTGGACATAGAGATAAAATTAAATCGAAATTCAGGGACGTAAAGGACATTTTGGAGTGTGATTTGTGGCCTAAGCTTGACTGTTCCAGCAATAGTAATGTAAGTGACATTCCCATTGGGTAATTGCAGAGAGACAGGAAAATTTGGGTTCTCATGCATATCTGAAAATAATGCCTTCTCACAAACAATGTGATCACTTGCCCCAGAATCAATTATCCAAGCTTTCCTTGAGATATTATTAATCAAACAACGAGAGATACTTGAGAAATTTCCTCCCTTGTTTGAGGTGTCTAATTTCTATAATGCCTACATCGGCTGTTGGTACTATTTATATGTTATGGACCGATCGCAGTAGGACCACTAACTTGATAAGCTGTAGAAAATTCCTTCCTTTTCCCTTTTTCTCCTAGTTTACAATGCAATTTCCAACAATTTTCTATTGTATAGTGTGGGCGTTTGCAAAATTCGCAATATAATTTACATTTTCCTCTTGAATTAAAATTCTTTGCATAGGCTAAAAAAATTCCACCATCGGATCCTTTTCCAATTAGCTTATCTCCACCATCTGATCCTATTGAGTGAATCAACCCCTTTTGGCCATCCGATCGGTGCGAGCGATCTGGACCATCCATTCCTTCTCTTTTAAGGGATCGCGTGTCTTCGGCCCCAACCCTAGCACCTCCTACATCACTCCTTTTTCGTGCACTAGGGTTTTTGCTCCTAGGTCTCGCCTTTCGCCGCTGCTTGCCAGGGCGAAACTTCCTCCTCCTTTCGCTGGCTCTGAGGATGCAAGCTGCTGGCTCTCTTCCTGAATGACCAGTTGAAAAATCCATCCAAGGGGCGGCACTAGTTCCATGGCCAAGATTTGTGAACGAAAGGTCAGGTACAATTCATTCAAAATTAAAAGAAATCGGGTTACCTTTTCCCTTTCTTTCATAGATTGATACTGTGCGAGTGTCTCCTCTAGTCCCTCGAGCTTTTCTTCTGCGGCTTCGAGGTCATTCTAGAGGGATGGCAGTTTGTTGTAGCAAGTTGAGACGGTCATATTTCGCTATTTGAGTTCACTGAGTTCCTGCATTAGAGAAAAAATTCATGCTTGATCTAACTTGCCGTACATCTGTTTGATGTTTTCCCACATGTTCTTTGAGTCCTCTATTGGTGGAAGACCAGCCGCGACATCTAGAGAGATGCAGTTTCCGATCCACATTCGAACAAGCTGGTTGCACTTCCTCCAGTGTCGGGCTAGTTGGTCATCGGCAGGAATCGAAACATTTCCATCAAGGAACCCATCCTTGTCCTTCGTCACAAGGGAACGCTGGAAGTCTCAGCTTGGAGTGGTTCTCTTGCCCAATTAACTGTAGGTTGAGTAGCCGCAACTCTGGACCATCGGCCGTCGAGGTATACAGGGGGTCACCAAGCTCCAATCGCCCAATGATGGCTGCGACCGGAAACAGCAGGAAATCGGGCGTGAAATTCAAGTAGGGATTTGTCCTTGAACCCGGTTCCCCCGATCCGAATTGGTAACCCGCATTTAAAAATCCCGGGTAGGGATTTGTTCCCATACTCGACTCACCTAACTCGCTCATCTACTCTAATCCGGAGGTTGGGCTTGCCCCACTTGTGGTTGGTGGGCTCCCTTTGGATTGGACGTGGCTCTAATGGCCCACATAATCAAGGGAGGATGAATTTGGGCTTGGCCCAAGGTACCATGGGTAAGGTACCCACTAGAAAGGTTGGCTTGCAATGGGTTGCCCCAGATTAAACTGAGCTTGCGTGGGCCCCCATTGCACAGACTGGGTCTGGAGTGGTTGTTGTTGCATTGTCGTAGGAGGGCTTTGGATCTGCGACTGTGATGGAGTTTCTCCAGTAGAGTGGTCATCGACAGAGTTCATTGAAGGTAAAAAGGTAAAAAAAAAAAAAAAAAAAAAAAAAAACTCTTATCTTCTTCCTTGAAAGAAGATTCTATATCAGATGGCAAATCTATTTTATAGGTAAAAAATCCTCTGGTAGGCAATCGGGAGCGGAAGCGAAAAATAGGTCAAATTGGCGGCTCTAATACCATGAAAGAAAACAAAAGGGTCATGGAGAAGACAAGAGATTCTAGGAAAATTGTATTTTCATTGTCTATTCTTGTTGTACAAAGTTCTATAAATATAATACATAAGTGATATAATAAAGGCAAAAAAATATTTTGTGTAATCAATTGAAATCAATTCCTAACTAATTTATGCACAGTTACAATCGATTATGATTCCGAGTATATCTCCAGAATCCGATTTGATGCATATCTTCCAACACAGGCAACCATCGCCAACTGCTGCCAGCACCGAAAGCTACCGCCAGAACAAATGGCAGCTACCCTATAGCGATGCTGTCTCTCTCACGCGCACCTGCTCGGTGTGTTCTGCCATTCCTTGTCACCCCGGCCTCGCTCTCACTGATTTCGTTCATTATGTCTGGTCATTTGTAGAGATGACAACTTCACGCAAGCAGAGATGCAGCTGGTGGATGTCATTGTTGTTGTAGATATGGTGGCAAGATATGGTGGCTTTGACAGGTGACAACGGCAGCGGCTGGTTAAGAAGAGAGAAGGGGGAGGGGGTGAGAGAGAGAGAGAGAGAGAGAGAGGTGATGACTTAGGGTTTGGTGGAAGTCGAGTGTAACTTTCTGATGTGACTCAAGTTAGACAAACTTGCCATGCGCCATTCATATGATGGAAGACTTAAATTGATTAAGACTAGACTAACCCTTTTTTTCTCTCTCGATAATGCTAACGATTACAAAACTGTTATAGAAAATTCATTTATAAAGTGATGCGATAGATTTTAAGAACGGTGAGAAAAATAATAGCTAACATGTAAAATTAATTTCTAAATTGTAAGTCTATTATGAATATCTATATCATATTAAACCACCTAATGAGAGGTTGCCGCGTCATTTTATAAAGTAATTTTTACATACCAATTTTTTGTATAGAGCTAGCATTAATATTGTAAATAAGAGAAATGCACAACGTGTCAAATAATGCGACACTCATTCATTCAATTAAACTCAACTACTTTGTTTATGGGTCGCCGGTACTCAAAACATAAAACCTTTGATTAGCCAATGTTTTGTATATTATCATGTCATTTAATATAAGGGAAAATTCCAAATAAAGACCCGAAGTATCATCGTTTTCTCAAATAAGAATCTGAAATGGCCATATCAATTTCAAAAAAGGGTCTAAAGTGATTATGATTATTTCAAATTAGGGCTTAGCCTCGCTGGCTTGTGGGCTAGCAAAGAATTTCGGTCGATCAAGGATTTTCTTTTATTAAAACACAATATAAATTAAAATTAAAATTAAATTAGATTAATAATTTCAAAAGAAAAATTATTAAAAAAAAAAAAAAAGGAAAAATACAGGTAGGAGGGAGACCTCCTTCTCATGTGTACTCCTTTTTTTTTGGGGGAGAGGGGGAAGAAAAAGGAAAAAAAAAAACTTAAAAGACAAAATTGCCTTTTACCAAAAGTAAGTCTAGACCATTCTTTGAAATTGATATAACCACTTTATGCTCTTATTTGAAATAATATTCACTTCAAGTCCTTATTTAAGAAAATGATGGCACTTCGAGCCCTTATTTAAAACAATGTCCACTTCAAGCCTTTATTTGAGAAAATAAGGACATTTCAAGCCATTATTTAGGATTTTCCCTTTAATATAGCACTATTATTAAACATTTGTATTATTGACATTCCATGAGATTCCAACATGACATAAATTATCCATGGATGAGTATTCAAATAATAATTTACTAGGTGATTGAAATGAATATTTAATTAAATTGGTAGCTAATCTACATTGTGATAGTAATGGTATCGTAAGTGATGCGATATAAATGTTACATGAAATATTTATTTTCTTCTGGTAATTCGAAAGCCCAACTTAAAATAGATAAATCTCGAACCAGTGAAAAGTCTGCTAAATAACTCCCACGTGCATGCTTTGCCTGAACCCCAAGTTATGCACTCTTTGGAGAGTCTAGCTTCATCTTCTGTGAGCGTGCAACATGTTTCTTCAGAGACCCCACCTTCAAATTCTTGAGCTATCACGACACTACCTCTCTATAAATAAGGGTTCGCGGAACAGCCTCAGCATCGCATTCTAAACAAAGAAGAGCTCAAGATGGCATATAAGCCTACATACTTCTTCTTACTCCTCCTAATTTCTTCTGTATTTTCTACTTCCAACAAGTCCTTCTGCTTTGGAAGTGAGGGAACCCTAGTTCACTCGTCCTAGGTTTGAGAAGTTCCCGAACTGACCTTCCATCTAGAAATGCATCACCTTATTGGAGAAGAAAGACCGTGGAAATGCAGGACATGGTGGAGCCTCTGAGAGAAGTACGAGATGGTTACCTCATATCTCTCAACATAGGAACACCCTCCCAAGTCATTCAAGTGTATCTAGATACCGGTAGTGACCTCACATGGGTTCCATGTGGGAACTTGACTTTCGATTGCATGGACTGTGATGACTATAGGAACAATAAGCTGTATACCGCTTTCTCTCCATCTTATTCCTCTTCAGCACTTAGGGACACTTGCTCTAGCCGTTTTTGCATTAATGTTCATAACTCAGATAACCCGTACGACACATGCATCATGGCCGGGTGCTCATTATCGACTATCCTCAGGGCAAGTGCACTTGGCCGTGCTCCTCCTTTGCCTACACTTACGGTGCAGGCGGGATTGTCGCTGGGACATTGACTAGGGATACCATCAGGGTTCACGGTGCTAACCCTAATGTTATAAGGGAAATTCCAAATTTTGCATTTGGGTGTGTTGGGTCCACCTACCATGAGCCGATAGGGCTTGCGGGGTTTCGGGGGGGGCTCTCTTTCTCTTCCTTCTCAATTAGGGTTCCTCCAAAAGGGCTTTTCGCATTGCTTCTTGGCGTTCAAGTATGCAAACAACCCCAACATCTCAAGCCCTCTAGTCATAGGAGATGCGGCCATAGTCCCAAGGGGAGACTTGCAGTTCACCCCGATGTTGAAGTGCCCAATTTACCCCAATTACTACTACACCGGTCTCGAGGGCATCACGGTGGGGAACGCGGGTGTGACCACAGTGCCTACTAATCTGCGAGAGTTCGACTCTCAAGGGAACGGGGGCCTATTGATAGACTCGGGAACCACGTACACCCACCTGCCAGAACCGTTCTATTCACAGCTTCTCTCCATCATTGAGTCCGCAATAAGTTACCCGAGGGCCAAGGAAGTGGAGGCACGAAGCGGGTTTGATCTTTGCTACAAGGTTCCATGTCCCAACAACACTAACCCAATGAATGATGACCTCCCTCCAATCACATTCCACTTCTTGAACAATGTGAGCTTGGTGCTTCCTCATGGGAATAGCTTCTATGCAATGGGAGCTCCAATCAACTCGAGTGTGGTCAAGTGCTTGTTGTTCCAGAGCATGGATGATGGCGATGGACCAGCTGGGGTTTTTGGGAGCTTCCAACAGCAAAATGTGGAGGTTGTGTATGACTTGGAGAAAGGAAGACTTGGGTTTCAGCCAATGGATTGTGCTTTGTCTGCTTCTTCAAAAGGACTACTTCACAAAGGCTAAAATAATTCCAACCCCCCCCCCCTCCCCTGGCGGCGGCTTGGTTAGTTAATGGCAGTTCTTGCTGTTGGCTAGGTATGGGCCTTTCTCTTTCTGGATTACAAGGATCAAGAATTGAATAATCTGTTGTGACATGTCTTTGTTTCGATTTCGTTCTGTTGAACTTTGTTTGTATGTGAGTTGTGTGGCTTTAATGAATTAATCAAGAAGAGTGAGCTGGATATATTCTCGTTGCTCCTGTGGCCGAGAACATGTTGAGGTGGAATGGAAGGTACCCTTATGTTTTTATTTGCTTCGCTTTTAATCTCGATGGACTTTCGTGTGGTTTCCCACATCTAGCAAGCAAGAAAAAGTATTAGCAAAGTAACCTAAAACAGCTGCCATGAAGAATCTTTTCCGCGCAAATTTTAGTAGTCTGCGTCTGAGATTTGTACTTGATCCTAGTTCGATTGCAAATTTTAATTTGTCTCCATTAGGATCCGCTAATTTATAGAAGTTATGATTTTTGTACCTATCATTGTGCTTCAATCTAAAACTAAATTAAGATTCGCCTGCTGCCTCGAATGACAAAAAAAAATAGCAAAAATTATATATATAAGTGAGGCAACGGTTTGAAAAGATACATAGACATATATTATTAATGTACTTTGAATGATGGATCTACCATATCGTCAAAATATGGCCCAATAACATTGAACACATTAATTAAATTTGTTAGTAAGAATCGAGGATAATAATATCAAGGCAGTAGTTTATGTGAGTATATACATTCCAAGTTAATTCTATGTAATAGTTCAAAATCTATATTAAATTGAGATATCGGAACCGTCAATGATTAAGTCATTACTTATATTTTTGTATGGAAAATTTTGGAATCATGTTTTATATTATAAGAAAGTGCATATTTCTCTACATTAAAAAATGGTTGTCAAAATACATAATTACTTTTATGAATCTGTCATATTAATGGTCTTTTATTTAAACATCTCCACATGTGATCCTCTTTAAAATACGTAAAATTTGTATTGATAGTCTAAACTAATCTCGATGAATTCACGTAAACGTGTCACCACTGATAATATATTAGTCACTAACATTTACAATTTAATTACCACTCCAAGAAACTGAAGACCTAAAAAAAAAAAAAAAAAACTCAGAAGTTGCTAATAATTGCTCACGTTGCAAGTCATTGAAACACAATACAAATTTTCATCCAAGAAGTAGACGCTCAACTTGACTACTTAAACCAAATTTTCATCTTCATCCTATAAATATAGATATGTAAACTGCAGTAGAAGTTACTTCGAAAAATCACAAAAGAATTTCATAGATTTTGGTTATAATATGGAAAAAGAGAGTGGAAGTAAGGTTATGTTTGCTTTGCCGAGTATGAATGATTTGGAAAACATTTTCCAAAGAATGATTGTTTGGATCTTTTGAAATAATTGATCCATAAAAAATATTTTTGTTATTAACAATAATTTATATTTAAAAATTTCCATTAACAATAAAAATACATTTCATTTCATTCATTTTTGTAAATGATAATAGGGATTATTTTTTAGAAAATATTTTCCAAATCAATCATTTCTCGTGAAATAAATGGTGCCTAAGAACTTACATAAGATTGTTGAAGCCCGAAACTTAATTAACAACGCCAAATCAAACTAATGGAAGGATATAAATGACAAGATCACTCACTTTCGAGCATCGAATATAAGTACCTAAACTCGACTAGTAATTTTCTAGCATTATGGAGCGAACCATTTGCATCAGTCATTGAAGGCGAGGATTAGCCAATTTTTCATGATGTCATTCTTTGACTCCTTGAATAGAACCGAAAATTGATTGGAAGCAATACTTCTAGTCTGCCTTAAATGTGATATCTTGAAATTTGATCATATTTTGAAATATATGAAATGGTTATTTCGTCGATACATTTATATTTACTTTACTCTGAATTGATCACTCATGAATTAACTAATTTTTTGTATGAGGTCGTAAATGGTTAAAATGCAAAAAACAAAGAATTTGATTAGAAATTGACCACTCGACCACAAGGATCAACAAGGGTTAATACTACATTGTTATAAGTCAATTAGTGAACGGATATAAATCAATTCGATGAAAAAATGTAGTTAGTTTGTGGGTAATTCCACATGATTGCAATATTCGCGTTGAATAATGATAAACCAATTTTTTTATTGATTTTATATTCATGGTATGTAATCAAACCCTCGCAATTACATGACAACCGAGGGTCATCCACAGTTCGAAGAAGTACAAACATAGATAAAAAATTATTGACCACGGGCCAACCACGCGAGAGCCCCTAAAAGTCATCCGGTAGCTTAGGTCGTACTAAAGTTGTGTTCATCAATTTTAATCATAAAATTTAATTCGATTTTTGTATCGAACTTTCGAGAATTTCAAAATTAAATTATTGAACATTGCCTCATCGTTTGTCAATTATCAACGAGTTTGAAATTTTCGGAAAAAGAATTATCTAACGAAAATTTGGAGACCGGAAAAAAAAATTCGGATCAAGTGGCAAAATTAAAAAATTTTGGTCCAAAAAGATTGTTTTAAAAAAAATAGAAATAAAAAGAAAAGTGGGGACATAATACTGGGCTAAGAGGGTTTTAAGGAAGGGTGGGTGAAGATGGGATTTTGGGAAATATCTTGGGAAAATCTTGTTTTTCTTTCTTTTCCCTTTTCTCCCCACCCCTCACGTCCTCCCCCATTTTGCTGAACCCCTTTCTTTACCCTTTTTCTTCTTTCTTTCTTTCTCTTCCTTCACGTCCTCTCCCAGAACAGCCCCCCTGCCCCCTTTTTTTTCTTTCTTTGCCCTGCCGCAGCACCACCATCTTCTTCCCCTCCATTTCTTTGCTTTCATTTCCTCTAACTTCATCTTCTTCTCCCTTTTCTTCTTTCCTTGTTCATCATCCCCCATCTCCACCACCATCATCATCCACTCATCTCACCACTTCATCCACCACCACCACGCCACCATCACCATCACCATCTCACACCACCTTCGTCCGCCGCTTGAAGCTGTGCAGTTTGCTGCTGAACCACCAAGCTTGGCCGCTCGTCAACTTCACTGAACCACCATCTTTGGCCGCCGTTCTTTGCCATCGGATCACCACCGCTTATTGCCACGCCCGTGTTGCCGTTTGAGCCCCCACCTTTGCCGTGTTGTCATCAGTGCCGTGGGACTCGAGTTCTAGATGCCGTTGCGCCGCCGTCACACCGCCGTCACCGTGAGCTCACCATCACCAAAAATTTGTGAGTTAACTTCCTAATTTTGTATTAGGATGTTAATTGCATTTAAGGATAGATTAGTTTAGGGATAATGAAGGTTAGTATTAGTTAATTTTGATTTAACCTTAATTGCAATTAATTATGGTTTAGACTAAATTTAAGTGTGATTAGTTTAAGTGCTTACGATTATATTAATTAATCGGTATTAGATTAATTAATTGAGTTTAGTTTAATTGATTTATTTAATTAATCGAATTTTTTTTAATTGTTATTTATTTAATTAATTGTAATGATTTCAGTTAACGTCGATTAATTTTTAATTAATTATAGTTAGGCTAATTAATTGAGTTGGTTTAATTAACCGTAATTATTCTAATTAATAGTGATTAGCTTAATTAATCACAATTATAGTAATTAAATGACGGATTAGCCGTTAAGTGGAATTTTATGCTTGTTTTATTGGATGGACCTATCTATAATTCCGATTATTTGAGCTTGTTATACTATGTTATTGGTTGTTTAATGTATATGCTTTGATTACTATTTTAAAAAAAAGGTTTTATGGGCAAGAAAATAGAAAATTTTGAGGTGTTGGGTTTGGATGTCAAATTTTCTGTGCTAAATAAAACAATGGGGTTTTAAAATGAAAGTGTACAAAGTTTGACTGGTTGAATTTAAATATGTGACCATGTGCGATTATTTTACTAGAATTTTAAATGTAAAGATTTTATAAGGTTTGTTATTTAAGCACGAACTCTTTTACACTGGGAAATTGGCTTGATTGCTAGCATGCTTGTGTGGTCACTTAATTGAACCGTCACCCAACAAGAGTTTGGGGGCAATGCCCAATTCTTATTAAATACCCGGTGGGGGTGTGGATGCCGAGTCGCAGCTGAGGCCAGATCATTGTTCCTTTATGGAATGTCGTCTAGGCGGGGATTATAGATGATGATGTGTCCAATGGGATGAGACGATATTCAATCATGCTGGAAGACCGCCAACTTGTGTGTTGGCCATGGCCCAGGAGTCGTAATAATTAGAACACATGTGAATGATTGGTATGCATTGTGCTTGATTATGGAATAAGTACGGTATGAAATGTGCCAAAACAGGTTTTACCTTATAATTGGGACCCGTGTGGATGCTTGGGGCATGAGAGTTATGTGTTCTGATTATTGATTATGCTTATTATATTGAAAATGGCATATATGACATACTAATATGCAAAGTGTGCCAAGGCAAGGTAAGATTGTATGATGTTACATGTTTAGGCTGTCTTCGATATAAATTTGCCTCATAATCGGGGCTTAGGCCGTTAACTCATTGAGATTTATATCTCATCTTCTTGTTATTGAATATTTTTGGGCTCGAAGTATGGAGGACTGTTGCATGGAGTTTGGGATCCCAATGACATTACTTTTGGTTGGTCTCATGTTAGTGAAGTTTAGACTAACCCTTTGACCCCCTTGCTAATTTTTGAGATGATTGGTAGGGAGCTATAGTGTAAGGGCTTTAAATATTAAGCTTCATGAGGTTAGCAAACAAATAAATAAAAGCAATGTTTTGGAAAAATTTGTCTTGTGTATACTATCCCCAAGTATTTGTTGGTTGATTAAGTATTTATATAATTGCTTCCGTATGCGTTTAATCAAAAGATAAAAAGAATGGGTTGGTGACATGTCTTGGGACATCACAATTAATCGACCATCGAGGGATGTTTGCATACTCGGGATTTGGGATGTGACATTGAAGCTCCTCAATCTTTTTGTTGGCCACCTCCATGGATTTTGTGGCCTGATCTGCCCATCTAGTCTCCTCTTGAATTTTCTTTTCTGCAATTTCACATATCTTTCTACCGAAGTAGCTTTCTAGGGGTTTGGACCCACACCGCAGCCACGAATACATCTTGACTTCTCTTCAGCCCAGGAACCTTTACAAACATTTCATCCTCGTTTGTGTTGAACCCATAAGCAAGACCATCACTCCATAGCATGTTACCTCCAAAAGCAAACTCCACATTTCTTTTAGAAAATCTCCTAATTTTTTCTAAAGCAACTAGAAAGAGATTCTTTAATTAGAAAGAGTTTAGCTCAAATGTAGGGTATCCATTCAAAGGTTTTCACCACTCCATTAGAATCATCCTCCACTTTCTTGACCTTTCTCTAGATCATTTAAGTTGATGCTAATAAACATGCCATTGCCTCTATAGAAGTATTGTCCTACACTGCTTGACAAAGGGTTTTAAATACTCTTTATATTTATGGTTTTCATTCACCTATTAGTTTAAGCTTTTGTGTTCGACTTCTTAATATGCTATTGGATTCATTATAGATTGAGGAAGTGCCCATTAAGTCTATTACAAGGTGGTGGAAGGTGGTGGTTGTAGCAACATTGCGTCAATGCATTCTTGTTTGATCAAACCAGCCCTTGAGCGTTGTTACGCTGCTTTTTGTTGCTTCTTTCACAACCAACACCACCCTCAAAGAGCTCACCACCCTAAATATTCATGTGGTCTTCCTCCACTTACCAACTTAAGCTTTTAGGTTGAACTTTCTAACAACCTCCTTCATTATATTTATCTTCACTTGAACTATTCACCTCATAAACATCTTCCCCATGATTGAACCATTGAGTATAATTCTGATCTATCTCAAAACGCAAATGACTTTCCTCCCACATTATCACTAGTTTTTAGGAGCTGCATTATTGCATCTTGATACAAGGGACAATATCCTTCTCCCAATACTGTTAGAAAATGCAATCTCGAGGAATCATCCTACGAATTTTGACCCAACTCCTTTTCCATTCATCACCCAGAAAAGAAAATCTAGTAATTTAATTAGCATGAAAGATCCTCAGAGATGTTGATGCTAACAATTCTTCAAATAACAACTCAACAATTTAAATAAAACCTAATCACGTTTATTCATACTGCAAAAACTTTCAGAAGGAAAGCAATTGACAAAGAAAAACTTGTTACCAAAGCAAATAACACGCTGCAGCATAACAAAATGACAGTAACAAAACTAACTCAAATTGATCATAAACGCCCACTAATTCCCATTATTGGACCTCTTTCAATGGCCAAAATAAAATAAAATAAAATAAAAGCCTATCTTTCATTCACAGAGAGAGAGAGAGAGAGAGAAGGTGTAACATACAGAGAGAGAGAGAGAGAGAGATGTCAGCCGGAGGCCCTCAAGAGAGAAGGTATTTCTCATAACATACAGATGAAAACCACATCACGTTCTGAGAGAAAGAAAGAAGAGTTGCAAATCTTAAAGAAATTCTTTTGTGCACTTAAGTAGGAACACTGCACTCTTGCTTGACCTTTCGCAGGCTGTTGGCAACAGATGAGACATTGCCTAAAGGGATTCTTTCGAGAATATTGGAGAAGTGGTTTGCTTATCTTATCAGCTCTTCTGATTGTTACTACTAATTGAAGACATGACCCATTTGCAAAATTAACTAAACATAAATGTGGGTCATGTCCATACTTGTGACCGGCCAATCGAAAAACTGACCGAAGAAAGACAGTCTTAATTGCCACGCCATCAAAAAAGCACAAGCCAAGTTGGTGCCTATGGAGTCAGCGTTCCAACATGGTAATTTAAATTACGATATCTATCATATATCATGTTAATCTCATATTTACATTGCTAAAGTTCTCATCCACTAGAAACTTATAATTCCCAAATTGAGTTATTACTTTGACTTCACAACTGGTCAGTTTATGTAATGGTCTTGGTTGATTAGAATAATACTACAATTTACTTTTTGTAGATGTCGATTTACATAATTTGTGGTAAAGACAAAATATACTTGGACAAACAAAAAATACCCAAACTTGATAAAGAAAAAAAAGAATAATATATTATCTATTTTTAAGTACAGGTTTTTGTCAGTAAAAAAAATAATAATTGCATTCACATTGTGTTTTTTCTCGAACATATTAATACACTGGACTTATGCTTCGAGTTGTTTCATGCCATAAATAAACTCAAACGCTTAAAAAACCATTGACAAATGTATCACATTTCTTACAACTAACATAGTCCTTTGTTCTTAAAGTAGAAGCAATTTGCTTAGCTTTACAAGCATCTCACAGTATCATTTCAAAAAAATATATTAAAATCGTATTAAAATTGTTCATGTCAACATCAGTTGTACCACATAGAAAAGTCGACATCCACATTAGTGATTTCCCACTAAAATTGGCCGAATAAACTTAATTAAGCAAAACGAAAAAGTTTAGACTCAATTGACAAAATTGAAAGTTATATAGAATTGATAAAAATACAGTAAGTTTAGAACCTTTTGGATAATGTTCCTTATCAAAATCACATATAAGAAACCTAATCAGACATAGAATAGGATGAGTGCCCTTAAACAATATGGGTTGGCAAAGACAAACTATAAGTGACCAACTTCTTTACGAGTCTCATATTACTTATCTAAAGATAGACATGAGTAGTCTCTTTTGGAGGCTCAGTGGAAATAGAACAAATTCGTCCGTTATAATCTACTATTCTCATATTCGATAGAGAAAGCGTGAATGAAAGTATATCAATAGTAAAGAGAACCGTTTATCTCCTAATTTTATAACTATTTGCCAGGTGAGTCCATCTCCTTAAGAGTTTGGATATCATATATCAATGCCACGATAGCTGGTGAATGGAAAAGCATATGCATATAAGATCGATCGAGCAAGGAACATAAATCGGACTTCAACTCAACAAAAGAGAAGAAGAGAGAAAGAAAGGAACATCTTCTCATCTATCTGTCATGTGAAACGAACCCCAAATTACTCTTTATCCCGAACCTTCGACAAATATTTCATATAGCCAAGCTTGTAATAACAAGAGTAATGATGACAGTGCATTAATTACTCAACAATGGGCCAAATTATAATTTAAAACAATTAATAAAATCTCTCGTGCCTGCTAAATTCAAATTAAATAACATCCATGTTGTGACAACCAACAAGTATTACTTAAAATAACTCATATTACTTTTTACACTTTTTAAATTTATATACATAAGATATTATATTGAACTCAACTAAATTACACGGTTTTGCAAACAAAAATGATATTAAGACTCGAGTGCCAGGCCCCTCACCCTATTTTACCCTACCGACATATATTCGTGTAGGTTAATCAAGTCACGAGTCTGGATATTGGATACCCATTTTTATGCTTTTAAAATTAAGTGCAAAGGACATGCTTGTGCAGAGGATTGATATTTGGTTTGTTTAGCAGAGGATACTTTCCACCCTATACGGCGTTTCTCCGATGAAGGGCTGTCTGATGTTGGCGAGGACTCACGGAGTCTCTCCCAAATCTTGAAAAGGGCAAGCTAGGCCCTTGCAGCCACCGTGCAAACCACATAGGGAAACAAAACGTGAGAACATCTAATGATCTTTATCTTATATTTGGAAAATTCATGTTCTATTCCATCCCTGATCGGATGTCATGTTATATCTCATATGGCCTGGAAAGTCATATGTTAGTTTGTCTTCTGATAGGTGGATTATAAAAATGAAAATCATTTGTAATTAAGTTTGAACATATAAGTGATGTCTAAAACCCAAATTATGATAACTTGTCGCTCATGATAAAAATTTTCCAACACCCAAATTATGCAATAAAGTAATCCCGATATGATATTAAAAGTTTTATGTGTAATCATTTTTTTTTATATCTTAACTCTTAACTTACTTTCAAACTTTTGTCATACTTTTTTGCGAAACATAGGAGTCGAACCCTATACTTAAAACTAAACGTCTGCATCTCTAGCCCCTCTGAGAAGATGAGGAATCAACCTAATTTCCTCCTTTTGATGTGGGAATGATGGCCACTGGAATAACCCAGTGATTTGTGTGTAATTACTTAAAAAAGTAAAACTATGGCGATTTTTTTGTGCCAAGTTACCAGTATATGTATTGTTATTGTATGGTAGATGTACGTAAATCTATTTGAATCATTGAATCTGATGAATCCTGAATGGGACCGTCAAATTTAATGGCACAAATAAACTTAGGGTGCATGCATTTTATAATCTCTCGATTTCCATAATTGAAGCTCTTTGCAGCTTGTGTGGTGGTAAAGTTACGAAGTTGCCACATGTTTTATAAAGGTCTGGAATTTCGATATACACGAAAAAACATTTTCCTTCGGTATACATGGAGCGAGGAAAATATTTAGTTTTACGCGCATGGCTCAAACAATACATACGTATAGTATCATTATTAGTGACTGAGCACATTTCATAGGCCACCACAAAAAAATGAAAAAAATAAAATAAAGGACATACGTATCTGTGTAAAAAAAATGTAAATCTCTCTATACAATGAAGCAAACCCGAATAAATAAACTATTTAACCTCAAATTTTCACTTCAAATTTCACAAAGTACCAATGCTAGATATAAAGCAAACGATAATTGTGTATTACGAAATAATCGACAAAATAATAATGTGAACATCAAATATATCTCTCCCTTGTAGATTCTAAATTTAAATAACTTTATCGAAACAACTCAAATTGCATTTTTTTTTTTGGACAATTACTTTCACAGTTTGCCCAGACATAGCTTGTGCTATTTTTGCTGGTATTAACAAGGAAAAGAAAAAGGAAAAGAAAGAGTAATTGAATTGAAATTATTATCAATGGAGAAAGATACCTAAGTTTATAATTTACGAGAGATTTAAGCAATCATTTGATTTTTATGTCGGTCTTTTTTTAAATATCATGTGTCCTTTGTTTGGAAATTTAAAAGCATTCCTGAAAAATTCCAAATCTTGAAATATCTTTTCTTTTGGTAGATAGTTGTACAATTTTTTTTATTATGTATTTTCATTATTTGACAAAAAAACTATTATTTATTTTTATCAATAATTTATATTATTTAGATGATTTCGGAATACAATGATTTTGCAAAATATATATATATTTGCAAAACATTTGATACGTCAATTTTTGCATCCATAACGCGTATATGTGTTATATATAATCTAATAAAATAGTCTAGTAAAATCTTGCATCATCACTAAAAACTTTTGGTCGGCCGGCATAAATTTAAAATTTAAAATTATAAAAAATCAAAACTTATTATTTCAGACGCATTACATGCACGGCCGGTCTTCCACCGTTGCAAAGTGCTCACGAAAAGTCAACGGACGACCATGTCGTCGACCTCCCCCTCCTACCTGTCATCAAGGCCCTCCGCAGCTCACCGGAGGACCCAGCCTCCGAAAGCCACTGGAGTCGCCGCTGCCGCCCTCCACTGCGACGCCGCAATGGATCCCGCCCTGAACCCACCTCCTCTTTTCCGGTTCATCTCCTCCTGGGTCATCGTTTTCCTCGGAATCCTCCAGTCCTTGCCGGCGACGCACTGTCGACACCCCGCCAATCCTCACAGAAATTGGGTTCCCATCGAAAGCCTCATGAACGGATCTTACTCTTTTTCCCCTGTAAAGCGCGCTTCTTTTTCCCTTTGAATATATGCATGCTTATTCATATTTGTTATTTACTTAGAATGGATATTGCGATGTTTTTCTCACTTGCTCTGTTTCGATGTTGAGTCATAAACTGGTTCCGTTCAAACAGTCTCTGGCAAGTTTATGGCCTGTTTATGGCTCCAGTGGCTAAAAACAGTCTGTTGTTCTCTGGGAATTCTAGTGGATAGTGGGGTTGGATGCTTCCTTTTTGGTCATTGCATTTTTCTTTGATTACTGTATGAAGTGCTCGTTCTATGTTCCAAATGTTTAAAAAGGAGTTTTGGGTGGCCAAAACAACAAGATCATGACTCTGGAATTGCCGGTAATAAGTAATCCACAATGCTCTTCAGAATCCATGATATTTGATCACTGAATGTGTTAGACAAATAATGATATAGCATTACGTGTTAACGATGACAAGTAGAGTAACGATCACATTTACCTATACATGATAGAATTCGACAGTTATTGATGTTCAAGGTTGTATTTTTAGGAGAAATTGGAGTGTCGACACATGAATTTGGATGGCTGGTGCTTTAGCTGTCCGAGCTCTAGTTTTTGGATAGCAGACAAATACAAGAGTATTCCATAGTTATTGCTTGAGATTACTCCTGTTCAAAGATGGTAGTGTCTGTTGTGTCCTGTTTTATTCCGTCATTCAAACAATCAAAGAAATTTCTCGAAACTGGTTTTTATTACACTTGACAAGTCTGAAAGCAGTTACTTCATCAATGCAGTATTTGCTTTTGTTTTCATCTGGTTTTTTTATATATTTGAATAAGAGAAAATGGCCTGATTAACAGTAGGGATTAGCATGATCTGGGTGGACGGTTTCCCACCTTGGAACCAAGAACCACCCACTAAGGATTGATTCCAAAAAAATTGGAATCGAGACCCACCTGTTGGTCTAGTCCCGAATGGGTCCATGGAACCGGTCTCTAATCCCTACACAGCTTATTCAGTCTTATTTTTGGGTTGAATTATGAGCCATTGATTTTTATTAAGAATTGAAAATTATAAAGCAAAACGAATAGATAATACTCGTTAACTAAAAACTTAATTTATTCGAAGGTTATGGCATGATCCTCTTAAGATTTCTCAACATTGGAAACATGTGGAGAATTATACTTCACATTAAAAGTCATAATCTCCACAAAAGTTAAAACATCAATCACTTGATTTATCTTTTTCCAACGTTAACCTAATTTAATCATGGAAATGGCTAATGAGAGACCTAATTATATTCTTAAAATGAGCCGTTGGCTTATATGGACATATCCAATAAGTTCTCTCCTTCCTTTACATTTGTTTATTTTTTTTAGTTGAGGAAGCGAGAAAATGGATTATTTGAATGAAAAAAGAAAAGGAAAAGTAGGGGGTTAATCCTATTACACACCCAAGAGACAAAATTAGTCAATAATGTCCGATAACAACAAATATATATATATATATATTTTGGTCAAAAACTATAATTAAATAATTAAGATGGAATTTCTTTTACACACACATCAATCCAGTCTGGGTGGGTGGGTGGGTAGGCGGTGGCTCCATGTCTAGAACCATAAATCAAACCAGTACTTGCTGGTTCCACTAAATTGGAATCAGGAACCAAATTGACTCTCATGGGAACCACCGGTTTCGGTCCGATTCCGAGCGGTTTGGACGATTTCCGATTCTTTTTGCACACTCCTAATTAACAAGGTGGATTTTTGTAGTGCTGATGATTGTTTTTGCAAAGTCTCATTCCATTTGAACTGTTCAAATAAGGCTAACTGATCATTTTGTGTAGTTGGGCAAGTATGGGGCTTCTGGTCAAGAAAACGCCAAAGTGGTAACATCAAACTATGAAGAGGATGGAATGGTGAATGTTATTTCGAAAATGGAATGGTGCATGTTGTTTCTTGGATGGAGTGTCTGGACTTTCGGCTGCTTGCAGTCCTCGCCAATTCCACTTTGACCAGCTCAAGGTATAAGAGGCTTAGGAGAAGTTGATGTTCTAGTAAACTGGCATCTTATTGGAAATTCATTTATCCCATCTTTTCTCTTACCTCGAGCTGGCACTGGGGTCCTTGTTCTTTCAGTCTTGCCTAAATCATCTGACATGCTACTATACATATCTTGAGTCATTTACACTTCACATCACACTACCATGCTTTTAGTTGTTCTAACTTATTTAGATTAGCGACTAGATTTCTACTATCTGGTTTGAATAGTGTGATGCTGCTTTGTTACTCAATGTGATCAAAGGTCAATGACTTACATGAAACTTCATTGACATGAGCTACTCAGCAGATTTATTCCATTTTGGGTTCTGGAATGAAACCATATCGAATGCATATGATTTGTGACATCTAATTCCACTTTAGTAGTCTTAATCCAAGAAAGATTCAAGATATAGCAAACTGTCTATGGCAAGTACAATACCAGAAAGCAATCATATACTTTGAATGCTGTATTTGACCCTAAAAGCAACCAACAAATTCTTTTTCTGGCTGATTTTTGTTGAAATGCTGTTCATTGAACTTCGTTGCACGCTGTTACATTCTACTGTTTTGGGAAACTAAATTTGGTCCATTTAGAACATTTTCTCCTAGTTAAACATACTGCAGATTTGCTTGCGTAGGCAGTAAATATCTTTGCAACTGCTAATTGTTCACACCCTGGATGGATTCTTGATATTCGTATTGGCTACAGAAATCCAGATTTGATATACCTTCACTTCTTCATTCCCGGTGGAAGTGAAGACAAGCTATCATTTTATAAGTTAAAGGTGTTGTTTCCAAATTCACATCTAGAAATTCACGGGTGAGTCTTTCCTGATAGTTCATTTTCACATTTCAGCTTTTGGTAGCCTAAATGCTAACGTTTCTTTCTGTAATTGTAGGCAGGCGAATATCAAGGAACTAATTACGAATGCCATGTTCCCTTGGGAGCCAAATTTCGAGGAATTAGCACCTTTTGCAATACCAATGATTCTTCAGTCATTAACGAAGTTCATATCTGCTCGTTTCGCTAGCTGCTTATTTTCCTCCCATTTGATTGTAAAGTTTGGAGCTGCACACTCTATTAGTTTCACTGCACATTTTGGGGACCTACTTTTGAGTACATATCATGAGCTGTTGTGATTATTTAGTTGAGGTGCGTGTATCATTAGCGATCTTTCGTTTCAGGGAAGAGCTGAAGATCTGATTTCTCTTGACTTGCAAATCACGGTATTGCTGCAGCAGAAGACTGCTCGAAGAGATTGACTGACTATGTGAATCCAGAAGTCTTGAATGCCATTCAGAGATCGGCTTCAAGGCCCTGGGTATCTGACACTCCATACGAAAAGAATGCTTGCATTCCCGGTCTAAGTGTGCTCTCAATTGATGCAAAAATTTGAGAAAAGACTTTCTTCAGGCAGTTTCATGGTGGACTAGAGTACTAAATTGGAACAAAGGTTTGCTTCACTTCGCTTTTTTATTGAATGCCCACGGTGTTTAATTTCTGATGATTTAATAATGTATTCTCTTTTTACGTCCTTCTCATGGTCACCTAATTTGAGCATCTCTCATCTTTCTTCAAAATGCATAATGAGGAAATCTTTTTCCCCTTACCTAGTTTTCATTTGGGACAATTTTAATGAACCGCTTATTAATTATCAGACTATTGGGGTTCCTGTTTGACTTGTCACTGATGTCCATGAATTGTGCACAGATGTTCTTCGAATGGGTATTATATGTCATTGCTACTTCAAGAAAATACTGTTAAGTAGGAGCATCGGTGGTCCTAAGTTGGATCAGATTTCAAAACATTTAAGCTCAGTGTCACACTTTATATTATGCGTACACGTATCGAGATTGGCTCAACCAAATTGATTAACTAAGAGCACTGCCGGCTTGACCAGAGCTTTGTTGTTTTCTCTACAAATTAGCATATCTCCTTTCAACCAATGAAGTTACATTTTGCAGTAGTACTGTTCTACATGTCCACGTGTTCTGATCTGACGTGCATTTTGTTGATTTCAGTGCTGGCGAGAGCAACCCCGCCTTATTTTTAACACTCTGCCACAATTACTCGAAGCTTTCCTCCTCCTGGTTGTCAGTCGGCAATGAAGCATTACCCGGGAGCACAGCAAATAAGATGGTCATCCCTTACGATGGTCCCAAGAAACTTTGCTCGGCTCTCGGAGCTGGATCCACTCTGCAGCTCGAAAGAGGTGATCTATGGAAACGGTACCTTCCTCTGACGTCATCTCAAATGCTAGGACAGTAGATTTTTCCCAAAGATATGTAGTTCAGCCCCATTGTCGAAAAGTTGGGTTTCTGTGCTTAATTCTTTAAAGCACTTTTTTTTTTTTTTTTTGGGTCGAAATAAGCACGATTGACGTGCCTCTGTCTATGCATAGTTTGGCTGATGTAATTAAAAACTTAAGAAGATAATGTTTATTTTCCTACGTGGGTGATTATACATGATCAAAAGGGTCGCGGTTCCTTCGAGTTTGCCTAGCTGTAGCTTCGTTTCTCTTTCTAAGATGGCAAGGACAATGTCAAAGCTATCGGGATCAAAAGGCCTGTTATGAATATCAGGGCACATGAGACAGAAACTAGACATGGAATCGAATTTTCAAAACTTAATTTGTACGATTGCACAATCAGTGAAAGTTCAAGCTTGTACAATGCCGTTACCTCTGAAAAACTATTGGCCGAAGATTTTGCTATTGAGAGACAATGGCTTCCAATTTTAAAGTTCAATGACTCTTGGACTAGCTTAGAGATTTATCTTAATTTCATATAGCAATTAACCATGATAACGTTAAAGGCAATACTAAGATGCGTGACTGTATGTGAAGGCATCTCCAAGGGATATCTCCGTTGGAAGTATTACTGGAGTTTCATATAAACTCTCATCTCGTCACATGTTCATTCATTTAGAAGTAATTTGAAGTTTGTAGTCTACTCTGAGAGTTCATCAACTTATCATACATCTGAAGATACGGAGACGGACACTACTGTCGATGAAAATGTCACTAGGAAAATCATACTAAGTTCAGGGCTTCGTTGCATTCGGAAGGCAATTTAGAGAACTAGATTCAGATGACTAAAGAATGTCGGTGGTGAGTTCGTCTAAACAGAAGTGACCGAGAGTAATACGCTGCGAAGCGATGTTGCTTTGTTCCTTGAAGACACAAACGGCACATTTATCTTGACCATTGACAGCATCTAATTAATGTAGGTTATGACATCACGAATTCCACTCCTCAGCTATTGACTGACTAAAAATATTAGGACCCAAACTGGGAGAGAACAAGCTCTCCCTTGAGCCTGTGAGTAATCTTAAGAAAAGCAAAAAGCCAAAAGAAAAGGAAAGAGAACGAAGAATGAAGATTCGGAGATCGTATTGGAAATCGTAGCTGCTATTCTATGGATCATCGTTTTCTGTGTGATCAGCAAAGCGCCTAGATCTGGAGGACACAAGAAAACCCAAGTCATAAAATTAGTAAATTTTCGGAATGCAAAATAAAAACTGACTTATTGTCGTAAAGTTTTTCTGCAATGTAGTAGTTCATAGGCCAATAGAGGATTAAATAATATAAAGTTCTGTAACAAATTAAACTTGAGAGTTGACCTCCAGTACTTGAATCGAGCGTAGATTCTTACCAAATAATTGTTCTTGAGCTTTGACATTATTTATCGATCACACACATTAGAACCTGTCAAATGGCGACATGTGCATGATTATCATTCCAGTCCATTCTTATCCAAGACTTCTTCTTTCTTCTTCTTCTTCTTTATCCGCAAGTTACGTCCACTTTGACTTCATGAATCACCCCTTCAGCAGGGTTTATCTGAACTCAGGATCATAATATTTTTCCATATTTCAGCTCGTAAGAGGTAATTTTTTTTTTTTTTTTTTTTTTTTTTCAAATGCCAAAGTCATTGTTTGCGTAATAGAAGTTATTGTTTCAATTTGAACTGCAGGCCAGCATGTGGTAGGTGCATTTGTTTACTGATTCTGAAAGAGGGTTTTCGGATTCTTCAAAGACTCAATGGAATGGTGAAGCTCCTCGGGGTTCGAGGTATATTGTTTTCTTTCTGAAGGAACATTGTAAAGGCATGACAGAAGGCCTGCATGATCCAAGAAAAGCCCCAAGGATGTCGCTGTCCAAGAAGAAAGACCAAGAAAATGCATCAACCTCCAATTTTTATATTGCCGTGCAACATTGGAAGATGGGGATAATGCAACGAAAAGAATCGACTTCTTGTATTGCAGTTGCTGATATGTAAAGTTGGGACAAGGTGAGCCAACGCCCAGAAGAAGAGGACAAAATGCAGGACATGAAGGGTAATTTGTTCTACATTTATAGTTGAGATATGTGATGTTACGACATGGAGTTGATTTTGGATAGAGAAGGAACACAGGATTGTAATTTGTAGATATTTCGTTTAGTTAAGGTCTGATGAAGTTGTAAGAGCTCCATTCACTTTATAGAGGGAAGGCAACTTGGAATTATAGTTGGCAAGCGAAATGCGGGAGTCGAGCGGAAGAACAAAGAGGAAGACACGATGGAGCAAGCTCTACACATTCTTGTACTTCCGGCCCCCAATGCCCATCCAGTTCCCATCAAAAGCCTCATCGGATGGCCGGGATTCTCATGGGTTGTTTTCTGCAGCAAGCCTCATCTGCATCAAATGAAACCTTACAAGTACCCAACCAATTACATATCCACGACCAATTACAATGTGGTGACGTTCCTCCCCAGGTCGCTCTTCAAAGAGTTGCCAATCTTTATTTCCTGCTGGCAGTAGTATTGTCCCTCACCTCATTGGCTCCACCAAGTCTGATTATCCCTCTCCTTTTTGTGGTTGGGATCAGCATGCTCAAGGAGGCGGTAGAAGATTGGCACAGGTTCTTACAGGTATGAGGACATTGAATCTTTTTCTCCAGTCATCTTACTGTTCGTCGTATGTTTGTAGTTCGTTCTTTTTCTTATTCAAGTTTTTGGCTGTGTGACTTGAACCTTCTGCAGAATGGCCATAATGATCCTTCTAATGACGACTTCCTCAGAATTTCTTGTTTAATAATTTGTATGATTCTCACTCTCATTCTAACCACTTCAGTTTTAGAATACTGCAAATTGGACTTTGTCTAGGTGGTTCTATCCAAACTCATTTCAGTGCATTTAAGCTTGTCTGTCAGGAGCCAAAAATTGAAAAGTTCCTTGTAGTGTTGGACTAATGCTGTAGTTACTTCTGAGGATTCGGAAGTGAATTCTCGTGTCGTGAAGACTCACATAGGGATGGTCTACTTGTCAAAAAACTGTGGCAACAAGTCTCCGTCGGGGATGTTAAAGTACAGAAAATCAGTATTTTCCGGTGACCTCCTTTTACTCTCTTCAATCTATGAGGACTTTGTTATGTCGAGACTATGAATCTTGATGGAGAAACCAATCTGAAAGCTAAGAGATGCGTAGAAGCCACTCTCGGTTTAAATGAGGATGACACCATGAGTAAATTCGAAGCTACTATAAACTGTGAGGACCCAAATCCGAATTTGTATTCCTTCGTCAGAAACTTGGAATTTCAGAATGAATCGCATCCTTTGTGCCCTGCACAAGTGCTTCTGAGAGATTCCAAACTCCGGAATACAGAGTAAATATATGGAGCCGTCATTTTCACTGGACCTGACACAAAGGCAGTAAGGAACTCCATGAAGTCGCCCTCTAAACGTAGTTTTCTCAATCCTTGTTTTGATTTCACTGGTGACCTTTATCGCTTCTGCATTGCTTGTCTTTTCCCAGATGATGAGTTGGTGTTACCTCCGTTTACAAGATGAAGATCTATTCTTTAGACCATCAAAACTGGTATTGTCGGCAATTATGCAATTCGTAAGGGCTCTGGTGCTGTATGGCTATTTGATTCCTATTTCTCTCTGTGTCCATTGAAGTGGTAAAAATACTGCAAGCTGTCCTCATTAACAAGGATATACAAATGTTCAACGAAGCAACATGCCAGTCTATCTGAGCCTGCACTTCGAATCTGAATGAGGAGCTCGGTCAGGCAATCATCTTGTCAGATAAAACAGGGACTTTGACCTGTAAGTCGATGGAATTTAGGAAATGCTCCATTGCAGGAGTCTCATATGGCGGTGACTTGAACGAAGTGGATCTAGCAGCTTCTTGTAGGATGAACTCTGATATGGTTGCATGCAGGTCTAGTGTCAATGAATCTTATGCAATGAGCCCAAACATCGAGATCTATGGATTCTCCGTGGACGAGATCGGCACTCAGATGGGTTATATAGGCGCTCCAGAATATTTAGGGAATCCAAACTCAAAAGACCCGAAAATTTCGGATGTTCACAGAGAATATTCCATTAAGGGCTTCAACTTCAGGGATGACAGGCTGATGGATGGGTGATGGACTTGCAATTCCAACGTGTATGACATAACAATGTTCTTCAGAGTGATGGCACTGTGTCACACAGGCATACCCATCGAAGACAATCAAGCAGAAAAAGTTGAAGTTTGAGGCAGAGTCGCCAGATGAAGTCACTTTCTTGATCACCTCTCAGGAATTCGGCTTTCAGTTCTGCAAGAGGACACAATCAGTAATGGTTCTCAAGGAGCTTGACCCAGACTTGGGAAGCGTCGTGGAAAGGTATTCTCTTGGCTTTCTTATTCCATTCTGGTGTTGTTTATTCGTTTGTTTCCTTGAACATATGTTTTAGTGGTTGAGGAACCTCCTGTCTTAGTAACATTCAGGGAAAATAAGCTTTTGAACCTGTTGGAGTTCAGTAGTTCTCACAAGCGAACGCCTTTGATTGTAAGCACTGAAGACGGTCAAATCTTTCTTTTGTGCAAAGGAGCAGACAAGTATTCGCTGATTCCTGAAAGTATCAATCAGATCCAAATGTTATTTGATTTTTTGGGGGTGTCTCATAGGTCTATTTGATTTGCTTTCCCAGCATCATTTTTAGAGGCTCGCCAACAGTGGGAGGTCATAACAGGAGGCAACAAGTTCACACCTTTTGAGTTACGCTGAAGATGGTTTTCGAACTCTGGCCTTTGCATATTGTACTGTCGAAAGGGCCGAGTATGAACACTGGAACTAGATTTTAATGAAAGCTATGACCACCGTGGGTCCTGAAAAGGATGAATTGCTGGAGAGTTCATCTGCAATGATCGAAAAGGACTTGATTCTGTTGAGGGTTTCTGCCATCAAGGCCAAGTTACAAAAAAGGGTTAGTTAATTCTCGATGTCATTTAATTTTTCATTTTCTATATCTTAGGTTTTCCTTTAGGTCCTCTCATTTGATTTGAACGCAACTAGTAACATAAAGTTGGAAAAATGAAAGGTAGATAAAGTGTCAGTTTCTCTGGTTTTCATGCATTGAAGAATTAACATTGCTGACAAAAACATTAACTGTTTCCTTTCAACTGCAGAAATAATACTTCCACTCTTACTCAACAAAAAGAAAGCAATACTCCAGTGTTATTGCAGAACCAAGTCAATAATCTGTTATTGTAATTTATACATCATCGCTGATCATCGAGATGTTTATCAAGCATTTGATAAATATCTCCTGTACAAGTTTTTGGATAAAAAGGGACACAAAATTGTTTAACCTCTACAAAGTAGAGCTTCTCAATCTGGCTTTGAAAGACAGCACATTTTCTTGACTTGCACAGGTTCCAGAATGCATGGATAAATTTGCTCAAGCGGGCTTGAAGATTTGGCTGCTTAATGGTGACAAGAAGGAGACTGCAATCAACATTGGGTGTGTCTCATCTTCTGAAACTCGCTAGCTATAATGATAGTTGATAATTTTATAGTATGGACCAATGGTTATGACCATCTTAATCTCTTAAAAAGCTAATCGGTTCATCTTTTTTCTCTTTGCTCTGCTAGATTCGCGTGCAGCTTGCTTCAACAAGATATGAGGCAGCTTCGTTTGAGTTCTGTCAAGGAATCAGGATGTGGCAACCACTCGGAGGTGATACTTGGAAGAGCTCTGACACATGATATTTAGTGTTGTTATAATGTTAATGTGATAGAAATGACAAATTTCATATGCTTGACCGTACTGTGCATAATGAAATTTACTAATCGTACAAGAATTTGCAGTACAAACTATTTAAAAATAGTACGAGTCAGAGACTTGGTTCGGTCATATATCAATTGAATTCTTTTTCCTCCTTTGGATGATCAAATATATATGTCGAGATCAGAAAAGTGAAGGCAAAAAGCATCAAAAGCAGAAGGGCAAAGCATAGGTTTATGAGCAAAGTAGTAAATGCAATCAAGTAATGACAGTTGCCTTGCAACAATTGTTTAATTTGTTCTAGAAGATGTTTTAAAGGCCAGAGATCCTCCTCTTCTTGGCGGTTGGTGATAACATGCGGTGTATCATCTTTTCAGGCGGCGAAAAAATCTTCGGTAAGCCAAATTGAAAGCTTTTCGCAAGAAATAAACGAAGAGCACAAGTAGCATATGCTCTTTGCTCTGGTGGTGGATGGGAAGGCCCTCGAGATTGCTTTAAGAAGCGATGTGAAAAATCTATTCTTTCGGTTGGCTGTGGAGTGTGTTTCTGTCATATGCTGCCGCATGCCACCAAACCAGAAAGCCCTCGTAAGATTTGAGTTTTACTTGTAAGTATTATCCGTTAGAAAATCAGCTCATCTTGCCATAATAAGTTTTTCTATTCACAACCATAGTACTAAGTAACGACACTAAGTAGGAACTTTCAGATTACCCAATTGATGAAGTTCACTGGCAAGACTACCCTGGCAATAGGAGACAGCGCAAATGATGTTGGCATGATTCAAGAAGCTGACATTGTAGTTGGGATCAGTGGCATGGAGGGCATGCAGGTGAAGACTAGTGTCACTTCATGTCGCCTTTTGACTAAGCAATCTTTTCTAAACTCTAATTCAACCCACACTGAAAGCTGAACAATGACATGCTGTTTGTTTATGTTGCAGGCTGCTATGGCTAGTGACTTCTCATCGCCCCATTTTCGGTTCCTTAAGCGACTTCTGATCGTGCATGGACATTGGTGTTACAAAGAATCTCCAAGATGGTACTAATTTGTCCAGATTCTACTCTTAAGGACAAATGTTGGCAAACTTTTATCTCTGATGTGTTGCATTTTGGGTGACAGATCCTTTACTTCATGTACAAGAACATCGTGTTTGGCTTGATGCTATTCTACTACGAGTTCTACAGATCGTTCTCCGGCCTGGTACTATATGACAATCGGTACATGATGGCATTCAACGTCCTGTTGACATCGTTGCTGTTCATATCCTTGGGAGTATTAGAGCAGGACGTTCCATCAGATGTGTGTCATCATGTAGATTCTAAAAAATCCACAAATCACTGTTTAGTTCAAGTACTGTGACAAGTGTATATTTATCTCAGATCCAAAATGGCATCTGTCCTTTTCTCTTTCCTTTCTTGATCCATTAATTGTCGTCTCTGCAGTTTCCTGCCCTATATAAACAGGGTCAAAGAGGCATATGCTTCTCTTGGAAGCGAATAATTGGCTGGATACTTAATGGCGCTGTTGCTTCCTTGATCTTCCTCTCAACCGTACACACACTCTCTTCAGTCGCCTTCTCAGGGAAGGGCAATGTCGCTGACATAGCACACCTAGGCACGATCACATACACGTGCGTGATATGGACAATGAATTGCCAGATCGCCCTCATAATCAGTCACTTCACTTGGATCCAGCACCTGTTCATCTGGGGAAGCATATTGCTGTGGTACATCTTCTTGCTTGCCTACGGCATGCTCCCTCCCTCCTAATCCAATACGGGATTTCATGTACTGACCAAGGCCATCGGAGGAGCTCCTAGCTTTTGGATCATCACGCTGCTTGTGGTCATCGTGTCGCTACTTCCATACTTCGTTTACATGGTCCTGCAAAGGACATTTTACCCATTGGATGACCACGTGATCCAAGAGATGAAGCACGGGAAGAAGGATGTCTTTGACAAGCAGATGTGGTTGAGAGAGCAGCAGAACTCGAAGAGGATGAAGCAAGTCAGGTTCTCAGCCAGAGTTGACGTGAAAATACATCATCTGAAGGAAGCTATACAGCAGAGGAGAGCATCAATCTAGCAGTCATTCACCAACAGTCCTCTCGACAGGACTCTGAAGTAGCCCACTGTTCCAATAGCCGTAGTTAACTGAGAATTCTCCAGAGAAACCGAGCTTGAGATTATACATACTCTTTGATTAGTTTCGTCAGTAACACACGAGAAAATACCAATAAAGATTACACGTTTCTTGTATGTAGTTCTGATAAAAGTTTGGCTTTCCTTTTCACTAGTCTAGACTTTTAATTCAGCAGTGGCTACTGAGGCTTAAGGAATGAACAGCATTGTTATGCATTGGTATTAGTCCTACTCAGAGATGTCCAAGCCCCGTGGCCTTTTGGTCTCTCTCTCTTTCGGGCAAATTAGTTCAAACTCAAGACACTGCTCATGAACTTGATCACATACCTACCTAATCACATCACAGGACAGAAATTTTTCTTCTGTTAAAGTACAGCCAGGTTCAGGCCGGGCCAATACCCCCACGACCTGACCATGCTCATTCATTGCTGGTCATATCATCTCCGATCGGGGTGAACCCACGTTGGGGCCTAGCAAAGCCCAGCGTAACAGCTTGGGCTGGGCCTAAAGTTCTATTGAGACTGGCCCGTTCAAGCCCTGCTTACTCCCGATGAGCAATGAGATTGATTGATTGATTGAGAGGCCTCGTAACCCAACGAACCCAACCCGTGCTTATAATGCACTAGACCTATTTGGTAAAGTTGAAAATTTATGTTAGGAAAATCTTAGTGCAAAATTTTAAGCATTGGTAGTCGTTGAAATCATGCACAAAGAATTGTTAGATGATAATTGAAAATTGATAGATAGATATACTTAGTCTCTTACTAAGGATAGAAAAATGACAGTGATTGGTAGGTTTTCTCAATATGTCTACTAAGTTTTTCATTACTATAAACTACTATTCTATCAAACTAATTAAGGTTTCATTTGTTACGCAATAAATTAACAATTTGAAAAAAAAATAAAAAAAAAAAATGATCACTTGTCTTGCTTAAAATAATTAGTCAACGAAAAATATTTTCATTATCGCCAACAATTAATGTTTAGATATTTTTCATAAATAATGATTTTTTTGGGTAGAAATAATGAATATATTTTTTGTTCATTCTTTTTTATAATTAGTAAAAACAATAATTTTTAGGAAAATATTTCCATGAAACAAACTCAGTAACCCTACATTACTTATTAGATTCCTACTTTATAACTCAACCGGTACTAGAAAATTGATACACTTTGCATCGTGTTTGACAAACATAACTAGTTTTGACTTACACCATTTGATTAAGTAAAAAATCACTTAATTTGCTAAGTAAGGTTGGGGTCAGTTTCCATAATTGGTAATAAGGTTATACTATTCGATACTCGATATTTAACTATTGCCGACACGACATTATATTTTTATTTTAGGTGACACTATTTTTACTCCCTATATAATTAAATCCGCTCTCATTTTTACTAAAAAGACAATATTGTCCTCACTTTCAATTGCAATCAAAAGTGGCGCTCCAAATTAATTTACTTTCCTTCTTTTATTGAGGTTTTCTATTTATGTATAGGATTTAGTTATCATAATCAAGAATGTCACATGCTTGTTTTTGTTTATGGTTTTTTTTTAAATTAGAACTTATTGTATTTAGCAAAATAAAATAACAATAATAAAAAAAGCCTCTTCGACATCATTGTTTTTATTAGGGATGAGCAGTTCTAGATTCCATCCAAATTATGTATAGGTTCCACTTGGAATTTAGAACCTACTCACTAGAACAAGTTCTTTATTTTTTGGAACTTGGAACCTATTATGAAACCTTGGAACTTAGAACCTACTTTATCGCTGGTTCTAATGTCAATTTTAGGTTCTACCCAAGTTCGACATGTATTATTGATTGAACGATTGCAGTATATCAACGCCTTTATTAACCATCACTTATTGTTATAATCAATTGACCATAAGTTATATTTAGATATACAAATAATATGAAATATTAATAAAGTAAAAGTTTTAGTCATAAAATAAAAACTCAGACTAGTGGTTCTAGCTTATATACTCATCATTGGATGCCATGAAATATCGTAGGATCACGAAAAGAAATAAACTAAGAAAAACACAAAAACTTATTTCAAGTTCCAAGTTCCATGTTCTACCTATCTAGAACCTAAAACCTACCCATCGAAATAAGTTCTCAATTTTTTAAACCTAGAATGTACTTGCATGCCTTGGAATTTGGAACATGACAAGTTCCTACTGGTCCAATTCTTCAATTTCAAGTTCTATCTTGAAATCATGCTCACCCTAGTTATTTTAATGGATAAGTGCATTGGAAGTTCTAAATTTTGTCATAAAAATGTAGTTAAGTCCTAAAACTCATCACAAAGTGCAATTAAATTCTAAAATTTTGAAAAAGTGCAATCAAGTCTGAAAACTTATCAAAGTGGTTCAACCTAAGTCCTTTCATTGATTGCACATTTTGAAAGTTTTAAGACTTGGTTGCACTTTCGAGACAAATTTTAAGACTTTATTGAACCTTTTGAAAATTTTAAGACTTGATTGAACTTTTGATACAAGTTTTAAACTTAATTGCACTTTTTTAAAGTTTTAGGACTCAATTGTATTTTCATGATAAGTTTTAGGACTTCTAATGCACTTATCCATTATTTTAACAACTTGTCTATTTTTCATCCCACCTATCGTAAAAGCTTTCTTCATGAATTTTTTATTTTTTAATTTCACAAGTCTAAAATATCCATATTTGCTATATTGAAGAATTTGTCTCTTTTTTTTTTTTTTTCAATATTATTGGCGAGATGCTTTGACACAAACCATGTAAGATGTTATAAGAGTATTTAGAAAAGCACTAAAAACATTGACATGAAAAAGTTAAGCACGATGTGTCATCTTTATATTGTTTGTAAACACTTTGGGAATGATATTATTTTCTATCAATCTAAAATAACAAAGTTTCAATAATATTTTACAAAAAATTCTTATTTTATGCAAAGCTTTGATATAATTAGATTCCATCTATTGAAGTTTCATGAACGGGAACATAACTATGATTTTTCTTGGAAAAGCTTTAAATAGTTTTTTTTTTTTTTTTTTTTTGTGGTTTCATCCAATCATCCCGTGACATGAATATTTATATAAAAGATAACTGATAAAAAAAGATTTAATGGCGATATGCAAAAATATGTTTGTCTTTAAATACGTGATTGCGCTAAAAATTTATTCATGTTAAATTTTTTCTAGATTTTACTAGATAGCTAATCTATGTATTTGCTTGACAATGTATAAAATAACGAGGTTTCATTGAAATGTTTTTGGGAAAAATTAATTTTATGGAAGTAAAATCTTTTAAAAAAAAAAAAAAAAATCACTTCTTTAATATACATGGGACATCCACAATAAACAAGCATATAACGTGTAATATTCTTAGTTATAGCAACTCAATCCTATGTAGGAATAGAAAAACTAACAAAAGAAAGAAAGTAAATAAATTGGGGGCCGCCACTTTAAATTGCAATTAAATAATTACAGGCGACTCTATCTCTTTAATAAAAATGGGGTGAATTTAGCCACACAAGAGGTGGAAATAGTGGCACCCACTTAAAATTTAGAACCTTAAATTTAAGTTTAGGAAAATTCCAAATAAGAAGTTGAAGTGCCCTCATTTTCTCAAATAAAAGTTGAAGTAGATCTTGTTTCAAATAATGGCATGAAGTGACCATATAGGTTTTAAAAAAAGTATATGAAGTGGTTATAGTTGTTTCAAATAAGGATATAATCTCACCGGCCAACAAAAAATTCCGACCGATCAAGAAGAAATGTATCTTAGTTTATAATCTACAGAGATATAAGCAATCATTTGATCTTTATGTTGGTCTTTTTAAATATCATTTGTCCGTTGTTTGGAAATTTAAAAGCATTCCTGAAAAATTCCAAATCTGGAAATATATTTATCTTTTGGTACATAGTTGTACGAATTTTTGCATTATGTATTTTCATTATTTGACAAAAAAAAAAAAAAAAAAAGCATTACTTATTTTTATCAATAATTTATATTATTTAGATGATTTCGGCATACAATGATTTTCCCAAAAAAAAAATTAGTTGCAAAATATTTGATATGTCAATTTTTTTGCATACACGTGCACACACGCGTTACCATATACTAATCTAATAAAATAGCTAGTAAAATCTCGCATTATCACCCAAAACTTTTGGCCGGCCAGCATAAATTTAAGATTTTAAAATTATAAAAAAAAATCAAAAATTATTATTTCAGACTCATTACATGCACGGCCGGCCTTCCACGGTTGCAGAGCGCCCGCGAAAAGTCAACGCACGACCATGTCCTCGTCCTCCCCCTCCTACCTGTCATCGAGGCCCTCCGCAGCTCACCGGAGGACCCAGCCTCCGAGAGCCGCCGCCGCCGCCGCCGCTGCCCCCGCCGCTGCCCTCCACCGCGACGCCGCCATGGATCCCGCCCCGACCCCACTTCCCTTTCTCCGGTTCGTGGCCTTCGGGGTCATCGTTTTCCTCGGAATCCTCCAGTTCTTGCCGGCGACGCACGTTCGACACCCCGCCGACCCTCACAGAAATTGGATTCCCATCGAAAGCTTCATGAACGAATCTTACTCTGTTTCCCCTGTAAGGCTCCTTTCTTTTTCTCTTTGAATATATGCATGCTAAATCATATTTGTTTTTTTTTGCTTAGAATGGACATTGCAACGTTTTTCTTACTTGCTCCGTTTTGATGTCGAGTCATAAACTGGTTTCGTTCAAACAGTGCCTGGCAAATTTTATGACCTGTTTATGATTCTTCAGTGGCTGAATATGGTCTGTTGTTTTCTGGGATTTGTAGTGAATAGTTGGGCTGGGTGCTTCCTTTTCCTCTTGTTAAACTTGAGTTTGATTGGTCATTGCATTTTTCCTTACGATTTGATTACTGTCTATGAAGTGCTCGTTCTAATGTTCTAAATGTCAAAGAAGGAGTTTTGGGTGGCCAAAACGACAAGATAATGACTCCCGAGTTGCCAGTCATGACTAATCCACAATGCTCTTCTGAACCCAGGATATATGATCACGGAATGTGCTAGACAGATAATGATATAGCATAATTTGTTAGCGGTGACAGGTAGAGTAACGATCTCATTCATTATCCACGATAAAATTCGATAGTAATGATGTTCAATGTTGTATTTTTAGGAGAAATCGGAGTGTCGACACATGAATTTGGATGGCTGGTACTTTAGTCGTTCATGCTCTAGTTTTTGGATAGCAGACTAATACAGGTGTATTGCATAGTTATTGCTTGAGATTACTCCTGTTTAAAGAAGGTAGTGTCTGTTGTATCCTGTTTTATTCCGTTGTTCAAACAAATTAAAGAAATTTCTTGAAACTGCTTTTTTATTACACTGACAAGTTCAAAAGCAGTTACTTTACCAATGCAGTATTTGCTTTCGTTTTCGTCGGGTTTTTTTTATATTTGAATCAGAGACAATGGCCTGATTAGCAGGGTGGATTTTGTAGTGCTGATGATTGTTTTTCAAAGTCTCATTCCATTTGAACTGTTCAAATAAGGCTAACTGATCAGCTTGTGTAGTTGGGAAAGTCTGGGGCTTCTGGTGGGCAAAACAGCGAAGTGGTAACATCAAACTCTGAAGAGGATGGAATGCTGCATGTTGTTTCTTGGATGGAGTGTCTGGACCTTCGGCTGCTTGCAGTCCTAGCTAATTCAACCTTGACTAGCTCAAGGTATGCAGGGCTTTGTAGAAGTTGATGCTCTAGTAACCTGGCATCTTATAGGACATTCATGCATGCCATGAGCTGGCACCGGGGTCTTTTCTCTTTCAGTGCTTGCCTAAATCACTGAACATGCTACTTGTACATGGCTCAACTAATTTACACCTCTCACCACACTACCACGCTTTTAGTTGTTCAAATATATTTAGAATCGCTACTAGATCTCTACTATCTGGTTTGAAAAGTGTGATGCCGCTTTGTTACCCAATGTGACCAAAGGTCAATGACTTTCATGAAAATTCATTGACATGATTCTTTGTAGCTACTCAGCAGATGGCTTCCATTTGGGTTTTGGAATGAAACCAGACTGCATGCATATAATTTGTGACATCGAATCCCACTCTTGGTCTCTTGAGTCTTAATCCAAGGAAGATTCAAGATATAACAAACTGTCCATGGCAAGTACAATGCCAGAAAGCATTCATAGAGCATCTCATTCTTCCTTGTGATTTGTGACTTTGAATGCTGTTTTTGACCCTTAAAGCAACCAACAAATTCTTTTTCTGGCTGATTTTTGTTGAGCTGCTGTTCACTGAACTTCATCACATGCTTCTAAATTCTAATGTTTTGGGAAACTAAATTGCTCAGCATTTTGAACACTTTCTCCTAGTTAAACATACTGCAGATTCTCTTTGCGTAGGCAGTAAAGATCTTTGCAACTGCTAGTTGTTCGCACCCCTATATGAATTCTTGATATTCATACATATTTTATTGGCTGCAGAAATCCAGATTTGATATACTTTCATTTTTTTATTCCCGGTGGAAGTGAAGACAAGCGATCATTTTATAAGTTAAAGGTGTTGTTTCCAAATTCACATCTAGAAATTCACGGGTAAGTCTTTCCTGGTAGTTCATTTTCACATTTCAGCTTTTGGTAGCCTATATGCTAACGTTTTATCCGTGATTGTAGGCAGGAGAATATCCAGGAACTAATTAGGACTTCCATGTTCTCTTTGGAGCCAAATTACAAGGAATTAGCACCGTTTGCAATACCAATGATTTTTCCGTCATTAACAAAGTTCATATATTTCTCATCAGACCTGGTAGTGAAGGTTGGCATGTTTAACCTTCTGCTTGTTTCACTGGCTTCACTGGCTGCTACTTTTCCTCGCTTTTGATTGCAAAGTTTGGAGCTGTGCACTATTGGTTTTACTGCATATATTGTGGACCTACTTTTGAATATATATTATGAGCTGTCGTGATTATTTAGTTGAGGTGTGTGCATAATTAGCGATTTTCATTTCAGGGAAGAGCTGAAGATCTGATTTCTCTCGACTTGCAAAATCGCGGTATTGCTGCAGCAGAGGACTGCTCGAAGAGATTAACTGACTATGTGAATCCAGAAGTCTTGGATGCCATTCAGAGATCGGATGCAAAGCCCTGGGTATCTGACACTCCGTACGAAAAGAATGCTTGCGTTCCCAATCTAAGTGTGCTCTCAATTGATGCAAGAAATTTGAGAAAAGACTTTCTTCGGGCAGTTTCATGGTGGACTACAGTACTAAATTGGAACAAAAGGTTTGCTTCACTTCTCTTTTTTATCGACATGCCTATGGTGTTTAATTTCTGATGATTTAATAATGTAATTTCTTTTTATGTCCTTCTCATGGTCACCTAATTTGAACATCTTCATCCCTCTTGACAATCCATAATCAGGAACTCTTTTGCTCCTTACCTAGTCTTCATATGCGACAATTTCAATGCATTGCTTATTAATTATTAGACTATTGGAGTTCCTTCTTGACTTGTCACTGATGACCATGAATTGTGCACAAATGTTCTTCGAATGGATATTATATGTCATTGCTACTTCAAGAAAATACTGCTAAGTAGGAGTATCGATGGTCCTACGTTGGATCAGAGTTCAAAACGTTTAAGCTTAGTGTCACACTTTATATTATGCGGACACGTATTGAGATTGGCTCAACCAAACTGATCAAATAAGAGGACTGCCGGGCTTGATTAGAGCTTTGTTGCTTTCTCTATACATTAGCATATCACCTTTTACCCAATCAAGTTACATTTTGCAGCTGTACTGTTTTTTATGTCCACGTGTTCTGATCTGTCGTGCATTTTGTTGATTTGCAGTGCTGGCGAGAACAACCCTGCCTTATTTTTAACACTCTACCACAATTACACGAAGCTTTCCTCTTCTTGGTTGTCAGTCGGCGATGAAGCGTTAACCGAAAGCATAGCAAATAAGATGGTTATCCCTTATGATGGTCCCAAGAAACTTTGCTCGGCACTCGGAGCTGGAGCCACTCTGCAGCCCGAAAGAGGTGATTTATGGAAACGGTACCTTCCTCCGACGTCATCTCAAATGCTAGGACATTAAATTTTACCCAAGATATGTAGTTCAGGGCTATTGTCGAAAAGTTGGGTTTCTGTGCATAATTTTTTTTTAAGCACTACTTTTTTTTGGTCGAAACAAGCACTACTGACGTGCCTCTGTCTATGCATAGTTTGGCTTATGTAATTAAAAACTCGAGAAGATAATGCTTGTTTTCCTACCCAGGTGATTATACATGATTAAAAGGGTTGTGGTTCCCTCGAGTTTGCATTTCGTTACTCTTTTACATTACTAACTAGAAGTCCCAATAAAAGGTACTCGAATTTCTCTGAGTAACTAATCAGGCTAGCTGTAGCTCCGTCTCTCTTTCTAAAATGGCAAGGACAATGTCAAAGCTATTGGGATCAAAAGGCCTGATATGAATATCAGGGGACATAAGACAGAAACCAGACATGGAATCGAATTTTCAAACTCTTTGTACTTAATTTGAGCAAGAAAACTTAATTTGTACGATTGCACAATCAGTAAAAGTTCAAGCTTGTACAATGCCATTGCCTCTGAAAAACTATTGGCCGAAGATTTTGCTATTGAGAGACAAATGACTTCCAATTTTGAAGTTCAATGACCCTTGGAATAGCTTAGAGATTTATCTTAACTATATATAGCAATTAACCATGATAACGTTAAAGGCAATAATAAGATGTGTGACTGTATGTGAAGGCATCTCCAAGGGATATCTCCGTTTGAAGTATTACCAGAAGTTTCATATAAAACTCTCATCTCATCAAATGTTCATTCATTTAGAAGTAAATTGAAGTTCAGAGTTTACTCTGAAAATTCATCAACTTACCATCCATCTCAAGATCTCTCTAGTATTCAAACTTATGTCAATCGCACACGTTCAAAGGGTTCACGATAGCCTAATTGACACTATTGTTGATGAAAATGTCGTTAGGAAAATCAAACTAAATTCAGGGCTTCATTGCATTCAGGAGGCAATTTACAAAACTAGATTCAGGTGACTAAAGAATTTCGGTGACGAGTTCGTCTAAACAGAAGCGACCGAGAGTAATACGCTTTGAAGCGATCTTCCTTTGTTCCTAGAAGAGACAAACTGCACGTTTGTCTTGACCATTGATAGCATCTAATTAACGTAGGTTATGACAACACGGATTCCACTCCTCGGCTAGTAACTGGCTTTCGGCAAGCTTTCCCTTGAAGCTCTGAGTAATCTTGAGAAAAGCCAAAAAGCCAAAAGAAAAGGAAAGAGAACGAAGAATGAAGATTTGGAGATCGTATTGGAAACCGTAGCTGCCATTATATGCATCATCGTTTTCTGTGTGATCCACACTTTAAGCAAAGCGCCTAGATCTGGAGAACACGAGAACCCAAGTCATAAAATTAGTAAATTTTTGGAATTCAAAAATAAAAACTGACTTATTGTCGTAAAGTTTTTCTGCAATTTAGTGGTTCATACGCCAGTAGAGGATTAAATAATATAAAGTTTTGTAACAAATTAAACCTGAGAGTTGACCTCCATTACTTGAAAATCGAGCAAAGATTCTCACCAAACAATTGATCTTAAGCTTTGACATTATTTATCGATCACACACATTAAAGCCTGCCAAATGGCGACATGTGCATGATTATCATTCCGGTCCATTCTTATCCAAGATTTGATTCCTTCTTATTTTTCTTATTTTTTGTAATTCAGATGGTCATTTTTCTGCAGTCTGGCATAGTCAAATGTGCGCTAATTACGGGATCTGCACATTTGTCATTTTATAATCAGATCTTGTCTGAATTCAGACATCCGCAAGTTACGTCCACTTTGACTTTATGAATTATCCCTTCAAGCTACTATAGCAGGGTTTATCTGAACTCACGATTATAATATTGCTCCATTTTTCAGCTCGTAAAGCTTCGTTTTTTAATTTTTTTTTTTCTTCAAACGCCAATGTCATTGTTTGTATAATGGAAGTCATTGTTTCAATTTGGACTGCCGGCCGGCCAGCATGTGCTAGATGCTTTAGTTTATTGGTTCTGAAAGAGGGTTTTCGGATTCTTCGAAGACATAATGGAATGGTGACGCTCCTCGGGGTTGGAGTTATATCGTTTTCTATTTGAAGGAACGTAGTAAGGCGGAACCGCAGGCCTGCATGATCCAAGAAAAGCCCCGTAGTACGTCGCTGTCCAAGAAGAAAGACCAGAAAAAATTGCATCAGCGTCGGAGTTTTATATTGCCGTGCACCATTGGAAGATGGGGATAGAAAGATTCGACTTCTTGTATTGGAGTTGTTGATGTGTTAAGTTGGGACAAGGTGAGTCAACGCCCAGAAGAAGAGGACAAAATACAGTTCATGAAGGGCAATTTGTTCTACATATATGGTTGGCATATGTGATGTTACGAGGGCGAGTTGACCCTGGATAGAGAAGGAACGCAGGATTGTAATTTGTAGAAATTTCGTTTGGTTAAGGTCTGATGAAGTTGTGAGAGCTCCATTCACTTTATAGAGGGGAGGCGACTTGGAATTCTAGTTGGCAAGCGAGATGCAGGAGTCGAGCAGAAGAACGAAGAGGAAGATACGATGGAGCAAGCTATACACATTCTCGTGCTTCAGGCCCCCCAATGCCGACCCAGATCCCATCAAAAGCCTTATAGGACGGCCGGGATTCTCGCGGGTTGTTTTCTGCAACAAGCCTCATCTGCATCGAATGAAACCTCACAAGTACCCAACCAATTATGTATCCACGACGAAGTACAATGTAGTGACGTTCCTCCCGAGGTCACTCTTCGAGCAGTTTCGAAGAGTGGCCAATCTTTATTTCCTGCTGGCAGCAGTATTGTCCCTCACCTCATTGTCTCCTTTCACTCCACCGAGTCTGATTATCCCTCTCGTTTTTGTGGTTGGGATCAGCATGCTCAAGGAGGCAGTAGAAGATTGGCACAGATTCTTACAGGTATGAAGACATTGAATCTTTTTCTCCAGTCATCTTACTGTTCCTCATATGCTCGTAGTTCATTCTTTTTCTTTATCAAGTTTTTGGCTATGTAACTCGAACCTTCTGCAGAATGACCATAATGATCCTGGTGAGGACGACTTCCTCAGAATTTCTTGTTTAACATTTTATATTATGCTCGCTCTCATTCTGAACCACTTCAGTTTTAGAATACTGCGAGTTGGACTTTGTCAAGGTGGTTCTGTCCAAACTCTATTTAGTCATTTAATCTTGTCTGTCATGAGCCAAAAATCGAAAAGTGCCTTGTAGTCTTGGACTAATGCTGACTAAACTTTCTTAGGATTTGGCCGTGAACTCTCGTGTAGTAAAGACTCACATAGGGGAGGGTGTATTTGTCGAAAAACCGTGGCAACAAGTCTCCGTCGGGGATGTTGTTAGAGTACAGAAGGATCAGTATTTTCCCAGTGACCTCCTTTTACTCTCTTCAAGCTATGAGGATGGCGTTTGTTATGTCGAGACTATGAATCTTGATGGAGAAACCAATTTGAAAGCTAAGAGATGCGTAGAAGCCACTCTCGGTTTAAATGAGGATGATACCATGAGTCAATTCGAAGCTACTATTTACTGTGAAGACCCGAATCCGAATTTGTATTCCTTTGTCGGAAACTTGGAATTTCAGAATGAATCGCATCCTTTGTGCCCTGCACAAGTGCTTCTGAGAGATTCCAAACTCCGGAACACAGAGTACATATATGGAGCCGCCATTTTCACTGGACCTGACACAAAGGCAGTAAGGAACTCCATGAAGTCGCCCTCCAAACGTAGCCGGATTGAGAGGAAGATGGATCGTGTCATCTATGTTCTTTTCTCGATGCTTGTTTTGATTTCACTGGTGACGTCTATCGCTTCCACATTGCTTGTGAGTTCCCAGATGACAAGTTGGTATCTCCGTTTACAAGATGAAGATCCATTCTTTAGTCCGTCAAAACCGGTATTGTCCGCAATTATGCAATTCATAAGGGCTCTGGTGTTGTATGGCTATTTGATTCCTATTTCTCTCTATGTGTCCATTGAAGTGGTAAAAGTACTTCAAGCTGTCCTCATTAACAAGGATATACAAATGTTCGACGAAGCAACAGGCCAGTCGGTCCGAGCCTGCACTTCGAATTTGAATGAGGAGCTCGGTCAGGTATCAATCATCTTGTCAGATAAAACAGGGAACTTTGACCTGTAACCAGATGGAATTTAGGAAATGCTCCATTGCAGGAGTCTCGTATGGCGGCGACTTGAACGAAGTGGATCTAGCTGCATCTCATAGGATGAACTCTGATATGGTTGCATGCAGGTCTAGTGTTGATGAATCTGATGCAACGAGCCAAAGCATCGAGATCTGTGAAATCTCCACGGACAACATTGGCACTCAAATGGGTTATATAGGTGCTTCAGAATATTTAGGGAGTCCAAACTTGAAAAACCTGAAAATTCCGGATGCTCACAGAGAATATTCTATTAAGGGCTTTAACTTCAGGGATGACAGGCTGATGGATGGGCGATGGACTTGCAATTCCAACGTGTATGACATAACAATGTTCTTCAGAGTGATGGCCCTGTGTCACACTGGCATACCCATCGAAGATGATCAAGCAGACAAGTTGAAGTTTGAGGCAGAGTCGCCAGAGGAAGTTGCTTTCTTGATCACCTCTCAGGAACTCGGCTTTCAGTTCTGCAAGAGGACACAATCAGTAATGGTTCTCAAGGAGCTCGACCCAGACTTGGGAGGCATCGTCAAAAGGTATCCTCTTGGCTTTCCGATTCCATTTCTGGTGTTGTTTATTCGTTTGTTTCCTTGAACATATGTTTTAGCGGTTGAGGAACATCCTCTCTTAGTGACATTCAGGGAGTACAAGCTTTTGAACCTGTTGGAGTTCAGTAGTTCTCGCAAGCGGATGTCCGTGATTGTGAGCACCGAAGATGGTCAAATCTTTCTTTTGTGCAAAGGAGCAGACAGGTATTCACTGATTCCTGAAAGAATCAATCAGATCCACATGTTATTTATGTTTCTGGGGAATCCTGAATCTCATAAGTCTATTTGATTTGCTTTCCCAGCATCATTTTTGAGAGGCTCGCTGATAACGGGAGGTCATACCAGGAGGCGACAAGTCTGCACCTTTCATGTTATGCTGAAGACGGTTTTCGAACTCTGGCATTTGCATATCGTAGAGTTGAAAGGGCTGAGTACGAACACTGGAACTCGATATTCATGAAAGCTAAGACCACCGTGGGTCCTGAAAGGGATGAATTACTGGAGAGTGCGTCTGAAATGATCGAAAAGGACATGATTCTGTTGGGGGTTGCCGCCGTCGAGGACAAGTTACAAAAAGGGGTTAGTTAATTCTCGATGTCATTTAATTTTTCATTTTCTATATCTTTGGTTTTAGTTTAGGTCCTTCTTCAATTTAATTGGAACCCAAACAGTTACATAAATCTGGAAAAGTAAGAGGTAGATAAAGCTTCAGTTTCTCTGGTTTTCATGCATTGAAGAACTAATATTGCTGACAAAAACATTATTCTATCTGTTTCCTTTCGACTGCAGATATAATATATCCACTCTTAATCAACAAAAACAAAGCGATACTCCAGTGTTATTGCAGAACTAAGTCAATAAATCAGTTATTGTAATTAATACATCACCACTGATCATCGAGATGTTTATCAAGCATTTGACGTGTAACTCCTGTACAAAGTTTTTGGATAAAAAGGGACATAAACTTCTTTAACCTCTACAAAGTAATGCTTCTCAATCTGGATTTGAAAGACAGTACATTTTCTTGACTTGCACAGGTTCCAGAATGCATAGATAAACTCGCTCAAGGGGGCTTGAAGATTTGGCTGCTTACTGGTGACAAGAAGGAGACTGCAATCAACATTGGGTGTGTCTCATCTTCTGAAACTCGCTAGCTATAATTATAGTTGATCATTTTATAGTATGGACCAATGGTTATGACCATCTTAATCTCTTAAAAAGCCAATCAGTACATATTTTTTTCTTTTTGCCTTGCTAGATTCGCGTGCAGCTTGCTTCGACAAGATATGAGGCAGTTTCATTTGAGTTCTGCCATAAACTCGGGATGCAGCAACCAGTCGGAGGTGATACTTGTAAGATTTCTGACACGTGAATAATTAGTGTTGTTATAATGTCAATGTGATAGAAATGAGAAATTTCAAATGCTTGACAATACTGTGCATAATGAAATCTACTAATCATACAAGAACTTGCAGTACAATCTATTTAAAATAGTACAAGTCAGTGACTTGGTTTGGTCATATATCAATTAGAATTGGTTTTCCTTTTCTGGATGATCGAATATCTATGTCAAGATAAGAAAAGTGAAGTTAATAAGTATCAAAAGCAAGAGGGCATAACATAGGTTTTTGAGCCTAGTAAATGCAATCAAGTAATGACAGTTGCCTTGTAACAATTGTTTAATTTGTTCTAGAAGACGTTTCAAAAGCGAGAGATCCTCCTTTTCTTTGAGGTTGGTGATGACCTGCAGCGTATCATCTTTTCAGGTGGCGAAAAAAGCTTTAGTAAGCCAAATCGAAAGCTTTTCGGAAGAAATAAACGAAGAGCACAACAAGCATATGCCCTTTGCTCTGGTAGTGGATGGGCAGGCCCTCGAGATTGCTTTAAGAAGCGATGTGAAGGATCAATTCTTACAGTTGGCTGTCAAGTGTGCTTCTGTTATATGCTGCCGCGTGTCACCGAAACAGAAAGCCCTGGTAAGATTTGAGTTTTACTTCTCAGTATTATCGTTAGAAAGAAAATCAGCTCATTTTGCTATAATAAGATTTTCTTTTCACAACCATAGCACCAAGTAGTAACACTAAGTAGGAACTTTCAGATCACCCGGTTGGTGAAGGAGTTCACCGGCAAGACTACCCTGGCAATAGGAGACGGTGCAAACGATGTCGGCATGATTCAAGAAGCTGACATTGGAGTTGGGATCAGTGGCATGGAAGGCATGCAGGTGAAGACTAGTGTCACTTCTTGTCGCCTTTTGACTAAGCAATCTTTTCTAAATTCTAATTCAACCCTCACTGAAAGCTGAACAATGACATGCTGTTTATTTACTTATTTGTTTATTTATGCTGCAGGCTGTCATGGCTAGCGACTTCTCGTTGCCCCAGTTCCGGTTCCTTGAGCGACTCCTGATGGTGCACGGACACTGGTGTTACAATAGAATCTCCAAGATGGTACTAACTTGTCCAGATTCTACTCTTAAGGACAAACGTCAGCAAACTTTTATCTCTAATATGTTGCATTTTGTGCAACAGATCCTTTACTTCATATACAAGAACATTGTGTTCGGCTTGACGCTATTCTACTACGAGTTCTACACATCATTCTCCGGCCAGGCACTATATGACGACTGGTACATGACGGCATTCAACGTCCTGTTGACATCATTGCCGGTCATATCCTTGGGAGTTCTTGAGCAAGACGTTCCATCAGACGTGTGTCATCAGGTAGAGTCTAAAAAATCCACAAATCGCTGGTTTACTTCCAAGTACTGTGACAAGTATATATAATTTTCAGTTCTGCAAATAGTATTTGTCTTCTTCTCTGTCCTTTCTTGATTCATTACAGCTCACATGCTTAGCAAGCTTTGCCGTCTCTGCAGTTTCCTGCCCTCTATAAACAGGGTCAAAGAGGCATATGCTTCTCTTGGAAGCGAATCATTGGGTGGATACTTAATGGCGCCGTTTCCTCCTTGATCATCTTTCTCTCAACCATACACGCACCCTCTACAGTCGCCTTCTCGGGGAAGGGCAATGTTGCTGACATTGCACACCTTGGCACGATCACATACACATGCGTGATATGGACAGTGAATTGCCAAATCGCCCTCATAATCAGTCACTTTACATGGATCCAGCACCTGTTCATCTGGGGAAGCATATTGCTGTGGTACATTTTCCTGCTTGCCTACGGCGCACTCCCTCCCTCCTACTCGCATACGGGATTTCATGTGCTGACCGAGGCCATCGGAGGTGCTCCTAGCTTCTGGATCATCACGCTGCTTGTGGTCATTGCATCGCTGCTTCCGTACTTCGTTTACATGGTCCTGCAAAGGACGTTTTACCCATTGGACGACCACGTCATCCAAGAGATGAAGCACTGCAAGAAGGACATCTTCGACAAGCAGATGTGGTTGAGAGAGCAGCAGAACTCGAAGAGGACGACACAAGTTGGGTTCTCAGCCAGAGTCGACGTGAAGATACATCATCTGAAGGAAGCTATACAGCAGAGGAGAGAATCAATCTACAAGTCATTCACCAACAGCCCTATCTACAGGACACTGAGAAGTAGCCCACTGTTCCAGTAGCCGTAGTTACTCACAATTCTCGGGAGAAACTGCTCGAGATTATACACATTCTTCGATTAGTTTTGTTTGTAACACACAAGAATACACCAGTAAAGATTACACGTTTCTTGTATGTAGTTCCGATAAAAGTTTGGCTTTCCTTTTCACTAGTCTATACTACTGATTTAGCAGTGGTTACTGAGGCTCAAGGAATGAACAGCATTGTTGTGCATTGGTATTAGATCCTACTCAGAGATGTCCAAGCCCTGTGGCCTTTTGGTCACTCTTGTCTCTTTTGGGCAAATTAGTTCAAACTCAAGGCACTGCTCATGAACTTGATCACCCACCTACCTAATCACATCACAGGGCACAATTTTTCTCCTGTTAAATTATAACCAGGTGTAGGCCAGGCCAAAACCGGACTGGACCTAACCGTGCTCGTTTGTTGCGGGTCATATTATCTCCGACCGGGGCAGGCCCACTTTGCCCAGCGTAACAGCTTGGGCTGGACCTAAAGTTCAATTAAGACCAGCCCGTCCGAGCCATGCTTACTCCCATTGAGCAATGAGATTTGATTGATTGAGAGGCCTCGCAGCCCAGTGAACCCAACCCATGCTTCTATGCACGAGGCCTATTTGATAAAATTGAAAATTTATGTTAGGAAAATCTAAGTTTAAAATTTTAAGCATTGATAGGTGTTGAAATCATGGACAAAGAATTGTCAGATGATAATTAAAAATTGATAGATAGATATTATTAGTCTCTTGCTAAGGATAGAAAAATGACGGTAATTGATAGGTTTTTTCAACATATTTGCTAGGATTTTCATTACTATAAATTACTATTCTATCAAACTAATTAAGGTTTCATTTGTTACATGATAAATGAACAATTTGGAAAAATTTATTAAAGAAATGATTGCTAGTGCCACTTAAAATAATTAGTTTATAAAAAATGTTTTCATTATCACTAATGATTAATGTTCAGATATTTTCATAAATGATAAAGATATATTTTATTTATTTATATTTGTAAGTGATAAAAGCAATTATTTTTTAGAAAATATTTTTTGAATCATTTTTTCCCCAAAATAAACTCACCTTAAGTAACCCTCCATTACTTATTAGATTCCTGCGTGATAACTCAATGGGTATTGAAAAATTGATACATTTTGCATCGAGTTTGACAATCATAACTAGTTTTGACTTACACGATTTGATTAAGTAAAAAAAAAAAATCACTTACTTGGCTAAGTAAGGTTGGGGTCACTTTATGTAATAAGTGATAAGGTTATATTATTCGATACCGATATTTAACTATTGCTGACACAACATTATAATTTTATTTTGGGCGACGCTATTTTCACTCCTTATATAACTAAATCCACCCTCATTTTTACTAAAAAGACAATATTATCCTCACTTCCAATTGCAATCTAAAGGGGTGTTCCAAATTTATTTGCTTTCCTTCTTTTTTTAAGTTTTCTATTTATGCATAGGATTTAATTATCATAATTAAGAATGCTACATGCTTGTTTTTGTTTATGGTTTTCTGTCAAATTTGAACTTATTGCCATCTAGAAACTTAAAAATAGCCTCTTTTGCATCATTGTTCTTATTAAGGGTAAGTAGTTCCAAATTCCATACAAGTTTTACTTGAAACCTAAAACTTACCAATCATAATAGTTTCCTTATTTTTTGAAACTAGGAACCTATCATGCAAACCTTCGAACCTAGAATATATCCTATCATAGTTTCTAAGATCGATTTCAAGTTCTACCTAAGTTTGACTTGTAAGGAATCATCACATTTAACCTATTATTGAATTATTGCAATGAATCATCGCCTTTAATGATCATCATTTATTGATACAATTCACTGACTACAACTTATATTTAAACATATAAATAGTATGAAACAACAATAAATTAAAAGCCCCAGTACTAAAATGGAAACTCAAACTTGTGATTCCAAATTATACACCTATTATTGGATGCCATGAAATATCGTAGGATCATACCAAGACATAGATCAAGAAAAGCACAAAAACTTGTTCTAGATTTTAGATTTCAGATTCTACCTACCTAGAACCTAAAACCTACTCATTAAAATAGGTTTCCAATTTTTGGAACCTACAACCTATCCTATAACCTTGGAACTTAGTATCAAATGGGTTCCCACCGATTCGGTTATTCAATTTCAGATTCTACCTTGAAACCATACTTACCCCTAGTTCTTGTAACAACTTATTTATTTTTCATTCCTCCTATCTCAAAAGCTTTTTCTAGGTGAATTTTTTTATTTTTTAATTTCATGAGTCTAAAATATATATGAAGTCTCTATATTTGCTATATCAAAGAATTTGTCTTTTTTTTTTTTTTTTCATTATTGTTGGCAAGATGCTTTGATACGGAGCATATAGGATGTTATAAGAGTGTTTAGGAAAACACTAAAAACATTGACCTGAAAAAGTTAAGCACAACGAGTCATCTTCATATTCTTGTACTTTGGGAATGATATTATTTTTTGTCAATCTAAAATAATAAAATTTTAACAATATTTTACAAAAGAATTCTTATTTTATGCAAAGTTTTGATATAATTAAATTCCATCTATCGAAGTTTCATGAACGGGAACAAAACTATGTTTTTCTTGGAAAAGCCTTAAAGAAGATTACATATATATATCCATATATGTATGTATGTATGGTTTCATCCAATCATCCTGTAATATGTATATGTATATAAAAGAAATATGATAAAAAGATTTGATAGCAACATGCACAACAAATATGTAAAAATCTATAAATACGTGATTGCGTTAAAAAGTTATCTATGTTAAAATTGTTCTAGATTTTATCAAACAACTAATCCAGGTATTTGCTCAACAATATAGAAAGTAACTAGGTTTTGTTGAAATTTCTTTTTTCAACAAAATTAACTTTTACGGAAGTAAAATCTTAAAAAGAGAAAAAAAATCATGCCTTTAGTATACATGGGATATCCACAATAAACTAGCACGAAACGTGTGATATGCTCAATTATGGCAACTTAATCCTATGTAGGAATAGAAAAACTAACAAAATAGGAATAGAAAAACTAACAAAACAAAGAAAGTAAAAAAATTGGGAACTACCAATTTAAACTGCAAGTGAATAATTAAAGGCAATTATGTTCTTTAATGAAAATGGGGTGAAGTGAGTCACACAAGAAGTGAAAATAGTGGCGCCCATTATTTTTTAGTGCTTAATATTCGGAAACTTAAATTAAATTTAGAAAAATTTCAAATAAGGGCATAAAGTGGACTTTATTTCAAATAAGTACCTAAAGTGGTTATATTAGTTTTAAAGAAAGATATGAAGTGGTTATGATTGCTTTAAATAAGAGCCTAACCTTATTGGTGACAAAAAATTTCAACTGATTAGAGATATTTTTGTCCAAATGCAATTTAAAATTAAATTATATAAGTTTAATTCTTTTTTAAAAAAAAAGGAAAAATATGAGCAGGAGGGCTCTCTCCCTCCCACCCTCCCTCGTGTGCTTGTGGTTGCTACCCCATCACTAGTGAGGCAGTGGTGATGGCTGGAAATCGGGTGAGGGCCAATGATGGGGCGATGGCTACAGGTGGGATGGCCCTTCCACCAGTATTTTTCCTTTTAGGTTTTAAGTTTAATTTTTTATGAAATTAAAAAATAAAAAATATAAAATATAATTTTTTTGAAAACTTAAGAAGAAAAAATTGTCCTTACTAGTCAGGCTTTTCTTTGAGACTGATATATTCTTATTTGAAACAAGATTCACTTCAAATATTTATTTGAAAAAATGAATGTATTTCGGGCTTTTATTTATAGCGATATCCACTTTAAATTTTTATTTGAGAAAATGAGAGTACTTGATGCCACTATTTGGAATTTTCCCTTTAAGTTTTATCAAACTATGGTGAATTTTTTACTCAATTAAATCTCTTTGGCTTCATTTGCCGATCAAGATAAAATTTTGGATATGTTTATCCTATTATGTGTTTAGTATATACTTAAGATATGATAAAGTCGGATGTAAATGTGATGTATACCGAATAAAATTATTTCATAAGGGGTGGAATAAATATGGATATGATTTCCGATATCTATAATAGGAAAGTTTTGTTCTCAAATAACAAACTTATTAAATTAACAAGTTTTTAATTATATTTCAATATAAATAATATTTGAATTCTTCTTACCAAAAAAAAATAATATTTGGATTCTAATATAAGAAATTCAAAAAAAAAAAAATAAAATTCATATTTTTAATTTAATATTATTTTTAATTATATATTTGAGTTTAATTCTCTCTTATAATATAATTACATATCTAAATATATATTTATTACATATTTGAGGTGTTTTAGTATTTTAGGTATATTGTCTATTTAATAAAATTTTATTAGAGAATAATGAAGGGGAACAAATAAATAAACATAAATTAATTAAAAAAGGAGAGGAAAATAAAATAAAAGAGCAAATAAAATGATAAAAATGTCACAAGAGATTTTTACTAGCTTCATATGTAAAATTTGTATTTCATTTATATTGATATATCATTTATACAAAACAATATTTATAATATGATCTTAATATGTCATACTTTATTACTGTAATTACTTGGATACTTGTATAAGATATAGCAAAATTTCCCGAGTTTTTATATTTTTTTGTTTAATCCTATTTTGATTAGAAATCTAAACGATTAAAAGTAGCTTTTAAATTAGGCTCCAGAAAAAAAAAAAAGAGGTAAATTTTAAGTTAATTTCATTTAACATTGTCAAATAAACTGTATCGATAAATTCTCAATTTTAGGGTGTGTTTGTTTCCATAAAAAATAATTTTCGAGAAAACGTTTTCTTTATTTTATAGTGTTTGAGTCATTTAGGAAATTAAGTGAACGGAAAATATTTTCTTTTCAAAGCTTAAATTCAGCAAAACAATTACCCATTTGAAAGAATCGGAAACGTTTTTAAAATGTTTTAAGGTCCTTACTTAATGAAAAATTTATTATTAAAAAATATTTCTAATTAAAAATTTTGAATTTGTTATTATTACATCTGTTCTTTTCTTTCTTTGCCTGTGAACACGTAAATCCTAACTCCTCCTCTCTTCTCACCTTCTCCTTCGCCCCCTCCCTTTCGTCACCTCCGCCGCCTCCAACCCTAACCCCTCCTGCGCTCCCGTTGGCTTCGCTCCCTCCTCTTCCTCTTCGTCGGTGCAGAACGTCTTCTGCACCTTCATTCTCCACTGGATTCGGCTCCCCGCCGGCGACTTCGGCGCCGATGCTCTTCAGTGTGCTGTCGTCGGTCGCGTCCGGAGGATCGTCGCCCTTCGGAATGGCTCAGCCTGCCGCGAGCTCTGGTCCGTCGCCGTTCGCGTCGAGTTCCCCTTCGCCATTGTTTGCCTCGTTGGGGAGCTCTGTTGCTTCTCTGTTCGGTGCGCCTGCGCCTTCTTCCAGTGCGAGCCCAGGTTCGTCCTTGTTTGCGACGCGTGCGCCTGCGCCTCGGGCATGGTCAAGGCTCGCCGGCTTGTGCCTGTGCTTGGAGCTCGGCCGAGCTTCGGTGGACGGAATCGCTGCAGAGGGAGGTGAGGTCGTCGAAGATGGCGGTGATGGCGGTGGACAGGAGGAAGGGGCGATGGGTTAGGTGGAGAGGCTGCTAAGAGGGAAGGGAAAAAAGAAAAAGAAATAAAAATTTATTTATAAATTTGATTTTTTAATCTGAGAGAAAGTATTTTTCAATGAGGTCCAAAAAGGAAATAACGTTTTTGATATATACCAAAGAAAGAAAACTAATTGTATTCCTGAAAAGAAAAAGAAAAGTATTTTTCAAGAAAATATTTTCCTTAATTACAGAGTTTTCAATGAAACAAATACGTTTTTAATTTTTTAAGTCAGGTCGGGGCCACTTTTCATAACAAGTAACTAGATTATAAGTTTTATCAAACGTTGGTGGATTTTTTTTTCACTTAATCAATTCTCTTTTAAGTTAATTTTATTTAAGCTTATCAAACAAACGGTATCGTTTAATCCTCAACTTATAAATTTCGAGCGTATAAACCTATCAGTTGCTGTTACAGGCGGCAAGGACGGACCGCGTTCGCGGCAAACGACCGCTTCCATGGCTTCGGAGGAAGACATCCTGGAAAACAACAGCGTCGAAGATGTCGCCTGGCTCTGTTCGCTGTCGGAATCGGAGCTCGTGTGCTGTTTTTCCCGTTTCCCAGATTTTCTTGTTTTCGTTTCGTCTCGTTCGCGAGAATTTTTGACGAGGGTTGTTTCTGCAGGATCTGCTGATGGGTTTGAAGACGCTGGCGCTTCAGCGAGCGAGAGGGATCGGCCGGGAGCATCTCGCCGAGAAGTTCGATCTGAAGATGCTCCGATCCATGGGTACGTTACGTCCCCTGTTTCTCCTCTGTTTTAAGTGAACTGGGTTTTGTGATGAGCTATTTGGGGGTACGGATATCTTCCTCTGCCACGGAAAGAAGGAATTTTTTGTCCCTTTGCATTGATTTTCGGGAATTTTTCTCGGCCGTGTTGTTTCGTCTTTGCTAGCTAGGGAATTGACTGGCCATATGATGAATGAATTATTTTTGGGCTGAAGTGCGAATGTTACGTCATGCTTTTCTCCCATGATCTGATGGAATTGAATCCGGGTTAACTTTGGCTGAATGTTGTTGTGATGGCCATAGTTGATGATGTGAATGCGCTGTGTTAAGGTCTCCGAATATGGTTCCTGAGCATCCAAACTAATGTCCATCTGTATTTTTGGTTCAAGGAAACAATGACAAACACGTTGTCTGCACGAGCTTCTTTAGAATGTCCTGTTGTTTCACGAGAAGTTCCTCATCCTTTATGCGCTTGTGTTGTGGTGTTTTAAGGTTGTTGGGTGCAGCTCTGTAACTGTACTAGTAGTTCCTGGAAAGATAACCACATTTTGTAGCCTTCTGTCGTTCTCTAGTATTGGATTTTCTCCTTGCTTCATATCAAGTCAAAAGCTTACTTGAAGAAGTTTCAAAATGTTTATTCAAAGTGAGGGACTGACTGTCTATTCAATGATTTGTTGATTCTGGGTTCTTGAGTTTCCCAATCTGTCAGCAATGTTTTTCCTATTGTCACGTTCCCAATCCGTCAGCAATATTGATAGATCTTAGCTTTAGTACGATCTATAGATAGGGAGTTAGGTAGGGATATCATTGATTGACAAAGTTCATGTCTTGATCATTTATACGTTGGAGATTCATGCACCTATTCTTGTGAATATTGTTTCTTATTTTCTCATACATCGGCAGTTAGTTTTGGGTCTCCCTCAAACCACACGCTGTCTTTGCTTTCATATATATGGGCTACTGTAGGTGCTTATGAGTTGTGGATAGATGTTGGTTCTAAGTAAAAGTCACTAATATGCATGTTAGAACTGCAAATGAGATGCAAAATTGTGCTGAGCAAATTTGAGTAAGGATTGATTTTTCTTTTTTTTTTGGTAAGTGTAAGGATTGATTTTTCATCCTTCTGCACTTTTCAAATTTGTGCTCCTCATAGATTTGGGTAGGCACCATTATGTAGGTGCTTATTCCGCATGCTATGCCCTTCTCCTTTGTTCTTTAATTGCTAGAGACATTAAAGTTTACTTAGATATAGTAGCTGTAGTTGAAGAAGCAAATGGAACAAAAACAGGGCTAAAATAGTCATTGAAGATGGAACAGAGAAAGGTTATTCTTAGGGTTTATAAAAATGAATGATGTCTGTAGAATGAGGAAAACTCATGACAAAGTTGCTAAAGACCTATTTATACTCCCTTGATCTAACATACTTACTTTTAATCTATACTATCGGAGCTCTTTAAAAGTCACATGACTGGCGCATGAGTGTTTGTTACCCTAATAACATATTATGTTCCTGCATCCGGTGCTCTCTGACATCACATATATGTTGCTGTTGTTGGCCTTGACTTAATCGGGTCGTTCATATGTATCCGTTCTTGCAGTCTTCAATAAGTTTTATAGCTCATATGCATGAAAGTTTGGTTTAAAACATGCATTCGGACCTAGTTTTTTTATTTTTATATTTTGGGGGCTTGATAGGGATGATTTTGATGGAGCATCTCAAAGCGAAGGTTAAGGATTTGGAAGGAATCCCTGGTTTGGCTGGGTCTGCCTCACATCTAGATGCATCCAATCTATTGAAGTCGAGTCTTGAGAATGTTATGACACTTGAGGACATAAAGGCATGTCTAGATACTCATTTGAAGAGAGGACCGTTAAAGAGGTAGGTCATTCTTTTATGAATACATACTAAGTCCTGTAAGTTAAGCTTCATTTCATCTATAATTAGTACTGGATCAACCTATTGTGAATGATCAGCGTTATTGTTACTTTGCAATGTCCTATTATTTTTTTGAATACTTTGCATTTTTTCTTGGCTGCTGCTTTAGGGTTGTGAAAGTATGTGTTATTGTGCCTTAGGGAAGCACTAAAATTAAGTTGATGAGGATACTGTGATTGAGGTATTCTGTATGTTAGCGGTTTCATGTGAAAGTATAAGCTTTTCTTTGCTTTATAATTGTAACAAATAATTTGATGATGGTATCTGTATGCTACATTCTGAGTTGTTCAAGCCACATAACAAAATGCACAAAGCTGTAGAATGACATCAGATTTCTTTTGCTCTTTCTGGATTCTCATACCTGTTTTTTTCAGTTTAATTTGTTCTCAAGATTGTCAATGGAGTATGCTTTATTCAGGGGGCTTTGTCAAACACGGTAGAGCTTAAAAATGACCTAGAATTAAATGTTGAAGTAAAGATGGCAGCTCTTACAATGAGTTAGCTGCCATACATCACCCATCGCTGCACTTGGAAGGAACTTGACAATACCTGAGAATGAAACCAGTTAGTTATTTGGCAACTTGAAGGAGAAGCTGCTCAGTTGGACTTCTGTTATGAAGAAAGCAACTGAGGTGCAATATTTCCCTTGATGCTCAACAACATATTACCCTTGTTATTGGGGAGACAATGTTGTCTCTTATGGACTGATTCTCCACAATTATGTGGTTTTAGTTGCGTTTACTTTCCTACTAATCCAGTGGTGAGTTCTGGAAATTGATTGGCTTTGAAGTGGGTCAAAATTGGAATAGAAGGAGATGGATCTGGATTATGGTGGTGAAAGTATGGCTGGCACTATTTTTTGTTGCTACAAGAGATGTGACATTGTATTCAAATTTGACTTCCCACATCGGCTCTCTGTTATTTGGAAGAGCAATATTCCACCGGAAAGAAAAAGAATGATCTGATTGAAAGATCACGAAGTAGATCGATTTGATTGACAATAGCCAAATAAGGTATATGACAAGCAGTTAAAAGGGAAATATAGATTCTCATATGCCATCATGTAACTCATTGAAATAATTTTCTCACTAGCAATATTAATCGTTGTGATTTTTTAACTTCCAAGTGGAGTATTGTTCATGCTAAAATTTAAACTTAACTTTTAAAGTAACAGGAGTTTTTCTATTGTATTAGTAAAAGAGGGTTTTTTTTTTTATAACAATTACGTTTATTCAATTCTGACGCTTCTATTGCAAATTAAGATTTTTTCTAGAACCTGTTGGATCCACCAATGGAAAGAAAGTAAATTTGACGAGGGGAATATGCAGAAAAGAAAACCTTCTCTTGATATCCAGTAGCTACATTATTCATGCATGCCAACATGTTGAATTGCTATTAAATCACTTGTGAGTTGAGAGTTGTCATCCCAAACTCCTACTTTTGTGGTTTGTTGGTGTCAGCATGCCATATTCACAAACTATTGATATTGGAAGTTTATACTTTCTCTATTTGTTGATGCAAGGCAACATGAAGAAGCAACGCCAAAGCAGAAAAGGCAGGATGATGAAATGTAGAAGTTTATGAGACCTCATTGATTCGAAGGGACAACTAGAAGATTTTGCAAGCAGTAGATGCTTCCTCTGTTGCTTGTATGGTTCTGGCATGCTCATAAAGACTCACATTCTGCTAGCTCTTTTCCCTACTTCTTTGCCAATTCTCTCTAATCAATTTGCCTCTCTGTATCGCTTTCAGGGCTGGTAAGATACACAACAAATCAGCAAATCTCAGTTGTCATTTGCTCTCCTCATTTCAGAAACTATGCGGAAAAGAAACTACTGCAGGCGATTCTCTCTAGCATATACATTGTCACAACTGTAATATATATGTGACATTAATTAATTGAGGTTCCTTTTTGCCATGGACAAAGCAGTGTTGAAATTACCATGAGTCGGTGTACTTATTAATTAATTCACGCTTGCCAAGCCTGTTGTAGTTTCTCCTTGCTGAGATCTCTGAGTGAGGTCAAGCTGTGACATTTGAAGAGGTTTCAGGCATTTCCATAAAAATCTGGATGTCATCTGGCAGAGGTCATCTCTTTATAAATATTTGTGTTAGCATATGCTTCTTTGCATCTTTGTATGCCTCTCTGGTGGTGGTTTGACTTTCAATCATGATAGGACTTCCATTGTGGGGATACTCACTTATACTCACTGACAAGTGAACAGATGCGCACGCACACTCATGAATCAGACGCTCAGCGGTATTTCCTCTCTGGGCCGTGCAGCTATTCCCCTAGTCATCACATCCCTACATTGTTTTTGTTCTTCTGATTGCTGTTTCATTGCTATATTATGAACGAGTCTATGACTGTTGAAAAAAATTTCATGGACATGCATCCTTTGCTCACTCATTTGAACGTGTGTTATCCAAGGCATGGGGACGATGGAAAATATATATGGTTTTTAGTAGCTTTACTCTGATTTGTGAGTTAGTCTTATTTGTAAAAGTGTAATCTTTTAATGGATTTATATTGTCAATAGCTGGTTTTCTGGTCAGAGTCTAGGTGAAGCGATTCAACGGGTATATAGTTAATCAGACGGTATCAAATAGTTATCATTTGCATACTTATTTGGGGGATTCGGCTAGAAAATGGACCATGCAATTAGCCCCAAAAAAGCATATCAAAGAGTATATGTCTTTTAATGGATTTAGGTTATCAATAGCTGGTTTTCTGGTCAGAGTCTAGGTGAAGCGATTCAACGGGTATATAGTTAATCAGACGGTATCGAATAGTTATCATTTGCGTACTTATTTGGGGGATTCGGCTTGACAATGGACCATGCAATTAGCACCAAAAAAGCATATCAAAGAGTATAAAAACTTAGTGCCATCGAGAACAATCTAGAGTTTGAGACATATAGAGTGCCAAAACTTGGCACGGAGGGATAGTTAAGTGTTAAAACTTTGAAAATGTATACTTAAGTATCAAAATCGGAGTAAAATTGATTACTTAAGTGCCACTTCACCAAAATCGATAAATTGTTGACGAAGCAATTTTCCAGCGAGGTGAGTATAAAACAATGTCATTTTGCACGCTAACGTGGCGAGAAAAATGCAAAACGATGTCATTTTGTGTCGATGTGTAAATAATTAATATAAAAATTCATTAAATTAAATTTAAACTTAAATTTATTTAAAATATTCTAAAAATAAAAAAATTTAAAATTTTTTAAAAGAAGGGTGGGTGGGGGCCGAAGGAGGCGCCTGAGAGCTAAGCTCTTGCTGTCATTGCCTCCCCGTCGTCGCTGGAAAGGGTCGACGACGGAGAGAGGAGGGTTGGCCGAGGTGGTCGGCCCTTGGCCGATCGGCGGCGAGGGTCGTGAGCCCTTGTTAGATCTGGGTGAGGGCCTAAGCCCTCGCCGCCTCCCCGTCGTTGTTGGGAAAGGTCGGTGATGGTGGGGAGGCGGCGAGGGCTCGTGGCCCTCACCGCCGGGCAGGGGGTCGACCACCTCGGCCGACCCTTCCCCCTCCGTCACCGACCCTTTCCGACGGCGACAGTGAGGGCTCAGCCCTCGGCCGTCTCCTTCGCCCCTCCCTTTTTAAATTTTAAGTTTTTTTAATAATATTTTAAATAAATTTAAGTTTAAATTTAATTAAATTAATTTTATATTAATTATTTACACATTTTTATTTTTTAGAATATTTTATCTAGTAGTTTAATTTTTATTTTGCAAACAACATTGTTTCGGGTGACTTTGAACCAAGTCAGCTCTTTAGCGAGCCACGTAGGCAAGCAAAAATAATAAAATATTGTCACCTAGATTTTCGGCGGGTTCGCTGATGTGACACTTAAGTGTCCCACTTTTTAAAGAAAGTGGCAGTTAAGTGTACATTTTCAAAATTTTGGTACTTTGTGTCTCCTCGTGCCAAGTTTTGGCACTTGGATTGTTCTTCTGCCGAACAATCTGTGACAACATGGGAGTGGACTCATAGACCCTGGGGTTTGCGACGTTGTGATCTCACATATCATGAAGTTAACACATGCTGACCGAGGAAGCTGGATCGAAATGTTTGGGATGTATTGCAGTATCTTGGTATCGAAATACAGGGAAAAGAGAAGGGGATGGTTCTCTGGTGATTGCTTCTATTTAAAATGTTCTGATTCTACGATCTTTTGTAAAATCAGGACTTACACTTCAAGAAAGGAACAAATTGAGTAGCTATCTTTTGACAATTAGTAGATCCCATACCTTGTATGAGGTAGTCAAGTGTTGGAGAATCTTGTAGGTACGTGATATAGACTATAGTAAGTATCATGGTAATTTTCCCCATTGTCTCCAAATTAGTTTGCTAACTCAATGACTTGGGTTTAAATTTCGTGATTCATTTTGATTTAAGTACATGGGGCTTAATTAAAACTCGGTCCTGCTTATGCCTCGCTAGATGAACTGAAAATTTACTGTATTGGATTTCATCTGAACCTCCTAAAATTTGTCCTAGTACTTAAGTATCTAATTTATGTGCAGATTAGGCACACGATAGAGGTTCTATTCTCCGCACCACTGAGGCCATCCATCATGACTTAGTAGTTGAGGATCCAACTTATGCGTACGTGGATTAGGCGTTTGACAATACAGGTTTGATTCCCTTACATCGTCAAGTGCAAATAATATCATGTTTCTCGGCCATCCATTAGAGCTTATGCCGATTAGAAAATGATTCGTCGGGATTCCTTTTTGGGAGAGGGGGACGGAGGGAGTGAGTTACTGGTGTCTATTGTTTTGGTGGGTTACCAAATAGTTAACGGGGGCGAGATTTGCCAATAACCTTGATTTTTTTTTAATCAATAGTGGTGGCTGGTATTATGATGTAGAGAAACAAGGGGAGAAAATTGTACATGGTGATTTTTTTTTCCGTCTTGTGTAGTTAATAGGTATATATAGACACTTGTCAAGTTAAGTTAAAGATACCAAAGTAGGAAAGAGTAAGGTGTCATAACCGAACTGGAAAATTGAATCAAAATCGAATTGAACTAAACCGAACTGAATTTTCATGCATTTTTGGTTTGGTTTAGATTTCGGTTAAATAATGAAAAGTCACTTTTTATTATTATTTAAATTCCGGTATGGATTGTTTTATTTTGGTTCGATGACAAAATCCAATTGAAAGTTGTCCCTCTTCTTAATATTACTATTTACATGATCTCTCTCATTTTTCACTGTATCTCTTTTTAATATTTTAAAAAAGAAAACCAAAAAGCTGATCCAATCCGAACCAACTCTTAGGTTTGGGCACAATTTGGCTCAAAGTTAATACACACACCTAAATAGTTTGGATTTGGATTTTTAGAAATTCAAATCGAATTGAACCGTTGACACCCTAGAAAAAGGGGATAGGAGATGGGATCAAGCCATCCATGGTATTGAAACCCTCAACTTGATTTAATTGAATGAGTACAGCGCCGCTCCCCCGGGGGGAGAGAGAGAGGGGGAGACCTTGAAAACTTTGCACAAGTGGGGCCCATCACCTTCTCGATGGACATGGACATCGCCCCCAGCGGCCAACTCGCCGACACCTACGACGTCGGGAACTCACCACCCCCGTCTATGCCACTCGTGCCGAGCTCAAGCCGATCCTCTTTGAGGGCTGGATGGCCATGGACATCGCCCCTGACTACCAACTCTTTGAACACTTGAAGGATGAATGCTTAAAATGTTGGTGAATGCTTGGAACGTTCATCATGGGAGGATGGATGGATGAATGCCTGGAATGTTGGTGAATGCTTGGAACGTTCATCATGTTGGTGAATGCTTGGAACGTTCATCTTGGGAGGATGGACGGGTGAATGCCTGGAATGTTGGTGAATGCTTGGAACGTTCATCTTGGGAGGATGGACGGATGAATGTTTGGAATGTGGGTGAATGCTTGAAACGTTCATCTTGGGAGGATGGACGCTTCGAGGATGAACGCAGGAACTTTCCCCTCAGCAAAATTCGATGCGAGGAAGGTTTCTTTTATAAGCGCACTTTCAACTTCAGACGCGGCTTCTAAATCTTGGGCCCCGCTAGGCCCAGTTCACTATTTACGGGGCTCTGGATCCCACTTTGAATGCTCAAACACTAGAGTTAGACCAGGAATAATCAATCAACCATTGGCCTGAACAATACTCTCTCCAACTTTTCTAGGTTCCAAGGTTTGCATGATAAGTTTCAGGTTCCAAAAAATAAGGAACCTATTATAGTGGGTAGGTTCTAATTTCCAAGTGGAACCCATACAAAATTTGGATGGAATCTACTTTATCGCTTGCTTCAATATCAGTTTTATGTTCTATCCAAATTCAACATGTATTATTAATTGAACGATTGCAGTATATTAACACTTTTAATAATCACCACTTGCCCTAACTTATATTTAGATACACGAATACTATAGAATATTAACAAAATAAAAGCTTTAGTCATAAAATAAAAACTCAGCCTAGTGGTTCTAGACTATATACTCATTATTGGATGTCATTAAATATCGTAAAATTACACAAAGAAATAAACTAAGAAGAACACAAAAACTTATTTCAGGATCCAAGTTCCATATTCTACCTACCTAGAACCTAAAACCTACCCATCGAAATATGTTCTCAATTTTTTAAATCCATAACTTGCTTGCATGCCTTGAAATTTGGAATTGGATAGGTTCCCACCGGTCCGGTTCTTCAATTTCAAGTTCTATCTTAAAATCATGCTCACCCCTAATTCTCATAACAACTTGTCTATTTTTCATCCCACCTATCTCAAAAGCTTACTTTCTTCGTAAATTTTTCATTTTTTAAATTCACGAGTCTAAAACTATATATTAAGGGCCTACATGTTTGTGTTCATTTTTTTTGTTTATGAACAAAAATTCTGTTTTTTTGTTTCCGGGAATAAAAAAAGAACAGAAACGTGTTTGTTTGCGTTTTTGTTCCAAATCTGTTTTTTTTTTTTTGTTATCGGGAACACATTTGGAATAGAAACAAGAAAAAAAAAATTGTTTCTTGTTTCTGGAACAATTTTTAAGAACAAATTTTCTCTCTCCTATTTTTTTTCTTCTTCTTTTCTTCTTTTTTTCTTTGGCCGGTCGCCGACCTCGGCCATGATCGACGACTGGTTGTTGAGGGCCGGCAACGCCATTGAGGGCCGACGACCTCGCCGGAGCATTGCCGACGGGCGAGGCTCGGCCTCGCCGAGCCACCGCCATACGACCGGTGGTGGGCGAGCTCGGCCTCGCCGGATTTAGGTGAGACAGAGCTTGCCCAACCAAGGCGAGGCCGCCGGCCCTCGTTGGCGGTCGCTGGCCATAGCCGAGGCCGGTGACCAACCGAAGAAGAAAAAAAAAAAGAAAGAAAAAAAAAAAAAAGAAAGAAAAAAAGGAAAAATTAAATAAAAATATTAAAAAATTAAAAGAAACAAAAAAGAACACAAATTTACCAAATGTGTTTAAGTTATTTTTTATTCTCGAACAAATTTACCAAATGCGTTTTTTTGGTCAAAAATTTTTCCCCATAACAAAAATAGTTTTTCTATTTTTGTTCTCTAGAACAATTTTTGAACAGAAACACAAACAAACGTACCATAAGTCTCCATATTTGCTATATTGAAGAATTTGTCTTTTTTTTCATCACTATTGGTGAGATGCTTTGACACAGACCATGTAAGATGTTATAAGAGTATTTAGAAAAGCACTAAAAAAATTGACATAAAAAAGTTAAGCACAATGAGTCATCTTTATATTGTTTGTAAACACTTCGGGAATAATATTATTTTCTATCAATCTAAAATAATAAAGTTTCAACAATATTTTACAAAAAATTCTTATTTTATGCAAAGCTTAGATATAATTAGATTCCATCTATTGAAGTTTCTTGGACGGGAACATAACTATGATTTTTCTTGGAAAAGCTTTGAAGAAGTTTTTTTTTTTTTTTAAATGGTTTCACCCAATCATCCTGTAACATGAATATGTAATAAAAAAGATTTGATGGCGATGTGCACAAATATGTTTGTCTATAAATACGTGATTGCATTAAAAAGTTATTCATGTTAATTTTTTTTTTTTCTAGATTTTACTGGATAGCTAATCTATGTATCCGCTCAGCAATGTAGAAATCAACAAGGTTTCATCGAAATTTTTATGGACAAAACTAATTTTATGGAAGTAAAATCTTTAAAAAAAAATCACGCCTTTAATATATATGGAATATCCTCAATAAACAAGCATATAACATGTAATATTCTTAGTTATAGCAACTCAATCCTATTAGGAATAGAAAAACTAACAAAAGGAAGAAAGCAAATAAATTGGGAGCTGCCACTTTAAATTGCAATTGAATAATTAAAGGCAACTTTGTCTCTTTAATGAAAATGGGGTGAATTTAGCCACACAAGGGGTGAAATAGCGGCACCCACTTAAAATTCAGAAACTTAAATTTTAGGGATAATACCCTAAAAAACCCAAAACTGGTACACTTGTGACAAATTTACCCGAAATTATTTTTTTGATCACCAAAAACCCCAAACTGGTATACTTTTGACAAATTTATCCTAAACTGGTACACTTGTGACAAATTTACCCTATGTTAATTTTCATTAAATTTTATTCTCAAATTATTAAGTTAAATGACATGTGACAGTTAACCAAGATATACCAATTTAGGATTTTACGTTCCGTTTGTCACAATTTACAATTTTTATGATTTTTTTGTGGTATTAATCTAATTTAGCATAGGGTACATTTGTCACAAATTTACCGTTTAGGGTTTTTTGCAGTCAAATAAATTAGTTTGGGGTAAATTTGTCATAAATGTATCGGTTTAGGATTTTTTATAATCGGTCGGGGTAAATTTGTCACAAGTTTACCATTTTGGGGGTTTTTCATGGTAAAAAAAATAGTTTGGGGTAAATTTCTCACAAGTATACCAGTTTGGGGTTTTTTAAGGTATTAACCATAAATTTTAAGTATAGAAAAATTTCAAATAAGAGCTTGAAGTGCTTTCATTTTCTTAAATAAAAGCTAAAATGAATCTTGTTTTAAATAAGGGCATGAAGTGGCCATATCAATTTTAAAGAAGTATCTAAAGTGGTAAAAGTTATTTCAAATAAGGGTATAATCTCATTAGCCAACAAAAATTCGATCGATTGAAAGTTATCTTAGTTTATAATCTACGAGAGATTTAAGCAATCGTTTGATTTTTGTGTCGGTCTTTTTTAAGTATCATTTGTCCGTTGTTTGGAAATTTAAAAGCATTCCTGAAAAATTCCAAATCTGGAAATATCTTTATCTTTTGGTAGATAGTTGTAGGAATTTTTGCATTATGTATTTTCATTATTTGACAAAAAAGTATTACTTATTTTTATCAATAATTTATATTATTTAGATGATTTCGGAATACAATGATTTTTACAAAAAAAATAAAATTATTTGGAAGATATTTGATATGTCAATTTTTGCATACACGTAACGCGTGTAAACGGGTTACTATATACTAATCTAATAAAATAGTTTAGTAAAATGTTGCATTATCACTAAAAACTTTTGGCCGGCCAGCATAAATTTAAGATTTTAAAATAATAAAAAATCAAAACTTATTATTTCAGACACATTACATGCACGGCCGGCCTTCCACCGTTGCAAAGCGCTCGCGAAAAGTCAACGGACGACCATGTCCTCATCCTCCCCCTCCTACCTGTCATCGAGGCCCTCCGCGGCTCACCGGAGGACCCAGCCTCCGAAAGCCGTTGCTGCCGCCGCCCTCCACTGTGATGCCGCCATGGATCCCGCCCCGACCCCACTTTCCCTTCTCCGGTTCGTGGCCTTTGGGGTCATCGTTTTTCTTGGAATCCTCTAGTTCTTGCCTAGCAACGCACGTTCGACACCCCGCTGATCCTCACAGAAATTGGATTCCCATCAAAAGCTTCACAAACGAATCTTACTCTTTTTTTTTTTTTTTTTTTTTTTTTTTGGTAAAAGGTAATAATATATTGAGCTTTAACCAATAATATACACAAGATTCGGCTCCACAAAACTTGAACTCAAGAAGACAAAAAGTTAACTTGAGTGGAAGGGAGCTTAATGCAAAAAGCCGCTAACAAAAAGGGCGGCGAACAAGGAAAAGGCAGGCAAAATCTACACTACCAAGCAACAACAAAAGAACAGAAACCCGAGGTAGAAGCGTTAGCTGACGTCAAACCGCATCCAATCCAAAGATTGGAAGATGGCAGTGAAGAGAACAGGTTCAACACCCGACAAGAAACTTTATCGCCCATCGAAGGTTCTCAGACCAGGTCCCATTGCGCCAATGGAGATTACGTCTAGCTGCCCAGAAATAAGCAAAGTAGGGCCTATGTTGCGATAAAGCAAGCGATCGAACAATAATATAGACAAAAGAATAAAATAAATCGGACACCAGATTTATGTGGTTCAGTCGTAAAAACCTACATCCACGAGAGAAGTAGCAACGAATTTCACTATAGATCAAGCGATAAAAGGAGATTACACACTCAAGTCACTTAAACACTCTCTCAGTGTTTCCCAAGCTCCAATTACACCAAATAATGCACATAATGTTTAGCCCCGAAATTTCTCGAAAATAATCTCTCAATCTTACAAAGGAATTACATGCAAATCTTACCTTAAGATTTAATCGACTACAAACACTAATTCTTCTCGGATGTAATTGCATGAACGAAAAACAACAAGCCCACTTTCAAGCACTCGATATTTGGTGCTTCAAGATTGCTTGCATCAACAACTGCGGAACACCGAGCACTCACGCGGTGCTTCAATTGTTCTCGTCTTCAGCCAACGAAAACAACCCACAAATCTTGTATGTGCACCGCCTCGGTCAAAAGGAGAAAGTCCCAAGCCAAGTCAAATTAGGAAGTCCAACTTCCTTTAATCTTATATTCCCTTTTCCGTTTTTATTTATTTATTTGTTTCCTCTCTTAGTACTACTATCACCCACACGTGTTCTAGATTTTCCTTTATTTTCATCTACTAAAGCAGCAGATACATGTTCGTCAAGTTCTCTTCTACAAATGTCCTCGCTCAAAATCAAATCTCAAACCCCATCAAATGTAAAACTTATTGACCCAGAGGAATTACTAATAGTAGTAACAGTAGTATTCCAACTATCAGGCAATGCAGATAACAGAATCAAAGCACGTACCTTATCTTCAAAGTCAATCTCAACTGAACTCAATTGACTAACAATCACATTGAGTTCATTGATATGATTTGCAACTAATGCACCTTCGCTCATCTTCAAATTAAACAGACGTCGCATTAAATAGACCTTGTTGATTGCAGAGAGCTTCTCGTATATATCCGACATGGCTTACATCAAATCGGCAGTGGTCTTCTCCTTTAGGATGTTAAACGCGACGTTATGAGCCAACGTTAGCCGAATAACACTCATAGCTCGTCTATCCAGCAAATCCCAATCAACTTGCTTCATCATCTCTGGTTTCTCCCCAGATAAGGGCAAGTGCAGTTTCATTTGATAAAGATAATCTTCAATCTGCATCTTTCAGAAACTAAAATCCTTCCCATCAAATTTGTCGATTCTCACTTTTACTTCTTCTGTCGCCATCAATTCGCTTCAACTTAGCCAAACCTAACTCTAATACAACTTGTTGTGATAAAGCGAGCGATCGAATAATAATATAGACAGAAGAAGAAAATAAATCGAATACCAAATTTACGTAGTTTAGTCGTAAAGACCTACGTCCATGGGGAGAGCGGCAACGAATTTCACTAGAGATCAAGTAATACAAGGAGATTACACACTCAAGTCATTCAAATACTCTCTCGGTGTTTCCTAAGCCCCAATTACACCCAATAACGCACACAATGTTTAGACCCGAAATTCCTTGAAAATAATAAAATAATCTCTCAATCTCATGAAGGAATTACACGCAAATTTTACCTCAAGATTTAATCGACTACAAATACTAATTCTTCTTAGATGTAATTGCACAAATGAAAAACAACAAGCCCACTCTCAAGCACTCGATATTTGGTGCTTCAAGATTGCTTGCATCAACAATTACGGAACACCAAGCACTCACGCAATGCTTCAATTGTTCTCATCTTCAGCCAACGAAAACAACCCACAAATCTTATACGTGCACCGCCTCGGTCAAAAGGAGAAAGTCCCAAGCCAAGTCAAATTAGGAAGTCCAACTTCCTTTAATCTTATATTGCCTTTTCCATTTTTTTTATATTTGTTTCCTCTCTTGGCTGAGGAAGTCGACGAGTGCATCTTTTATCCAAGTCAAAATTATGACTTTCCCTTTTTGATTTTCCCTTGCCAATCTCCGCTTGAATGATAGGAATATTTTCTTATCCGCAAGTTAACTAATTTATTTTCAAAATTCAGCAATTCGCTTCGGGCTTAAACTCGAGACATAATTAATAGCCTAAATCCACAACACAATGAAAGATAGAGAGGAATCCAGATTAGCACAGAACCGCCTAGCACACACACCCACAGCAGTGGAACCCAGAAGTAAGAGCTGTGCACGAGAGGGTTGAACCAGCGAAAACCTTAGCAAGCGACTAGCAAAGAGGGAATGCTTGGAGGGAAGGTGCAGTAGTGTTATACGACCAACACCTCCAAAGAAAACCCCACCCCTACGGTTGGAATCTCCTGAACGCACCCGAATCTTACTCTTTTTTCCCTGTAAAGCTCCTTTCTTTTTCTCTTTGAATGTATGCATGCTAAATCATATATATATATATATATATATATATATATATATATATATTTTTTTTTCTACTTAGAATGGACATTGCAACGTTTTTCTTACTTGCTCTGTTTTGATGTCGAGTCATAAACTGGTTTCGTTCAAACAGTGCCTGGCAAATTTATGACCTGTTTATGATTTGTCAGTGGCTGAATATGGTCTGTTGTTTTTTGGGATTTGTAGTGAATAGTTGGGTTGGATGCTTCCTTTTCCTTCTTGTTAACCTTGAGTTTGATTGGTCATTGCATTTTTCCTTACAATTTGATTACTGTCTATGAAGTGCTCGTTCTAATGTTCTAAATGTCAAAGAAGGGGCCAAAACGACAAGATAATGACTCCGGAGTTGCCAGTCATGACTAATCCACAATGCTCTTCTGAACCCAGGATATATGATCACTGAGGGCACGCACGACAACTTTTATATTTCTCTATTTCTCTATTTTTCTATTTTTCTATTCTCTGAACAGGTTTGAAACAGAAATCCGTTTGATAATGTAATTTCATTTTTTTTTTATTTCTGGAACAGATTTTTATTTCAGAAATAAATTTGGAGTAGAAATCATAAGTTAAAATTTTTAACTTTTCTATTTCTGAAACAAAAATGAGAAATCAAAATTTTCTTCATCGTTCACTCTCATCATCACCTGTTGCCCACCCGCTACCCGTGGGATGCTAAACGCCCGTTGCCAATTGCCAGCTACCCACCACTGGCCCCGGCCATCAGCCGTTTGCTACCGATCGCCGACCACTGAACGCCGGCAGTTAGCCATCAGACTCCAACCGCTTGTCACTGATTGTTGGCCGCTAGATGTTGGACGCCCATCGGTCGTTGGCCACTCATCGCCAACCATCGAACATTGGAGGCCCACTGCTAACCACCGAACGTCCCTCGCCGACCGCCCATTGGTCACCATCAGCCGTTGAACTTCAGTTGTTGGCCACCCTTCGCCAGTCGCCATCGGCTGCCGAACTTCGGCTTGGCCACCTGTTGCCGGCCACCAGACTTCAGCCATTGGCCACCCATTGCTGGCTGCCGGTCACTAACCTCTGGACGCTGGATGTCAGATGCTAGACGCCGGACTTTGGATGTTGGATGCCGGACATCGGACTCCAACCACCCGCCGTCGATCGCCAAACACCGGATGCCGATTGTCGTATGCCGGCCGTCGCCGCTCTTAGAAATAAAAATTTTATTCTCTTATCAAATGAATTTTTACTTTAGAAATAGAAATTTTGAATTTTTATCAAACTTGTTTCTTTGCTAAGAAACTTGTCCACGGAATAGAAATTGAGAAATCAATTTCTAGCCAGAAATTGATTTCTATTTCAGAAATTTTGTCATGCGCGCCTTGAATGTGCTAGACAAATAATGATATTGCATAACTTGTCAGTGGTAACAAGTAGAGTAATCATCACATTCATTATACATGATAAAATTCAATAGTAATTGATGTTCAACGTTGTATTTTTAGGAGAAATAGGAGTGTCGACACATGAATTTGGATGGGTGGTACTTCAGTCGTTCGTGCTCTAGTTTTTGCATAGCAGACTAATACAGGTGTATTGCATAGTTATTGCTTGAGATTACTCCTCTTTAAAGATGGTAGTGTCTGTTGCATCCTGTTTTATTCCATAGTTCAAACAAATTAAAGAAATTTCTTGAAACTGCTTTTTTATTACACCGACAAATTTAAAAGCAGTTACTTCACCAATGCAGTATTTGCTTTCATTTTCGTCGGGTTTTTTTTTTTTTTTTTATATTTAAATCAGAGACAATGGCCTGATTAGCAGAGTGGATTTTTGTAGTGCTGATGATTGTTTTTTCAAAGTCCCATTCCATTTGAACTGTTCAAATAAGGCTAACTGATCAGCTTGTGTAGTTGGGCAAGTCTGGGGCTTCCGGTAGGCAAAGCAGCGAAGTGGTAACATCAAACTCTCAAGAGGATGGAATGCTGCATGTTGTCTCTTGGATGGAGTGTCTGGACCTTCAGCTGCTTGCAGTCCTCGCCAATTCAACCTTGACTAGCTCAAGGTGTGCAGGGCTTAGTAGAAGTTGATGAGTAACCTGGCATCTCATAGGACATTCATGTATCCCATGAGCTGGCACCGGGGTCTTTTCTCTCTCAGTGCTTGCCTAAATCACTGAACATGCTACTTATACATGGCTCGACTAATTTACACCTCTCACCACACTACCACGCTTTTAGTTGTTCAAATATATTTAGAATAGCTACTAGATCTCTACTATCTGGTTTGAATAGTGCGATGCTGCTTTGTTACCCAATGTGACCAAAGGTCAATGACTTTCATGAAAATTCATTGACATGATTCTTTGTAGCTACTCAGCAGATGGCTTCCATTTTGGGTTTTGGAATGAAACCAGATCGCATGCAGATAATTTGTGACATCTAATCCCACTCTTGGTCTCTTAATCCAAGGAAGATTCAAGATATAACAAACTTGGCAAGTACAATGCCAGAAAGCAATCATATAGCATCTCATTCTTCCTTGTGATTTGTGACTTTGAATGCTGTTTTTGACCCTTAAAGCAAACAACAAATTCTTTTTTTGGCTGATTTTTGTTGAGTTGCTGTTCATTGAACTTCATCACATGCTTCTAAATTCTAATGTTTTGGGAAACTAAATTGCTCAGCATTTTGAACACTTTCTCCTAGTTAAACATACTGCTGATTCTCTTTGCGTAGGCAGTAAAGATCTTTGAACCTGCTAGTTGTTCGCACCCCTATATGAATTCTTGATATTCATACATATTTTATTGGCTACAGAAATCCAGATTTGATATACTTCCATTTTTTTTTTATTCCCGGTGGAAGTGAAGACAAGCGATCATTTTATAAGTTAAAGGTATTGTTTCCAAATTCACATCTAGAAATTCACGGGTAAGTCTTTCCTGATAGTTCGTTTTCACGTTTCAGCTTTTGGTAGCCTATATGCTAACGCTTTTTCCGTGATTGTAGGCAGGAGAAAATCCAGGAGCTAATTAGGAATGCCATGTTCCCTTTGGAGCCAAATTATGAGGAATTAGCACCGTTTGCAATACCAATGATTTTTCAGTCATTAACGAAGTTCGTATATTTCTCATCCGACCTGGTAGTGAAGGTTGGCGCGTTTAACCTCTGCTTGTTTCACTGGCTGCTACTTTTCCTCGCTTTTGATTGTAAGGTTTGGAGCTGTACACTCTATTGGTTTTACTGCATATATGGTGGACGTACTTTTGAATGTATATTATGAGTTGTTGTGATTATTTAGTTGCGGTGTGTGCATAATTAGCGATTTTTCATTTCAGGGAAGAGCTGAAGATCTGATATCTCGACTTGCAAAATCACGGCATTGCTGCAGCAGAGGACTGCTCGAAGAGATTAACTTACTATGTGAATCCAGAAGTCTTGGATGCCATTCAGAGATCGGATGCAAGGCCCTGGGTATCTGACACTCCGTACGAAAAGAATGCTTGCGTTCCCAATCTAAGTGTGCTCTCAATTGATGCAAGAAATTTGAGAAAAGACTTTCTTCGGGCGGTTTCATGGTGGACTACAGTAATAAATTGGAACAAAAGGTTTGCTTCGCTTCTCTTTTTTATTGACATGCCTATGGTGTTTAATTTCTGATGATTTAATAATGTATTTTCTTTTTATGTCCTTCTCATGGTCACCTAATTTGAGCATCTTCATCCCTCTTGAAAATCCATAATCAGGAACTCTTTTGCTCCTTACCTAGTCTTCATTTGGGACAATTTCAATGCATTGCTTATTAATTAATAGACTATTGGAGTCCCCGCTTGACTTGTCACTGATGACCATGAATTGTGCACAAATGTTCTTCGAATGGAAATTATATGTCATTGCTACTTCAAGAAAATACTGCTAAGTAGGAGTATTGATGGTCCTACGTTGGATCGGGGTTCAAAACGTTTAAGCTTAGTGTCACACTTTATATTATGCGTAATCGTATCCAGTTTGGCTCAACCAAATTGATCAACTAAGAGCACTGCCGGGCTTGATTAGAGCTTTGTTACTTTCTCTATACATTAGCATATCTCCTTTTATCCAATCAAGTTACATTTTGCAGCGGTACTGTTTTACATGTCCACGTGTTCTGATCTGTCGTGCATTTTGTTGATTTGCAGTGCTGGCGAGAACAACCCTGCCTTATTTTTAACACTCTACCACAAACATTCGAAGCTTTCCTCTTCTTGGTTGTCAGTAGGCCATGAAGCGTTACCCGAAAGCATAGCAAATAAGATGGTCATCCCTTATGATGGTCCCAAGAAACTTCGCTCGGCACTCGGAGCTGGAGCCTCTCTGCAGCCCGAAAGAGGTGATTTATGGAAACGGTACCTTCCTCCGAAGTCATCTCAAATGCTAGGACAGTAGATTTTCCCCAAAGAAATGTAGTTCAGGCCTATTGTCGAAAAGTTGGGTTTCTGTGCATAATTTTTTTAAGCACTACTTTTTTTTTTTCGAAATAAGCACATTGACGTGCCTCTGTCTATGCATAGTTTGGCTGATGTAAGTAAAAACTTAAGAAGATAATGATTGTTTTCCTACCCAGGGTGATTATACATGATTAAAAGGGTTGTGGTTCCTTCGAGTTTGCATTTCATAACTCTTTTTTTATTACTAACTAGAAGTCCCAATAAAGAGGTACTCGGGTTTCTCTGAGTAATTAACCAGGCTAGCTGTAGCTTCATCTCTCTTTCTAAGATGGCAAGGACAATGTCAAGGCTATTGGAATCAAAAGGCCTGATATGAATATCAGGGGACATGAGACAGAAACCAGACATGGAATCAAATTTTCAAACTCTTTGTACTTAATTTGAGCAAGAAAACTTAATTTGTACGATTGCACGATCAGTAAAAGTTCAAGCTTGTACAATGCCGTGGCCTCTGAAAAACTATTGGCAGAAGATTTTGCGAGACAAATGGCTTCCAATTTTAGAGTTCAATGACTCTTGGAATAGCTTAATCTTAACTATATATAGCAATTAACCACGATAACGTTAAAGGCAATAATAAGATGCGTGACTGTATGTGAAGGCATCTCCAAGGAACATCTTTGTTTGAAGTATTACCAAAAGTTTCATATAAAACTCCCATCTCATCACATGTTCATTCATTTAGAAGTAAATTGATGTTCATAATTTACTCTGAAAATTCGTCAACTTACCATCCATCTCAAGATCTCTTTAGTATTCAAACTTATGTCAGTCTCACACATACAAAGGGTTTACGATAGCCTAATTGACACTACTGTTAATGAAAATGTCGCTAGGAAAATCAAACTAAATTCAGGGCTTCATTGCATTCAGGAGGCAATTTACAAAACTAGATTCAGGTGACTAAAGAATTTCGGTGGCGAGTTCGTCGAGACAGAAGCAACCGAGAGTAATACGTTTTGAAGCGATCTGCCTTAGTTCCTAGAAGAGACAAACTGCACGTTTGTCTTGACCATTGATAGCATCTAATTAACGGAGGTTATGACAACACGGATTCCACTCCTCGGCTATTAACTGACTTTCGGCCAGCAGGAGTTATCTCAAATAAAAATAGGCAAGAGAACGCTTCAAGTGCCATAACTTGACACAAATGGATACTTGTGCCATATAACTTACGAAAGTGACACATTTTAAGAAAAGTGGGACACCGCCACCTTCAGCGAAGCCAGCTAAAAATCATATGTGGCAATTATATATTAATATTTCTCGTCGAGGTGTCTCGCCGGAGAGCTGACTCAGCTCTAGTTCACCAAAAACGACGTCATTTCTATAGTTGGGCAAAATAGAGCTCTTAAATCGGCCAAAACGACGTCGTTTTGGCATAATTTGAATTTTAATATAATATACAAAATAATTAAATTAAATTAAATATAAAACAAAATAATAATATAATTTGTATTTATTTAAAAAAAAAATAGAGGAGGAAGGTAGTTGGTGGCTAAGGGCTGAGACCTCGCTGCTACCGCCTCCTCGCCGTTGCAGGAAGGTGGGGGAGGGTCGGTTGGGGCCTCTGAGCCTTGGCTGAGGCCCGGCGACCCTAGCCGATCGACGGTGAGGGCCTGCATACCCTCGCCCCAAATCTAAGCGAGGGTCGCGGCCCTCGGCTAGAGCTCGGCAGCCCCGCCCTCGCCGTCGGCGCCCTAGCCCTTGCCGTCACCGCCTTCCTCCTTCTCCTTCTCCCCCTCCCCACCCCCTCCCCCACCCCTTTTTTTCCTCCTCCTCCTTCCTCCTCCTCAGCCGCCGGTTGCCTCCCCTCCTCCTCCTTCCCCCCTGGCCAAATCTAGGCGAGGGTTGGCAGCCCTCGCTTGATTGGGGCAAGGGCCGCCGCTCGCCGGGGTTGCCTCGGCCGAGTGGCCGGGCCCTGGGCAAGGGCTGTCGACTCGGGGCAAGGGCTCGTGGGCCCTTGTCGCCGGTCCGGCCAGGGTCGCCAACCCCTAGCCAAGGCTCGGCGACCCTGGCCGACCCTGTCCCCTCCGTTGTTGGCCCTTATTGGTGGCGGCGGGGAGGCAGTGGCGGTTGAGGGCTCAGCCCTTAGCTGCGTCCTTTTTTTTAAAATTTTTTTAAAATTTTTTTAATAAATTTAATTTTAAATTAAATTTAATTTTATATTAAATTTTTACCACATCAGCACCAAAACGACGTCGTTTTGTACTTGCTTCGCCAAAAATTGACACATCAATGTTTTGGCCGGATTGGTACTTAAGTAATTTATTTTGCTCCGATTTTGGCACTTAAGTGTCACTTTCATAAGTTATTGCACTTAAGTATCCCTTTGTGCCAAGTTATGGCATTCCAGGGGTCCGCATGTCAATAAATATATTAGAACCCAAAACTGGGAAGAGCAAGCTTTCCCTTGAAGCTCTGAGTAATCTTGAGAAAAGCCAACAAGCCAAAAGAAAAGGAAAGAGACACGGAGAATGAAGATTCGAAGATCGTATTGGAAACCATAGCTGCTATTCTATGCAATATTGTTTTCTGTGTGATCCATACTTTAAGGCTCCGCATGAGAATGTTTTTATTCCTCCGGATTTCTATTTTTTTGTTTCCCATAACAAAAAAAGAACAGAAATCCATTTGGTAACGCCAAGTTGTTTTTCTATTCCCTAGAATAGAAAGTTAGCAAGGGAATAGGTTTGGAGTAGAAACGAGAAACAAAAAAAAGTTACTTCTCGTTCCCAGGAACAATTTCTAAAAATAAGCCAATTTTTTCTTTTTCTTTTTCTTTTATTCCTCTCTCTTGCCACGGCCACCTCCAACCGCTTGGAGCCATTGTCGACCATCGGCCACCGTCGCCGTTCGACACTGACCGCTGGCCGCCATTGCCTGATGTTGGCTGTTGGTCGCTGTAGTTGCCCATCATCGCCCGCCGCCCACCCCTACCGCTCGCTGCCACCACCGGCCGCTGGCCGGTCACTGCCCCCCGCTGTTGTTGCTAGCAGCCGCCACTGCTGCCGCCGTCACACAACGGCGGTTGGCGGTTGTGCAGTAGCAACAGCGGGCGACAACGGGCGGTGGGTGGCGGTCGGCGATCTGTGAGTAAGGATAAAAAATGAATAAATACAAAAAAAAAAAAAACTATTGTGTTACCAAACACATTTCTATTCTTTTTCTATTCCAAGAGTAGAAATTTTATGTAGTTACAGAATGTGTTCTTTTACTTAGAAATTGTTCTCCGAAATAAAAATAGAAAAGAACTATTTCTGAAAAAAAAAAAAAAAAAGTCTTCCCCAGCCAAGAACGTTGTCATGTGTGCCCCTAAGCAAAGCGCCTAGATCTAGTTCACACAAGAGAACCGAAGTCATATAGTAAATTTTTGGAATTTAAAAATAAAAACTGACATTGTCGTAAAGTTTTTCTCCAATCTAGTGGTTCATACGCCAATAGAGGATTAAATAATATAAAGTTTTGCAACAAATTAAACTTGAGAGTTAACCTCCAATACTTGGAAATCGAGCAAAGATTCTCACCAAACAATTGATCTTGAGCTTTGACATTATTTATCGATCGCACACATTAAAACATGTCAAATGGCGACATTTGCATGATTATCAATTTTCTTTTTTTTTTAGTAAAGTTTACATGATTATCATTCCGGTCCATTCTTATCCAAGATTTGATTTCTTCTTACTTTTGTTATTTTTTGTAATTTAGATGGTCATTTTTATGCAGTCTGGCATAGTCAAATGTGCACTAATTACGGGATCTGCACATTTGTCATTTTATCATAAGATCTTGTCTGAATTCAGACATCCGCAAGTTACATCCACTTTGACTTTATGAATTACCCCTTCAAGCTACTAGAGCAGGGTTTTTATAAGGGCACGTTTGGTAACAAATCTGTTTTCAGGAACAATTTCTAATCAGAAATGATTCTTTTTTATTTTGTTTCTGAGAGCAATTTCTGAGCAAAAGAACACGTTTGATAACTGCACAAAATTTCTGATCCTGGAATAAAAAATAAAAGAAATGTGTTTGGTAACTATATAAAATTTCTATTCAAATTATAAAATTTTATTAAATCATTTAAATTCTATTGATTAATTATATTTATACAAAGTAATAAAAATATTAACTAATCAAAGTTTTATTAAATAGTAAATAATAAACTATAGTATAAACTATAAATATAAATACTAAATAATAAATTAAAATGCAAAATTAAATATGTATTATATATAGCAAAATTTCAATTACTACTTCAAATCATTTTTTTATTTTTTCCCTTTTTATTTTTATTTTTTATTTTTTTTCCTTTCTTCCTCCCCTTCTTCTTCTTCAAGGTGACCGGTTGCCGGCCTTGGGATGACCGGTGGCAGTGGGTGGCAAATGGCGGCGTTTGGCGGGGGGCGACGGCGGTGGTAGACGGCAATGGTGGCAACAGCAACACTTGAAGAACAACATAAAGGGAAGACAAACAAAAAAAAAAAAAAGAGGAGGAAAAAGAAAAAATTAGGTAGACTTGATTCTAAAATTGTTCCCGGGAACAAAGAAACAACTTTTTTTTTTTGTTCTTGATTTTATTCCAAATCTGTTTCGGGAACAAAGAATCAATTTTTTTTTTTGTTCTTGATTTTACAAACACAATTTTATTCCAAAAATATTCCCGGGAATAAAATAATAGAATCTGGCACTGTTTGGATGGTTACTATACAGGCCCTAATATTGCTCCATTTTTCAGCTCATAAATGTTCATTTTTTTTAATTTTTTTCTTCAAACGCCAAAGTCATTATTTGTATAATGGAAGTCATTGTTTCAATTGGGACTGCCGGCCCGCCAGCATGTGGTAAATGCATTAGTTTATTGGTTCTGAAAGAGGGTTTTAAGATTCTTCGAGGATATAATGGGATGGTGACGCTACTCGGGGTTGGAGTTATATCGTTATCTCTTTGAAGGAACGTAGCAAGGCGGAACGGCAGGCCTGCATGATCCAAGAAAAAGCCCCATAGTACGTCGCTGTCCAAGAAGAAAGACCGAAAAAAAAAAACAATCATCAACGTCGGAGTTTTATATTGCTGTGCAACATTGGAAGATGGGGACAGAAAGATTTGACTTCTTGTATTGGGGTTGTCGATATGTTAAGTTGGGACAAGGTGAGTCAACTTGTTCATGAAGGGCAATTTGTTCATGAAGGGCAGTTTGTTCTACATATATGCTTGAGATAGGTGATGTCACGAGGGTGAGTTGATCCTGGATAGAGAAGGAACGCAGGATTGTAATTTGTAGATATTTCGTTTGGTTAAGGTCTGACGAGGTTGTAAGAGCTCCATTCACTTTATAGAGGGGGAGCGACTTGGAATTCTAGTTGGCAAGCGAGATGAGGGAGTCGAGCAGAAGAACAAACAGGAAGATACGATGGAGCAATCTATACACATTCCCGTGCTTCAGGCCCCCTAGTGCTGATCCAGATCCCATCAAAAGCCTTATAGGACGGCCGGGATTCTTGCGGGTTGTTTTCTGCAACAAGCCTCATCTGCATCGAATGAAACCTCACAAGTACCCGACCAATTATGTATCCACGACGAAGTACAATGTAGTGACGTTCCTCCCGAGGTTACTTTTCGAGCAGTTTCGAAGAGTGGCCAATCTTTATTTCCTTCTGGTAGCAGTATTGTCCTGCACCCGATGGTCTCCTTTCGCTCGATATAGTCAGATTATCCCTCTCGTTATTGTGGTTGGGATCAGCATGCTCAAGGAAGCGGTAGAAGATTGGCACAGGTTCTTACAGGTATGAGGACATTAAATTTTATTCTGAGTCATCTTGCTGTTCCTCATATGCTCGTAGCTCGTTCTGTTTCTTTATCAAGTTTTTGGCTATGTAACTTGAACCTTCTGCGGAATGGCCATAATGATCCTGCTAAAGACGACTTCCTCAGAATTTCTTGAACCACTTCAGTTTTAGAATACTGCGAATTGGACCTTGTCAAGGTGGTTTTGTCCAAACTCTTTTTAGTCATTTAATCTTGTCTGTCATGACCCAAAAATCGAAAAGTGCCTTGCAGTCTTGGACTAATGCTGTAGTTACTAAAACTTTCTTAGGATTTGGAAGTGAACTCTCGTCTCGTAAAGACTCACATAGGGGAGGGTGTATTTGTTGAAAAACCGTGGCAACAAGTCTCCGTCGGGGATGTTGTTAAAGTACAGAAGGATCAGTATTTTCCCAGTGACCTCCTTTTACTCTCTTCAAGCTATGAGGACGGCGTTTGTTATGTCGAGACGATGAATCTTGATGGAGAAACCAATCTGAAAGCTAAGAGATGCGTAGAAGCCACTGTCAATTTAAATGAGGATGACTCCATGAGTAAATTCGAAGCTACTATTTACTGTGAGGACCCGAATCCAAATTTGTATTCCTTCGTCGGAAACTTGGAATTTCAGAATGAATCGCATCCTTTGTGCCCTGCACAAGTGCTTCTAAGAGATTCCAAACTCCAGAACACAGAGTACATATATGGAGCTGTCATTTTCAGTGGACCTGACACAAAGGCGGTAAGGAACTCCATGAAGTCGCCCTCCAAACGTAGCCGGATTGAGAAGAAGATGGATCATCTCATCTATGTTCTTTTCTCGATGCTTTTTTTGTTTTCACTGGTGACGGCTATTGCTTCCGCTTTGCTTGTCAGTTCCCAGAAGACGAGCCAGAAGACGAATTGGTGGTACCTCCGTTTACAAGATAAAAATCTATATTTTAGACCGTCAAAGCCGGTATTGTCAGCAATTATGCAATTCATATGGTCTCTGCAGTTGGATGGCTATTTGATTCCTATTTCTCTATATGTGTCTTTTGAAGTGGTAAAAGTACTTCAAGCTGTCCTCATTAACAAGGATATACAAATGTTTGATGAAGCGACATGCCAGTCAGTCCGAGCCCGCACTTCGAATTTGAATGAGGAGCTCGGTCAGGTCTCAATCATCTTGTCTGATAAAACGGGGACTTTGACCTGTAACCGGATGGAATTTAGGAAATGCTCCATTGCAGGAGTCTCATATGGTGGTGGCTTGAACGAAGTGGATCTAGCCGCTTCTCGTAGGATGAACTCTGATATGGTTGCACGCAGGTCTAGTGTTGATGAATCTGATGCAACGAGCCAAAGCATTGAGATCTGTGAATTCTCTGCAGACAACATCGGCACTGAGATGGGTTATATAGGTGCTCCTGAATATTTAGGGAGTCCAAACTTGAAAAACCCGAAAATTTCGGATGTTCACAGAGAATATTCCATTAAGGGCTTTAATTTCAGGGATAACAGGCTGATGGATGGGCGATGGACTCGCAATTCTAATGTGTACGACATAACAATGTTCTTCAGAGTGATGGCTCTGTGTCACACTGGCATACCCATCGAAGACGATCAAGCCGACAAGTTGAAGTTTGAGGCAGAGTCACCGGAGGAAGTCGCTTTCTTGATCGCCTCCCAGGAATTCGGCTTTCAATTCTGCAAGAGGACGCAGTCAGTAATGGCTCTCAAGGAGCTCGATCCAGACTTAGGAAGCGTCGTTGAAAGGTATTCTCTTGGCTTTCTGATTCCATTTCTGGTGTTGTTTAGTCGTTTGTTTCCTTGGACATATGTTTTAGTGGTTGAGGAATCTTAGTGACTGTTGGAATATAATACGCGGAAGCAACAAGATTTTGCCATTTATGTTAACGTGCAAACTCTAGAGAAATAAAATTTACGTGATTCGATCTGAGTATCGGTACTTACATCCATGGAGAGAAACATAATCCACTAATTTCGGAGAATTAGAGTTTATTATCGATCACACGCTCGAGTGTTTCTCACACATAGATTTAACCTCCAAATAAACAACTTACTTGGACATGAACTCCAATAGACGTGGACGTGTAGAGAGGGAAAAGAAAACCCTAGGTGTTTTATGTGTGTGCCCCAAAGTCAAAAATTTGACCTTGGACTCCCCTACTTTAACAAAAACCCACGCGTACTAGGATTCTTATGCAAAGGGAGTTTCCTTCTTTTTCTATTCCTTTTAAAGATAAATAGATAATAAGATATATAGGGTGCCCATTCTTTTTATCTTCTAGTGATAAAACATATCCTCCTTGTTTCGTTGCTTATTTTGCATGTCCGAAAGAAAGTCCAATAAGAAGAAAGATTTCTTCATCCGATTTGTAATCCATTTTGAAAATATTCCTCAACAAAATTCGGTTAACAAATCATTATCCGAATTCAAACTTGAAACATTAACTTAATAATTCTCCACATTGGCTCGATATTTGAAGCCAAGTTATAATGTTCATCATCCATACTGTTCTCCCAATGTCTCAATAGGCACTTACTTTCCATAGACACCAATAGAGCTCAAACAAAGCTTGAGCTTCGCCAAATGAATAGACTTAGTTATCATGTCTGCCGAATTATCTATTGTAGCAATCTTTTTAACAATAACATTACCCTTAACTAAGACATCTTGGATAAAGTAGTACCTCATGTTGATACGCTTCATTCGTTCGTGATAAACTGGATTATAGGCCAAATATATCGTACCTTGGTTATCATAGTGTATATCCCTACTTTTCTGTTCTAACCCAAATCCGAGAACAAACTTTGTAATCATATCGCCTCATTCGCCACAAAAGTTAGTGTCATGTACTCTGTCTCAGTTGAAGACAATGCAATGCAACCTTGTAAGGACGCTTTTCAACTAATTACACCACCTGCTAGCGTAAACACATACCCTGCTAAAGACCCACGATCATCCAAGTCACCAGCGTCATCCGAATCCACAAAACCAATGATCTCACTGCCATTGTTGTCATTCTGGTACATTATACCCACGTTTGTTGTCCCTTTCAAATATCTAAGGATCCACTTCACAGCTTCCTAATAAGCTTTACTAGGACACTTCATATAGCGACTAATCACGCTCACAATTTGTGAAATATTAGGCCTAGTGCACATCATAGCATGCATGATATTACCCACGCCATTAAAATAAGGAACACATGACATATGCTCATTTTCTTCCTCATTCTACGGTGATAATTTATCTAAAAATTTAAAGTATTTTGCTAAAAGTGTACTTATAGATTTGCTGACTGCATATTAAAACGTGTCACGATCTTTTCAATATATTTATTCTGAGATAGACATAAAACTCCTGCAATCTTATCACGCAAAATCTCCATACTCAATATTTTCTTTGCAACACCTAAATCTTTCATCCAAAATTCAGCATTTAACCGCATCTTTAGCACATCGATATCAAACATATTCTTAGCTGCTATTAGTATATCATCAACATATAAAAGTAAATAAATCAAAGAATCATCCTCCAATCTTTTAAAATAAATGCCATCCATCTAACTTTTTGAATAGTTTTGACTAGCCATAAAAGCATTAAAACGTTTATACTACTGCCTAGGAGATTGTTTTAGCCCATACAAAGATTTCTTCAATAAGCAAACATGATCTTCTTTACCCGAAATAACAAATCTTTCTTGTTGCCTCATGTAAATTTGCTCCTCCAACTTATCTTGGAGAAACGCAGTTTTCACATCTAATTGCTCTAATGCGAGATCCTGTGAAGCAACTAAGGCAAGTAAAACATAAATAGAAGTATGTCTTACTACATGAAAGAACACCTCATTGTAGTCAATGCCCTCACGCTGTATATATCCTTTACCACAAGTCTCATCTTATTAGGGGTGAGCGCGGTTCCCGGGTAAAACCGAAAACCGGAGTCCCCGGTTCTAGGGAGGTCAGTTTCAGTTCCTAAACCTAAAAACCCTAAATTTCCAGAATGTGAAACCCCTCCAATTTGACAAGCTACCTCGCCCTCTCCCTCCGCTCCCACCCTTTCTCCCTCCTCGCTGCTTGGCTCCTCCTCTACGCCTTCCGCCTCGCCAACCAGCTCCTCGTCCTCCTCGGCCGTGCCTTCTCTGACCGCGAGACCTTTGCCGCCCTCTCCCTCCTCATCGTCGTTGTTGTCTTCCTCACCAACGTTGGGTCCCTCCTCGTCTCGACCTCCATGGTGGGCCTGGCCATTGTGGTGGTCCATAGCGCGTTCAGGGATCCCGAGGATTTGTTCATGGACGAGCAGGAGCCCACCGGCTTCAGCCTCTTCTCCTACATCGGCGGCGCTGCCTTTGCCGCTGCGGCGGCTCCTTTGTTGGCCTTGTGTGTCTGAGTATGTGTGCGTTTCCCTGTTTCTGTTCTCTTGCCAGATGATGATTTGAAGATGCTTTGCTCCGATCTTTCTAGGATTAGATTCATGGCTTCTTTTTGCATTTGCCATCTCACTCCATTACTTGTTCTCTAATTGGATATCGTGTTTTTCATGTTTCATGTTATGCTTTGACTTGCTTTCTTTGTTGAATAATCAATATGATGAGAATTTTGTGCAAAAGGTTTGGAACAATTCTCATATTGGAATGCCGCCATTGCATTTAAGCTCCGTTTTGTGTTTAACTAAATGTGAAGGAGGTAGGTGAAGAAATTGTTTAAAGCTTTAAAAGTAGCTGTCAAATAACATAGTGCACTCTTCCTGTGGTAATCTATATGGGAAGTCAAGGTTCCTGTATAGGTTTCTTTTTTTAGTTTAGGAATCTGCTTTAGGATGTATTCTTACTTTGGTTGATCTTCAAAAGAGAGAAAAAATACTGGCTAATAAGGTTTTTTTTTTTTTTTTTTTGGTGCAAAATTGGAGAAGAGTGTGAGTAACTTACTTTTACATTGTGGCTGGACTAGAAAGACTTGGACTATAGTTTCTACAATTTCAAGAGTAAATTTGGTGATATCAGGCATGAACATTGGGCATGGAGAGAAAGAATTAGTTTGGGTGCTGGAAAGAAATGGATGAGTAAGATGATTGTTCTCCTCTTTTTTTTTTTTTTTTTTTTTTTGGCTAATTTGGAGAGGGGGAACAAGAGAGTATTTCAAGAATTTGAAAACTCTTGGGATTCTTTTAGGGATAATTGGTTGTACATTCTTCACTTTTATTATAGCAGGGAAATTTGATTTCACATATCTAGTTTGTTGGAAATGTTATAATAGTTTTTTTGTGCATAATCTTTTATACGATGGTTTTAGCTGAAGTTGTTTTGTCCAGGGTGGGTACCCCCTTGGTACCTTTCATGATGAAATTTTGTTTAATCCTTATTGAAAAACAAAAGTTAGCAAGTGAAATAAACATGCCATCCAAGGGTTTTTAGTGAGAAAGTGAGAGATAAAGATTGTCCTCATGACTTTTTGATGTAATGATTACTGATAGCTACGAAATTTTTGGTTCCCTTTAATTCTAGTAACCATTCATATCCATTTTTGTATTCTCTTTGATGAATGACAAGCTTATTTGTCATTGTTGCGTTCATTTCCTTTTTTTAAAAAAAATTAAAATGAACGAAAAAGAAAAAGAAGAACCTGTTGGAACCTGGAACCAACCCTGGAACCTATGACAAGGTAGGTTCCAAGTTCCAAAAAATAAGAAACTTGTACCCGAGGGTAGGTTGCAAGTTCCAAACGGAATTTGTAAGGAACCTGGAACCGCTCACCCTTACGCCTTATACCTCGCTGCCTCGACACTAGGAAATGCCCTCTTTTTGTCTAAAGATCCATTTACTTCTGACAATCTTTTGGCTCTTGGATACTTTGATTGGCTCCCATGTCTGATTTCGATAGATTGATTACATCTCTTCACTCATAGCCCCTAGCCATTGCGATGACTCCGAATTAGCCATCATCTAAAAGTAAGACGAAAGCTTATTTATCTCCATCTCATCACCTACAATCAATGCATAAGCAATATCTATATAACCATAACGTATCAGTGATTTAATTTGCCTTCTTTGTCTATATGTGAACTAGTGTGCTACGACTTTGCTAGTTGTTTACTATTACTGACTTTAGGAACTGTGGCCTCATTTGCAATATCAACTTCAGTTACCTTCAAGGTCTTCGGCCACATTTGCAATCTCAACTTCAGTTACCTTCAAGGTCTTTAGAGTCTTTACCTGAAGCTCCACTTCACTAACCATGATCAGTCCTCTCTATTAAATGTGTCTCAGAACTCATCTATTGAAGCATTGCAATCTTGTCGAAGATCACATATCTGCAGATTAAAAAATCGGGTAATCTAGGATTAGTGCATAACAGCTAATAGCCTTTCACTCCATGTGCATAACCTAGAAATATGCACTTCTTTGCCATCAGCTCAAGCTTACCATCACTCACATGAGCATATGCAAGATATCCAAATATACGTAATCCGAAATAATCAACAGGTTTCCCTGCTCATACTTCATCAGGAGTCTTTCACTTGATAGCAAATAATGGAGATCGATTAACTAGGTAACATGCCATGTTCACTGCTTCGCCCAAAATTCCGTGCTAAGTCCTGCATGCAAAAACATGCATCAAGCTCACTTAAGCAAAATTTTGTTCTTCCGTTCTGCTCTGCCATTCTGCTGTGATGTCCCAGATATTGTGCCGTGTCTCACAATACCTTCTTTCTTGCAGAACTCGGTAAAATCTTTACCACATAACTCTCTGTCATTATTGGTTCTTAAGCACTTGATTCATTTATCTGAATACTTCTCAATAAATGTCTTAAATTTCTTGAACCAATCAAACACATTATATTTGTGCTTTAGAAAGTATACCCATACATTCTTCGAATAGTCGTTGATCAATGTCAGCATATATTAGGTACCACTTTTCAAAGAGATCGAAGACGGGCCCATACGTCTGAATGAATATATTCAACTAGTCGCTTGGTCGAATGAATAGCTGTAGTAAACTTAACTCAATGCTGCTTTCCGAAGATGCAATACTCACATAAGTCCAGCTTCCCTATCTTTTGACCCTTCAATAACTCCTTTTCACTTAGCATCGTCATACCTACCTCGCTCATGTGCCATAAATGTATATGCCATAACCAAGTCAAGTTAGAATCTAACTCGATGAAATTGCAGCGGTTCCAATGATGGTCTCTCTCCGTAGATGGTAGAGAGTATTCACTTTCTTCCCCTTTATCACTATCATGGCACATCGAGAGATTTTTAATACTCCACCTTTAGCGGTGTACTTACATCTGATGTTATTGAGTGTTCCTAGAGAAATAATATTCTTCTTGAGCTCCGGTACATGCCTCTCATCTGTCAATGTGTGCACCACTCCATCGTGCATCCAAATCCAAATTGTTCATATCCTCACAACCTTGCAAACTGTGTTATTTCCCAAAAGAACTCTGCACCATTTACAATTTGGTAAGTAGTAAACCAGTTCTTATGAAGCATCATATGATAAGAATACCTTGAATCTAGCACCCATTCATCTCCAATGAAGTAGTAGTCACACATAAAACAGTTTTTGCATCACTATTGCTCCCCTCGGCAACATTTGCCACATTGTTTGTAGCATTTTACCTATCAGTTTTATTTTTCTGCTTTGTACAATCTCTCATAATGTGCTCTTCCTCGTGACACTCAAAGAACTTTACACGTCCCTTGAACTTTCTATGCCGTGATTTCAATATGCTTTTACCTCTGCTGCTACTAGACCCTCGATATTGTTTTCCACCTCAAATCGTCAATGCTTGTGCTACTCCTTGTGCTAGATCGTCTTTTCGCAACTTTCTCTGCCACTCCTTAGAGAATAAGGTGGACTTTACCTCTTCTGAGGCAATTATAGTATACCTCTGCAACAGTGAATTAGTAAAGTGCTCTCATGACTCAAGTAAAGAGGCTAACAATATCATATCCTATTATTCATCATCAAGTATCTTACCGACATTCTTTAGATCTATTATGAGTTTATTAAATTCATCAGGTAGGTTTTGATAGACGTACCTTCAGTATATCTAAATCGAAACATCATTTTCAACATTTACAAGCGATTGTTCAAACATTTCTTCATATAGAGTACTTGAAGTTTTACCTATAATGATGTGGCATCCTTCTCCTCAGCAACATTTATTAAAACCTTATATGACCAATTCAATAGGATTGTACTCTTTACTCTTTCCATTAGCTCTACCCTCTATGAGGCTTTCATTATAATAGGCAACTTATCTTCACCATCTAGTGCCTTGGCCAAATCTTGGGTTGTCAATAATGCCCACATCTTGATGCTCCATAACCCAAAGTTATTCCTCCCGTTAAAATTTTCAATTTCAGATTTTTTCTCAAATATAATTGCAATAACAGAATTTCTAGATAATAATCAAACAAGCAAAAGCTCCAAATTACAATCAAGAAATCTAATCCCACGCTTTGATATTAATTGCATACACGGAAACGGTAGGATATTACAATTTATGTCAACGTGCAAACTCTAGAAAAATAAACAATAAATAATAATGATACTAGAAATTTACGTGGTTTGGTTCGAATATCGGTATTTACGTCCACAGTGAGAGCCAACAACAAATAATTCATTATAATCAGAGAATCAGAGTTTACAATCATTCACACATTCGAATGTTTCCCATACCTAGATTTAACCTCAAATCCAAAATGTTTATATATAAACAATTCACTTGGACATAAACTCATGGCACAAAATTACCACGCATTCAAGCTCAAAATAGAAATGCTCTACGAATGCCAAAATCAGGAACTTCATCTTCTCCACGTACATAAGTCTTCACATTCCTTTTCAAGGCTTGGTGTGACTTCAAAACTTGAGGCTCCTCTCTCAAGCGGACGTGGACACACAAAGAGGGAAAAGAAAACCCTAGGCGTTTTATCTGTGTGTCACAAAGTAAAAAATTTGACCTTGAGCCCCACTACTTTAACAAAAACCCACGCCTACAAGGATTCTTTTCCAAAGGGAGTTTCCTTCTTTTTCTATCCCTCTTAAAGTTAAATATATAATAAAATATATAGTGTGTCCCTTCTTTTTGTCTTCCAATGATAAAACATATCCTTCTTATTTCGTTGCTTATTTTGCACGTATGAAAGAAAGTCTAATAAGAAGAAAAATTTCTTCATCCGATTTTAATTTGCTTTGAAAATCTTCCTCAACAAAATTCAATTTAACAAATCGTTATCCGAATTCAAATTCGAGATATTAATTTAATAGTGACATTCAGGGAGTACAAGCTTTTGCACCTATTGGAGTTCAGTAGTTCTCGCAAGCGGATGTCTGTGATTGTGAGCACCGAAGAAGGCCAGATCTTTCTTTTGTGCAAAGGAGCAGACAGGTATTCGCTGATTCCTGAAAGAATCAATCAGATCCAAATGTTATTTGCGTTTTTGGGGAATCCTGAATCTCATAAGTCTATTTGATTTGCTTTTTCAGCATCATTTTTGAGAGGCTCGCCGATAATGGGAGGTCATACCAGGAGGCGACAAGTTCGCATCTTTCGTGTTACGCTGAAGATGGTTTTCGAACTCTGGCCTTTGCGTATCGTAGAGTCGAAAGGGCTGAGTACGAACACTGGAACTCGATATTCATGAAAGCTAAGACCACTGTGGGTCCCGAAAGGGATGAATTGCTGGAGAGTGCATCTGAAATGATCGAAAAGGACATGGTTCTGTTGGGGGTTGCCGCCGTCGAGGACAAATTACAAAAAGGGGTTAGTTAATTCTCGATGTCATTTAATTTTTCATTTTCTATATCTTTGGTTTTAGTTTAGGTCCTCCGATTTAAAGCTGGAAAAGTAAAAGGTAGATAAAGTGTCAGTTTCTCTGGTTTTCATGCATTGAAGAACTAATATTGCTGACAAAAACATGATTCTGTCTGTTTCCTTTCGACTGTAGGTATAATACTTCCACTCTTACTCAACAAAAACAAAGCGATACTCTGGTGTTATTGCAGAACTAAGTCAATAAATCAGTTATTTGTAATTAATACATCATTGATCATCGAGATGCTTATCAAGCATTTGACATGTAACTGCTGTACAAAGTTTTTGGATAAAAAGGGACATAAACTTCTTTAACCTCTATAAAGTAGAGCTTCTCAATCTGGATATGAAAGGTAGTACATTTTCTTGACTTGCCCAGGTTCCAGAATGCATAGATAAACTTGCTCAAGCAGGCTTGAAGATTTGGCTGCTTACTGGTGACAAGAAGGAGACTGCAATCAACATTGGGTGTGTCTCATCTTCTGAAACTTGCTAGCTATAATGATACTTTTATAGTATGGACCAATGGTTATGACCATCTTAATCTCTAAAAAGCTAATCGGTTCATCCTTTTTTGTCTTTGCCCTGCTAGATTCGCGTGCAGCTTGCTTCCACAAGATATGAGGCAGTTTCATTTGAGTTCTGTCATGGACTCGGGATGCGGCACCCAGTCGGAGGTGGTACTTGTAAGATTTCTGACACATGAATAATTAGTGCTGTTATAATGTCAATGTGATAGAAATGAGAAATTTCAAATGCTTGACAATGCTGTGCGTAATGAAATCTACTAATCATCCAAGAATTTGCAGTACATCTATTTAAAATAGTACGAGTCAGTGACTTGTTTCCATCATATATCAATTTGAATTGTTTTTCCTTTTCTGGATGATCGAATATCTATGTCAAGATAAGAAAAGTGAAGGCAACAAGCATCAAATGCAAAAGGGCAAAACATAGGTTTTTGAGCATAATAGATGCAGTCAAGTAATGACAGTTGCCTTGTAACAATTGTTTAATTTGTTCTAGAAGACGTTTCAAATGCAAGAGATCCTCCTCTTCTTTGAGGCTGGTGATGACGTGCAGTTTATCGTCTTTTCAGGTAGCAAAAAAGGCTTTAGTAAGCCAAATCGAAAGCTTTTCGCAAGAAATAAACGAAGAGCACAACAAGGATATGCCCTTTGCTCTGGTGGTGGATGGGCAGGCCCTCGAGATTGCTTTAGGAAGCGATGTGAAGGATCAATTCTTACAGTTGGCTGTCGAGTGTGCTTCTGTTATATGCTGCCGTGTGTCACCAAAACAGAAAGCCCTGGTAAGATTTGAGTTTTACTTCTCATTACTATCGTTAGAAAGAAAATCAGCTTATTTTGCCATAATAAGACTTTCTTTTCACAACCATAGCGCCAAGTAGTGACACTAAGTAGGAACTTTCAGATTACCCGATTGGTGAAGGAGTTCACCGGCAAGACTACCCTGGCAATAGGAGATGGCGCAAACGATGTCGGCATGATTCAAGAAGCTGACATTGGAGTTGGGATCAGTGGCATGGAAGGCATGCAGGTGAAGACTAGTGTCACTTCATGTCGCCTTTTGACTAAGCAATCTTTTCTGAATTCTAATTCAACCCTCACTGAAAGCTGAACAATGACATGCTGTTTATTTACTTATTTGTTTATTTATGCTGCAGGCTGTCATGGCTAGCGACTTCTCGTTGCCCCAGTTTCGGTTCCTTGAGCGACTCCTGATCGTGCACGGACACTGGTGTTACAAGAGAATCTCCAAGATGGTATTAATTTGTCCAGATTCTACTGTTAAGGACAAATGTCAGCAAACTTTTATCTCTAATATGTTGCATTTTGTGCAACAGATCCTTTACTTCATATACAAGAACATCGTGTTTGGCTTGACACTATTCTTCTACGAGTTCTACACATCGTTCTCCGGCCAGGTACTATATGACGACGGGTACATGCTGGCATTCAACGTCCTGTTGACATCGTTGCCAGTCATATCCTTGGGAGTTCTTGAGCAGGACGTTCCATCAGATGTGTGTCATCAGGTAGAGTCTAAAAAAATCCACAAATCGCTGGTTTACTTCCAAGTACTGCGGCAAGTATATATAATTCTCAGTTCTGCAAATAGTATCTGTCTTCTTCTCTTTCCTTTCTTGATTCATTACAGCTCAAATACTTAGCAAGCTTTGCCTGTCTCTGCAGTTTCCTGCCCTCTATAAACAGGGTCAAAAAGGCATATGCTTCTCTTGGAAGCGAATCATTGGCTGGATACTTAATGGCGCTGTTGCTTCCTTGATCATCTTCCTTTTAACCATACACGCACTCTCTACAGTCTCCTTCCCGGGGAAGGGCAATGTTGCTGACATTGCACACCTAGGCACGATCACATTTACATGCGTGATAGTGACAGTGAATTGCCAAATCGCCCTCATAATCAGTCACTTCACTTGGATCCAGCACCTGTCCATCTGGGGAAGCATATCGCTGTGGTACATTTTCCTGCTTGCTTACGGCGCATTCCCTCCCTCCCTCTCGCATACGGGATTTCATGTGCTGACTGAGGCCATTGGAGGTGCTCCTAGCTTCTGGATCATCACGCTGCTTGTGGTCGTTGCATCGCTGCTTCCGTACTTCGTTCACATGGTCCTGCAAAGGACATTTTGCCCATTGGACGACCACGTCATCGAAGCAATGCAAGGACATCTTCGACAAGCAGATGTGGTTGAGAGAGCAGTGGAACTTGAAGAGAATGACGCAAGTCGGGTTCTCGGCCAGAGTCGATGTGAAAATACATCATCTGAAGGAACCTATACAGCAGAGGAGAGCATCAATCTACAGGTCATTCACCAACAGCCCTATCTACAGGACACTGAGAAGTAGCCCACTGTTCCAATAGCCGTAGTTACTCAGAATTCTCGGGAGAAACTGTGCTCAAGATTATACATATTCTTCGATTACTTTCGTCTTTAACACAAGAATATAGCAGCAAAAATTACACGTTTCTTGTATGTAGTTCAGATAAAAGCTCTGCTTTCCTTTTCACCAGTCTATACTATTGATTCAGCAGTGGCTACTGAGGCTCAAGGAATGAGCAGCATTGTTATGCATCGGTATTAGTCCTACTCAGAGATGTCCAAGCCTGTGGCCTTTTGGTCACTGTCTCTTTTGGGCAAATAAGTTCAAACTCAAGGCACTGCTCATGAACTTGATTACCCACCTACCTCATCACAGCACAGGGCACAATCTTTCTTCTGTTAAATTATAACCAGGTGTCCAGGCCCGGCCCAACCTAACCATGCTCATTTGTTGGGGTCATATTATCTCCGATCGGGGCGGGCCCACTTTGCCCAGCATAACAGCTTGGGCTGGGCCTAAAGTTCAATTGAGACCAGCCCGTCCGAGCCATGCTTAATCCAGACGAGCAATGAGATTGATTGATTGACAGACCTCGCAGCCCAGCGAAGCGAACCCAATCCGTGTATACAATCCACTAGGCCTATTTGGTAAAATTGAAAATTTATGTTAGGAAAATCTAAGCGTAAAATTTTAAGCATTGATAGGTGTTGAAATCATGGACACAAAATTGTCAAAAGATAATTGAAAATTGATAGATAGATATTATTAGTCTCTTACTAAGGATAGAAAAACAACGGTAATTGGTAGGTTTTTTCAACATATCCACTAAGATTTTCATTACTATAAATTCTATCAAACTAATTAAGGTTTCACTTGTTACGAGATAAATAAACAATTTGAAAAAAAAATTATTAAAGAAACATAAATTTAAAATAATTAGTCAATAAAAAATATTTTCATTATCGGCGATGATTAATGTTCAAATATTTTCATAAATGATAAATATTTTTTGTTTATTTATTTTTGTAAGTGATAAAAGCAAGTATTTTTAAGAACATATTTTTGAATCATTTATTTTCCCGAAACAAACTCACTCTAAGTAACCCTATTACTTATTAGATTCCTAATTGATAACTCAACGGGCACTAAAAAATTGATACATTTTGCATTGTGTTTGACAATCATAACTAGTTTTGACATACATAATTTGATTAAATAAAAAAAAATCACTTAATTTGCTAAGTAAGGTTGGGGTCACTTTCTGTAATTGGTAATAATGCTATATAGTTCAATATTCGATATTTAACTATTGTTGACACGACATTATAATTTTATTTTGGGCAATACTATTTTCACTCCTTATGTAACTAAATCCACCCTCATTTTTAATAAAAAGACAATATTATCTTGACTTCCAATTGCAATCTAAAGAGGTGTTCCAAATTAATTTACTTTCATTCTTGGATTTAATTATCATAATTAAGAATGGTTAATACCTTGAAAAACCCCAAACTGATTTTTTGATTATGAAAAATCCAAAACCGATACATCTATGATAAAATTTTTTTTTTTGGTAAAATACATCTATGATAAATTTATCCCAACTAACCATAAAAAATCTCAAACCGGTATATTTATGACAAATTTACCATAAACTAATTTATCATAAGTTGATACATTTGTGACCAATATAACATTCGTTAAATTGAATTAATACTATAAAAATTAAAAAAATTATATAATTATGACAAATTAAGAGTAAAATCCCAAATTAATATACTAGTCAATTGTTGCATGTTATTTAACTTAGTAATTTGAAAGTAAAATTTAACAGGAACTAACAGAGGATAAATTTGTCAAAGGTATGCCAATTTGGGATTTTTTAATTGTAAAAAGAAAAATTAAGATAAATTTGTTACAGATATACCGGTTTGAGATTTTTAGGGTATTAACCCAATTAAAAATGTTACATGCTTGTTTTTGTTTATGATTTTCAATTAAATTTGAACTTATTGCTATTTAGAAAATAAAAAAATAGCCTCTTTTGCATCATTGTTCTTATTAGAGGTGAGCAGTTCCAAATTGCGTACATGTTCCACTTGAAACCTAAAACCTACCCACTAGAACAAGTTTCTTATTTTTTAAAACTAGGAGCATATCATGCAAACTTTAAAACCTAGAATCAACCCTATCACATGTTCTAAGATTGGTTGCAGGTTCTACCGAATTTCTTATAATATAAATTACATATATAAATATATATATTTATTACATATTTTAGGTGCTTTAGTATTTTAGGTATATTGTCTATTCAATAAAATTTTATTAGAGAATGATGAAGGGGGACAAAGAAATAAAAAGAAATTAATTAAAAATGAGAGGAAAATAAAATAAAAGAGCAAATAAAATGATAAAAATGTCACAAGAGATTTTTACTAGCTCCATATGTAAAATTTGTATTTCATTTATATTGATATATTATTTATACAAAACAATATTTATAATATAATCTGAATATGTCCCACTTTATTACTGTAATTACTGAATACTGTATAAAATATTGCAAAATTTCTTGAGTTTTATATTATTTTACTTAGTCATGTCTTGATTAGAAATCTAAACAATTAAAGGTAGCTTTTAACCCGGGCTCGAACCCCCCCCGGCGCCAAGAAAAGAAAAAGTAGCTTTTAAGTTAGTTTCATTTAACATTGTCAAATAAACGGTATCGGTAAATTCTCCATTTTAAACAAGCCCTAGCAGTTACTCTCATGGGCAACCAGGAAGGAGCAGCTTCGCGGCAAACGACCACTGGAAGAACTTCGTAAACCACCAGAACTCGACCGACTCTCTCTCTCTCTCTCTCTGTGAATCGACCCTCTTCAGTTCTGGGTCGGTCGGTCGGTCCAAGGGGGCTGTTTCTGTAGGATATGCTGATGGGTTTGAAGACGTTACGTCCCCTGTTTCTCCTCTGTTTTAAGTGAACTGGGTTTTGTGATGAGCTCTTTTGGGGGTACGGATATCTTCCTCTGCGACCAAAATGAGGAATTTTTTTTTTTTTATTGTCCCTTTACATCGATCTTCTTTAAGTGAATTGGGTTTTGGGATGAGCTATTTTGAGGGTACGGATATTTTCCTCTGCGACTGAAAGGAGGAATTTTTTTTGTCCCTTTACATCGATCTTCTGGAGTTTCTCTGGCCCATGTTGCTTCGTCTTTGCCGGCTGGGAAGTTGATTGGCCATATAATGGATGAATCTTTTTTGGGCTGTAGCGCACATGTTACTTCATGCTTTTCTCCCTTGATTTGATGGAATTGAATCGAGGTTAACTTTGGCTGAATCTTGGTGTGATGGCCATAGTTGATGATGCGAATGTGCCGTGTTATGGTCTCCAAATATAGTTCCTGCACATCCAAACTAATGTCCATCTGTATTTTTGATTCAAGGAAACAATGACAGACACATCATCCGCACAAGCTTCTATAGAATGTCCTGTTGTTTCAGGAGAAGTTCCTAATCCTCTATGTGCTCATGTTGTGGTGTTTAAAGTTTGTTGGGTGAAGCTCTATTATTACTAGTAGTTCATGGAAAGATGACCACTTTTTGTAGCCTTTTGTCATCCTCTAGTGTTGGATTTTCTCCTGGCTTCATATCAAGTCAAAAGCTTACTTGAAGAAGTTTCAAAATGTTTATTCGACGTGAGGGACTGACTGTCTATTCAATGATTTATTGATGCTGGGTTGTTGAGTTCCCCAATCCGTCAGCAATGTTTTCCTGTTGTCACGTTCCCGATCCGTCAGCAATATTTTCCTGTTGTCATGTTCCCGATCCGTCAGCAATATTGATAGATCTTAGTCTTTAGTAGGATCTATAAATGGGGAGTTAGGCAGGGATATCATTGATTGACAAAGTTCTTGTCTTGATCATTTATATGTCAGGGAGATTCATGCATCCATTCTTGTGAAGATTGTTTCTTATTTTCTCATACATAGGCAGCTAGTTTTGGGTCTCCCTAAAACCACATGCTATGTTTGCTTTCGTATATATGGGCTATTAGGTGCTTATGAGTTGTGGATGGATATTGGTTGTAAGTTAAAGTCAGTAATATGCGTGTTAGAACTGCAAATGAGATGCAAAACTGTGCTGAGCAAATTTGAGTAAGGAATGAGTTTTCATCCTTTTGCATTTTTATATTTGTGCTCATTGTAGATTTGGGTAGGGACTATTATGCAGGTGTTTATTGCACATGCTATGTCCTTCTCCTTTGTTCTTTAATTGCTAGAAACATTATAGTTTACTTAGATATAGTAGATGTAGTCAGAGAAGCAAAAGTCACAAAAACAGGGCTAAAATAGAGTTATTGAAGATGGAAGAGAGAGGTTATTCTTAGGGTTTATAGAATGAATGATGTGTGTTGAGCGAGGAAAACCAATGACAAAGTTACTAAAGACCTATTTATATTCCCTTGATCTAACATACTACTTTTAATCTATACTATTGGAGCTCATTAAAAGTCACGTGATTGGCACATGAGTGTTTGTTCACCTAATAACATGTTCAAAGATTCAATAAAGAACAAAACACTCAACATACAAAGAGTTGAATTATGCTTCTACATCATTCTCCTTGGGCTGGAAAGAGTCAAGCTTAGTGTTGAAAACTTTGCTGAAGTAAGCATGTCTCTGCATCAATCTTCTTCATATTCTCTACCAAAATCCATGTAGAAAACATGGCCTTGATCAAAGGTGTGGATTAAAGGATTCCCAGTAAGCATCGTTCTTCTCTGATTGGAGAAAACACGGCCTTCATTAAAGAATTTCTTCCAATCATCACAAATATTCGAATTCCATCATCAAAGCAATCAAAGTATTCTTGCTTTCTAAAAGCTTGCCAATTGATACTTTCACTCAAACCCTCAAATTGAGCAGGAATAACAAAATCAATCATCATCATGAAAGATACTCTCTTCATCTTTAAAATGGCCAGCATTTCCTTCACATGCTTGCTCATCTTCTTCTTTAATACCTAATGCATATCGATAAGAAACTGAATCAAACTCTTCAGAAAGACTTTTCCTCGTCTCACTTGAACCATCAATACTTTCGACAATTCCATCTTCTGCCAGTAAATTAATTGCATATGCTTTGGCTTGATCACCATAGTCATCCCATACAATTGTTGCCTGATTTTGTTACTATCTTAGGTAACTGTTGTTGTTTCATCTTCAAAATCTTCATGGGAAGGATAGATCTCTTAATCAAGATCTAAGGCATCATGCAGTATCTCTTCCAATCATGAAAGGGATTTTCTTCAAACCCATCATTACTATCATCCTCGAGACCAGCTTCTAGCATGTCCAAGGATTGCGGTGACCTTCTGGATTCTCCATATGGGCTTTCACAGTTCCTGTCATTGCAGAGATTGAAAAGCCCGCAACAAGTCTTCATCATACATTACATATCAGCCATCTCTATTTGTCAGGCTTGAGTGCCTCTTCCATGACCTCTTCCGTGTCCAACCATCATGTTGAAATGAAAACCATAATTGCAAGTTAGGATCTTATCATCTTTGATACCAATTGATAAAGGAAAACCATAACAAGGGGATCTAATACAATTTTATGAGGTCGGAGAATTGAAAGATAGCAAAAAGAATTAAAACAAACTTGAAGATGGAACAGAGAATGGTTATTCTTGGATTTATAAAAATCAATGATATTTAATGAATGAGGAAAAACTAATGACAGAGTGAGTAAAAGACCTATTTTGTACCCTTGGTCTAACATAATAACTTTTAATCTTGATTATTGCAGCTCATTAAAAGTCGCATGACTACTACATTACTGTTTATTAACCTAAGAACTCGATAAAAGACAATAAAAAGAAATACATTTAAATACTAAAAAAGTTGAATTATCTTCCTGCATCAGGTGCCCTCTGACATTACATGCTATGTTGCTATTGTGGGCCTTGACTTAAATGGATCATTCATGTGTCTCCATTCTTGCAGTCTTTAATAAGTTTTGTAGTTCATATGCATGAAAGTTTGCTTTAATATATGCATTCTGGCTTAGTTTTTTTAATTTAATTTTTTGGGTGCTCGATAGGGATGATTTTAATGGAGCATCTCAAAGGGAAGGTTAAGGATTTGGAAGGAATCCCTAGTTTGGCTGGGTCTGCCTCACATCTAGATCCATCCAATCTATTGAAGTCGAGGCTTGAGAATGTTTTGACACTTGAGGACATATAGGCATGTCTGGATACTCATTTGAAGAAAGGACCATTAAAGAGGTAGATCATTTTTTTATGAGTATGTACTCAGTCTTGTAACTTAAGTTTCTTTTATTTTTATTGTATTTATTTTATAGTGTATTAGCCTATTATGAATGGTCGGAGTTATTGTTACTTTGCAATGTCCTATTTTTTTCCGAATAATTTGCATTGTTTTTTTTTTTTTTTTTTTGGCTAGTGCTTTAGGGTTGTGGAAGTATGCCTTAGTGTGCCTTAGGTGAAAGCACTAAAACTAACTGACGAGGATACTGTGATTGTGGTATTGTATATGTTAGCATTTTCATGCGAAAGTATAAGCTTTTCTTTGCTTTATAATTATATAACAATCAATTGGTTGATGGTATTTGTATGCTACATTGAGTTGTTCAACTCACACTGACATAACGCACAAAACCGTAGAATGATGTTGGATTTCTTTGCCCTTTCTGGATTTTCATACCTGTTTTTTTCAGTCTAATTTGTTCTCACGATCGTCAATGGAGTATGCTTTGTTCAGGGGGCTTTGTCAAACATGGTAGAGTTTAAAAATGACCTAAAATTAAATGTTGAAGTAAAGATGGTATCTCTTACAATGAGCTACCTCCCATACATCTTATCTGATTTAAGCCATAAGCACCCATCGCTGCACTTGGAATGAACTTGACAATATCAAGAATTAAACCAATTATTTCTTTGGCAACTTGAATGAGAAGCTGCTCAGTCAGACTTCTGTTATGAAGAAAGCAACTGAGTGCAATATATCCGTTGATGCTTAACAACATAGTACCCTTGTTATTGGGGAGACGTGTTGTCTCTTATGGACTGATTCTCCAGAATTTTGTGGTTTTAGTTGCTTCTACTCTCCTACTAATCCAGTGCTGAGTTCTGGCAATTGATTGGCTTTTTGAAAGGTTGAAGTGGGTCAAAATTAGAATAGAAGGAGATTTATCTGGAATCATGGTGGTGAAAGTATGGTTGGCGCTAGTTGTTGTGGCTACAGGAGATGTAACATTGCATTCAAATTTGACTTCCCACATTGGCTCTCTGTTATTTGGAAGAGCAATGTTCCACCAGAAAGAAAAAGAATGATCTGATTGGAAGATCACAAAGTAGATTGATTGGATTGACAATAGCAAAAAAAGAAAAGGTATATGACAGCAGTTAACGAGAATTAATAGTTCTCATATGCCATAATGTAAGTTGTTGAAATAATCTTCTCATTAGCAATATTAATGGTTAGTGGTTCTTGACTTCCAGGTGGATTATTGTCATGCCAAAATTTTACTCTTGAAGTAATAGAAGTTTGTCTATTGTCGTAGTAAAAGAGATTTTCTTACAATTACCTTTATTTGATTCTGAGGCTTCTGATACAATTTAAAAGATTTCTAGAGCCTGTTCCATGCACTAATGGATAGGAAATAAATTTTACAAGGGGAATATATGGAAAAGAAAACCTTCTTTTGATATCCTGCAGCTATGTTGTGCATGCGTACTAACATTTTGAATTGCTATCGAATCACTTTTGAGTTGAGAGTTGTCATCTCAAACTCCGTTTGTGGTTTGTTGGTGTCAGTATGTCATATTCACAAACTATTGATATTGGAAGTTTATACATCTTTCCTATTTTTGTTGATGCAAGGCATTGCGAAGAGGCGACGCCAGATCAGAAAAGGCAGGATGATGAAATGTAGAAGTTTATGAGACCTCATCGATTCGAAGGGACAACTAGAAGATTTTCTAAGCAGTAGATGCTTCCTCTGTTGCTTGTATGGTTCTGGCATGCTCTTAAAGACTTCCGTTCTGCTAGCTCTTTTCCCTACTATGCCAATTCTCTCTAATCAATTTGCCTCTCTGAATTGCTTTCAGGCACTGGTAACATACACAACATACGCAACAAATCAGCAAATCTCAGTTGTCATTTGCTCTCTGCATTTCTGAAGCTATGTGGTGAAGAAACTAGTGCAGGCTATTCTCCCTAGCATATACTTTGTCACAACTGTAATATATATGTGACTATAATTAATTAAGGGACCTCTTTGTAATGGATAAAGCAGCGTTGAAATTACCAATAGCTGGTGTGCTCATTGTTTAATTCATGCTAGCTGAGCTTGTCGTAGTCTCTCCTCACTGAGATCTCTGAGTGTGGTCAAGCTGTGACATTCGAAGAGGTTTCAGGCCTTTACATAGAAATCTATATGTTGTCTGGCAGAGATGCACCTCTTCATACATATTTGTGCTAGCATATGCTTCTTTGTATCGTTGTATGACCCTGGTGGTGGTTGATTTTCGATCACAATAGGACCAACATTGTGGGAAAATTTACTTACAAGTGAATAGATGAGCATGCAGGCGCAAGAATTGTATATATGTGCAACGGATGATGATTCAGATTCTCAACAGTATTTCCTCTCTGGGCCATGCAGCTATTCCCTAGTTACCACATCCCCACATTGTTCTTGTTCTTCTGATTGCCGTTTCATTGCTGAGAGTGGGATGTGTGCCTTCCGAGTGTGGGATTTGTCCCACTCCGCACTAATTATGCTATGTCATGGACGAGTTTATGACTGCTAAAAAAATTGTCATGTACCTGCATCCTTTGCTTTCTTATCTGAACGTGTGTCATCCAAGATACAGTGCAGATGTAAAAACATAAAATTAGAAAGTCTAATTGATTCCTAGTAGCTGTACTCTTGACTTGTGAGATAGGAATGTGATCTTTTAGTTTTCTGAATGAATTACATTGGCAGTAGCTGGTTATCCAGTCTGCGTGTAGGTGAAGTGATTCAACTGGTATATGGTTAATCCGCCGGTCCATTTCAAATGGTTATCATTCAAGTACTTCTTCAGGAGATACGGCTTGAAAATGGACCATACAATTAGTGCCAGAACAGGATATCAAAGAATGACAATTGAGTTCAAACCTAGAACTAACAAGGGAGTCGACTCTTAAACCTCATTGCTATATATGTGGGGTTTGCAACATCCTGATCTGGCATATTATGAAGTCAACTGATGCTAGCTGAACGAACAAGATTGGAATGTTCGAAATGTATTGCAGTATCTTGGCATCAAAACAGAGGGAAAGGAGAAGGGAACGATTCTCTGGTGATTGCTTTAAGTTAAAATGTTTCGGTTCTATCATCTTTTGAGAAACTAGGAAGCACACTTTAAGAAAGCAACGAATTGAGTAGCCATCTTCTGACAATTGGTAAATCGCCTTTGTAATATCACGGTAGTCAAGTGATGGAGAATTCTTGTAGGTTCGTGATATAGCGAGTATCGTGGTAATCTTCCCATTTTCTCCAAATTAGTTTACCAACCGTCATCAAAATTCCTTGGGATTCTCATGAACTCAATTCCATAGTGTGGTTTAGGTTTAATAGAAATGGCTCAGTCTAAATTTTGAGATTCATTTCGATTGAAGAAGATGTGGGGCTTAATTAAGACTTGGTCCTACTTATGCCTTGCTAAATGAACTAAAAATTTATTATATTGGATTTCATTTGAACCTCTTGAAATTGATCCTAGTATTTAAGGATTTGACTTGCATGTTGATTAGGCGATTAGGCAGATGACCTAGGTTTTGTTTCCCACACCGCCCAAATACAAAAAATTTCATATAGGAGTTTTGCCATAGCTTAGTAGTTGAGAATCCAATTTATGAATATATGAATCAAGCTTATGACGGTATAGGTTAAGTTCCCTCATATCATCAAGTGCAAATATATCATATTTCAGCTGTTTGTCGAATCTTATGCTTGCGTCTTTAACCTGATCCATTAGATATACGGGGGGTACTTTACAGTTTTGGAATTTCCCTATAACTAGGGTAGGCTTAATCTTTACGAAAAATAGACAAAAAATAAAAACATAAATCCTCACGGCAAAAACAAAAAGATGCCGTTGATGGGTTGAAGCCAAGCGTGCAATGGCTTGGACATGGACAAGACAGAGCTTGGCTGCATCTGATGTAAATCCATTTTCCATCATGCCCTGTATTTTATTCATCCTCCCTCGGTGACAAGAGAATTATGAACTTCTTGTTGGCCATGCCTGTTTCTTTTGTCCTTGCAGGCGCATGCCCTCTCCCCCCGACCTGGGCCCTCATGTTCCACAAAAATAAAAAATAAAAAATCATTTTTTTTTTTTTTACGTGAATACTGCAGCATTGAGCATCAGACTTTCTACTGTATTTAACTTATTATGTATATTCAAAGGCTAATGGCCTAGAGCACTTGTTACATCATAGCTTCGCTCCATCCAACATCTTCATCTGCTGCTCTCCATTGTCAATGCTGTGTCATCAGATGCCAAGGCTGGGGATGCAAAAAAATCGCATGATCTCAAAACACTTCATCAGATAAGATATGTAAAACACGATAAAAGATCCGTAGGCCCCTATCCGACACGACCGTTCGCTCAGCCAACTTAAACTGAATACCTGTCTTTCCTACTACCGTAACTGTCGGAGGGAGGTGGTCCCCCCTCGCCGCTTTCCCATTCCAGAGATTATCGATGCTCCTGGGTTTTCCTTTGTCCGACCATCACACATCCTCTCTCTCTCCCTCTCTCTCCCGGACCTCGACGGGGAAACGCCAAAACATATAGCTCACGGACAAATTAGATGTGGTTGAGGCGAAGGCACCTGTAGAAGCAGGTGGCGTTGGGATTCGGATTACGTGCTAGACTGTGATCTGGAGGAGGGAGACGGAGGAGAGAGTGGGTGGTGAGAATGACGGCTGGTATCTAAATTTAAACGAAAGACCTCCGTAGTGTTTGATGTAGGATCAAGCGTGCCTAACGTTTTTCCATACATACACGGAGAAATAAGATCCTCGATTAAAACCGATATATTTTCGCACCAACCAAAGCAAGTTACGATCTAAAACTCCTTCTACGAATGAAAAAAAGACTTTCATTATAGTCCTAGTGAGAGGTAGAGGAAAAAATTATTTAAAAAGTCTTCAACTTATTACACTTTCGCCAATTTAATATAAAACTTTCAATTTTATCAAATTGAATATTAAAAATTTTTACATTTTTTAATTGAATCTAAGCGGTCAATTTTAGGTAGAAGATGCTGACGAGGATACCAACCATCCTATGTGACGCCACTGGCTCAAACATTAACAACTTTTAATATTATTTTAATATATTTTGAATTTATTATGAATTTTTTAATTTTATTTTTCCTTTTTTACCCCCTAATCCTAGGCTAGGAAGGTTGTCAACTGACCCTTGCCTAGTCTAGGTGAGGGCACTGCTACCCCTGCCCAATTCCAAGTGAGGGTTGCAACCCTCACATTGTGGCCGGCAAGGGTTAAGATGCCCTCGCCAACCAAGGATTAGAAGAAGAAAAGAAAAGAAAGAAAAGATTAAAATATTATTAAAACTCTTCACATCAACGCTAGTGGTGCTATATCAGATGGTCAACAATCACGTTAGCATTTTCCAGCTAAAATTTGGTCGGATGAACTCAATTGACAAAATATAAAAATATTTATGATTAAATTGGTAAAATTAAAAGATTTATGATTAACTTAACAAAAGTTCAATAGGTTTAAAACTTTTTGAACAATTTTCCCAAGGAAGAGAGACTCACTTTATACATATATATTGGGTAAGGCTTCTTACAAGGGGATATGGTAGCTCTTAAGACTACATTAAATTTTAGGCTTTGTTTATTTTGCTGAAGAAATTATTTTAAAAATAATTTCCTAGAAATAATATCTTATATCGCTTGAAATAATTAATTAGTAAAGAATATTTTCATTGCTGAGAACAATATATGTTTAAACATTTTTGTTAATGATGAAAGTATTATTCTTTCATTCCTTTTTGTAAGTAATACAAGTGATCACCTTTAGGAAAATATTTTCCACGTGACAAATGAACCTAGATGTGTTTTCCATTTCATTCCCTTTGATAGGTTAATTTATGTTTGCTTGAATATCTAGCACAATAATGGGCAAAATAAGTTTCTTTTCTTTTCTCCTCTTCTTTTCTTTCTTGTTGGGATAACATCATTGCTAGCATATGAATTTTTGTGCATTTTACAATTGAGTACCTAAACTTTTTTTTTTGGCCAATCAAGTACACGAACTTTTCAATATTAAAATTGAGGATAGAAACTGCCAACGTGTATATAGTGTTGTTAAACAGTCATTAACCGACTATATTGGCATCCATAATGGCATCTTGAGATGATACCATGTCAATAGAGACATATTAGATGGCAAATATTATCCGAGTCCATGCTTTCTCTCCCTCCTCATTGCACAGCATTTAAATGGAGATGGTATTATTTTGGTTCCGCATGGGAGCCATGTCAGTAAAATGCTCAATTTTACAAAGTAAGCGAGCCATCGGTAGCAAAATTGCATGAGACGGTCATTTATTCAACAAATGCCTCATATTGAACCAAAAGTTGAGATGCTTAATTGGGCACAAGAAGTTATTGCGGTATTGGACTGCAAAATGCACAAGATTCATATATTTGTAGTATCGTTATCCATTTTTTCTACAAACAACTCATGGAAATTCTTGTGTAGAAAATCGGTTCATGCAAAGTGAGTGGAGCTTGGGGATGTCAAGACTCTCATGCCATTATTGAGACATTTCCCATGCCTTGACAACCTAAGAAGTACCACATTATTATAAGTGTCGAGGTTCTTTGTCCACAATAATAAAAACAAGGGAGGACCGATAGAATGATTAAAGACACTCCAGTTTGTCCCCATACCTTTGTCTTCTCTAGAAAAACCTCGACATATACGTAACAACATTGACAAATGGGTGGTATCGCACGTGCACGTACAAGCCAAGGTAAGTAGAGGATCGTAGTCCAACCACAAGCTTCCGATCAATTCCGACCATTTTTTTTTTCCATGCGCAGAAGCACTTACTCATTATTTATATGAACGAGATAAGGTTTCTAGAAAGTATTCCAGTTGCTTGTTCCAGTAGATAAAAATCTTTGGATTTACGTGGTGACAATAAAGTTCGTGTCCCCAATGTGTTACGAAAAGTAGGTGTTGGAGGCATACAAAAGAATTTTATTGTATGCCAACATCATTATGAAGATGGTGAATTTTAAACTATGAAATGGATTATAGGTGTCTTAATCAGTTCTAATTAGTGGAAGATGGGGCGTTAGACCAAAAAGGATCTGCTTCAAGATTAAGGCAGGCCTCACCATCAATGATGGTAGCTTCCAAGATCATCAAGTGGGGCATATTGAAGATGCTGGATAGGGAAGCCTCTCCAATCAAAAGAAGGGTTTCAATTTGTTTGCCCATTTTTCTATAGCTTCGGATCGATATAAATTGATACATTTTAATTTAATTTAGTTCGATTTGAGATCAGAGGGTCACATCGATGCTGATCTTGTTGATGTCAAGGTCCAGGCAGGATCTAGCAATGTCGATCTCCAAGATTTCCACTTCGACCCTCTCTTAATCAAGGAATAATTAGTGAAAAGTGGGATGCAGAAGCAGTGATCTCCGGCACCGTTGACTTTCTTGCATTTAAAGCAAGACATGGTCCCCCCGAATTTAATTATGTTTAATTCTAACGTTGTGAAAATTGGATTAAAGTATACTCCAAACTAATATATACATATGAAAGATGCACGCTATCATGAACCTAACAACAATAATATGAAATCTAAATGGCAACGTATCAAATCAAATATACAACATAGCCGAAGTAAATATCTTATTTGATGGTTCCCTTGCACTAAAGGTGGTTGTAGATAAATCAATTGGAGTTTGGAAATTAAATTGTGTACATGACCTTGATAGTGAGGATCTCGACAATCGATCAGCGAAGGAAATATGGAGCATGTTTCAGTGCCCAACGTTATTTGGTGAAGGGACAATCTTTTTGCAATATGCTTTGTTCGTTCATGAACAAATCACCATGAGTAATTCGAAGAGCACTATAACATGTTGGAAAAGAGAAATGTTATTTCTTAGTGCTTATAGAAACCACTAATGTTCATTTGAATGATGAAAAACTAATGACGAAGTTACTAAAATACCTATTGTGTTCCCTTGATCTAACATAAAACCCTTTTAGTCTCAACTACTGATGTTCTCTGACCAAAAAAAAAAAAAAAAAAAAAAAAAACTACTGAAGTTCATTAAAAGTCACATGACTAGCACATGATTGTTTACTAACTTAACAACAAAACTACTAGGTGTAAAGAGAAGGATATACGTTCCAATAGAAAATTTTCAAGTGGACTAATGCGAGTAGCTAAGATGTAAGTGGCTTAATAAGAGTAACTAAAAATGAGATGTTTTAATTAAAATGAGAGAAATAGCCTTTTCTTCGGTCAAGTGAAATGAATGAATCGTTAAAGGTATTAATTGGCTAAAGCTAAAAGAAGTGATGTAATACCTGAAATCATGGTTAGCCAAGCTCAACGTCACTAACTCAAAGCATGTAAAATAGTTGATAAAAAAATCAAGAGAGATGCGTACCAATTAAAAAGAGACCAAAGGCTCACTCCAAAATAAATATTTTTTTTTTTCTAGTTGCTAAGATATCTAGTAAATCAGTTTGTAAATAAGTAAACCAGTGTTGTTCTAAATACTCGTAAGTGAAAAACATATTATGGACCAATTATATTGCAGACTAGGGAAATCTCAATTCAGTAAATTTAAAACTTGAAAATCATCAAATAAGTAATTCAGAGCATATACCGGCCCGTTTCTCCAACTAATATGGTGGTGAATTAATTATTGTCTTTGGCAAAAAAATAAAGAATTAATTATTGTCATTCTACACTAATAATATATATGTCAACATCTATCAATTTAATTCTAACACATTGGAGTCCGGGCTATTACGGTGGTACAAAATCATCCTTCGCATGTTTTGCTCCTTACGGAACCAACAACCTACATGCCATCCAAAATTCAAAACTAAATAGTACTTAACTTTATATCTTAACTATTACTACCAAATATAGAAAATTCTAGATGTCACACGGTAGATTCCTCTCACTTGAAACTTTAGGCTTCTCTTGCTAATATGCCATAAATGCATATGTTACAATTTAGACTTTCCATCAGATGCATTTAACTACTTTGTGGCAAACTCCATCATTGGCTAGAGGTCATCATACTTGACTCCTCTTATTATCATTGAAGCTCCTCTAAGAACTGCTAGAACTCCCCTTCTGAAGTATACCGATACTCAACTAAATCTAAAGCACTTAAGGAATTAGATTTTTCTTCAATTATAAAATAGACCTCTGTGATAGCCGGATTTTTCCCTCAACAAAATAGCGAGCTCCGAATACCTAATAGTCCATGCCACGTTAATGAGCTCGTTGTCGAACTGCGCCATTCGCATTACGTCCAAGTCGTCACCGAGTAACGTCCTTTTCCATCTCATTCGGGAACGTGTCTACATCGCCGAGCCGTCACCACTACTCGTCATCCACAACTTCGACGTCTGTTTTCATCGCGCGACGTCACACCACCCTCCACGCGACATCTCGCCTCTAGCTGGCGTGGAATTTAGCTGCCATAGTCAATGAATCAACTGCAATTGCAAGAGGATGGCGGCTTAAGCATTGGAAGAAGAGGGACACCGAGGTATAGAGCGACGGTCGCTCCTCTTCCTCCCCATTTTCACACGACCTCCATCCCGCAAGAGAAGTCTGTCCAGCTGGCCGTTTTACCTACTGCCAGCATCAAGCAGCTCATCATCTTGCCATACGAAGACTGCGCCTTCATGCTTCCTTTCCTCGCTGAACACCGCACCCTCTGCTCGTTTCCCTCAGCCCATTGTCACGCTCATCCCATAAAATCAACAGCTTGACCAGCTGTCCACTCCCTCCGAAGACTCCTGAATTCTCTCCATCATATGAAGATTTTTTAAACTTTCCCCCCTCACTCCACGTTTGCCGCAAACAAGACCAGCTTTCTAGCTGGCTTGGGATAAGGCAAATGAGTCGACAAAGGCTGCCCAAGGTGAGCCAGTGTTGACTGAGGAAAAAGGGTCATAGAGAGAGAAAGAGGGACGCCACTAGCTTCTTGTCCCACCGCCTTAACTTCACCACTCTTCTTCAATTCCCTCGATAGCCGCTGCCACAAAAGAAAAATAAAGGTCTAGGCCACAGCAACTCTTCGTCCAGCCATCAACCACAGAAGATCGGAAGCCAGCGGCGAGAGTCCCCATCTCCGCAAGGTCGTCGGAAAATTTGCCTCTCAAGTCAGCGGGGCATTATCGCCGTCAGCTAGTCTTCATCCCGTCAAGTCGCCACCGTAACGCACTAGGACTCGAGGCAAGTGGATATCCTCCGTTATATCCTATAATGATCGTTTGTCGTGTGACAAGAATAATTTCGTGGAAATTCAAGATAGTTGTTGAGATTTTTGTTTAATCGAAGTTTCGACTACGTTACTCGATTAAGTGGGATGTTTCAACTATGTTACCTATCTACGTTGTCGAGTTCGAAATAGTCAAGCTCGTGTTTAGACTGTAGAGGCATGGATAGTCGATATTTGTCATGTGTGAGGGCTGGAATGGCAGAAACTTTGAAGGAAAGTCGTGACTGGGCTGAGGGCAGGTTCGGTTCTAGCCCAACCCTAAAGTTTGCTTATTTTGTACTGACTTATATGGTGCAAATTTCATGGGCGTTCTTCATGAAAGTCATTCCTTATTGGCTGTTCTACGACATACTTTAATTTAGAATTTTTTATTTCATTTGACAAAAATATATCTGAAATACTTCGGGATTCAAAATCTGCTTTTGGGTTCATTGGACCGACCCCTTTCTGTTTTTCATTTTCTACAAATTTCTCGATCTGGAATTCTAAAATACATTCTTCACAAAAGTTGTAAAGTACATCTTAGGCTATTACATATCAAATTTTCAAAATTTTTCGGTCTCACTTGGTCAGCAAAATATTTATTTTTCTATTCGATTTCGTTCTGGAAGTTTTGACTGTTTTGAGCCCGGTTTGCAAAAATTATTTAGAACTGTATAAACTAAATGGGATTTCGAGTTCTTCACAAAAATTGTTTCTTTAGGTTTTGTCCACCTCATACTAAAATTTTATAATTTTTTAAGGCCGTTTACCTAGACAATAGCCATTGACTCTAAAGGTGTGGAGGGCACCTTATGAGGCTAGTTTAGGCTTAGAATGTCATGCCCCCGAACCCTGGGCACACGCACATTCCTTGATGGTCGACTGAAAATGCGACATCCTAGGACACGTCACTGACCCATTCTTTTTATCTTTCAATTATACGCATGCAAAAGTGAATTAAATAAACACTCGGCCAATAAACAAACATATGGATAGTAAAACACAATCACGATTTTCCCATAAAAACCACGACTTATTTATCCATTGTTGTCCCTAGGAAGTTTAATGATTTACAAGTCCTTACATTGGCAACTTCCAATCGGCTCTCTCAAAAACCTCAGGGATTAGGACTACCCTAAACTTCGCTAACGGCAGGGCCAGTCAAAAGGTGTTGCTTCTCGCGCCTACCACATCCACACTCAGCAAATCTCCACGCTATGACCCTAAAAAAGGTTAGCCCACAACAGGGTGAGATAAAATCTCAGCAAGTCAAACCTTAAGCCCCGATTAAGATGCAAATTCACCTCGAATGCGGTCTTAAACATGAACCATACAAAACTCACATCATCTTGGCACATCCCTACACATTAGTGCGTCACATATGCATTTATAGATACAACATGCATAATTAATATCTGGAACACATCATTTCAATCACATAGGTCCCGATTATAAGGCCAAACCGTTATGACACGTCTCATATTGTGCCACACAATTTTGTTACATAATCAGGCGCAACTATTACAACCATTCGGGCATGTTCCAGTTATTACGACCCATAGGTCACGGCCAACTCAACAGTCGGTAGTCATTCGACGTAACCGCACATCGTCCTGCTTTGTCAGGCACGACAACGTCTAGAACCCCCGCCTAGACGGCATTCCATAGACAAGCATCGGTCCGGCCTCCACCACGACTCGGCTTCCAAACCACCGCCGGGCAACCGATAAAAATCGAGCATTGTCCCAAACTCCCGTTGGATGACGGGTTCCTCTTAGTGACCATGCAAGCACGTCATGAATCAAACCCATTTCTTATCTTCCGTCAATTAGCCCAAAATACCAAAATTCCTTTTTAAACAGTAAACCTTGCAATTCCCCATTTTATTTTTTTGTTCAAAGCTCTCCGAAATAAATTCGTACAGGGTCACGTATTTTAAATTAACCTACCAAACTTTGCACGCATCTAGTATAAAACCTCCTCGTTTTATTGAGCACATAAAATTTGGCGTATGAACCCGACACCTCCTTTATTTTCTATTTTCTTTTCTAAACACCCCTTTTTGAAGACAATCTTTAGTAACTGTTGACACCTAAATTTTACAATTTTATTGTGTACAAAATTAGGAGTTAGTCACTAAAAAAACAAACAAACATACAAAAAAAAAATACAAAAACAACATAAAAGAGAAAAAAGAAAAAATGTCGAAGGGGCCAAGCCGGATCTTGCCTTGGCCCCGCCCATGCCACCTTCTCCCTCCTCCATCTACGCCCTTGAAACCCTAGAGGAGGGGGGCAATACAAAGACAAGAAAAAAAAACAAGGTAGAAAGAGGGTTGGAGAAGGAGAAAGAGAGAGAACAGAGGAGAGAGAGAGAGAGAGAGAGAGAGAGAGAGAAAGCTCAAGGAAAAATGGTAGCGGCACTCGACCGACACCGACCCCATCATCGCTCAACCTAGAACCTAGATCTGAAGGAGCCATGTGGAGGAGGTCAGATACGGTAGGACTAGAGACGTTGTTCGAGCCGTTGCCACCCTCCGTCCACATTGTCGTCCGAGCCACTACCCTTCTAGCGACATCGGGGACTCCACCACTGTAGCTGCTGTTTCACGGTTGCCGACGCTTTGGACACCATCGCCGTTGCAGCCCTTAGCCAAGCCAATGCCCTCCTGCCCGACACCGTTTGAGCCGCCACCCATACACTGCTGCCTCCAAGCGTCGACGCCCGCACTTGCACCTCCGCCACCGCCGCTGTTGGTTCGCTACTCCCCTCTGCCGGACTGCTGCTGTAGCAACACCTTTGCGCGGGCACCTTCTCGCGACACCAAAACCGATCGCCAAGCCACCACATGCCTTGGTCACGCCTCTGCTAGTTACCTTTGAGTCCCGAGGAAGACAGATCTAAGTTGTTCATCGCTCCACCGTCAACCATACCTTGCACAGGCTTGCACCTCCGCACTATTGCTCCTGGCCATGTCTTCGCTAGTCATCGTTGTGCCCCATCTCGCCGAGCCCCTGCGTGCCTTCGAGCGCTGACGCTAGTCATCGCTGAGTCTTGACGACAACAGATTTGAGTTGGTCGTCGCTCCACCACCGAGCGAGCCTCGCACCGGCTTGTGCTTCCGTGCTACCGGCCGTTGCGCCTTCGCCTCTACCTCGCTGTGCCTCCACCTGTAGAATCCGCGAACATCGCCAGCAAGCACCGCCCTGCCATGTTGCTGTGACTGACCTTTGGCACAACGTCGCCGTTCCTGTTGCTACTGCTGTCGTCTATCACCCACCGTGCCGCCGCCATCGAGTCGCCGGCATCCTCATCGTTTCCCCTCGGCGTTGAAAAGAAGCCCAGGATAAGAAGTTTGCAAATCAGGTTGTGGCTGGGTCGAACAGGGGTTGCGAATCGAGTAAGGTTTTGAACAATTCGAACCGAGTCTATTAGGGTTGGGCTTGGGCAGTTTTGGCATGTGGGCTCTATTTTAAAAAATAATTAGACTAGATTGGGCCTGCACATCAGGCCCAGCCCGATTAGTTCCTGCCATGCGGCCCTGCAGGCCCGATCCAGTCCGAGCTCGGGCCCTTTTCAATGGATCGGGTTGAACCCGACCCGGGGATCCAAACCAAGTCGTTTTAATATTATAATATTATAATAATAAAATAATATTTTTAAAAATTAAAAATAATAAAAAATAATAAATTTCGAAAATATAAAAAATGTAGGGTTTGGTTAAGATTTTGCCATATTTTTCCTTCTTATGTAATTAGTTCTTTACTTACTTGTATTTTGATTATATCGCATGTTTAATTTGCATGTTTAATCACGTTTGTAATTGTTTAGTTGCATGTGTTAATTTTGTTGCAATTAGGATCTTGGTAGATATGATTATTATCTTAATGATTGTGCACTTGCATGATCACTTCACATGTTAGTGGACAAGTACAAAAATCAATCCAAACTATCTGACAAAAATCTTTACTCTTAAAATGAACAAGATTAGGTACCGAAATGGCACTAATTGGTCAATTAGTATAATCAAGTCCCCGATCCTAGATTATCTGGTTGTGTAGGAAGTGAGGTATATTCCATGCCTCACTTAGTTTCTAGCCGACCCCAATGGGCTAGTGGTGACTCCTTTTGTGCAAAATTCCTAGAAATATCTCAATGTCATGCAGTGTATGGGCTTGAGAGAGCCCGCGCCTAATCATGGGCCTTAGGCTCGTCCTTTAGGCAATACCCCTAAACCCGTTCCCTCCCCCTGAGGGTAGGTCGTAACAGTTTGGCGAGTCCGTTGGGGAATTGGTTTTAAACCTTAGAGGACTTAGGCCAAAATTAATCCTATTTAAAAATATTTTTGTTTGGCAGCAAGGATTCTAGGTACGCCTCTAACATTAAAGGTGTTAAATGTTTTTGCAGAATGGGAGGTATAAGGGGAAGTGTTTGTTCACCTCTATCTTGTAGGGAGGCGTCGTAATGTATGGTTTAATTTTTATTTATGAAGTGTTGCTTGCCTATAAATTGTCATGCTTGCATTTCCTGTACCATGGCACACACTACCTGCCACCGGGCCTAGGCCGCATAGGATCACTTAGAATGGTGTTGAGGTGGATACCACTCCGACTACAACCATGTAGTACAAGTTACCCATCTTTACCCCAAAATTTCTTTTATGTCAAAGGTACCTACCCCGGTTTGCAATTGCACGACACAGGTCGGTTCTTTGACGAAGCCGGAGTCATGGGTAACACGATCTAGTCGCAAGTATGTTGGTTCAATCCTGTGGTCCCATGGCTTCATTTTGAGCCGGATAGAATAGAAATTGAACCACATCCCATGTGCATGTCTATGTAATTGAAAAAAAAAAATAGAGACAAAGGTCGATACCCATTGTAAGTATCATTTTGCTTTTTATTTGCTCATTTTTTATTGAACTTCCATCTTGAAATTTGCAAATATCAATCGATTGCCCTCGGTGCTGTAGGCTTATAATTGAAAAAATTGGCAGTCACTTTTGACAAGTGAACATTGAATGCTAGTTCTAAACACTTTGATTTGAACCTATTAAACACAAGATTTTGTTTAAATCTCTAGTTACGGACTCGAAATTATTTTCAAAAAAAATAATAAAAATTAACTTTCAAGTTGTGATTTTTTGTTGGGGCACAAAATTGAAATTGCATTTTATCAAAATTTCTCATTCTCACATTTGGGGACTAAAATGCAAATCACTTTGTGTACAAATTTCTCAAAATAGAAGTCACTTCATCTTTCTACGAGTAAAATCAGTAATCAATCTTTCAAAAATCAGTGACACTTTTGTAAACGAAACTTTTGGAATAAAAGTGAACATTTGATTGATGGCCATGCATTGATCATTCTAATGATGTCTTCTCTTATGATAAAACCTTGGCGAAATACTAAAACCCTGTGATAAGGACTATGGAGCATGTATTGTCGCCTCAATTTTATTATAAGAAGCAACCTCATTGAGATATCATATTTCTCTCATTCACATACTGACATCGTCGTCTTTTTGCGGGTTATGCACGATGCTCATTGACATTCTCGTGGTGACCTCACAAAGAAGTGAATTCTAGAGCTAGGACAAGAGTTGATTTTTACTATCATATGTGCAAGAGTTTCTTGTATTTTATCATTGTCTTTATTCTTGTTAAGAACCATGTTTTCCGTTTTGGTTTTGATTGTGAATTCAATTGATGCTTTTGTAAATCATGCGACTCATTTTTTAATGATGGAATTCAATTTCGGGAAAATCATCCTAAACTAAAAAAATTCAAAAGTGTTTCAAGCGAACCTATACATTTACCTTCCAAAGTGAATTTCAAGAAAACTCTACTCAAGACCCTCTCTTCACGTGATCGCTTTATCAGGTAGGATGAGGAGTTTATCTAAGATCGGCATTTGCCCCTTCTAAAAAATAAGTGTGGGTTCATGGAACTCGAGGAGCAAACATGCGTCGAGGCTTCGTCAATGCCAATCTTCCATAAAGGTGGAACGAAGTTGAATTCCATTCTAAGAAGTTGAGGAAATGACGCAAATGCCTTAGGTGCCAAAATAGCCCATCGATCTCGTTCACTTTGCATAATGAGACAAATGAAGGGAGTTGTCAAGCATCCAAAATGGCGAATTCAAAGGAAAAGTAAACTGTATCAATTCCAATTACCTGTTTCTGATACCATTTCTAACATGACTTTCTTTACATTGTCAAGGAGACGTCATGAGTACAAATTTTTGGAACGTTCCAACAGATGCGATGGAGCATTATTAAGTCCTGTTCATCTTAAACAAAGAAGGATTCAAATGAAACAGAGGGGCAATATTACCCCTTCCTTCATAAGGGACACCTTGGGATGTTGATTGCCCAACCATGGAAAGGGATGTATTTCATTCCTAAAAATGATTCGCTTTAATATAAAAAATGACATATCCTTTTCTTTGGTACATGATAGACTTGAACAGAACAAATGTTTGTCATATAAAGAGTGGGAGAACAACGTTTGATTTAGAGAAAAATCTCTCCTTCCCCCACGAATGAAGTGTGCTGGAACAATATTGTCAAATTCATCAGGAAATGATGTATCGTTCCTCAATCGAACCTAATTAAGTATGGAGTTAACCCGTTTCATATCCTCTTCTTACAGGCCAATAAATAAATAAATAAAAAGGGTTGCACCTTGACTGTAGAAGCATCTCCTTCCACCAAGGAATCAGGAAAATATCAAACATTCAAAGGCGAATGCAAGGGAAGGGTATTGTAGAGTTACCAAATATCCACGAAGGTGAATCTAAGAGATGTTAACGCCCAAAGGATGAAAGCGAATGAAGGGTAATAATGTATCGTTTCCAACATTTCAATCCCTAAAGATTTTTGCGCTAACATATTCTTTCACATTCTTTACAGGGTTGCCGAGTCACCATGCCCCAGGTAAGTACCCTTTTTCTCAATTTTTTTTTTAAAGAAGAAAAAAGAAGAAAAAAAATGGAGAATTTCCATCATAAAAAAGAACCTTTTGTGCTTTCCTAGAGACAAGCACAAAAATGAATAATTGAAAAAAAAAAAAAAAAACTTTCTACAAGCTTTTTGAACATCATTTTTATCTCAAAATTGTTTTCTCGTTTTGGGGGTTATTCATTTTGAATCAAAATTCCCTATGGAGATTAATCTACTCAGACAATCTTAGCAGAGTGAATTGGAGACGTTAACCATGCCAAACAAGAAGTGCTTAGGATGAAGAAAGACGAGCCATTTCCAAACACATCCTTCAAATACTTTTGAGAGTTGAGTGAAAAAAACCTTCGCTTAGGACAAATGATTCATTCGCATTGAGCGCAAAGATCGAAATGATAAAGGGGTTTCCTTCATCAATCTCAAGCATTGCACTAATCTCTTACTACCCCTTTGGGCATAATAAAAATGATCCTTCAAAGTACCCCTATCAAGAACGACCCTACATTGAGGTAGCATAGGAGGTTACGGTCGTGTTGTAAAGTGAAAGGTTGAGAAAGATTCTATTACTTTCACTTGCATCAATCTTCTGGTGATAGTTTCAAAGGAACTCTCATTAGATCTTGACTTATCCCAAAGTGAAGAAGAACATTTCCTTCTCTACTCAAACACTGATATTTATTGCTTTAACCAACTTTGGCCTGATTATTCATTTCTGAACCTCGAGTGGTGATCATCTCCCTTCACTAGGGCAAGGCATAAGAATTGACCAAATATAATTGATAGTTATGAGAAAATTTGAAAAGCATCTCGAAATTCATAAGAGTTACAAAAGTTCAAAGAGCAAAAAGTTCGACAAACTAGGGGGGCATGAAAAAGTAGTGTGTCTGGTAAAAGCAAGACTAATGCTCTGCATCTTATGTAGAAGAAAAAATTATCAAAGTCCAAGTGCCTACGCAAAAAAAAAAAAAAATCATTGCAAGAGCAAAGGACATTAGAGAAAGGAGAAAAGCTCCCATGCATAAATGATTAGTCAATGGACTTTCGAGATGTGCTATGTTTCAAAAGCCAAATGCTTTCGAAAGGTCGAGTGACCTAGTCACGATGCCATGATGATCACCGACTCTTAAAAACTCTCTTGAAAATTTTAAGCCTTAGGAGCCTCTCCAAAGCCAATATTACAACCCTCTTCCGAAGTCTCTTCTGATTGGGACGATTTGAGTGAAAATGAGAATACCACAAAGAAGCTACTTGCTTGAAAGAGTGGAAGTAATTCTATCTTATCTTATCTTATCTTATCTTATCTTATCTTATCTTATCTTCCAAGTTCTCGACTTGTAAACCCGATGAAAATAGCGATAAATGTTCTTTTATTGGCCTCAAAGCAATAATCCCTTTGTGTAAGCCCATGACCAAACTCATATTGCAGTTCTTTCAAAAGACCTTTGTGATCGATCAAATTGTACTCGTTGTGAATGTTTCTTGAAGCCTTCAACATAAGTTATGTGAGATACCCTTAGTAACCAGTGATCTTCCACATGAATGGATGGGATCAAGCAGCAATTTTATTGAGAGTGTGTGAGAAGTCCTTTCTGAATAAGAAGCTCTAGTTTGGTATGCTTAATGAGCCTTTTTCATGAGTCATAGCCGTTCTAATAAAAACTTGACTCCTAGAGATGATTAATGATACATCCCCCAGCAAGATAACAATTTTGCGCAACATTATGTTGATTGACATTGCATTTTTATTTTTATTTTTTTTAAAACAGTCGAATTTAGCCTGATTAGCTTGTTCAATTAATGTTGCAATATTACCAATATGTCTCTTGATGATGTCCTTAATGACCTTTGTTCAAGTTGAGTTTAACAGGATTTCTTAATGAAATCATATTGTTTTCAAGGGGTTAGCAGGTGCTTCCCTAAAAATCAAAGGTTCATGGTCAGCCTCAAACCATGTCATCCACAAGGCTTGTGGGTTTATTCTTAAACCACAAGGCTTGTGGGTTTATTCTCGTGAGACATCTTTAAACCATGCTTTTAAAATGTTCATGAGTCTATCTTTAAACTGCGATTTTCAAATGTTCATTAGTTTTTCTCAAATCATGCATTTTCAACTCGATCGAAACCCATTATTACACGATGAGACATCTTTCTTCTCCTTTTCTTATGACCTAGAGAGCTTCTGTATCTCGGAGTCTCCCTCTCTTCTTATGATCCGGAAGGCTTCTATATCCCAGAGTCTCCTTATCTTCTTATGACCCGATGGGCTTCTGTATCTCGGAGTCTCCCTCTCTTCTTATGACCGGTGGATTTTTGTATCCCGGAGTCTCCCTCTCTCTTCTGTATCTTGAAGTTTTCTTCTCTTCTTATGACTTGGAGAGCTTTTATATCCCGGAGTCTTCTTCTCTTCTTATGACCCAGAGAGCTTCTGTATCCCAGAGTCTCCTTCTCTTCTTATGATCCGGAGAGCTTCTGTATCTCGGAGTCTTCTTTTCTTCTTATGACCTAGAGAGCTTCTGTATCTCGAAGTCTTCCTCTCTTCTTATGATCTAGAGAGCTTTTATATCCCGGAGTCTCACTCTCTTCTAATGACCCGATGGGCTTCTGTATCCCGGAGTCTCTCTCTCTTCTTATAACCCGGTGGGCTTCTGTATCCCGGAGTCTTCCTCTCTTCTTCTTATGACCCGATGGGCTTCTATAACTCGGAGTCTTTCTCTTCTTCTTATGACCCGGTGGGCTTCTATAGTTCGGAGTCTTTCTCTTTTTCTTATGACCTGGTGGGCTTTTGTAGCCCAGAGTCTTCCCCTTCTTCTCATGACCCAGTGGGCTTCTGTAGCCCGGAGTCTTCCCCTTCTTCTTATGACCCGGTGGGCTTCTGTAGCCACCGGAGTCTTCCTCTTCTTCTTATGACCCGATGACTTCTGTAGCTCGGAGTCTCTCTCTTCTTCTTATGACCCGATGGGTTTTTTTAGCCCGAAGTCTTCCTCTCTTCTTCTTATGATCCGGTGAGCTTTTGTAGCTCGAAGTCTTCCTCTTCTTCTTATGACCCAATGAGCTTTTGTAGCCTGGAGAGCTTTGTAGCTCAAAGATCTTTGTAGCCTGGTCTCTATTTCTTCTTATGACACGGCGTACTTTTGTAGCCTAGAGTCTCTCTTTCTTCTTATGACACAGTATGCTTCTGTAGCCTAGAGTATTTCTTCCTCTTATTGACAAGACGCGCTTCCATAGTTATGAGTTATTTCCGTTGACTTGATATGTGCCTATGCACGTAGGGTTTTTTTATCGCCAAAATAATTTAGATGTCTTTTGTCTTTAAATGAAACCTCTTCGAGCTCTCATTCAAAGAGGGGTAGCTGTTGACACCTAAATTTTACAATTTTATTGTGTACAAAATTAGGACTTAGTCACTAAAAAGAAAAAAAAAACAAACAAACAAACGAAAACAAAAACAAAAATACAAAAACAACAAAAAAGAGAAAAAAGAAAAAAAGTGGAAAGGGCCAGGCTAGATCTCGCCTTGGCCCGGCCCATGCCACCTTCTCTCTCCTCCATCTTCGCCTGTGAAACCCTAGAACAGGGGCAATATGGAGACAAGCAAAAAAATGGGGGTAGAAAGAGTGATGGAGAAAGAGATAGAGAGAGAATAGAGAAGAGGAAGAGAGAGAAAGCTCAAGGAAAAATGGCGGAGGCGCTCGACCAACGCCGACCCCGCCTCCACTCAACCTAGATCCCAAATCTGAAGGCGCCGTGTGGAAGAGGTCAGATTCGGGAGGACTAGAGACGCTGTTTGGGTCATCGCCGCCCTTCGTCCATGCCGTCGTCCGAGCCACCACCCTTCGAGCGACACCGAGGACTCCACCATCATAGCTGCTATTTTGCAGTCGCCGAAGCTCCGAACGCCATCGCCGTTGGAGCCCTTAGCCAAGCCAATGCCTTCCTACCCGATGTCATTTGAGCTGCCACCCGCACACTGCTGCCTCTGAGCGTCAACACCCGCACTTGCACCTCCGCCACCGCCATTGCTGGATTGTCGCTCCCCTTTGCTGGACTGCTGCTGCAGTAGCACCTTTGCACAGACACCCTCCTGCGACACCAGAACCAGTTGTCGAGCCACCGTGCACCTCGGTCGTGCCTCCGCCAGTCACCTTTGAGTTTCGACGAAGACAAATCTGCGTCATTCATCGCTCCACCGCCGAGTGAACCCCGCATAGGCTCGCGCCTTCGCACTTTTGCTCCTGGCCGCATCTCCGCCAGTCACCACCGTGCCCCTTCTCGCCGAGTTGCCACGTGCCTCCTAGCACCGACGCCAGTCACCACTGAGTCCCGACGACGATAGATCTGAGCTGGTCGTCACTACACCATCAAGCGAGCCTCGCATCGGCCTATGCCTCCGTGCTACTGGCCACCGCGCCTCCACCTCTGCCTCACCATGCCTCCGCCTACAGAATCCACGAACGTCGCTAGCAAGCATCGCCCTGCCACGCCACTGTGACTGACCTCTGGCACAATGTTGCCATTCCTGCTACTACTTGTGCCGTTCCTGCTACTACTGCCGTCTTCCGCCGCCCACTGCACCGCTGCTGTCAAGTCACCGACGTTCCCGTTGTTTCCCCTTGGCACTACAAAGAAGCCCAGGAGAAGAAGTTTGCGAATCGGGTCGTGGCCGGGTCGAATGCGGGTTGCAAATCGGGTAGGGTTTTGAACAATTCAGGCCGATTTTATTAGGGTTGGGCTTGGGCTATTTTGGTATGTGGGCTCTATTTTAAAAAATAATTAGACCAAACCGGGCCTGCACATCAAGCCCAGCCTAGTTAGTTCCTGCCACGCGGCCCTGCAAGCCCAATCTGGTCTAGGTTCAGGCCATCTAGCCCGATCCGATCTGGGCTTGGGCCCTTTTCAATGGATCGGGTCGGACCCGACCTGAGGATCCAAACCATGTCGTTTTAATATTATAATATTATAATAATAAAATAATATATTTTTAAAAATATATAAATATAATTTAAAAAAAAAAAAAAAATCGAAAATCTAAAAAATGTGGGGTTTGGTTAGGATTTGCCATATTTTACCTTCTTAGCGTAATTAGGTCTTTACTTACTCGTATTTTGATTATATCGCATATTTAATTACATGTTTAATTATGTTTGTAATTGTTTAGCTGCATGTGTTAATTTTGTTACAATTAGGATCTTGGTAGTTATGATTATTATCTTAATGATTGCATACATGTATGATCACTTCACATGTTAGTGAACAGGTACAAAAATTAATCCAAACTGTCTGACAAAAATCTTTACTCTTAAAATGAACAAGATTAGGTATTGAAAGGGCATTAATTGATCAATTAGTATAGTCAAGTCCCCGATCCTAGATTCTCTGGTTGCGTAGGAAGTGAGGTACACTCCCATGCCTCACTTGGTTTCTAACTGACTCCAATAGGCTAGTGGCAACTCCTTTTGTGCAAAATTCCTAGAAATATCCCAATGTCACGCGGTGTATGGGCTTGGGAGAGCCCACGCCTAATCATGGGCCTTAGGCGCGTTCTTTAGGCAATACCCCTAAACCTGTTCCCTCCCCCCAAGAGTAAGTTGTGACAGTAACCTCTATTTTTTTTGTTCGAAACTTTTAGAAATAAATTAATAGGTGCTCACATACTCAAAATTAATCCATCAAACTTTGCACGCATCTAGTTTAAAACCTCATTATTTTATTGGGCAAATAAATTTTGGTGTTAAAACCCGACACCTCATTTATTTTCTATTTAATAGTCCATAAGGTCACCTTTTGCAATAATAATAAACAACCAACATAGAGCAATTAACCTCATGATATAACGCATAAGTTTTAAGCATGCCAAAAGTCGACCACATCACCAAATATACATTCTCTAGCAAACACAACACCAAGAACAACCATAAAACCACTACCGGCCCTAACTGGCAGAAATCGGGTCCACTTACGCGTCTCCAAGTTTAATTCCAGAAACATAATGGAACAAGTTCGGAAAATTCTTAATTATTAGTATGTTATAAAGGACACCTAAAAAACATTTTTCATGAAGACACCGTGACCCAGATCTACCCAAAATAAGAGCAGTAAATCACTCAAGTCATTACCAAAACTGTGTCCATGTCCAAAATTTTTGTTTTCCAAAACTAGCTTGGTTTGAAGTCCAAAACTTGTCTGTTTGAACTAAAAGTTTACTATGTTAAACTAAAAGATGTGATGAACAAATTTTGTGAAGAAACTCTTTCAAAAATCAAACTCTAAGGGCGCGCATGGTAAAATTTCTGAAACAGAAATTGATTTCTGGCCAGAAATCAATTTCTCAATTTCTATTCCCCGGACAAGTTTCTGAGCAAAGAAACCCGTTTGATAACGACTCAAAATTTCTATTTCTGAAACAGAAATCCGTTTGATAACAGAAAAAAATTTCTATTTCTAGGAATAGAAATTGATTAGATAACAACATAGGAAATTCTCAAATATAAAATAATAGCCGAAATAATACTAAAATAATATAGAAAATCCTCAAATACAAAAAATAATCGAAATAATACTAATACATTAGAAAAGTTGAAAATACAATTTCATGGAATTTATATTACATGTGCTTACGTTTCCTATTACGTAATATTTTCTTTCGAAAAATAAACAACGTGGCAAAAAAAATTGAAATTCAATTGTAGTGAATATGTCGTTGTGTTTTTGCCGAAATTGATTTCACATTAATCAAATAAGTCTAATGATAGCCATGATTATAATAGTCTAATCTCCTAAAAAATCCTAACTTCAAGTCTAATTCCAATTTCTTTCCAAATTTTGTTAAAAATATCCTCACCGTGTTCAAAAATCGTCACCAATTTTTTCAAAATTATCAACACTAGGATTATTTAAAAATTTATTATCAAAATCTATATTTTCATCAACACTCTTACAAGAACAACATATTTCTTATTAGATCTCTTTTCCTTATAAAAGAAAAATCGGATGAAACCCTAATGATTTGACCCATTTTTACCGCCTTAATATGAAGTTTATGATTAAAAAATAGTTAGCCAAATAGAGTCGTTGGCATACACAGAAAAGTATGTGAAGAAAGACTCATTAGATATGAATATGACCAATTGACTATTACCATGCATAAAATCTCTTACGTGCAACAAATGAAGCCTTGTTCATTCAATTCTCACCATCTAGCCCAATGGTTAAGATTTTCAATCAATACCGATTAGAATGATTATATTAAAAAATCATTAAAATATTTTGGACTAAATTAACTATTTCTATTTCTATTTCAATATTATTGATCTAAAATATTTTGGACTAAACTGAAAAGTTGAGAAAAAAAAAAAAAATTCTATTTCTATTTCTATTTCAGAAACCGAGAAGCTAAAAATTTCAGCTTCGATTTCTTGATTTCTCTATTTCTGGAATAGAAATCTGTTTCAAAATAGAAAAATCAAATTGCGTTAAACGGATTTGTTTCCAAACCTGTTCCGAACAGAGAAAAGAGAAATTGAGAAACAGAAATTTTATCATGCGCGCCCTAAGAGTTGATAAAAATCCCTTGAACATCAAAAGGTCAAAAGTTCCAGTACCAACCAAGATTCTGTTTTGATTTTAACGAATCTGAAATCTCAATCTTTTAAATTCATAAAATCTTGAGTAAAATATATGTCATATTTAAAGATGTCTAGAACATTTTTCAAGAATGAAGTGACCCCAAAATCGAAGCACATTTGAGCTCACAAAAATGGTAAATGGCGAGGGTTCAGTGAACAGATCCGAATTTAAGCTGATCCATCTTAATTAACACTAATCCTTCTTAGCACTAATCTAAACATGATTAGCGCTAATCTAAACAATTTAATTAACACTAATCTAACCCTCTAAGCACAATTAACAACCTAATCAAGAATCAAGAATTATGGAGTTAATTCACCGGAATTTGACGGCGGCGGGCTCATGGTGACGGCAATGTGACGGCAACGAGAACCTGAGCCTACCGTGTCTCCAACGGAGGCTCAACAGCGGCTGTGGCTGTCCCACAAGTGCTCAGCCAAGGTGGATTCGGTTCAGCTCGGTTTGGGGCTGAGCGTGGCCGCGGGTGGTGACGGATGCGGCTGGACTTTGGACGCAGAGGAACTGCTGGTGATGTTGTGGTTGAATTGGTGGATGGAGCTGCGGACGTGGAGGGGCTGGTGTGAGAATGATATGGTGGTGGTGAGGGCTGATGGAGATGATGGGCTGAAGAAGATGGAGCTAGCGTGGGGCTGGGTTGTTGGCGTTGGTGGAAGTGGACAGTGAATGGGGGATGATGGTGCGCTGGAGTTGCGCTGGCGCTGGGGATGAAGATGATGCTGGCGTGAGGAGAGTGGCAGACGTTGGCATGAGGGTATGTGTGTTGGAGTGGTGCGGCAGGCGGTGAAACTAAATGGAAAGAAAAGAAGGGGTGAGGCGGAGAGGAAATGGGCTGTTGAGGCGTGGGGGTGATACGGTGGTGGGGAGCTGGGCAACACAAATAAAAAGGAAGGAAATGGGAAGAATCGTGGGGAAGGAGAATGAGGGAACGGCAGAAGTAGGGGGGAAGGGAAAATGGGCGTATGAGAAAAGAGAGAGGGGGAGATGGGAGAGACATGAAAGTCAAGGTAGTGGTCAATTAGAATTCAAGGGAAATATCCAAGCACTCAAGTGTTAAGCCCCAAAGTCTTCATGTCAAATTTGTCAATTGGTCCACCAATGAGAAATTAGCTTCAATTCATCACAACTAAAACATTTTAGGGGTAGAAATAATCCAAATCTTCAGCCATCCGAATTTCCTTATTTTTCCGAATTGTCTAAAATCAATTTTTCCGCAAAATTCCAAGCTCGACGAAAATTCTCCAAAAGATGAGACGACGTTTTAAAAATAAATCGTGACACGTTTGAACATCTGATTCCCAAAACCAAATTCAATTTCATGGTTAAAATCGACTGGATGCGATTTTAGTACAACCTAACCTACTAGGTAGCTTTTAGGAATTTTATCGCATTTGACCCGTGGTCGATAATTTTCGATCCACGTTTGTCCATCTCCGACTTGTGGACGACTCTCGATTGTCATAAAAATAGCAAGGTTTCAATTACAGGTATCGAGTATAAAATCAATAGAAAACCGGGTTAGTGTCGTTCAACACAAATTTCGCAATCACGTGAAATCATCCACAATTCAATTACATCATTCCCTCAAATCTACCTATATTTGATCACATTTCAATTATGATAGTATTGTATTGACCTTTGCTGATTATTACGGTCGATCGATCGATTTCTGATTGAATTCTTTAGTTTGCCGTGTTTATATCCCTTAACAGCCTCACCTAATAAATTAGTAAGCTCGTGGGTGATCAATCCTAAGTAAAATGACCATAGGAGCGTCAACAAAACAACCATTTCGTATATCCGAATTATGGTCGAATTTCGGGATGGGCCTTTCCCATGGGTCACCCAATCCCCGAGTGGATGTGTTTATATTCGTTTAAGGAATGAAAATGATTGATGATTCATTAGATACATGCTTGAATACCTAAATAGTAGTGACGTTAACATACTTTAATTGAAATATGAAATTGTTGCATCATGGTGTGAATGTGTGATTGAGAATGCCATTGGTCCTTAGGATGACGGTGCCCCAGATTATGGTAGGGATGCCTAGAGGGGTAATTGGGTTCCTCTGAATGCCTAGGGGGGTGTAACACGGTTCCTCTAGATGCCTCGTGATGCCAAATGGGTGCGAGATGCCCGGGGGGTAATGGGGTTCCTCGGATGATGATGGCAGCATGAAATTATATTGGATATGAATTTGGTATTTCTGAATTGAATCACTGGTTATCTATTAGGAAAAGTTATTAGTATTGAAGATGCCTCGTGATGCCAAATGGGTGCGAGATGCCCGGGGGGTAATGGGGTTCCTCGGATGATGATCGCAGCATGAAATTATATTGGATATGACTTTGGTATTTCTGAATTGAATCACTGGTTATCTATTGGGAAAAGTTATTAGTATTGATCTATCATGTATTTTGAAAAGGTTCTCATGTAAGTTGATGTGCACGTGATTTACTGAATTTTCTATTGAGACTTTCTTTGTCATATGGCGATCGATTTGTGTGGCATAGACCGGTGGGCCTTCTAATTGTTGGGTTGTGACTCATTGGCTGTTGATTTCATCTTTTCAAATTATTAGAATGTCGATCCCACCTACCTCCCTGATGATTTGCTACGGGATGCTAGTGGACTTCACTTGGGAGAAGGACAGGTTTGTGGACCCTAATTTTTTGAATGTTGTCTTCATTTCAATCAAGTCGAGTATGGTCATTGATGTAGGGCCCCCAACGGGGTAGGTCGCCCCTGGGCTCGTCGAGATGTATGCTAGTGTCTCAACAGACGTACAGTGGGTCCACTCCCACTATCCTCTGAAGGGTCAAGAAGCGGAGATAGCCCCGCGACATAGAAAGGAGGTAGGAGGGAAACAAGATTTTTTTGGAACTAGGAAGATTTTGATGACATTAGGGGCCATGGTTAGGCGACACTTGTACAGTTAGGTGGGGAGGGGTGACTAACCTAGAGTCCAATGTAGTCAGTTTAGTACTGGCCTTTTAAATTTCCCCAGGGCACCCCACCTATCGTCTAATGTATATGTATAAACATATAAGAAATGAAGTTGCCCCGTTTATAGAAAATCGCATATACCCCAGGATTTTCTTAGTCCTTTATGCTTCCGCATGCTTAAGAAAATTTAAAAAGAATAAGATGATGACGATAGTAGTTCTACAATAGCTGTCACATGCGGGGGTCGTCACACACTCTAGCCGATATCCTCATGATATCATTATGTATTATGAATCTAACATCGCAAACACCTATAACATCGCACTATTCTTTCCCAACTGTACTTTGCCATGATGCATTGATAAGATATAAAAGAGATAGTGTTTGTTTTTGAGTGAAACAAACAATTAAAATTCATAATCCATCCATCAAACAACCAATTTCTATTTGCACTTTACTATTAACTGCTTGCTTGTTTTGATGCTTCATGTGGTATAATCTTACTCAGAGTTCCAAGCCCTGTGCCTTTTGGTTTTCTCCCTCTCTTTGGTGGGAAAATTTGTTCAAACTCAAGATATTGCCCATGAACTTCATCACTCACTGACCAACCTACTCACGAAAGACGATTCTAATCTTCAATAAAGTATAACTAGGTTCAGGCCTGGCCAGTATTGGCTCGAACCTAATTAAGTTCGTTTCGTTGGGGCCATTTTGTCTCCCATGAGGGCGGGCCCACTTTCGGGCGTAGCAAAGCCTCGAATAATAGTTCGGGCAAGGCTAAAAATTCAATTGAGCCCGACCCACCTAGACCATGCTTTCTCCTCATAAGCAATGAGATTGACTAATTGAGAGGTATTGAGGCTTGGTCCACCCAAGCTATGTTGATTATGCAATAGGCCTTCTAGGTCTAATTGAAAATTCAATTCTTGAAAATTTAGTTCAGAACTTTAAGTGTTCATGAATGCTGAAATTAGAATTAAACAATTGTTTGATGATAATCGGAAATTGATGGGTAAATATTATCATCTTTCACAAAACGTAGAGAAATGACCATTATTTGTGGGGTTTAACATGTAAGGAATGATTCTAATTACCATAAATTATTATTCTATTGAATGGACTAAATAATCTGCCTTTACTTATTAGATTCCAGTTTGATAATTCCAATAAAGTGATAATTATAACTAGTTTCAACTCAAATGATTAAAAAATTAGGAAAAAAAAAAACATAATTTCCGGTTATCACATTCCCACATTGTTCTTGTTCTTCTGAGTGCTCTGTTTTTTTGCTTAGAATAGGATGTGTGCCTTTCAAGCCTGGGATTGATCCCGCTCCATGCAAACTATGCTATGTCATGAACGAGTCTATGACTGCTGAAAAAAATTTCACGGACACGCATCCTTTGCTCTCTCATTTGAACTTGTGTTGTCCAAGACACTGTGAAGATGTAAAAAATAACAGATATATATAAGTAATCTGATTTGGGAGATTCTGTTGGAAAATGGTTCTTTGCAGCTTTAGTCTAATTTGTGAGTTAGTCTAAACTTTAAAAGTGTGATCTTTTAATTTTGTCTGGTTGAATTATAATGTTTTTATTTTATTTCTTTGATCAGATGATTGAATTATATTGTCAGTTGCTAGTTTTCTGGTTAGAGTCTAGGCGAAGCGATTCAACTGGTATATGGTCAATAACACGGTCAATATCCAGTGGTTATCATTCCAGTACTTATTTGGGAGATTCCGCTGGAAAATGGACCATGCAATTAGTACCAGAAAAAGCATATCAAAATGTAAAAACTAACCACCGACCGTGGTAGCTCCGCTGGTTAAGTCTTCCCCACCGTGGGGGGACCCACTAACCCCTTCTAGGAGGGAAAGGGTTCAACTCTCCGCGGAGACGCTTGGCGTCTTACCCGTTCCACGGGGGTGGTGGGTCCTCCCGTGAGGCCCCAGGGTTTACTGTCACGCCCCGATCCTCAGGCATGCACACATCCGTCTCACTTGGTCGATTTTATAATGCGATATCCCAGGACAATGTATCGCCGACCCTTTTAATTATTATGCACATGCGGAAGCAGTTATAAATCCCCAGACAACAAAACAATGGGATAAAAAAGCAAGGCCATATTTTCCATATAGAAACTTATAACCAAACTTTTATACAAAACACAAACCACTTCATAACTATTCATATCAAAAAGGAGATCTCAAAAGAAGATAAACTCTCGGTCCATCTGGGCCATACTCAAGGCCTCTCTCGGGATTATCTTCTTCTTCCAAAAATCATTCTCCTCAAGTTTCACCTCCGAGTTCTCCTTCTCAGACTCCTCCTCATCAGCTCCTCATCGAGGTCCTGAAATGTTTTTCCCCAAACTGGGATGAGACTACGTCTCAGCGAGTTCTACCCCACTAAGCCCAATTAGTAAACTATTATACTATAGGCTGCCTAAACACGCATGGGTCAGAAGACGTACCTTAGCATCAGATCCCACCTGCAAGTCAGTACAATTCATAATAGGCACCCAAGCAATCATATCACGGATCGAAGCATCAATCAAATCGACCTAGTCGATTACCAGCCAACAAGACCACTCACGGTCATTTCTAATCAATCAATCAATCCACGACATCAAATCAAAACAATGATCAATCGACCTAGTCGATTACATGTCATTCGGACCATTTCCCGGTCATTCAAGCTATTGCTATACAGTCATAACTGATAGAACCAATCACCGAGCCACGTGCATTCTCCAAGGCGATATCCCTTATCACCGAGCCACGTGCATTCTCCGAGGTGATGGAACCGATCATCGAGCCACGTGCATTCTCCGAGGTAATGCATTAATTTACCGAGCTCACGTGCCCTTTAAAATGCCAAATATACTCATTGGGACCACGTGCCTTCTCCGAGGTAATGCATCAAATTACCGAGCCCACGTGTCCTTTTAGATGCCAAATGTACTCACTGGGACCACGTGCCTTCTCCGAGGTAATGCATCAAATTACCAAGCCCACGTGTCCTTTTAGATGCCAAATGTACTCACTGGGACCACGTGCCTTCTCCGAGGTAATGCATCAAATTACCGAGCCCACGTGTCCTTTTAGATGCCACACTTAATCACCGAGCCACATGCATTCTCCAAGGCGACATACTTCGTCACCGAGCCATGTGCATTCTCCGAGGTGATATATCTAATCATCAAGCCCCGTGCCTTTCATGATGATTCATCCCATTTCTAAAGTAATTATCCACAATTAAATCAATTCAGTACAATTTAAAACTTAATTAAATAAACGGACTGCGCCACGACGATCAGCACGAGATTTCGGTCGTCGGCCATCTCAAACTTAATTTCCGAAAAATAAATAATTAATTAATTTCGAAAATTATTATTTAATATTAAAAATTCCGTTTAGCTCAAAATAAGGTCCAATTAAATAAACAGACTTCACTACGGTCATCAGCATAATTTTCCGGTCACGGGCCATCCCAGTTGAATTTTCAGGAAATAAATAATTATTTAATTAATTTCGAAAATTAATTAATATTAAAAAAATTCAATTTAGCTTAAAATAAAGCCCGATTAAATAAACGGACTTCACCACAGTCATCAGCATAATTTTCCGGTCACGGGCCATCCCAGTTGAATTTTCGGAAAATAAATAATTATTTAATTTAATTACGAAAATTAATATTTAAATGCCCAAAATCTCACTTGGGTCCGAATCATCAAATTGAAGCTCAATTAGGGGTCCGAAAATTCCCAAGACACTCCCAATAAATAGTAGACCACGTCTACTTGCTAATTGCTCAATCAATTTATCTAAATCACATCACAATTGACTAATAATTGCTAATTAATTCTAATCTAACAACCTAAACATAATTAATTAAAACTAAACCAACCTAAAGCATAATTAGCCAACTAATTCAGGATTAGTGAGATTACTCACCAAATCGCGTGCAAATCGGATCAATCCGACGGCGGCGACGCGAGGAACGATTCTTCCCAAAGCGGGCCTCGGGTTCGGGGCCCGGAAACGGCCTAAAACGGCCCACGAACAGCTGGATACCCATTCCGTGGGTTTGCTGGTTCGGCCGCCAAACAACAAGAAAGAGAGAGGGTTGGGGGCGGCAAGAGGTCGGGAGAGCGGGTGGTGGCTTGGCGAGGCCGAGCGGTGGCCACGGTGGCCGAGGTGGCCGGATCGTGGCCGAACGGAGCTGGACAGAGGATGGGCAGCAGCTGGATCGCGCGGGGGAGCACGCCTGGGCGCGAGGGATGGCCGGCGGAACGCGCGGCGTTGTGCAGGCGGGCGTCGCGGGCGGTTCGGCTCCGGTGCGGCGGCGGGACAGGCGACGGTGGTCCTCGGCGAGCTGCTGCTCTTCTTTTCTGGTTTTGGTCTGGTTTGCACAAAGAAGAACGAAGAAGAAGAAGAAGAAGAAGAAGGTCACGTGGGGAAAAGTGGGAGAGAAGAGAGAGGAGAGAGAGAGACGGAAGAGATAAGGGACAGAAGAGATAAGAGAGAGAAAAGTGAGTGGTGGGGGGAAAAAGAAAGCTGTCCGCACGTTGGGGAGGGGAGAGGAGAGAGAAGAGAGAGAAAAGAAAGAAAAAGAAAGAAAAGAAAGGAAAAGAGAGGGAGAGAGAGAAAAGAAATAAAACAATAGCCTTAATTTTCTTTTCTTTTCTCTTTCCCTTTCTATTTCTTTTCGGGCTTCAAATTTTTCTTCCGATAATTTCTTTATTGAAATTTCGGACCCGTCAATAAATTGACGAGCGATGAGACAGGATCCTATTTATCCAGTCAAATTAAAACCCGAAAATCGGGATGTCACAACTCTTCCCCTCTTATAAAAATTTCGTCCTCGAAATTTAAACCTTTATTAGTCCATAAACGAAAGGTGGGGGTATTGCCGTCTCATCGAGTCTCACTTTTCCACGCTGATCATTCGGTCTTGTGGCGTTGTCTAACCACTTTGACCAATGAGATCATCTTTGCACACAAAATCTGCTATTTCTGAACCAACAACTGAACTGAGCTTCTCACATAAGACATTCTGTCATCCACATCTGATCTCTTTTTCTCGACTCCCTAATAAACCTTCGAACCTCAACGATTCAAAATTTCTGACAGTTCTGAGCAGCCTTTACTCTGATACTAATCTAACAACTACAAATACTGATCACTGAGCTGACTCTGGACTTGCGATTTTCTGATTTCTGATTTCATCTCAACCGATTGAAATTCTGTACACTCTGCTTTGCACTGATTAAAAAGAAACTATCGGCGATCTGCTGGCCTGGAATCTCTGGTCAATATTTGATATAACTCGGGCACTGATCTTGGCAACTGCAATCACTGACTACTGTACTGTCTTTGGCCGGAAATCTTCTTCACTTTCTTTTTACCACTGAAATTCTGTACCCTCTGCTATACATTGCTTAATAAAGAATCCTCTCAAACTTTGCCAAATTTATAATCTCTGATCTAGATTCGAAATATAATTCATCGTCGACACTCCATGCCGGCGAATTATCTAATGCACACACACTTCGGTATACCCACTCTGTGATAAGATAGGATCTTCAATTTCTGAAATCGAACTTAGATTGGCGATTAATTTCACTCCGACACGCTTTTAGTGTGACATAGGCTACTGGGTAGTGTTCAGAGCTTTTTAGGACAAATGACCCGTGGTCGATTTTCTTCGAGCCACAATGAACCCACTCGACACATTGGCGACTCTCGATTATCGTGAAAATCTCGAAGGTTCAAGTACGGACACAGGGTACCAAAACGACAATAAAGTCAAATTAGAGTCGGTCGACGAGAGTTTTCCAATTTAGTGGGGTCACCCACGATTGGTCACTCATTTTAGTCGAACCAACCTATCTCTGATCTTACTGTTGGAGAAATCTTTCCAGAATATTTTGAAGCTGACAAAACGTTTCTATCAGTCTAAGTCTGGATGTTTGGAGACCGACAGTTTAAAGTCTGAAGACTTTGTATTCTCAAGACTCAAGACTCAAGACTCAAGACTCAAGACTCAAGACTCAAGACTCAAGACTCAAGACTTAAGAATCAAGACTTGAGACTTAAGTCTATTCTCACTGACAGTCTTTCTAATCCAGTGACGAAGGAAATCCAAAGCCGAGGTATATGGTTGAGGATTAGATCCTATCCTCTGGAAGAGATTCTTTGGTTGGATAATCATTTCGGATTCTTTAATTCTTATCTAAGATCGATTGAAGATCCGATGGTCGACGAAATATTCTTGGAATGTTCTATTCTTGGAAACCAATATCCTGATTGTATGGGCGAACAGGATTGTTGGGCTATCATCAGATTCCTTAATTAGCTCGGGTGATCTTCTTGATTGATTCCGTCCAACGGGTAGATTGGAGGAATTCCTTTGGTAAGTGCCAACGGCTATGATGGCATAAAGGAGTATAAAAGGAAGACGTTCTAGCTATTTTAAGAGAGTGTGATCGATAGAAAAATTCCAGTCGAAGAACCTTGATTGTTAGTCGATACTTGTTCGAGCGAAATTGTATACACAGAGAGTGTTTATACTTGGTGACACCTTGAGCGAGTGTGGTAGATCGTCTACACCTAGAAATCAAGGAAGATCAACACTGTAACTGCTCTTTGATCATAGTGGAATCCAGCCAATTGGCTGTTAGTGCAGAAGAGTGGACGTAGGCTTGAATCAAGCCGAACCACTATAAACCGCGTGTTCAATTCTCTCTTTCCCTTACTCAGTCTCACGATTGATTTTTAATTATCCAACTGTCTAAGTATTGTGCAATCTTTAAGAAAATTTTTGTATACCTATTCACCCCCCCCTCTAGGTACTCGTTCTAGATATATCAATTGGTATCAGAGCTCGTGTTCTTACTTTATTTGAAGTGTTTTACTTCAGAGTAAAAGATCCATGGCGAGTATGCTAGCACCAGGGCTGGTGGAAGGGCAAAGCAATACCAGACCACCCTACTTTGATGGAAAGGATTACAACATCTGGAAAAACAAGATGAAAGCTTTTCTACGGTCAAAGGATCCTCTGGAATGGGATGTGGTGGAAAAAGGAATCACTCCTACTGCTGCATCAGTATCTGAAAGAGGGAAAGAAACTGTTGAAGCCAGCGGAATGTCTCAAGAAGAGATAAACAAGAGACAAGCACTCGATGCTAAAGCAATTTATTTTTTATATTGTGCTTTGTCACCAACTGAATATAACAGAATATCTTCTTGTGTTACAGCAAAAGAAGTCTGGGACAGATTACATATCACTTATGAAGGAACAGACCGAGTGAAGGAGACCAGAATCAACATTCTCCTTGGTCAATATGAAGCCTTCAAAATGAAATCAGGAGAATCTATAACTGACATGTTTAGCCGTTTTACAGATATTGTCAATGGTCTTGAGAATCAAGGACAGAAAATTTCTGATCCTATGAAGGTGAACAAGCTACTGCGTGGACTCTCCAAGGATTGGAATCATATAAAGACTTCAATAAGAGAGACGCAAAGAATCATGCCATTATCGTAGACGAGCTGATTGGAACTCTTCATCTTACGAAGTGGAACGAATTAATGAAGACGAAGATCCAAGAGGTAAGAAATCCATTGCATTAAAATCTAACGATGATTCGATGATCTGATTCTCAAGAAGATCGGACGATGAGGAGCTTGCTCTTATGATCGAAGGTTCGAAAGCTCAACAGAAAAGGAAGAAGGTTCAACTCAAAGAAACAAAGTTTTCAGAAACAGCAAACCAAGTTTGTTGATAATGAGGAACCAAACAGAGATGTAGTTTGCTTCGAGTGTAAAAAGAAGGGGCACATCAGACCCAACTGTCCTCTTCGAAGAAGAAAAGAGGAAAGTCTGAGAAGTCTCGAAAAGCTCTTAAAGCCGAAACCTGGAGCGATACAGAGTGTGAAGAAAGTGATGAGGAATATGCCAACTTGTGTCTGATGGCGCAATCAGACTCAGACTCTGGATCAGACTCAGACAGTGAATTTGAGGTAAGTGATTATAAAATTCCTGCCAAAGTCTCTAAATATATTAACGAGCTATGTTTTAGTCTCAAGACTTCTCTCAAAAGATTTCGAACTTAAAAGGAAAACTCAGTTTTAAAACAAAAGGAAAATATTTTAGAAGAAAAAGTAAAAAGTTTAGAGTTAAATGTTTCTACTCTTAAAGAGAATGAAGATAAACTTTCAAAAGAAAATGCTTTCTTAAAAACTGACTTATCAAATATTTCAAAGAAATTTTCAATAGGGTCCGAAAAACTTGAAAAAGTTCTTTCAATCCAAAGACCTTACTTCAATAAGTCTGGTCTAGGTATGACAGCAGAAACGATCCCCTTGATTGATTTTCCGAAAGTAAAAGAAAGAATTAAGAAAAGACCGTCGAGAGAGGCTTACAAAAATCATTTCAAAAGAGTTTTGGTAAAGTCTGTAGGTCGAAATGCTTTAAGGTGTTCAAAATGTAATAGTCATGATCATTTTGAAAAAGAGTGTCCTATGGTTTGGAAGCCTGTTAAGAAAGTATTGCCTAATAATGCTCATTCTACTAACGCCAAAGGACCCAAGAAAATTTGGGTACCAAAGAAAGCTTGAGACTCTCTTTTGAATGCAGGTCTCTGTCAAAAAGAAGGTAAAGTGGTATCTTGACAGCGGATGCTCAAGACACATGACAGGAGACTCAAATTGCTTCATAAAGCTTATTCAAGTAAATGGTGGAAAAGTTTCATTCGGAGGAAACAGCAAAGGAAGCATTGTGGGATTTGGAACTGTGAAAATTGGAAATCTCACAATAAACAATGTCTCTCTAGTGGAAGGACTCAACTACAATCTACTCAGCATTAGCCAACTGTGTGATACTGGTTACAAGATCTCCTTTCAAGAAGGCATATGTTCTGGAATTAGCAAAGACTCAACTCAGTCTTTCATGGGACGAAGGCATGGAAATATCTATCTCCTTGATGTAAAGCCAAATGAAGATCAATGTCTAATTTCAATTCAAGATGAAGCAGTCCTATGGCACAGAAAGCTTGGCCATGTCAACATGAAGCAATTAGCCAAAATCTCATCAAAGAAGCTTGTTCGAGGTCTACCTAAATTGCCATACCAAAAATCTGATTTATGCACTCCATGCATTACGGGAAAGCGGTAAGAAATTCATTTAAGCCAATGAATCATGTCTCTACTAATCATGTACTACGGTTGCTTCATATGGATCTCTTCGGACCAACAAGAACCCGAGCATTGGAGGTAAGAAATATTGTCTAGTAATCGTGGATGACTACTCTCGCTTTACACAGGTATATTTTCTTGCAAGTAAGTCGAAACCTTTTCGTACTTTGAGAAGTTTGCTAAAAAGGTTCAAAATGAAAAAGGATGTGTTATTTCTAGTATAAGAACAGATCATGGAAGTGAATTTGAAAATCAAGATTTTATGAAATTCTGTGATAAATCTGGTTTTAATCACATGTTTTCCTCTCCGTATACTCCAGAGCAAAATGGAGTTGTGGAAAGAAAGAATAGATCTCTTCAAGAAATGGCTAGAACACTTTTAATTGAAAGTAAAATTTCTTCACGATTTTGGGCTGAAGCTGTTTCAACTGCTTGCTATATTATAAATAGAGTCTTTCTAAGACCTATTCTAGAGAAAACCCCTTATGAATTATTCAAAGGAAAGAAGCCTGTTGTTTCATACTTTCATGTGTTTGGTTGCAAATGCTTTATTTTGAAAAATGCAAATGATCGAGTTGGTAAGTTTGAAGAAAGATCGATGAAGGCATCTTCCTTGGATATTCTACATCAAGCAAAGCCTACGAGTCTATAACAAGAAAAGCCGAGTCTGTGGAAGAATCAATGAATGTCAAATTCCAAGACTCGGCGCAAGATGAATCCAGGCCCGGACTCGGTATGAAGAGGCGAACCCGCTCTAGACCTTCAAACGTCTACATCTCAAGAAGCATCTCAGGCTCTGGAAGTCCATCATCAAGATGCTCATGGAGAATCAAATAAAGAAAGAGATCATCAACCGGGCAAATCAACTAGTAACTGGAAGCACAAATCCAGTCATCCCAAAGATCTCATTATTGGTGAACTTAATGAAGGAATCCGCACCAGATCAAAAAGGCGTGAAGAATCTAGTCTTTGTGGCTCTCATTTCTGAAATTGAACCAAAAAGCATAGAAGAAGCTTTATCGATGAAAGTTGGATCGAAGCTATGCAAGAAGAACTCGACAGTTCAACATCAATGATGTCAGGAATTGACATCTAAACCAAAAGGTAAAACTGTTATTGGAGCCAAATGGGTATTCGGGAACAAGATGAATGAAGAAGGAAAAGTCGTACGAAATAAAGCAAGACTCGTGGCCAAAGGATATACGCAAGAAGAAGGAATAGACTATGACGAGACTTACGCACCGATAGCAAGGTTAGAAGCTATTCGTCTATTACTTGCGTTTGCTTGTTATAAAAATTTCAGGTTATTCCAAATGGACGTCAAAAGTGCGTTCCTAAATGGATTTATCCATGAGGAAGTTTATGTGGAACAACCACCTGGTTTGAAGACCCAAAGAAGCCGGACTCGGTCTTGGTGAAAAGGCCTTGTATGGTTTAAAGCAAGCACCTCGAGCTTGGTACGATAGACTAAGTAAGTTTTTATTACATAATGGTTTTGTCAAAGGTAAAGTAGATACTACTTTGTTTATCAAAAAGGAAAACAAAAGCTTTTTACTTGTTCAAATATATGTGGACGACATTATTTTTGGATTACCTAACGAAAGTCTATGCAAGAAATTTTCTAAGTCTATGCATGATGAGTTTGAAATGAGTATGATGGGAGAATTAACATTCTTTCTTGGACTCCAAGTGAAACAAATGAAGGAAGGAACTTTTATTCATCAAGAAAAATATGCAAATGATCTTGTCAAAAGGTTTGGATTGGAAAAGTGCAAAAAGACCGACATACCAATGTCATGTTCTCAGAAGATAGACAAGGATGAAGAAGGGAAGAAAGTGGATCAAAAGTTGTACAGGAGCATGTTCACTTCTTTATCTTACTGCTTCTAGACCTGATATTTTATTTAGTGTTTGCATCTGTGCTAGGTTTCAATCAGATCCTAGAGAATCACATCTCAGTGCCGTGAAACGTATTATCAAATACATTGCCTCATCTTCAAGCATCGGTCTCTGGTATCCTAAGAAAGGAGACTTTAATCTTCTAGGATACTCAGACGCAGATCTGGCCGGTTGCAGAGTCGATAGGAAGAGCACTTCTGGAACCTGTCATCTGCTTGGAAACAGGACAGTGTCTTGGTTTTCAAGGAAGCAAAGCACGGTAGCTCTCTCAACGACAGAAGCAGAGGATGTAGCTCTTGGAAGCTGTTGTTCGCAAATTCTATGGATAAAACAACAGCTACAAGACTTTGGCATTGAAGACTCATGCACAAAAATCAGATGTGACAACACCAGTGCGATCAATCTCACCAAAAATCCAATCCTTCATTCAAGAGCAAAGCATATTGAGATTCGACATCACTTCATTAGAGATCACATTCAAAATGGAGAAATCTCGATTCAATTTGTTGATTCAAAGAGTCAACTAGCGGATATATTCACAAAGCCTTTGGAGAAAAATCAATTCGACTCTATCCGTTCAAGACTCAACATTTTGAAGCTTGAAGAAGTTAAAGTCTAGAAACTCACCAACTCCAAGACTCTAATCTCTCAGACTTTAAACCCTCAGACTCAGACGTGCATGGCTATAGACTGTAAGTTGCTATTTTATCTAAAAGGTACGAATTCTCGTTTAGTTATCTAATCTCGAAAAGGTACGATCTTTTGTTCGGTTATTCAATAATCTGTGTGAAATTCGAAAACTTGTCTTTTAAGAGTTAATTTTGGCAGTTATTGATTTTGAAAAGAAGTGTTCGTACACTTTCCTTGTACCGGTTGAACTTCCCTTTTCAAAAACCAGAGTTATATATATACGGTTTTTCTTCGCCCAAATTTTCAAAACCCTAAAAAGAACTCTCCTCCCGATCCTGTTTCTATTTCCTGTTCATTTTCGAGAAAGTGGTCATTTTTCTTGGGAAAGCAAGCGAAGGAATCTTCCAATCGTCAAAGAAGGATGTCTTCTTCAAGGAAATCATCAAGAATCGCAAGCAGGGGACCACAAAGAATGGAGAAGGGACCGACTCACTTCGATCTTACTGAGGAAGAAGACTTATCAAGTCAGCGACAAAGTCCGATTCACTCTCCTCCACGTCATTCAACACCTCCTGCCCCACAAGGTGCGAGTCAACATCTGGAAGAAGAGATAATCGAGGATGCCGACCCAGTAAGAGTCCAAAGACCCTCCTTTATCTATAAGCTTTATCGTGCGTTGAAAAGCTCCGGTACTTCATTAAAATATATAGATGAATTCCTTAAGGACAAAAATTATGGAAATGAGTATCTTTTTCTGCGGAAAATGGAAGAATTGGGAATTGCTCCGAAAGGAAGGGCAGAAGAGGCACTTGCGAACATTCCAAGTGACCCTCGTATGCCAGGACAAAATCTGATTGAAGGGAACGATGATGACAGAATATTCCTTGAATTTCAACCTAAAATGGGTGTGGCAGAAAAAAGTGAAAGGAAATCGGATGGATTTGTTTAAGTCCAAGGATCGGGAAAAGGTGTATTTCGTTTGTTGAAAAGAGGGGTAATAAACCCTAGAAGTGTCGATTTTGACTTTACGGACACCATCAACGTAAACTTAGAGAGAAGTTGAATTTGCTTCAACTTGAGACTTTTTGCTCAGACTCTACGGACGGGTATGCTCAACTGACTGCTTATTTCTATTCAAATCTTAGCTTTTTAGATGCGAATAAAATTTCATTCAGTGTACGAGATCAAGTCTATGTGGTAGATGTGAATATGTTGGCGGACATAGTTGGAGTTGAACGAGGACGTTATTTACCAATCAAAGTCTCACCTGCTCGTACTACTTTGGAACTTGTCAAAGATAGGGATGTAGAGAAGAAAATTACCTATTCCAGGATGAATGCCATCAACATTGTGCTTCATAAGATTGTGATCAACTGTCTCAGACCAAAGTCTACGTCAAAGACTTCTGTGTCTCTTTCTGAAGCAAAATTGATGTACGCGATCAACTCAGGACGGAAGTTCTCTCTCCCGCACACTATTCTCTTCCATATGTACAGAGCAATGTCGAAAGACAAAGGACAATTGCCTTATCCTGGTTTGGTGACCAAGATCTTCAGACACATGAATATTGAACCGCCACAAACATTTTGTGTTCGATCGTGTGATAAAATGGTGGTAAGGTTGAAGATGTTAACAAAGATGCGTCTGCAAGAACTGTCCAAGGCAATGGAGAAATTCAGAGTGAAATCTCCAGTCCAGTCTGCTTCAAAAAGGAAAGGAAAGGAGGCCATTAGTGCGCCATTGAAAAAGAAGAAAAGAACTCTCATCCTGGAGGATGAAGATGAAGATGAAGAGGATGAAGATCCTACTATCCAAGCACTGACAAGAACAAGACGCTCATGTGCCTCAACCGACGGAACTTCGAGAAGAACAGAGAAGAAGAAGAGCAGAGAGAGAAGGAGAAAGAAGCTGAAGAAGGAAGAGAAGGAGAGAAAGAAAAGTCTGCTGAATCTGGAGAGAAGGGAAATCAAGAGCATGATCATCACTCTTCTCCTCTCGATGTCCTAGAGACAGGGGGAGTTGGCGAGCAAGAAAGGTCCTCACCTCATGCTGCTGTTAGTGAAATTCCAAGGCAATCTCCAGCAGACCCAGAAGAATTTCAGGCTTCTCAATTGCCTGAAGAAGGTGATACGTCGATTCCAAATCTGCCAGACTATACAGAAGCGCCATCGTCTGCATTTACTTCATCAGAGAAAGCTCATGCCGGTACACAGACGGACGATTCTGCAGATTTTCGTAGCATCATGAATATTCTTCTGGAAATGCGTAACCAGATATATGTTCTGGACTGTGAGATCCAAGCCATGAAGCATGCTGGACAAGCATCTTCAGTCTCTCTGGAGGATAAATTCAAAGACCTCGCTCTGCAACTTCAAGCCAATGCTAAGGGAGAAGAAGTAGCTCAGGCGAGGGAAGACACGAAGAAGCTCGAAGGAGTAGTCCAATCCATTGGGGATTTCCAGATCGTGCGCATTCCCAAGCGAGACATGACTCCTTTCTTACCCTTTTTAATGATGACAAAAGGGGAGAATCAATTTGAACAAACAACTTTCAACTTTTAAAACTTTTGTGGTTATGTTTATTTTTGAGTATGACTTGAGAACTTGAACTTGGGTGTGAATTTAAATTTGACTGATTTGGTTGTGGACTTTGATGCTTGACTGGTTGCATTTTTATCAAGTGTTGTTATATGGTATTACTCATGAAAGACTAACCATTTTCTGTGGATGCGAGTCTGGTTGCTTTATTAATCGTTTTGAGTTAGCCATATTGCTTGAGAAATGTTTTTGCAGGTCAAAGTTGTTCAAATCTATAAGAAAGTTTTGTCACCATCAAAAGGGGAGATTGTTGGAGAAATCTTTCCGGAATATTTTGAAGGCGACAAAACGTTTCTACATCGATCTAAGTCTGGATGTTTGGAGACCGACAGTTTAAAGTCTGAAGACTTTGTATTCTCAAGACTCAAGACTCAAGACTTAAGACTCAAGACTCAAGACTCAAGACTTAAGAATCAAGACTCGAGACTTAAGTCTATTCTCACTGACAGTCTTTCTAATCCAGTGACGAAGGAAATCCAAAGCCGAGGTATATGGTTGAGGATTAGATCCTATCCTCTCGGAAGAGATTCTTTGGTTGGATAATCATTTCGGATTCTTTAATTCTTATCTAAGATCGATTGAAGATCCGATGGTCGACGAAATATTCTTGGAATGTTCTATTCTTGGAAACCAAGATCCTGATTGTATGGGCGAACAGGATTGTTGGGCTATCATCAGATTCCTTAATTAGCTCGGATGATCTTCTTGATTGATTCCGTCCAACGGGTAGATTGGAGGAATTCCTTTGGTAAGTGCCAACGGCTATGATGGCATAAAGGAGTATAAAAGGAAGACGTTCTAGCTATTTTAAGAGAGTGTGATCGATAGAAAAATTCCAGAGTCTGAAGAACCTTGATTGTTAGTCGATACTGTTCCAGCGAAATTGTATACACAGAGAGTGTTTATACTTGGTGACACCTTGAGCGAGTGTGGTAGATCGTCTACACCTAGAAATCAAGGAAGATCAACACTGTAACTGCTCTTTGATCATAGTGGAATCCAGCCAATTGGCTGTCAGTGCAGAAGAGTGGACGTAGGCTTGAATCAAGCCGAACCACTATAAACCGCGTGTTCAATTCTCTCTTTCCCTTACTCAGTCTCACAATTGATTTTTAATTATCCAACTGTCTAAGTATTGTGCAATCTTTAATAAAAATTTTGTATACCTATTCACCCCCCCTCTAGGTACTCGTTCTAGATATATCACTTACTTCGATTTTTAACTGTGCCGTAATGATCTCTAAAGATAAGCACGGTCGAGAAATCGATTCCTGGTCGAATTCTTAGTCTATCTGCCTTAAAGTCCTTAGTAACTCACCCAGCTAGTCTAGTTATCTCATGAGTGGCCAACTCAGAGAAAAACACTGTAATCGTGTCGATGAAATGCCCAATTTATCTAATCGAAATCAGAGTCCAAAATCTGGATCACACACTCAAAACAAGATATATTCATACTGTACCAAAGTGGACCAACTCCATCTATCGATCAACCACTATTCTCAAATGGTATCAGTAATCCCCTGAATCCTTAGTAAGCCATATATTTCCATTTCCACTTGGGACTCTCGAGTGATGCTAAAATCTTCTGGATTTGCATTACTGAACTTCCACTTACTGACACCTCTGACGCTTTCAACCTGCTTGGCGGTATCTATCTTCATATCGATTTACCAATTTAACTGACGTCGATTCTGATTACTTGCCCCATCTGGTCAAAGCTGCAATACTATGGTGAACTTCTGACAAGATCTTTTCCCTGAGTGCTACACTGTCAAGTGTATTCAATCACTCATGAAATCTGAACTTTTCATTCTCATAAATCTTAAAGTCAGATTCTTTCTTGCCGTATCCTCTTATAAGATCTTCTGAACATCTTTGCTTGTCAACTAGGCGCCGATTCTAACTTGAACATTTGGTTCAATTTTTTTTTTTTTTTGAGGGCGGCTATAAAATTTAAAATGTAGCCTACCTCAAATTTGAAAACCAAATTTCAAATTCTTTTCAAGTAAAGTCTATACTTTAGCCAGTCTCTGCACATTGAAAGACTCTCGGGTCAACACATTAATTACTTCTTTCATTCTCCCAAGATAATACCAAATAACATCATTATAGTTCTGCCAAAATTCTGATTCACGACACTGTTTCATGTTCAACTTGTTGGGTCTCAACTAGCGGGACGGTTATACAACAATCTTCTCATGTTATATCAATACATATCCAGTCGTTGGCAAGACACATCACTAAAGGTTTCATGCTTTCCAGAGCCAAATGAAAAGTTTAGCACAAGTGCAGTCGTCTGATCTTACTGAAGCTCTGGAAACTATCCTCGTACTTGTCTATGCCAATGAATTTCTCTTCTTTCTCAAGGGGTCAAGCCCATGATGATACTGATGCTGAAAATTCTTTCACAAACCTCCCGTAGTAATTTGTCCAATCCCCACAACTTCTGATCTCTGACATTAATGTCGGTCTCGGTCCATTAACAACTGATTCGATCTTGGCTGGGTCCATGAAGATTTCTTTGCCTGTAACCACACGACCATTCTTAGGGGCATCTCGTGATTCTCAACACTTAATGAACACCCTATAATGTCACTACACCACACGATCACCGTTGATCTAAATATTCTTTGAACACTCGATTTGTTAAATCTATGACAGCGGCTGGAGTGTTCGTCAAATCAAATGGCTTTACATTATTCTCACAAGGACAAAATCAAGTGCGAAATGCCGTCTTCAGTATAACCTCCTTCCTGGTTCTCAACTGACCATAACCTGTCCTCAAGTCGATCCTTGAAGACATCCACACTCTTTATAACAAGTCGCCCAATTCGCCGATCTTTGACAATGAACACTTATCCTTGATCGTCACTTGATTGGGTCGACTATAGTTGATGCATAATTGCAACGAACCATCTTTCTTTCTCTTTTCACAAAACTGATGATCCCTATAGTGATGCACTGATATGTATGAATTCCTCATTCATCAATCCTCACACTTGCACAATTAGTTCTATCAATTCAAACAACAACAACCGGTAAGAACTTTCAGAGAATGGTTCTGTTCCAAATGTTATCTCGATCATAATTCTATCTCTTCCTCTGGCAACGGTCTGACCACATTTCTGGCAACACTTCCAAGAATTCTTGGACTACTGAGGAGTTCTCAATTTTTAATTCTTCAATCTGTCTTATCTAAGATCATTGCCCACTAGTCTCGATAACTTTTGTCTGACAACCAGGTTACCTCAAGTGACGAGATCAAAGAAGTCAAGGACCCTTCTCAACTCTCAGTAAAACTCGATACTTCTACATGCTCCTGGAATAAGCTGGATTACTCTACCATAACAATTCCTCACCATATAATGCTCAAGAACCAATTCTTTCCACACTTGACAAATAAGTCATACACCAATAGTCAATCAAGTATAACTCTAGACAATGGTTCTTTTCCTACAGCTTTAACAAACAACTGAAATTCTACACTTGCAATCCCAACATTCTCTGGCACTATTCTGATAAAATCACCTCAAAATATTCTTTCATTGAATAAGGCATAGTCGGTTCCATTCCTGTTCCTTTTGCCATCTTGCTGGCGTTCCAACGGTAGTAACAGTGTTGGTGTTCTTCTTAAACCCCAACCGATAGTCCTTCACTTGATGGCCGTGCTCACTACCATCAAAGCATGTTCTAGTCATTCTCGAACACAGGATTAATCCATGCATTCCTTCCATACTTTCAGCACTCATCAGGTGAGTCTTCTATCTCCTGCCAAGTGACAGCACACACTCTTTCTGGTTGTCCCATCGGTCTGCTAGAACTGCTCTCGACTTCGATATTTTCCCTGACCGATTTCCATTTCTGCCTGAACTGGATCTGTACCTTGACTTGGAAGTGATGGCTCGATCCCAGATCATATCCCCACTCTGGATCTCAACAGGTGTAGCAACAAAGGCGCTTGCAACACTAACGGCAGTAGAGATAGCGACAACGACAACGGCTTGATCCTGAGCTTACTGGCTCATCCAGTTCCCAAGGAACACTTGCATCAAAACGATCCTATCAAACTTAGGATCATTCGACGCTGCTACACTAGTACCAACCTGCAATGGTACTCTTACACTCGAGCTGGCCAGAGCCGACACTCTGCCACAACCACCTCGGGTACCGACCTTTGTCAGTGCATTATCCCGAGTCACAGAGGACATTATCCTCTTACTAGGAGTTCTCAGCTCCTGCTCGCTCATGGTTCAGTCTTTACACTGAAACCCGTCTTCCACATCCACACTAGATTAGAAGATGAGCGATCCTCACACGACAATCAATTCTAGCATCCAGCTAACACAGACATGCACCAACATAAATTTAAAGGCCTTTCCTACTAACTATCCCATGGTCAACGCTCCTTATCACTCCAATCTCCAACTTCGCTCTGATACCACTTAAACTGGATGTCACGCCCCGATCCTCAGGCACGCACACATCCGTCTCACTTGGTCGATTTTATAATGCGATATCCCAGGACAATGTATCGCCGACCCTTTTAATTATTATGCACATGCGGAAGCAGTTATAAATCCCCAGACAACAAAACAATGGGATAGAAAAGCAGGGCCATATTTTCCATATAGAAACTTATAACCAAACTTTTATACAAAACACAAACCACTTCATAACTATTCATATCAAAAAGGAGATCTCAAAAGAAGATAAACTCTCAGTCCATCTGGGCCATACTCAAGGCCTCTCTCGGGATTATCTTCTTCTTCCAAAAATCCTTCTCCTCAAGTTTCACCTCCGAGTTCTCCTTCTCAAACTCCTCCTCATCAGCTCCTCATCGGGGTCCTGAAATGTTTTCCCCAAACCGGGATGAGACTACGTCTCAGCGAGTTCTACCCCACTAAGCCCGATTAGTAAACGATTATACTATAGGTTGCCTAAACACGCATGGGTCAGAAGACGTACCTTGGCATCAGATCCCACCTGCAAGTCAGTACAATTCATAATAGGCACCTAAGCAATCATATCACTGATCGAAGCATCGATCAAATTGACCTAGTCAATTAAATGCCAACAAGACCACTCACGGTTATTTCTAATCAGTCAATCAGTCCACGACATCAAATCAAATCAATGATCAATCGGCCTAGTCGATTACATGTCAGCCTGACCATTTCCCGGTCATTCAAGCTATTGCTATACAGTCATAACTGATAGAACCAATCACCGAGCCACGTGCATTCTCCGAGGTGATGGAACCGATCATCGAGCCACGTGCATTCTCCGAGGTAATGCATTAATTTACCGAGCCCACGTGCCCTTTAAAATGCCAAATATACTCATTGGGACCACGTGCCTTCTCCGAGGTAATGCATCAAATTACCGAGCCCACGTGTCCTTTTAGATGCCAAATGTACTCACTGGGACCACGTGCCTTCTCCGAGGTAATGCATCAAATTACCGAGCCCACGTGTCCTTTTAGATGCCAAATGTACTCACTGGGACCACGTGCCTTCTCCGAGGTAATGCATCAAATTACCAAGCCCAAGTGTCCTTTTAGATGCCACACTTAATCACCGAGCCACATGCATTCTCCAAGGCGACATACTTCGTCACCGAGCCATGTGCATTCTCCGAGGTGATATATCTAATCATCAAGCCCCGTGCCTTTCATGATGATTCATCTCATTTCTAAAGTAATTATCCACAATTAAATCAATTCAGTACAATTTAAAACTTAATTAAATAAACGGACTGCGCCACGACGATCAGCACGAGATTTCGGTCGTCAGCCATCTCAAACTTAATTTCCGAAATATAAATAAATAATTAATTAATTTCGAAAATTATTATTTAATATTAAAAATTCCGTTTAGCTCAAAATAAGGTCCAATTAAATAAACGGACTTCACTACGGTCATCAGCATAATTTTCCGGTCACGGGCCATCCCAGTTGAATTTTCAGGAAATAAATAATTATTTAATTAATTTCGAAAATTAATTAATATTAAAAAATTCAATTTAGCTTAAAATAAAGCCCGATTAAATAAACGGACTTCACCACAGTCATCAGCATAATTTTCCGGTCACGGGCCATCCCAGTTGAATTTTCGGAAAATAAATAATTATTTAATTTAATTACGAAAATTAATATTTAAATGTCCAAAAATCTCACTTGGGTCCGAATCATCAAATTGAAGCTCAATTAGGGGTCCGAAAATTCCCGAGACACTCCCAATAAATAGTAGACCACGTCTACTTGCTAATTGCTCAATCAATTTATCTAAATCACATCACAATTGACTAATAATTGCTAATTAATTCTAATCTAACAACCTAAACATAATTAATTAAAACTAAACCAACCCTAAAAGCATAATTAGCCAACTAATTCAGGATTAGTGAGATTACTCACCAAATCGCGCGCAAATCGGATCAATCCGACGGCGGCGACGCGAGGAACGATTCTTCCCAAAGCGGGCCTCGGGTTCGAGGCCCGGAAACGGCCCAAAACGGCCCACGAACAGCTGGATACCCATTCCGTGGGTTTGCTGGTTCGGCCGCCAAACAGCAAGAAAGAGAGAGGGTTGGGGGCGGCAAGAGGTCGGGAGAGCGGGTGGTGGCTTGGCGAGGCCGAGCGGTGGCCCACGGTGGCCGGAGGTGGCCGGATCGTGGCCGAACGGAGCTGGACAGAGGATGGGCAGCAGCTGGATCGCGCGGGGGAGCACGCCTGGGCGCGAGGGATGGCCGGCGGAACGCGCGGCGTTGTGCGGGCGGGCGTCGCGAGCGGTTCGGCTCCGGTGCGGCGGCAGGACGGGCGACGGTGGTCCTCGGCGAGCTGCTGCTCTTCTTTTCTGGTTTTGGTCTGGTTCGTACAAAGAAGAACGAAGAAGAAGAAGAAGAAGAAGGTCACGTGGGGAAAAGTGGGAGAGAAGAGAGAGGAGAGAGAGACGGAAGAGATAAGAGAGAGAAGAGATAAGAGAGAGAAAAGTGAGCGGTGGGGGAAAAGAAAGCTGTCCGCACGTTGGGGAGGGAGAGGAGAGAGAAGAGAGAGAAAAGAAAGAAAAAGAAAGAAAAGAAAGGAAAAGAGAGGGAGAGAGAAAAAGAAATAAAACAATAGCCTTAATTTTCTTTTCTTTTCTCTTTTCCTTTCTATTTCTTTTCGGGCTTCAAATTTTTCTTCCGATAATTTCTTTATTGAAATTTCGGACCCGTCAATAAATTGACGAGCGATGAGACAGGATCCTATTTATCCAGTCAAATTAAAACCCGAAAATCGGGATGTCACATTTACCCCCGTCACCTCGGGCCTACCGAGGTTGTCCGTGTTGGTATGGTGCGCCGGTTCCCTGGGTCATTAAAAAAAAAAAAAAAGGTGTAAAAACTAAGTGCCACCTAGAACAATTTGCAACAACATGGGAGTGGACTCATAGAGCGTAGGCTTTTCGACATCGTAATCTTACATATTATGCACTTGTCAATTTAGGAATTTTCTTCGGTTCCCAGAAATTGTACATGGTGACTTTTTTTTCTTTTTTTTTCGTGTTGTGTAGTTTATAGGTATATATAGACACTTGCCAAGTTAAGTTAAAGATACCAAAGTTGAAAAGAGTGGAGGTGTCATTACCAAACCGGAATCGAAACTGATCGAATCAAATTTCGTGCATTTTCAATTCGGTTTGGCTTTCGGTTCGGAGAATGAAAAATAACTGCTTTTTTTTTTATTATTATTATGGTTCGGTTAATTGAACCGAATTGAAAATTGCCAATTTTCTTAATATTACAATTCACAAAATCTCTCATTTTCCATTATATCTCTTTTTGATATTTTAAAAAAGAAAACCGAACTAATTCTTCGGTTTGGGTAATATTCGATTTGAGTCTTGGTCCGGTTCAAAGTTAATACATATCCAAACAATTCAGTTTGGTTCGAGTTTTCTAAAAAATCAAATCGAGCTGAACCGTTGACACTCTTAAAAGAAGAGTATTAAAACCCTTGAGTTAATTAAATTGGACGTGTGTTGCGCAACCTCCGCCTCAGCTAAATGGGAGTCTCCTCCAGCAAGACCAACTCCGACAACCCTGATGTTCTCCCCTCAATTGTGAAAAGAACCAAGAAAAGAAAAATTAAAACAAAAAGAAAGGAAATCCGTGGTGTGGAACAAACTATCAGAAAAAGAGAGGCTAAAGGCTTAATATTGGCGAAGGAAATCATAAAAATGGGGGCAATTATCCAATTAGCCCCAAACCTATTATATAGATATCAATTCAATTCTTAACCTTTTAATAATGTTAATTTAGATTTAATTTTTTTACAAAATTCAAATATAGTCATTTCGACAAATTTGCACTGGAAATTGCTAATGTGACAGTGTGCCATTTTGGATGGTTAATGATGATTGAGCTGTCATGCCATGATTTCCGACAAAAAAAATGTTAATGTTTTGCATAAAAGTTTATGACTAAATTGATAAAATTGAAATATTTATTACTAAATTGTTATATGTATAAATTGATATATGATAGCATGTTGGAAATTTTCTATAATATAGGCTTACATTAATTAATTAATTTTCTATTTTAAATAATTGAGTTAATGGATATTCGATATTTGTTTAACCCTACACGGTGATCTGATTGAATTGGGTATTGACATCTATTAATAACGGGCCTAGTTGAGCATCAAAATGTAGGCAATTATGTTTAACTGAAGCCCATAATTAGAGGTATCAAACAGGTAAGTCGGGTCGGGTCATTAATGGGTTGACCCAAATTGACCCATGAACCCATTTATGACCCATTTAAGCCTAATGTAGGTTTTTCGACCCATACCCAACCCGACTCATATTAATAAAATATTTTTATATTTAACCAAATTTAGGAAAACTTATTCTTATGTTTTTTTTTTTTTTTTAAGGATTATATTACTAAAAAACTTCCAAACAATACAAATCCAATCAATAATTTTTCAAAAAAATATATTTTTTTCTTTTTCTTTCTTTTCCTTTTTTTCTTCTACATCCAAAGAGGTTTGTCGGCCAACCTATTTAAAACCCATTAAATCGCTAAGCATCCACTGACCAAAAAAATAAAAAATGCTAAGCAACCCATTTATGACCCATGTTCATCAATTCTAGTCTTCAAAACCTTTCGCCTGTTCAGTAAGGTTGGCGTAAGATTTGTCACTTTATTATTTACATTGAACCATGAAAAAGTGTATAGAGTTGCACGCTGCTTACACAAATTCTCGATGATTGCATCCTAGCTAAAAAGCTCCTCTGCCTGCACAAATTCAGCATTCCAAAGTGCAGTTGGATCCTTCGAAATGCAAGTTTGCACACTATAGACTTGAACTGAGCATTCCCCGTCAAATTCTTCACTGGCTTCTGCATATGCATCAAGTAAAGTAAATATCCCTTATGGACTAAATAAAAATAATAATTAATCAAGCCATGAGATTTCTAGGAATATACATTTAATGATGATCGAATTTAAGGCTAAAGTAGAATGCTCATAAAGAAAATGAGGGAGCCAAGTACCTCCTAATATTTGCTGCAAGAGGCCTTGATATAAAGTATACCAAGAATACATCATTATGAAGACAAGTGTATTAAATCATAAGAGCAAACGAAAAGAATGAGATGAAAAAAAGTACCTAATGCAAATAGTCTTGAAAGTCAATGATGAGAGACTCTTCATCCAAATCTTCCTTAGGCAGAACTCCAAATAACCAATTTCTAGTGCACAGCTCAGCCTCCACGCTTTCAGGGGAAAGGGAACTATGATATTTATTTAAAATACGTCCTCCAATGCTGAAGGCTGATTCTGAGGCAATGGTAGTGATAGGAATGCTCAATATATCACGTGCCATGAGGGATAACTCAGGATACCGATGAGAATGAGTCTTCCAATAATCAAGGACATTGAGATCCGGGAACTTCTTTCTATCAAGCCTATTCTCCTCCAAATACAAATCCAATTGTGATTTAGTAGATTGTGATCCAAAGTGTTCACTCTCAAATGCATCATACTCATCAATGTCATCCCCAATGTTCTCATCGATGCCCTCAACTGAAATGTTACCTCGACTGGTTGAAGAAGTAAAGCGATCATCTCTAGACACATATTCATCAAAAAGTGTATAGAGTTTTTCTCGAATGCCCCATACAAATTCCACATGATCATCCATATTCAACTTTGAGTAGCAAAACTCCAGGAAGTGTAACTTATAGCGAGGATCCAATATAACAGCAAATGATAAGACAATACTATAACATTTCCAATATTTTTCAAACTTTTTGAGCATTGCCTTAGTCATAGAACTAATAGCCTCATCCTCAGTATCCCTTGCCTGTATTAAACGAAGCTGAATCTGCCATACTCCATAAAAATATAAATTTTCCGTGGGATATCTAACTCTAGAGAATAGAGTAGAAATATCATAAAAGGGTTTTAACAAGAAAGCAATTTTCTTTCCTCTGACCCAATCTTCAGAAGATGGACATGTGACAAAGTTACGGTCAATTAACTTCAAATGTGAAAATGCACATTCAAAGAAAAGGGCATCCTCAAGCATTAGGTACGTAGAATTCCATCTGGTAGCCACATCTTGACGTACCTTTTTACTGGTCTTTAAGCACGATTGTGATATACATTCGGCAAATTTTACTCTCCTCCCTTGTGTAGCTCTCACATACTTGACAGCTTCTCTAATATTATGTAAGGATCCATCAATAACCTTTAAACCTTCATGTACAATGAAATTTAAAATATGTGCACCACAACGCACGTGAAAAAAATTGTCCATCACATAACAAAGAGGATCTCACATAAGGTGTATTTCTCCATAAATCAATCATACTGTCATTGTATGATGCATTATCTAAAGTGATGCTGAAGATCTTTCTCTCAATGCCCCATTCTCTCAACAAAGTCAGCAATTTTTCTAAAATTATGACACCACTATATGGAGGTGGCACATAGAAGAAACACAAGACTATTGTTCCCAATCCTCATCAATATAATGGGTAGTAACAGTCATATAATGATCCGTAGTAATAGAAGTCCATAGGTCAGAAGTCAAACATATTCGGCTCAAAAGAGACAATAATTTGGATTTCAAAATTCCCTTCTCTTTCTCATAAACTTTTACCACATCACTTCTTGTTATATTCCTTGATATGTGCTTCACATTAGGGTTGAGGTAACTAAACAATTCTCTTGTTGCCTCATGCTCTACAAAAGAGTATGTATAATTATGTTTGATTATCGCTCTTGCAAGAATATCTCTAAACACACCTTGGTCGAATTGTACTACAAAAACATCAACATTAACCTCTCGGTTGGGACAAGTATTTAAATGACGCAACAAGTTTTTTGTCCCATGGCTAGCCATGTAAGTTACTTCACACCACTTACATTTAGCCTTACTCATGCCATCACCATCTGTGAATTTTTTGAATTCAGACCATACAATCGAAGTGTGTTTTCTTGAACGCTTAGAGTAAGTAGAGTTATCTTCCTCGTCCTCATGAACTAAGGATGTAACTCTACGTCTCTTGGATCGTTCGGTAGTTGAATATTCTCCTTGATACTCGTTATTTCTTGACATGTCAACTAAGAAATCTTAAATCATAAGATGAGTGTACTCTACCTCAATATTTGGGCGAACAACACGAACAAGCTCCCCACAAACTCATAATGCTTATGCTATGACTTTGTTATATCTCTCACCAATAGCAGATAAAACAGGGGAGGAAAGCACCTAAAATATCATAATAAAAACAGAGAAAGTAAACACCACCAGCTGCACTTGATTTCGTATAAAGCCAACTCTTGAGGAAGCAGGTAGCATAAATAGTTTATATACACAGCAAAGGTAGGAATTATACCTTTATGTGAGGATGGAAAACAGAAGTCGAATGTGAAGTCAACACTAATCTTGTAAAGATCAAAGCCTTAGTTTTAAAATTTGATGTAGATGACTTGTCCTAGAACATATAAAAACATGACGATTAATAGCCAGAGAAATAACCGGTAGATCATTTACATCATGATAGCAATCTCTAGTAAAGACAAGCAAGTTCAGGTTCAAGATTTCCATATTCGATGTACACAGTATTTCGCTAATTACAGATTCCAAAAATCAAGTAGGAAAACCATAAACCAGGTCTGAAAGGTAACAAGCTGGACATTTATATATATCAGTAACAGGAATGCAGGAAAGCATCAACAGAAGCAAGCACAGTTCACTATAATTGTGCTCAGAAGTCCATAATACATTACTACGCTTAAAAAACAAAAGATAACAGAAAACCGTCGAACAGTTACAAACTTTCCAATACATAACCTAATTCACCAGCCCGAAACGGAATGACCCACATAAACAGATCAATTCGAAAGGCAAGAACAGAGGAACCAAACCGGATCACCGAAAAGACCCTGCGCACCAACTCAAGCAATACCCCCACACCTTTCCTAACCATATAAAGCATCATCCCAACCGACTGCAACTCCAGAGGAGACCAAATCGACAGGAGCAAGAGCGAGACGAGAAAACGAAACTAAAACCTCCACGAACGCGAGCACCCACATTGCAACTCAATCCAATCGAAAAACCCAGCAAGCCCCACGCCCCCATCAACTTGCCACCAAAGAAGAGGCTGAACCTAGAAACGAGACAAGCGAGAAGGGTGCACCCGCAACACGATTACTAACCCGGTTGCTACGGAAACGGTTTAGGTTTGCAGCCAAACCGTGCTAGATGATAGCGACGGAGATCTAAAAGACCGTAGATCCGCAAATCCGCCCAATCAAAGTGCAATTGCTTTCCGCAAACGGCGAAGACGGCGGCGACGGTGGCGGTGGCAAGTTCTCGACCTCTTGAGTCCCAACTTGTAGTACGTCATAAGATGGAGGGTAAGCGAGAAAACGAAGACTCAAAGAGGAAGATTAAATGGGTTCTTTTAATGGGTTGATAAATGGGTCTTAAATGGGTTAATGACCCATTTTGACACCTCTACCCATAATGGGAATGACCCAATTGACATGCCGTTGATTATGATTTCCTAGGTACCCTCTCTAGCCTATAAAAGGGTAGGTTATACCTATTAGTTGCTGGAATCCCATTGAAAACTACTACACTGAAATAGGTCATAAAGAAGAAGATCTGTCATTCATGACTTTTTGATGTAATGATTGCTAATAAAGGTTGAAAGCGAGAAAGTGAGAGATATACGTTGTCCTCATGACTTTTTGATGTAATGATTGCTGATAGCTATGAAATTTTTGGCTTCTTTTAATTCTAGTAACTATTCATATCCATTCTTGATTTGCCATGAGTTCAAAATATTAAAATAATAATAAAATAATAATTTAAAAAAATTGCGGCAAAACTTGTTATTTGAAAAAATGCAATATGATCTTTGGAAGCACATATTGTAAAGTGCTTCACGTTGTCTGATGAATTTTGGGCATAAATTTTGGAGTTCCCTATTGATAAAAATTAGTATATACAATTACTTGTCCAAAAGGGGTTGTTGTGTATATTAATTTGGCAAAAAGCATGAAGTTTAATTCTCATATTTAAAAGATGGGGATGTATAATTGAAAAACATTTATATGCCCAAAGGGGATAAATGTTTTGAAGATTATATGTAATTCCACTCTATATTGATATTATGGAGATGTATAATTTAAATGATTTGTCTGCCCAAAGGGGATGGATTCTTGACAATTATATATAATTCTCCTTATTGTTGTTTTATAAACTTCATGCTTTGGAAAATAATGGTACATTGTACACTCTGCCCAAAGGGGAGTTTATACTGTACTAATTATTTTTGTTGAATTGTTTATTGCCCATAATTGATCTTATTGCATTATATGTAACAAACATTTATCTTTGCTGTAAATAACAATAATGCCACAGTTGAAATGTTAAATGGATCAACAGTTAATGACTTGGTCAAAAAGAGAGACATTGTGATTGAAGATATCATAAATGAGTCTATATTGGCTAATCCTCTAACAAAATGCTTATGACCCATTTTGTTTAAAGAACATGTAAAAAATATGGGTGTTTTAGATTCTTTTGATTTCTTTTATTAGTGGGAGTTATATAATTTGTATTTCTGGATATTATATTATATGCAAACTGATAATGCTTTTATGATGTCTATTAAAGCATTTATTTTCAATGATTATTATTATTGATTTTACTGTTATCATTTCTCCTGTTGACTGAGAAATTGAAGTATAAAATAGAATCTTTAAACAAATTTTAGTTTAAAGATGACTAGATGTCACCGATTATGAGATCTCATGTTGGATTGTGACATAGTCGTGCAATTTCATGTTGTTTAGAAATTTCATTGAGGACCAATAAGAAATAGTGTATACTAATCACATGTTGGCACTATTTCTTATTACACTACTAGGCTCATGATCCATGAAACTTGTGTTGTGGCATATTCTTAACATATTGATCTCCATAGTCCTATACTGAGGTTCTATAGAATTGGATTTGTTTTGAGATGCCGTTATTGGAATATAATTTTTTAGAGGTGTGGCCACATAAAACAAAATTTTTAGTTATTAACCCGATAGTGTCGTTTTCAATATAAAATCTTTTTCAAAATAAAATAAGTTACTTAATGTAGCACAAGTGGGAGAATGTTGGAAATTTTTTATAGTATGGGCTTACATTAATTAATTAATTTTTTATTTTAAATAATTGGGTTAATGGATATTCCAATATTTGTTGAACCCTACAGTGATCTAATTGAATTGGGTATTGGTATCTATTAATAACGGACCTAGTTAAGCAGCAAAGTGCAGGTAATTTTGTTTAACTAAAGCCTATAATAGGAATGGCCCAGTTAACACGTTGTTGATTATAGTTTGCTAGATCCTCTCCCTAGCTTATAAAATGATAGGTTATACCTATGAGTTGCTGGAATTCTATTAAAAGCTGTTATATTGAAATAGGTCATAGAGAGGAAGATTTGGCATTCCGATAGATCTCTAATTATCAAAGTTATCTATTTTTCTTCAAGTGTAGCAATGGCTCAAACATGTATGCTTTTATTCCGTTGTGCGTATTGATCTTGGTGTTTTACAATCATATATAAATCCAACTCTTATTGATTGATTAGTTGTTTATGTGAATAATTTTCTACATAGCACACATGCATATTTGATAGAGTAGAGCGCTGCTTTGGAAATGCCACCATTATTCCATGTGGAAAAAAGGCACTTTGTTGACCCTGGATTGCAATTGAAGTGAACTTGGCAACTGAAACTATGCACAATAAGCGTTACTTGACGTAAAGTATAGTAGTAATCCATTTATGTCTTTATGAATTTTCACCTTCTACATATATTGACGGTACAACTAAGTTTCTCGAAGAGCGAAGCTAAAGTACTGACAAGTATTCTATTTTTTAATTTTGACAATTGTGTTCATTTTGTTGAATGATAGATAATTTTATTTCACGATTGAATATGGTGTAATGGCCATAGTTTATAATGTGAATGCACCATGTTATGGTCTCCAAAAATAGTTCCTGGACTAATGTCGATCCTTTTTTTTTTGTTTTGAGGACGAGCTTCTATAGAATGTCCTGTCATGTCATGAAAGGTTCCTAGTCTTCTATGTGCTCATGCTGTGGTGTTTAAAGTTTGTTGGTGAAGCTTTGTTACTGTACTTGTAGTTCCAGGAAAGATAACCACTTTTTGTAGCCTTCTTCGTCCTATAGTATATCCAGTCAAAAGCTTACTTGGAAGAAGTCTCAAAATGTTTATTTGAAGTGAGGGACTGACCGTCTATTCAATGATTTGTTGATGCTGGGTTCCTGAGTTTCCTAACCTGTCAGCAATGTTTTCCTGTTGTCACGTTTCCCAATCCATCGGCGATAATGATTGACTGGGGATATATAACTGGGGAGTATGGTAGGGAAATCATTGATTGACAAAGTTCATAACTTATGCATCCATTCTTCTCAAGATCGTTTCTTATTTCCTCATACATCATCAGGTAGTTTCGCGTCTCTCTAATGCCGCATGCTATCTTTGCTCTAGATGCTCAGGAGTTGCGGATGGATGTTGGTTCAAAGTTAAAGTCAGTAATATGCGTTTTAGAACTGAAAATGAGATGCAAAATCGTGCTGAGCAAACCACAGAGGGATTTAGACCAAAAAAAACCACAGAGGGAGGGAGGGAGGGAGGGAGAGTTTCATCCTTCTGCACTTCTTAAAATTTGTGCTTCTCGTAGATTGGGTAGGGACCATTACGTAGGTGCTTATAGGGAGGGAGGGAGGAGTTTTCATTCTTCTGCACTTCTTAAAATTTGTGCTCTTCGTAGGTTTGGGCAGGGACCATTATGTAGATGCTTATTGCACATGCTATGTCCTTCTCCTTTGTTCTTTAATTGCTACAGACATTAAAGTTTACTTAGATATAGTAACTGTAGTCAGAGAAGCAAAAGGGACAAAAACAGGGCTAAAATAGAGCTGATTGAAGATTTAACAAAACTAATGAAGTATTGAATGCGGAAAACTAATGACAAAGGTACTAAGGACCTACTTATACACCATTAATCTAACATAACTACTTTTAATCTATGCCATTGGAGCTCATTAAAAGTCACATGACTGGTGCATGAGTGTTTGTCAGCCTAATAACATATTCAAAACACTCAACATACAAAAAGAGTTGAAAATTATGCTCCTACATCATTCTCCCTGGGTTGGAAACAGTCAAGCTTAGTGTTGAAAAATTTGACTAACTAAGCATGTCTCTGGATCAATCTTCCTCGTATCCTCTAGAAAAATCCATGTAGAAAAGGTACCAGATTTACCCAACCACAGTGGGAACTTTCTATCCATATTACCATTCCTAGTAAGCATTGTTCTTCTCCAATTGGAGAAAACTCGGCTTTGATGTAACAGATTCCTTCCAATCATCATTAATCGAATCCCATAATCAAAGCAATCAAAGATTTCTTTCTTCTCGAAAGCTTGCCAATAACTTTCACTCAAACTCTCAAATTGAGCTGGAATAACAAAATCAATCATCAACGTGGACAATATTCGCTATTCATCTTTAAATTGGCCACCATTTGCTTCACGTTTTTCTCATCTTCTTCTTTAATGCCTAATGCACATTGATAAGTAACCGAATCAAACTATTTAGAAAGAATTTTCCCTGTCTCACTTGAACCATCAATACTTTTGGCAGTTCCTTCTTCTACCAGTAAACTTATTGCAAACGCTTTCTCTTGATCACCATAGTTATCCCATACAATTGTTGCATGACTTTGTTATTATCTCATGTAACTGTTGTTGTTTCATCTTCAAAATCTTCACGGAAAGGATAGATCTCTTCATCAAGTTCTAAAGCATGATGCAGTAGCTCTTCCAATCCACCGTTCTGTGGTCTAGCATGGGATTTTCTTCGAACCCATCATTATTATCATCCTCGAGACCGCCTTCCAGCATGTCCAAAGACTGCGGTGACCTTCTGGATTCTCCATGTGGGCTTTCACAGGTTCGTGTCACTGCAGAGCTTGAAAAGCCCGCAACAAATCTTCATCATACATCACATCTCAGCCATCTCTATTTGTCGAGCCTGATTGCCTCTTCCATGACCTCTTCCGCATCCACTCATCACGTAGAAATGAAAGGCGTAATTTTAAGCTAGGATCTTATTATCTCTGATACCAATTGATAAAGGAAAACCATAACAAGGGGATCTAATACAATTTTACGAGGTCAGAGAATTGTAAGATAGCAAATAGAATTAAAACAAACATGAAGATGGAACAGAGATCGGTTATTCTAGGATTTATAAAAATCAATGATGCTTAATGAATGAGGAAAAACTAATGACAAGGTGAGTAAAAGACCTATTTTGCACCCTTGAACTAACATAATAACTTTTAATCTCGATCATTGCAGCTCATTAATAGTCACATGACTGCTACATTACTACCTATTGAACGGCCCAGGCTTTTCCCAAGGCAGTCCCCAACCCCAACCCACGTTTTCCACACTGAGGGGAGCAAAATCCGAAGCCCGCCCCAAACTTTCCACAACCGGGCCCCACCCCCCCCCACCCCCACCCCCACCCCCAAGTTTTCCACACCGAAGGGGAGCAAAATGTTAAGGGCGTGCGACAAAATTTCTATTCTAGAAATTAATTTCTGGCCAGAAATTGATTTCTCAATTTATATTCCCCGGACAAGTTTCTAAGTAAAGAAACCCGTTTGGTATAACTTAAAATTTCTATTTCTGAATAGAAATCCGTTTGATAACAGAATAAAATTTTATTTCTAGGAATAGAAATTGATTAGATAACAACATAAGAAGTCCTCAACTACAAAATAATAGTCGAAATAATACTAAAACAACATAATAAATCATCAAATGCAAAATAATAGTCGAAATAATACTAATACATTACAAAAGTTGAAAATATAATTTCATGGAATTTCTGGCATATTTTTATCTCTTGCCATTTTATTGGCAATGGTTTTCCTAATCGTATTTATTTGGTTTCCCTCTTCGGTCAATGTATCGTTTGCAAGCTCATCCTACGTAGGTTCAGACAAGTATTGCGGAAGCATGACTATGGGTGCCATCAATGACGCCTATATAGCTTTGTCATTTTATCAAAGACTAGTATTATACAAGATTATCAACAAAATAAAATTGATGTTGTAAAAGAATATATGAGAATTCTACCTTGAAATAACGTTTATGGTTAGGAACTAATTGGGGGAAGGTCGATTTATTTTGATTCTCGAATTAAATTAGTCTAGTTGCTTATCCCTAATTTCTTTATTATTGCTCAATGAACCTTTAATGGCCCTTGCATAGCAAAGAGAGATTCTCTTGAATCTCTTACCTTCGAATTAAAATTCAAGATTGTGTAACAATCTAATTATTTTGATTTTGCCAGAATTTTGAATCCGTAAAGAAGCAAGGTTAAATTTCGAGGCACGTTTTTTATTCATCTATTGCGTAAGAACTTTTTCTTCAACTGGCCATGCGCGTGCCCTTTCTATGAGGAAAGAGCCGCATTATTTTTAAGTAAGCATTTAAGAACTTTGGTCGTTTTTGAAAATTGGGGACCCATTCGATTGCATTTCATCCTAATGAGGAAGTTATCAAAAAAAATTGAAAAAAAAAAAACAAGCAAAATAAGAAAAAGAAAATTAGCAATAATTTGTGAAGTTGTGGTTATGAGTGAATTAAGTTAGCAAGAAAGCACAAAGTTCTCTTATATGGTCTGATTTCAGCTTCTAATTTATTCAATTTCTCTATTTCTGAAATAGAAATCTGTTTCAGAAATAGAGAAATTAAATTGCATTACCAAACGGATTTTTGTTCCAAACCTATAGAAATAGAGAAATCGAGAAATAGAAGTTTTATTATGCGCGTCCTAAGCCTAACATAGCCTCTAGGAAATGTAGCCGCTTCTACCTCAAATCCCTTTTTGTATATCTCAGAAATTCTCTCTCTGGCAGCTTCTGCCATTCGATGCCATATCGCGTAAGTGCTCTGCAAGTATAGATGGAAAGAAGCCAGGTAGGTATCGTAGGTGTTGGCGACCGCCAGGGGCGATGGCCAGAGCTCGGCACGGGTGGCAAAGATGGGGGAGGTGTGGGCGGCGAGGCCGCTGCGGACGATGGAGTGGCGGGTCTTCATTTTCTGGAGGTCGTCTATCGCGGTAGCGCAGGAGGGGGAGAGTGAAGCGGCAGTGGAGGCGGTATATCTTGGAGCGCGGCTCAATAACTTTATTGCAAACAATGGTTGCATGACTTTGGCATCATCATGCCTTGGATCTTGATGAAGAGATGTATCCTTTCCGTGAAGATTTTGAAGATGAAACAACAACAACATGAGATGATGACAAAATCACGCAACAATCGAACGGGATGACTATGGTGATCAAGACAAAGCGTTCGTGATAAAGTTACTGGCAAAAGATGGGAATTGTCTTCATAATCGTCCTCACGGCCGTCCTCTCCCCTCCCCTGTCGATTTCGCTTTCCACATCTGCAGCCAAACTTCACCACTCATTCTCATCCCCTCCGACCCAGTCTCCGCCGGCGAATCACGGTATGATTTACCCCGAAAAAGAAGCTTGCCCCTTCGATGCCGTCTCCCCTGGTGCAAAAAATGTCAACATCTATTCCGTCCAAAGAACCAAGCAAGCAAAGCACAGCACTCACTGCCTCCAACTCCGACGCAGTCTCCCACTCCGACGCCTTCTCCCCCGGTGAACCGCCTCTACAAATACACACTCACACACAGAACCAAGCAAGCAAAGCTCAGCACTCACTCAAACCAGAGAAGAAGAAGAAGAAGAAGAAGAAGAAGAAGAAGGATGGAGGGTGGTGGTTTTAGGAGGAGGGCGTGCGCAAAGTGCCAGACTCAGAAAAGCAAGTGCGGGGAGCGCTGCATCTTCGCCCCATACTTCCCACCCGACCAGCCGGAGAGGTTCACCCAAGTCCACGAGGTCTTCAGCGCCAAAAATGTCCAGAAGATGTTAGAGGTTCGCCCCCTTTTTTCCCTCTTTTGAAGCAAAATTTGTTGCCCACTCCACTCAAAACTCTCTAACCTTCATCAAGTTTACATAATGAGAGAGGTCGTGCTCCTCATCTCCTCATCCGAATAGGATCATGCGTTACTTTTCCCTTTGTTACAGGTTTTATTTTTACAATTTATATGAGGTTCAGATTAATTTTTCAAAAATTTTAAATGACTTCTATGAAATAGTTATGTTGCCATCATCTTCTTTTAGGGGATATACTAGTTCTCCGGCTACGTCTAAGGGGACATCAAATTATATAGCCACAAACTTGACTTGAATAAATTAAGCCCTACATTGTCATGCATTGCCATGTCCACTGATCATTGACACAATTGGGTGAGAAACTTCCCAGGATCTACATGAGGACCAGCGAGCAGACGCCGTGACTAGTGTGGTCTATGAAGCCAAGGTCCGTTTAGAGGACCCGGTCCATGGCTGCTACGGGGAGGTAATGACTCTCAAACACCTAGTCGATGTGCTTTGGGAGCAGCAAACGGCGCTCATGAGAGAAGTCCAGATGTTTCGGGACCTGGGAGTGGCTCTCATGAGAGAAGTCCAGATGCTTCAGAGGCAGCGAACGACTCTCATAGGAGAAGTCGGAGAAGTCCACATGCTTCAGAGCCAGCTCAACTACCGCAATGACGAGGTGGAGCAACTCAAAGTCGTGCCGCAGGCGGCCCTGTCTAACTGCAACCCAAGCCCGGCCAGCCTGAGCAACAGCGGGTTGCCCCGCTAGCGGCTCATGGCCTCCCAACGCAAATCCATTTCTCTTTCTCATTCTGAGAAATGCGATGTTTTCACTTAATATGTATAACTTATGTCTTTACTTAATATTTGATAGTTGGGGTTGTTACGATCAACACCTAGTGTGAAAACAAGAAAAGCTGCAAGTAAAGAGACGAAGGAATGTGGCGGTTGTCAAAGGAACTAGCAACGGGCTCATGGGAGAATTCTAGAGAGAGCCTGCGAGAAGAAGGGCCGACATTTTTATAATATTTTATTGTGAGTTGTTGGCAGGTTGTAAGGAATTCTCTCCTTTCTGGAGAGCAACTTAGTGGCTGGAAGAAAAGTCAAAAGAAGAAAGTAAAGTTCAACTTGCCAAGAACGTGAGGGGTTCCGGCAACTCCCATTCACACAGAAGTCGGCAATCTTCAGGAGGCGGTGAAACTTAAGCCTATAAATAAGGCTTAAGAAGGCAAGTCACCAGGTGAAAAAGGGTGAGCTTCGCCCGATAGAGGAGGGAAAATAGAATAATTGTAGCAGCTAGTTTGTTTTTAGTGTTTTGAGTGTGGTGAGAGAAATATATTATAATGGTTGTGTGAGACAATATTTTGAGTATTATATTTATATCGCAATGTGGTATAATAAGTGTCTTTAATTATTTATTACAATTATCTTGTGTTATCGCAACAATGCTTCTACATATCTTACAACAAGCGGTATTAGAGTAAAGTTGTGCAATCTACAAGGGGTGGTGGAGGATCTTTTTCAATTGAGCCATGTTTAACAGGAAGAAGAATGAGCCAATCAGTTTCTAGTCTTTAAATTTTTTTTCGAAGCCTACTTAAAGATGTAAATCTACGATGGCATAAATGGACCAATCAGTTTGAGCTTGTTCCTTGTAAGATTTAGACCTACAATTTTAGCTTTGTCACGATTTGATTAAAGGTTGATTGGATACTCATATAATGGTATATTCAAAAATGAATGAGTTTCTATCAATAATTTCTACATGATGGCTCAAATTGAGACCATAGGGAAAGTAACGCGTCATTTATAGGTCAATCGAGAATTATTTAACAAGAGATTAGAAGTAGTCTCTAGTTTAGTGTTTAAACCAAGAGTCATCCTCGACATGGACTCATGATCGACTTACTCTACGTCTTTCTATTTTTTTTTTTTTTTTTTTTTTTTTTTTTGGGGGGGTTGGGGGGTGCAAAAACAGCCGTAAGCCATTCGAGGGAAATTTTTCTTATGTGCATCAAGTCCTTGAAATCTATGCCAATTCTATAGTGTTTTGCAGAAGCTCAGTAAGGATGCTTCCTTTCCCTGCTGAAGACCGCGTCCTCAGACCAGCTTTCATGGGATAAGGCAAATGAGTCAACAAAGGCTGCCCAAGGTGAGCCAATGTCGACTGAGGAAAAAGGGACATAGAGAGAGAAAGGGGACGCCACTAGCTTTCTGTCCCACCGCCTTACAGCTTGACCAGCTGTCCGCCCCTTCCGAAGACTCTTGAATTCTCTCCATCTTATAAAGATTTTTTTAACTCACCCCGCGAACAAGACCAGCTTTCTAGCTGGCATGGGATAAGGCCAATAAGTCAACAAAGGCTGCCCAAGGTGAGCCATTGTTGACTGAGGAAAAAGGGACATAGAGAGAGAAAGAGGGACGCCACTAGCTTTCTGTCCTACCGCCTTAGCTTCACCCCTCTTCTTCGATTCCCTCGATAGCCGCTGCCACAAAAGAAAAATAAAAGTCCGGGCCGCAACAACTCTTCGTCCAGCCATCAATCACAGAAGATCGGAAGCCAGCAGCGAGCATCCCCGTCTCAGTAAGGTCGTCGGAAAATCTGCCTCTCAAGTCGGTGCCGTATTGCCGCTGTCAGCCCGCCTTAATCCCGCCAAGCTGCCACCGCAAAGCACTAGGACTCGAGACAAGTAAATATCCTCCATCCTACTTTATATTGATCATGTATCATGCGACGAGAATAATTTCGTAAAAATTTAACAACGTTATTTAGATTTTCGTTTAATTGAAGTTTCTACCATGTTACTCATTTAAATCGGAAGTTTCGACTAGGTTACCTAACTATGTTGTGGAGTTTGAAATAGTCGAGCTCGTGGTTAGGTCATAGAGGTATAGATAGTCGATATTTGGCACATACGAGGGCTGGAATGGCAGAAATTTTAAAGGAAAGTCGTGATTGGACTGAGGGCATGTTCGGTTCTAGCCCGACTCTAACCCGACCTTAAAGTTTGCTAATTTTGTACTGACTTTTTGTGGTCCTAATTTCATGGGGTGTTCTTCACAAAAGTCGTTTCTCATTGGCTGCTCTACAACATACTTTAATTTCAGAATTTTTTGATTTCGTATGACAAAACTATATTTGAAAAATTTCGGGATTTAAAATCTGCTTTTGGGTTCATTGGACCGACCCCTTTCTATTTTTCATTTTCGATAAATTTCTCGATCTAGAATTCTAAAATACATTCTTCACAAGAGTTGTAGAGTACATCTTAGGCTACTATGTATCAAATTTTCATAATTTTTCAATCTCATTTTGTCAGCGAAATATTTATTTTTCTACTCAATTTCATTCTGGAAGTTTTGGCTGTTTTGAGCCTAGTTTGCAAAAATTATTTAGAAATAAATTGATCGGGATTTCGAGTTCTTCACAAAAATTGTTCCCTTAGGTCTTGTCCACCTCATACTAAATGTGCTTTAATTGAAATATGAAATTGTTGCATCATATTGTGAATGTGTGATTTAGAATGCCATCGATCCTTGGGACGACAATGCCCCGGGTTGTAATGGGGATGCCTGGAGGGGTAATTGGGTTCCTCTGGATGCCTGAGGAGTGTAACACAATTCCTCCAAATGCCTTCCAATACTGGATGGGTGCGAGATGCCCAAAGGATAATGGAGTTCCCCAAACGATGATGGCGACATGAAATTATTTGAATATGACTTTGGTATTTGTGAATTGAACCATTGGTTTTGTTTTTTTTTTTTTTTGTCAGTCATATTCTAATCCTACTTTAACACTTACTCTCAAACTTTTGCCCTACCTCCTTGCAGGGCGTGGGAGTCGAAACCCACTCCTGAAATGAATTCGTCTTCACCCTAATCCTCCGCTCAGAAGGTAGGGATTTGAAACCCCCACTTTCCCCTTCCAAGTTGGAAGGATGGTCACTGGGGCAAACCCCCAATAGTTACCACTGGTTATTTGTTAGGAAAAGTTATTATCTATATTGATCTGTCATGTATTTTGAAAATTTCTCAAGTAAGTTGATGTGCATGTGAATTACTAAATTTTATATTGAGACTTTCTTTCTCATATGGTGATCGATTTATGTGGCATAGACCGATGGACCTTCTACTTGCTGAGTTGTGACTCAGTAGCTATTGACTTCATCTTTTTAGATCATTAGAATGTAGATCCCACCTATCTCCTCGATGATTCGCTACATGGTGCCGATGGACTTCACTTGGGAGGAGGACAAATTTGTGGACCTCGATTTTCTAAATACTGTCTTCATTTTGATCAAGTCGAGTATGGTTGTTAATGTAAGGCCCCGACGGGGTAGGTTACCCTAGGTTCAGTGGGATGTATGCTCATGTCAACAAACGTATAGTGGGTCCACTCCCTCTGTCCTTTGAAGGGTCAGGAGGTAAAGACAACCTTGTGACATAGAAAGGAGGTAGGAGGGAAAAAGGATTTTTGGAGTTGGGAAGATTTTGATGACATCAGGGGTCACGGTTAGGCAACACTTGTACATTTATGTGGGGAGGGGTGATCGACCTAGAGTCTAGTGTAGTCAATTTAGTACTAACCTTTTGAATTTCTCTAGGGCACCCCACCTCTCGTTTGATGTACATGTATAAATAAATAAGAAATGAAGTTGCTCTGTTTACAAAAAATCGAGTGTACCCCAGGATTTTCTTTAGTCCCTTATGATTCCGCATGCTTAAGAAAATTTAAAAAGAATAAGATGATGTCGATGGTAGTTCTACAGTAGTCGTGATGTGCCGGGATCATCACACACTCTAGTCGATGTCCTCATGACATCATTATGTATTATGATTCTAACATTACAAACACCTATAACATCGCACCGTTGTTTCCCAATTGCACTTTGCCATTATCCATGCATTGATCAAATATAAAGGAGATAGTGTTTGTTGTAGAGTGAAACAAACAATCAAAATTCATAATTCATCCGTCAAACGACTAATTCCTATTTGTACTTTGCTATAATTACTTGCTTGTTTTGATGCTTCATAGGATATAATCTTGCTCAGATTTCCAAGCCCTGTGCCTTTTGGTTTTCTCCCTCTCTTTGGTGGGAAAATTAGTTCAAATTCAAGATATTGCTCATGAACTTCATCATTCACCGATCAACCTATACACGAAAGATGATTCTAATCTTCGATAACATATAACCAAGTTCAGGCTTGGCTAGTATCGACTTGAAACTAATTACGTTCGTTTTGTGGGGCCATTTTATCTCCCATGAGGGCGGGCCCACTTTCGGGTGTAGCAAAGCCTCGAATAACAGTTCGGGCTAGGCTAAAAATTCAATTGAGCCCGACCCACCTAGACCATGCTTTCTCCTCATAAGCAATGAGATTGACTGATTGAGCGGCATCGTGGCTTGGTCCACCCAACCTGTGTTGATTATGCAACAGGCCTATTAGGTAAGACTGAAAATTTAATTCTTGAAAATTAAGTTCAAAACTTTAAGTGTTCATAAATGCTAAAATTAGAAATAAACAATTGTTAGATGATAATCGGAAATTGATAGGTAAATATTATCAATCTTTCACAAAACGTAGAGAAATGACCAATATTTATAGGGTTTAACATGTAGGGAAAGATTCTAGTTACCATAAATTATTATTCTGTTGAATGGACTAAGTAATCTGCCTTTACTTATCAGATTCCAGTTTGATAATTCCAATATGGTGATAATTATAACTAGTTTCAACTCAAATGATTAAAAAATTAGGAAAAAAAAATAACATAATTTCCGGTTATCACATTCCCACATTGTTCTTGTTCTTCTGAGTGCTCCGTTTTATTGCTTAGAATGGGATGTGTGCCTTTCCAGCCTGGGAGTGATCCCGCTCCATGCAAACTATGCTATGTCATGAACGAGTCTATGACTGCTGAAAAAAAATTTTCATGGAAACGCACCCTTTGCTGAAAAAAATTCATGGAACTTGTGTTGTCCAAGACACTCTGAAGATGGAAAAAATAGCATATATATTTATATAAATAAATATATATGTATATATAAGCGTAATCTGATTTGGGAGATTCGGTTGGAAAATGGTTCGTAGTAGCTTTAGGGCGCGCATGGTAAAATTTCTGAAACAGAAATTGATTTCTGGCCAGAAATCAATTTCTCAATTTCTATTCCCGGACAAGTTTAGAAAAAGAAACCCGTTTGATAACGACTCAAAATTTCTATTTCAAAACATAAATCCGTTTGATAACAGAAAAAATTTCTATTTCTAGGAATAGAAATTGATTAGATAACAACATAGGAAATTCTCAAATATAAAATAATAGCCGAAATAATACTAAAATAATATAGAAAATCCTCAAATACAAAAATAATCGAAATAATACTAATACATTAGAAAAGTTGAAAATACAATTTCATGGAATTTATATTACATGTGCTTACGTTTCCTATTACGTAATATTTTCTTTCGAAAAATAAACAACGTGGCAAAAAAAATTGAAATTCAATTGTAGTGAATATGTCGTTGTGTTTTTGCCGAAATTGATTTCACATTAATCAAATAAGTCTAATGATAGCCATGATTATAATAGTCTAATCTCCTAAAAAAATCCTAACTTCAAGTCTAATTCCAATTTCTTTCCAAATTTTGTTAAAAATATCCTCACCGTGTTCAAAAATCGTCACCAATTTTTTTCAAAATTATCAACACTAGGATTATTTAAAAATTTATTATCAAAATCTATATTTTCATCAACACTCTTACAAGAACAACATATTTCTTATTAGATCTCTTTTCCTTATAAAAGAAAAATCGGATGAAACCTAATGATTTGACCCATTTTTACCGCCTTAATATGAAGTTTATGATTAAAAAATAGTTAGCCAAATAGAGTCGTTGGCTGGCATACACGTAAAGAGTATGTGAAGAAAGACTCATTAGATATGAATATGACCAATTGACTATTACCATGCATAAAATCTCTTACGTGCAACAAATGAAGCCTTGTTCATTCAATTCTCACCATCTAGCCCAATGGTTAAGATTTTCAATCAATATTGATTAGAATGATTATATTAAAAAATCATTAAAATATTTTGGACTAAATTAACTATTTCTATTTCTATTTCAATATTATTGATCTAAAATATTTTGGACTAAACTGAAAAGTTGAGAAAAAAAAATTCTATTTCTATTTCTATTTCAGAAACGAGAAGCTAAAAATTTCAAAATCGATTTCTTCGATTTCTCTATTTACGGAATAGAAATCTGTTTCAAAATAGAAAAATCAAATGCGTTACTCAAACGGTTTGTTCAAACCTGTTCCGAGAATGCAGAGAAACGAAGAAATTGAGAAACAGAAATTTTATCATGCGCGCCCTTAGTCTAATTTGTGAGTTAGTCTTAATTTTAAAAGTGTGATCTTTTAATTTTGTCTGATTGAATTATATTGTCAGTAGCTAGTTTTCTAGTTAGAGTCTAGGCGAAGCGATTCAACTGGTATATGGTCAATAAGACGGTCAATATCCAATGGTTATCATTAGGGTACTTATTTGGGAGATTCCGCTGGAAAATGGACCATGCCATTAGTACCAGAAAAGCATATCAAAGTTTAAAAACTAAGTGCCACCTAGAACAATTTGCGACGACATGGGTGGACTCATAGAGCCTAGGCTTTTCGACATCGTGATCTTACATATTATGCACCTGTCAATTTAGGAATTTTTTTCAGTTCCCAAAATTTGTACATGGTGATTTTTTTTTTCGTGTTGTGTAGTTAATAGGTATATATAGACACTTGTCAAGTTAAGTTAAAGATACCAAAGTAGAAAATAGCAGAGGTGTCAGAACCAAATTGTAACCGAAACCGATATGAATCAAATTTCGTGCATTTTTAATTTGGTTTTGGTTTCGGTTCGGTTAATGAAAAATAACTGCTTTTTTATTACGGTTCGGTTAATCAAACTGAATTGAAAATTGCCATTTTTCTTAATATTATAATTTACAGAATCTCTCTCATTTTCAACAAAATCTCTTTTTGATGTTTTAAAATAGAAAACCGAAACTAATTCTTCTATTTGGGTAATATTTGATTTGAGCCGTGGTCTGATTCAAAGTTAATACATATCCAAACGGTTCAGTTTGGTTCGAGTTTTCTAAAAAATCGAATCGAGTCGAATAGTTAACACTCCCGAAAGAAGAGTATTGAAACCCTTGACTTAATTAAATTGGACGTGTGCTGCGCAACCTCCTTGTCAACTAAATGGAAGTCTCCTCAAGCAAGACCAACTCCGACAACCCTGATGTTCCCCACTCAATTGTGAAAAGAACTAAGAAAAGAAAAATTAAAACAAAAAGAAAGGAAATCCAAGGTGAGGAACAAACTATTAGAAAAAGAGAGGCTAAAGGCTTAATATTGGCTAAGGAAATCATAAGAAATGGGGGGAATTATCCAATTAGCCCCAAACCTACAATATAGATATCAAGTCAATTTTAAACCTTTTAATGTTGTTAATTTAGATTTAATTTCTTTTTATAAAATTCCAATATAATTATTTTGGCAAATTTTCACTAAAAATCGTTGACGTTACAGTATGTCATGTTGGATGGCTAGTGATAATTGAGCTGTCACATCACGATTTCCTACAAAAAACTAATCGCAAATACTATATTAAAGTTTTGTATAAAGATTTATGATTAAATTGATAAAATTGAAATGTTTATAACTAAATTGACATCCGTATAAGTTGATATAGGATAGAACACGTGCATAACTTTCAGTTTTGACAGAGGAGAGCTGCTTTGGAAATGCCACCATTATTCCATGTGGAAAAAAGGCCCTTTGTTGACCCTAGATTGCGATTGAAGTGAACTTGGTAGCTGGAACTACGCACAAAAAGCGTTACTTGACATAAAGTATAGTAGTAATCCGTCTATGTCTTTATGAATTTTCAACTTCTACATATATTGGCGGTATAACTAAGTTTTTCGAAGGGCAAAGCTAAAGTACTGACACGTATTTGATTTTTTAATTTTGACAGTTGTGTCCATTTTGTTAAATGATAGATAATTTTATTTCATGATTGCAAGGGTGAAAAAGTTTTGCATTGGTAACTTTACTAATAGAAAATCCTGTCTTGCAAAAACATTTGATATTGATGATGCTTCTAACCAGTGTTGTTTTCTATTCCCTTATTTTTGTCTTTCATAACGAATTCAAGTGCAACTTTCAAATACACGATGATGTTGCTCAATCAAATAATAATTAAATCTAGCATACTGTAAGTCTGGATTGTCTTGAGATTTTGAAATCCATTAAATAGACAAATGCGAGACATTTCTTTTCGGTTTACAAATAAATGTAGATATCAGCATCTAGTGTTGAAGCAAGACTTCATCCATCGGTCTCTTGATTTTGATTGCGAGAAGATGAGCTATTCGACATCAATTTGAGTTCTTCATTGTGAAAATCTTTTCATTAGAAATACAATGCTTAATGCCTTTCTTTTTTCCAAATTCCTTACGCATAGATGGAGTTCAAATTAAAGGTAAAGTGATTGACGAAAATATTGCCAACGACAAAAGGCGGTCAGTCAATGCGATTATTAACTAATTGCAAGACTTCCTCAACTGGAGTCTTAGTTAGGGGTGAGCAGTGGTTTTGGTCCAATCCTAGATCAGGCCAACCTAGCTGGTCTTGGTTTGGTTTCCAGGGAGACCCGGTTAGTCCCTAGTCTTGAGGCCCTTGGAACCTATATGGGCCCGTTTGGTTGGCTTTTGGGGAATGCGTTTGCAAAAATGCAAATACCTTTTGGGTGAATGGGGTTTTAAAATGCAAATATCGTTTGGTAAAATTTGCATTGAGAAACAACTTTGGCCAAAATACCGTTTGGTAAAATTTACATTTGTAATTAAATTTTATTAAATTAAAAAAACAAAAATATGTTTATATTTTTATATAAACATATTTGTATATAAAAAAATATAAACATATAAACATAAAAATATATTTATTAAACATAAAATATATATATAAAAATAGATATGTTTATATAAATATATATTTATATAAAAACAATCGGAGAAAAAAAATAGATATGTTTATATTTTTATATAAAAATAAACATAAAATATATGTTTGTATATTTATTCCAGCCCGTCGAATTCGGGCGGCCGAATCGCCTAAATAAAAAATATGTTTATATTTTTATATAAACATATTTTTATATAAAAATATAAAAATATAAACATAAAAAATATATAAAAAATAGATATGTTTATATAAATATATATTTATATAAAAAAAATTGGAGAAAAATAGATATGTTTATATATATATATATATATATATTTATTTATTAAACATAAAATATATTTATATAAAAAATGCATATGTTTATATCTATATAAAATATATAAATATATATTATATATTTTTATAAATATATATTTATTAAACATAAAATATTAAAAAATAGATATGTTTATATTTTTTATATAAAAATAAACATAAAATGTATGTTTATATATTTATACCGGCCCGTCGAATTTGGCGGCCGAATCCGCCTAAATAAAAATATGTTTATATTTTTTATATAAACATATTTTTATATAAAAATATAAAAATATAAACATAAAATATATATAAAAAATAGATATGTTTATATTTATAAATATATATATATATATATATATTAAACATAAAATATATTTATATAAAAATGGATATGTTTATATCTATATAAAATATATATAAACATAAAATATAAAAAAAATAGATATGTTTATATATTTATATAAAATATAAAATATATATTTTTATATAAAAATATAAACATATTTATTTTTATATAAATATATTAATTTTTTTATTTATTTTTATTCAGGCCACCAATTGGTTTCTTCACCGGAGAGATAAACAATACCGAAAGTTGCATTCGAAGATGCAACTCCCGCTAAAAGACCAAGAAATGCGTTACAGCTAGCGCCCTTAGAGCTACTTGGAGATGCAATTGCATCTCGCCAAAGTTGCGCTAAAAAACGAACCAAACAGCTTTGCATTTGACCAAGGGACTTTAGAGCCCAAATGAGCATTCCAAATGCTGAACCAAACAAGGTCATTGTGTGGGTTGGTCTTGCGGGTTGGTCTCTGGCCTTGGAACTTTAGGATTGATTCAACCCGAACCAATACTGCGCGCGTGCGTACATGTGTGAGTGTCTGAAAAGAAAAAAAAAAAAAACCTAAGTCTCTCCTCTTCTTTCTTATACCCCCTTAAAATAAAAACCCTATCACCTCTATTTGCTAGATCTCTCGCCTCTCCTGGCTCGTCTCATGATCGCAACTCAGCTAGTGACGTCGACCGCCTCTCTTGGCCCACCTCATGAACACAGCTCACTCACCTCTCTTCCTTCTCCCCATTAATGCAGCTCAGCTGGTGAGTTCGCAGTCTGTGCATGATTTGAGAGCTTAAAGCTCGTGTGCCGGTTTGTGCTAGGTTTTTATTTTTGCACTTTCGCTTCCTTGTTTATGTTTGATTTGAGAGCTTCAAGCTCATGTGATTTCCAGATTTTTGCTGAGAATTTTTATCTCCCCTTTCGCTTCCCGATTTGTGCTTGATCCGAGAGCTTGTCGGAAAAATCTTTTTCTTGGTGATGATAATGCTTTCCGATCTACAAGGTAAAGTCCATTTGGTGATAATGCTTGTGAGAAATCTTACTTTTTGTGTTTTCTAAACCTCGAATAGTCGTATGACGCTATAGGGAATTTTTTTCCTTTAATATATGCATGCGTTACATCATCTCCCGACTTTGCTCTATTTGTCATTTAGGTTACGCGTGATAAAATTTTTACTTTTCTATTTATCTATTTCTCTCATTCCCTGAATGCATTTGTAAAAATCCATTTGGTAACGATTTGATTTTTCTATTTCTAGAACAGATTTATATTCCAAAAATTGATTTGAAGAAGAAATCATAAGCTAAAATTTTTCACTTCTCAATTTCTGAAATAGAAATTGAGAAATCAATTATGGCCAGAAATTAATTTTTATTCCAGAAATTTTGGCACGCGCACCCTTATTTGACTAGATAAACTTGGCTTTAGTTGTTGCACGTGTTTTGATTGTTACACATTTCTTTGAAAAACTATTGTTGAATGTTAATTATATCTATTGTTTATTTAGTTTTCAGGTTTTAAGAAGTCGAAGCAATCTTTTAGGAATGAACAAAATATGACGTTAAATAATTCAGGGTTTATGTTACGTATTTTGAACTTTTTATTGTTTAATTTTATTTCACATATTCGCCTTCTATGGTTCGTTACTTTTGGCAAGTGTAGATTTTTGTTGTTGCATTAGCCTTAATATCTATTTGATTTGTACCGGTGTTCATAATTTTCTTGTCGATGGATATGTAATTCAAAAGAGTATGTTTATTTTTTCAAGAAATACAAAAAATGAAACAAACAAACGAAAAAGAGAATCGATTGGGCCTGAATTGACTCTAAAATCGGACTGGACTCATGAATCAATCTAGTCCTCAATGCCATGCTCAACAGGATCGGTCCCGGTCCCAAAAATTGCAGATCAACAATGTGCGGGGTGAAGTCTGGGCTCGGTGCGGGACCGGCCTAAGCTTTTCTCAGAGCGGGCCCCAACCCCAACCCCACGTTTTCCACGCCGGGGGGAGAAAAATCCGAAGCGCGCCCCAAGCTTTCCACAGGGGGCCCCACCCTCACCCCCACGTTTTCCACACGGAAGGGGAGCAAAATGTTAAGCCTAATATAGCCTCTTGGAAATGTAGCCGCTTCTACCTCGAAGCCCTTTCTGCATATCTCAGAAATCCTCTTCTGCCATTCGATGCCATATCGCGTAAGTGCTCTGCAAATATAGATGGAAAGAGGCCAGGTAGGTTCCCAATATCGTAGGTGTTGGCGACCGCTGGGGTGATGGCCAGAGCTCGGCACGGGTGGCATAGATGGGGGAGGTGTGGGCGGCGAGGCCGCTGCGGACGATGCAGTAGCAGGTCTTCATTTTCTGGAGGTCGTCTATCGCGGCAGCGCAGGAGGGGGAGAGTGAAAGGGCAGTGGAGGCGGTATAACTTGGAGGGGCTCAAGAACTTTGTTGCAAACAATTGTTGCATGACTTTGGCATCATCATGCCTTGGATCTTGATGAAGAGATGTATCCTTTCCGTGAAGATTTTGAAGATGAAACGACAACAACATGAGATGATGACAAAGTCACGCAACAATCGTACGGGATGACTATGGTGATCATGACAAAGCGTTCGTGATAAAGTTACTGGCAAAAGATGGGAATTGTCTTCATAATCGTCCTCACGGCCATCCTACTCCCTCCTCTGTCGATCTCGCTTTCCACATCTGCAACCAAACTTTACCACTCATTCTCATCCCCTCCGACCCTGTCTCCGCCCGCGAATCACGGTATGATTTACCCAAAAAAAGAAGCTTGCCCCTTCGATGCCGTCTCCCCTGGTGCAAAAAATGGCAACATCTATTCCGTCCGAAGAACCAAGCAAGCAAAGCACAGCACTCACTGCCTCCAACTCCGATGCAGTCTCCCACTCCGACGCCTTCTCCCCCGGTGAACCCCCTCTACAAATACACACTCACACACAGAACCAAGCAAGCAAAGCTCAGCACTCACTCAAACCAGAGAAGAAGAAGAAGGATGGATGGTGGTGGCGTTAGGAGGAGGGCGTGCGCAAAGTGCCAGATTCAGAAAAGCAGGTGCGGGGAGGGCTGCATCTTCGCCCCATACTTCCCACCCGACCGGCCGGAGAGGTTCACCAAAGTCCACGAGGTCTTCAGCGCCAAAAATGTCCAGAAGATGTTAGAGGTTCACCCCTTTTTTTTTTTCCCTCTTTAGAAGCAAAATATGTTTCCCACTGCACTCAAACTCCTAATTTTTACCGGGTTTACATAATGAGATAGGTCGTACGCCTCATCCCCTCATCCGTATAGGGTCATGTGTTACTTCTCCCATGGAATCTGCGACAGTTTTTATTTTTATAATTTATATGAGGTTTTCATTAACTTTAAAAAAAATTAAATTAAATGACTTCTATGAAATAGTTATGTTGCCATCATCTTCTTTTAGGGGATATACTACGTCTAAGGGAACATCAAATTATGTAGCCACAAACTTGACTTGAATAAATTAAGCCCTAAATTGTAGTAATGCATTGCCATGTCAATGTGATCACTGACACAATTGGGTGCGAAACTTCCCAGACTCTTCCGGAGGACAAGCGAGCAACTGCCGCGACGAACATGTTCCGCGATGCCGTCACCCGATTGGAGGACCCGGTCAATGGCTGCGCCGGGAAGATAGAGGCTCTCGAACGACAAGCCCAGGTGCTTAAGAGCCAGCTCGTCAACTGTAATGCCGAGGTGGCCCAGTCTAACAGCAACCCGAACCCGGCCACCTAAGCAACAGCGGATTGCCCTCCTAGCGGCTCATGGCCTCCCAAAGCAAATCCATATCTTATTCTGAGAAATATTATATATTTCGACTTAATATTTGTAACTTATGTCGAGGCTGATGGGATCAGCCTCAGCAGGAAAAGGGGTGTTATGCTCTTTACTTAATATCCGATAGCTAGTGGTGGGGTCATACTTTTCGATTGAGCCATTTTTAATCAGAAAAAGAATACACCAATCAGTTTCTAGTCTTTAAACTTTATCCGAGCCAACTTAAAGAGGTAAAATCCGAGGAAGGCATAAATGGGCCAATTAGTTTGGGCTATCTCATCGTCTGGTTTAGACCCGCGACTCTAGCTTTGCGACGATTCGACTAGAGGTTGAGCGGACACTTCCCGTCATATCATATTAAAAAATCATATGCGTTTCTATCAAAAATTTCTGCATGATAGCTCATATCGAGACTATGGAGATGGTAACGCGACAATAAGCCCAATCTTCCTTGACATGTGCTTGTGATCGACCTACTCGTCTTTTCTAGAACCCCGTCAAGCAATGCATGTGTGTCAGAATTGAAAATGAGATGCAAAAATTTGTGTGGTCAGCAAACCAAAGAGAGAGAGAAGGGAAGGGAGAGCGGCAACAATTAGGGGTCAGGAATTTAAGGTTCCTTATAAGTTCCACCTAGAACCTAGAACTTACCCTCAGGTATACGTTCATCATCTTCTGAAATCTAGAACCTATTCATTAAAACCTAGAACCTGAAACCTACCTTTACAGTTTCCAAGGTCGATTTCACGTTCCAAGAGTTTTTTTTTTCTTTTAATCTTTAGTTAAGCAAAACTTTCACAACAGTTATATTGAGAAATAGCTACACCAACTTATCACAACACTTTCACTTCTAAGACAGACTTCTCCATAACAGGACCCACAATATCATCACTCTGAAATTTTCTATTGTTACAAAGTACCCTCAGCTTAGAATTTAACGTCTGGCAAATAAATTTTGAAGCAAAACATCCACCAATAGGCCAAGCACAGTAAAAACACACATTACAATCACAAAATCCAAATTATAATAGATCAAGATCAGCACCTTCCAACAATTCTCGGATCTAAAATTACAACCACACAGTCACCTACCATCACACTAAAATCAGCAATTTAAGTAGATTATTTCCCATGCAAGAAGTTCTTCGCCGGAATATGACTCAACAACATTACCTCCATGTAAGACAAATTCTATGATGGATGATCATTCCAGCTCGAGACCACCCAGTAGGGGTGTCAATGGGTCAGGTCGGGTTTTGTTGTTACCCAACCCGACCCAAAACACAATGGTCACACATTGTGACCCAACCCGAAACACATTAGACCATCTAACGTGTTTCGGGTCGATTCGGGTCGGGTTGGGTTGCTGTGTTTTCACCTTCTTCTTTTTTTTTCCTTTTAAAAGTAAGCCATCACTGTACCATATCTGATTCCTACATGTAAAATGTAAGAGTACCCAGAGAACAACCTATAATTCTTTGTATTCACTAGATCACTAGAATGAATGGGAAAAGAATGGTAGCAAAAGGAATGCATCATCTCTCTAGACTTCTTGTCAAATATGATGGAGACTCAATACTCCCAGATGAGCATGCCAATAAACGGCATAGGTACTCACAAAAAGAGCAAAGCAATTTATGCTGCTCAGACCAATCTAACCATGGAGTGTGGACAATCCACAATAATATTTTGAGACACAGAAATGTGAAAACTGAAATGATTTTCTTTCACCAAAATGCTCATTTCTCCTCATAATCACCGGAGCTTTGCTTGCTAGATTGCATCTCAATTAGCTGCTGCTGTTCCTCCTCAATCTCTTCGGCTTCTACTTGTTTCTCAGGCCTAGGTTTGCTTGTAGACAAAATCAGAGCAAACATCGCTGAGGAAGTTCCCACTGGCGTGGCTTACGCTGTCACCTGAACTGAAATTTATGAAGGGTTTGGTTTTAGATTGTGTAAGCTAAAGGGAAAGAGGAAAACAGAAGTGGATCCTGCAGGAATGTGAAGATAAAAGCAAAGTCAAGGGCTAGCACACCATTAAGGCGAAGCTCTGCCTGGGGAACCAGGAGATAGAAGTGAAATTTTTGCCAGAAGGATTGCTCTTTCTGTTGTTTTTTCTGCTGATGATTTGTAGATATAAAAAGAGTGCGAGACGGGTCTTATTTTTACCTACTGACTTAAAGACTGAATGACTGATGTTAGAATTTCATATAGAAAAGATTCTTAGCAGAAGATGACATATATGTTTAACATTGAAGGGCACTCTTTTGATCATCAACAATGAATGCAGAATTTAGGAGGCAAGATATACTTTTCCCTTCAAGAAATATTAACTGCCATCGCGAAATGGAGCAGAGGAGCAAGAAAAGCCAAGTAACATATCTATTTACTAATCCCATGATCAATATCAGCCATTTAGAAACATAATTCGCTGTTGACTTGCACCTGACAAAAGAGAATCAATAAATCTAAAGACAAGCAACATCCGGTAATGTATAAATCTGAGGCAAACATGTATGACACACCATGAGGGACTCGTACACCCAACAAGAGACAGCCAAACGATAATCGAAACACTAACACACCAAGCTACTATGGTTCAGGAATTTAATCGAGCAGCTGGTAGGCATCAAAGTCGTAAGACCATATCCCACAACGATGCAGCGATTTGCAACCAAACATATCACAACATCATTAAAAAAAAAGGCTGAACTCACTCACCCACCCACCAAATTTCTAATGGGAAACACTAACCCAGGTTTATCCTTCGAAACACGCACAAAAATTCTAATGAACGGGAATTGTGTACAGCAGCGCAAGCTGAAATCCACAATTTCCTTCGTTTCTTTCTCTTCTGAACTTCAGCAAACACATAAAAAGCACAAATCCACACATTCCATCTCAATGACCAACAGCAGCACAAACGAAACCCCCAAAAACCCCTACATCCCCGACCCCCAGATGCGCGCACCCGGAGCTCGCAACAAGCACAAACCCGAATCTCACTCGCAACGAGCACAAACCCGAATCTCACTGGCAACTACAGCTCACCTCGACAACGACGATGGCGAATCGGAGACCGACGATCGGGCGCAGGGCTCGGGAGGATTTCCAGGTCAGCCCCAAGAGCGAATCCAGATAGACGGGAGAGAGATTGAACTCCTTTCAGTTCCTCCCAAGTCCCAACAGCTGTGCCTACGCCCAGACAAACGGAGGGCGGAGGCGCGTCGATCGGAGGGCAGCAGCAGTCGTCGGAGAAGAAGCGAAGGGGAGGGGCTTTCCGCGACGTGTTTGACTCTATGTTTGGTTTGGTTGGCTTGTTTGGATGTTAATGTGTTTCGGGTCGAACAATGTTCCAACCCTGACCCGACCCGAAACACGTTTCATTGCTTGCTTTATATTTGTTACTCGAATAGTATCGAGACCCGAAATATGTATTATACTTATTTTGTGTTCGGGTCGGGTCGGTTCAGGCTTTTTTGACACCCCTACCACCCAGTGCTCTGAAAATATTACTTCTTGTAAGAAATCAGCTACTCCTTTCCTTTCAGGACATTTAAAACCCATGTGATCGGAGAACCCAAGCGCGTTTTCTTAGGGACCTTGATAAACTATTTACCCATCTGCAAGAAGGATGATATCGTCAAACAAGTCGTAAGTTTCTGGCACAGGCTAGAGGAGGGATATTAGAGCAATCCCATTAAGGATGTGCATGGACTGTCTGAGTGAGTTCACTATTTGGAATGTTGTCGAATTATCCAAGCCGGTCGATATTTCGTCCATAAAGAGTGCTTTGGTTGGCCCGACTAGCATCTCCCCTATTTTATATCAACGTGAAATTGAACAATATCAATCAAACTTTATAGAAAGTCATTGCAATCATCCAACAAAACGGGATACTAAAGCGGCCTTCTGGGTCTTACCGATTGTGACTCGTTTCTTTTGTCCACTAGAGATGCCTCATATCATTTCATCTCCCACCATCGTGTTGGTGCAAATTTCAAGTTCCGGAATCTAAATTTTAAGCATGGAAAAAAGAACAGAAATTTTTAGTTTTTGTGTTTTCTCCTAGTCCTCATGGAAAAAAGGCAAAAGAATGGACTAAAGGTATTTTTTCTTGCTCATACCTTGAGTACATAATTGGTAACAATATTAGTCTCCTGCCCTTCCAGGGCAGCTGCCTGCAGAAGGTTAAGATACGTAGAAGCTCTTAAAGGCATCAATCCATGTTTTTTACCATATTTTTCCATATCATAATAAAGGAAGTATAAGCATGTAAAATCTGCAATCAGAAAGCTGTTCGACCGTTCCTTAGTTGCGGTCTCATATCTAACCTTCATAAAGATATCTATATCAGGATCAGATCTGATGTTTGCCTCCATCTCTCTTCTTGATGACTTTACTAGCATATCTGAAAAACGACAGTAGTATTATACCTCTAAATCCTCACGCTTTTCTGGAATTTACTCTTTGAATCATGGTAACAAGAAAAATAGAGCAAACTCAGTGTCCAACGCCTTGACACCTGGTCGAGAAAGCCAGAGTTTCTCTAACAGTCATTTCTCCTATACGGAGATCATATTGATTTATATAAGCCGATGTCCTCTGCAGCACAAATTCGTCCATCCCATGTCCATTGTACGCGACTCTTCCCAAGAACTGAGATTCAGAAGCTCTTTGTGTAACTCACACGAAAGATTTCACTACTAAAATAAGACAATTCTAAAAGTACTTCTTTATGCTTACTTTCAAAGCTTTGCTGAGCTTCCCAACTAATGCTGGAAGTAATGTGGTCTTTCTAGAACCTAGAGGCCTCAGAAGTAACGTCATTCCGCACATAGGACTAGGGGTGAGCGGTTCCCGGTTCCTCACAGGTTCCACTTGGAACTTGGAACCTACCCTCGGGTACAGATTCCTCATTTTTGGAACCTGGAACCTACCCGTTAGAACCAAGAACTTAGAACCTACCCTGTCACAGGTTCTAGAGTCGGTTCCAGGTTCCAACAGGTTCTTTTTTCTTTTTCTTTTTTCATTTTTAGTTTAAAAGAAAATGGAAATGAATGCAGCAATAATAAACAAAATTTTCATTCATCAAAGAGAATACAACACGAACACAATCTATAATACTCATAAGCATTTAATATTATAAAATGAGAACTATTTTTCTTTTGCAAAATCCAGCGGTTCACTTCACAAAGGTATTAGATTAAAACACTGAAAAGATCAGCACTTCCTATATTATGAGCTACAATGGATTTACCTCAAAACGGTCATACCAAGCTGCTCCATTCATAATTCCTCCTTCAATTTCTTTACTCAATGACATGTTACAATGAGAGCGACTATATATACTTGCCATGAACCGAAAGGCTTCATCATTAGGGCTGGCAAAGTAATGTCTCCTGCAATTTAGGATTGCCAATAGTCATTAAGAATATAGGATATGAAAGAAAAAATATAATTACTGCAGTAATTTATGAAAAGTTATAAACAACAATTCAAGTAGGCCAATAAAAGATCACATGTAAACTTCGATTAATGTGCAGCACCTTTCTATATTCTGCTGTCCCTTTAAAACTGAATAATTTCAACTTTTTCGTCACTATGAAAGGATGACTTAACTTAACATAGGAGTAATACAGAAAAGGTTTGGGACACGCTGCAAACTGGAGATCAAAGCAGACTTTTGATCTACATATTAGCTGGAGATTTAACTCACGAACATAGAGAAAGAACAACCGATCAATGAAAAAGTAATGCCTAGTACATCTAGCAAATAACATCCAGGACAACACAGATCAAAGTGACAATAGGCTCTACGCGCAGGCTGGGAAATCAAGCAAATTATCAAGATAAGTGGCCCACGAATTCACCATATGAATCGGAATGTCAGATGATCACCTCTTGTCCTCTGTTCCATCCCATGGATAATTTGCAACTAGGGCACCCTGAGAAATTATAAGAGGATGCACATTGTTACATTCATTATTCAAATGATTCTTCATATTTAAAATTTTACTCACATTACACATGGGAGGCAGAGGGGGGTGATAAACAAGTGTAAATCATGCATCAATAAACAAGTATATAATCATGCGTTGTCATCAAAGGCCCTGCCAGCATGACAGGATCTAGCACAAAAAAAAAAAAAAAAAAAAAAAAAAAAAAAAAAAAAAAGAAGCTAAATTTAGTACCCCATGCAAGGAAGCAAATGCTGTGAAACGAATCTCTCAACCATTTCATAATTGCCCTTGTTTTTGGCTATCGTGAACTTATGTCTCCATTCATTGGAAAGAACTACCCTTTCATGAAATACATACATCATAAGATAATAAAACAAAACTAAAAGTAAAGGGGAAATTGATCATAAATCATGGAAAGAGAGAAGTCTTTTCTTTACTCATATTAAGCAAAAAGGAAATTGCTTTGCTAACAACTGCAAAAATGCAAGAATTATATCTGAATAAGCGACAAATCTTCAAAGGAAGACAGCATACATGATAAGATCTTCTCCACTAGAAAAGATGAAGAGAAAAGGATAACAATTGTTAAATTCCATTGCGACTCTTGAAACAGGTCTTAAATTAATGCAAGCCATCAAAGTTGGAATCAATTGCAAGACCCAAAGACTTGTTCCATTATTGGGCAATAGATGAAGGAAGCAATTATTAACGTTATTTAACAATGAGAACAAGACATTGAAGAAAAAATCATTAGACATGAGCCTTGATATAAAGCATGGCAATAGTTGATGAAAGAAAAGACACCTATGAAAATGTCAGATTAGGAGTTATCATTCAGAAAAGGTGAAAAAAGCAATACCCGAGCATGTTAGGGAAAGCTCCAGACTTACAATATTAAGCTTTCCACCATATCCTCCTAGAGAAACTACTCTCCCTGCAAACGCTTACTGTCCTCTTTAAAATTCTAGGAACAAATCTTCATGATGACAAAAACATGTTGGCTGGCCCTACTAGCATCTCCCCTGTTTTATGTTAACACAAAATTAAAGAAAATCAACCTTAAGTTGACAAAAATAAGTGATCACAATCATCTAACAACATGGGCCGCTAAAGCGGCCTCTTGAGTCTTCCACGTTGTGACTCATTTCCTAAAGAAACTCGCACCAGTAGAAGTAGAAGCATAGAAACAACCGACAACCCATTCCAATAAAAGAAGAGAACAAGAAGGAACGGAATACCCAAGTTGTAAGGGCGGGTCCAGAAGGGGCGAGTGTCGTCCAACGGCGGTGCGAGTGGGGTGTGAGCAGCGTCGAGAGAAGCAAGGGGGGCATCGTCGTCAAGGGCATCACCAGGGGGCGAGCACCATCCAGCGGGGGGACAAGTGCCGTCCAGCGGCGACCAGCGGCGTTGAGGGCGAGCATCTAGGGGCGAGCGGCGTCTAGCGGTGGGACGAGAGCAGCTACCAGCGGCGGGATGAGGCGAGCGTCGTCGAGGGCAAGCGTCTGGGGGCGAGCGGCGGGATGAGGCGAGCGGCATCGTGAGCGAGCGTCTGGGGCGAGCGGCGTCCAGCGGCGACCGGCGTCCAGCAGTGGGACGAGGTGAGCGGCGTCGAGGGCGAGCGTTTGGGGGCGAGCGGCGTCCAACAGAGGACGAGCGGCAATTGCCGACCAGCGGCGAGAAGAGGCCAGCGGCGTCGAGGGCGAGCGTCTAGGGGCGAGCAGCGTCCAACAGAGGGATGAGAGACGACCAACGACTAGCGGCGTCCAGCAGAAGGATGAGGCGAGCGGCGTCGGGGACTGGGGCTGGGCAGAGAACGGGAGAAGGGTAAAACAATTGAAGCGTGAAGACTGAAGAGGCCTTTTAATTTTTAGGTTTAGGGCAGGAACCGAGAACCACCGGTTCTCAGAAAAAGAGAACCGAGAACCGGAACCAGCCTCCTTAGAACCGGGAATCGGACCGGAACCTCCAGTTCAGTTTTCCGGTTCTCAGTTCTACCCGGAACCACGGTCACCCTACGTAAAACAATAAAAATAGTGTCAACAATATGATAAATTCACTTCTTGAGTATGTGCGCTGAAAAAAATCTGTACAAACTCTCTCTCCCTCTCTCCTTACCTTCAACGCAAATTCTCTCACAATCCCAGCTCGAGACCACCAAAATTCAAAGAACCCGACAACACAAGCGTTAGGGTTTGGCCTGGAGGGGTTGATAGGACGGGCAACGCCGCTTGCGCCGCGGGGCGGCTCTTCCTCGATGACGTCCACGCAAATTCTCTCACAATTCCAGCTCGAGACCACCAAAATTCAAAAGAGCCCGACAACACAAGCGTTAGGGTTTGGCCTGGAGGGGTCGATAGGCCGGGCGACGCCGCTTGCGTCGAGGGGCGGCTCTTCCTCGACGACGTCCACGATCAAGCTCGGGTACCAATATATGAGCCACTGGTAGAAAGCAGGAATGCCCATGCTGCCCGCGCCTTCGTTGGCGGTGATGTCGTGGGTTGTAACGGCGGCCAGCAACGTTGGGTTGTCAATGGGGGCATCATGGCGTCACAGAGAGGAGAGAGTAGAGACTAGAGAGGAAAGTAAAGGCAGAGAGAATAGGAAGACCTAAAGATTGAAGAAATTAGAGATTTTAGGTTTAGGAATCTTGGCTCCCGGTTCCGGTTTCGAAAAAAGTAGAACTGAGAATAAGAAGCTCCCTTCTTAGAATGGGAACCGTGCTCACCCCTAGCAATAATAGCCTCCAGTTATACGAGAGGAATCTTTCTTATGCATATCAGATCCTTGAATTCTGTGCTGACTATATAGTATTTTTCAAGTTCAACTGGAAACCTTTGAGTTGAGCAAGGAATGAGGCTTCATCCCCCTTCTGCACATTTTAAAGAAATCAACAACCTAAACTATTGGGGTTTGCCCTAGTGACCACTCTTTCAATATAGAAGGGGGAGGTGGGGGGGTCAAATTTCCATCTTCTCAAGAGGGTTAAGGTGGGGACGATGTAGTTTTAGGAGTGAGTTTCGACTTTCATGCATTGCAATAAGGCAAGGCAAAATTCTAAGAATGAGCGTTAGAGTAGAAATAGAGTAGGATCGACCAAAAAAAAAAAATCAACAACCTACATTACATTCGAAATTCAAAGCTAAATATTACTTAACTTTATACATTAACTGTTATTACCAAAGATAATAAATTCCGGATGTCACACAGTAGATTCCCTCATTCGAAACTTTACGCTCCTCTCGCTATTATATCCTAAATGCATATGCCACAATTAAGACTTTCAATCATATGCATCTAATAACTTTGCAGTGAATTCCATCATTGTCTCGAGGTCGTTATGCTTGATTCCTCTTCTTATTGCTGAAGCTCTCTGACAACCTCTAGAACTCCACCTTCTTAAGTACATCGATACTCAACCAAATCTAAGCCACTCAAAGAATTAGATTCTTCTTCAATTAAAAAGCATACCTCACTCCTGTCAATGTCTTCATGATACTATTATACATTTTAATTCTAACGTCTTAAGCACCTATAACATCACATTGTTGTTTCCAAATTGCACTTTACCATTATCCATACAATTATAAGAAATAAAACAGTTAGTGTTTGTTGTAGCATGAAATGAACAATTAAAATTCATAATCCATCCATCAAACAACCAATTCCTGTTTGCATTTTACTATAACTACTTGCTTATTTTGATGCTTCATGTGGTATGATCTTACTCAGATTCCAAGCCCAATGCCTTTGGCTTCTCTCTCTCTCTTTTGTCGGAAAATTAGTTCAAACTCAAGATATTGTTCATTAACTTCATCACTCACCGACCAACTTACTCACGAAAGACCATTCTAATCTCCGATAAAACCAGGCTCAAGCCCGGCCAGTATTGGTTCGAACCAAATTGCGTTCGTTCATGGGGGGCCGTTTTATCTCCCACGAAGGCAGACCCACTTGCGGGTGTAACAAAGCCTTGAATAATGGTTCGGGCTAGGCTAAAAATGCAATAGCGCCCGGCCCACCTTGACCATGATGTCTCCTTATAAGCAATGAGATCGATCAACCGAGGGGCATCGTGGCTTGACCCACCCAGCCCGTGTTAATTACGCAATAGGCCTATTAGGTACAATTGAAAATTTAATTCTTGAAAATTATGTTCAGAACTTTAAGTGTTCATAAATGCTGAAATTAGAAATAAACAATTGTCTGATGATAATTGGAAATTGATAGGTAAATATCATCAATCTTTTACCAAACGTAGAGAAATGACCATTAGTTATAGGGTTTGTCTATCTTTGCCATTTTGGGTTTTTTTCTTTTCCAAAAGAAATAACAAAGTGCTTTATAAAGCATAGTTTTTCCTGTCACTATTTATTACCCAATACTGCTTATATTTCGTAAGTCTCATTTAATTTACAAGTCCTCTGCATCCTCCCAAACCAAAATTGCAAGTCTCTCTCTCTCTCTCTCTCGATCGTCCTTTCTGGTATTGGGTCGGTCACTCAGTCCAATGGGTGTCCATGGCTTCGGAGGAAGACATCCTGGGAAATAGCAGCGCCGAAGATGTCGCTCGGCTCTGTCCTCTGTCAGAATCGGAGCTCGTGCGTTTTCTGCTTTCCAGTTGATCTCTGGTTTTCGAGAGTCCTTGCTGCGTGTAGTCTGTTTCCTGTCGAGATCTTCTTTTTTTTATTCGTTTGCGAAAATTTGACGAGTGATCCCCCCGTGGGGGGTTGTTTCTGTAGGATTTCTGATGAGTTTGAAGACGCCGGCGCTTCGACGTGCCCTGTTTCCCCTCTCTTTAAGTGAATTGGGTCCTATAATGAGTTATTTGGGGGTACGAATCTCTTACTTTGTGACCGAAAAGAAGAAATTTTTGTCCCTTTACATCGATCTTCTGGAGTCTATCTTGCCCGTGTTGTTTCTTTTTTCCTGGCTCGAGAGTGAATCGAACATTTATTAGATCATTAATTTTTTTTGGGCTTTAGCACAAATTTTGCTTCAGGCTTTTCTCCCTTGGTTTGATGGAATAAATTAAGCGTAAGAATGGCTGAATCTGGTGTAATGGCCATAGTTTATCATGTGAATGTGCCATGTTATGGTCTCCAAATAATGTTCCTGGACTAATGTCGATCCTTTTTTTTTTTTTTTTTGAGGACGAGCTTCTATAGAATGTCCTGTCGTGTCACGAGAAGTTCCTAGTCTTCTATGTGCTCATGCTGTGGTGTTTAACGTTTGTTGGTGAAGCTCTGTCACTGTACTTGTAGTTCCTGGAAGGATAACCACTTTTTGTAGCCTTCTTTCGTCCTATAGAATATCCAGTCAAAAGCTTACTTGGAAGAAGTTTCAAAATGTTTATTTGACGTGAGGGACTGACTGTCTATTCAATGATTTGTTGATGCTAGGTTCCTAAGTTCCCTAACCTGTCAGCAATGTTTTCCTGTTGTCACGTTTCCCAATCCATCGGCAATATTGATAGATCTTAGTCTTTAGAAGGATATATAACTAGGGAGTAAGGTAGGGATATCATTGATTGACAAAGTTCATGTCTTGATTATTTATATGTCAGGGAGATTCATGCATCCGTTCTTGTTGAATTTGTTTCTTATTTTCTCATACATCGGCAGCTAGTTTCGGGTCTCCCTAAAGCCATATGCTATCTTTGCTTTCGTATATATGGGATACTCTAGGTGCTTTTGAGTTGTGGATGGATGTTGTTCTAAGTCAAAATCAGTAATCTGGGTTTTAGAACTGGAAATGAGATGCAAAACTGTGCTGAGCAAACCACATAGAGAAGCCTTGAGTTGAGTAAGGAGTGAGTTTTAATCCTTCTGCACTTTTTAAAATTTGTGCTCCTCGTAGATTTGCATGGGGACCATTTTGTAGGTGCTTATTGCACATGTTGTGTCCATCTCCTTCGTTCTTTAATTTTTAGAGACATCAAAGTTTACTTAGATATGGTAGCTGTAATCAGAGAAGCAAAAGTAAGAAAAACGGGGCTAAAATAGGTTGATTGAAGATGGAACAGAGGAAGGTTATTCTTAGGGTTTATAAAAATGAATGATGTCTGTTAAATGAGGAAAACTAAGGACAAAGTTAGCAGAGACCTATTTATACACGCTGGATCTAACATAACTACTTTTAATCTATGCCTTTGGAGCTCATTAATAGTCACATGACTGGCACATGAGTGTTTGTTAACCTAATAACGTATTCAAAGACTCAATAAAGAACAAACCACTAAAAATACAAAAAGAGCTGAATTATGCTCCTACATCATTCTCCTTGGGTTGGAAACTGTTGAAAACTTTGACGAACTAAGCTTGTCTCTGTATCAATCTCTGTATCAATCTTCTTCATATCCTTAACGAAAATCCATGCAGAAAGGTACCAGATTTACCCAACCATTTCATTAGGAGCTTTCCATCCATAATAACTTTCCTAGTAAGCATAGTTCTTCTCCGATTGGAGAAAACTCGGCCTTGATGTAAAGGATTCCTTCCAGTCATCACTAATCAAATCCCATCGTCAAAGCAATCAAACTTTTCTTGCTTCCCGAAAGCTTGCCAATTGATACTTTCTCTCAAACCCTCAAATTGAGCAGGAATAACAAAATCAATCATCGACATGAACAATACTCTCTAATCATCTTTAAATTGGCCAGCATTTCCTTCATGTGCTTGCTCATCCTTCTTCTTTAATGCCTAATGCGTATTGATAAGTAACTGAATCAAACTCTTTAGAAAGACTTTTCCCCATCTCAGTTGAACCATCAACACTATCGACAATTCCATCTTCTGCCAGTAACTTTTTATTGCAAACGCTTTGTCTTAATCACCATAGTCATCCCATACAATTGTTGCATGACTTTTGTCATCATCTCGTGTAACTGTTGTTGTTTCATCTTCAAAGTCTTCACGGAAAGGATAAATCTCTTCATCAAGATTTAAGGCATGATGTAGTGGCTCTTCCAATCCACCATTCTGTGGTCTGGCATCATGAAAGGGATTTTCTTTAAACCCGTCATTACTATCATCCTTGAGACCACCTTCTGGCATGTCCAGGGATAGCAGTGACCTTCTGGTTTCTCCGTATGGGCTTTCAGGTTCCTGTCACTGCAGAGCTTGAACAGCCCACAACAAGTAGCCATCTCTATATGTTGGGCTTGATTGCCTGTTCCACATCCAACCATCATGTCGAAATGAAACCGTAATTGCAAGTTAGGATCTTTTCTGCTCTGATACCAATTGATTAAGGAAAACCATAACAAGGGGATCTAATACCATTCGACGAGGTTGGAGAATTGAAATATGGCAAAAAGAATTAAAACCACATGAAGATGGAACAAAAAACGGTTATTCTAGGATTTATAAAAGTCACTGATGTTCAATGAATGAGGAAAAACTAATGACAAAGCGAGTAAAAGACCTATTTGTGCTCCCTTGATCTGACATAATAACTTTTAATCTCAACCGTCGCAGCTCATGAAAAGTCACGTGACTACTACATTACTGCTTATTGACCCAATAACTTGATAAAAGACTTAATAAAAAAATTACACTTAAAATACTAAAAAAGTTAGAATTATGTTCCTGCATCAGGTGCTCTCTGACATCACATGCTATTTTGCTGTTGTGGGCCTTGACTTAAGCGGGTCATTCATATGTCTCCATTCTTGCAGTCCTCAATAAGTTTTGTAGCTCATACGCATGAAAGTTCGGTTTAAGATATGCATTGTGACCTAGTTTTTTTATTTCAACTTTTTGGGTGCTTGATAGGGATGATTTTGATGGAGCATCTCAAAGGGAAGGTTAAGGATTTGGAAGGAATCCCTGGTATTGCTTGGTCTGGCTCACATTTAGATGCATTCAATCTGTTGAAGTCGAGTATTGAGAATGTTGTGTCACTTGTGAACATAAAGGCATGTCTGGATACTCATTGGAAGAAAGGACCATTAAAGTCTATTATGAACATGTGGTCAGTCCTGTAACTTAAGCTTCTTTTATCTTTATTTCATTTTTTTTTATAGTAGATCAACCTATCGTGAATGATCAGAGTTGCAATGTCCTATTATTTGTCAAATACTTTGCATATATATTTGGCTATTGCTTTAGGGTTGTGGAAGTATGTCTTAGTGTGCCTTAGGGTGAAGCAATAAAACTAACTGACAAGGATACCGTGGTTGATGTATTGTATATGTTAGTGGTTTCATGCGAAAGTATAAGCTTTTCTTTGCTTTATAATTGTAACAAATAATTTGGTGATGGTATCTGTATGCTACATTCTGGGTTGTTCAAGCCACACTAACAAAATGCACAAAACTGTAGAATGATGTTGGATTTCTTTTGCTCTTTCTGGATACTCATACCTGTTTTTTTCCAGTCTAAATTGTTCTCACGATCGTCCATGGAGTACGCTTTATTCTGGGGGCTTTGTCAAACACGGAAGAGCTAAAAAATGACCTAATTTTAAATGTTGAAGATGGCATCTCTTACAATGGGCTAGCTGCCATACATCTTATCTGATTTAAGCCGTAAGCACCCATCGCTGCACTCTCAAGGAACTTGACAATACGCAATAATGAAATCGATTATTTCTTTGGCAACTTAAAGGAGAAGCTGCTCAGTCAGACTTCTGTTATGAAGAAAGCAACCAAGTGCAATACTTCCTTTGATGCTCAACAGCATAGTACGCTTGTTATTGGGGGGACATGTTGTCTCTTCTGGACTGATTCTCCGGAATTTTGTGGTTTTAGTTGCATTTACTCTCCTACTAATCCAGTGCTGAGTTCTGGAAATTGATTGGCTTTTTAAACAGTTGAATTGGGTCAAAATTGAAATAGAGGAAGATGGATCTGGAATTATGATGGCGAAAGTATGGCTGGCACCATTTGTTGTGGCCACAGGAGATGCGACATTGCATTCGAATTTGACTCACATTGGCTGTTATTTGGAAGAGCAATATTCCACCGCAAAGAAAAAGAATGATCTAATTGGAAGATCACAAGTTAGATTGATTTGATTGACAATACAGAAAAAAGGTACATGACAACAGTTAACGAGAAATAAAAATTCTCATATGCCGTAATGGAAGTTGTTGAAATAATATTTTCCTTAGCAATATTAATTGTTGCCGTTCTTGACTTCCAAGTGTTCATGCTAAAATTTTACTTTTTGAAGGAATAGAAGTTTGTCTTATTGTCATAGTAAAAGAGGTTTTCTTACAATTACCTGCATTTGATTCTGAGGATTCTACTGCGATTTAAGATCTTTCTAGAACCTGCTCATGCACCAATGGATAGATAATAAATTTGACAAAGGGAATATACAGAAAAGAAAACCTTGTCTTGATATCCAGCAGCTATGTCATGCATGCATGCTGACACGTTGAATTGATGTTGAATTGCTTTCGAGTTGAGAGTCGTCATCTCAAACTCCTTTTGTTGTTTGTTGGCGTCAGCATGTCATATTCACAAACCATCGATATTGGAAGTTTATACGTCTTTCCTCTGTTTGTTGATGCAAGGCAACGTGAAGAAGTGGCCCCAAAGCAGAAAAGGCAGGATGATGAAATGTAGAAGTCTATGAGACCTCATCGATTCGAAGGGAAGGGACGAGTAGAAGATTTTCTGAGGAGTAGATGCTTCCTCTGTTGTTTGTATGGTTCTGGCATGCTCATAAGGACTTCCGTTCTACTAGCTCTTTTCCCTACTTCTGTGCCAATTCTCTCTATTCAATTTGCCTCTCTGAATCGCTTTCAGGTGCCGATGACATGCACAGCATAAACAACAAATCAGCAAATCTCAGTCGTCATTTGCTACCCACATTTCTGAAGCTATGCGGTAAAGAAACTAGTGCAGGCGATTCTCTCTAGCATATACATTGTCAGGACTGTAATTTGTATGTGACATTAATTAATCAAGGGTCCCTTTTTGTCATGGATACAGCAGCGTTGAAAATATCATGAGTCAAGTTGAGCTTGTCGTAGTCCCTCCTCGCTGAGATCTCTGAGTGCGGTCAAGCTGTGACATTCAAAGAAGTTTCAGGCATTTATGCAAAAACTTTATGTTGTCCGGCGGAGGTGCGCCTGTCTTTACTTATGTGCGCTAGCATATGCTTCTTTGCGTCTTTGTATGACTCCGGTGGTGGTTGACTTTCGATCACGGTAGGACTTCCATGGTGGGGATATTCACTAACAAGTGAATAGATGCACGCGCACACGCGTGAGAACTGGATATGTGCACGAAGGATGATGACTCAGATGCTCAACAGTATTTCCTCTCTGGGCCATGCAGCTATTCCCCTAGTTATCACATCCCCACATTGTTTTTGTTCTTCTGATTGCTGTTTCATTGCTAAGAATGGGATGTGTGCCTTTCAAGGGGGGGAGTCATTCCGATCCATACAGACTATGCTATGTTATGGACGAGTCTAAGACTGTTGAAAAATTTCATGGACATGCATCGTTTGCTCTCTCATTTAAACGTGTGTTGTCCTACGCAGGGAAGATGGAAAATATATATGGTTCTGAGTAGCTTTACTCTGATTTGTGAGTTAGTCTTAAATTTAAAAGTGGAATCTTTTAGTTTTGTCTGATTGAACTATATCGTCTGTAGCTGGTTTTCTGGTCAGAGTCTAGGTGAAGCGATTCGATGGATATATAGTTAATCAGATGATTGGTATCAAATGGTTATCATTTGCGTACTTGTTTGGGGGAATTCGGCTTGAAAATGGACCACGCAATTAGCACCACAAAAGCATATCTAAGAGTATAACAACTAAGTGCCACCTAGAACAATTTTCGACGACATGGGAGTGGACTCATAGACCCTGGGGTTTGCGACATCGTGATTTTACATATGATGAAGTGAAGTTAATGTATGCTGAACAAGCGAACCGGGTTGAAGTTTTCGGAATGTATTGCAGTATCTCGGTCTCAAAATACAGGGAGAAGAGAAGGGGATGATTATCTGGTGATTGCTTAAAGTTAAGATGTTCTTGGTTCTATGATCTTTTGAGATGGTAGGACTCGCGTGAAAAGAAAGCAACAATTTTGGTAGCTATCTTTTGACGATCAGTAGATCCCATATCTTGCATCATGGTATGGAGAAATCTTGAAGATACGGTATATAGACTATAGTAAGTGTCGTGGTAATTTTCCCCATTTCTCCAAATTAGTTGACCAACTGTCGTTAGAATTCCTTATGCGTTTTATGAACTCAATGACATAGTGTGGTTTAGGTCTAATAGCAATGGTTGGGTTTAAATTGCGATATTAATTTTGATTTAAGAAGACATGGGTCCTGCTTATGCCTTCCTAAATGAACTGGAAATTTAGTATATGGGATTTCATCTGAACCTCCTAAAATTTAAGGATCCGATTTATGTGCAGATTAGGTGCATGACGAAGGTTCTATTTCCTGCAACACTTAACACAAACAATTTCATATTTAGGGCATCCGTCATAGCTTAGCGGTTGAGGATCCAATTTATGTGTATGTGGATTAGGCGTTTGACTTTACAGGTTCGATTCCCCTTAATCATCGAGTGCATATGATATCATATTTCGGCCATCCATAGGAGCTTAGGCCGGTTAAAAAGATGATTAGTCGAGATTCCTTTTTGGGAGAGGGGGACGTAGGGAGTGAGTTACGTTGGTGGGATAACAAATAGTTAACGGGGGCGAGATTTACCAATAACCTTGAATTTTTTTTTTTTTTTAAGTTTTTATCAATGGTGGTGGCTGTTATTATGACGTAGAGAAACAAGGGAAGAAATTTGTGCATGGTGATTTTTTTTTCTGTCTAGTGTCGTTAATAGGTAGGTATACATAGACCATTGCCATGTTAAGTTAAAGATGCTGAAGTAGAAAAGGGTAGGAGTGTGAGTGTCGGAACCAAATAGGAAAACAATTTTTCGTTCGGTTCAGGTTTCGGTTTTGAACAATGAAAAATTAATTTTATTATTATTATTATTATTTCGGTTTGAATAGTTTTGGTTCAATTTGATTAACCAAACAATACTAAAAATTGTTCTTTTTTTAAAAAAAAAAAATACAACTTGTACAGTCTCTCTCGTTTTCCATTAAATCTATTTTTAATATTGCAAAAGTGAAAATCGAAAAGCCGAACCAAATTGATCCTATCCAAATCGACTCTTCAGCTCGGGACGGTTCGGTTTAGTTCGAGTTTTCTGAAAATTCAAAATTGAATTGAAGCGGGGACACTCCTAAGAAAGAGGAGGTAGGAGACACGATCAAGCCATCCATGGTATCGAAACCCTTGACTTAATTAAATTGAATGTGTGGTGCGCAACCCTCGCCTCAACTAAATGAGAGTCTCCTCAAGCAAGACCAACAACAGTCGCGGGGCCACTCCGACCACTGACACCCCTGATGTTCCCTAGTCAATTGTGAAAAGAACTAAGAAAAGAAAAATTTTTAAAAATAAAAAGTTTTCCGTAGTGGAGGACAAGATATCAGAAAAGATAAGCTAAAGTTATAATATTGGCGAAGGAAATCGTAAAAAATGGGAGTATTATCCTACTAGCTCTGAATTTATTAGATTTCAATTCAATTATAAATTTTTTAATTTTTTAATTTTTTAATTTTTTTTTACAAAATTCCAATATCATCGTTTTGGTAAATTTTTTTTGCTGAAAATCGCTAAAGTGACGGTATGTCATGTTGGACGGTTGGTGACGAATAAACTGTAACCTATAACGTTATTATTTGCGATGGCAGAGCCCTACTTTTCCAGAACTAAGTGGAGCAACATCGGAAGTGAGCGTAGCGTCGCCCAGCGGACGGTATGATACTCTACTCTCTTCTTTAGAGGAGAGCTCTGCAAATATAGATGGAAGTGCGCTCAGAATCTCTCGAGGAAGCCAGGAAAGTTCCCGATATCGTAGGTGTTGGCAACGGCCAGGGGTGATGGCCAGAGCTCGGTGCGGGTGGCGTAGATGGGGAGGTGTGGGCGGGAGGCCGCGGCGGACGATGCAGAGGCAGGTCTTCATTTTCTAGAGATCGTCTATCGCGGCCGCGCAGGAGGGGGAGAGTGAAGCGGCGGTGGAGGCGGTATACAAAAAGGGGTCGCGCAAGTTGTCCTGGAGCGGTTCAATATCACGGTATGCATCAACTACAGTAACCAAAAGATCCAGAAATTTCAACACAGCTCACCGGGTCTGCACGGTCGTCCTCCTCCGCCCTCCTCTGTCGCTCCCGCTTTACGCATCTGAAAGCAAACCTCACCACTCATTCTCATCCACTCCGACCCCCTCTCCGCCGGTGAAACACGGTATGCACTACCTCCAAGAAGGAGCTTCCGACTTCGACGCAGTCTCCTCCGGTGCAAAAAAATGTCGAATTCTCTTCCTTCCAATAAACCAAGCAAGCAAAGCTCAGCACTCACCGTCTCCCCCTCCGACGCCGTCTCCCCCAATGAAAGCACCCCATCACCCGCCCCCGCCCCCTCTACAAATACAAGACCTCTCGGTAGCTCCACACTCACACACAGAACCAAGCAAGCAAAGCTCAGCACTCACTCAAACCAGAGAAGAAGAAGAAGAAGGATGGATGGTGGTGGCGTTAGGAGGAGGGCGTGCGCAAAGTGCCAGTTTCAGAAAAGCAGGTGCGGGGAGGGCTGCATCTTCGCCCCATACTTCCCACCCGACCGGCCGGAGAGGTTCACCAAAGTCCACGAGGTCTTCAGCGCCAAAAATGTCCAGAAGATGTTAGAGGTTCACCCCTTTTTTTTTTTTTTTTTTTCCTCTTTAGAAGCAAAATATGTTTCCCACTGCACTCAAACTCCCTAATTTTTACCTGGTTTACATAATGAGATAGGTCGTACGCCTCATCCCCTCATCCGTATAGGGTCATGTGTTACTTCTCCCATGGAATCTGCGACAGTTTTTATTTTTATAATTTATATGAGGTTTTCATTAACTTTAAAAAAACAAAAAATTAAATTAAATGACTTCTATGAAATAGTTATGTTGCCATCATCTTCTTTTAGGGGATATACTACGTCTAAGGGAACATCAAATTATGTAGCCACAAACTTGACTTGAATAAATTAAGCCCTGAATTGTAGTAATGCATTGCCATGTCAATGTGATCACTGACACAATTGGGTGCGAAACTTCCCAGACTCTTCCGGAGGACAAGCGAGCAACTGCCGCGACGAACATGTTCCGCGATGCCGTCACCCGATTGGAGGACCCGGTCAATGGCTGCGCCGGGAAGATAGAGGCTCTCGAACGACAAGCCCAGGTGCTTGAAAACCTGGTAATGAATCTCGTGGGGCCTCCCAGAGGAGAAGTCGGAGAAGTCGAGACGCGAATGTTTCTACGGAACGGGGTAACGTCTGTCGTGGGGGCTCCCATAGAAAATGTCAAAGAAGACCAGATGCGAAAGGCTCTTCGGAAAATCGTAATGTCTCTCGTGGCGCCTCTCCCAGGAGAAGTTGGAGGAGTCTAGACGCCTCAGAGCCAGCGAACGGCTCCCATAGTAGAAATAAAATAAATTTTATTATTGGTAATTTGGTTGAACAAGTCGGTTGCAAGCATTAAATTAAAGCAGAGCCGTCAAAGACTTTATGATAGCTTCGCTTTTCCACGGCTTTTCATTTCGATATTGGGCTGTTTTGTTTTATTTCTCAATGATGTGTGGGTTGTCGTGTCTTCTTTATTAAATATAATGATTGGGGTTTGTGAGAGTCAATTCCTATATAAAGAAATAAAATTATGAGTTGTAAATGAAATGAATCTTTTGGTTCCAACATGCCCCGCTAGCGGCTCATGGCCCCCAACGCAAATCCCTCTCTTTTCTCATACGGAGAAATGTAATATTTTCACTTAATTTTTATAACTTATGTCTTTGCTTAATATCTGATGGTTGGGGGTGTTAAAGAAGAGCTGAAAGTAGCAAAGAAGGAATTCTCCTATGCACACGTGAGAATTCTAGAGAACACTTGCGAGAAGAAGGGCTCACATTTACATAATATTTTATTGTGAGTTGTTGATGAGGTAGCTAGCTAGCGCCATCTAGAGGGAGAAGATATTGGGCGCGTTTCATACTCCATGTGCGAAATGTCAAAAACCACACGAAGTTTAACAGTATTGTCCACCTGTAATCCGGCCCCACACTGAGCAAATTCGGAATTTTGTGCCCTCTTCTCCTCTGTCTCTCTCTTCCAAAAAACCCAGGCCCATCTCTACAGACACTCTGACCCTCTCTCTCCTCTGCAGACCATCTCTCTACTCTGTCCTCTCTCTCTGTCTCCCCTTCTCCGTTTCGTTACGGGGAGAACAAAATTGCGAAGGGTTAAAAAATCGTTCTGTGCTTTCTCTCGTCATCACGCCTCTCTTCCAGCGAACCGCGACGCCGACGCCCCTCCGTCTCCGCCGTCGCCTCCCTGAGCCTCGCCGTCGCGTTTTTGCCTCCCTCTTGCGATCTCTGCTCCGCTCTCTCTATCTCTCTCCTCTGCGAAGCGCCCCTGCTCGCCGACGCCGACGCCGACGCCGACGCCGACGCGGACGACCCCCTGCTCGCGTTTTTGCCTCCCTCTCCGCGAGCGGAAGTCGCTCTGCTCTGCTCTCTCTCTCTCTCTCTCTCTTTCCTTTGCGAAGCGCCCCTTGCTCCTGAACGCGGATGCCGTCGACACCGTCACCTTCCGCTACCGCCTCCCCGAGCCCCGCCGTCGCCTGTCGCAGCTGCTATGTAGCACCGACACGCGACACGTGACACGCGACACGACACGACACGACACGCGATACGTTATTTCAAAAGTAGAGAATTTCGACACGTTCCGACACGTTAAATATTAAATAAATATTTTTATATATACATATAATTATTTCAAAATAAAAAGTAGAGTCAATTTATTTAAATAATTTTATAATTTTTCATGATGATCATAATTTATTATTATTTAACATTATTCATCCTTTTTTATTTGAAATCACCCGCCACCCTCTCTCTCTAAAAAAGAAAAGAAAAGAAAAAAAGAAAAGAAAAGAAAAAGACAAATCCCAACCAGGACAGCATCCCATTTTAATTTTTTTAAGGCTCTTCATGGCACCATCATTTTTTATTTTTATTTTTCCTGTTCTTTCTTGAAAACCCAAACACCAGCTGGCTATCACTCCTCCTAGGCGTGTCCTTCTTGCACGGTACCTCATTTTTAATTTTTTTCTGCCCTCCTTGGAAACCCAAACCTAGCTGCCTCAGCCTCCTTTGACTCCTCCTTTACGGCACTCCCCTCCTCGGAAAACCAAATCGTAGCCTCCCCCTCCTTCTGTGCTCATCCTCCTTGCACGGCACCCATTCTTTATCTTTTACAAACCCTTCGAGAGCAGCCTTGAAAACTCTGGAAAAACGGCCTCTCCCTCCTCCATTGCACGATCATCTTCCTCTCAATCCCTACTCTCTCTTGGTCACCTTGTTGCAGTTGCTCTTTTGTGGTCGTGGCCTTGTATCCGGTCCTCTGTCGCGGTCATCTCGGTCGCCTGGTTCTCTCTTCCTCCAGCCTTCTCTCACTGTCGCGGCCTCATCGTCGTGGCCTCACTGCTGCTGCCTCACCTCCGCAGCCTTGCTCCCTCTCCCTCGCCTCGTCTTCACCCTCCATCGCCAACGATTCACTCTCCTTTTACGCTTGCAGATCCGCTCTAGAAACCCAGCCTCTTGCTCGGACACGCTCCGACTCACGTGTCGAGAAGAGTTGACCACGTGTCGGAAAATCCGACACGTGTTGACCGCGTGTCGGAGCGTGTCCGAGCGTGTTGGACACGCCGACATGTGTCCGACACGACACGAAAGGTCCCCGAGCGTGTCCGTGCTTCATAGGATATGACGAATTCATCTTTACAATATTTGAAATTTGAGAAAAATCCTATTGCAATTTTGAATCTTTAGCAATGTGTGATAAAATCGGTAGAGAATATTCATTTTTGCAAAAGAAATTTAGAGGAGATGTCAAAAAAAAAAAAAAAATTGCATTCGGAAAAAATCCTCACGGACGTTGATTTAAAACCCTAGTCTACTCACTTAGATATAGGTTGCTACACCATAGAAAGGGGAGGCCACACATTGAATATACGACCGCACAAAAGGGTTTTTTTTTTTTTTTAATCACGTCGAAAGGGGGCTTTTCTCTCGGTTTTCTTGGTCAAAAAATTCAAGACAAGAGAAAAGTTTCTTTCTTGATTTTTTTTTGGGTTTTTGGGGGGCTTCTCTTCGTTCTTCTAAGAACACAACACAAAAACAAAAGAGAAAAGAAAGCTTTATAGGAAAAAGTCAAAAGGAAAAGCTATGCAGCGGCAACTGCATAAGGAGAAAGAGAGAAAGTGACGAGAGAGAGACGTGAGAATAGAAAAAAAGAAAACAGGAGTAAAAAAAGCAAAAAGATGAATGACTGTTCATCTTCTTCGTGAGTTCCCGTCCGGTGCCCTGCTGCCCGCCTCTTCTGCGTCGCCAGCGCCGCCCCGTTGTTGCCTCGCTGCGGCCGCACCACCGTCGTTGGTTGCAGCGCCGCGTCCACCCGTCATCGCCGTTCCCCCAAGTCGACCGCCGTTTGCCCGTCACCGCCGCGACCTCCCTATTGCCGAGTTAAGTTTCCCTGCCCAAGCGTTGACGCTAGTAGCTCGAGATCTCGTGACCTGCTCGTTGCTTCGTCTCAATCCTTGCTTTGCTCCGCCCACGGTGATCCAACGCCTCTGCCGCGCCACCTCTGCTCTGCTCGCGGTGACCCAATGCCTTCGCCCGGATGCTTGTCCCCTGCGTCCACTGTTGCTCCTGCAGCTGGACTCGATGCCTGCAGTGCCTCCGATCCGCAACGCCAGAATCGAACGCCGAGCCACTGCACGACCCAGCGCCGACGCCCGCCACACCTCAGCGACCAGCGAGCCCGAAGCCTGCAGCTCGCGCCAACCCACGACGACCCGACGCCTCTGCCGCTCTTGTCGCGCAACCGTCGGGGCTCCCCTCACCCGAGTCCTCCCGAGTCGACCTCTATCCCTCTATATGAGGTTTAGATTAATTTTTCAAAAATTTTAAATGACTTATATGAAATAGTTATGTTGCCATAATCTTCTTTTAGGGGATGTACTAGTTCTCCGGCTACGTCTAAAGGGACATCAAATTATATAGTCGCAAACTTGACTTGAATAAATTAAGCCCTACATTGTCATGCATTGCCACGTCCACGTGGTCATTGACACAATTGAGTGCGAAACTTCCTAGGATCTACATGAGGACCAGCGAGCAGGCGCCGTGACTAGTGTGGTCTATGAAGCCAAGGTCCGTTTAGAGGACCCGATCCATGGTTGCTACGGGGAGGTATTGACTCAAAACACCTAGTGGATGTGCTTTGGAAGCAGCAAACGGCGCTCATGAGTGAAGTCCAGATGTTTCGGGACCTGGGATTGGCTCTCATGGGAGAAGTCCAGATGCTTCAGGGGCAGCGAACGACTCTCACAAGAGAAGTCGGAGAAGTCCACATGCTTCAGAGCCAGCTCAACTACCGCAATGACGAGGTGAAGCAACTCAAAGTCATGCTGCAGGCGGCCCTGTCTAACTGCAACCCAAGCCCGGCCAGCCTGAGCAATGGCGGGTTGCCCCGCTAGCGGCTCATGGCCTCCCAATGCAAATCCATTTCTCTTTCTCATTCAGAGAGATGCGATGTTTTCACTTAATATGTATAACTTGTTTGATATATTGTTAATATATATCTAAATAATATGTTCACATACAAGCCTAATAGGTAAAAGAACGCTTATTTTGGTCCATATGAGCCGGAGCCCAATAACTTGCATATAAAAACTCTAGAGTTTCTTATGCTGGATGTAACACTGTTGAACGTTCCAAACTTGATGTTTCTCGGTGTAATACTTCAAGCAACCGCTTCTTTTCTGTTAAACCTATAACCTCCAACAATATTGAAGTATCATGTTCGCATGTTAGTTTAATACTTTAATGTTGAAAAACTATTTGACCGATTCGAGTTGATTGTCTTGAACCGAATGTGGATGATTCATATTGTCTGAACATTACACTGACCACCTTATTGGATTGTGCTGTATGGTGAACATAAGATGATATTGTTGAATGTATTGCTAATATAGTCATAAATAATATATTTACATACAAGTTCAATAGATAAAAGCACGGTTATTTTGGTCCATATGGATAAAAACTCTTGAGTTTTCCTACACTGGAGATAACACTATTAAGTGTTTCAAATTTGACGTCTCTTGGTATAATATTTTAAGCAATCATTTTTTCTCTCTCAAACCTATAACCTTCAACATAACTTATGTCTTTACTTAATATATGATAGTTTGGGTAGTTACGGTCAACACCTAGTGTGAAAACAAGAAAAGCGGCAAGTAAAGAGACGAAGGAATGTGGTGGTTGTCAAAGGAACTAGCAATGTGTTCTTGGGAGAATTCTGGAGAGAGCCTGCGAGAAGAAGGGCCGACATTTTATAATATTTTATTGTGAGTTGTTGACAGGTTGTAAGGAAGTCTCTCCTTTCTGGAGAGCAACTTAGTGGCTGGAAGAAAAGTCAAAAGAAGAAAGTAAAGTTCAACTTGCCAAGAACGTGAGTGGTTTCGGCAACTCCCATTCACACAGAAGTCGGCAATCTTAAGGAGGCGGTGAAACTTAAGCCTATAAATAAGGCTTAAGAAGGCAAGTCACCAGGTGAAAAAGGGTGAGCTTCAAGAGAGAAAGGAGGCAACAGGCAACGAAGCCTGATAGAGGAGGGAAAATAGAATAACTGAGTTTGAGCTTGTAGCAGCTAGTTTGTTTTTAGTGTTTTGAGTGTGGTGAGAGAAAATATATTATAATGGTTGTGTGAGACAATATTTTGAGTATTATATTTGTATCGCAATGTGGTATAATAAGTGTCTTTAATTATTAATTACAATTATCTCGTGTTATCGCAACAACGCTTCTGCATATCTTACGAGAGGTATTAGGGTAAAGTTGCGCAATCTACAAGGGGTGGTGGAGGATTTTTTTCAATTGAACCATGTTTAACAGGAGGAAGAATGGGCCAATCAATTTATAGTCTTTAAATTTTTTTCCAAGCCTACTTAAAGATGTAAATGTGATGATGGCATAAATGGGCCAATCAGTTTGAGCTTGCTCCTTGTAAGATTTAAACCTACACGATTTGACTAAAGGTTGATTTGACACTCATATAATAGTATATTCAAAAAATAGAATGTGTTTCTATCAATAATTTCTACATGATGGCTCAAATTGAGACTATAGGGAAGGTAACGCGTCACCTATAGGTCAATCAATAATTATTTAACATGAGATTAGAAGTAGTTGAGTATTTAGACCAAGAGTCATCCCTGACGTGGACTCATGATCGACTTACTCTACGTCTCTCTCTATATATATTATTTTTGGGTGGGGGAGGGGGGGCGGCAAAAAATAGCCGTCAGCCATTCGTGGGAAATTTTTCTTATGTGCATCAAGTCCTTGAAATCTATGCCAATTCTATAGTGTTTTGCAGGTTCGGTAACGATGCTATCTAATTTATATTGCAAAACTTCGAGTTGAGTCAAGAATGAGGTTTCATCCTTATGCACATTCTAAAATTTCAGCTCGACGTAGGCTTGGGTAGTAGAGACCACTCGGTGGGTGCTTATTGCACATGTTATGTTCTTCTCCTTTGGTCTTTCATTGCTAGAGACATAAAGTTTACTGAGATTGTAGCTGACGTGGTTGGAGAAGCAAGACATAGCAAACTAGAAACCACTAATGTTCATTTGAATGATGAAAAACTAATGACGAAGTTACTAAAATACCTATTTGTATTCCCTTGATCTACATAAAACCCTTTTAGTCTCAACTAGTGAAGTTCTCTGACCAAAAAAAAAAAAAAAAACACAGAAAACTACTCAAGTTCATTAAAAGTCACATGACTAGCACATGATTGTTTATTAACTTAACAACAAAACTACTAGGTGTAAAGAGAAGGATATACGTTCCAATATAAAATTTTCAAGTGGACTAATGAGAGTAGCTAACATGTAAGTGGCTTAATAAGAGTAACTAAAAATGAGATATTTTAATTAAAATGAGAGAAATAGCCTTTTCTTCGGTCAAGTGAAATGAATGAATCGTTGAAGGTAGTAATTGGCTAAACCTAAAAGAAGTGATGTAGTACCTGAAATCATGGTTAGCCAAGCTCAATGTCACTAACTCAAAGCATGTTAAATAGTTGATAAAAAAATCAAGAGAGATGCGTACCAATTAAAAAGAGACCAAAGGCTCACTGCAAAATAGATATTTTGTCAAGTTGCTAAGATATCTAGTAAATCAGTTTGTAAATAAGTAAACCAATGTTGTTTTAAATACTCGTAAGTGAAAAATATATTATGGACCAATAATATTGCAGACTAGGGAAATCTCAATTCGGTAAATTTAAAACTTGAAAATCATCAAATAAGTAATTCAGAGCATATACCGGCCCGTTTCTCCAACTAATATGGTGGTGAATTAATTATTGTCTTTGGCAAAAAAAGAAGAAGAATTAATTACTGTCATTCTACACTAATAATATATATATATCAATTTAATTCTAACATATTGGAGTCCGGGCTATTACAGTGGTACAAAATCATCCTCTCTCACGTTTTGCACCTTACGAAACCAACAACCTACATGCCATCCGAAATTCAAAACTAAATAGTACTTAACTTTATATCTTAACTATTACTACCAAACATAGAAAATTCTAGATGTCACACAGTAGATTCCTCTCACTTGAAACTTTAGGCTTCCCCTGTTAATGTGCCATAAATGTATATGTTGCAATTTAGACTTTCGATAGATGCATTTAACTACTTTGTGGCGAACTCCATCATTGGCTAGAGGTCATCATGCTTGACTCCTCTTATTATCATCGAAGCTCCTCTAAGAACTGCTAGAACTTCCCTTCTGAAGTTACCGATACTCAACTAAATCTAAAGCACTTGAGGAATTAGATTCTTCTTCAATTATAAATAGACCTTTGTGACAGCCGGATTTTTCCCTCAACAAAATAGCGAGCTCCGAATACCTAATAGTCCATGCCACGTTAATGAGCTCGTTGTCGAACTGCGCCATTCGCATTACGTCCAAGTCGTCACCGAGTAACGTCCTTTTCCATCTCATTCGGGAACGTGTCCACATCGCCGAGCCGTCACCACTACTCGTCATCCACAACTTCGACGTCTGTTTTCATCGCGCGACGTCACACCGCCCTCCGCGCGACATCTCGCCTCTAGCTGGCGTGGAATTTAGCTGCCAAAGTCAATGAGTCAACTGCAATTGCAAGAGGATGGCGGCTTAAGCATTGGAAGAAGAGGGACATCGAGGTATAGAGCGAACGGGCGCTCCTCTTCCTCCCCATTTTCACACGACCTCCGTCCCGCAAGAGAAGTCTGTCCAGCTGGCCGTTTCACCTACTGCCAGCATCAAGCAGCTCATCATCTTGCCATACGAAGACTGCGCCTTCATGCTTCCTTTCCTCGCTGAACACCGCACCCTCTGCTCGTTTCCCTCAGCCCATTGTCACGTTCATCCCATTCAACAGCTTGAGCAGCTGTCCACTCCCTCCGAAGACTCCTAAATTCTCTCCATCATATAAAGATTTTTTAAACTTTCCCCCCTCACGCCACGTTTGCCGCAAACAAGACCAGCTTTCTAGCTGGCATGGGATAAGGCAAATGAGTCAACAAAGGCTGCCCAAGGTGAGCCAGCGTTGACTGAGGAAAAAGGCTCATAGAGAGAGAAAGAGGGACGCCACTAGCTTCTTGTCCCACCACCGCCTTAACTTCACCACTCTTCTTCAATTCTCTCGATAGCCGCTGCCACAAAAGAAAAATAAAGGTCTAGGCCACAGCAACTCTTCGTCCAGCCATCAACCACAGAAGATCGGAAGCCAGCAGCTAGCATCCCCATCTCCGCAAGGTCGTCGGAAAATTTGCCTCTCAAGTCAGCGCCGCATTATCGCCATCAGCTAGTCTTCATCCTGTCAAGTCGCCACCGTAACGCACTAGGACTTGAGGCAAGGGGATATCCTCCGTTATATCCTATAATGATCGTTTGTCGTGCGACGAGAATAGTTTCGTGGAAATTCAAGATAGTTGTTGAGATTTTTGTTTAATTGAAGTTTCGACTACGTTACTTGTTTAAGTGGGAAGTTTCAACTACGTTACCTATCTATGTAGTCAAGTTCGAAATAGTCAAGCTCGTGTTTAGGTCGTAGAGGCATGGATAGTCGATATTTGTCATGTGTGAGGGCTGGAATGGCAGAAACTTTGAAGGAAAGTCATGACTGGGCTGAGGGGATGTTTAGTTCTAGCCCAACCCTAAAGTTTGCTTATTTTGTACTGACTTATATGGTGCAAATTTCCTGGGTGTTCTTCATGAAAGTCATCCCTTATTGGCTGTTCTACGACATACTTTAATTTAGAATTTTTTATTTCATTCGACAAAAATATATCTGAAAAACTTCGGGATTCAAAATCTGCTTTTGGGTTCGTTGGACTGACCCCTTTCTGTTTTTCATTTTCTACAAATTTCTTGATCTGGAAATCTAAAATACATTCTTCACAAAAGTTGTAAAGTACATCTTAGGCTATTACATATCAAATTTTCAAAAAAATTCGGTCTCATTTGGTCAGCAAAATATATATTTTCTATTCAATTTCGTTCCAGAAGTTTTGACTGTTTTGAGCCCGGTTTGCAAAATTTATTTAGAACTGTATAAACTAAATGGGATTTCGAGTTCTTCACAAAAATTGTTCCTTTAGGTTTTTTCCACCTCATACTAAAGGTTTATAATTTTTTAAGGCTGTTTACCTAGACAATATCCGTCGACTCTAAAGGCGTGCAGGGGGCCTTATGAGGCTAGTTTAGGCCTAGAATGTCATGCCCCGAACCCTAGGCATGCACACATTCCTCAATGGTTGACTGAAAATGTGATGTCCAGGACACGTCACTGACCCATTCTTTTTATCTTTCAATTATATGCATGCGCAAGCGAATTAAATAAACACTCAACCAATAAACAAACATATGGATAGTAAAACACGATCGCGATTTTCCCATAAAAACCACGGCTTATTTATCCGTTGTTGTCCCTAGGAAGTTTAATGATTTACAAGTCCTTACATTGGCAACTTCCAACCGGCTCTCTCAAAAACCTCAGGGATTAGGGTTACCCTAAACTTCGCTAACGGCAGGGCCAGTTAAAATGTGTCGCATCTCGCGCCTACCACATTTGCACTTAGCAAATCTCCACGCTATGGCCCTGAAAAAGGTTAGCCCACAACGGGGTGAGATAAAATCTCAGCGAGTCAAACCCTAAGCCCCGATTAAGACACGAATTTGCCTCGAAGGCGGTCTTAAACACGCACCATACAAAACTCACATTGTCTTGGCACATTCCTACACATTAGTGCGTCACATATGCATTTATAGATACAATACGCATAATTAATAACCAGAACACATCATTTCAATCACATAGGTCTCGATTATAAGGCCAAACCGTTATGACACATCCCATATCGTCCGACACAATTTTGTTACATAATCAGATGCAACTATCACAACCATTCAGGCGTGTTCCAGTTATTATGACCCATCGGCCACAGTCAACTCAACAGTCGGCGATCATCCCGCGTAATCGGGCATCGTTCTGCTCCGTCAGGCATGGCAATGTCTAGAACCCCCGCCTAGACGGCATTCCATAGACGAGCATCGATTTAGCCTCCACCGCGACTCGGCTTCTGGACCCCCACCAGGCAACCGATAAAAATCGGGCATCGTTCCAAACACCCGTTGGATGATGGGTTCCTCTTAGTGACCATGCAAGCACGTCATCAATCAAACCCATTTCTTATCTTCCGTCAATTAGCCCAAAATACCAAAATTCCTTTTTAAACAATAAACCTTGCAATGTCCCTTTTTCTTCTTTTTTTGTTCAAAGCTCTCTAAAATAAATTTGTACGGGGTCACTTATTTAAAATTAACCCGCTAAACGTTACACGCATCTAGTATAAAACCTCATCGTTTTATTAAGCACATAAAATTTGACGTCTGAACCTAACACCTCATTTATTTTCTATTTTCTTTTCCAAACACCCCTTTTTGAAGACAATCTTTAGTAACTATTGACACCTAAATTTTATAATTTATTGTGTACAAAATTAGGAGTTAGTCAATAAAAAAAAAAAAAAAAAAACAAAAAAAATACAAAAACAACATAAAAGAGAAAAAAGAAAAAATGTGGAATGGGCCAGGTCGGATCTCTCTTAGCTCGGCCCATGCCACCTTCTCCCCCCTCCATCTTCACTCGTGAAAGCCTAGAGGGGGGGGGGGGGAATACAGAGACAAGAAAAAAAATGGGGTAGAAAGAGAGGCAGAGAAGGAGAAAGAGAGAGAGAGAGAGAGAGAGAGAGAGAGAGAGAGAAAGAGAAAGCTCAAGGAAAAACGGTGGCAGCGCTCGACCGACGCCGACCTCATCGCCGCTTAACCTAGAACCTAGATCTGAAGGCGACGTGTGGAGGAGGTCAGATACGGCAGGACTAGAGACGCTATTTGAGCCGTTGCCACCCTCTGCCCACGCCGTCGTCCAAGCCACCACTCTTCGAGCGTCATTGGGGACTCCACCATCATAGCTGCTGTTTTGTGGTCGCTGACGCTCCGAACACCATTGCTATTGCAGCCCTTAGCCAAGCCAACGCCTTCCTGCCCGACACCATTCGAGCCGCCACCCACACACTACTACCTCCAAGCGCCGATGCCCGCGCTTGCACCTTCACCGCCACTACTGGTTCGCTGCTCCCCTCTGCTGGACTGCTGTTGCAGTAGCACCTCTGCATGGGCACCCTCCCGCGACGCCAGAACCGGTTGCCAAGCCACCGCATGCCTCGGTCGCACCTCTGCCAGTCACCTTTGAGTCTCGATGAAGACAAATCTGAGTTGTTGTTGTTTTTTTTTTTTTTTTTTTTTGGTGACCTAGGGAACCTTCGTGCACTGCTTCACGGCGGAGTAAACCCTGGGGTGGACTGAACCACCACCACAGACCCAAGCATAGGTAAATTGCGCAACTTGCACTGAACCATCGGCCCACGCTAAGTTTCAAACTCCTCCCCTAGCGGGTGGGTACTAAGGTCGAAACCAGCGTGGCCACCGTGAGCGATGGTGACAAATCTGAGTTGTTCATCGGTCCACAGTTGACCGAACCTTGGACAGGCTCACGCCTCCACACTGTTGCTCCTGGTCGTGTCTTTGCCAATCACCACCATGCCCCATCTCGCCGAGCCACTGCATCCCTTCGAGCATCGACGCCAGTCATTGTTGAGTCTTGACGACGATAGATCTGAGCTGGTCGTCGCTCCATCGCCGAGCGAGCCCCACACCGGCCCATGCCTCCGCCTCTGCCCCGCTGTGCCTCCACCTGCAGAATCCACGAATGTCACCAGCGAGCACTGCCCTGCCACGCCATTATGACTAACCTCTGGCACAACGTCGCCGTTCCTATTGCTACTGCCATCGTTTGTCGCCCACCGCGCTGCCGCCGTCGAGTCGCCGGCGTCCTCGCCATTTCCCCTCGGCGTTGAAAAGAAGCCTAGAAGAAGAAGTTTGCAAATCAGGTTGTGGCCGGGTCGAACGTGGGTTGCGAATCGGGTAGGGTTTTGAACAATTCAAGCCGGGTCTATTAGGGTTGGGCTTGGGCTCTTTTGGCATGTGGGCTCTAATTTAAAAAATAATTAGACCAGACTGGGCCTGCACATCAGGCCCAGCCCGGTTAGTTCCTGCTGTACGGCCCTGCAGGCCCGATTTGGTCCGGGCTTGGGCCCTTTTCAATAGACTGGCCTCGGACTCGACTCGAGGATTCGAACCAAGTCGTTTTAATATTTTAATATTATAATAACAAAGTAATATTTTTTAAAAAAAATTAAAAATTTAAACAAATTAAAAAATAATTAAAAAATAATAAAATTAGAAAATCTAAAAAATCTAAAAAATGTAGGGTTTGGTTAGGATTTGCCGTATTTTTCCTTCTTAGTGTAATTAGGCCTTTACTTACTCGTATTTTGATTATATTGCATGTTTAATTTACATGTTTAATTACGTTTGTAATTGTTTAGCTACATGTGTTAATTTTGTTGCAATTAGGATTTTGGTAGCTATGATTATTGTCTTAATGATTGCGCACTTGCATGATCACTTCACATGTTAGTGGACAGGTACAAAAATCAATTCAAACTATCTGACAAAAATCTTTACTCTTAAAATGAACAAGATTATGTACCGAAAGGGCACTAATTGGTCAATTAGTATAATCAAGTCCCTGATCCTAGATTCTCTGGTTGTGTAGGAAGTGAGGTACACTTCCATGCCTCATTTGGTTTCTAGCCGATCCCAATAGGTTAGTGGCAACTCATTTTGTGCAAAATTCCTAGAAATATCTCAATGTCACGCGGTGTATGGGCTTGGGAGAGCCCGCGCCTAATCATGGGCCTTAGGCCTGTCATTTAGGCAATACCCCTAAACCCGTTCTCTCTCTCTGAGGGTAGGTCATGACAGTTTGGCAACTTCACTGGGGAATTGGTTTTAAACCTTAGAGGACTTAGGCCAAAATTAATCTTGTTCAAAAATATTTTTGTTTGGCAACAAGGATTTCAGGTACACCTCTAATATTAAAGGTGTTAAATGTTTTTGTAGAATGGGGGGTATAAGGGGAAGTGTTTGCTCACCTTTGTCTTGTAGGGAGGTGTAGGAATATATGGTTTATTTTTTTATGTATGAAGTGTTGCTTGCCTGTAACTTGTCATGCTTGCATTTCCTGCATTACACTACACCATGGCACACACTACCTGCCGCCGAGCCTGGGCCGCATAGGATCACTTAGAATTGTGTTGAGGTGAATACCACTCCGACTACAACCATGTAGTACAAGTCGCCCATCTCTACCCCAAAATATCTTTTATGTCAAAGGTACCCATCTTGGTTTGCAATCGTGCAACACGGGTCGGTTCTTTGATGAAGCTGGAGTCATAGGTAACACGATCTAGCCGCAAGCATGTTGGTTTAGTCCCGTGATCCCATGGCTTCATTTTGAGCCGGATAGAGTAGAAATTGAACCACATCCCATGTGCATGTCTATGTAATTGAAAAAAAAAAAAAAAACAGAGACAAAGGTCGATACCCATTGTAAGTATCATTTTCCTTTTTATTTGCTCATTTTGCATTGAACTTCCATCTTGAAATTTGCAAATATCAATCAATTGCCCTCGGTGCTGTAGGCTTATAATTGAAAGAATTGGCAGTCACTTTTGATAAGTGAACATTGAATGCAAGTTCTAAACACTTTGATTTGGCCCCGTTAAACACATGATTTTGTTTAACTCTCTAGTTATGGACTCGAAATTATTTTGAAAAAATAAAAAATAAAAAAATAACTTTCAAGTTGTGATTTTTTGTTGGGGCACAAAAATTGAAATTGCATTTTATCAAAATTTCTCATTCTCACATTTTGGGACTAAAATGCAAATCACTTTGTGTAGAAATTTCTCAAAATGGAAGTCACTTCATCTTTCTAGGAGTAAAATCAGTAATCAATCTTTCAAAAATCAATGACACTTTTGTATATGAAACATTGGGAATAAAGTGAACATTCGATTGATGGCCGTGGATTGATCATTCTAGTGATGTCTTCTCTTATGATAAAACCTTGGCAAAATACTAAAACCCCGTGATAAGGACTGTGGAGCATGTACTGTCGCCTCGATTTTATTATAAGAAGCAACCTCATTGAGATATTATATTTCTCTCATTCACATATTGACATCGTCATCTTTTTGCGGGTTATGCATGATGCTCCTTGACATTCTCGTGGTGACCACACAAAGAAGTGAATTCTAGAGCTAGGACAAGAGTTGATTTTTACTATCATCTGTGCAAGAGTTTCTTATATTTTATCATTGTCTTTATTCTTGTTAAGAACCATGTTTTCCATTTTGGGTTTTGATTGCAAATTCAATTGATGCTTTCGTAAATCATGCGACTCATTTTTTAATGATGGAATTCAATTTCAGGAAAATCATCCTAAACTAAAAAAAATTCAGAAGTGTTTCAAGCAAACCTATACATTTACCTTTCAAAGTGAATTTCAAGAAAACTCTACTCAAGACCCTCTCTTCACGTGATCACTTTATCGGGTAGGATGAGGAGTTTATCTAAGATCGGCATCTGCCCCTTCTAAAAAATAAAAGTGTGGGTTCATGGAACTCGAGGAGCAAACATGCGTCGAGGCTTTGTCAACGCCAATCTTCCATAAAGGCAGAACGAAGTTGAATTCCGTTCTAAGAAGTTGAGGAAATGACACAAATGCCTTAGGTGCCAAAATAGCCCATCGATCTCGTTCACTTTGCATAATGAGACAAATGAAGGGAGTTGTCAAGCATCCAAAATGGTGAATTCAAAGGAAAAGTAAACTGTATCGATTCCAATTACCTGTTTCTGATACCGTTTCTAGCATGACTTTCTTTTCATTTTCAAGGAGACATCAAGAGTACAAATTTTGGAACGTTCCAACAGATGCGATGGAGCATTATTAATTCATGTTCATCTTAGACAAATAATGATTTAAATGAAACAAAGGGGCAATATAACCCCTTCCTTCATAAGGGACACCTTGGGATGTTGATTGCCCGACCATGGAAAGGGATGTATTTTGTTCCTAAAATTGATTCTCTTTAATATAAAAAATGACATATCCTTTTCTTTGGTACATGACAGACTTGAATAGAACAAATGTTTGTCATATAAAGAGTGGGAGAACAACGTTTGATTTAGAGAAAAATCTCTCCTTCCCCCACCAATGAAGTTTGCTGGAATAATATTGTCAAATTCATCAAGAAAGGATGTATCGTTCTTCAATTGAACCTAATTAAGTATGGAGTTAAACCGTTTCATCTCCTCTTCTTACAGGGCGATAAATAAAAAAAAGGGTTGCACCTTGACTGTAGAAGTATCGCCTTCCACCAAGAAATCAGGAAAACGTCAAACATTTAAAGGCGAATGCAAGGGAAGGGTATTGTTGAGTTACCAAATATCCACGAAGGTGAATCCAAGAGATGTTAACGCCCAAAGGATGAAAGTGAATGACGGGTAATAATGTATCGTTTCCAACATTTCAATCCCTAAAGATTTTTGCGCTAACATATTCTTTCACATTCTTTACAGGGTTTCCAAGTCACCATGCCGTAGGTAAGTACCCTTTTTCTCAAAAAAAAAAAAAATTAAAGAAGAAAAAGAAGAAAAACGGAGAATTTCCATATAAAAAAAAAAACCTTTAATGCTTTCCTAGAGACAAGCACAAAAATGAATAATTGAAAAAAAAAAAAAACTTTCTACAAGCTTTTTGAACATCATTTTTATCTCAAAATTGTTTTCTCGTTTTTGGGGATTATTCATTTTGAATCAAAATTCCCTATGGAGATTAATCTACTCAGACAATCTTAGGAGAGTGAATTGGAGACATTAACCATGCCAAACAAGAAGTGCTTAGGATGAAGAAAGACGAGCCATTTTCAAACACATCCTTCAAATACTTTTGAGAGTTGAGTGAAAAAGAACCTTCTCTTAGGACAAAGGATTCATTCGCATTGAGTGCAAAGATCGAAATGATAAAGGCATTTCCTTCATCAATCTCAAGCATTGCACTAATCTCTTACTGCCCCTTTGGACAAAATAAAAGATGATCCTTCAAGGTACCCTTATCAAGAACGACCCTACATTGAGGCAACATAGAAGGTTACGGTCGTGTTGTAAAGCAAAAGGTTGAAAAAGATTCTATTACTTTCACTTGCATCAATCTTCTGGTGATAGCTTCAAAGGAATTCTCATTAGATCTTGATTTATCCCAAAGTGAAGAAGAACATTTCCTTCTCTACTCAAACACGGATATCCATTGCTTTAACCAACTTGGGCCTGATTATTCATTTTTGAACCTCGAGTGGTGATCATCTCTCTTCACTAGGGCAAGGCATGAGAATTGACTAAATATAATTGACAGTTATGAGAAAATGTGAAAAACATCTTGAAATTCATAAGAGCTACAAAAGTTCGACAAACTAGGGGGCATAAAAAGCAGTGTGTCTAGTAAAAGCAAGGCCAATGATAGTTAAGAAAAAAAAAAGGCAAAAAAGATGCATCTTATGTAGAAGAAAAAATTATCAAAGTCCAAGTGCTTGGGCAAAAAAAAAAAAAATCATTACAAGAGAAAAGGACATTAGAGAAAGGAGCAAAGCTCCCATGCATAAATGATTAGTCAATGGACTTTCGAGATGTGCTATATTTCAAAAGTCAAATGCTTTCGAAAGGTCGAGTGACCTAGTTACGATGCCATGATGATCACTGACTCTTAAAAACTCTCTTGAAAATTTTAAGCCTTTCGAGCCTTTCCCAAGCCAACATTACAACCCTCTTTCAAAGTCTCTTCTGATTGGGATGATTTGACTGAAAATGAGAATACCACAAAGAAGCTACTGCTTGAAAGAGTGGAAATAATTCTATCATATCTTATCTTATCTTATCTTATCTTATCTTATCTTATCTTCCAAGTTCTCGAATTGTAAACCCAATAAAGATAGCAATAAATGTTCTTTTAATGGCCTCAAAGCAATAATCCCTTTGTGTAAGCCCATGACCAAACCCATATTGCAATCCTTTTAGAAGGCCTTTGTGATCGATCAGATTGTGCTCATTGCAAATGTTTCTTAAAGCCTTCGGCATAAGTTATGTGAGATACCCTTAGTAACCAGTTATCTTCCACATGAATGGATGGGATCAAGCAGCCATTTTATCGACAATGTGTGAGAAGTCCTTTCTAAATAAGAAGCTCTAGTTTGGCATGATTAATGAGCCTTTTTCATGAGTCGTAGCCGTTCTAATAAAAACTTGGCTCTTAGATAATTTGACGATTAATGATATATCCCCGAGCAAGATGACAATTTTGCGCCACATTATGCTGATTGACATCGCATTTTTTTTTTTTAAATAGTTGAACTTAGCTTGATTAGCTTGTTCAATTAATGTTGCAATATTACCAATATATCTCTTGATGGCGTTCTTAATGACATTTGTTCAAGTTGATTTTGACAGGATTTCTCAGTGAAATCATGCTGTTTTCAAGGGGTTAGTAGGTGCTTCCCTAAAAATCAAAGGTTCATGGTCAGCCTCAAACCATGTCATCCACAAGGTTTGTGGGCTTATCCTTAAATCACAAGGTTCATAGGACATCTTTAAACCACGCTTTAAAATGTTCATGAGTCTATCTTTAAATTGCGATTTTCAAATGTTCATTAGTTTTCCTCAAATCATGCATTTTCAACTCGATCGAAACCCATTATTACACAGCGAGACCTCTTTCTTCCCCTTTTCTTATGACCCGAAGAGCTTCTGTATCCCGGAGTCTCCCTCTCTTTTTATGATCAGGAGGGCTTCTGTATCCCGGAGTCTCCCTCTCTTCTTATGACCCAGTGGGCTTCTGTATCCTGGAGTCTCCCTCTTTTCTTATGGCCAGGAGGGCTTCTGTATCCCGGAGTCTCCCTTTCTTCTTATGACCCGGTGGGCTTCTGTATCCCAGAGTCTCCCTTTTTCTTATGTATCCCGGAGTTTTCGTCTTTTCTTATGACTCGAAGAGCTTCTGTATCCCCGGAGTCTTCTTTTCTTCTTATGACTCGGAGAGCTTCTGTATCCCGGAGCCTCCCTCTCTTCTTATGACTCGAAGAGTTTCTGTATCCCGAAGTCTCCCTCTCTTCTTATGATCTGGAGAGCTTCTGTATCCCGGAGTGCGGCACCCCAAAACACCTAAGGTCGCTATAGGTACCTATTGCTCCACTAACTGCATCTCTTAGTAGAAGCATTGCAGTTCATAGGCCTTTTTTTTTTTTTTTGAAAACGGTCCCAACACAACTTATTAGCAGAAGCATAATTGAGTCTCACCATCTCTCCCTCCAATAACTATATGCACACCAATTACACATCATATGAAAAGATAAGGCCGAACCACTTTTTTATTTACATATTTTTATGATGGGTTTCTCGAGTTGGTACATCCAAAAAGAAAAGCCAAGATTCTTAACTACGCTTGGCCATAACCAAAAAGGTATCTCAACCCCTATATCAATCATGTGTCATCCCCCATCTACAAGTGTCGGCTACTTTAAAAAAAAGTCAGCTCTCTACCCCTCACGCGGCTATCACACTCATCCTGGCGTGTCGGGCGGTGGTGGCGGCAACATCTACTGAATCACTCCATCTCGATGGACATGGACCGACAAAAACTCTTGTATTACTAGGCCCCCAGCCAGGCCCACATCGTACATGACCAGCACGCGAACTCGCACAAACGTCAGACCAGGGATGATAATGCAATCTACCTCCGAACACTCTACCTTCACGTCAGATGGGAGGCCATAGAAGGTACCCCGCGTGACAGTAGGGAGCGGCATCATTCTAATATGAAATATTGGTCCCCGAAGGGGTGAGTACACTCAACAGGTAAAAGATCCAATAAACCACTCAATGCATCACACAATACAATCACCACATCATAGCATAGTACATGTCATTCATGCATCCAAGCATAACTTACCTTGAAGCCATGCATATGTCATCATACCATATGTACATACATCCTCATGTACTCATCACCATCATGTCATACATCTACCATGCCATAGGAGCACATACAACCATGCACTCATCATCATCATGTCATACATCTACCATGCCATAGGTGCACATACAACCATGCACTCATCATCATCATGTCACACATATACCATCATGCCATAGGTGCACATACAACCATGTACTCATCATCATCATATCATAGCCATGCATATGCAATCATACCAAATGTACATGATTCAATTTCCACTTTTTATCTTTCAATTTGACCACCACATCCCTCTTTCTTGGGATCAGTATGTGTATCCCACATTATCACTTGCACCCCAACCTAGCATCGCGAGAAAACCTCCGACACACACCACCGGGCATCCGGCACTCCCACATTCCAGGCATCTCACATCCCAACTGGCATCACGAGGCATTCCCCGGGCACAAACCTCCAAAGCTTCCGGCACCCAACCATTCCAGGCATCTCGAAACTCTCGAGGACATCCAGGCATGTATCACAATACAACCGGACATCCGGCACCCCCCATCTCGGGCATCCTGACACTCCTAGGGCATTATCGGCCACCTCCAACAGTTTCCTCATTCATCATAATTCATATTCACCAATTTATGTCTCACAATCAACATGGCACATGATGTAATGGCAACAAAGTCAAATTCAACATTTGATTCTATATGCAATGCCAAATATCATCACATGCTCAGCAAGACTAAATCACCTCCATCAATATAATTAATAGGGTTCATCCAAAACAGAAAAATCATAAACTTCAGCTTTTGAAATTCGCACATCCAGCTTGCACAGTTTTAGAAAATATTTCCATTAAATACCTAAATGGTCTTTAAAAATTATGAAATTCAAACATGTGATAGTCAAGACATAATTGCAGATATTTCATACAGAACACTGCACCAAAAAATCCTCATATCGTACGGTATAATCCAAATATCACAGCACTATTATCATAATCACATAACTTGCACAGTTTTCGAAAAAAAAAATTGTTAAATAGGAAATTGAATTTCAAAAATTATGAAATTTGAATATGTTTCAGGGAAGACATAAAGAAAAATACTTCATGCGGAACAATTTGCCAAAAGAGCTTCATATAAAATGATATGACCCATGCATTGAAACTGATTAAGTCCGAACGCATCAGATTATAGGGCTTTAGATTTAATTTCGATTAAATACCCAAATAACCTTAAAATTCATGAAATTTGACTATGTTATAGTAAAGTTCCTAAGGTAGGTTTTTTATGAAGAAAACAAAGTCAAATTCATTCTGGAAAATTTAATATAGACCGTTGAAGCTTCTATTTCAATACCGAAATTTCCAGATTCAACACCCTCCGAAAAAAAACCACGAATTTACCTACCTATTCTTGTTGGTTTTCTCTAAATTTTTGATATGTTAATAATCAAGATGTCCTTTACAACTTTTTTTAAGAAATCAAGGTGATATTTTCAAAGGAAAGTCACTTTATAGACCACGAAGTCACTGGGGCTCAGTACATCATTTCCAGATCTAACGTCTTCAAAATAAAAATCGTTTCACTAGGCTATACTTGTTCATTTTATCTCAAATTTGAGTATGTTGTCCTTCAATATGTTCTCTACAACTTTTGTGAAGGAGTCGAAGTGAAATTTTAATAAAAAGTTACATGCAACACCCAAAATCACCAAGAGGTCAACAAAACAGCTTCAGATCTAACATTTTCGTAGAGGGAGGGTTTCACCCCTCAAAACTCAACCATTTTGTCTCAAATTTTATTATGTCATACTTTAAGATGTTATCTACAACTATCATGAAGAAGTCAAAGCCAAAATCCGACTCAAACCTCGCATGCAAGCCACTACACCATTCTGGGTCAGGCTGTTTACTCGAGAACAGATTACTGCTTCAAAACAACACCCATAAAACTTCGGTTTTTCACACCCTAGACACCCGAAATTCATCACCATTCAATGATACATTCTAGACACAACATGCAAGAGCAGATCAAAGGATCTAACTTGCCTCTATACCGAGCTACGGCGAGCACAACAGCTGCGAATGAGCGACAGACGAGCGGCTTCTTCCTCACGCGACCTCTTCTTCCTCTCTCTCAATTCCTCCTCTTGACAGCTTTCTCTCTCACTCTCTCTCTCTCTCTCTCTCTCCGGTGACGCTTCCCCTTCATCATCAACCGGTTCCCTCAATTTTCCTCTCCCCAGTGATGAACAATCATTGCTTTTGCATGAAGAACACTTGGACAAAGGAAATCAACACTTGGAAAAATCTTCATGCGAAGGAGTGGGCCTCTCATGGGCCGGTTTCCCTTGGTCGACAGCCCAATGGGGCTCCATTCAGCCGGGCTTGAGGTCAGTCATGGGGCGGCGACTCCTCCTCCTCCTTTGGGCTTCACGGCTGGGCCCAAATGGCCGAAAGGTGGGGCTTCTTGTGGGCTGGTTTTAAGCTAATACTTTGGCCCACATCTCATCCTAATAATCCTCCTTAAACCTAAATTTTATAAACACCAAATTGAAATTTATAAATCACAAAACTTTGTGACCTATCTTAATAAATTCCAATCCATAATCCCCCATGGCCAAAAATAGCATTTTCCTATTAAATAATTATTCACTAAAAGCTTAGCCAAAGTCTTAATGCAAGACATGAATTTGAGCACCCCTAAAAATTGACAAGGAATTCTAGGATGCCACACGGAGTTTTCTTCTCTTCTTATGACCTGAAGAGCTTCTATATCTCGAAGTCTTCCTCTCTTCTTATGATCTGGAGAGCTTCTATATCCTGGAGTCTCACTCTCTTCTAATGACTCGGTGGGCTTCTGTATCCTAGAGTCTCCCCCTCTTTTGATGATCCGGTAGGCTTTTGTATCTCAAAGTCTTCCTTTCTTCTTCTTATGACCCGGTGAGCTTTTGTAACCCGGAATCTTTGAGTGCGAATGGTAACGTTTCTGTTCTTTTTTTGTTCCAAGGAACAGAAACAAAAAAAAAGTGTTTCTGTTTTGGGGAACAATTTTTGAACAAAAGAACGCGTTTGGTAACGTTTGGTCCGGGAATAAAAATGAATAGAAACACGTTTGGTAAATTTTATTCTTTTTTTGTTTCTTTTAATTTTTTAAACATTTTTATTTTATTTTTCATTTTTTCCTTTCTTTTTTATTTTTTATTTTTCGGTCGGCCACCGGCCTCCTCGGCGATCGGCCAATGGGGCTGGCAGCCTCGCTAGCCACGGCGAGGCTCGGCCTCGCCAGATCCGGCGAGGCCGAGCCTCGACGGGCCGGTCGCCGCCATGGCCGAGGCCGGCGATCGGTGAAAGAAAAAGAAGAAAAAAAAGAAGAAGAAAAGAAGAAGAGAAGAAGAAGAGAGAGAAGAAATGTTTCTTCATTTTTGTTTTCGAACAAGAAACAACAATTTGTTGTTTTTTTTTTTTGTTCTTATTTTGTTCGAAACAAAAAACAAAAAGAAAAGAAACGCAACTAAATGCGTTTCGTTTTTTTTGTTCCCGAGAACAAAATCCGTACAGAAGTGTTCCGGAAACGTTTCTTAGAAATGTTTCCATGCACACCCTTTCTCTTCTTCGTATGACTCGGTGGACTTCTATAGCTAGGAGTCTTTCTCTTTTTCTTATAACCTGGTGGGCTTTTATAGCCTGGAGTCTTCCCCTTCTTCTTATGACCCGGTGGACTTCTGTAGCTTGGAGTCTTCTTTCTCTTCTTCTTATGACCTGGTGGGCTTCTGTAGCCTTGAGTCTTCCTCTTCTTCTTATGACCCGATGGACTTTTGTAGTTCGGAGTCTCTCTCTTCTTCTTATGACCTGGTGAGCTATTGTAACCCGTAGTCTTCCTCTCTTCTTCTTATGATCCGGTGAGCTTTTGTAGCTCAAAGTCTTCCTCTTCTTTTTATGACTCGGTGAGTTTTTGTAGTCCGAAGTCCTTCTTATGACATGGAGAGCTTTGTAGCTCGAAGAGCTTTGTAGCTCAAAGAGCTTTGTAACCCGATCTCTCTTTCTTCTTATGACACGGTGTGCTTTTGTAGCCCAAAGTCTCTCTTTCTTCTTATGACATAGCGTGCTTTTGTAGCCCAGAGTCTTTCTTCCTTTTATTGACAAAACGTGCTTCCATAGTTATGAGTCATTTCCGTCGACCTAATACATGCCTATACATCTAGGGTCTCTCTATCGCCAAAATAATTTAGGTATCTTTTGTCTTTGAATGAAACCTCTTCGAGCTCTCATTCAAAGAGGGGCAGCTGTTAACACATAAATTTTATAATTTTATTGTGTACAAAATTAGGAGTTAGTCACTAAAAAAAAAAAACAAACAAACAAAAAAAAAAACAAAAACAAAAACAAAAATACAAAAATACAAAAACAACAAAAAAAGAGAAAAAAAGAAAAAATGTGGAAAGGGCCAGGGCCGGATCTCGCCTTGGCCCGGCCTTTGCCACCTTCTCTCTCCTCCATCTTTGCCCGTGAAACCCTAGAAAGGGGGAATACGAAGACAAGAAAAAAATAATGGGGTAGAAAGAGCGGTGGAGAAAGAGATAGACAGAGAACAAAGGAGAGAGAGAGAGAGAGAGAGAGAGAGATAGAGAGAGAGAGAGAGAGAGAGAGCTCAAGGAAAAACGGCGGAGGCGCTTGACCGACTTTGACCCCGCCACCGCTCAACCCAGATCCCAGATCTGAAGGGGCCATGTGGAGGAGGTCAGATTTGGCAGGACTAGAGACGTTGTTCGAGCCGTCGCCACCCTTCGTCCACGCCATCGTCCAAGCCACCACCCTTCGAGCGACACTGAGGACTCCACCATCGCAGCTGCTATTTTGCGGTCGCTAGAGCTCCGGACGCCATCGCCGTTGTAGCCCTTAGCCAAGCCAATGCCCTCCTACCCGATGCCGTTCGAGCCACCGCCCGCACACTGCTGCCTCTAAGCGCTAATATCCACGCTTGCACCTCCGCCACCGCCATTGCTGGTTCGCCGCTCCCCTTTGCCGGACTGCCGCTGTAGCAGCACCTTTGCATAGGCACCCTCCCGCGATGCTAGAATCGGTCGTCGAGCCACCACACACCTCGATCGCTCCTCCGTCAGTCACCATTGAGTCCCAACGAAGATAGATCTGCGTTGTTCATCGCTCCACCGCTAAGCGAACCCCGCATAGGCTCGCGCCTTTACACTATTGCTCTTGGCCGCATCTCCGCCAGTCACTGTTGTGCCCGTCTCGCCGAGCTGCCGTGTGCCTCCGGGCGCCAACACTAGTCACCGCTGAGTCCCAACGACGATAGATTTGAGCTAGTTGTCGCTCCACCGCCAAGCGAGCCTTGCACCGGCCCATGCCTCCGTGCTACTGGCCGCCGCGCCTTCACCTTTGCCCTGACGTGCCTCCACCTGCAGAATCCGTGAACGTTGCTAGCAAGCACCCCCTGCCACGCCGCCGTGACTGACCTCTTGCACAACGTCACCATTCCTACTGCTATTACTGTCGTTCGTTGCTCACCGCCTGCCACCATCAAGTCACTTGCGTCCCCACTGTTTTCCCTTGGCACCGCAAAGAAGCCCAGGAGAAGCAGTTTGCGAATCGGGTAGGGTTTTGAACAATTCAGACCGCATTTATCAGGGTTGGGCTTGGGCTATTTTGGCATGTGGGCTCAATTTTAAAAAATAATTAGACCAGACTAGGCTTGCACATCAGGCCCAGCCTGATTAGTTCCTGCCACGCAACCCTGCAGGCCTGATTCGGTCCAGGTTCGGGCCGTAAAGCCCAATCCAGTCTGGGCTCAGGCCCTTTTCAATGGACCGGGTCGGACCCGACTTGGGGATCCGAACCAGTCGTTTTAATATTATAATATTATAATAATAAAATAATATTTTTAAATAAATAAATATATATATATATATATATATATAATTTTAAAAAAAATTTCAAAAATCTAAAAATGTAGTGTTTGGTTAGGATTTGCCATATTTTACCTTCTTAGTGTAATTAGGCATTTAGTTACTCATATTTTGATTATATCGCATGTTTAATTTACATGTTTAATTATGTTTGTAATTGTTTAGATGCATGCGTTAATTTTGTTGCAATTAGGATCTTGGTAGCTATGATTATTATCTTAATGATTGCGTACCTGCATGATCACTTCACATATTAGTGGACAAGTACAAAAATCAATCCAAATTGTCTGACAAAAATTTTTACTCTTAAAATGAACAAGATTAGGTACCGAAAGGGCATTAATTAGTCAATTAGTGTAATCAAGTCCCCGATCCTAGATTCTTTGGTTGCGTGAGAAGTGAGGTACACTCCCATGCCTCACTTGGTTTCTAGCCGACCTTAATAGGCTAGTGGTGACTTCTTTTGTGCAAAATTCCTAGAGATATCCCAATGTCACGAGGTGTATGAACTTGGGAGAGCCTGCGCCTAATCATGGGCCTTAGGCCCGTCCTTTAGGCAATATTCCTAAACCTGTTCTCTCTCCCCGAGGGTAAGTCGTGATAATAACCTCTATTTTTTTTGTTCAAAACTTTTAGAAATAAATTAGTAGGTGCTCACATACTCAAAATTAATTCGTCAAACTTTGCACGCACCTAATTTAAAATCTCATTGTTTTATTGGGCAAATAAATTTTGGTGTCAAAACTCGACACCTCATTTATTTTCTATTTAATAGTCCATAAGGTCACATTTCACAATAATAATAAACAACCAACATAGAGCAATTAATCTCATGATATAACGCATAATTTCTAAGCATGCCAAAAGTCAACCACATCACCAGATATACATTTTCTAGCAAGCACAACACCAAGAACAACCACAAAACCACTACCAGCCCTAACTAGCAGAAACCAGGTCCACTTACACGTCTCCAAGTTTAATTCCAAAAACATAATGGAACGAGTTCGGAAAATTCTTAATTTTGAGTATGTTATAAATGCCACCTAAAAAAACATTTTTCATGAAGATACCGTGACCTAGATCTGCCCAAAATAAGAGCAGTAAATCACTCAAGTCATTACCAAAATTGTGTCCATGTCCAGAATTTTTGTTTTCCAAAACCAGCTTGGTTTGAAGTACAAAACTTGTCCATTTGATCTAAAATTTTACTATGTTAAACTAAAATATGTGATGAACAAATTTTATGAAAAACTCTTTCGAAAATCAAACCCTAAGAGTTGATAAAAATCCCTTGAACATCAAAAGGTAACAAGTTCCAGTACCAACCGAGATTCTGTTTTGATTTTAACGAATCTAAAATCTCAATCTTTTAAATTCATAAAATCTTGAGTAAAATATCTGTCATATTTAAAGATGTCTAGAACATTATTCAAGAAGGAGGTGACCCCAAAATCAAAGCACATTTGAGCCCACAAAAATGGTAAATGGTGAGGGTCTAGTGAACAAATCCGAATTTAAGCTAATCCATCTTAACTAACACTAATCCTTCTTAGCACTAATCTAACCATGATTAGCACTAATATAAACAAGTTAATTAACACTAATCTAACCCCCTAAGCGCAATTAACAACCTAATCAAGAATCAAGGATTAGGGAGTTAATTCAACGGAATTTGACGGCGGCGGGCTCATGGTGATGGCAACGTGACAGCGATGAGAACCTGAGCCTACCGTGTCTCCAACGGAGGCTCAATGGTGGCTGTGGTTGTCCCACAAGTGCTCAGCCAAGGTGGGTTCGGTTCAGCTCGGTTTAGGGCTGAGCGTGGCCGCGGGTGGTGACGGATGTGGCTGGACGTTGGACGCAGAGGAACTGCTGGTGATGTTGTGGTTGAATTGGTGGATGGAGCTGCGGACGTGGAGGGTCTGGCGTGAGAGTGATATGGTGGTGGTGAGGGCTGATGGAGATGATGGGCTGAAGAAGATGGAGCTAGCGTGGGGCTGGGTTGTTGGGGTTGGTGGAAGTGGACAGTGAATGGGGGATGATGGTGCGCTGGAGTTGCGCTGGCGCTGGGGATGAAGATGATGCTGGCGTGAGCAGAGTGGTAGACGTCGGCATGAGGGTACGTGTGTGGGAGTGGTGGGGCAGGCGGTGAAACTAAATGGAAAGAAAAGAACGGGTGAGGCGGAGAGGAAATGGGCTGTTGAGGTGTGGGGGTGATACGGTGGTGGGGAGCTGGGCAACACAAATAAAAAGGAAGGAAATGGGAAGAATCGTGGGGAAGGAGAACGAGGGAATGGTAGAAGTAGGGGGGAAGGGAAAATGGGCGCATGAGAAAAGAGAGAGGGGGAGATGGGAGAGACATGAAAGTCAAGGTAGTGGTCAATTAGAATTCAAGGGAAATATCCAAGCACTCAAGTGTTAAGCCCCTTCATTCAAAAAAAAAAAAAAAAAAAAGTGTTAAGCCCCAAAGTCTTCATGCCAATTTTGTCAATTGGTCCACCAATGAGAATTTAGCCTCATTTCCTCAAAACTAAACCATTTTAGGGGTAGAAATAATCCAAATCTTCAGCCATCCGAATTTCCTTATTTTTCCGAATTTTCTGAAATCAATTTTTCCGCAAAATTCCAGGCTCGACGAAAATTCTCCGAAAGATGAGACGACGTTCTAAATATAAATCGTGACACATTCGAACGTTTGATTCCCAAAACCAAATTCAATTTTATGGTTAAAATCAACCGAACGCGATTTTAGTACAACTTAATCTACTGGGTAGCTTTTAGGAATTTTATCACATTTGACCCGTGGTCGATAATTTTCTATCCACGTTTGTCCATCTCCGACTCGTACACAACTCTTGGTTGTCGTAAAAATTGCAAGGTTTCAATTATGTGTATCGAGTATAAAATCAATAGAAAACCGGGTTAGTGTCGTTTGACACGAATGTCGCAATCACATGGAATCACCCGCAATTTAATTACATCATTCCATCGAATCTACCTATATCCTATCACATTTCAATTATGATAGTGTTGTATTGACCTTTGCTAATTATTATGGTCAAGCAATCGATTTCCGATTGAATTCTTTAATCTGCCGCGTTTATATCCCTTAACAGCCTCACCTAATAAATTAGTCAGCTCGTGAGTGATCAGTCCCGAGTAAAATGACCATAGGAGCGTCAACGAAACAACCATTTCGTATATCCAAATCAGGGTCGAATTTCGGGATGGGCCTTTCCCACAGGTCAACCAGTCCCTGTGTGGATGTGTTTATATTCGTTTAAGGAATGAAAATGATTGATGATTCATTGGATACATGCTTGAATTCCTAAATAGTAGTGACTTTAACATACTTTAATTGAAATATGAAATTGTTGCATCATGGTGTGAATGTGTGATTGAGAATGCCATCCGTCCTTGGGTTGACGGTGCCCCAGATTATGGTAGGGATGCCTAGAGGCATAATTGGGTTCCTTTGAATGCCTAGGGGGGGTGTAACATGGTTCCTCTAGATGCCTTGTGATGCCAAATGGGTGCGAGATGCGCGGGGGGTAATGGGGTTCCTCTTATGATGATGGCAGCATGAAATTATATTGGATATGACTTTGGTATTTCTAAGTGGAATCACTAGTTATCTATTGGGAAAAGTTATTAGTATTGATCTATCATGTATTTTGAAAAGGTTCTCATGTAAGTTGATGTGCACGCGATTTACTGAAATTTCTATTGAGACTTTCTTTGTCATACGGCGATCGATTTGTGTGGCATAGACCGGTGGGCCTTCTAATTGTTGGGTTGTGACTCATTGGCTATTGATTTAATCTTTTCATATCATTAGAATGTCGATCCCACCTACCTCCCTGATCTCCCTGATGATTTGCTACGAGATGCCAGTGGACTTCACTTGGGAGAAGGACAGGTTTGTGGACCCTGATTTTCCGAATGCTGTCTTCATTTCAATCAAGTCAAGTATGGTCATTGATGTAGGGTCCCCAACAGGGTAGGTCGCCCCTAGGTTTTTTGAGATGTATGCTAGTGTCAACAGACGTACGGTGGGTCCCCTCCCATTGTCCTCTAAAGGGTCAAGAAGTAGAGACAGCCCCGCGACATAGAAAGGAGGTAGGAGGGAAACAAGATTTTTTGGAACTGGGAAGATTTTGATGACATTAGGGGCCATGGTTAGGTGGCACTTGTACAGTTAGGTGGGGGAGGGGTGACTAACCTAGAGTCCAATGTAGTTAGTTTAGTATTGACCTTTTAAATTTCCCGAGGGCACCCCACCTGTCGTCTGATGTATATGTATAAATATATAAGAAATGAAGTTGCCCTGTTTATAGAAAATTGTGTATACCCCAGGATTTTCTTAGTCCTTTATACTTCCGCATGCTTAAGAAAATTTAAAAAGAATAAGATGATGGCGATAGTAGTTCTACAATAGCTGTCATGTGCGGGGGTCGTCACACACTCCAGTTGATGTCCTCATGATATCATTATGTATTATGAATCTAACATCGCAAACACCTATAACATCGCACTGTTCTTTGCCAACTGTTATTTGCCAACTGTACTTTGCCATGATGCATTGATAAGATATAAAAGAGATAGTGTTTGTTGTAGAGTGAAACAAAAAATTAAAATTCATAATCCATCCGTCAAACGACCAATTCCTATTTGCACTTTACTATAACTGCTTGCTTGTTTTGATGCTTCCTGTGGTATAATCTTACTCAGAGTTCCAAGCCCTGTGCCTTTTGGTTTTCTCCCTCTCTTTGGTGGGAAAATTTGTTCAAACTCAAGATATTGCCCATGAACTTCATCACTCACCGACCAACCTACTCACGAAAGACGATTCTAATCTTCAATAAAGTATAACTAGGTTCAGGCCTGGCCAGTATTGGCTCGAACCTAATTAAGTTCGTTTCGTTGGGGCCATTTTGTCTCCCATGAGGGTGGGCCCACTTTCGGGCGTAGCAAAGCCTCGAATAATAGTTCGGGCAAGGCTAAAAATTCAATTGAGCCCGACCCACCTAGACCATGCTTTCTCCTCATAAGCAATGGGATTGACTAATTGAGAGGTATTGAGGCTTGGTCCACCCAAGCTGTGTTGATTATGCAATAGGCCTTTTAGGTCTAATTGAAAATTCAATTCTTGAAAATTTAGTTCAGAACTTTAAGTGTTCATGAATGTTGAAATTAGAATTAAACAATTGTTTGATGATAATCGGAAATTGATGGGTAAATATTATCAATCTTTCACAAAACGTAGAGAAATGACCATTATTTGTGGGGTTTAACATGTAAGGAATGATTCTAATTACCATAAATTATTATTCTATTGAATGGACTAAATAATCTGCCTTTACTTATTAGATTCCAGTTTGATAATTCCAATAAAGTGATAATTATAACTAGTTTCAACTCAAATGATTAAAAATTAGGAAAAAAAATATAATTTCCGGTTATCACATTCCCACATTGTTCTTGTTCTTCTGAGTGCTCTGTTTTATTGCTTAGAATAGGATGTGTGCCTTTCAAGCCTGGGATTGATCCCGCTCCATGCAAACTATGCTATGTCATGAACGAGTCTATGACTGCTGAAAAAAATTTCACGGACTCGCATCCTTTGCTCTCTCATTTGAACTTGTGTTGTCCAAGACACTGTGAAGATGTAAAAAATAACAGATATATATATATAAGTAATCTGATTTGGGAGATTCTGTTGGAAAATGGTTCTTTGCAGCTTTAGTCTAATTTGTGAGTTAGTCTAAACTTTAAAAGTGTGATCTTTTAATTTTGTCTGGTTGAATTATAATGTTTTTATTTTATTTCTTTGATCAGATGATTGAATTATATTGTCAGTTGCTAGTTTTCTGGTTAGAGTCTAGGCGAAGCGATTCAACTGGTATATGGTCAATAACACGGTCAATATCCAGTGGTTATCATTCCGGTACTTATTTGGGTGATTCCGCTGGAAAATGGACCATGCAATTAGTACCAGAAAAGCATATCAAAGTGGAAAAACTAAGTGCCACTTAGAACAATTTGCGATGACATGGGAGTGGACTCATAGAGCGTAGGCTTTTCGACATCGTAATCTTACATATTACGCACTTGTCAATTTAGGAATTTTCTTCGGTTCCCAGAAATTGTACATGGTGACTTTTTTTTTTTTCTTTTTTCGTGTTGTGTAGTTTATAGGTATATATAGACACCTGTCAAGTTAAGTTAAAGATACCAAAGTAGAAAATAGTGGAGGTGTCAGAACCTAATCGGAATCGAAACCGATCCGAATCAAATTTCGTACATTTTCAATTCTGTTTGGCTTTCGGTTCGGAGAATAAAAAATAACTGCTTTTTATTACGGTTCGGTTAATTGAACCGAATTGAAAATTGCCAATTTTCTTAATATTACAATTTACAAAATCTCTCATTTTCCACTATATCTCATTTTGATATTTTAAAAAAGAAAACCGAACTAATTCTTCGGTTTGGGTAATATTCAGTTTGAGTCTTGGTCTGGTTCAAAGTAAATACATATCCAAACGATTCAGTTTGTTTCCAGTTTTCTGAAAAATTGAATCGAGATGAACCGTTGACACTCCTAAAAGAAGAGTTTTGAAACCCTTGACTTAATTAAATTGGACGCGTGTTGGGCAACCTCCACCTCAGCTAAATGGGAGTCTCCTCCAGCAAGACCAACTCCGACAACCCTGATGTTCTCCCCTCAATTGTGAAAAGAACTAAGAAAAGAAAAATTAAAACAAAAAGAAAGGAAATCCGTGGTGAGGAACAAACTATCAAGAAAAGAGAGGCTAAAGGCTTAATATTGGCAAAGGAAATCATAAAAATGGGGGCAATTATCCAATTAGCCCCAAACCTATTATATAGATATCAATTCAATTCTAAACCTTTTAATAATGTTAATTTAGATTTAATTTTTTTACAAAAATTCAAATATAGTTATTTCGGCAAATTTACACTGGAAATCGCCGATGTGACAAAGTGTGCCATGTTGGATGGTTAATGATGATTGAGTTGTCATGCCACGATTTTTGACAAAAACGTGTTAATGTTTTGCATAAATGTTTATAAGTAAATTGATAAAATTGAAATATTTATTACTAAATTGTTATCTGTATAAATTGATATAGGATAGCATGCTGGAAATTTTCTATAATATGGGCCTATATTAATTAATTAATTTTTCTATTTTAAATAATCGGGTTAATGGATATTCAAATATTTGTTTAACCCTACAGTGATTTGATTGAATTGGATATTAACATCTATTAATAACGGGCCTAGTTGAATAGCAAAGTGTGGGAAATTATGTTTAACTGAAGCCCATAATGGGAAGAACCCAGTTGACACGCTGTTAATTACGATTTGCTAGGTCTTTTCTCTAGCCTATAAAAGGGTAGATTATACTTATTAGTTGCTGGAATCCCATTGAAAGCTGCTATACTGAAATAGGTCATAATTAAGAATATCTGTCATTCATGACTTTTTGATGTAATGATTGCTGATAAAGGTTGAAAGGGAGAAAGTGAGAAAGTGAGAGATAAAGGTGTCCTCATGAATTTTTGATGTAATGATTGCTGATAGCTACTAAATTTTTGGCTTCCTTTAATTCTAGTAACCATTCATATCCATTCTTGATTTGCCATGAGTTCGAAATATTAAAATAATAATAAAATAATAATTTTAAAAAATATGTGGCAAAAATTATTGTTTGAAAAAATGCAATATGATCTTTGGAAGCACATATTGTAAAGGGCTTCATGTTGTCTGATGAATTTTGGGCATAAATTTTGGAGTTCCCTATTGATAAAAATTAGTATATACAATTACTCACCCAAAGGGGGCTGTTGTGTATATTAATTTGGCAAAAAGCATGAAGTTTAATTCTCATATTTAAAAGATGGGGATGCATAATTGAAAAATATTTATATGCCCAAAGGGGATAAATGTTTTGAAGATTATATGTAATTCCACTCTATATTGATATTATGGAGATGTATAATTTAAATGATCTGTCTGCCCGAATGGATGAATTCTTGACGATTATATATAATTCTCCTTATTGTTGTTTTATAAACTTCATGCTTTGGAAAATAATTGTACGTTGTACACTCTGCCCAAAGAGGAGTTTATAACGTACTAATTATTTTTGTTGAATTTTTTATTGCCCACAATTGATCTTATTGCATTATATGTAACAAACATTTATCTTTGCTGTAAATAACAATAATGTCACAGTTGAAATGTTAACTGGATCAACTGTTAAGGACTTGGTAAAAAAGAGAGACATTGTGATTAAAGATATCATAAATGAGTCCATGTTGGTTGATCCTCTAACAAAAGGCTTACGACCCATTTTGTTTAAAGAACATGTAAAGAATATGGGTGTTTTAGATTCTTTTGATTTTTTTATTAGTGGGAGTTATATAATTTATGTTTTTGGATATTATATTATATGCAAACTGATAATGCTTTTATGATGCCTATTAAACCATTTATTTTCAATGATTGTTATTATTGATTTTAGTGTTATCATTTTTCCCGTTGACTGAGAAATGGAAGTATAAAACAATATTTTAAAACCAATTTTAGTTTAAAGATGACTAGATGTCACTGATTATGAGATCTCATGTTGGATTGTAACATAGTCGTGCAATTTCATGTTGTTTAGAAATTGCATTGAGGACCGATAAGAAATAGTACATACATGTTGGAACTATTTCTTATCACACTACTAGGCCCATGATCCATGAAAATATAATACTTATTATATGTGATTATGAAATGTCTTGTGTTGTGACATATTCTTAACATATTGATCTCTATAGTCCTATACTAAGGTTCTATAGGATTGGATTTGTTTTGAGATGCCGTTATTGGAATATTATTTTTTAAAAGTGTGGCCACATAAAACAAAATTTTCAGTTATTAACCCCATAGTGTCGTTTTCAATATAAAATCTTTTCAAAATAAAATAAGTTAATTAATGTAGCACAAGTGGGAGAATGTTGGAAATTTTTTATAGTATGAGCTTACATTAATTAATCAATTTTCTATTTTAAATAATCGGGTTAATGGATATTCCAATATTTGTTGAACCCTACAATGATCCGATTGAATTGAGTATTGGTATCTATTAATAATGGACCTAGTTGAGCAGCAAAGTGTAGGCAATTGTGTTTAACTGAAGCCCATAATAGGAATGGCCAGTTGACATGCTGTTAATTATGGTTTGCTAGATCCTCTCTCTAGCCTATAAAATGATAGGTTATACCTATCGATTCTTGGAATCCTATTGAAAGCTTTTATACTTAAATAAGTCATAGAAATGAATATCTAGCATTTCGATAGATCTCTAATTATCAAAGTTATATATTTTTCTTCAAGTGTAGCAATGGCTCAAACATGTATGCTTTTATTCTGCTGTGCTTATTGATCTCAGTGTTTTACAGTCATATATGAATCCAATTCTTATTGATTGATTAGTTGTTTATATGAATAATTTTCTACATAGCACACGTGCATATTTGACAAAGTAGAGCGCTGCTTTGGAAATGCCACCATTATTCCATGTGGAAAAAAGGCACTTTGTTGACCCCAAATTGCGACTGAAGTGAACTTGGCAACTGAAACTATGCACAATAAGCGTTACTTGACGTAAAGTATCGTAGTAATCCATTTATGTCTTTATGAATTTTCACCTTCTACATATATTGACGGTTCAACTAAGTTTCTCGAAGGGCGAAGCTAAAGTATTGACAAGTATTTGATTTTTTAATTTTGACAATTGTGTTCATTTTGTTGAGTGATAGATAATTTTATTTCACGATTGAATCTGGTGTAATGGCCATAGTTTATAATGTGAATGCGCCATGTTATGGTCTCCAAAAATAGTTCCTGGACTAATGTCGATCCTTTTTTTTTTTTTTTTTTTTGAGGACGAGCTTCTATAGAATGTCCTGTCATGTCATGAAAGGTTCCTAGTCTTCTATGTGCTCATGCTGTGGTGTTTAAAGTTTGTTGGTGAAGCTTTGTTACTGTACTTGTAGTTCCTGGAAAGATAACCACTTATTGTAGCCTTCTTCGTCCTATAGTATATCCAGTCAAAAGCTTACTTGGAAGAAGTCTCAAAATGTTTATTTGAAGTGAGGCACTGACTGTCTATTCAATGATTTGTTAATGCTGGGTTCCTGAGTTTCCTAACCTGTCAGCAATGTTTTCCTGTTGTCACGTTTCCCAATCCATCGGCGATATTGATAGATCTTAGTCTTTAGTAGGATATATAACTGGGGAATAAGGTAGGGAAATCATTGATTGACAAAGTTCATATCTTGATTATTTATATGTCAGGGAGATTCATGCATCCATTCTTGTCAAGATCGTTTCTTATTTCCTCATACATCATCAGGTAGTTTCGCGTCTCTCTAATGCCGCACGCTATCTTTGCTTTCGTTTATACGGGCTACTCTAGATGCTCAGGAGTTGCGGATGGATGTTGGTTCAAAGTTAAAGTCAGTAATATGCGTTTTAGAACTGAAAATGATATGCAAAATCGTGCTGAGCAAACCACAGAGGGAGGGAGGGAGGGAGGGAGGGAGGGAGGGAGAGTTTCATCCTTCTGCACTTCTTAAAATTTGTGCTTCTCGTAGATATGTAGGTGCTTATAGGGAGGGAGGGAGGAGTTTTGATTCTTCTGCACTTCTTAAAATTTGTGCTCTTCGTAGGTTTGGGCAGGGACCATTATGTAGATGCGTATTGCACATGCTATGTCCTTCTCCTTTGTTCTTTAATTGCTACAGACATTAAAGTTTACTTAGATATAGTAACTGTAGTCAGAGAAGCAAAAGGGACAAAAACAGGGCTAAAATAGAGCTGATTGAAGATTTAACAAAACTAATGAAGTATTGAATGCGGAAAACTAATGACAAAGGTACTAAAGACCTACTTATACACCATTAATCTAACATAACTACTTTTTAATCTATGCCATTGGAGCTCATTAAAAGTCACATGACTGGTGCATGAGTGTTTGTTAGCCTAATAACATATTCAAAGACTCAATAAAGAACAAAACACTTGACATACAAAAAGAGTTGAAAATTATGCTCCTACATCATTCTCCCTGGGTTGGAAACAGTCAAGCTTAGTGTTGAAAAATTTGACTAACTAAGCATGTCTCTGGATCAATCTTCCTCGTATCCTCTAGAAAAATCCATGTAGAAAGGTACCAGATTTACCCAACCACAGTGGGAATTTTCTATCCATATTTCCATTCCTAGTAAGCATCGTTCTTCTCCATATCAAAGCAATCAAAGATTTCTTTCTTCTCGAAAGCTTGCCAGTAACTTTCACTCAAACTCTCAAATTGAGCTGGAATAACAAAATCAATCATCAACGTGGACAATATTCGCTATTCATCTTTAAATTGGCCAGCATTTGCTTCACGTTTTTTCTCATCTTCTTCTTTAATGCCTAATGCACATTGATAAGTAACCAAATCAAACTATTTAGAAAGAACTTTCCCTGTCTCACTTGAACCATCAATACTTTTGGCAGTTCCTTCTTCTACCAGTAAACTTATTGCAAACGCTTTCTCTTGATCACCATAGTTATCCCATACAATTGTTGCATGACTTTGTTATTATCTCATGTAACTGTTGTTGTTTCATCTTCAAAATCTTCACGGAAAGGATAGATCTCTTCATCAAGTTCTAAAGCATGATGCAGTAGCTCTTCCAATCCACCGTTCTGTGGTCTAGCATGGGATTTTCTTCGAACCCATCATTATTATCATCCTCGAGACCGCCTGCCAGCATGTCCAAAGACTGCGGTGACCTTCTGGATTCTCCATGTGGGCTTTCACAGGTTCGTGTCACTGCAGAGCTTGAAAAGCCCGCAACAAATCTTCATCATACATCACATCTCAGCCATCTCTATTTGTCGAGCCTGATTGCCTCTTCCATGACCTCTTCCGCATCCACTCATCAAGTAGAAATGAAAGGCGTAATTTTAAGCTAGGATCTTATTATCTCTGATACCAATTGATAAAGGAAAACCATAACAAGGGGATCTAATACAATTTTACGAGGTCGGAGAATTGTAAGATAGCAAATAGAATTAAAACAAACATGAAGATGGAACAGAGATCGGTTATTCTAGGATTTATAAAAATCAATGATGCTTAATGAATGAGGAAAAACTAATGACAAGGTGAGTAAAAGACCTATTTTGCACCCTTGAACTAACATAATAACTTTTAATCTCGATCATTGCAGCTCATTAATAGTCACATGACTGCTACATTACTACCTATTGACCGGCCCAGGCTTTTCCCAAGGCGGTCCCCAACCCCAACCCATGTTTTCCACACTGAGGGGGAGCAAAATCCGAAGCCCGCCCCAAACTTTCCACAACCGGGCCCCACCCCCACCCCACCCCCACCCCCAAGTTTTCCACACCGAAGGGGAGCAAAATGTTAAGGCGCGCATGACAAAATTTACTATTCTGAAATTAATTTCTCAGTCAGAAATTGATTTCAATTTATATTCCCCTGACAAGTTTCTAAGTAAAGAAACCCGTTTGGTACAATTTAAAATTTCTATTTCGGAATATAAATCCGTTTGATAACAAAATAAAATTTTATTTCTAGGAATAGAAATTGATTAGATAACAACATAAGAAGTCCTCAACTACAAAATAATAGTTGAAATAATACTAAAACAACATAATAAATCATCAAATGCAAAATAATAGTTGAAATAATACTAATACATTACAAAAGTTGAAAATATAATTTCATGGAATTTCTGGCATATTTTTATCTCTTGCCATTTTATTGGCAATGGTTTTCCTAATCGTATTTATTTGGTTTCCCTCTTTGGTCAATGTATCGTTTGCAAGCTCATCCTACGTAGGTTCAGACAAGTATTGCGGAAGCATGACTATGGGTGCCATCAATGGCGCCTATATAGCCTTGTCATTTTATCAAAGACTAGTATTATACAAGATTATCAACAAAATAAAATTGATGGTGTAAAAGAATATATGAGAATTCTACCTTGAAATAACGTTTATGGTTAGGAACCAATTGGGGGAAGGTCGATTTATTTTGATTCTCGAATTAAATTAGTCTAGTTGCTCATCCCTAATTTCTTTATTATTGCTCAATGAACCTTTAATGGCCCTTGCATAGCAAAGAGAGAGATTCTCTTGAATCTCTTACCTTCGAATTAAAATTCAAGATTGTGTAACAATCTAATTATTTTGATTTCGCAAGAATTTTGAATCCGTAAAGAAGCAAGGTTAAATTTCGAGGCACGTTTTTTATTCATCTATTGCATAAGAACTTTTTCTTCAACTGGCCATGCGCGTGCCCTTTCTATGAGGAAAGAGCCCCATTGTTTTTAAGTAAGCATTTAAGAAATTTGGTCGTTTTTTAAAATTGGGGACCCATTCGATTGCCTTTCATCCTAATGAGGAAGTTATCAAAAAAATTGAAAAAAAAAAAAACACAAGCAAAATAAGAAAAGAAAATTAGCAATAATTTGTGAAGTTGTGGTTATGAGTGAATTAAGTTAGCAAGAAAGCACAAAGTTCTCTTATATGGTCTGATTTCAGCTTCTGATTTATTCAATTTCTCTATTTCTGGAATAGAAATCTGTTTCAGAAATAGAGAAATCAAATTGCATTACCAAACGGATTTCTGTTCCAAATCTATTCCGGGAAATAGAGAAATAAAGAAATCGAGAAATAGAAATTTTATTATGCGCGTCCTAAGCCTAACATAGCCTCTAGGAAATGTAGCCGCTTCTACCTCAAATCCCTTTTTGTATATCTCAGAAATTCTCTCTCTGGCAGCTTCTGCCATTCGATGCCATATCGCGTAAGTGCTCTGCAAGTATAGATGGAAAGAAGCCAGGTAGGTATCGTAGGTGTTGGCGACCGCCAGGGGCGATGGCCAGAGCTCGGCACGGGTGGCAAAGATGGGGGAGGTGTGAGCGGCGAGGCCGCTGCGGACGATGGAGTGGCGGGTCTTCATTTTCTGGAGGTCGTCTATCGCGGTAGCGCAGGAGGGGGAGAGTGAAGCGGCAGTGGAGGCGGTATATCTTGGAGCGGCTCAATAACTTTATTGCAAACAATGGTTGCATGACTTTGGCATCATCATGCCTTGGATCTTGATGAAGAGATGTATCCTTTCCGTGAAGATTTTGAAGATGAAACAACAACAACATGAGATGATGACAAAATCACGCAACAATCGAACGGGATGACTATGGTGATCAAGACAAAGCGTTCGTGATAAAGTTACTGGCAAAAGATGGGAATTGTCTTCATAATCGTCCTCACGGCCGTCCTCTTCCCTCCTCTGTCGATTTCGCTTTCCACATCTGCAGCCAAACTTCACCACTCATTCTCATCCCCTCCGACCCAGTCTCCGCCGGCGAATCACGGTATGATTTACCCCAAAAAAGAAGCTTGCCCCTTCGATGCCGTCTCCCCTGGTGCAAAAAATGTCAACATCTATTCCGTCCAAAGAACCAAGCAAGCAAAGCACAGCACTCACTGCCTCCAACTCCGACGCAGTCTCCCACTCCGACGCCTTCTCCCCCGGCGAACCCCCTCTACAAATACACACTCACACACAGAACCAAGCAAGCAAAGCTCAGCACTCACTCAAACCAGAGAAGAAGAAGAAGAAGAAGAAGAAGGATGGAGGGTGGTGGTTTTAGGAGGAGGGCGTGCGCAAAGTGCCAGACTCAGAAAAGCAAGTGCGGGGAGGGCTGCATCTTCGCCCCATACTTCCCACCCGACCAGCCGGAGAGGTTCACCCAAGTCCACGAGGTCTTCAGCGCCAAAAATGTCCAGAAGATGTTAGAGGTTCGCCCCCTTTTTTCCCTCTTTTGAAGCAAAATTTGTTGCCCACTCCGCTCAAAACTCTCTAACCTTCACCAAGTTTACATAATGAGAGAGGTCGTGCTCCTCATCTCCTCATCCGAATAGGATCATGCGTTACTTTTCCCTTTGCTACAGGTTTTATTTTTACAATTTATATGAGGTTCAGATTAATTTTTCAAAATTTTAAATGACTTCTATGAAATAGTTATGTTGCCATCATCTTCTTTTAGGGGATATACTAGTTCTCCGGCTACGTCTAAGGGGACATCAAATTATATAGCCACAAACTTGACTTGAATAAATTAAGCCCTACATTGTCATGCATTGCCATGTCCACTGATCATTGACACAATTGGGTGAGAAACTTCCCAGGATCTACATGAGGACCAGCGAGCAGACGCCGTGACTAGTGTGGTCTATGAAGCCAAGGTCCGTTTAGAGGACCCGGTCCATGGCTGCTACGGGGAGGTAATGACTCTCAAACACCTAGTCGATGTGCTTTGGGAGCAGCAAACGGCGCTCATGAGAGAAGTCCAGATGTTTCGGGACCTGGGAGTGGCTCTCATGAGAGAAGTCCAGATGCTTCAGAGGCAGCGAACGACTCTCATAGGAGAAGTCGGAGAAGTCCACATGCTTCAGAGCCAGCTCAACTCCCGCAATGACGAGGTGGAGCAACTCAAAGTCGTGCCGCAGGCGGCCCTGTCTAACTGCAACCCAAGCCCGGCCAGCCTGAGCAACAGCGGGTTGCCCCGCTAGCGGCTCATGGCCTCCCAACGCAAATCCATTTCTCTTTCTCATTCTGAGAAATGCGATGTTTTCACTTAATATGTATAACTTATGTCTTTACTTAATATTTGATAGTTGGGGTTGTTACGATCAACACCTAGTGTGAAAACAAGAAAAGCTGCAAGTAAAGAGACGAAGGAATGTGGCGGTTGTCGAAGGAACTAGCAACGGGCTCATGGGAGAATTCTAGAGAGAGCCTGCGAGAAGAAGGGCCGACATTTTTATAATATTTTATTGTGAGTTGTTGACAGGTTGGAAGGAATTCTCTCCTTTCTGGAGAGCAGATTAGAGGCTGGAAGAAAAGTCAAAAGAAGATAGTAAAGTTCAACTTGCCAAGAACGTGAGGGGTTCCGGCAACTCCCATTCACACAGAAGTCGGCAATCTTCAGGAGGCGGTGAAACTTAAGCCTATAAATAAGGCTTAAGAAGGCAAGTCACCAGGTGAAAAAGGATGAGCTTCGCCTGATAGAGGAGGGAAAATAGAATAATTGTAGCAGCTAGTTTGTTTTTAGTGTTTTGAGTGTGGTGAGAGAAATATATTATAATGGTTGTGTGAGACAATATTTTGAGTATTATATTTATATCGCAATGTGGTATAATAAGTGTCTTTAATTATTTATTACAATTATCTCGTGTTATCGCAACAATGTTTCTACATATCTTACAACAAGCGGTATTAGAGTAAAGTTGTGCAATCTACAAGGGGTGGTGGAGGATCTTTTTCAATTGAGCCATGTTTAACAGGAAGAAGAATGAGCCAATCAGTTTCTAGTCTTTAAATTTTTTTTTCCAAGCCTACTTAAAGATGTAAATCTACGATGGCATAAATGGACCAATCAGTTTGAGCTTGTTCCTTGTAAGATTTAGACCTACAATTTTAGCTTTGTCACGATTTGATTAAAGGTTGATTGGACACTCATATAATGGTATATTAAAAAATGAATGAGTTTCTATCAATAATTTCTACATGATGGCTCAAATTGAGACCATAGGGAAAGTAACGCGTCATTTATAGGTCAATCGAGAATTATTTAACAAGAGATTAGAAGTAGTCTCTAGTTGAGTGTTTAAACCAAGAGTCATCCTCGACATGGACTCATGATCGACTTACTCTACGTCTTTCTATTTTATTTTATTTTTTTTTTTGGGGGGAGGGGGGTTGGGGGAAGGGGTGGGGGGTGCAAAAACAGCCGTAAGCCATTCGAGGGAAATTTTCTTATGTGCATCAAGTCCTTGAAATCTATGCCAATTCTATAGTGTTTTGCAGAGGCTCAGTAAGGATGCTTCCTTTCCCTGCTGAAGAACGCGTCCTCAGACCAGCTTTCTAGCTGTCATGGGATAAGGCAAATGAGTCAACAAAGGCTGCCCAAGGTGAGCCAATGTCGACTGAGGAAAAAGGGACATAGAGAGAGAAAGAGGGACGCCACTAGCTTTCTGTCCCACCGCCTTACAGCTTGACCAGCTGTCCGCCCCTTCCGAAGACTCTTGAATTCTCTCCATCTTATAAAGATTTTTTTAACTCCCCCCGCTAACAAGACCAGCTTTCTAGCTGGCATGGGATAAGGCCAATAAGTCAACAAAGGCTGCCCAAGGTGAGCCATTGTTGACTGAGGAAAAAGGGACATAGAGAGAGAAAGAGGGACGCCACTAGCTTTCTGTCCTACCGCCTTAACTTCACCCCTCTTCCTCGATTCCCTCGATAGCCGCTGCCACAAAAGAAAAATAAAAGTCCGGGCCACAACAACTCTTCGTCCAGCCATCAATCACAGAAGATCGGAAGCCAGCAGCGAGCATCCCCGTCTCAGCAAGGTCGTCGGAAAATCTGCCTCTCAAGTCGGTGCCGTATTGCCGCTGTCAGCCCGCCTTAATCCCGCCAAGCTGCCACCGCAAAGCACTAGGACTCGAGACAAGTAAATATCCTCCATTCTACTTTATATTGATCATTTATCATGCGACGAGAATAATTTCGTAAAAATTTAACAACGTTGTTTAGATTTTCGTTTAATTGAAGTTTCTACCATGTTACTCAAATTGGAAGTTTCGACTAGGTTACCTAACTATGTTGTGGAGTTTGAAATAGTCGAGCTCGTGGTTAGGTCATAGAGGTATAGATAGTCGATATTTGGCACATACGAGGGCTGAAATGGCAGAAATTTTAAAGGAAAGTCGTGATTGGACTGAGGGCATGTTCGGTTCTAGCCCGCCTCTAGCCCGACCTTAAAGTTTGCTAATTTTGTACTGACTTTTTGTGGTCCTAATTTCATGGGGTGTTCTTCACAAAAGTCGTTTCTCATTGGCTGCTCTACAACATACTTTAATTTCAGAATTTTTTGATTTCGTATGACAAAACTATATTTGAAAATTTCAGGATTTAAAATCTGCTTTTGGGTTCATTGGACCGACCCCTTTCTATTTCATTTTCGACAAATTTCTCGATCTAGAATTCTAAAATACATTCTTCACAAGAGTTGTAGCGTACATCTTAGGCTACTATGTATCAAATTTTCATAATTTTTCAATCTCATTTTGTCAGCGAAATATTTATTTTTCTACTCAATTTCATTCTGGAAGTTTTGGCTGTTTTGAGCCTAGTTTGCAAAAATTATTTAGAACTGTATAAACTGATCGGGATTTCGAGTTCTTCACAAAAATTGTTCCCTTAGGTCTTGTCCACCTCATACTAAAGTTTGATAATAGTTTAAGAACGTTTACCTAACCAATAGCCATCAACTCTAAAGGCGTGTGGGACGCCTTATGATGCTAATTTAGGCCTAGAATGTGAGACCTTTCCCATGGTTCACCTAGTCTCTATGTGGATGTGTTTATATTCGTTTGAGGAATGAAATTGATTGATGATTCATTAGATGCATGCGTGAATTCCTAAATAGTAGTGACGTTAAATGTGCTTTAATTGAAATATGAAATTGTTGCATCATGTTGTGAATGTGTGATTGAGAATGCCATCGATCCTTGGGACGACGATGCCCCGGGTTGTAATAGAGATGCCTAGAGGGGTAATTGGGTTCCTCCGAATGCCTGAGGAATGTAACACAATTCCTCCAAATGCCTTCTAATACTGGATGGGTGCGAGATGCCCGAAGGATAATGGAGTTCCCCAAATGATGATGGCAACATGAAATTATTTGAATATGACTTTGGTATTTTTGAATTGAACCACTGGTTATCTGTTGGGAAAAGTTATTATATGTATTGATCTGTCATGTATTTTGAAAAGTTCTCAAGTAAGTTGATGCGCATGCGATTTACTAGACTTTCTATTGAGACTTTCTTTGTCATATGGTGATCGATTTATGTGGCATAGACCGATGGACCTTCTACTTGCTAAGTTGTGACTCACTAGCTATTGACTTCTTCTTTTCAGATCATTAGAATGTTGATCCCACCCATCTCCTTGATGATTCACTACGTGGTGCCGGTGGACTTCACTTGGGAGGGGGACAAGTTTGTGGACCTTGATTTTTCGAATACTGTCTTCATTTTGATCAAGTCGAGTATGGTTGTTGATGTAAGGCCCCGAAGGGGTATGTCACCCCAGGTTCATCATAATGTATGCTCATGTCAACAAACGTACAGTGGGTCCACTCCCTCTGTCCTTTGAAGGGTCAAGAGGTAAAGACGGCCCTGTGACATAGAAAGGAGGTAGGAGGGAAACAAGATTTTTGGAGTTGGGAAGATTTTGATGACATCAGGGGTCACGGTTAGGCGACACTTGTACATTTATGTGGGGAGGGGTGATCGACCTAGAAACTAGTGTAGTCAATTTAGTACTAGTGTTTTGAATTTCTCTAGGGCACCCCACCTGTCGTTTGATATATATGTATAAATAAAAAAGAAATAAAGTTGCTCCGTTTACAGAAAATCGAGTGTACCCCAGGATTTTCTTTAGTCCCTTACAATTCCGCATACTTAAGAAAATTTAAAAAGAATAAGATGATGGCGATGGTAGTTCTACAGTAGCTGTGATCTGCCGGGATCATCACACACTCTAGTCGATGTCCTCATGACATCATTATGTATTATGATTCTAACATCACAAACATCTATAACATCGCACTGTTGTTTCCCAATTGCACTTTGCCATTATCCATGCATTGATAAAATAAAAGGAGATAGTGTTTGTTGTAGAGTGAAATAAACAATCAAAATTCATAATCCATCCTGTCGCAACCGTTTCGGGGTGTGAACCACCTTAAATTTGGCTAATGGATTATTAAGCCTAAACTTAACTTGGGCTCTCCCAAGTCCATACCAATTCGCGACTTATGTTCAAATTTTTAACATGTAAATAGATTTTATCTAAGAGTCGCCACTAATCTATATTTTGGTGGGTCGATTAGAAACCCAAGTAAAGTAATGGGAGATTTACTTTACTCCTACGAACCAGAGATTGAGAGTTCGGGGACTTGGTTACGCTAGATTTCTCTAACGCCCTTTCGGTACATTTCCTTTTTATTTTGAAAAAATATCTTGCATGCAGCTTGAATTGATTTTAATTTATCTCCCTAACATGCGAGGTTATCATGCGGATGCGCAATCCACCAATTTAACACCCAGATAAACAATAAATAAATTGCAAAAACTTACCTCAAAGCAACAAAAGCATTTGTAATGTTAAGTTAAAATCTACATCAACAACCCTAAATATGGTTTCTAATTAATATGCAATTTTTTTCTTTTTTTTTTCACTTAATTAATGAAAATCGTGCAATATGCAATGCAATGTTAACTAAATAACCTAACTCTAATGACATGTAATTTCTAATTGAATGGACCTAGCAACAACTACCACATGACATGCATTTCAATGAATCTAATCCTAATGATGTGCATGTGACATTTTTCTTTTCTTTCTTTTCTTTCTTTTTCCTAAAAGAATGCAATCTATCCTAGAAAATAAAACTAATTCAACCTATGGCATTTTTTGTATTTTTCATGAAATTCGAAATTAGGTAAAATGTGAAAATTATCTAGCTAGATTAAGATCCTATTTAATTTATATTAGGAATTAGGTTGAGCCAAATCCTAATTTAAACTAAAACATTATCTTAACCTAAATAATCCTAAAATGCAATATATCTAAAAAAAATACCTAAACTTATAATAAATTAAGAAAAATATTATCTACTAAGTGCGATTTTACCCTAATATGCAATGACATACAAAAATGCCCTAATTCTACATGAAATGCATAGTGAATTTTTTGTGTGTTTTTCATAAAGTTCAAAATTTAAAATTGCCAAATAATTAAAGATGCAATTTAAATTAAAAAAAAAAACTAACATCCTAAATGAATGCATTTTTTTTGGATTATTATTATTATTTTTAAATCGAAATAGGTAAATTAAATTTCCTATCCTAGATATGCAATTTAATTCAAAGATATCATCTAACCTAGATATCACCTAAACATGAATTTAAAAAAAAAATGACTTACTAACCTATCATGTAATCAATCCTAATCTACACGATATGCAAATGCAATTTTTTGTATTTTTAGGATAAATAAAGCAATTAAAGAATAAGCACAAAATCATTCACAATCATCAAAGATATTATCCATCATTCGAATTTGGAAACGACATCTGATCAAACTTGATTATTTCGCTAATAAAATCGATAAATCGATCTCAAGCCTTAAATATCAAAATATTAATTTTATTCCCACGTGATTAATTATTTCATCTAAAGCCTTATAGATGGAATAAAAAAAATTGATATGCTGTTGCGGATTATGAAACAAATCCTAATGGATTTTACCTATTACTTGAGGAGATCTGATTAGATGTCAATATGCAGCAAGTAGGAAATAAAATATTCAAATTATTTTGGATAAGAAATTTTACCTAATTTGAATATTGTATGTATATTGCTTCCCAATTCGAATTTGTCGGCGGCTCGCGAATGGTGATTCGCGTAGCACGGTTATGACCATGGTTCAGCCAAGTATCTCGCCGGAATGAGAACTCATGGCAACGAGGAGCAATTGAACTGGCTGAGCTTGGCAATGGACTTCTTCTCGAATGCAGGTATCGTGTGTCTTGCCAGTCGAAGCCCTCAGTTGCCACTTCCTCTCCGATTGTCTTTTATTTCTTGGACTCACGGCTGTTGGCTTTCTCTGACAATATTATTGACTTGGGTTAGCAAGATTTGATGGAAAAAGACAAAACCCACCTCTTAAGACTCATGGCCTTCAATCCTCATCTTTGGATGAATCGTTTTCTCGATGACGGAGATAATAAGAAGGGATCATTCGAAAAAAACCCGCAAAGATGGCAGCTCTGGTGTCTTGCTAGAGAATCTCCAACGATCAGATCGGCAAAGTAGAAATGCCGTCAATGGGCAACGACACACAACAGATCGATGTGTGGTCTCAGAGCAGTAGCGGGAGTAGCAACGGAGTTGTGGCGAAGATCGAGAGGGAGCTATGTCTTTGTGGGTGCAATGAACTTCATGACCAGCAACGCAACGGACTCATCAGAACAGGCTAGAAATCAACGCAGCGAGTTGTCTCCGGACCAAGGAGTGTGGCGTCGGAGCATGAGACCCGCCGGAGGAGCGTTGGTCGTCAGAAGTAAAGCGCCGCAAACTAATGAAAGCAAGGTCACGGCCAAGACGGGGCTCAACCGCGACCCGCTCTTCTCTGTCTCTATCTCTCTTAAAAGTGCCGTATATTCAATGTCCTCCTTTTTTCAGAATTGAGGCCGTATGTATCAATTGTGTGGCCTCTCCCCCTTTAGTTACAAAAAATGAACCTCTTTTTATAGTGACTCTAAACAGCTGCTTTGTATCGCATATTTCAAACTTCCATCTTCTGTTGCATTAAATCGAGGATGCAAATCGAAGCATGATTTTGCAATCAACTCGATTTTGCACAAATTCCTTCCATTTTATCAAAGTCATTGCCCTTTGTTCACCTGATTTTTAAATTGCCTCTGCATTTAACAAAATCTGAATATCCATCAAATTCCAATTTTCCATGCATAAACAATCAAATCAATTTCCCCCATTTTTTTTAATTTTTTTATTTTATTTGTTCAAATGCAATTTTTATTTTCTTTATTTTCCTAGATTTGTTAAAATTAGGTGTCAACACTATCAAACGACTAATGCCTGTTTGCACTTTACTATAATTGCTTGCTTGTTTTGGTGCTTCATAGGGTAAAATCTTTCTTGCTCAAATTTCCAAGCCCTGTGCCTTTTGGTTTTCTCCCTCTCTTTGGTGGGAAAATTAGTTCAAATTCAAGATATTGCTCATGGACATCATCATTCACTGATCAACCTACTCACGAAAGGTGATTCTAATCTTTGATAACGTATAACCAAGTTCGGAGGCTTGGCTAGTATCAACTCGAAACTAGACCGTTAAACGGGTGGGTCGGGATCGGGTTTGGGTCGGGTCATAAATGGTCCGACCCAAATCCATCCATTTAACCCATTTATGACCCATTTATTACAAGTACAAAATTTTAGACCCATACCCGACCCGATTCATACCCCAACCCATACCCGACTCGTTTAACTAAATTTAATAAAGCTTAATATATATATATATATATATATATATATATATATATATATATATATATATATAATATATATATTAGTTTTAAAAAAATAGTATTGCTAAAATAATTTTATACAACATAAATTTAATGGATAATTTTTCTAATTTTTAAAATAATTATTTCAAAAAAAAATGAATTTTAATATTTTTATTTTTAAAAAAATACTTTATAATTTTTTTTTTTTTTTAGATATAATTTTCATTTTCATTTTTCTTTTTCTCTTTTCTCTTTTCTTTTTTCATTTTTATTTTTTTTTTTTAGGGATAATACCCTAAAAACTCCAAACCTGGTACACTTGTGACAAATTTACCCAAAACTATTTTTTTGACCACCAAAACCCCAAACCTGGTATACTTTTGACAAATTTATCCCAAACCCAGTACACTTGTGACAAATTTACCCTATGTTAATTTTCGTTAAATTTTATTCTCAAATTATTAAATTAAATGACACGTGACAGCTTAACCGGTATATCAATTTAGGATTTTACATTTCGTTTGTCACAGTTTACAATTTTTATGATTTTTTTGTGGTATTAATCCAATTTAGCATAGGATATATTTGTCATAAATTTACCGATTAGGGTTTTTTGCAGTCGAATAAATTAGTTTGGGGTAAATTTGTCATAAATGTACCAGTTTAGGGTTTTTTTATAATCAGTCGGGATAAATTTGTCACAAGTTTACTAGTTTGGGGTTTTTCATGGTCAAAAAAATAGTTTGGGGTAAATTTGTCACAAGTGTACTAGTTTGGGGTTTTTAAAGGTATTATCCCTTTTTTTTTTTTTTTTATCTTTTCTTCTTCTTCTTCTTTGGCCGGCCGCCGGCCTGATAACGAGGGCCGGCGACCGGCCACAAGTGAGCCTCGAGCTTACCGGCGAGCTCACCAGATCTGGTGAGCTTGAGCTCAATCGATGCCGGCAAGCTCGAGGCTCGCCAAATCGGTGAGGCTCGAGCCTCACTCGACACCGACGAGCTCGAGTCTCGCCCGAAGCCGGCGAGCTCGAGGCTCGCCAGATTAGCGAGGCTTGAGCCTCGCCTGACACTAGCAAGCTTAAGTCTCGCCAGATCAAAGAGGCTCGAGCCTCACCAGATCCGGCGAGCTCGAGGCTCGCCAACGTCGGGCAAGCTCGAGCTCGCCCCTCGCCAAATCTGGCGAGGCTCAAGCCTCGCCTGACACCAATGAGTTCGAGTCTCGCCAAATCGGCGAGGCTCGAGCCTTGCCGGGCGTCGGCGAGGCCTCCACCTCGCCAGATCTGGCAAGCTTGAGCTCGCCCGACACCGGCGAGCTCGAGGCTCGCTTGGCTAGTCGCCGGCCATTGCCATGCCGGCGACCGGAAGGAGGAAGGAGAAAGAAAAAAAAAGGGAAAGAAAAAATAATTATAATTTCGATTTTTATAAAAAAAATACTTTTGGAAAGTTAAAGAGAAAAGAAAGAAATTATAAGGTTTTGGTTAAAAATGGGTTCTTAATCCAACCCATTTAAGACCCACTTAAGACCTACATATCTTAAGCCTTTAGTTATGAAACCCATTTAACTACTATTATCTAAAAACAAGTGACCCATATATAACCCATTTATGATTTAAATGGGTCATATATGGGTTTAAGATCCATTTTAACACAACTACTTGAAACTAATTACGTTCGTTTTGTGGGGCCATTTTATCTCCCATGAGGCCGGGCCACTTTCGGGCGTAGCAAAGCCTCAAATAACAGTTCGGGCCAGGCTAAAAATTCAATTGAGCCCGACCCACCTAGACCATGCTTTCTCCTCATAAGCAATGAGATTGACTGATTGAGGGGCATCGTGGCTTGGTCCACCCAACCTGTGTTGACTATCCAATAGGCCTATTAGGTAGGACTGAAAATTAAATTCTTGAAAATTAGTTCAAAACTTTAAGTGTTCATAAATGCTAAAATTAGAAATAAACAATTGTTAGACGATAATCGGAAATTGATAGGTAAATATTATCAATCTTTCACAAAACGTAGAGAAATGACCAATATTTATAGGGTTTAACATGTAAGGAAAGATTCTAGTTACCATAAATTATTATTCTATTGAATGGACTAAGTAATCTGCCTTTACTTATTAGATTCCAGTTTGATAATTCCAATATAGTGATAATTATAACTAGTTTCAACTCAAATGATTAAAAAATTAGGAAAAAAATAACATAATTTCCGGTTATCACATTTCCACATTGTTCTTGTTCTTCTGAGTGCTCCGTTTTATTGCTTAGAATGGGATGTGTGCCTTTCCAGCCTGGGAGTGATCCCGCTCCATGCAAACTATGCTATGTCATGAACGAGTCTATGACTGCTGAAAAAAATTTCATGGACACGCACCCTTTGCTGAAAAAAAATTCATGGAACTTGTGTTGTCCAAGACACTCTGAAGATGGAAAAAATAACATATATATATTTATATAAATAGATATATATGTATATATAAGCGTAATCTGATTTGGGAGATTCGGTTGGAAAATGGTTCGTAGTAGCTTTAGTCTAATTTGTGAATTAGTCTTAATTTTAAAAGTGTGATCTTTTAATTTTGTCTGATTGAATTATATTGTTTTTTTTTGTTGGTCAGATGATTGAATTATATTGTCAGTAGCTAGTTTTCTGGTTAGAGTCTAGGCGAAGCGATTCAACTGGTATATGGTCAATAAGCTGTCAATATCCAATGGTTATCATTCGGGTACTTATTTGGGAGATTCCGCTGGAAAATGGACCATGCCATTAGTACCAGAAAAGCATATCAAAGTTTAAAAACTAAGTGCCACCTAGAACAATTTGCGACGACATGGGTGGACTCATAGAGGCTAGGCTTTTCGACATTGTGATCTTACATATTATGCACCTGTCAATTTAGGAATTTTTTTTTGGTTCCCAAAAATTGTACATGGTGATTTTTTTTTTTTTTTCGTGTTGCGTAGTTAATAGGTATATATAGACACTTGTCAAGTTAAGTTAAAGATACCAAAGTAGAAAATAGCGGAGGTGTCAGAACCAAAACCGGAACCGAAACCGATATGAATCAAATTTCGTGCATTTTTGGTTTTGGTTTTGATTCGGTTAATGAAAAATAACTACTTTTTTATTTATTTTTTTTTATTATAGTTCAGTTAATTGAACCAAATTGAAAATTGCCATTTTTCTTAATATTATAATTTATAGAATCTCTCACATTTTCCACAAAATCTCTTTTTGATATTTTAAAATATAAAACCGAACTAATTCTTCAGTTTGGGTAATATTCGATTTGAGTCGTGGTCTGATTCAAAGTTAATACAAATTCAAATGGTTCAGTTCGGTTCGAGTTTTTTGAAAAATCGAATCGAGCCGAACAGTTAACACTCCCAAAAGAAGAGTATTGAAACCCTTGACTTAATTAAATTGAATGTGTGCTGCGTAACCCTCGCCTCAACTAAATGAGAGTCTCCTCAAGCAAGACCAACAACAGTCGCGGGGCCACTCTGACCACTGACACCCCGAGAAAATATTAGGTACCCTTATAGTGCCATGCAATCCGTGCTCTAAACCATTTAGCACGTGACACCTGGACAAGTGTCAGTCCACGTCGGCTCGCTCTGCTCCCTCCGTTTCAAACAAACGGCGCGGGAAGTTCTCCCTCTCCTCTCTCGAGCATAAGCCCTATGACGCTCTCTCTCCTCTCTTTCTCTCTCCCCTCCGCCTCTGCTGGTTGCTTCCATCGTCCCCCACCGACGCCAATGCCGACGCCGCCGACGCTCGTCCACCTCCCTCTCGCGACCTCCGCTCTGCTCTCTCTTTCTCCCCCCTCCGTAAAGTCGTGCCTCTCTTCCAGCGAAACGCGACGCCGACGGCCCTCCGCCTACGCCTCTGCCGGTTGCCTCCGTCGCCCTCGACTCCGACGCCGACGCAGCCTCCGCCTCCTCCCCTGGACCCGACTCTGAGACCGACGCTCCTTCGCCTCTCTTCCAGCAAACCCCGACGCCGACGCCCCTCCGCCGGTTGCCTCCATCGGCGTCGGAATCCGTCGCCCCCGACTCCGACGCCGACGCCTCCGCCTCAGCCTCCGCCTACGCGCCCGACGCCGATGCCGACACCAACGCCGACGCCGACGCCCCTTCGCCTCCCTCTCGTGACCTTCGCTCCGCTCTCTCCCTCTTTCCTCTGCGGAGCGCCCAACCCCAACGCCGACGAACCCCTGCTCGCGTTTTGGCCTCCCTCTCCGCGAGCGAAGGTTGCTCTGCTCGCTCTTTCTCTTTCCTCCGCGAAGCGCCCCCTGCTCTTGAACGCGGACGCCGCCAACGCCGTCGCCTTCCCAAGCCCCACTGATAGGCATCCCATTGGCGACTCCCGTACGTCCCAAGGTTCGTTTTTTTTTTTTTTTTTTTTGGGATTCTACTTGGTAGAATTCGGTGCCATGTTAATACTCGATGGCTTTTCTTCTGGGATATTTGGGGTTGTGTGGATAAAAGCGGTTAGTGCATGATATTAGAAGAGCACCGACTAGGCAATGTAGTGACAGAAAATGCTCGACAAATTGATATCTATGTATGTGTTCTCAGTTAAGTTTTTCTCTATGCATGCCATCCTTTCTATCTGATTCTGGAATTAAACCTTTTATATCAGGATGTTCGTGAATTCCGTGAAGAGACTTCGAATTAAGAGGACTTCTAAGGCTAATGGACTTGGTACTGAATTACAGAGTCAATTTTCTGAGACTTGATCATGTACATGGTTTTGTATGATCATGATATTTAAAGCATTGTTGAGGATGAGTGCTAACCTTAAGCTGGGTAGCTCTGAAGCTATCCAGGTCCCTGTAGAGCATGGTTGCAAACTTTTGAGTGAACGGTGTGTATAGCTTGCCCATTATACGGTTGTGGAAATGAAAAGACTGGATAAATGGAGCATTTTGAAAATCATGGTTGCTCCTCTTGGTGTCCCTTTCCTATATCTTTTTGTTGAGGTGACACTACCCTTTCCCAACTTTTGTCATTGCTGGTTAAATCAAACTTTGGAATGTCCTATGTTTGTTTTGTGTACATATATTCTCGCAACTTATTTCTTGTTGATATGGGAGAGAGAGATGGACACTATTCTTTCTTGTGGATTGCTTATTGGTTCTCCATATTCTCTGCGAAGAAATGAGAATTCATATTAAGAGTCTTTCTGATCAAGCCCACTTGAACTGCTTATCAAACTGGAATTTTGGATAGCATGAGATTTGGCATGTAAAAGGCCGCAAGTCTAGTATTGAGGTTGAAAACTGAGGTTTTCATTTTCTTTGGAACTGAGGATTTTCTGTTTCCTCTTAACATTGATCTTTATTCATTGCTGCAACTTTCAGCATATCCATGGGTCAGAGAAGGTGGAAATGCATCAGATATCCCTATTGATATATCAGTTTTGAACAATATGAGACAATTTGTGAAGTACGGTTGACTGAAACAATTTGCTTTACGGTAACAAAACTGCTCTGTAAGATTTTTTCAAGGAGGAAAGGATATTATATCATGTCAATGTCTAACATATATTGCTTGCAGGCACTGGCAAGCACACTTGATGAAGAGGAACTTGCTGACCTCAAGGATCAATTTGCTGCAATTGATGTAGATAAAAATGGTTCTATTAGTCTTGAAGAAATGAAAGAGGTATCCATTTCTTTCTCATTCCACATTCACTCTGATGAATATTTTAATTACATCATGATCATGAGTGTTGTATGCATGCAGGCCCTTGCTCAGGATCTTCCCTGGAAGATGAAGGAACCACGTGTCTTAGAGATTCTTCAAGCGGTAACTTTTATCTTTACCTTTGTTATGGCCTTGCTTTCTCCTTGTGTATTAGCAATTGAGATTTCTTTTTCTGGTGGGTTTTGTGGAATACCATTTCTGTCAGTTTCACTTTCTTCTTTTATTGTTTTGGTGATTCTCTTTTGTTCATATTCGATGCTTGAAGCTTCCATTTAGTTCTTGCTTCATGTTTCATCATTTTGAAAACTTGCTTGTGTTGTTAGCCAAGAAATGTTGGACTAATTTTTTCGTTCATAAGATGAGCTGCTGCCAAGCTTATAGATTTTGCACAAACATGTGAGTCCTGAATGTTGCATAAGAATCTCTTTTATTTTTCCTTCATGTAGATCGATAGCAACACGGATGAGCTAAGTGGATTTTACTGAGTTTGTTGCAGCTACTCTTCATGTGCATCGAAATGGAGGAACATGACTCAGAGAAGTGGCAGCTGCGGTCACAGGCCGCTGTTTGAAAAATTTGACATTGATCGTGATGGTTAGTTAACCCCAGAAGAACTTCGACTGGTAATTTTGACTATCTTCATTTATTCATCCCTTCCACATTCATTTGCCCTCTAGTTCTCATTTGTGTCACTATGGGTATGGGTAGAGTGAAAATTAAATTACGTAGACAGGGCTAAATGTATTTGTTTTAATTTGTAACTGAATTTTGACCCTGTCTCTTAGGAGCTTGAAGTTTGTTTCTTGCCAAATTGCCCAAAAGTTGGGATAAGTCGTCTGTCTTTTTGCATATTGGGCACAAAATAGTAGCATAGGTACTTTATGTTGCAGCTTCACATAAAGAAACTGTTCAGCTTGTGACCTTGATAATTTGGTTATTGTCTCATCTGAAAATACTAGCCGAATGTATTGCCTCTTGTTGTATATTCTGCACAAAGTAGTGGCGCAGGTTTTTTATGTTGCTCGGTACAAAGAAATGGTTAAGCATGTTAACGTGTAACCTTGACATGATGCTCCCATGTCCTTTTCAGCAGACAGGTTTGAAAGGCTCCCTCGTCCTCTGCTAGAGGAAGCCAACGTCGTGATGACCGCCTCTGTACTGCGCTCCATTGCCAGTGGAAATCCCTGTACAAAAGTTAGTATCAAGGGATTTTGCATGGCACCCCAAGTTAGCCGAGAAGTGCTTGAGGATGAAGGTTTGGAGAGATTGTTGGCTTTGGTCGTTTACTTGGTGAGAGGGAAGGGCTATACGGGCGTACATCTTCTAATGAGTGTGGGATGTGTAGGCTGCGAGTATATATTTAACGCCCTCGAATTTGGGGGCCTGTTCTATTACAGAATGGGCAATGCTTTTACTTGTAAGGCCTTCTCTTTTCCCAATTTTTTTGGCATCGCAAATGAATTAAGTGTAAATATTTTTCAGTCTCTCTCAGAGATGGGCAATGCACTTTTTCTGTGAGGGATTTAGAGATGTATGCTGAGCAGCCATTAACGAAAATAAATTGATCATATTATATAGGGTGACGCTTCTTGGTTTCAAGAGCCATTCATTATCGCATTGAATCATGGCCAATAGAATAGCGAATGTAGGAGGTGATGCGCAGAACATAAAGAATTCGCCTTTTTCTGCTCCGGTCAATGATGTTGGGAATACCCAAAAGCGTGTGCTAGCTCGCATCTCCATCAGTACACTGACTCGTTACCTCTTGACGACAGCATTTCTGGAGACTTTTTTATCTAATAACCACCAGGGCATCACAAATACACGATGCGAATGACTCATGCAGGAGTACAAGCTGGCTTATGCCTCATGGCAGGTCAAAAGTCGCAAGATAGTTTGGATGCAAAATCTGAGCTCCAATCAATTATGTCATGGTTGCTGAAGCTAAACCCTTAAAAAAGTAATGAATGTGCTCTTCATTGTTCAAGTTTCAGGCATATGCTCTGAAATCTGTATAAACTAAAAAAATTCCCTGTAAGATAAGCAAACGCAACATAACATACAACTGACCAGCCTCGGTTAACTAGGGTACAAACTATGAAAGGACTAGAAAATGAGTTAGGCCTGTAACAGGAAAAGAAAATTGTGGCATTAAGATTTTCTGGACTTAACTCTTCATCTACTGGACTTTGGGTTGTCACTAACACTATTGGAGGAACTATCTGGAAAAGCCTGAGATGAGGAAAGCTTGCTCGACGAGCTCCCATCAGTAAAATACTTATCTCCTTCCTCTGGGTCTGCTTGCCCTTCTTTTCTCCGGACGTCAAGTCCTGCATAATATATACTGTTATGCATATTGTGCCAATTTACAGAGTAGATCTAGCTCTGGTTCAGAATATAAAAAAAACCTGATGTGATGATGTTCCAGGCATCTTAAGTTCAAGGTCTGTTGCCACGTCATTTGAATCTTCGTCTTGCTCTGCAATGCTGCCCCTTTGATGATCTGAAGACCTGCTTTTGGAGTCTTTTTTATTTGACACGTGAGAACTGGAAGCATATTGGGTTGACTGCTGTTCAAATGTGGGATTGGCAGGCATTGAATTTGGGATAAAGGTAGAACACGGAGCAGGAATAGCACTTGCATTCTGATTTCCAAAGAAAGGGAAAGGCTGAAGTTGTGAGAGCATGGGTATTGGACCTGGAGTGACGGGTATTGGAACTGGATATGAGTAGGCTGGACGCATGACGATGGATGGATCCATGGCAGCCCAAGGGTACATAACCCTCATCGTTTGCTGGTACTGGACATTAAGATTTTCAACTTCAGATTTTGAAGATGATTTCTCTTCTCTGAGCTCATTCTTCTCCTGCATCAGCTGGTTGTAATGCAAAGTTACTATTAGCATCAAGACAAACAATGGACATTAGAACCTCAGGATACTGGATGAAGATAAAATCACCTCACAAGATTCTTCAATAAGAGCTGCACATTTAGCTTTCAATTTGTTAACTTCCGTGGTTAAATCCTTCAGCACCTGGATTGTGTCCGTAAGAACGGTTGCCTTGTCATTCTTAGGTCAATCAGGATCTGTAGTTCATATAGGAAAGGCAAAAGCAGTTGTTCAAAAGTCTAGCATGAACAAAAGGCAGCTCTAATTACAGAGAAACGGCGCATGCTAAATAATATAACCACAGCATTTATGTCCCTGCAATAGCAAACCAATGCAATGATTTTGTATAATGCCTCCTTCCCAAATACCCTTTTGATGAGACTTCGATTTTGTTTCTCCACGGTTCATCTGGATCAGATTAAGAAGCCATGGGTGGAACATCTTTTAGCCTCTGAGAGAAGAAGGTTTGTCTTTGAACATCTTCTGGCTAAGCGTATTCAGCATCGCTCTCAACTACTGGCGTGAAGCCATTTTCCAGTCCATGACCGTTTTCATCATGGCCTTGAATTCATCATAACTGATTCAACCGTCCTGGAATACATCCATCACAGAATGAGCACTCTATTTCGTATATGAACAAGATATACACAGATTCCAAATTGCAGGTTGTTCTGGTTATGTATTACCTTATCTAGATCAGCATCGAAAATGATTGTCTTCAATAAATTTTTCGTTGTTCGGACCAAGATTGTCATCTATCAAAGCTTCTTTCAACTCATCGAATTCAATATATCCACTTCAATTCTTGTCAAAGAATTCAAAAGCTCGAGTAAGGTGGTCATCGTTGCCAATCCTTCTCAAGTGGACTGACATAGCCACAAACTCCTTTAAGTTCAGTGTTCCGCTTCCATCTTCATCAGCCTGTTCTCATATAAGATGGAGTTCTATTTTTAGATGCTAATACAAGAAATCGTGACTCATCACATTATTAGAAACCCACTTGATTTTACAAGTTCTATCAATTATGTGAAATGGTGACACAACCTCATGATCAAATCTTTGACTAACTGATGAAAAATATATTTCTGTATTATGTAATCCATCCTTAATCTTCCAAATGCCTTGCAATTTAAGCAAAATCATGCACTTCACAGCATACAATGCGTCGACATGGAAGAAGAAAACATAAACCATGTCCAAAACAAAATGTGCTAAGCTGTTGAATAGGTGATCTTACTGCATCCATCAGCATCTGCACAGCAGGATCAGCAACTTTCTGTCCATATTTGTGCAGGCCATGTTTCAACTCTTCAAATGTCAGATCTCCATTTTTATTGGTGTTCATCACGTCGAACAGCTCTTTCGTATGATCCACTTGCTCATCAGGCAAATTGTCTACTACTACCTACATTAACAATGCGGGAAACACAATTTGAGTTTAACTTTGCACTAAGAACAGCAATGAAATCCAACAAGGCAATGTTCAAGGACTCGCTTTGAGAACTTTCTTCTTAAACTTATTCATCAAAGAGAATTGCTTTATCCTCGTCCGGCAATGTTCAAGAACTGATGCAAGCCTAGGGAAGGCTTTCTCAAATAATAGGATCGGGAGAGTGACTCGCGCACAAGAAACGGGACGAACAATAATTTCAGCACTGCGCAAGCTCAGGAGAACAGTCGTATCTTTGTCGATACAGATCGGATCAACCTAATTCCAAAGCCAAATGAACAAAGACTTCTGGATATACAATTTCTGTGTTTTGGGTTTTCTGAAATAAGCACTGTAGGATAGTCGAAATTGGGTTGGTTGCTCTTCTAGGCCTCCAAGGAAGTTGAGGGGGGCACCGATTCTTCTACATCGATGACTGCAACTCTTCAAGGATGCAGATTTCGAAAGCTCCGACTCTTCAAGGACGGAGTGAAAACTCTTCTAGGTTTTCAAGGTATGAACTCTACAAAGTTCATGATACTTGTTTCAAGCAAAGCTTTTCATTTATCAAAAGTCGTCTGTCTTCTACAAGGGATTGGCTTATATCATCAAAGAAATAAAAATAGAACGTTGAGACTAGGAGAAATAAAGACAAAGCGTTGAAAACTAGGAGAAATAAAAACGGAGCATTGAAAATAGGAGAAATAGTAAAGAGCATGGAAACTATAAACTAATAAAAGCGTCACGCGAGCTTCCAAGTGTCTTTCAAGCTTCCGGGATGGACTCAAGATGTCATTATGGCTTCTCGGTTTCGTCGAGCTTTAATGCGGGCCGATCTTCTTGGTCGAGGGAGCCGGTCTTCAATGTGGGCTGCATCAAGAACTATCTTTGCCTGAAGATCTGTAGGCAAATCGGCAATTTTGGAGCCAAAACCCCTTACCTATGCTTCAAAAGCTATTCTGCTGCTTCAATTTCCTCTTGAGCGACACTTGCTGTTTAGTGATGCAAGAGCAGACATCTTAAGTCAAAAACACTAACCCTGTGAGCCAAGAACCAATGTCGTTTATTTCATCTTAAAGATTGTTGCGACTTCACATATCACAACATAAATCTACCACAAAAAAAAAAAAAAACATAAGTTTTCTCATTTCGGTCTACCAATCTTCCACAAATCAAAATTAAACTTATTATTTGTAATCGAGCATTACATACAAACATCTCTAAATTCCAGTCCCTCACCATCACCCAAATCCAAATATGAAAAACTCTCAATTGTCCATACCGTGGCCTTTTCATGCACTCATGCAGCTCTATAGACTAAAAAGGCCATGTTAGCACGGGACCTTGTTGGTTCTGTATCCAACCGACCTAATTAAGCAACACCATTACATTTTGGGACTTGTATTGTTGAAAACTTGCTCACTCCTTTTTCTTTTTGGGTACTGTTTCACCATTGTAATGATAATCTATAAGACATTATCTCAAACTCAAGACAGTTGCAAGTAATTCTTGGCAACATCATTTATTGCTGCAGTTGTAGTATTCAATAGATACTATGTGATGCTGCAATTGTATCGCTGCACATTTAATAAGCCGCATCAATTAAGACTAAAACAATATTAAAATAAACCACATAGATAACTACCTCAAATTTTCAACAAGTAAAAAGTTTGTGCCAGGCTAATGAAAAAAATATTGAAAATTGAGTCACCTTTAGTGCATTTTACCCTAGGCTTAAAAATGCGAAAGTCTAAATAGAGAAGCAGTTGGAAGAAAATGTGTCTTACAAAGAGGCAAAGGACAAAAAAATTGATGAGATTACACACATTTTAAAGGAAAGATGTAACAAGTAAAAAGTGAGAGCCATTTGTTCATGTGCTTGACGAAAAGTTCACAAACAATTCGACTAATTCCCTTTACGGCAAAACCAAAAAAGAGAATGAGAAAACAAGAAAAATGGACACTAAAGTCAGATACAAAGCATAAGCAGAGAAGCAGAAAACGCTTATCAATAAAAGAAATGCAACCATTTAATTCAATTCCAGGGTGTTCATGAATCTAGATACACCCACCAACTATTCCAAGAGATCTCAAGTAATATCAGCTTCCCCATGTGTTCAGTTCATCGAAAGAGTCACATTAGTTCAGTGTCTACTCTTCCTATAATTTTTCTTGACAAACAGCATCTAAGATTAACTAGCTTTCAACAAACATAAATGCCGTGACTCCCAACTTGTCCAACTTCAACAAGATCAAAATTTTCAGCAAAACCCACTTTCTTGCTCGTTCCCCACCAACGCTCATAGCTCATGCGAACCCTCTTTCATTCAAAAAATCATACCGTTCGCCATATACAGGACGTGGGGTCGACCACTCCCGCGTTAATCTCTCACAATTCAAGTGAAACCTCACGGCCCGATTCCTTTCTTTTACTTGTAACATCCCCACCACTTCCTGAAACCAAACGATGAGGGAAAAAACGAAAGCAGAGAAGGGATGACGACATACCGAGAGAGGACAAAGGAGGCGGTTCGGTGTTGGGGTGATTATTGTGGGCACATTTCTTCTCGCCTGGAAGTCTGCAATGACGGAACAGGCGATTGCCCCCCCCCCGAAAAATCTTGAAACCCCCAGACGCAAGCAATTCAACAGCTCGGTGGAGCGAAGCAGCGAGATTACGTCGGGCTTCGACTTGACGGGTCGGCCTAAGATCATGTATCCAGAAGTGGGCTCATCTTCGAATTTGCCAAGAACGGAAAAACCGGACAAGGAGAGAGAGAGAGACAGTCGCAGTTTCACTTCTCGCGTTGCTGCCCTTAAAATCAGAAGCAATAAACCAGTGAACTTCTGATCGCAGATTTAGGTCAAGCTTTCTCCCCAAAACAAAGATGCGAACATAAAACCTCGGGAAATAAAATCGAACTTGACTCGCAGATTTAGGGCTTCTCGAGCGACTGCTTCGAGCAGGACGGAGCGATTGCTTCTCGGTTGTGAGTCGGGGGAAGGAGAGAGGCGAGCGAAATCGGCTGTCGGGAGAGAGCGCGATTTAGGAAGAAGTGCGCCGAGAGAATGGAGCCTTGAGATGAGGCCGTCAAGTGGATAGAGAAAGGCTGTCGTTGGGAGGCAGCGACGGTCGTCGGAGGAATCGCTAGATCGGAAGGAGCGTCAGAGGAGGAAGAGAGAGCAAATAGGAGAGAGAAGACAGAGGAGAGAGAATGCACTTTTCACTTTTTTCGATGCCCGCGCGTTGGTTTAATTTGGAACGATGTCGGAGAGAAGAGGGAGCCGAGGGAGCCGACGTGGACTGACACCCCTGATGTTCCCTAGTCAATTGTGAAAAGAACTAAGAAAAGAAAAATTTTAAAAAATAAAAAGTTTTCCGTAATGGAGGACAAGATATCAGAAAAAGATAAGCTAAAGTTATAATATTGGCGAAGGAAATCGTAAAAAAATGGGAGTATTATCCTACTAGCTCTGAATCTATTAGATTTCAATTCAATTATAAATTTTTTAATTTTTTAATTTTTTAATTTTTTTTACAAAATTCCAATATCATCGTTTTGGTAAATTTTTTTTGCTGAAAATCGCTAAAGTGACGGTATGTCATGTTGGACGGTTGGTGACGAATAAACTGTAACCTATAACGTTATTATTTGCGATGGCAGAGCCCTACTTTTCCAGAACTAAGTGGAGCAACATCGGAAGTGAGCGTAGCGTCGCCCAGCGGACGGTATGATACTCTACTCTCTTCTTTAGAGGAGAGCTCTGCAAATATAGATGGAAGTGCGCTCAGAATCTCTCGAGGAAGCCAGGAAAGTTCCCGATATCGTAGGTGTTGGCAACGGCCAGGGGTGATGGCCAGAGCTCGGTGCGGGTGGCGTAGATGGGGAGGTGTGGGCGGGAGGCCGCGGCGGACGATGCAGAGGCAGGTCTTCATTTTCTAGAGATCGTCTATCGCGGCCGCGCAGGAGGGGAGAGTGAAGCGGCGGTGGAGGCGGTATACAAAAAGGGGTCGCGCAAGTTGTCCTGGAGCGGTTCAATATCACGGTATGCATCAACTACAGTAACCAAAAGATCCAGAAATTTCAACACAGCTCACCGGGTCTGCACGGTCGTCCTCCTCCGCCCTCCTCTGTCGCTCCCGCTTTACGCATCTGAAAGCAAACCTCACCACTCATTCTCATCCACTCCGACCCCCTCTCCGCCGGTGAAACACGGTATGCACTACCTCCAAGAAGGAGCTTCCGACTTCGACGCAGTCTCCTCCGGTGCAAAAAAAATGTCGAATTCTCTTCCTTCCAATAAACCAAGCAAGCAAAGCTCAGCACTCACCGTCTCCCCCTCCGACGCCGTCTCCCCAATGAAAGCACCCCCATCACCCGCCCCCCGCCCCCTCTACAAATACAAGACCTCTCGGTAGCTCCACACTCACACACAGAACCAAGCAAGCAAAGCTCAGCACTCACTCAAACCAGAGAAGAAGAAGAAGAAGGATGGATGGTGGTGGCGTTAGGAGGAGGGCGTGCGCAAAGTGCCAGTTTCAGAAAAGCAGGTGCGGGGAGGGCTGCATCTTCGCCCCATACTTCCCACCCGACCGGCCGGAGAGGTTCACCAAAGTCCACGAGGTCTTCAGCGCCAAAAATGTCCAGAAGATGTTAGAGGTTCACCCCCTTTTTTTTTTTTTTCCCTCTTTAGAAGCAAAATATGTTTCCCACTGCACTCAAACTCCTAATTTTTACCTGGTTTACATAATGAGATAGGTCGTACGCCTCATCCCCTCATCCGTATAGGGTCATGTGTTACTTCTCCCATGGAATCTGCGACAGTTTTTATTTTTATAATTTATATGAGGTTTTCATTAACTTTAAAAAAAAAAAATTAAATTAAATGACTTCTATGAAATAGTTATGTTGCCATCATCTTCTTTTAGGGGATATACTACGTCTAAGGGAACATCAAATTATGTAGCCACAAACTTGACTTGAATAAATTAAGCCCTGAATTGTAGTAATGCATTGCCATGTCAATGTGATCACTGACACAATTGGGTGCGAAACTTCCCAGACTCTTCCGGAGGACAAGCGAGCAACTGCCGCGACGAACATGTTCCGCGATGCCGTCACCCGATTGGAGGACCCGGTCAATGGCTGCGCCGGGAAGATAGAGGCTCTCGAACGACAAGCCCAGGTGCTTGAAAACCTGGTAATGAATCTCGTGGGGCCTCCCAGAGGAGAAGTCGGAGAAGTCGAGACGCGAATGTTTCTACGGAACGGGGTAACGTCTGTCGTGGGGCTCCCATAGAAAATGTCAAAGAAGACCAGATGCGAAAGGCTCTTCGGAAAATCGTAATGTCTCTCGTGGCGCCTCTCCCAGGAGAAGTTGGAGGAGTCTAGACGCCTCAGAGCCAGCGAACGGCTCCCATAGTAGAAATAAAATAAATTTTATTATTGGTAATTTGGTTGAACAAGTCGGTTGCAAGCATTAAATTAAAGCAGAGCCGTCAAAGACTTTATGATAGCTTCGCTTTTCCACGGCTTTTCATTTCGATATTGGGCTGTTTTGTTTTATTTCTCAATGATGTGTGGGTTGTCGTGTCTTCTTTATTAAATATAATGATTGGGGTTTGTGAGAGTCAATTCCTATATAAAGAAATAAAATTATGAGTTGTAAATGAAATGAATCTTTTGGTTCCAACATGCCCCGCTAGCGGCTCATGGCCCCCCAACGCAAATCCCTCTCTCTTTCTCATACGGAGAAATGTAATATTTTCACTTAATTTTTATAACTTATGTCTTTGCTTAATATCTGATGGTTGGGGGTGTTAAAGAAGAGCTGAAAGTAGCAAAGAAGGAATTCTCCTATGCACACGTGAGAATTCTAGAGAACACTTGCGAGAAGAAGGGCTCACATTTACATAATATTTTATTGTGAGTTGTTGATGAGGTAGCTAGCTAGCGCCATCTAGAGGGAGAAGATATTGGGCGCGTTTCATACTCCATGTGCGAAATGTCAAAAACCACACGAAGTTTAACAGTATTGTCCACCTGTAATCCGGCCCCACACTGAGCAAATTCGGAATTTTGTGCCCTCTTCTCCTCTGTCTCTCTCTTCCAAAAAAACCCAGGCCCATCTCTACAGACACTCTGACCCTCTCTCTCCTCTGCAGACCATCTCTCTACTCTGTCCTCTCTCTCTGTCTCCCCCTTCTCCGTTTCGTTACGGGGAGAACAAAATTGCGAAGGGTTAAAAAATCGTTCTGTGCTTTCTCTCTCGTCATCACGCCTCTCTTCCAGCGAACCGCGACGCCGACGCCCCTCCGTCTCCGCCGTCGCCTCCCTGAGCCTCGCCGTCGCGTTTTTGCCTCCCTCTTGCGATCTCTGCTCCGCTCTCTCTATCTCTCTCCTCTGCGAAGCGCCCCTGCTCGCCGACGCCGACGCCGACGCCGACGCCGACGCGGACGACCCCCTGCTCGCGTTTTTGCCTCCCTCTCCGCGAGCGGAAGTCGCTCTGCTCTGCTCTCTCTCTCTCTCTCTCTTTCCTTTGCGAAGCGCCCCTTGCTCCTGAACGCGGATGCCGTCGACACCGTCACCTTCCGCTACCGCCTCCCCGAGCCCCGCCGTCGCCTGTCGCAGCTGTCGTAGCCCTATCGGCGGCTCCCATACTAGGTGGACACGCTTTTTGATGAAATGCTCTTCCTGGGTAGACAAACTAATAAATGGGAATTGGGATTTGAATGAACTTTCTGAAAAGTAGTTTGGCTTTTTAGTATTTGGTCATTGTTGTTTTGAATGATTGTTGATGACCTAACAAAGCTTCTCTTCTCTGAGTGGAATGGGTTTTCCATTGACTAAAGTTCGAAAAGTTGCTTTGGTATTGCAGTGTTCCTGCCGCCGCCATCAAGTAAGTAAGCAATTGCATGTTAGGTTTAAATGGTACAGAATTTAAACTTATTGGGCGAATGATTGCTCAATTGTGGCATGTGATTATGTAGTCAGTGGCTTTGTAAGATCGTCAGCTATTATTTTGTGGAGGGTCCTTGTTATTTTTCTGATAGTGATTGCAGTTGCACTTGGGAGAGTTGAGAGTCAGCTAGAACTAGAAGCGATTTCATCTCAGGCCTTATGTGCGATACTGATGGTTCCGTGTCTACTTGACCATATTCTGACTTTTGTTTGGGTGATGCTGAATAGGGAACATTTCTACCTTTAGCACTTCCTCCAACATTGCTTCATTTTTGCCTATGGTCAACCTGGTTGACTGTTCTATGTTCTCTAAAGGTATGTGGGGTTGAACGTTCTTTTTTTTTTTTTTTTTCTCTGGCTGATGCTTTGATGGTAACTGGTAAGTATCAAATATGAACGTCCTGATAACTTTGGACAGATGTTTCAAGCTTTGGCTGGGGATTGCCCGGAAAGATTGAATGCTTCTCCTTCTACAGCACCGTGGGTATATTTTCGTGTGTATTCGGTGTTATTGGTGGTTCTGACCGTTGATGTGTTTTGGTATATATTCCTACTTTTATGCATTTTACTGGAAGTACCATTTAATACTGATGTGCTAGATGTGCTGTTGGATATAGTTTCTCAAGCGGTCAAGTGGTGTACACATTGGATAATAAGAAATAGGATAGATACGTACTCTTCGAATCGACCCTTTTCAGTTACTCTCATAGGCAACCAGGAAGGAGCAGCTTCGCGGCACACAACCACTAGAGGAACTTTGTAAACCACCAGAACTCGACCGACTCTCTCTCTCTCTCTCTCTGAATCGACCCTTTTCAGTTCTGGGTCGGTCGCTCGGCCCAAGGGGACGTCCATGGCGTCGGAGGAAGACATCCTGGGGAGCAACAGCATCGGAGATGTCGCCTGGCTCTGTTCCCTGTCGGAATCGGAGCTCGTGCGTCGTTTCCGTTTCCCAAATTCTCGTTTTCGTTTCTTCTCGCTTCGTTTGCGATGATCTTGATGGGGGGGCTGTTTCTGCAGGATCTGCTGATGAGTTTGAAGACGCTGGCGCTCCAACGAGCGAGAGGGATCGGCCGGGAGCATCTCGCTGAGAAGTTCGATCTGAAGATGCTCTGAGCCAGGGGTACGTTACGTCCCCTGTTTCTCCTCTGTTTTAAGTGAACTGGGTTTTGTGATGAGCTATTTTGGGGGTACGGATATCTTCCTCTGCGACCAAAAGGAGGATTTTTTTTTTTTTTTTAATTGTCCCTTTACATCGATCTTCTTTAAGTGAATTGGGTTTTGGGATGAGCTATTTTTGGGGTACGGATATTTTCCTCTGCGGCTGAAAGGAGGCATTTTTCTGTCCCTTTACGTCGATTTTCTGGAGTTTCTCTGGCCCGTGTTGCTTTGTTGTTGCCGGCTGGGAAGTTGATTGGCCATATAATGGATGAATCTTTTTGGGCTGTAGCGCAGATATTACTTCATGCTTTTCTCCCTTGATTGGATGGAATTGAATCGAGGTTAACTTTGGCTGAATCTTGGTGTGATGGCCATAGTTGATGATGCGAATGTGCCGTGTTATGGTCTTCTAATATAGTTCTTGTGCAGCCAAACTAATGTCCATCTGTATTTTTGGTTCAAGGAAACAATGACAAAACACATTGTGCGCACAAGCTTCTATAGAATGTCCTGTTGTTTCAGGAGAAGTTCCTAATCCTCTATGTGCTCATATTGTGGTGTTTAAAGTTTGTTGGGTGAAGCTCTATTATTTACTAGTAGTTCCTGGAAAGATGACCACTTTTTGTAGCCTTCTGTCATTGTCTAGTATTGGATTTTCTCCTTGCTTCATATCAAGTCAAAAGCTTACTTGTAGAAGTTTCAAAATGTTTATTCGAAGTGAGGGACTGACTGTCTATTCAATGATTTGTTCATGCTGGGTTCTTGAGTTTTCCAATCCGTCAGCAACGTTTTCCTGTTGTCACATTCCCGATCCATCAGCAATATTTTCCTGTTGTCACGTTCCTGATCCGTCAGCGATATTGATAGATCTTAGTCTTTAGTATGATCTATAAATAGGGAGTTAGGTAGGGATATCATTGATTGACAAAGTTCTTGTCTTGATCATGTATATGTCAGGGAGATTCATCCATCCATTCTTGTGAAGATTGTTTCTTATTTCCTCATACATCGGCAGCTAGTTTTGGGCCTCCCTAAAACCACATGCTATCTTTGCTTTCCTATATATGGGCTACTCTAGGTGCTTATGAGTTGTGGATGGATATTGGTTGTAAGTTAAAGTCAGTAAGGCGCGTGTTAGAACTGTAAATGAGATGCAAAACTGTGCTGAGCAAATTTGAGTAAGGAATGAGTTTTCATCCTTTTGCACTTATTAAATTTGTGCTCCTTGTAGATTTGGGTAGGGACCATTATGCAGGTGTTTATTGCACATGCTATGTCCTTCTCCTTTGTTCTTTGATTGCTAGAGACATTAAAGTTTACTTAGATATAGTAGATGTAGTTGGAGAAGCAAAAGGAACAAAAGCAGGGCTAAAATAGAGTTATTGAAGATGGAACAGAGAAAGGTTATTCTTCGGGCTTATAAAATGAATGATGTGTGTTGAATGAGGAAAACTAATGACAAAGTTACTAAAGACCTATTTATATTCCCTTGATCTAACATAATACTTTTAGTCTATACTATTGGAGCTCATTAAAAGTCACGTGATTGGCACATGAGTGTTTGTTAACCTAATAACATGTTCAAAGATTCAATAAAGAGCAAAACACTCAAAATACAAAGAGTTGAATTATGCTTCTACATCATTCTCCTTGGGCTGGAAAGAGTCAAGCTTAGTGTTGAAAACTTTGCCGAAGTAAGCATGTCTCTGGATCAATCTTCTTCATATCCTCTACCAAAATCCATGTAGAAAACATGGCCTTGATCAAAGGCATTGATTAAAGGATTCCTAGTAAGCATCATTCTTCTCTGATTGGAGAAAACAAGGCCTTCATTTAAGGATTCCTTCCAATCATCACAAATATCGAATTCCATCGTCAAGGCCTTCTCTGAACTTGTGTTATCCAAGATACAGTGCAGATGTAAAAACATAAAATTGGAAAGTCTAAATGGTTCCTAGTACCTGTACTCTGACTTGTGGGTTGGTCTTAATTTTAGAAAGTGTGATCTTTTAGTTTTTTGAAAGAATTACATCGTCAGTAGCTGGTTATCCGGTTTGCGTCTAGGCGAAGTGAGTCAACTGGTAGATGGTTAATCCGCCAGTCCATTTCAAATGGTTATCATTCAAGTACTTCAGGGGATACGGCTTGAAAATGGGCCATTCAATTAGTGCCAGAACAGGATATCAAAGAATAACAACTAAGTTCTAACCTAGAACTGACAAGGGAGTCGACTCTTAAACCCTCATTGCTATATTTGTGGGGTTTGTAACATCCTGATCTTGCATATTATGAAGTTAACTAATGCTGACTGAACGAACAAGATTGGAATGTTTGAAATGTATTGCAGTATCTCGGCATCGAAATGGGGGGAAAGGAGAAGGGAACGATTCTCTGGTGATTGCTTTAAGTTAAAATGCTCCGGTTCTATAATCTTTTGAGAAACTAGGAAGCGCACTTTAAGAAAGCAACGAATTGAGTAGCCATCTTTTGACGATTGGCAAATCGCCTTTGTAATAATATCATGGAAGTCAAGTGATGGAGAATTCTTGTAGTTATGTGATATAGCGAGTATTGGTATAATTTCCCCATTTTCTCCAAATTAGTTTACCAACCGCCATCAAAATTCCTTAGGACTCTCACGAACTCAATTCCATAGTGTGGTTTAGGTTTCATAGAAATGGCTGAGTTTAAATTTCGAGATGCATTTCGATTGAAGAAGATATGGGGCTTAATTAAGACTCGGTCCTGCTTATGCCTTGCTAAATGAACTAAAAATTTATTCTATTGGATTTCAATTGAACCTCCTGAAATTGATCTAAGTTTTTAAGTATTTGACTTGCATGTTGATTAGGTGATTAGGTAGATGACATAGGTTTTGTTGCCCACACCAGCCAAATTCAAAGAATTGCATGTAGGGCTTTTGCCATAGCTTAGTAGTTGAGGATCCAATTTATGAGTATATGAATCAAGCGCACGACATTATAGGTTTAGTTCCCACATATCATCAAGTGCAAATATATCATATTTCAGCCGTCTGTCGGATCTTATCCTCGCATCTTTAATCCGATCCATTCGATATATGGGGTACTTTATAAGTTTGGAATTTCCCTATAACTAGGGTAGGTTTAATCTTTACAAAAAATAGACAAAAATAAAAACATAAATCCTCAGGGCAAAAACAGAAAGATGCCGTTGATGGGTTGAAGCCAAGCGTGTAATGGCTTGGACATGGACAAGCAGAGCTTGGCTGCATCTGAGGTAAAGCCAGTTTCAATCATGCCCTGTTTTTTATTCATCCTCCCTTGGTGACAAGAGAATTATGATCTTCCCGTTGGCCATGCCTGTTTCTTTTGTCCTTGCAGGCGCATGCCCTCTCCCCCCGACCTGGGCCCTCATGTTCCACAAAAACAAAAAATAAAAAATCATTTTTTTTTACGTGAATACTGCAGCATTGAGCATCGGACTTTCTACTGTATTTAACTTATTATGTATATTCGAAGGTTAATGGCCTAGGGCACTTGTTACATCCTAGCTTCGCTCCATCCAACAACTTCATCTGCTGCTTTCCATTGTCAATGCTGCGTCATCGGATGCCAAGGCTGGGGATGCAAAAAATTGCAGGATCTCAAAACACTTCATCAGAAAAGATATGTAAGACATGATAAAAGATCTGTAGGGCCCTACCCGACACGACCGTTCGCTCAGCCAACTTAAACTGAATACCTGTCTTTCCCAATACCGTAACTGTTGGAGGGAGGCGGCCCCCCCTCACTGCTTTCCCAGTCCTGAGATCGCCGTGTTACTGGGTTTTCCTTTGTCCGACCATTGCACATCCTCTCTCTCTCTCTCTCTCTCTCTCTCTCTCCCAGACCTCGACGGGGAAACGCCAACACATATCTCGGGGACAAAGTAGATGTGGTTGAGGCGAAGGCTCTTATAGAAGCAAGTGGTGTTGGGATTCAGATTACGTGCTAGACCGTGATCTGGAGGAGGGAGACGGAGAAGAGAGTGGGTGGTGAGAATGACGGTTGGTATCTAAATTTAAACGAAAGACCTCCGTAGTGTTTGATGTAGGATCAAGCGTGCCCAACGTTTTACCATACATACACGGAGAAATAACATCCTCGATTAAAATTGATATATTTTCGCACCAACCAAAGCAAGTTACAATCTAAAACTACTTCTATGAAAGAAAAAAGACTTTCATTATAGTTCTAGTGAGAGGTAGATGAAAAAATTGTTTAAAAAGTCTTAAATTTGTTACTTTTACCAATTCAGTCATAAAACTTTCAATTTTATCAATTGAATCTTAAACCTTTTTACATTTTGTTAATTGAGTCTAGGCGGTCAATTTTAGGTAGGAGACGCTGATGAGGATACCAGCTGTCCTACGTGGCATCACTATTGACAACTTTTAATATTATTTTAATATATTTTGAATTTATTATGATTTTTTTTAAATTTTATTTTTCCTTTCTTACCCCACTAATCCTAGGCTAGGAAGCCCTTGCCTAGTCTAGGTGAGGGCACTGCTGCCCTTGCCCAAATCCAAGTGAGGGTTGCAACCCTCACACTGTGACTGGCAAGGGTTGAGATGCCCTTGCCAACCAAGGGTTAGAAAAAGAAAAGAAAGAAAATATTAAAATATTATTAAAAATCTTCACATCAACACTAGTGGTGCTACATGAGATGGTCGACAATCACGTTAGCATTTTCCAGCTAAATTTGGTTGGATGAACTCAATTGACAAAATATAAAATTATTTATGATTAAATTGGTAAAATAAAAGATTTATGATTAACTTAACAAAAGTTCAATAGGTTTAAAACTTTTGAACAATTTTCCCAAGGAAGAGAGACTCACTTTATACGTATATATTGGGTAAGGCTTCTCTACAAGGGGATATGCGTAGCTCTTAAGACTACATTAAATTTTAGGCTTTGTTTATTTTGCTGAAGAAATGATTTGAAAAATAATTTCCTAGAAATGATATCTTATAATGCTTGAAAAAATTAATTAGTAAAGAATGTTTTCATTGCTGACAACAATATATGTTTAAACATTTTTGTGAATGATGAAAATATTATTATTTCATTCATTTTTTGTAAGTAATACAAGTAATCACCTTTAGTAAAATATTTTCCAACTCATTCATTTTCCACATGACAAATTAACCTAGATGTGTTTTCCATTTTGTTCGATCTTCCTTTGATAGGTTATTTTGTGTTTGCTTGAATAACTAGCACAATAATGGGCAAAGGAAGTTTCTTTTCTTTTCTCCTCTTCTTTTCTTTCTTGTTGGGATAACAACATTACTAGCGTATGAATTTTTGTGCATTTTACAATCGAGTACCTAAACTTTTTTTTGGCCAATCAAGTACATGAACTTTTCAATATTAAAATTGAGGATAGAAACTGCCAACTTGTATAATAGTATTGTTAAACAGTCATTAACCGACTATATTGGCATCCAATATGGCATCTTGAGATGATACCATGTCAATAGAGACATATTAGATGGCAAATATTATCCGAGTCCATGCTTTCTCTCCCTCCTCATTGCACAGTATTTAAATGGAGATGGTATTATTTTGGTTCAGTATGGGAGCCATGTCAGTAAAATGCTAAATTTTACAAAGTAAGCGAGCCATCGGTAGCAAAATTGCATGACATGGTCATTTATTCAACAAATGCCTCATATTGAGCCAAAAGTTGAGATGCTTAATTGGGCACAAAAAGTTATTGCGGTATTGGACTGCAAAATGCACAAGATTCATATATTTGTAGTATCGTTATCCCTTTTTTCTACAAACAACTCATGGAAATTCTTGTGTAGAAAATCGGTTCATGCAAAGTGAGTGGAGCTTGGGGAAGTCAAGACTCTTCATGCCATTATTGAGACATTTTCCATGCCTTGACAACCTAAGAAGTACCACATTATTATAAGTGTTGAGGTTCTTTGTCCACAATAATAAAAACAAGGGAGGACCGATAGAATGATTAAAGACACTCCAATTTGTCCCCATACCTTTGTCTTCTTTAGAAAAACCTCGACATATACGTACCAACATTGACAAATGGGTGGTATTGCACGTACACGTACAAGCCAAGGTAAGTACAGGATCGTAGTCCAACCACAAGCTTCCGATCAACTCCGACCTTTTTTTTTTCCATGCGCATAAGCACTTACTCATTATTTACATGAAAGAGATAAGGTTTCTTGAAAGTATTCCAGTTGCTTGTTCCAGTAGATAAAAATCTTTGGATTTACGTGTTGACAATAAAGTTCGTGTCCCCAATGTGTTACGAAAAGTAGGTGTTGGAGGCATGCAAAAGAATTTTATTGTATCCCAACATTATTATAAAGATTGTGAATTTTAAACTATAAAATGGATTATAGGTGTCCTAATCAGTTCTAATTAGTGGAAGATGGGGCGTTAGGCCAAAAACGATCTGCTTCAAGATTAAGGCAGGCCTCGACATCAATGATGGTAGCTTCCAAGATCATCAAGTGGGACATATTGAAGATGCTGGATAGGGAAGCCTCTCCAATCAAAAGAAGGGTTTCAACTTGTTTGCCCATTTTTCTATAGCTTTGGATCGATATAATTTGATTCATTTTAATTTAATTTAGTTCGATTTGAGATCAGAGGGATCACATCGATGCTTGATCTTGTTGATGTCAAGGTCCAGGCAGGATCTAGCATTGTCGATCTCCAGGATTTCCACTTCGACCCTCTCTTAATCAAGGAATAATTAGTGAAAAGTGGGATGCAGAAGCAATGATCTCCGGCACCGTTGACTTTCTTGTATTTAGAGCAAGACATGGTCCCCCCGAATCTAATTATGTTTAATTCCAACGTTGTGAAAATTGGATTGAACTATACTCCAAACTAATATATACATATGAAAGATACACACTATCATGAACCTAACAACAATAATATGAAATCTAGATGGCAACGTATCAAATATCTTCTTTGACGGTTCCCTCGCACTAAAGGTGGTTGTAGATAAATCAATTGGAGTTTGGAAATCAAATTGTGTAAATGACCTTGATAGTGAGGATCTCGACAATTGACCAGCGGAGGAAATATGGAGCATGTTTTAGTGCTTGATTTATTTGGTGAAGGGACAATCTTTTTGCAATATGCTATGTCTGTTCATGAACAAATCACCATGAGTAATTCGAAGAGCACTATAACATTTTGGAAAAACTCCCTATATTGTTTTGAAGATGACAAAATAGTTAAAAGCTACTGATGTGTGTATTATTAGTGTAGTGCCAGGTTTTAGATGCACAAGCAATATGTAAGTGGTGTCTTCACAAAATCATCAAAAACTAAGAGTGCTTTGCCTCTATCAAAGGTGACCAAGGTATTGGATGTAGAAGATGTCTAAAAGATGGTGGACCTGAGTAGAAGGTGAATGAGTCATAAAACGGGGAGTTGGTGAAACTTGGATGGACCATAGAAGGTGAATAGCTTAGTAGAACTAGAGTTGTCAACATGCTTGAAAGGACCAGAGGGTAGATAGTGATAGTCACTTTAAGTGATAAGCATGAAGGGATTGGGAAGACCACAAGTAGAAACAGCTCTTGCGATCGACAAAATGGAAGAAGTGTGATGCGCTTCTTCTGTTGGGAATATCGGATTTCCTGAAACCGGATTCGACACTAAATCGAACCTCTAAACTTGTGCGGAAGACGAGCCCGGGAAAAACACATGCATCACCGATCCTAAGGCACATCACAGAATCGAACGTACCTGATTAGCCATAGATTAAACACCGACGTCGATATGAGGAAAAGAAACTGATCTCGTTCGATCCGATGACGTCAATTGGCCTTGAAGGGAAAAGAGCATTGTCTCTCTTCTTTATTCTTTCTTTTTGAAGGGAGAGAGGGAGGAGGAACGTACGTACTGCCAAAAGGTGCATTCCTCCCTCTTTATTTCCCCCTTATATACGTCCCCTCCAAAAAAGAAACGTGTCCCTTCATCACATCCCTCTATCCATGGGCCCTTATCTTGCGGGCCGGGTTCTTAGGCTTAACATGGGTGGACGGGCCTTAAGCCTATCATAAAAACCATCACTTCCCACTCGCATATGGTGGGCTGAACATGATCCTTTTTACCTCTCTGCAACATTCATACCGGTGAATAATCCGTGTGACCAGCATACTTTGAGAGTTCGTTGCCATACATTTGTTAGGAATATATAACAGTTTATAATGGACATCACACTCTGAGTAGATTTAGTATGCAGTACCCTAGATTGATCAATCACATATATATCTCTTTTGATCTCTTTTAAACAATGATATTTATATTGTATTCACAATTATGATTATCCCAAAGACAGTCATAATTGGTTGACCAGCGAATACAAAACTACAATGTGATTCTCCAAATTCGATCTTCCTCTTTCCTTCAAATTCTCAATTTCAGTTCAGCTTGCTTTTCTAGAAATGTCCCATTAGATCGAATCAACTCATGACCATTGGCAGCATTCTAAGATAGCAAATACTAAATATAAATCTTGATAATAAGTAAAAGTCATAAGGGCACTCAAATTGAGGAACTCTTTTTCTCAAGAGTCTCACACGGCATAAAAGTTGAGATCAAACTTTTGCCACTCTTATTGGTCGTCTCATGCATACGTAATATGAAATACATATTACGGTATTAACTCATTTCCCATGGAGCGTATGTCTACACCTTCAATACCGTACAGATGATAGTTCAGACATACCCAATGTCTAACTTGAGTTCAAGTATCTACTCATTCACAAAATTCATTAGAACTCACATCTTGTATCATAGACAGATAAAGTAAAATATGTGGGTTATTTTACTTTCGGACATAATAAGTATTATGTCCTCATCTTAACACTCAGTTAAGGCGACATACGTATTTTAAGCTTGAGCTCTCGATTATCACTTGGATAATAAGCTTAAAAAACCGTCTCATCTCTATTTATCACATAGTAAATAGAGACGATTACCCGTGTGAGTGGACCAATCTTATATCTGTCCGACATACTTTCTCAACTTAAAGTAATATACTGAGCATTAAGATGCATAAAGATCAAACAAAGATTCATAGGCATTAATAATGAAAAACACAAATTCATTAAATGTGAACACTTCGGGGAAATTACAATATTCAGTACATCAGCCTCTACGTAGTTCTAGAGATTTTACATGACTATAAAACACATCTCTAGGCATTAGCTTTGTCATAGGATCTGCTACCATTCTATGCGTAGATATGTATTGTAAGTTCACATCTTTTTGTGCAACCATATCTTTGATAAAGTTATACTTGGTATCTATATGTTTGGTCTTGCCATGATATTTTGGATCTTTGGTGTACGCTATAACTGCTTGGCTATTACAGTTAACTAATAATGAATTTGCAGCTTTTTCAGTAACACCTAAATGATCCAAAAATCTCTTAAGCCAAACTCCTTCTTGTACCGCTGTTGATAATGCCACGAACTCAGCTTCCATCGTGGATAAGGCTATACACGTTTGCTTCTTACTGCTCCATGATATGGCGCCATTGTTAAATAAGAAAGCAAATCCAGAGGTAGATTTCCTTTCATCTAAATCTCCTCCCCAATCAGCATTTGAATAGCTTTCAAGTCGCAGATCCTTTCCTTGGTAATTCAGCTTGTAATCAGCAGTTCCCTTTAGATACCTCAGTATTCTCTTAACAGCTTTTCAATGTGCTTGACCTGGATTAGATTGGTATCTACTCACCATTCTAACTGCAAAACATATGTCAGGTCTTGTACACATCATAGCGTACATCAAACTCCCAACAACACTAGCATAAGAAACATGTTTCATTTGTTCATTCTCTTGTGGAGTCCTTGGACACAGTCTATGGCTCAATCATTCACCTTTTGCAATAGGAGTGTCTATGGGTTTACAATCTTGCATACGAAATCGTTCAAGAACCTTATTTATATATGTTTCTTGCGAAAGAGATAACGACATCTTCGAACGATCTCTTGAAATTTTAATTCCAAGAATATATGCAGCCTCACCCATATCTTTCATCTCAAAATTGGAAGATAACCAATTCTTCACCATATTTACAAACTCCATATTACTTCCGGCAATTAGTATATCATCAGCATATAATGATATGATCACAAATTGATCTTTGAATCTTTTGATATATACACAATGATCCTCATCTATCATTGTAAAATTATATGCCATTATGGCATTATAAAAACGTATATACCATTGTCTCGATGACTGCTTAAGGCCGTATATCGATCTCAAAAGTCGACATACCTTTCATTCTTGGCCTTCTATAATGAAACCAGCAGGTTGTTCCATATATATTTATTCCTCTAATTCTCCAATGAGGGAAGCAGACTTTACATCCATTTGATGTAACTCAAGATCCATACTAGCCACTATTGCCAGAATAATGCGAATCGAGGTAAATCTCACTACAGGAGAAAATGTTTCTTCATAATCAATTCCTTCCTGTTACTTATACCCCTTCACCACAAGGCGAGCTTTATACCTTTCTATCAAGCTATCAGCTTTTTGCTTTATTTTGAGAACCCACTTGTTCCCAATAGCTTTGTATCCCTTTGGAAGATCAACCAGTTCCCAAACTTAGTTTGACTTCATTGACTCAATCTCTTCTTTCATTGCATGAATCTATTTTTCCTTACTAAGGCAATTTAGAGCCTCATGTATATTTCTTGGCTCATCCTCATTTTGTGGAGCAATCATAAAAGTTTCCCCTTCAATGTCAAAACGTCGACGGGGAATACTTTTGCGATCTTTTCGCCGTATGGGAGATTGTGCATTTTGCACCTCGTTCCCCATTATGCTCCTTCTAGAATTAGATAATGATGATGTTGTCTCATCATGTGATTATAATTGAAAATGAGTTGAGTTCAATTCATCACTTCTCATATTACTCACACTTGGACGAACTCCACTAATATCATTATCTTGATCCAAAGTTTCAAATAGGGAGTAATTTTCACATATTTCGCCATTCTTAGGAAATTCATTCTCTAATAATGTGACATCCTGTGATTCAAATTCAGTTATACTCCCACTTTCCTGCTCACTTATGAACACATACCCTTTCGAGTGTTCAGAGTATCTTATGAAAATATTCTTCTTTCCTCTGGGATCCAATTTCCCAAACTTGTGAGAGGGCTCATGAGTATAGGCAGTACAACCCCATGGCTTAAGAAAACTTAAGTCCGGTTTTTTACTTGTCCATAACTTATATGGAGTGGAAGTAACTGATTTGGAGGGCACTCGGTTAAGTATATAGGCAGCAGTTAACAACGCATCACTCCAAAAAGTGATAAGTAAGTTAGCAAGCGCCATCATGGACCTAACCATTTCCAGTAGGATTCTGTTTCTTCTCTCCACAACACCATTTTGTTGAGGAGTAGATGGAATAGACAACAGTATTTCTATTCCTTTTTCATCACATAATTTTCTGAACTCATCAGATAAATATTCTCGACCTCGATCGGATCTCAATGCTTTTATTTTCTTGTCTAATTGATTTTCTACCAAGTTCATAAACCTTTTGAAACAACTTAATGCTTCAGAATTATGAGAAATCTAATACATATATCCTAATCGAGTATAATCATCTATAAACATGATGAAATAAATAGGCTTATGCCTTCCTCGTACATTAATCGGACCACAGACGTCAGAATGGATTAATTGCAAAGGAAATTCAGCTCTTTTCCATTTTACAAATGGTTTCCTTGTCATTTTCCCTACTAGACAATGCTCACATATAGGCAAATCAACTTTTTCAATGTTGCCCAACAAGCCCTCTTTGGCTAGTTTATTCATACGTTGTTGGCCAATATGACTAAGTCTAGTATGCCATATATTCACATCATTATCATATGAATTAGGAGATGTGTAAAAGGAATAACAAAAATTTGCATTAACATAGTCAATATCTAATACAATGAAACTATCCAGAAAATAATCACAACCATAGTAGTTTGTATCCAAATACAAATCCACACCTCTATTAAGGAAGTTCATATTAAAACCAAGCTTGACCAACACCAAAACAGACACTAAATTTCGACGAATTTTCGGAGCATATAAAACATTATGTAGGAACAAGGTATGTCCACCACGCATATTTAGTTGGCAGGTGCCAATCCCTTTAACTTCAACTCTGGAGTTATTTCCCATATAGATCCACCTAGTTCCAGTTGGTACTCGTCGGAATTTCACGAATGATCCTCTATTCTTCGCTACATGGTCTGTTGCTCCTGAATCTACAGTCCACAAAGGATTGGATTCAGCCAATAATACAGAACTTGACACATAAGCAAAGTTCTCAAATGTACAAAAGGTGTTTACCTTTTTCGGCTTACAACAGTTGCGAGCATAGTGACCTTTTTTGTCACAATTGTAACACCTCACCCTTGACATTTTCTTCACTTGAGGACATTTTCCTCTCTTGTGTTGGTTAACTCTTGATTTCTTGCAATAAGGACTTGATCCTTTGCATTCCCACATATTAAACGAATCAATACACTTGTGCTTAGAGCTCAAAGCCCTTTCTGAGCTAGAACCAGCATTACAAATATCTATTTTCGGCTCAAATGCCGTTAGGCGGTCCTCTACTAGCTCAAGGTGGCGCATGGCATCCTCAAGATCTTCCATAACATGGTCAAGAGCTTCTAGTGCTTCTTGCTTTTCCAACACATATTGAATCTTCATATTCAATAGTTCACAATTATTGCTGTTTATATTAGCAATTAGTTGCTGAAACCATCGATCTAAACACATCAGACATATATGCATGAATAATTAATGTCTATCATTTATGCATCCACTTTGCACAGACTTATTATATCAATGAACAATTTCAAGTGAGATTTCATAATCAAAAGGTCACTATGTTTCCAATCATCCTTCAAAAATCCTAACTTAAAACTATCATTAATATAATTGTCTTATGCAAAATAAATTCTATGAAGCTACAAAAACTTCTATGAACTACCCACAGTAATCAACAATAATAGAAAGCAAATAATATTTGACATCCAATATAATAATAATGCTTTAACATAATACAACTAACATATCAGTTGCCACACCAACAATAACTAAGTTGAAAAGCATTACATGAGATGTCCACAAAGCACACTAAGTAAAGACCAGCCAATATATTTAACACCAAGTCAATACACGAACTAGGAAATATAATCTTTTGTTCAATTTCTGGATCTTTTCCCTTGTAACAATCCAGTAATAGTCATCTATAAAATCCATCACAATTTTCCTATATGAAGCGGCTCTGTTGACATCCCATATGCGATTCAACACTCCTTGCTATTCTGGTGGAAGAGTGTTCATGAAAAATCGCACAATCTCAGACTATGGCAAGGGACGACCATTCTATATGACATTTTGAATTTTCCAGTTGACTTCAAGGACGTAATTAAAATTAGTCACCACTCTCCCATCAATGATCAGTTAGCTCAGCTATCAACTTAGAAAGCCTTTCATTTTGTTCATCGATAATTGCGCGAATAGGTGTGTGCAACTTCAGGGGAGGCATTGTTCCTGCAACAAATGCATAATAAATAAGGGATAACATATAATCCACATAGACTTAATTGAAAAAAGAAACACATTTTTTTCTTCTCATTTTTTTGGGGTCAACGGTCAAAGTCAATGGTCAAAGTCAATAGCCAACGGTCGTCGGCAGGAGTCAACGGTCAACGGTCGGAGTCAACGGGTGACGGGTCAGGCTGGACGGGCCAGTCGGATCGGATGGGCTGGTTAGGCAAACCGACCGGCACGTGCGGCACGCGTGCAGCTGACGTAATGATGACGTCAGTTGGCGCGTGCGAGGAACGCGCCAAAGACGGCACATGCGCACGTGCGTCACACGTGCGCTTGTTGGCCGCGCGCGCACGCGCGATGCACGCGCCTGCCCCTGCAAATTGGTGCTGCACTGCACATGTCGAAGACGTCGTTTCGCTTCGGCTGCGCATAAGGGTGAGCAGCGGTCAAGGGTTGACCCTGGACCGACCCTGGACCGGTCAAACCCTGCTGGTCCTAGTCTGGTTTCCAAGGGGACTGGGTCGGTCCTTGGTCCTGAAATTCCAGGACCAACACTGTGCGGGTTGGTCCTCGGTCCTAAGAGTTTTGGGTTGGTCCAACCCTGGACCAACCCCGTATATTATATTATATTATATTATATTATATTATATTATATTATATTATATTATTTATAATTCTTTTATATATTCAAACCTAGGTAAAATGTCTGTTATATATTCATGGTTTATATTAAGTATTTTGAACTTTTTATGATTTAATTGTATTTTACTAATGAATTTCAGCTGCACTTTGCTTTTCAATTTGTGTCAAATGGTAGAAGTTTTTGAAGAGTAGAGTAGTATTGCAGTTACTACGGTGATTTGTTAGTCAAGTAAAGTGAAGCTCATTTTTTGGTTGAGTGGACTCTATATGATCAAATGCAGGAAAACGCTTTTGCATATGGTGTTATGAATATTAAAGATAGATGATTACAAGAACTTTCCATCTTGTCCCATATCTCGATGAGCGATTAGTAAGTATGAAATTTTTATTATTGTGTCATCTTAAAATTGCTAAATATGTATTGGTATTTATAGTTTAATTGCACAATGCCGCATTGTCGATGAATATGTAATTTGAATTTGTAGGTTTGCTTTTTTAGGGAGTATAAAAAATAAGATGAAAAAAATTATCGATTGGTCTTGGGTTGACCTTGGAACCGGACCGAACCCATTGGGTCAGTCCGGTCTTTGGTCCCAGGTTCAATAGGGTCGGTCCTCGGTCCTAAAAATTGAGGACCGACACTGTACGGGTTGGTCCTAGGGTTAGGGGGTGGCTTGGACCAACCCGGACCATGCTCACCACTAGCTGCGCGTGGGGGCACGTTCGACGGCCTTTGGCTGCGTTCCGCCACTCGTCGCACTCATCTCGATGAGACCTTCGACCCTACGCCATTAGAAACTGATTTCGACTTATAGAAAATCGAAAAAACGGGTGAACAGTGCTTGGGTGTCGGGATTTTTCCACCCCGATCGGTGTCAGCCGATTAATTTCACGAAAAATCAATAAGAAATCATCCATAAACATAAAAAGGGTCGGGAAAAACATGGAAAATGATCGGGAAACAAGAACTACAGCTCTGATACCAATGTTGGGAAAATCGGATTCCCTGAAACCGGATTCGACACTAAATCGAACCCCTAAACTTGTGCGGAAGACGAGCCTGGGAAAAACACATGCATCACCGATCCTAAGATACATCACAAAATCGAACGAACCTTGTTAGTCACAAATTAAACACCGACGCCGATATAAGGAATAGAAACTGATCCCGTTCAATTCGATGACGTCAATTGGCCTTGAAGGGAAGAGAGTATCGTCTGTTTTCTTTATTCTTTCTTTTTGAAGGGAGAGAGGGAGGAGGAACGTACGTATTGCCAAAAGGTGAATTCCTCCCTCTTTATTTCCCCCTTATATACGTTCCCTCCGAAAAGAAACGTGTCCCTTTATCACATCCCTCTATCCATGGGCCCTTATCTTGCGGGCCGGGTTCTTAGGCCCAACATGGGTGGACGGGCCTTAAGCCCATCATAAAAACCATCATCTTCTACTTACATCTCTTTTGACTTGATTTAAATTCAAATTAGAGGTTGACAACCAGTTTGAGGGTTTGGAGTCCACAGAAATTAACTCAAAGAAAATTAGAGTAGCATTTCCCTGTGTGCAAGAATTTAGAGAGTCAGCCATTGGACAAAAGCGAAAGCATCTATTTCTAAAAGTCCCCTTTTTGGCTCAGGGATAGAAAACGGGAAAATTGTTCAAAAATTCATAAATCTATTGCACTTTTGCCAATTCAGTTCTAAACCTTTTAACTTTACCAATTCAGTCCTAAACTTTTGCACTTCTGGCCGATTCAATCCATCCGGCCAATTTTGGCCGGAAAATGCTGACGTGGACACTGGCAGTGCCACGTTAGATCGCTGGTGATGACGTGGATAATTTTTAATAATATTTTAATATTTTTGAATTTTTTTGTTTTTTCCTTTTTTTTTTTTTTTTTGGCTTTTTTCTTTCCTTTTCCGGTGGTCGGCCACCGGCCACAGCTTCTGACCGGCCATCGGCCGTCATGAACTCAGGCCCGAATCATGTCGTCGTCGCCGTCACCGCCACCACCGTTGCCGCCGCCGTCACCGCCATCGCTGCCTTCGTCCCTCCATCTCTTTTACCCGTGTCCTCCCGCCTCGCCCCCATCGTCCCTCCATCTCTTCTGCTCGAGTCCTCCTGCCTCGCCCCCAACTTGCTGCTGAGAATCGATAGCGTTAGCAGGGTGGAAGGACCATCGTCATCTTCCCAATCGTCCATGCCCCGCCGGCTAGGGATGAGGGCCAACCTCGCAAGATCTGGTGACGCTCGCTTGGGCAAGGGTGAGCCTCGACGAGGGCTCCCCTTGCCAGATTTGGCGAGGCCGACCCTTGCCCAGGTGACCCTTGCCGGGCCATGCCTGGGTGAGGGCTCCCCTCATCAGGGCTCCTCCTCACCTGGCCGGGCCTCGCCTGTGGCGGGCGAGGCTAGTCGGCGGGCTATGGCCGGTGGCTGGTCGTCGCCTGTGGCCGATGGCCGGCGACCGGAAAAGTAAAGAAAAAAGCCTAAAAGAAAGAAAGAAAAGAAAAAAAGAGGAAAAAATTCAGAAAAAAATAATTAACAAATTCAAACAAATATTAAAATATTATTAAAATTGTCTATGTTAGCGTTAGCGGTCCAACGTGGCATCGCCAGTGTCCATGTTAGCATTTTCCGGCCAATTTTGGCTGGATGGACTGAATCGGCCAGAAATGAAAAGGTTTAGGACTGAATTGGCAAAGTTAAAAGGTTTATGACTAAATTTGCAAAAGTGCAATAGGTTTATGACTTTTTGGACAATTTCCCCGATAGAAAACTGATTGTGCAGTTTGCAGGCAACTAAGGAGAGGCTTGTATCCAACGGATCCTTATACCTAGAGAAGACTTGCAACGGTTAGATTAACGCTCGGGAGATTATTAAAGAGCTCAAGTATTGCTAATAAAAGAGGCAGAAAAAATAGAAAGATTCTATTCTGTCTTGTATTGAATACTTTCATGCTTTTTAGTGTGATTACTGTTTCTATATCGATTTACATTCGCTGAAACGATTTCTAGGCTTTGTACTCTAATATCGGTCCTTTAGTTTGATCAAACTTATCTACTAAGTTTCAGGTGAAAAAAATAGCTGCTACTATCTCTAACCTCGCAAAGATCACTAGGATTCCGGCCTAATTCTTGACTGTTAGTCTAGGAGAGTGAAGCCGGTCTGAAAAATTGACCGAACCACTATTTATCTGCTCGCATGTTCTTCTCTCTCTTTAACTCATAAGCATCAACATTTGATTAACTATTTCCTTCTCTACAAAAGCAATCTTGCAAGTACTTCGCGAAAAGTTTTACCCATAAGAAGATTCACCATCGGCCAATCCATCAAACGCCAAAAATAGCTATCTCAACGAACTTCTCATGCGCTCAATTGGGTTTATGTTGAAACACAAGTGAGAACTTTTAAATTGTGATCGCTGCGGCAATTTGGTCTTACACCCAATAGAATTGGCATCTTTGGGTTTTGAAATCGAGATCATCATTGGCAATATTTTGAAAAGAAGTTGACATGTGGTATCTTTTAAACGTGAACCTTATGTGACAAGGTGAGTAAGTCCTCTCCGTCACATAATGTGGAGCTTGAGGCATTCCAATATTTTGCTAGACATTTATCTGGTAAATGGAAAATGGTTGGAAGTGGCGACCATTGCTAATGACATCCTCTAAGTGTTACCATAAGGATCTCATATTTGTTATGGAATATTTGATTTGAGCTATAACTATTTTACATAACTCACGACCTGAAAGTCCAAGGTTTGTGAGGCTATTAGTCATCCCCACCAAGATCTTGATAGTCAAGAGGTCTCTTTACATGACAAATGCCACAACTAGGTAACAAAGTTCAAATCCACTCATGATGAGAATCAAACTTGAGATCTTGTGAAAGACATGTGAACACATTAACACTAGGTCTGAAACTTTGGTGGTACAATATTTCCTCGAGCATTAAAAGGTTATTAATTTGTTCTTAAAGACACATCCAGATGAGACATAAATAAGGTTGACAAGTAAAATGAGCTTCGTGGCTCGAATTTATTCGAGTATGGCATGAAATCTGAATTTCACAGTGCAAAATTACTTAAACTTCTGGGGAAACTAAAAGATTAAGGCCCACTAAATTGGAAGTATGCATATGCTATTTGACACGATTTGTTTTTTCGAGATTTATCTATCTAAAATGGGCTTTCCTCTTGTAAAAGTAAGCATGAAAATAAGATTTTCACTTGGAAGAAACTTCTAGACATAAGCATTATAATCGTAAAAACCTATAGACAACTAAAAAAAAGCACCTTTTAGACCCCTCATGGTCAACACAACCAGTTGGGGTGATTGAAAATTTTCGGCTAAAGAATTGGAGGTCACTTTTTTAGATCTCATCAATTACATGCAAACTACTTTACATCAAGCCAATTTACATAGGCCAAAAGTTTAAAGTCCAACTTTGAACTTAACTCATTTATTGAGATCACTTGTTTAGATGTCATCAATTATATGCAAATTGCTCTACATCAAGACAACTTACATAGGCCAAAAGCTTAAAGTCCAGTCTTGGACTTAACCCATTTATTGAGCTGGAACGTTGTTTGTGGACATCCAAATAGTCGGATCCCGACACTAGTGGCCCAAGATTATTAAAAAAGAAAAGTCAGCTTTTAATTGCTTAAGATCTAGCGTTTCTTGGCTGATGCTTGGAGCAATTGTTGCTTTGAGAAGAAGTACTAGTGCACTCTGAGATGCCTTTTTTCTAGATATGTGGTGAGATATCACTCTTTTTTGGTAGCCAAAACTTACTAATGAATGTGTATCATGGAATTGTTTCAAATTTTATAGTCAAAGGATGTGTTCAAATATAGACAAGGCAAAACATGCGGTGTACATATCTAGTAAATTACCGAATTCAATAAAATCAACTCATTGTTGGACGTGGATCGAATTGGCCAAAAAATTAGTCAAATATTAGAAAGAGAAAAGAACATCTCTCTCTCTCTCTCTCTCTCTCTCTCTCTCTCTCTCTCTCTCAATTTAAATTTTCGTTTGTCGGATCGTTTTTGAATTTCCTTTTCATACTATGCTAGAAATTTAAGATAACTTGTTAGAGTTAGATATTTTGTGAGTAATCGATTGGTCATAATTTTTTTTTTCTTTTTAATAATTGAGGAGCATGAGTGTAGACACTTTGCCATCTGAAGGCTTGTGAAACATTTTACAAATTCTATGAACCGATTAAGTCAAAGATTATCCTATCTCGAAGATTATCCTATGTGAAATGGCTGTGACTTAAAACAGTTTGCATGTTAGGTGACTCTTTATTGTAATATAGCACAAAAACTAACAAACCGTCAAATTTAGTATCAAATGGGAGAGGATGAATTACTAGAAAAACTATTAAAGAATGATAACGATATCAGATATATGTGATTCGGTTCAAATGTGAATGTGTCAACGAGGAGAGCCAATCACAAAGAATTTACCAATTAATGGAGAAGTATAGTCAAGTCTTTTTAGACATCTTTATGTCCCTTGAATAGACTCTTGCTCAAATTTTAGCTAAAATTTGAGCCACAAGATAAAAACCTCAAGTTGGTTGGATTCATGTTTGTGAGTATTTGATGATATCAATGAATATTAACTATCTGATTTGTACTTCTTATGTGACATTCTTTAAACAAGTAAATAGAGAGAATCCACAATTCCAAGAATGTGATCCCTAAAGGGTGGGATTACCGTTGCTCAAAAGACCCTTTACTCAAATTACATCCGCAATCATTGATCTTGAAATGTAAGAAGTCGACAAATTTGTAATTACTCATATCAACGACTCAACTGAAGAAAATGAAACCCCTTAAGCAATATTTTACTTGACTGATGTATCTACGACAAATCCATAACAAATAATTAAATAAAAACTATACTATATGAAATGATTTCATATGTCCGCAAAGCATCTGGGTCATGGTGGCAAAGCATCGTTTGGGACGAAGAAACCACAAATTCCCAACCGGTTCCATTGCGCCAAAATACAATAATTTATAATAATTTTAATAAAAATATATTGTGAAATAAAAAGCATGTTGGGTGTGCCGCCCTTACTTTGAACTTTGACTTTAAAATATTGATTTACATGCAAAAAAAAGGGGGTTGCAGCCTCGTGCTTTACCTCCCCTTTTTTTTCCTTACCAACCGAAAGACCCAACGGTAGAAACTGTGCGGAGTGGCGTTGACTATTTCCGCAAGCCATAATTACAACCGTACCTCAACCGCGAGAAAAATCATTGAACTGGCCAATTACCTCTTTGCTTTTTTTTTTTTTTTGGTGAAAGGTAAGAAATATATTGATAACTTTGGACAAACAAGAAACGGTGCCAACTTACACTCTAACCGCGCAGCAGGAAGAGTGGAAGGGAGTCGAAGGGAAAACAAAAGAAAGAAGAAAAAAACGCCCACAACCCGGGCCGAGGCAAAACTAACCCTAGCAAATCTCTACTACATGGTTAAAAGTGGGACGAGAGAACTAGGACAGTACAAAGACAAGCACCAACAGCAACAAGCAAAGCTACCGAGAAAAAGCCGAGGGGTCGAAGCCCCAATTCCTTTGAAGTCTTCTATTTCTTGGGGTAGGAGGCACATTCTTGAAGGAGAGAACTCTATCCTTGACAACTTTGATCAAATGATTTTTGAGAGCCGACACGGAAATAGTTTTACCCTGAAAGATGATGCAATTTCTCTTCTTCCAAATTAGATAACACAAAGCTCCAAAAGAGAACCTAGCAATTTTGTGGAAGAAATCCTTACCCGATAAAAACTTTAGAGCCCAAGTGGAGGTCTCAGTCCATGGTCTAATTCTCTAAGGTAGGTTGCACCTAGAAGCCCAGAAATAAGCCGGGGTAGCGGGGTTTGACAAAGTGAAAGAAAAGGTGATCAATAGAGTCCAAATGAGTTGAGCAAAAGGCACAGACCGAGTAGTCAATCCTACCGTAAGAAAGTAGGAGTGATTGAGTCGGTAGGCGCTTCTTGGCAATAAGCCATAATAGAAATTGATAATGTGGTGCCAAGGCATTATCCCAAACCAGAGTCGCCCAAGGAACTCGATCTTTTTTAACTCTGATTAAATTCCAGGCCGAAGCAACCGAAAAAAGGCCCGAAGAATCACCGCACCAAAGGAACCGGTCACAAACATTAGAAAGCACCGGCAAGGAGAAGCCCCAACTTTCCAGGCGGGATTTAAAGGCTAGGGCGGAGGTGTACAGTTCAGAGACAGCTGCCATCTTAGATAAACCCGAGTCCTCCATTACAGTGGAAGAAACAATTGCGTCCAAAGGACCACATGGAAGCCAATTATCATGCCATAGAGATGTCTGCATTCCATTGCCAATTTTCCAACGAAACGACTGGCAAAAGTAGGGCCTAAGCTGCAAGATTTTTTTCCAAGCCCACGAGCATAAGGTTGGTTGAGGAGAAATCCAAAAATTCACTCTCTTTGAGAAATTCGAGTGAATCCAACGACACTAGAGTGACTCCTTATCAGTAAATAAGAACCAAATGTATTTGAGCAATGAAGCTCTATTGCAATCTTTAAGGTTTCTAATAGCCAAGCCGCCCTCAGATTTTGGCATGCAAATATCTAGCCACGAGACTTTGGCCCCACCTTTTCCCAGGGCATAACCTTTCCAAAGAAATTGTGTCAAGATGCGCTCAATATTCAAAAGAACAGCAGTAGGTAAAGAAAAGACACTAGCCCAAAACACCTGAATGGAATGGAGAACGGACCTTATAAGTTGGAGTCTCCCCGCAAAAGAGAGAAATCGATGAGTCCAAGATTGGACTTTTGCTGTAATACGGTTGATCAACTCAGTGCAGTCGGTCTTGGTCAATCTAGAAGAGATGATAGGTACCCCTAGATACCGAATAGGGAGTTTGCCTTCTTGAAAACCAAATGTAGATAGAATATTCCTCTGAAGGGAAGAGGAGCCTCCCGATAGGAAAACATCACTTTTGTTTCTGTTTGGTACAAGACCGCTCTAGGAGGAGAACGTGTCAAGGCTCCTTTTAAGAACCACCACTGACTTCCGATTTGCACGGCAGAACAGGAAGACGTCGTTAGCGAAAAAGAGATGGGAGAGTCTCGTCGATTTACATCTCCAAAAGAACTTGAAATCTTTGACGGAGGTCCTCAAATTGATGATGCCCGAAAAAACTTCCATCACAAGGGTAAATAGATAAGGAGACATCGAGTCTCCTTGCCGGATGCCTCTACCACTAGCAAAGAAGCCATGAAGCTCCCCATTGATAGAGATAGAGAACATAGACGTGCAAACGCAAACCATGACCAGTTTAATAAACCACTCCGGAAATCGGAAGGCTAGAAGGGTTAACTCCAAGAAATCCCAATCCACAGTATCATAAGCTTTGCGAAAGTCAACTTTAACGGCACATTTCGAAAGATAAGGATCACGGTAAAAACCTGTAAATAGTTCTTGTGCCAATAAAATGTTGTCTCTAATCCTCCTACCTCTGACAAAGGCGTTCTGAGTAGGACTAATAATACTGTTTAGAACCATAGCAATCCGATTTGCCAAGATTTTTGTAATGACTTTATAAATAGTATTGCAGCACGCAATAGGTCTGAAATTAGTGACCTCGCAAGCATTAGGTACCTTAGGTATTAACGCCAGAATTGTAGCATTAACTTCTTTCAAGAGATGACTCGAGGAGAAGAAATCCTTCACAGCCCGAATCACCAAAGGTCCAACAATTCTCCAATTGTTTTTATAGAATTCAGCAATAAAGCCGTCAGGGCCCGGAGCTTTACTTATTGGAAGAGAAAAAAAAGGGTGTCTTTAATCTCAGAGTCTGAGATAGGTGCAGCTATGGAGCAAACCTGGGCATCCGAGAGTGGGCTGCGAATAACTTGCCGCAAGTCTTCTAGGGACGGCTTGACAAGGGTAGCATGGGGGGATAATAGATCCGAGAAAAAAGAGACAAAAACTTGCGGCACTCGAGTTGGATCGGTGATAAGAGAGCCAGAGGAGTCCTTAACAGAGAGGATTCGATTGGTGAGGTGTCTCGCCTTCACAAAATTGTGGAAAAACTTTGTGTTTTGATCTCCCTCCTTAAGCCATTTAACTCTTGATTTCTGGCGATAAAAGGATTTTTCTTGACTACGAAGGTCTATGAAAATACGCCGCTGGCATCTTTCAAGTTTTGCAAGATCAACATTTTTAGGGTCAGATTGGACACCAACTTGAGTAGACCGAAGAGCTTCTCTAGCTTCAGTAGTTCCAATAGAGATGTCCGAGAAAGCTTCTTGGTTTAGCGATTTGAGGCGAGCCTTTAGAAATTTCAATTTAGAGACAAGCCTGAACATGGGATAACCAATCACTGGAGAGTTCCATGCTTGCTGGACAATAGTTAGAAAGTTTGGGTGCTCAGTCCAGAAGTTGAAGAATTTAAAAGTCTTCTTCTTGGACGGCGGATTAATAACCCTGACAAACATCGGAGAGTGATCAGATATTCCGGGGTTCAAAAAAGCCGCTTCCGAAAAGGAGAAGTCGATGTTCCATTTAGTGTTAACTAAGACCCTGTCAATCTTCCCTTGCTTCCTTGAGGAACCAGCCAAAGTTGACCAAGTATACCGGAGACCAACATACCTGAGGTCCACTAATTCTATTTGGTCAAGACAAAGTCGGAAATCATCGAAACATGGCAACCATGTATTAGAACCACCAAGATGGTCAGAAGGGTCTTTTATAGCGTTGAAATTGCCCGCCACAAGCCAAGCCGAATCCTGAAAAAAGATCATTGTAATAGACGAGATCCTCCCACAAAGACCTGCGTTTGACAAAAGTGTGCTCTCCATACACCGCCGAAATGCAGCAGGAGGTATTGATGGCATTAAGCTTGAAGTGGCCATGAATAGCTTGAGCACTAGTAGAGATAAGATCAAAATTTGCAAAATCCGGGTTCCACCTAAGCCAAATTCTACCACGCGGGGCACAATCATAGTTGGTAACCCACTTCCATCCTCTCAGCAAGGTAAAAGAAATGGAATCAAAAAGAGATTCAGGAACCTTAGTCTCAAAAAGCCCCATCAGGCATAACTTGTTTGAAGAAACAAACTTTCTAATTTCCGCACGTCTGATGGGATTCATCATGCCTCTAATATTCCAGAAGCCAAAAAACATTAGGAGGGGAAAAACAGGGACTTACCTCCTCTTGGAGGCCTTGCGACTAGTAGAAGTCGCCTTAGGAATAGCCGAAGGGGGCGGTGTAGGAGGGTCCGGTGGAAGTAACAAAAGTTGGTCCTGAATGCTCATAACTGCCTTTGGAGAACTCGGGCCTTTTGAGGACAGGGGTTTATCTGAGAGCAGATCATCATCACTCGGAGCAACCAAACTACTCACACTACAAATCTCATCTACATCCGAATTACGGTGAGAGTCAACAGGGGACGCGAGACCCGACTTCTGCTGGGATCACCCTTGATTAGCTCTGATAGTAACCTGAGATGAGCTTTTTGGAGGCTTGGAGCTCACCACAGTAGCTAGGTTCGGCGGTAAAGGGGACTTCAGTTTCAAGAGCTGCCCCTCACTGGGCGGGGCAAGACGGAAGGAAGCTTCATTTTTGGCTGGAGACTGTTTTTTCTTCTTATTTTTGACCTTCTTCCAACCCAAATAAGCAAGAATAGGATCAGAAGAATCCTGAGGCAAAGTCGCCGAGGTTGGAATCTTGTCTTCACCCGAACCAGACGGTCCAACAAGAAGGATGCTAGTGGGATCAAGGACTACAAGTAGCGGCATCTGAGGTGTAGCCGAAGGTAAAACAGGGGCCAAAGAGGCCTCAATTATCACTTGCTGAGTAGGGGCAGTATCCACCGGAGAGGGAAGAATCGTATCTGTAGCAGCAGGAGCAGGACGAACTTCGGATGTGGAGACCAAAGGTTGTGCTTCTGAGGCACGAGCATAAGGTTTTTCAGCAGATGGAGGGCACTTGTGACCAAAAATTCCGCAACTCGAGCAGGCGACTGGCCTCCATTCATATTCAACTCCAACCTCAATGGTTTCTCCTTCATGTTCAAGCTCAATTGAGTCACACGAACGTTGATCAATAGTTATCTCAACGCAGACCCGCGCAAACGACATTGCCTTGAATTGTTCAGTTCGGTGATCCACATATAATGGTTTTCCCAAAGCACTAGCCACTTTACCAATGGATTGTGCTGACCAGAAAGAGTAGGGCAGCTTCGTTAGCTTCACCCATCCGGCACTGAAAGCTGAGCGGCTTTCTTAAGCTTTAAACCATGGGTCCACTGTTGCAAAGCTAGAGGAATTCTAGCAACGATTATAGGGTCGCCTTCAAGAAGTTTCCACCTAAAGTCCCTGTCCGGATATGGAGAAGGAAGGATCCTTGTCCATTGGACATGATCTCTAATAGGTTTGGTCCCCAAGCTTTTTTAAGGGCCTCCTCAACAACTTTAAATGGGAGGCGTCGCCCAAGAAAGTAACCTAATAAGCAATCGTGTAGCTTAGGATCTGCCGCTTGTAAGTCTTGCTCTGTCATAAAAATGACCGGTTTGTTGTTCCTGAAAGTCGGAGGGGTATATTCCAGCTCGTACCCTTAGCCACGGTCTTCGCAACTGCAACCCAAGTGCGAGGGTTCGCCTTACTAGCCTCTCTTCTCAGCTGAGGACGTTTCGAGCGCGACCTACCCCTACTACGAGTTCTAGCAGCAGCTGGAGCTCGAGGGGGTTGCGCATCGCCACTACCAGACGGAACAGATGGATTCGAGGTCCCAAGATTGTGGTCATTCACCGGAGCACCAGCCAATAACGAAATCTCAGTAGCAGGAGGAGATAAGCTTCGAGCAGAGGTCTCCCCGCCCTCCGCGAAGACTCGATTCGACCCCGAGTCCATCAATCCCAGCAGAACGAAACAACCAGAGTAGCCTAATAAACCCTACCTGCAATTCGCCATAAACGATTCGGGAAGGGGACTTACCAGGCGCTGAGAGAGGGGGGTGGGCAGCCGCACCAGCTGGGATGGAAAGCCGAACCAGCAGAGGAGTCCGTCAAAGGTGAATAATGAAGCCGGTTGAAAACAGGGGAAACTCCAAACAACCAAGCTCGTCCTTCCCCGTACACCAGGGACGTCGTCCGATGAAGCAGCACCGAACGAACGACCAGCCGAGACTCCCCGAGCACGCGAGAATCAGACCAGACGAGCAGCAGATGCGAAGCTCCTAGGGTTGGCGAAATCTGGAGATATAGGTCGACCCAGCCAAATCCGTTCAGAGGGAAGGAAGAGGCAACTTAGAGGAACCTACCCTCCAAATTTCAGCTCAATCGGGTGGCTAGAACTTCGGGAGGGAGCAGCTCACCAGTCGGATGAACAATAATGCGGGAACCAGAAGGGTCTCGCAAGAGGCTCTGGAGTTGCCTTGCTTCTTTTTCCCTAATTTGACAATTTTGACCGACCGACGGGGTGGGGGACCAAAATTAGGTATTGTCTAAGAGAATTCAATAAAATAAAAATTAAATTAAATCAAATTTTACGTGAAAGTATTTGCATGATTGCTTCACCAAATTCACCCGCTAAATCATTGTCGATATTGCACATGAGCTACACATGCATGCCCCCATTCGGTTGTGTTTGTCTTTAGACTCCTTTGTGATCACACCTCCGAAAGAAAAAATAAAATTGACTTCGAGCTTGTCGCATAAAAAAGAGGTCAAGATTCTCAATCTTGAAGTATTTTTGTCGGCTGATTAAGGGGCTCTGGGCCCGTTTGGTTCAACTTTGGGGAAATGCAAAGTCATTTCCCCAAGTATCCTTGAGTAAATGGGCATTCTTTGAAAGCAAATATGTTTTGAAGTGTATATTTTGAAAAGTAATTTTCAGGAAAAAAAGAAAAGAAAAGAAAATGGAGGAGGAGATGGAGCTGCGTGATCGTGGGGGAGCCGCTGGTGGTGGTGGCGCTGGTGGTGGTGGTGGTGAAGCGGTGGTGGTGGCGATGGTGGGGAGGCAGCTCGCCTAAGGTCGCACGGCCTCAGGCGAGCGTCGCCTAGGTCGGTCGACGCTCGCCTGAGGCCGCGCGACCTTAGGCGAGCGTCGCCTCAGACTGCGCGACCCAGGCGACGCCGCTTGAGGTCGAGCGACCCAGGCGATGCTGCCTGAGGCAACGCCGCCTAGGTCGCTCGACCTTAGGCGGCGGTGCCTGGGTCGCGTGACCCAGGTGACGCCCGAGGTCGCCGGACCTCAGGCCACCTCGGCTGAGCCCGGCGGCTAGATCTGGCCCTCTGGCGGCCAAGCGTCGCCCACCGCGAAGAAGAAGGCGAACGGCGAAGAAGATGGGCGGTGAAGAAGGCGATGAACAGTGACTCGAAATCGCATCTCCAGAATGGGAATGCTCAAAGCAGTCCCAACCCAGCATTGGGATGCTGGCATTGGGCAAATGGGCATTCAAAAACACATGCCAAACACCAAAAATTTTGCCCAAGGGGCTTTAGGCTCCCAAAGCCCCTTGGGAATGCCCAACCAGACACCCCAGAGTCCAATTCCACGGCATGTTACACAATCATGGGAGATCATGGGAAGTGCCGAGTTTTTGGGTTGATGACATGATGCGCACATGCTTTATAACTGTGATTTGGTGTGGAATAATATGGGTCTTGGGCACTGCTAATTTTTGTCAGCATTGACCTAATTGGGAAAATTGCCTCAATTAGTCCTAAATTTATCGTACGGATGTAAGTATGAAGTTCTCAATTTTGCCAAGTTAGCTTTAAGTTTTTATGCAAAGTTCCAATGTGGTCATTCTAATCAGTTTTGGTCAGAAATTACTGACATAGTAGTGTGCCATGTAGGGCGACAGTCCAATGATGGTTAGACGGCTGCATCAGTAATTTTCGATGAAAATTAGTCGAAAGGTCTATATTGAAATTTGGCACAAATGTTTAGGATTAAATTGACAAAAATTTAAAAGTTTATGACTGAATTAGCATTCGTACACTAAGTTTATAATTAATTAAACAATGTCCCCCGAACTGATCTCAACTAGTAATAAGACAACGACTTCTAGCAAGAACATTGCCGGTGAAAATTTTAAAAAGAAAAATAACAAAATTCCTTTATTCTCTCACTCTCGCTCCTATTTGAGTTCTCGGCCCTCATTTGATTCATTTTTGGTCCAACTTTCCTACACCAAACCAATAAATACTAACAACGAAATTGATTTAAAAAAACCCTTAATTCGTTAAATTTGTATAATAACATGTGTATTCAGATCGGATAGAACAAGATAATATAAGAAATGGGAAAAACCACAAGAAATTCCCAGACTATGTTCCATATACGTTGAACTTATTTTTGATATTTGTGATATCAAAAACTCCAAACTATGTTCATTGTGATACATTTATAATAAACTTTTTTCTTGCGACATAAAAAATTTTAAACTTATAAATATGTGACATATTTGCCCATTGTCAAGGCTTTGTTAGATGATTTTTAAGCCAAAATAACATTGCTTTTATTTCACTTAAGTCATGAGAGTGCTATATTAACACCATTTGCTTTATAGCGTTCACATTGACAATTTTTTTTTTTTTTTATAGTTTTTATTGACAAAACTTTGATGGAGGATAAATATATCATACAAGTACAAGTTTGAAGACTTTTATGTTATAGAAAAATTTAGAGTAAATATATTACAGTAGGTCTAATTTGGGAAAAGTACAAAATGTCATAAACCTTTTGTATTAGTATCAATTTAGTCCTAAACTTTTTTATTGGACTAATTAAACCTTTTCACATTGGTACCAATTTAGTCCATTTGACTAATTTAAGCTAAAAATTGTTGATGTGGCATCCGGTAGTCTTATGTGGCGCCACGTGGACAAAATTTATAATTTTTTAAAATATTTTTTCAGAATTTTTAAATTATTAATTTTCTTTTTTTCTTTTTCCTTTCTCCTCACCCCTTCACCGACGACCATCGCTGGTCGGGACGAGGGACGCCGAGCCCTCGTTGGCCATAGGCTGGTTGGGTGAGGGACGCCACACCCTCACCAGCCACAAGCGAGGGCGTCAGCCCCCGCCTAGATCTAGGCGAGGGCCTTTGCGCTCTCGTTGGCCACAAGAGATGGCGCAGCGGCCCTCGCTGACCAAGGGTGAGGGCCTCTGTGTCCTTGGTGAGGGCTGCCACGTCCTCATTAGCCACTGTTGGAGAAATCTTTCCAGAATATTTTGAAGCTGACAAAATGTTTCTATCAGTCTAAGTCTGGATGTTTGGAGACCGACAGTTTAAAGTCTGAAGACTTTGTATTCTCAAGACTCAAGACTCAAAACTTAAGACTCAAGACTCAAGACTCAAGACTTAAGAATCAAGACTCGAGACTTAAGTCTATTCTCACTGACAGTCTTTCTAATCCAAAGGACGAAGGAAATCCAAAGCCGAGGTATATGGTTGAGGATTAGATCCTATCCTCTGGAAGAGATTCTTTGGTTGGATAATCATTTCGGATTCTTTAATTCTTATCTAAGATCGATTGAAGATCCGATGGTCGACGAAATATTCTTGGAATGTTCTATTCTTGGAAACCAAGATCCTGATTGTATGGGCGAACAGGATTGATGGGCTATCATCAGATTCCTTAATTAGCTCGGATGATCTTCTTGATTGATTCCGTCCAACGGGTAGATTGGAGGAATTCCTTTGGTAAGTGCCAACGGCTATGATGGCATAAAGGAGTATAAAAGGAAGACGTTCTAGCTATTTTAAGAGAGTGTGATCGATAGAAAAATTCCAGAGTCTGAAGAACCTTGATTGTTAGTCGATATTTTCGAGCGAAATTGTATACACGAGAGTGTTTATACTTGGTGACACCTTGAGCGAGTGTGGTAGATCGTCTACACCTAGAAATCAAGGAAGATCAACACCAGTAACTGCTCTTTGATCATAGTGGAATCCAGCCAATTGGCTGTCAGTGCAGAAGAGTGGACGTAGGCTTGAATCAAGCCGAACCACTATAAACCGCATGTTCAATTCTCTCTTTCCCTTACTCAGTCTCACGATTGATTTTTAATTATCCAACTGTCTAAGTATTGTGCAATCTTTAAGAAAATTTTTGTATACCTATTCACCCCCCCTCTAGGTACTCGTTCTAGATATATCAATTGGTATCAGAGCTCGTGTTCTTACTTTATTTGAAGTGTTTTACTTCAGAGTAAAAGATCCATGGCGAGTATGCTAGCACCAGGGCTGGTGGAATGGCAAAGCAATACCAGACCACCCTACTTTGATGGAAAGGATTACAACATCTGGAAAAACAAGATGAAAGCTTTTCTACGGTCAAAGGATCCTCTGGAATGGGATGTGGTGGAAAAGGAATCACTCCTACTACCGCACGCATCCGAAAGAGGGAAAGAAACTGTTGAAGCCAGCGGAATGTCTCAAGAAGAGATAAACAAGAGACAAGCACTCGATGCTAAAGCAATTTATTCTTTATATTGTGCTTTGTCACCAACTGAATATAACAGAATATCTTCTTGTGTTACAGCAAAAGAAGTCTGGGACAGATTACATATCACTTATGAAGGAACAGACCGAGTGAAGGAGACCAGAATCAACATTCTCCTTGGTCAATATGAAGCCTTCAAAATGAAACAAGGAGAATCTATAACTGACATGTTTAGCCGTTTTACAGATATTGTCAATGGTCTTGAGAATCAATGACAGAAAATTTCTGATCCTATGAAGGTGAACAAGCTACTGCGTGGACTCTCCAAGGATTGGAATCATATAAAGACTTCAATAAGAGAGACGCAAAGAATCATGCCATTATCTGTAGACGAGCTGATTGGAACTCTTCAGTCTTACGAAGTGGAACGAATTAATGAAGACGAAGATCCAAGAGGTAAGAAATCCATTGCATTAAAATCTAACGATGATTCTGATGATACAGATTCTGAAGAAGATTTGGACGATGAGGAGCTTGCTCTTATGATCAGAAGGTTCAGAAAGCTCAACAGAAAAGGAAGAAGGTTCAACTCAAAGAAACAAAGTTTTCAGAAACAGCAAACCAAGTTTGTTGATAATGAGGAACCAAACAAAGATGTAGTTTGCTTCGAGTGTAAAAAGAAGGGGAACATCAGACCCAACTGTCCTCTTCTGAAGAAGAAAAGAGGAAAGTCTGAGAAGTCTCGAAAAGCTCTTAAAGCCGAAACCTGGAGCGATACAGAGTGTGAAGAAAGTGATGAGGAATATGCCAACCTGTGTCTGATGGCGCAATCAGACTCAGACTCTGGATCAGACTCAGACAGTGAATTTGAGGTAAGTGATTATAAAATTCCTGCCAAAGTCTCTAAATATATTAACGAGCTATGTTTTAGTCTCAAGACTCTCTCAAAAAGATTTCCGAACTTAAAAAGGAAAACTCAGTTTTAAAACAAAAGGAAAATATTTTAGAAGAAAAAGTAAAAAGTTTAGAGTTAAATGTTTCTACTCTTAAAGAGAATGAAGATAAACTTTCAAAAGAAAATGCTTTCTTAAAAACTGACTTATCAAATATTTCAAAGAAATTTTCAATAGGGTCCGAAAAACTTGAAAAGTTCTTTCAATCCAAAGACCTTACTTCAATAAGTCTGGTCTAGGTATGACAAAAAAACGATCCCCTTGATTGATTTTCCGAAAGTAAAAGAAAGAATTAAGAAAAGACCGTCGAGAGAGGCTTACAAAAATCATTTCAAAAGAGTTTTTGTAAAGTCTGTAGGTCGAAATGCTTTAAGGTGTTCAAAATGTAATAGTCAGGATCATTTTGAAAAAGAGTGTCCTATGGTTTGGAAGCCTGTTAAGAAAGTATGGCCTAATAATGCTCATTCTACTAACGCCAAAGGACCCAAGAAAATTTGGGTACCAAAGAAAGCTTGAGACTCTCTTTGAATGCGAGTCTCTGTCAAAAAAGAAGGTAAAGTGGTATCTTGACAGCGGATGCTCAAGACACATGACATGAGACTCAAATTGCTTCATAAAGCTTATTCAAGTAAATGGTGGAAAAGTTTCATTCGGAGGAAACAGCAAAGGAAGCATTGTGGGATTTGGAACTGTGAAAATTGGAAATCTCACAATAAACAATGTCTCTCTAGTGGAAGGACTCAACTACAATCTACTCAGCATTAGCCAACTGTGTGATACTGGTTACAAGATCTCCTTTCAAGAAGGCATATGTTCTGGAATTAGCAAAGACTCAACTCAGTCTTTCATGGGACGAAGGCATGGAAATATCTATCTCCTTGATGTAAAGCCAAATGAAGATCAATGTCTAATTTCAATTCAAGATGAAGCAGTCCTATGGCACAGAAAGCTTGGCCATGTCAACATGAAGCAATTAGCCAAAATCTCATCAAAGAAGCTTGTTCGAGGTCTACCTAAATTGCCATACCAAAAATCTGATTTATGCACTCCATGCATTCTGGGAAAGCAGGTAAGAAATTCATTTAAGCCAATGAATCATGTCTCTACTAATCATGTACTACAGTTGCTTCATATGGATCTCTTCGGACCAACAAGAACCCAGAGCATTGGAGGTAAGAAATATTGTCTAGTAATCGTGGATGACTACTCTCGCTTTACCTGGGTATATTTTCTTGCAAGTAAGTCAGAAACCTTTTCGTACTTTGAGAAGTTTGCTAAAAAGGTTCAAAATGAAAAAGGATGTGCTATTTCTAGTATAAGAACAGATCATGGAAGTGAATTTGAAAATCAAGATTTTATGAAATTCTGTGATAAATCTGGTTTTAATCACATGTTTTCCTCTCCGTATACTCCAGAGCAAAATGGAGTTGTGGAAAGAAAGAATAGATCTCTTCAAGAAATGGCTAGAACACTTTTAATTGAAAGTAAAATTTCTTCACGATTTTGGGCTGAAGTCAAGTTTCAACCGCTTGCTATATTATAAATAGAGTCTTTCTAAGACCTATTCTAGAGAAAACCCCTATGAATTATTCAAAGGAAAGAAGCCTCGTTGTTTCATACTTTCATGTGTTTGGTTGCAAATGCTTTATTTTGAAAAATGCAAATGATCGAGTTGGTAAGTTTGAAGAAAGATCGGATGAAGGCATCTTCCTTGGATATTCTACATCAAGCAAAGCCTACGAGTCTATAACAAGAAAAGCCAGTCCGTGGAAGAATCAATGAATGTCAAATTCCAAGACTCGGCGCAAGATGAATCCAGCCGGACTCGCACGAAGAGACTGAACCCGCTCTAGACCTTCAAACGTCTACATCTCAAGAAGCATCTCAGACTCTGGAAGTCCATCATCAAGATGCTCATGGAGAATCAAATAAAGAAAGAGATCATCAACCGGGCAAATCAACTAGTAACTGGAAGCACAAATCCAGTCATCCCAAAGATCTCATTATTGGCGAACTTAATGAAGGAATCCGCACCAGATCAAAAAGGCGTGAAGAATCTAGTGCTGTGGCTCTCATTTCTGAAATTGAACCAAAAGCATAGAAGAAGCTTTATCGATGAAAGTTGGATCGAAGCTATGCAATAAGAACTCGAACAGGTTCAACATCAATGATGTCTGGAATTGACTTCTAAACCAAAAGGTAAAACTGTTATTGGAGCCAAATGGGTATTCAGGAACAAGATGAATGAAGAAGGAAAAGTCATACGAAATAAAGCAAGACTCGTGGCCAAAGGATATACGCAAGAAGAAGGAATAGACTATGACGAGACTTACGCACCGAGTAAGGTTAGAAGCTATTCGTCTATTACTTGCGTTTGCTTGTTATAAAAATTTCAGGTTATTCCAAATGGATGTCAAAAGTGCGTTCCTAAATGGATTTATCCATGAGGAAGTTTATGTGGAACAACCACCTGGGTTTGAAGACCCAAAGAAGCCGGACTCGCCTTGGACCGAAAAGGCCTTGTATGGTTTAAAGCAAGCACCTCGAGCTTGGTACGACGTACTAAGTAAGTTTTTATTACGAATGGTTTTGTCAAAGGTAAAGTAGATACTACTTTGTTTATCAAAAAGGAAAACAAAAGCTTTTTACTTGTTCAAATATATGTGGACGACATTATTTTTGGATCACCTAATGAAAGTCTATGCAAGAAATTTTCTAAGTCTATGCGGGGGATGAGTTTGAAATGAGTATGATGGGAGAATTAACATTCTTTCTTGGACTCCAAGTGAAACAAATGAAGGAAGGAACTTTTATTCATCAAGAAAAATATGCAAATGATCTTGTCAAAAGGTTTGGATTGGAAAAGTGCAAAAAGACCGACATACCAATGTCATGTTCTCAGAAGATAGACAAGGATGAAGAAGGGAAGAAAGTGGATCAAAAGCTGTACAGGAGCATGATCGGTTCACTTCTTTATCTTACTGCTTCTAGACCTGATATTTTGTTTAGTGTTTGCATCTGTGCTAGGTTTCAATCAGATCCTAGAGAATCACATCTCAGTGCCGTGAAACGTATTATCAAATACATTGCCTCATCTTCAAGCATCGGTCTCTGGTATCCTAAGAAAGGAGACTTTAATCTTCTAGGATACTCAGACGCAGATCTGGCCGGTTGCAGAGTCGATAGGAAGAGCACTTCTGGAACCTGTCAATTGCTTGGAAACAGGACAGTGTCTTGGTTTTCAAGGAAGCAAAGCACGGTAGCTCTCTCAACGACAGAAGCAGAGTATGTAGCTCTTGGAAGCTGCTGTTCGCAAATTCTATGGATAAAACAACAGCTACAAGACTTTAGCATTGAAGACTCATGCACAGAAATCAGATGTGACAACACCAGTGCGATCAATCTCACCAAAAATCCAATCCTTCATTCAAGAGCAAAGCATATTGAGATTCGACATCACTTCATTAGAGATTACATTCAAAATGGAGAAATCTCGATTCAATTTGTTGATTCAAAGAGTCAACTAGCGGATATATTCACAAAGCCTTTGGAGAAAAATCAATTCGACTCTATCCGTTCAAGACTCAACATTTTGAAGCTTGAAGAAGTTAAATTCTAGAGACTCACCAACTCCAAGACTCTAATCTCTCAGACTTTAAACCCTCAGACTCAGACGTGCATGGCTATAGACTGTAAGTTGCTATTTTATCTAAAAGGTACGAATTCTCGTTTAGTTATCTAATCTCGAAAAGGTACGATCTTTTGTTCCGTTATTCAATAATCTGTGTGAAATTCGAAAACTTGTCTTTTAAGGGTTAATTTTGGCAGTTATTGATTTTGAAAAGAAGTGTTCGTACACTTTCCTTGTACCGTTGAACTTCCCTTTTCAAAAACCAGAGTTATATATATACGGTTTTCTTCGCCCAAATTTTCAAAACCCTAAAAAGAACTCTCCTCCCGATCCTGTTTCTATTTCCTGTTCATCTTCGAGAAAGTGGTCATTTTTCTTGGGAAAGCAAGCGAAGGAATCTTCCAATCGTCAAAGAAGGATGTCTTCTTCAAGGAAATCATCAAGAATCGCAAGCAGGGGACCACAAAGAATGGAGAAGGGACCGACTCACTTCGATCTTACTGAGGAAGAAGACTTATCAAGTCAGCGACAAAGTCCGATTCGCTCTCCTCCACGTCATTCAACACCTCTTGCCCCACAAGGTGCGAGTCAACATCTGGAAGAAGAGATAATCGAGGATGCCGACCCGAAGAGTCCAAAGACCCTCCTTTATCTATAAGCTTTATCGTGCGTTGAAAAGCTCCGGTACTTCATTAAAATATATAGATGAATTCCTTAAGGACAAAAATTATGGAAATGAGTATCTTTTCTCTGAAAAATGGAAGAATTGGGAATTGCTCCGAAAGGAAGGGCAGAAGAGGCACTTGCGAACATTCCAAGTGACCCTCGTATGCCAGGACAAAATCTGATTGAAGGGAACGATGATGACAGAATGTTCCTTGAATTTCAACCTAAAATGGGTGTGGCAGCAAAAGTGAAAGGAAATCGGATGGATTTGTTTAAGTCCAAGGATCAGGAAAAGGTGTATTTCAGGCTGTTGAAAAGAGGGGTAATAAACCCTAGAAGTGTCGATTTTGACTTTCTGGACACCATCAACGTAAACCTGAGAGAGAAGTTGAATTTGCTTCAGCTTGAGACTTTTTGCTCAGACTCTACGGACGGGTATGCTCAACTGACTGCTTATTTCTATTCAAATCTTAGCTTTTTGGATGCGAATAGAATTTCATTCAGTGTACGAGATCAAGTCTATGTGGTAGATGTGAATATGTTGGCGGACATAGTTGGAGTTGAACGAGGACGTTATTTACCAATCAAAGTCTCACCTGCTCGTACTACTCTGAAACTTGTCAAAGATAGGGATGTAGAGAAGAAAATTACCTATTCCAGGATGAATGCCATCAACATTGTGCTTCATAAGATTGTGATCAACTGTCTCGGACCAAAGTCTACGTCAAAGACTTCGTGTCTCTTTCGAAGCAAAATTGATGTATGCGATCAACTCGGGACGGAAGTTCTCTCTCCCGCACACTATTCTCTTCCATATGTACAGAGCAATGTCGAAAGACAAAGGACAATTGCCTTATCCTGGTTTGGTGACCAAGATCTTCAGACACATGAATATTGAACCGCCACAAACATTTTGTGTTCGATCGTGTGATAAGATGGTGGTAGGGTTGAAGATGTTAACAAAGATGCGTCTGCAAGAACTGTCCAAGGCAATGGAGAAATTCAGAGTGAAATCTCCAGTCCAGTCTGCTTCAAAAAGGAAAGGAAAGGAGGCCATTGGTGCGCCATTGAAAAAGAAGAAAAGAACTCTCATCCTGGAGGATGAAGATGAAGATGAAGAGGATGAAGATCCTACTATCCAAGCACTGACAAGAACAAGACGCTCTGTGCCTCAACCGACAGAACTTCAGAAGAACAGAGAAGAAGAAGAGCAGAGAGAGAAGGAGAAAGAAGCTGAAGAAGGAAGAGAAGGAGAGAAAGAAAAGTCTGCTGAATCTGGAGAGAAGGGAAATCAAGAGCATGATCATCACTCTTCTCCTCTCGATGTCCTAGAGACAGGGGGAGTTGGCGAGCAAGAAAGGTCCTCACCTCATGCTGCTGTTAGTGAAATTCCAAGGCAATCTCCAGCAAACCCAGAAGAATTTCAGGCTTCTCAATTGCCTGAAGAAGGTGATACGTCGATTCCAAATCTGCCAGACTATACAGAAGTGCCATCGTCTGCATTTACTTCATCAGAGAAAGCTCATGCCGGTACACAGACGGACGATTCTGCAGATTTTCGTAGCATCATGAATATTCTTCTGGAAATGCGTAACCAGATATATGTTCTGGACTGTGAGATCCAAGCCATGAAGCATGCTGGACAAGCATCTTCGGTCTCTCTAGAGGATAAATTCAAAGACCTCGCTCTGCAACTTCAAGCCAATGCTAAGGGAGAAGAGGTAGCTCAACTGAGGGAAGACCTGAAGAAGCTCGAAGGAGTAGTCCAATCCATTGGGGATTTCCAGATCGTGCGCATTCCCAAGCAGACATGACTCCTTTCTTACCCTTTTTAATGATGACAAAAAGGGGGAGAATCAATTTGAACAAACAACTTTCAACTTTTTAAAACTTTTGTGGTTATGTTTATTTTTGAGTATGACTTGAGAACTTGAACTTGGGTGTGAATTTAAATTTGACTGATTTGGTTGTGGACTTTGATGCTTGACTGGTTGCATTTTTATCAAGTGTTGTTATATGGTATTACTCATGAAAGACTAACCATTTTCTGTGGATGCAGAGTCTGGTTGCTTTATTAATCGTTTTGAGTTAGCCATATTGCTTGAGAAATGTTTTTGCAGGTCAAAGTTGTTCAAATCTACAAGAAAGTTTTGTCACCATCAAAAAGGGGGAGATTGTTGGAGAAATCTTTCCAGAATATTTTGAAGCTGACAAAACGTTTCTATCAGTCTAAGTCTGGATGTTTAGAGACCGACAGTTTAAAGTCTGAAGACTTTGTATTCTCAAGACTCAAGACTCAAGACTTAAGATTCAAGACTCAAGACTCAAGACTTAAGAATCAAGACTCGAGACTTAAGTCTATTCTCACTGACAGTCTTTCTAATCCAGTGACGAAGGAAATCCAAAGCCGAGGTATATGGTTGAGGATTAGATCCTATCCTCTGGAAGAGATTCTTTGGTTGGATAATCATTTCGGATTCTTTAATTCTTATCTAAGATCGATTGAAGATCCGATGGTCGACGAAATATTCTTGGAATGTTCTATTCTTGGAAACCAAGATCCTGATTGTATGGGCGAACAGGATTGATGGGCTATCATCGATTCCTTAATTAGCTCGGATGATCTTCTTGATTGATTCCGTCCAACGGGTAGATTGGAGGAATTCCTTTGGTAAGTGCCAACAGCTATGATGGCATAAAGGAGTATAAAAGGAAGACGTTCTAGCTATTTTAAGAGAGTGTGATCGATAGAAAAATTTCAGAGTCTGAAGAACCTTGATTGTTAGTCGATACTGTTCGAGCGAAATTGTATACACAGAGAGTGTTTATACTTGGTGACGCCTTGAGCGAGTGTGGTAGATCGTCTACACCTAGAAATCAAGGAAGATCAACACTGTAACTGCTCTTTGATCATAGTGGAATCCAGCCAATTGGCTGTCAGTGCAGAAGAGTGGACGTAGGCTTGAATCAAGCCGAACCACTATAAACCGCGTGTTCAATTCTCTCTTTCCCTTACTCAGTCTCACGATTGATTTTTAATTATCCAACTGTCTAAGTATTGTGCAATCTTTAAGAAAATTTTTATATACCTATTCACCCCCCCTCTAGGTACTCGTTCTAGATATATCAGCCACAAGCGAGGGCGAGAAGGCCCATGCTCGTGGTGGGCGAGAGCCGCGACGCTACAGGCGAGGCCGCCGTGGCCCTCCTCCGGATCTGGGCGAGGGCCCGATGCCCTTGCTCATGGTAGGCAAGGGTGTCGTGACCTCGCTTGGATTTGGGTGAGACCGCCGTGCCCTCACCGGCCACGAGCGAGGGCTGCCGTGCCCTCGCTTGTGGCCGACGAGGGCACAGAGGCCCCCGCCAGCCAACGGGCGAGGGTTTCGGCCCTCGCCTAGATCTGGGCGAGGGCCGATGCCCTCGCTTGTGGCTGACGAGGGCGCGACGGCCCTCCTTAAAGCAAGGGCGCAAGGCCCCTTGCCCCGACTAGCCTCTGGCCAGCGGTGGTTGGCTGGCAACCTTGCCGACCAAGGGGTAAGGAAATAGGAAAAAAAAAGAAGAAAAAAAGAAAAAGAAAAAAGAAAAATAATTTAAAAATCTAAAAATCATAAAAAATTATAAAATTTATCCACGTGGCGCCACATAAGACCGCCGGCTGCCACGTTAGCAATTTCCGGCTTAAATTAACTAGATGAACTGACTTGGTATAAATGTAAAAGATTTAGGACTAAATTGGTCCAATAAAAAGTTTAGGACTGAATTGGTACTAATACAAAATGTTTAGGATTTTTTTGATACTTTTCCTGGTCTAATTTAGAGTTTTTGTAGCTTTAGCCATATAAAATAGATTTCTTATATAGAACCGGATGCCAACATACATTACACGTGTGTTTGGTCACATTGGATGAGATCGCGATGGTTAAAATAGTGAAAATAATATAGCAACTTGCATGTGAAAATAATGAATAATTTGAAATAAACATAAGAAAGGGGCTGAGTGTTGAGGACTTTGAACTTCGTCACTGCAGTTCCGTTGCCCGACGATTACGACGTAGATGGAAACTAACATTAATACTTGTCCTCCGTTCCCCTTTGCTAGTTCGTTCCATGAAAAAATTGAAATAAAGTAACGGAGATATTTGGGGAAAAAAAACACATAAGCTAATAACAAAATCAACGAGGAATCATACGGAACATCGAAGTTTCAGATCATTTGGCCCAAATTTTGGTACTTCATTTACGGTGAGAGCCAACTGCCAAACAAATAAAAAATAAATCTTTTGTCAATCCAAAAAATTACAGAGTTATAATCATTCAAGTATTTCACAACCTTAAATTACACCCAAAACAAAACCCACAAGCATTATTTTATAATTTCATACAAAAAACTCTCTCAGAAAAATACTAATACTTCTCTTATTTAGTTCGATGCATTGAAACGAAAATCCACCTCTATATCTGGTACGTTACAAGAGGTGAAAGAACTCATCTCGAAAAGCTAACTTGTCATAATAAGGAAGCTAGCCCAATATAACCCTCATAATATCTCCTTAGTTGCTTAATGTAAGACTTTGCCTCCATCATCCTTCCACTCTTTAGAATTATGTGATCTCATGAAATGGTCCCACCGACATAACCTTGGGCCACCACCAAGGGACTATAATCTCGAGGATAAAGTGATCGAAGGAGTTGTCCAAGGAATGACTTTGATACCGTGTTGATGCATTATTACAAGGGATGGAAGAACTTGTCCCATAAAGTTAGCTTTCTAGTATAGGGAACCAACCCATTATAAGACTCAAAACATCTCCTTAATTGCTCAATGTGGGACTTTGCCCGCATCATTCTCCTCCTCTTTAGAATTTTGCGACCTCACAATGTGGCCCACGAGGACGTAGCCTCAAGCCACCACCAAAGGACCACAGCCTTAGGATTAAAGTACTGGGCATCAAAGGAAGGCTTTGAAACCATATTGATCCATTACCACAAGGTGTGGTCATTCGGTAAAACTAATTCGCCAGAATAGATACCCAACCTGTTATAAGCCCCAAAATATCTCATTAGTTGCATAATATAGGACTTTTCCCTCATCGTTATCCAACGTAGATAACCCCTTTTAGCCAACTCAAAATAGGAATCCAACTCCAACAAGGCTTTCATTGTTGTTTCATATGTTCAGTCAACCAAAAGTACCAATCAAGACTTTGCTAATTTAAATCACATGGCTGAGGTTTGAATCAAGTTTTGTTCATGGGCTCAAACTTGGGAGAAAATTTGACAATTCTCCATCCCAACTTGAAGTCTGTAACAAAGTCATACTTCTCATAATTCATGCTGGCCCTCCCAATGCACCAACGGACGCTCAATCATTGCAAACATCTATGAAGCCCAAGCCGAACTTGGACTCATCTAGAGGAATAAACTCAATCTACATGTTCACAGAATTCTTGACTGCTAGAAGGTCACCAGGAGAAGTACACCCCAAGTGCCAAAAGTTAGGAAAGTGACACTTAAATGCTTTTTTTTTTTAAACTGGAACACTTAGGGTGCGCATGACAAAATTTCTGGAATAGAAATTGATTTTTGGCAAAAAAATTGATTTCTCAATTTCTATTTCAGAAATTGAGAAGTTAAAAATTTTAACTTCTGATTTCTTCTTCAAATCTATTTCTGAAATAGAAATCTGTTCCAGAAATAGAAAAATCAAATTGCGTTACCAAACAGATTTCTATTCCAAACCTGTTCTGGAAAACAGAGAAACAGAGAAATAGAGAAGTAGAAATTTTATCATGTGCGCCCTTAAGTGCCATCTCCGGCGAATCCCACCGAAAATCCTACGTAACAATTTTTTTTTTTGTTTACGTAGCTCACCGGAGTGTTAACTCAACAAAAAAAGAAAAAAAGGCAAATGTCGCGACCCGATCTCGCCGCCCCTCGAAAAGTGTCCAAGGAAGGGAAAGGTTGGATTTAGGGATACTTGATCACGAGAGTTTCCTCACAAGATCACGAGTTCTCCCAAGCTCATACCCCACGTGACAACGAGTTTATTTATGCGGTCTAATTGTTTAACAACCTAAGAATATACAGGATTCACCACTAGCCTCAACTTTGGGGGTCGGCTAGAAACCCAATCAAGAGTCGGGAGTGTTCCCTCGATTCTTACGCAATCAGATATTTAGGTTCCGGGACTTGGGTTACGCTAATATTGCTATTAGCGCCCTTTCGGTACCTAAACAGTATGTTGTGTTTTTCCTATCATTTTCATGCATTTCTTTTTATATTTTCAGGATTGTCAATTCTATACTAAATGATCATGCGTGGTGGATTACTTTCATTCTATTCTATTCCTAAGAAATGAAAGGAAAACAAACAATGAAAATTAAATTAAATCGCAAGACATGAAGTAAACAATCAAGATAAAGCAATAAACCTAATCATGCAATTCTAAAGAATATAAAAGAGAAAACAATTGAGAAAGAAAGGAAACCCGCAACTCGTCGGGCTTTATACAATGCATGGAACCCGAGACATATGTCGGAAAAATGAATGTTACATGATAATGGTCGGAATGGACATCGACCTTCACCATCTTCACGCTTTATCCATGCTCAGGATCCTATTCTAAACCTAGTCTAAGAAATAAGAATCCCTTGCCTCATCTTATATGACTAAGACAACGCATAGAAATCATTATTATAACGAATAGACATAGGCATCAGACATGAACATGAATCCAGCAAAATCAAATCACAAATAGGACAAAATACAAGGCATGTTTAAAGATTCGTAAGACCACCTAGACAATGTACAAAAATGTGAAACTTGCACATGACATAAGGTTGAATGCGAAAAAGGTTTGGGTAAACATTTAACCCTAAATCAGAATGCAAAGAAGTCACACAAGTCATTAACATTGCAAAGTGACTTGGGATTGAGAACGTCATGCTTGACAAATTCCAATTGCAATTAGCCAAATGGGTGCATGATATTCACATCAAATTCATGCGCATCAAACGAGATTCAAATATGATATGCCATGCATTAATGCGAAACTTGTAACACGTGTTTCAAATGTTAAGAAGACAATGAGGCACAAGTTTCATGCATACAACTTCGTAAAAAAATGCAGCAAAATATCAGGATGTCATGACACATTAATAGTGATTTGATCTAAAAAGAAAATCTGAAGAATATGAAATTTTACCACAGTGCGAACAAAAGAAAGGCGAACAACTTTTGTTAAAGACCCAATCTTAGAATCCTTAACAAGAAAATCATAGAAGAATGACAAGAGGTCAGCTTCGACAAGGGAACAACAGAGGTTCAGAATTTCATTTTATGACAGATTTCTATCATACGCATCACAAGAGAAGTTGAGTCCAATTGATGTGCAAATCATGCAAAATCAGCATCATAAGAAAGTGACAGACAATCGGGCCCACAATAACAGTATATGCATTTCTGACCAAGGCAAATTCCAGGTTTCAGAATGGATTAGAAAAAAATGTTAAACATAGCAAACGGTGGTCGATTCAGGCATGCAATATATCATTTTAAAGCTTGAGATGTCTATTACAATTATCTAGAAGACATTAAATCCTAATAACATCATCTACCAGCTTAGTCCAGTTAAAACAGATAATCGCAAAACAGCAAATCAACCTTAAAACTATTGCAGAATTGACAGACTTTGTAGGTGTTTTTCAGTGACCAAATGACATCCGTTCAGGGTGTGTGACATGTCAAATTGAAGCTCTACAAGTGTATTTTATATGTCTAGAAGGGCTCGAAGTCAAAAAACCTTATCTAACACCTCGTTTCAGACAAAACAGAAAGTGATATATCAGGTATACGAATTTGCAGATCAAGGCAAATCAAGTTCAATCAACTTCAAGTTCATCATCAATAATCATCAACTTATTGCAAATCATTTGGCTCAGAGGGAAGGTAAGATACAGCATCCCCACAATCATTTTGAAGTAGAATTTCAATTAGTAAACTCATCATCAAATAAATTCGGTGTTTCACCCTCTCTGTGGGATATAAATCCAAACAGCTAAATTAGGAGATGAACCAAGAACTACAGATCAGGTTCTTTGCGAATTCACTAGTTTGATTATCATGGTTGTGAACAAGTATTGTGTGAAAAATATCAAGAACACACAGAACAGTCTCCTCCTCTTCCTCAGCAGACTCAATATCTCAAAGTAACATGCAGGAGAACCATTTGATATACAAAATCACACGTGAACATATTTGATCCAGGAAACAATCATGAACAGCATTCGACATACATCACTTATACATCTAATTAGTTTACATTTCAATCAATTATATGCAGGAAATCTAGCAAAGACACAACCAACGCAATTTCAATTGAATATCAAGACGTTGGTAAACAGAATGCAATAGGAACTATCCGCAATGGAGTCAGGCTTTCTATCGAACAGGTTGTAAGCATGTAGTGTGAAGTACTATTAACACCAGAATGGCATAGAGTAATAGAGAACAGAGACATCAATCCAACTTTCAAAACATGGCGAAATGTAAATTACTCACTCCCTGCCCATGGAAAGAACACTTAAGCTGCTCGGAAAAATAAACCGCATGACAAAATTACAAACAAAACGAGATCATTACCCTCAACAGAGCTGATCAGAGTCTACCCTCAACAAAGCCGATCAAAATCTAAAAGAAGCGAAATAAACACCTCACCTGACTTCAATCGCCGGGAACCACGACCTATTGAAGAGAGCGTTCCTTCCGATGTCGTAGAGCAAACTCGTGCTCTACTGGTAGGCACGGCGATTCCAATGGTTTTCAGTCTCGTTTAAGGAAGATGCCAGGTTCGGTCGGTTCAATGGCTGAATTGACAAGAGGAGGATCCTCCATCGTCCGTCGGCGTGAAAAAACGCATGTTCGAAGGGAACAAAGAAAACGAGATTTGAGAAGGAAAACCCTTGGAAATGACTTGATCGAGAGAAGAATCGTTGGCGAACCTTCTCCGAACTCAGCGCAGATCCGAGCCTTGCACGTCCAACTCCTCAACCGGCAGTTGCTCAAGCCAGCCGGATCGAGAGATTCAGATCCTTAGAGACAGAGTCGAGAAAAACCCCGACGGTAGATGATGAACGGGAAGATGATCAGAAGCCGCTGTCGTCATCGCCGTCGATCGAGCTTCGGATCTCTATCCTCGGAGCTTGGAGCACTGAGTCAGTGCCGAGGCGAGCAGGTGGTTGATAACGAACGGAAGAGATCGAATCAAGCTCCGTCGCTTCTGCCGTCGCTACTACCGGCGCCGATCAGTTTTGGAAATCGGATCCTCGAGCAAATTCCTCGCCGAATGGAGGACACACCTCCAATCGCGCACCGACGGAGGAAAACCCTAGCCTTCGATGAGAACCGTAGAGAGAGAGAGCGAGAACGCTCGATCGAGAGAGAGTCCCCGAAAGAGAGAATTCAGAGAGAGTTTCTGTGTGCCTGTCAATCCCAGAGAGAGTGCGAGCCTCCGTTTTTTAGCTTTGCGGGAGAGAGAGATCGTGATGAAGAGAGAGCGGGAGCGAGAGAACGTGAGGCCGAGTCCCCGAGTCCCCCTTTTCTTTTCTATTATTTTTCTTTCTTTTATTTTTTCCTTTTTCTCTCCTTTTTCTTTTTCGTTTTCCTTATTTCTAATTTTTTTCTCATTTCATTTCATTTCATTTTTTCATTTTCTTTTGTTTTCTTCTTGTTTTCTTTTTTGTTTTCTTTTTTTTGTTTTCTTTTTATTTATTTATTTATTTATTTATTTATTTTTGGCTCTTTGTTTTTTATATTTTTGCAAAATGGATGATTAAAATGTCGATGAAAATTTCGGGTGTCAACAGCAAAAATGAAAAAATGACATCATTTTTGAGCGAATTCGAATTTTAATATAAAAATTAATTTAAATACATTATAAAAAATAATAATAATTATTAAAAAAATTTTGAAAAGGGGGGGGAGGAGAGAGAGAGAGAGAGAGGAGGCAGCGGCTGAGGGTTGAGCCCTCGTCGCCGCCGTCTCCCCACCGTCACCTAGAAGGGTGGCGACGGTGGGGGAGCGTCGGTCGGGGTCGCTAGGCCCACGAGAAGGGTGTGACGGTGGCGGCGAGGGCTCAACCCTCAACCGCTACCTCCTCTCTCCCTCCCCTTTTAATTTTAAATAATTATTATTTATTTTTAAATTTAATTTAATAAATTTTTATATTAATTATTTACCACGTTAGAAAACAAAGCTACATTGTTTTTGCTTTTGTTTAGCCACGTTAACATGTAAAACGACGTCGTTTTGTACTTACCTCGCTAGAAAATCACCACGTCAGCATTTTAGCCGGATTGACTCTTAAGTAATTCATTTTGCTTCGATTTTGGTACTTAAGTGTTACTTTCCTAACTTTTTGGTACTTAAGTGTCCATCCGTGCCAAGTTTTGGCACTCTCGGTGTACGGCACTTGAAGGGCACCGCTTGAATATAAAGGTTGGTCCCCACAAATCTAACTTCAACCTTTACATGATTTTAACCTCAATTTTTGTGACAGGTAAAGGTATTTGTTAAATATTTAAAATAAGGAGCTTGGCATTTTAAAATGACATTATTATACAAAATTAATGCATCAAAAAAGAAAAACATATTATTATTAGATTTATTTAATAATTTTTCTTCAAAAGACTCGTTAACAATGCCTTTTTTTCTTAAAAGGGAAAGAGAAAATGTCATAAATGATCTTTGAACTTTCATCTAATGTTCAATTTCATCATTGGGCTTTCGATTTGCTCAATTTGGTTCTTCAACTTTCATCTAATGTTCAATTTCATCCATGAACTTTCGATTTACTCAATTTGGTCCATGAACTTTCATCTAATGTTCAATTTCATCCCTGAGCTTTCGATTTACTCAATTTGATCCCTGAACTATTAACAAATGTTCTATCTAGCCCTTCAGTTTGTTCAAACTGTTAAGTGATTACGTGGAGCATTAATTGATGACGTGAAACTAAGTTGGATTACTAGAATTATGAGTCAATATATATATCTTAAAAAAGGAAAACAAATTAGGGGTCAGCTAGAGATGAGAGCATTGATCACAATAGCAAAGAGAATAAGTGGTTCTATATCTCTTTTTTGGATGGTGGCTACAATTTGACTTGTTTTAAAGGTAATTTCCATGTGGATATTCCACATGTCCTTTTCTATTTATATTTAAGAGACTAAAAGCCATGTAAGCCAATTCCGTTAACTTTAACTAATGGAATGACGAAATTGGTCAATTTTCAAATAATCAGAGACTAGATGGAACATTTGTTAATAGTTCAGGGACCAAATTGAGCAAATCAAAAGCTCAGGGATGAAATTGAATATTAAATGAAATTTCAAGGATCAAATTGAGCAAATCGAAAGCTTAGGGATGAAATTGAATATTATATGAAAGTTTGTGGACCATTTGTGACATTTTCCCAAAGGGAAAAGATCTTGTGCTTGGACTATCGACCCATGAGCTTTTTCCTTTTATGAATATATTTATTTTTCCTTCTTCTCGTATCGGTCTTCCGCAATTCATTGCCATCATCATGAGGGGTTGTTAGATCTTTTGGACGAGGGGGAGAGCTAATCGATTTCACTGGTGCAAGAGAGGGAAGACCAAAACGCAGGAGAGGTTGACTGAGACAATGATTGTTGATTTGGATCCCATGACCCATGCCATTAAGCTCCTCATCATTATGAGGTAGTTTGTACCCTGGACATCCCTTTTTCCCTAATTTATTTTATCCTTTTTTTAACAACAATAATGATGTTAAATTCCTTTTTTTTTCTCTCTCTCCTCAAAGTATAAATGTGCGCCATCAAATAAATCCCGCATGCATGCTTTTGCGGCGCATTCTTTAATTTCAGCTCCATTTCTGATACATAATGATGTAAGGCCTTATATCTTAGACCATTGAAAGGTATAAAGATGAAAAGTATAAACATCACCAGCGAGGACATCTTCTTCTCGGCCAAATACTTAGGAAAGAAAAAACCATAAATTTGTAACTGCAGGACCAAAACATTCCCAATTTTCAGACGTCCTCCCAAAAAAAAAAAAAAAGCTTTTACTTGGGGAGCACAAATATGAACCTTCAAGTTTTCCGTCCATTCAAGATGATGTGGCATTTGATGTGATTAACAATGCTAACGTGTACTATAGACATATCGGTAGGGCAATTGATGTATTTTCTTCTAAGCAAAATGATGCCACTTTTGAAAAAAAAAAAAAAAAAAGGACAACATTTGAGCCATATTGAATATGTCATATTGTTGGTTGTACTATGTAGAATGACCAGTGCTAACTGGATGTCAAGTCAGTGATTTCCGACTTAAATTGATTAGAAGGACTACATTAAAAAATGATCAAAAGGTTTAATACTACATTGATCGAAATGAAAAATTTAACACTAAATTGGAGGTCTTATAATAGCTTTAGAACTTCTTGGATAATTCTCCCATGAAAATTTTTATCCTAAACACCACTAGGGAGAGAAAGAGCCAAATTGATTGATGGATCAGGTCATTTAGAGTGTCATTTGTTTTAAATTGGAAAACAATATTAGAGTGATTAAAAGAAGAGCCTTTTGATTGGAAAAGTCATAAGATTAAATAAAGGAGGAAGCACTAGGATTCGACAATCCTAGGCTGAGGCCATTAAGCCTCCACTTCGTTAGATTCTCCAACTCTCTATATCTAGTCCTCCATTAGCTAGCAATAAGTCAATAGGGGTAATCATCAAAATCAAACATATTCTGACAGTTGATAGCACTACTTTAGAAAAATCTGGAAATAAAAGGGAAAATAAAATTGAGAAACAAAAGTTGAGAGAGAAAGATGACACCTAGAGGTGAGCATACTTCAAGTGGACAGTTTCCACCTTGGAACCAGAAACCGTAGACTGAGGACTAGTTTTGAAAATTTAAATTAGGAACTATCTATTAGTTCCATAGATCCACCCGAGAACCAAACTGCCACTCCGATCTGGTTCCTAGGTGAGTCCATAAAACTAATCCCATCAAGTTTCACATAGTTAGTACAACATTTTTTGACAAGACAAAGTAAAGTAAAAAATAAAGAGCTTCTATATTCTTTACTACAAGATTAATAAAAACGTTGGATTCATATTAAAAGTTGAGAGTTGATTTGGCCGATGGGCATTTAGCTTGAGAGTCAAGATCGTGAGTGAGAGATAGAGAGACAACTTATATGAGGTAAGAATGAGACAAGACAAGCACTTGGTTAATGGGTATAAAGTTTCAAATTAGGGATTTTAGGGTTTTCATTTTTCTTAAATTTTTTATCGAAAATTTTCCTTAAAATTATATATATATATATATATATATATATATATATATATACATATATATTTACCTACTACCAGTCCGGTCCGGACAAGCGAGTAGGTGGGTGGACAATTTCATACCTAGAACTAGGAAACTAATTGGCACCCACCGCTTCTAATAAATTGGAATTGAGAACCAAATAAGTCCTCTTGGGAATTGCCAGTTCCAATTCGGTTTCGTTCATTTTTCGATTCTTTTACACACCCCTAATAGCAACCCCAACCATGGCTTGAGCATGGATCAATGAATCTTCTGATATGAATCGGGGTAAGCATGGTTTGGGTTGGACCGATCTAGCACCTAATCCAAGAACCAATCAATGTTGGTTCTCAATTTTTGGGACTGAGGACTAACCTTATTGAGCTTGGGACCTAGGACCGGATCTACCTTATAGGTCCAACCCGAGACCAAGCACTTATTTTTTTTTTCCTTTCGTATGTTCCTTAAAGGGACAAATGTACCATTTCAAATTACATATTTATTAATAATGTGACATTGAGCAACCAAATTATTTATCATATTAAACATAAATATAAGATAAAATAACATTAAAAACTTACACTTGCTAATAGCGACAAACCATAAAAACAAGCATGCAAGACAAGAGAACAAAGGCAAGCAGCGGTGTGAGTGAACATAGGCGAGCAAGGTGAGCAAGGCCAAGGCAAGTGAAGAGAGTTTCTTTCTTTTTCTTTTTTCTTTTTTTCTTTAATTGAAATCGGTTTGGGTTTCTTTCTACTTTCTAATTTACATGACGAACTGAACTGTGTAGAGAATAGATGAGGATGTGCTAGAATTTAAAGTAGACAAAAGCATATAGCATATAATATATAAGATATATAATAATATATAATATATTATGTATAGAGTTGGTTTGGGTGGACCAACCCATTCAGTGCAGGATACAGGGGTCTTAAGATCAAGGATCAACCTAGTTTCACTAGGGATCAGACCAAGACCGGTGGGGTTGGGTCGGTCCAAGATTGATGCTCACTTCTATATACGAATGGTCTTTATCTCATGTCATATTCATAGCAAAGAGTTGGCACCCTCCATATAGTTTAAGGCAACGGGATTTTGCCAACAATCTTGAATTTTTGGATAAGTGACAGTGGTTATATTATAATATAGTGAAATAGGGAAAACTTAGTTAATTTTTCTCCGTTTTTCATATTTATGATACAAATAGATACCTGTCAAGTTAAGATATTGAGTTTGAATAGAGAGATAAGAGACAATCAATCAATCCAGTACAAATAGACACATGTCAAGTTAAGATACTAAGTTAAAATAGAGAGATAAGAGACAATCAATCAATCCATAGTATCGAAATCCTCAATTTAGGCTCCATTTGTTTTGTGAAAAATAAACAATTTAAAGTAATTATTTTTATCATTTGAAATAATTAGTCAATTTGACATGTTGGTATTTTCATTGATAATAATTTATTCCTTAACATTTTTGTGGATGGAGAAATTTCTTTTTCATTTATTCATTTTTATAAGTTATATATACGATCATATTTAGAAAAATATTTTGTAAATAATTCATTTTTCACAAAACAAATGAATTCTTACATAAACTAAACCAGAGTTGCACAACCTCCGCCTCAACAAGAAGAGGGTCTCCTCATGCACGATCAGCCACGGTTGTCGATCACCTCAACCATCTCTCTCTCTCCTTTTCTTCCTTTAGCAACGCCCGCGTTTCACAGTCAACCACAAAAGAATTAAAAAGAGAAAAATAAAATTAAAAAATAAAAAAGAAGAAAGAAAATCCAAAGTGTAGGACGAAACATCAACAAAAGAGAGGGAAAAGTCAATGTATCGCCAAAGGAAAGTTGTCAAAAGGTGTCACGGCGATGCCTTATGTCACTGTCGACACAAAAGATTCTCCTTGCTCCGCACTCGTCTTTGCTCTTTTGTATTACTTGAGAGGTGGAGAGTGGGGCACTCTCGTCAGGTGATCCCTTCTATACATACAATATAAATCTCGCCTCTCTCCTTCACATTCCCTCCACGTCTCTCCCTTCACTCTTTCTCCCTTTTTTTGCTTCTGTTGGGAATAACGGAACCCCGAAAACCGGATTCGATACTAAATCGAACCCCTAAAAGCAATGCGGAAGCGAAGCCCGAGAAAATCACGTATCACCGATCCTAAAGCACACCACGGATTCGAGCGTACCTTGTTAGCCATAGATTAAACACTAATGCTGAAAATCGAGGAAGAAATTTTGATCCTGTTCGATCCGATGACGTCGATTGGCCTTGAAGGGAAGACGACGTTGCCTTGAGCGCTCGTTTTCTTTTTGGAGGGAGAGAGGGAGAGGAAACGTACGTACCTTATTCCAAAAGGCACGTCCTCCCTATCTCTCCTCCCTTTATATACGGGCCTCCAAAAATAGCAACGTACCCCTTCATCCATGGGCCCTAATCTCATGGGCCGGGCTTTTAGGCCCAACATGGGCAAACGGGCTTTGAGCCCATCTCATATAAAACCATCATCTCCCACTCGCACATGGTGAGTTAAACAAGATTCTCTTTACCTCTCTTCAATATTCATACCGATGAATAATCCATCTGACCAGCGTACTTTGAGAGCTCGTTGCCATACATCTGTTAGGAATATATAGTAGCTCATAATGGGCATCACATCCTGAGTAGATTTAGTATGCAGTACCTTAGATCGATCGATCACATTTATATTTCTCATGATCTCTTTTAAACAATGATATATATATTGTATTCACAATTATGATTATCCCAAAGACAGTCATAATTGGTTAATCGGTGAATACAAAATTACAATGTGATTCTCCAAAATCGATCTTCCTCTTTCCTTCAAACTCTCAATTTCAGTTCAGCTTGCTTTTCTAGAAATGTCCCATTAGATCGAATCAAACTCATGACCATTGGCAACATCCTAAGATAGCAAACACTAAATAGAAATCTTGAGAATAAGTAAGAGTCATGAGGGGACTAAAAATTGATGAACTCTTTTTCTTAAGAGTCTCACACGACATAAAAGTTGATATCAAACTTTTTGCCACTCTTATTGGTCATTTCATGCATACGTAGTATGAAATACATATTACGGTATTAACTCATTTCCCATGGAGCGTATGTCTACACCTTCAATACCGTACAGATGATAATTCAGACATACCCAATGTCTAACTTGAGTTCACGTATCTACTCATTCACAAAATTCATCATAACTCACATCTGACATCTAGACAGATAAAGTAAAATATGTGGGGTATTTTACTTTCGGACATAGTAAGTATCATGTCCTCATCTTAACACCCAGTTAAGGCGACATACGTATTTTAAGCTTGAGCTCTCGATTATCACCTAGATAATAAGCTTAAAAACAGTCTCATATCTATTTATCACACAGTAAATAGAGGCGTTACCCATGTGAGTGAGCTAATCTTATATCTGTCCGACATACTTTCTTAACTTAAAGTAATGCACTAAGCATTAAGATGCATAAAGATCAAACAAAGATTCATAGGCATTAATGATGAAAATACAAATTCATCAAATTGTGAACACTTAGGGAAATTACAATATTCAGTACATCAGCGTCTACGCAATCCTAGAGATTTCATATGGTCACAAAACACATCTCTAGGTATTGGCTTTGTCATAGGATCTGCTACCATTCTATGCATAGTATGTATTCTAAGTTCACATCTTTTCGTGCAATCATATCTTTGACAAAATTATACTTGGTATCTATGTGTTCGGTCTTGCCATGATATTTTGGATCTTTGGTGTACACTTTTGCTGTTTGGCTATCACAGTTAACCAACAATGAATCTGCAACACTTCCAATAACACGTAAATGATCCAAAAATCTCTTAAGTCAAACACCTTTTTGTACTGCTGCTGATAATGCCACGAACTCAACTTCCATCGTGGTCAAGATTATACACGTTTGTTTCTTACTGCTCCAACATATGGTGCCATTATTCAGTAAGAAAACAAACCCAGAGGTAGATTTTCTTTCATCTAAATCTCCTCCCCAATCAACATCAGAATAGCCTTAGAGTCGCAGATCCTTTCCTTAATAACTCAGCGTATAATCAGCAGTCCCCTTTAGATACCTCAGTATTCTCTTAACGGCTTTTCATTGTGCTGGACTTGGATTGGATTGGTATCTACTCACCATTCTAACTACAAAACATATGTCAAGTCTTGTACACATCATAGAGTACATCAAGCTCCCAACAGCACTAGCATAAGGAACATGTTTCATTTGTTCCTTCTCTTGTGGAGTCCTTGGACACAGTCTATGGCTCAATCCTTCACCTTTTGCAATAGGAGTGTCTATGGGTTTTCAATCTTGAAATCTTAACTCCAAGAATGTATGTAACATCACCCATGTCTTTCATCTCAAAGTTGGAAGACAACAAACTCTTGACAGTATTAACAAGTTCTATATTGCTTCCGGTAATTAGTATATTATCAATATATAATGATATGATCACAAATTGATCATTGGATCTTTTGATATATACACAATGATCCTCATCTATCATTGTAAAGTCATATGCCATTATGGCATTATGAAAAAGTATATACCATTGTCTCGATGACTGCTTAAGGCCATATATCGATCTCAAAAGTCGACATACCTTTTCTTCTTGGCCTTTCACTATGAAACTAGCAGGTTGTTCCATATATATTTCTTCCTTTAATTCTCCATTGAGGAAAGCAGTCTTTACATCTATCTAATGTAACTCAAGATCCATACTAGCCACTATTGCTAGAATAATGTGAATCGAGGTAAATCTCACTACAGGAGAAAATGTATCTTCATAATCAATTCCTTCCTGTTGATTATACCCATTCGCCACAAGGTGAGCCTTATGCCTTTCTATCGAGCCATCAACCTTTCACTTTATTTTGAGAAACCCACTTGTTCCCAATTGCTTTGTGTCCTTTTGGAAGATCAACCAGTTTCTGAACATGGTTTGACTTAATTGACTAAATTTCCTCTTCCATTGCATGAATCCATTTTTTTCTTACTAGAGCAATTCAGAGCCTTATTAATATTTCTTGGCTCATCCTCATCTTGTGGAGCAATCATAAAAGTTTCCCTTTCAATGTCAAAACGTCGACGGGGAATACTTTGCGACTTGTTCACCGTATGGGAGATTGTACAATTAGCACATCATTCCCCATTATGCTCCCACTTGGATTAGATAATGATGATGTCGTCTCATCATGTGATTGCAATTGAGAATGAGTTGAATTCAATTCATCACTTCTCATATTACTCCCACTTGGATGAATTCCACTAACATCATTATCTTGATCCAAGGTTTCAAATAAGGAATAATCTTCAGCTATTTCGCCATTCTTAGGAAATTCATCCTCTAAGAATGTGAGATCCCGTGATTCAAATTCAGTTATACTCCCACTATCCTGCTCACCTATGAACACATACCCTTTCGAGTGTTCGGAGTATCTCATGAAAATACTCTTATTTCCTTTGGGACTCAATTTCCCAAACTTGTGAGAGGACTCATGAGTATAGGCAGCACAACCCCATGGCTTAAGAAAACTTAAGTCTAGTTTTCTATCTGTCCATAACTCATATGGAGTGGAAGTAACTAATTTAGAAGGCACCCAGTTAAGTATATAGGTAGCAGTTAACAACACATCACTTTAAAAAGTGATAAGTAAGTTAGCATGCGCCACCATGGACTTAACCATTTCAAGTAGGGTTCTGTTTCTTCTCTCTGCAACACCATTTTGTTGAGGAGTATATGGAATAGACAACTGTTTTTCTATTCCTTTTTCATCACATAATTTTCTGAACTCATCAGATAAATATTCTCGACCTCGATCGGATCTCAATACTTTTATTTTCTTATCTAATTGATTTTCTTCCAAGTTCATAAACCTTTTGAAACAACTTATTGCTTCAGATTTATGAGAAATCAAATAGACATATCCGAATTGAGTATAATCATCTATTAAAGTGATGAAATAAACAGCCCCATGCCTTCCTATCACATTCATTGAACCACAGACGTCAGAATGGATTAAATCCAGAGGAAATTTAGCTCTTTTATCTTTTCTAAATGGTTTCCTTGTCGTTTTCCCTACTAGGCAATGCTCTCATATGGGCAAATCGACTTTTTCAATGCTGCCCAACAAACCCTCTTTGGCTAGTCTATTCATACGTTGTTGGCCAATATGACCAAGTCTAGCATGCCACATAATCACATCATTATCATATGAAGTAGAAGACGTGAAACAAGGGAATAACAAATATTGACATCACCACAGTCAACATTTAGTACAATAAAACAATCCCGAAAGTGACCACAACCATTGTAGTTTGTATCCAACTACAAATCTACACTTATATTACGGAAGTTCACACTAAAACCAAGCTTAACCAACACCAAAACAGACATTAAATTTCGACGAATCTCCGGAGCATATAGAATATCAAGGTAGGAACAAACTGCGTCCACCATGCATGTTCAGTTGGCAAGTGCCAATTCCTTTTACTTCAGCTCTGGAGTTATTTCCCACATAGATTCACTTAGTTCCAGTTGGTATCGTCGAAATTCCACGAAGGATTCTCTATCCTTCGCTATATAGTCTATCACTCCTGAATCTACAGTCCACAAAGGATTGGATTCAGCCAATAATACAGAACTTGACACATAAGCAACGTTCCCAAATGTACAAGAGGTGTTTACCTTCTTTGGCTTACGATAGTCGCGAGCATAGTGACCCTTCTTGTCACAATTATAACACCTCATCCTAGATATTTTCTTCACTTGAGGACGTTTTCCACTCTTGTGTTGGTTAACTCTTGATTTCTTATAACAAGGACTTGATTATTTGCATTCCCACATATTGAATGAATCAATACGCTTGCGATTAGAGCACAAAGCCCTTTCTGAGCTAGAACCAGCATTGCAAATATCTATTTTCTACTCAAATGCCGTTAGGTGGTCCTCTACTAACTCAAGATGACGCACAACATCCTCAAGATCTTCCATAATATGGTCAAGAGCTTCTAGTGCTTCTTGCTTTTCCAGCATATATTGAATCTTCATATTCAATATTTCACAATTGTTGCCGTTCATATCAGCAATTATGTTCTTAGTTGCTGAAAACATCGATCTGAACACATCAGACATATATGCACGAATAATTAATGCCTATCATTTATGCATCCACTTTGCACAAACCCATCATATCAATGAATAATTTCAAGCAAGGTTTCAGAATCAAAATGTCACTATGTTTCCAATCATCCTCCAAAAATCCTAACTTAAAACTATCATTAATATGATTGTCATATGCAAAATCAATTCTATGAAGTTACAAAAACTTCTATCAACTACCCACAGCAATCAGCAATAATAGAAAGCAAATAATATCTAACATCCAATAGAATAGCAATGCTTTCACATAATACAACTATCCATTACACTAAGTAATATATACAAAGTAGAGATATCATTATAGAAAGAGATATTCACACCCAAAAACATCTCAAACTAAACTAAGAAATAATTAGGGAATGTCCCTTCTAATCTATCAGTCAAAATATCTGAGAAATTTGAAGGCATATTTGCCAACCATGGAAAAACTTTTGGAGAGCTTTCATGTCGCCTCTAAGGCGCATTCACTTGGCGCCATGTGGCGCTCAATCTAAGGGTTGAAGTTTTGGTTAACTTAATCCTATAGTACTCTCTTACACAAGCTTCCACTAGCCTCCCATAACCCGGGACCACGTTGACCTCCCATAGCCGATCTAACACTGCTTGCCATTTAGGTGGAAGAGTGTTAATCAAAGCCAGCACCTTCTCAAAATCCGGCATAAGATAACCATTCCAGATGATTTCCTGTATCATCTGATTGACCCTGACCACATATGATACTAAATCACCGTCATGCCACCGATAATTAGCTAACTTTATCATTAGCCTTTTAAATCTTGCAATTCCCTCATCCGTTCTCGGGATTACAGGTATCCTTGCATAACGCATCATAGTTCCTGCAACAAATGCGGAACTAAAAATGGATTACTTATAATCCATAATCTACATAAGGAAAAATACATAATTTTCCATAATTCATGCAACAAATGCAGAATAAATAATAGATTACATATAACCCATATAGGCATGATTGAAAATAAAAAAATTCCTTTTTTTTTCAAATCAACGGTCAACGGACGGTCAACGATCACAGGTCAGGTTGCCGGGTCGTCGGACAGGTCGGACCGGTCGGGCCGGTCGAGCCGGTCAGGCCGGTCGGGCCAGTCGGGCCGGTCGGGCTAGTCGGGCTGGGTCGGACAAACCGACCGCACGTGCCCCGTGTGTGCGCAGGCTGACGTCAAGCAGATGTCATCCGGCACGTGCCGCGCGTGTGCCAGGCATCCGCAGGTCGGGTCGGGTCGCCGGCCGGTGACCACTCGGCCAACCGTCGTCGGCACTGACGTCATCGGTGACGTCATCCCAATGGTTACAGACCGTTGGGTGATGTCACGGTGACGTTAGCGCGTGACGTCAACATGTGTTGGTTCGCCGACCGGCGCGTGCCGATTTGTTGCCAACGGCGCGCACATGCCCGTTCGCCTACCGGCGCGTGTGGCGCACGCGCTGGCCGATGCCAGCGCTTCGGGCGCGTCGCGCCCACGCGCAGTGTCTTCTGGCAGTGCGTGTGGGCGCGTGCAGCGTCTCCCTGATATAGCTAGTACGAGTACCTAGAGGGGGGTGAATAGGTATATAAAAAAAAATTTCTTGAAGATTGCACAATACTTAGACAGTTGAAGGATTTGCAATAATGAAAAATCAATCGTAAGACTGAGTAAAGGAAAGAGAGAATTGAACACGCGGTTTATAGTGGTTCGGCTTGATTCAAGCCTACGTCTACTCTTTTGCACTGACAGCCAATTGGCTGGATTCCACTATGAACAAAGAGATGTTACAGTGTTGATCTTCCTTGATTTCTAGGTGTAGATGATCTACCACACTCGCTCAAGGTGTCACCAAGTATAAACACTCTCTGTGTATACAATTTGCTCGAATTGTATCGATTAACAATCAAGGTTCTTCAGACTCTGGAATTTTTCTATCGATCACACTCCCAAAACAACTAGAACGTCTTCCTTTTATACTCCTTTATGCTATCATAGCCGTTGGCACTTACCAAAGGAATTCCTCCAATCTACCCGTTGGACGGAATCAATTAAGAAGATCATCCGAGCTATTTAAGGAACATGATGATAGCCCATCAATCCTATTCGCCCATACAATCAGGATCTTGGTTTCCAAGAATGGAACATTCCAAGAATATTTCGTCGACCATCGGATCTTCAATTGATCTAGATGACAATAAAAGAATCCGAAATATTTATCAAACCAAAGAATCTTTTCCAGAGGATAGGATCGAATCCTCAACCATATACTTCGGCTTTGGATTTCCTTCGTCACTGGATTAGAAAGACTGTCAGTGAGAATAGTCTTGAGTCTTGAGTCTTGAGTCTGGTGAATACAGAGTCTTCAGACTTTAAACTGTCGGTATCCAGACTAGACTGATAGAAATGTTTTGTCAGCTTCAAAATATTCTAGAAAGATTTCTCCAACAATCTCCCCCTTTTTGATGGTGACAAAACTTTCTTGTAGATTTGAACAACTTTGACCTGCAAAAACATTTCTCAAGCAATATGGCTAACTCAAAAAGATTAATAAAGCAACCAGACTCTGCATCCACAAAAAATTGGTTAGTCTTTCATGAGTAATACCATATAACAACACTTGATATAAATGCAACCACTCAAGCATCAAAATCCACAGCCAATTCAGTCAAATTTAAATTCACACCCAAGTTCAAGTTCTCAAGTCATACTAAAAAATAAACATAACCACAAAAGTCAAAGTTTTAAAAGATATTGAAAGTTGTTGGTTCAAATTGGTTCTCCCCATTTTTGTCATCATTAAAAAGGGTGAGAAAAGAGTAATGTCTGCTTAGGAATGCACACGATCTGGAAATCTCCCATAGACTGGACTACACCTTCTAGCCTCTTCAAGTCCTCCTTTAGTTGAGCTACCTCCTCTCCTTTGGCATTGGCTTGAAGTTGCAGAGCGAGGTCTTTCATTTTATCCTCCAGGGTGACTGAAGATGCTTCTCCAGCATTCTTCATGGCTTGAATTTCACAGTCCAGAGCATATATCTGGCCACGCATTTCCAGAAGAATATCCATGATGCGATGAAAATCTGCAGAATTGTCCGTCTGTGTACTGGCATGAGCTTTCTCAGATAGAGTAAATGCAGACGATGGCGCTTCTGTATAGTCTTGCAGGTTTGGTGTCGACGTATCACCTTCTTCAGGCAATTGAGAAGCCTAAAATTCTTCTGGGTCTGCTGGAGATTGTCTTGGACCTTCACTATCGGCAGCATGAGGTGTGGACCTTTCTTGCTCGCCAACTCCCCCTGTCTCTAGGACATCCAAAGGGGAAGAGTGATGATCATGCTCTTTTGTATCTTGATTTTCCTTCTCTCCAGATTCAGCAGCAGACTTTTCTCTCTCCTTCTCCTTCTTCTTCAGCTTCTTTCTCCTTCTCTCTCTGCTCTTCTTCTTCTCTGTTCTGCTGAAGTTCTGTCGGTTGAGACACAGAGCGTCTGGTTCTTGTCAATGCATGGATAGTGGGATCTTCATCCTCTTCATCTTCATCCTCTAGGATGAGAGTTTTTTTCTTCTTTTTTGATGGGGCACCAATGGCCTCCTTTCCTTTTCTCTTTGAAGCGGTAGGCGAACTGAGATTTCACTCTGAATTTCTCCATTGCCTCGGAAAGTTCTTGCGACGCATCTTCGTTAACATTTTCAAACCTACCACCATCTTATCACACGGTCGAACACAAAGTGTTTGTGGCGGTTCAATATTTATGTGTCTGAAGATCTTGGTCACCCGGACCAGGATAAGGCAATTGTCCTTTGTCTTTCGACATTGCTCTGTACATATGAAAGAGAATAGTGTGCGGGAGAGAGAACTTCCGTCCTGAGTTGATCGCGTACATCAACTTTGCTTCAGAAAGAGACACGGAAGTCTTTGACGTAGACTTTGGTCTGAGACAGTTGATCACAATCTTATGAAGCACAATGTTGATGGCATTCATCCTGGAATAGGTCATTTTCTTCTCTGTGTCCCTATCTTTGACAAGTTCCAGAGTAGTGCGAGCAGGTGAGACTTTGATTGGTAGATAACGTCCTCGTTCAACTCCAACTATGTCCGCCAACATATTCACATCTACCACGTAGACTTGGTCTCGAACACTGAATGGAATTCTATTCGCATCCAAAAAGCTAAGATTTGAATAGAAATAAGCGGTCAGTTGAGCATACCCGTCCGTAGAGTCAGAGCAAAAATTCTCAAGTTGAAGCAAATTCAACTTCTCTCTTAAGTTCATGTTGATGGCATCCAGGAAGTCAAAATTGACACTTCTAGGGTTTATCACCCCTCTTTTCAACAGCCTGAAATACACGTTTTCCTGATCCTTGGATTTGAACAAATCCATCCGATTTCCTTTCACCTTTGCTGCCACTCCCATTTTCGGTTGGAATTCAAGGAACATTCTGTCATCATCGTTCCCTTCAATTAAATTTTGTCCTGACATGTGAGGATCACTTGGAATGTTCGCAAGTGCGTCCTCTGCTTTTCCTTTCGGAGCAACTCCCAATTCCTCCATTTTCCGCAGAAAAATATACTCATTCCCATAATTTTTGTCCTTAAGGAAGTCATCTATATATTTCAATGGAGTACCGGTGCTTTTCAATGCACGATAAAGCTTATAGATAAAGGAGGGAGTTTGGACTCTTACTGGGTCGGCTTCCTCGATTATCTCTTCTTCCAGATGTTGACTTGCACTTTGTGGGGCAGGAGGCGTTGAATGACGTGGATGAGAGCGAATCGGACTTTGTCGCTGACTTGATAAGTCTTCTTCCTCAGTGAGATCGAAGTGAGTCGGTCCCTTCTCCATTCTTTGTGATCCCCTACTTGCGATTCTTGATGATTTCCTTGAAGAAGACATCTTTCTTTGTCTATTGGAAGATTCCTTCACTTGCTTTCCCAAGAGAAGATGACCACTTTCTCGAGGATGAACAAGAAATAGAAACAGGATCGGGAGGAGAGTTCCTTTTAGGGTTTTGAAGATTGGGTAAAAAAACTGTATATATATAACTCGGTTTTGAAAAGGGAAGTTCAATCGGTACAAGGAAAGTGTACGAACACTTCTTTTCAAAATCAATAACCGCCAAAATTAATTTTTTTTTTTTTAAAAGATTTCGAATTTCACACGGATTATAGAATAACCGAATGAAAGATCGTACCTTTTGAGTTTAGATAAAATAACTAAACGAGAATTCGTACCTTTAGATAAAATAGCAACTTACGGTCTATAGCCATGAATGTCCGAGTCGAGGATTTAAAGTCGAGAGATTAGAGTCTTAGAGTTGGTGAGTCTCTAGACTTTAACTTCTTCAAGCTTCAAAATGTTGAGTCTTGAACGGATAAAGTCGAATTGATTTTTCTCCAAAGGCTTTGTGAATATATCCGCTAGTTGACTCTTTGAATCAACAAATTGAATCGAGATTTCTCCATTTTGAATATGATCTCTAATGAAGTGATGTCGAATCTCAATATGCTTTGCTCTTTAATGAAGGATTGGATTTTTGGTGAGATTGATCGCACTGGTGTTGTCGCATCTGATTTCTGTGCATGAGTCTTCAATCCCAAAGTCTTGTAGCTGTTGTTTTATCCATAGAATTTGCGAACAGCAGCTTCCAAAAGCTACATACTCTGCTTCTGTCGTTGAGAGAGCTACAGTGCTTTGCTTCCTCGAAAACCAAGACACTGTCCTGTTTCCAAGCAGTTGACAAGTTCCAGAAGTGCTCTTTCTATCGACTCTGTAACCAGCCAGATCTGCATCTGAGTATCCTAGAAGATTAAAGTCTCCCCTCTTTGGATACCAAAGACCGATGCTTGAAGATGAGGCAATGTATTTGATAATACGTTTCACGGCACTAAGATGTGATTCTCTAGGATCTGATTGAAACCTAGCACAGATGCAAACACTTAACAAAATGTCAGGTCTAGAAGCGGTAAGATAAAGAAGTGAACCGATCATGCTCCTGTACAGCTTTTGATCTACTTTCTTCCCTTCTTCATCCTTGTCTATCTTCGAGAACATGACATTGGTATGTCGATCTTTTGCACTTTTCCAATCCAAACCTTTTGACAAGATCATTCGCATATTTTTCCTGATGAATAAAAGTTCCTTCCTTCATTTGTTTCACTTGGAGTCCAAGAAAGAATGTTAATTCTCCCATCATACTCATTTCAAACTCATCCTGCATAGACTTAGAAAATTTCTTGCATAGACTTTCATTAGGTGATCCAAAAATAATATTGTCCACATATATTTGAACAAGTAAAAAGCTTTTGTTTTCCTTTTTGATAAACAAAGTAGGATCTACTTTACCTTTGACAAAACCATTCTGTAATAAAAACTTACTTAGTCTGTCGTACCAAGCTCGAGGTGCTTGCTTTAAACCATACAAGGCCTTTTTTCGGTCGAAGACGAGTCGGCTTCTTTGGGTCTTCAAACCCAGGTGGTTGTTCCACATAAACTTCCTCATGGATAAATTCATTTAGGAGCGCACTTTTGACGTCCATTTGGAATAACCTGAAATTTTTATAACAAGCAAACGCAAGTAATAGTCGAATAGCTTCTAACCTTGCTACTGGTGCGTAAGTCTCGTCATAGTCTATTTCTTCTTCTTGCGTATATCCTTTGGCCACGAGTCTTGCTTTGTTTCGTACGACTTTTCCTTCTTCATTCATCTTGTTCCCGAATACCCATTTGGCTCCAATAACAGTTTTACCTTTTGGTTTAGATGTCAATTCCCGGACATCATTGATGTTGAACTGTCGAGTTCTTCTTGCATAGCTTCGATCCAACTTTCATCAGATAAAGCTTCTTCTATGCTTTTTGGTTCAATTTCAGAGATGAGAGCCACAGCACTAGAATCTTCATGCCTTTTATCTGGTGCGAATTCCTTCATTGATTTCGCCAATAATGAGATCTTTGGGATGACTGGATTTATGCTTCCAGTTATTAGTTGATTTGCCTGGTTGATGATCTCTTTCTTTATTTGAATCTTCATGAGCATCTTGATGTTGGACTTCCAGTTATTAGTCTGAGATGCTTCTTGAGTTGAAGACATTGGAAGGCCTAGAGCGGGTTCAGACTCTTCATACTGAGTCTGGCTGGATTCATCTTGCGTTGAGTCTTGGAATTTGACATTCATTGATTCCTCCACCGACTGGCTTTTCTTGTTATAGACTCTGTAGGCTTTGCTTGATGTAGAATATCCAAGGAAGATGCCTTCATCTGATCTTTCTTCAAACTTACCAACTCGATCATTTGCATTTTTTAAAATAAAGCATTTGCAACCAAACACATGAAAGTATGAAACAATAGGCTTCTTACCTTTGAACAATTCATAGGGGGTTTTCTCTAAAATAGGTCTTAGAAAGACTCTATTTATAATATAGCATGCTGTTGAAACAGCTTCAGCCCAAAATCGTGAAGAAATTTTACTTTCAATTAAAAGAATTCTAGCCATTTCTTGAAGAGATCTATTCTTTCTTTCCACAACTCCATTTTGCTCTGGAGTATATGGAGAGGAAAACATATGATTAAAGCCAGATTTTTCACAAAATTTCGTAAAATCTTGATTTTCAAATTCACTTCCATGATTTGTTCTTATACTTGAGATTGCACATCCTTTTTCATTTTGAACCTTTTTAGCAAACTTCTCAAAGTACGAAAAGGTTTCGACTTACTTGCAAGAAAATATACCTGTAAAGCGAGAGTAATCGTCCACAATTACTAGACAATATTTCTTACCTCAATGCTCAGGTTCTTGTTGGTCCAAAGAGATCCATATGAAGCAACTGTAGTACATGATTAGTAGAGACATGATTTATTGGCTTAAATGAATTTCTTACCTGCTTTCCCAGAATGCATGGAGTGCATGAATCAGACTTTTGGTATGGCAATTTAGGTAGATCTCGAACAAGCTTCTTTGATGAGATTTTGGCTAATTGCTTCATGTTAACATGGCCAAGCTTTCTGTGCCATAAGACTGCTTCATCTTGAATTGAAATTAGGCATTGTGCTTCATTTGGTTTTACATCAAGGAGGTAGATATTTCCATGCCTTCGACCCATGAAAGACTGAGTTGAATCTTTACTAATTCCAGAACATATGCCTTCTTGAGAGGAGATCTTGAAACCAGTATCACATAATTGGCTAATGCTGAGAAGATTGTAGTTGAGTCCTTCCACTAGAGAGACATTGCTTATTGTGAGATTTCCAATTTTCATAGTTCCAAATCCCACAATGCTTCCTTTGCTGTTTCCTCCAAATGAAACTTTTCCACCATTTACTTGAATAAGCTTTATGAAGCAATTTGAGTCTCCTGTCATGTGTCTTGAACATCCACTGTCAAGATACCATTTTACTTTCTTTTTGACAGAGACCTGCATTCAAAAGAGAGTCTCAAGCCTTCTTTGGTACCCAAATTTTCTTAGGTCCTTTGACGTTAGTAGAAAGAGCATTATTAGGCCATACTTTCTTAATAGGCTTCCAAACCATAGGACACTCTTTTTCAAAATGATCCTGACAGCTACACTTTGAACACCTTAAAGCATTTCGACCTACAGACTTTACAAAAACTTTCTTGAAATGATTTTTGTAAGCCTCTCTCGACGGTCTTTTCTTAATTCTTTCTTTTACTTTCGGAAAATCAATCAAGGGGATCGTTTCTGCTGTCATACCTAGACCAGACTTATTGAAGTAAGGTCTTTGGACTGAAAGAACTTTTTCAAGTTTTTCAGACCCTATTGAAAATTTCTTTGAAATATTTGATAAGTCAGTTTTAAGAAAACATTTTCTTTTGAAAGTTTATCTTCATTCTCTTTAAGAGTAGAAACATTCAAGTCTAAACTTTTCACTTTTTCTTCTAAAATATTTTCCTTTTGTTTTAAAACTGAGTTTTCCTTTTTAAGTTCGAAATCCTTTTGAGAGAAGTCTTAAGACTAAAACATAGTTCATCAATGTATTTAGAGACTTTGACAGGGATTTAATAATCACTTACCTCAAATTCACCGTCCGAGTCGATCCGGTGTCCAGTCCGGTGTGCCATCAGACACAGGTTGGCATATTCCTCGTCACTTCCTTCACACTCTGTATCGCTCCAGGTTTCGGCTTTGAGAGCTTTTCGAGACTTTTCATCTTTTCCTCTCTTCTTCTTCAGGAGAGGACAATTGGGTCTGATGTGTCCCTTTTTCTTACATTCGAAGCATACTACTTTGTTTCCTTGAGTTGAACCTTCTTCCTTTTCTATTCAGCTTTCTGAACCTTCTAATCATTAGAGCAAGCTCCTCATCGTCCAGATCTTCTTCAAAGTCTGTATCATCAGAATCATCATTAGATTTTAATGCAATGGATTTCTTACCTCTTGGATCTTCGTCTTCATTAATTCGTTCCACTTCGTAAGACTGAAGAGTTCCAATCAGCTCGTCTACAGATAATGGCATGATTCTTTGCGTCTCTCTTATTGAAGTCTTATATGATTCCAATCCTTAGAGAGTCCACGCAGTAGCTTGTTCACCTTCATAGGATCAGAAATTTTCTGTCCTTGATTTTCAAGGCCATTGACAATATCTGTAAAACGGCTAAACATGTCAGTTATAGATTCTCCTAGTTTCATTTTGAAGGCTTCATATTGACCAAGGAGAATGTTAATTCTGGTCTCCTTCACTCGGTCTGTCCCTTCATAAGTGATATGTAATCTGTCCCAGACTTCTTTTGCTGTAACACAAGAAGATGTTCTGTTACATTCAGTTGGTGACAAAGCACAATATAAAGAATAAATTGCTTTTGCATCGAGTGCTTGTCTCTTGTTTATCTCTTCTTGACACATTCCGCTGGTATCAACAGTTTCTTTCCCTCTTTCGGATACTGATGCAACAGTAGGAGTAATTCTTCTTTCCACAACGTCCCATTCCAGAGGATCCTTTGACCGAAGAAAAGCTTTCATCTTGTTTTTCCAGATGTTGTAATCTTTTCCATCAAAGTAGGGTGGTCTGGTATTGCTTTGCCCTTCCACCAGCCCTGGTGCTAGCATACTAGCCATGGATCTTTTACTCTGAAGTAAAACACTTTAAATAAAGTAAGAACACGAGCTCTGATACCAATTGATATAGCTAGTACGAGTACCTAGAGAGGGGTGAATAGGTATATAAAAAAAAATTCTTGAAGATTGCACAATACTTATACAGTTGAAGGATTTGCAATAATGAAAAATCAATCGTAAGACTGAGTAAAGAAAAGAGAGAATTGAACACGCGGTTTATAATGGTTCGGCTTGATTCAAGCCTACGTCCACTCTTCTGCACTGACAGCCAATTGGCTGGATTCCACTATGAACAAAGAGATGTTACAGTGTTGATCTTCCTTGATTTCTAGGTGTAGATGATCTACCACACTCGCTCAAGGTGTCACCAAGTATAAACACTCTCTGTGTATACAATTTGCTCGAACTGTATCGACTAACAATCAAGGTTCTTCAGACTCTGGAATTTTTCTATCGATCACACTCCCAAAACAACTAGAACGTCTTCCTTTTATACTCTTTTATGCCATCATAACCGTTGGCACTTACCAAAGGAATTCCTTCAATCTACCTGTTGGACGGAATCAATTAAGAAGATCATCCGAGCTATTTAAGGAACATGATGATAGCCCATCAATCCTGTTCGCCCATACAATCATGATCTTGGTTTCCAAGAATAGAACATTCCAAGAATATTTCGTCGACCATCGGATCTTCAATTGATCTAGATGGCAATAAAAGAATCCGAAATATTTATCCAACCAAAGAATCTTTTCCAGAGGATAGGATCGAATCCTCAACCATATACTTCGGCTTTGGATTTCCTTCGTCACTGGATTAGAAAGACTGTCAGTGAGAATAGTCTTGAGTCTTGAGTCTTGAGTCTTGAGTCTTGAGTCTGGTGAATACAGAGTCTTCAGACTTTAAACTGTCGGTATCCAGACTAGACTGATAGAAATGTTTTGTCAGCTTCAAAATATTCTGGAAAGATTTCTCCAACACTCCCGGCGGCGCACGACATGTCGCCGGACTCGTCTCGACGACCCCTTTCTCCCTATGTTATCAGAATTCGATTTCGACTTACGAAAACTCGGAAAAATGGCCGAACAGTGCACGGGTGTCGGGATTTCTTGCCCGGATCCGTGTTGGCCGAAAATTTTCGTGAAAAAATCAACCATAAAACATCAAAGGGGTTGGGAAAACATGAACTAGGGCTCTAATACCAATGTTGGGAATAACGGATCCCCGAAAACCGGATTCGACACTAAATCGAACCCCTAAAAGCAATGCAGAAGCGAAGCCTGAGAAAATCACATATCACCGATCCTAAAGTACACCACGGATTCAAGCGTATCTTGTTAGCCACAGATTAAACACCAATGCTGAAAATCGAGGAAGAAATTCTGATCCCATTCAATCCGATGACGTCGCCTTGAGCGCTCGTTTTCTTTTTGGAGGGAGAGAGGGAGAGGAAACGTACGTACCTTATTCTAAAAGGTGCGTCCTCCCTCTCTCTCCTCCCTTTATATACGTGCCTCCAAAAATAGCAACGTACCCCTTCATCCATGGGCCCTAATCTCGTGGGCCGGGCTTTTAGGCCCAACATGGGCGGACGGGCCTTAAGCCCATCTCATATAAAACCATCAGCTTCCTTCACTTCATACTTGTCTTAGCTCCTTTGACTAAGCCTAAAAGGCAAAACATATCAACCCCATTCTCACTCACACAAGACCCGGCAAGCAAAGCTCAGCGCTCACTTCAACCAGAGAAGAAGGAGAGCAATGTAGGAGAACAACGAGGGGAGGAACCGGGGGACGCCGTTGGCGTGTGCGGCGTGCAAGCTGCTGCGGAGGAGGTGCACGCAGGACTGCGTGTTTGCCCCGTACTTCCCAACCAGCGAGCCCCACAAGTTCACCAACGTCCACAAGGTCTTCGACGCCAGCAATGTCAACAAGATGTTACAGGTTCACCCCCCATCTCTCTTTTTTAAGCATGTTTGTTTCCCCACTCCCCTCAAACTCTCTAATTTTACATTGTTTATATAATGTGATAGGTCATGCACCTCATCTCCTCATATGTATAAAATCAGGAAAATTACTAAAAAAAGTCATAAACCTATTGCAATTATGCCAATTTAGTCCCAATTTTTTTTTGGGCAATTAAATCCTAAACCTTTTGCACCTGTGCCAATTCATTGCATCAAGCCTAATTTGCGCAGCTAGCACTCACGTGGATGCTAAATGACACTGGCCAACAAATTTTTAATAATATTTTATTTTTGAATACTTTAATTAATTTTTCATCTTCTCTTTTTTTCTCTCGTTTCTCCTTCTTTCAACGACTGACTAGAGGGGAGGACCAGTTGTCAGCCAATGGTGAGCTTGCCTCGTCATTGCTCGGCAAGGGTGCTCGGCAAGGGCTAGCTTGCTAGCCACTAGCAAGGGCAAGCTTCGCTTGGCCAATTGATGGCTAGTGGTGAGCTCGCCTCACAGTCACTAGGCAAGGGCGACCTCACCCAGTCACTAGCGAGGCAAGGCCGCACCAGCAAGCTCTCATCATATCTAGGCGAGGGCGAGCCTTGCTAGTAGAAGGGGAAGCTTGATGTCATCATCGCTAGGTGAGGGCAAGCTTAGCAACCACTAGCAAGGCGGAGCTCACCTAGCCACTAGTGAAGCGAGCCCTCGTTGACTTGCCCTCTACTAGCTTGCCACTAGCCAATTGCCTCAATCTAGTGATCAGCCCTTGCCTCTAGCCGGTCATTAAAGCCAAAGGAAGGAGGAAGGAGGAAAAAGAAAGAAAAAGAAAAGATAATAAAAAATTAATAAAAATTCAAAAATTAAAATATTATTGCAAAATTGTCAATTGGCGCTGACCGACCAAATTTAGCCGGATGGACTAAACTGACACAATTGCAAAAAATTTAGAACTCAATTGGCCAAAAAAATAAATTTAGTATTATGACTTTTTTGGTGATTTTCCCATATAAGATCATGTGTTACTCATTCCATACAATCGTTCAAGTATCTTAGATTTATCTAAGCAGATGGTTAGCGTGATGTGTTCAGCTATTAGTATAATTCTTGCCTCTTGCATTGCTCATCATAAGGATTAGTTACATTAGATCTCTTCAATAACTTTCACTCCATATGGTCCACGTTTCTCCTTATATTTTATGTTGGTAATACGTGTTTAATGGAGAGACAACCAAAGATCTTATACCAAATAATTTTGTTTTTGTATATTATTCTTCCAAGGTTTAGTAATGTCTCCCTTGCGTCAAAAGATTAAGACATCAGAGGGATTGATTTGGATCTTATAACTTGAGAGATTAAATATATACCTATTAAAAATAGTAGGTAGTATGGACATACGGTAGGCTCACCAAACTCCTAAAGCTAGGTGGATAGGATAACAGATTTCCACTAACTTACCAGATGAGAGAGAGAGAGAGAGAGAGAGAGAGAGAGAGAGAGAGAGAGAAGGGTCACCTTGAAGTTAAGTCTAATTATAATGTTAGTCCTAGTGGCCACCCTTCCAACATGGAAGGGGGAGGTGAGGGGTTCAAATCCCCACCTTCTCAGGGGGGATGGGGGTGGGGACGCGTAAGTTTGAGAGTGGGTTGCGACTCCCACGCCCTGCAAGAGGCCGGGCACAAGTCTGCAAGTGAGTGTAGAGTAGGAATAGCGTAGGACTGACAAAAAAAAAATTATAATGTTAGTTACTAAGAGAAGTGACCACAATTGAGTGGTTGAATAAGTGTACAATTAAAATTTTAAAACTAAAAGTTTAAGCTATTAAAGGAAAGAAAACTATATAAACTTGTTAAAATATAGATCTTATGGACAAACGGTTTAGAATAATTTAATACGATCTCCTCATAAAACATGAATTCAGAACAACACATGTAATTGATGAACATCAATTATGGTATTATTTTAGAACATCAAATTTGAACATGTAAGCCATTAGGTGAAAGAAGATTACATGCATATGATGCACAATATAAACCCCACAAACAAGCAATAACATGTACTTTAATATATACCATCTTAATTACAGATGTGACTTATTCAAATATCAAAAGAATTATTGTGACACTTAACTAGTAATACGAGTTGTGTGATCCTTCTTATTAAAATGTCTCTAACATTGCTCAACTAGTAAACTTAGGGACATTCTATAACTTAAGAAAACATTTGGTGCCACTTGCATAAACCATTTTCAAAAAATCTTTAGAGATAATCATCCCGCTCAGGTCATTTTGATAAAGGGTTCAAAGTCCTCTCTCTCTCTCTCTCTCTCTCTCTCTCTCTCTCCAACTTTAATTTCTTCTATCACTGTTCAGTTTTTATTTTTTATTTTAACATGATTTCACACACCTTTTTAAAGATATTTAAATTTCAAATCACATATTCATCTAACAGCTTAAAATTTTTAGGGTAATTAGAAGTAGTCCCACAAGACTTTACACATTATTGAAGCAAAGGTCATGAGTTCAAATATTCTCCTTATTTGCTTACGGTATTATACATCTTCTTGCTCAACCTCAGGTCGAAGTTCAACTTAAGCGTAAAAGAGAATATTATAATATTTGGTAATCAAATCACGTCTTCATATAATAATTTATATTTTTGAGAAGAGTTGTTAGTGATTTTACAAAATCTCATGGACAGTAACAATTCTATTCTCGATCTACTCTTATTTATCAAAAATGTGAGAAAATATTGGCATATTAATCAAAAGGAAAAAAAAAAGGGAAATAAAACCCTTTTTCCAAAGGTTAATACCTTAAAAAACCCCAAATTGGTATACCTGTGACAAATTTACCACAAACTATTTTTTTGACCACCCAAACTCCAAACTGGTACATATGTGATAGATCTACCCTCCATTAGCTTCCGTTCGATTTTGCCGTTAATCTTGCTGATGTGGTTGCTGACGTGGTTGCTGACATGGCAAGCCATGTGGAAATTCATAAGTTTAATACCATTAAAAACCCCAAACCGGTATATTTATGACAAATTTATCCCAAACTGGTATATTTATGACAAATTTACCCCAAGCTGGTATATTTATGACAAATTTACTCTAAATTAATTTTTTGATCATAAAAAACCTAAATTGGTACACGTGCGGCACATTTACCCTCTTTCAATTTTCCCAAATTTGACCGAGTTGTGATGTCCAATCTATTTTATTTTCTGGATTACTCTAACATTGCCATATCATTAATACTTGATTTTTTTTTCTTTTATTGGAATTATTATTAGAAAACTATTCAAAGACTACCAAATGTGCACTTCATTCTTGTGCCAAGAGGATGCCCATTAACTAAAAGATGGACAGATCGCTTGCGCACATATACAAAAGAAGTGCACATATTGTGGTTGCTTTGCTCGTTTTTGGTTTGCGACAAACTTGACTTTATGTTTATATGTCTCAGTGCCACATGGTTTACTACTTCTTTGCAATCTATTTGTACACTTACATATTACTCTTGCTTTTGCTGGTCATTCGTGTTAGTCCATGTCCTTATTAGCGTTACGTAGTCTTTCCTACCTTGAATCGTAAGTGTATCAAAATTTTAACATGGAACTTGCATGTGAATGGTATGATTGACTCGTACATCACATGCTCATTGAAGTGCCGGAACCAAAATCACTTATGTTTGTCATTGGTTTTAGGTGTACTTTGAGTGTGATTCTTTTGTATATGTGCGCAAACGATCTGTCCATCTTTTAGTTAATGGGCATCATAAATATACTAGTTTGGGGTTTTTAATGGTACTAAACTTATGAATTTCCACATGGCTTGCCATGTCAGCAACCACATCAGCAAGGTTAACGGCAAAATTGAACGGAAGTTAACGGAGGGTAGATCTATCACATATGTATCAGTTTGGGGTTTTTGGTAGTTAAAAAAAAAGTTTTGGGTAAATTTGTCATAGGTGTACCAATTTGAAGTTTTTTATGGTATTAACCCTTTTCTAAATTGTGTTAGGATAGCTTTTTTGAAAACGCCTAAAGCTATACACACTCATGACAGAGCAGGTACATTAAAAGATGTTTCAGGTCTGACTATATGTATTCATCTTTGTTGTCTATTCATTGTTAATCCTAATCTTGTTGACAGTTTGTCGCCGGACATGCACTCTTCGAGAAAAAGCACAAAAAGAACGTAGAGAAGGAGTCGGCTCGCATATATAGTAACATGATTCATACTGGGTTTCTCTAGATTCTACCCTTTTCTACATCAAATTTCACAATTTTTATTGGATCACGTTAAGTTGTTTTTCACGAAAAATTATGGTATTTTGGCAAGAAAATGGGACATTTCACTTCTAGCTTTTTCCTTGGGGTCCCATTTAATTTATGAATATAAAAATTAGAGAGTATAACTTTTAAGAAGCCACTTACACGGGTGTGGGCCTGACATAAATGAAATCATATTACTCTCTTATATATAATGACGTTTGAATAACCGACTAGAAGATCTACGGGGTTACGAGCTCAATTTAGTATATATGCTTTCGTAACTTAGGAAAATTGCTATAAATAAGATTTACAAGAACAGATACTTCCATTACTTACTCGACAATTTCCCGACATAAAGGCATGTGTCCACTATTTGCAAGATGGAAACTCCCCTAGGTCAAAAATCCTTGATTTTCTCGACAACAAACAGAGTAAAAAGGAAGAAAGTAAGATCCTTCAGATGGCCGAACTTTTCTTGGACTTAATCAATACGGGTCTATTTAGGATATTTTGTTTATATGACTTTAATTAGGGCTTAATTGTTTAAGGGAATAAGATTATCAGCATTATTTAGAGCATCGTTTAAATAATTATTCTTTTGTAGAGGTCAAAGTGATTTTTTCGTTCTAAGGCAAAAGTCATAAGTAGACATCAGAATCCACTACAAGTTAATAAACTCATCTGTCTAAAGGTAACTTCATCAAGTGGATTCTACTCGACCTTAATTTCCATGTAAGTCTCTTCCTTAAATTTAGTCTGTTGCTACCCACGGAATTTGATGCAAGTGATATTTATGTAATTTTCACGAAGTTTAGATTAACTTTTCAAAAAGAATTTAAAATGCCTTTCTTGGTAAGTGGGGCAATCCTCGCCCAAGCACAGCTAGTCCTTCAAATGGCCGAACTTTTCTATGGTTAGTGGCCGGTGACTGGCAAAAAGAAGGAAAATAAAAGAAAGAAAAAAATATATTTTAAAATTATAAAAATTGTCCACGTCAGCACTGATTGTGCCACACAAGATAATCGGCGTTCACGTTAGTGATTTTTGGCCAAAACTAGCTGGATGGACTATATTGGCAAATTATCAAAGGATTTAGGATTCAATTTGAGAAATTAAAATATTTATGCTTGAATTAGCACACATGCAGTAAGTTAAAAGCTTTCTTGGAATTTCCCCATTACTTCCCCCTAAAATTTGATACAAGTTTTTATTTTTATAATTTTTGAGGTTTAGACCTATCTTTCAAAAATTTACGAATGACTTCTATAAAATAGTCATATTGCTATTATCTTCTGTTAGGGGATATACTAGTTCTCCAAGTAAGTCTTATAAAAAAGAACATCAAATTATGTAGCCACAAACTTGACTCGTAACCTCTGCATTGTCATGCATCACCAAGTTCATGTGATAATTGACACACTTGGGTGAGAAACTTCCCAGGATCTACCAGAAAACCAGCGAGCAAACACCGTGAGTAGCTTGGTCTACGAAGCCAGCGCCCGACTACGGGACCCGGTCAATGGCTGCGTCGGGGAGATAACCGCTCTCCAGAGCCAGCTCGCCGACAAGATTGCTGAGGTGGAGCGCCTTCAAGTCTTGCTGGAGGCGGAGCAGTCTAATCGCAGCCCCAGCTCGCCAGCCCAGAGCAACAGCGGAATACCCCCCCTAGCGGCTCATGGCCTCCCAAAGCAAATCCATTTCTCATTCGGAGAAATGTTATACATTTTGACTTAATGTATATACCTCATGTGACATCCTAAATTTTTCGTATCCAATAATAATACTTGGCTGTAATATTAGATTTAACGAGGTCCAACCCATTCATGTGATTTATCAGGTCTATTATTTAATATTTGATATATGCCAAATTTAGTTAAATATATTATGGGCAATTTATTGTGACATCCAATTGGGCATGTAGAATCCATATCTTAAACTTTGATGAAAGGTTGAGATTTGACTGCTTTAGGGTTGGTCCCATTACTCCCTCTATATTAGATCACTTTCCGGTGGAGAATGGATGCATTCCATTATTACACTTTTGCTATTTCCACAAAATTTTCGAGAAAAAAAATACACACCAATTACAGCCATCATAGAGGAGAGTGGTGAAGATTCACACCCATGGGAAGACATCTTCTTGCTCGTTGGATCAATAATGGCTACATTTGATTCAAGTACACTATATTTATTAATTTTGTATCATATTCATGTAATTGAAAGATCTTATTATTCTAACATGTAGTATCAGAGCGTTGGTTTATTCAATGCACAAACATTGTTCTGATATTTATTATGTTCTTTCGCCCCCTTTATTGATTCATAGTATTTCATTGATGATAGGATAACTATATAATGATAATTAATTCTTAATATCTTATGCAATTACTGTATTTAATTCGGATGTTTTTGAGTTTGTAGTAACAAAACGTCTGAAATCAGTAAATACTATCTTGTGTTCTAGTTATTGTTCTGTGATCTGACCATTGAAAATTACTATAGATGAGATTTATGAGACCAGATACTTCCATTACTTTCTCGAGAATTTTTCTACATGAAGGCATGTGTCCATCTGCAAAATGGAAACTCCCCTAGGTAAAAAAATCCTCGATTTTCTCGACAAGAAACAGAGGAAAAAAGGAAAAAAATGAAGAAAGTAAGATCCTTCAGATGGCCGTACTTTTCCTGGACTTAATCAAGACGGGTCTATTCAGGATATTTTATTTATATGACTTTAATTAGGGCTAATTGTTTAAGGGAATAAGATAATCAGCATTATTTCGAGCGTCGTGAGATTTTTAAATAATTATTCTTTTGTAAAGGTCAATGTGATTTTTTCGTTCTAAGGGGAAAGTCATAAGTAGACATCAGAATCCTAATAAACCCTTCTGTCTAAAGATAAGTTCATCAAGGGTGGATTCCACTCAAACCCATCTCTTCTTTAAAATTAGCCTGTTGCTACCCAGGGAATTTGATACAAGTGCTATTTTTGTAATTTTTATGAAGTTTAGATTAACTTTTCAAAAATAATTTAAAATGACTTTCTTGGTAAGTGAGGCGATCCTTGCCCAAGCAAGGCTAGTCCTTCACATGGCCATACTTTTCTCTGGCGTGACAAAAAGAAGGGAAAGAAAAGAAAAAAAGAAAAAATATTTAAAAATTGTAAAAATTGTTCACATCGGCATTAGTTGTGCCATTTAGGATAGCAAGCGTCCATGTTAGTGATTTTCAGTGAAAAATGGCTAAATAGACTATATTGACAAATCATTAAAAGATTTATGATTTAATTAGACAAATTAAAAAGTTTGTGATTGAATTAGCACAAATGCAATAAGTCAAAACTTTCTTGGAATTTCCCCATTACTTCCCCCCTGGAATTTGATACTAGTTTTTATTTTTATAATTTTTTCAGGTTTAGATTTATCTGTCAAAAATTTACGAATGACTTCTATAAAATAGTCATATTGATCATCTTCTTCTAGGGGATATACTAGTTCTCCAAGTCAGTCTTAAAGAACATCAAATTATGTTGCCACAAACTTGACTCGTAAGCTCTGCATCGTCATGCATCACCAAGTTCATGTGATAATTGACACACTTGGGTGAGAAACTTGCCAGGATCTACCAGAAGGCCAGCGAGCAAACACTGTGAGTAGCTTGGTCCACGGAGCCAACGCCCGACTACGGGGCCCGGTCAATTGCTGCGTAGGGGAGATAACGGCTCTCCAGAGCCAGCTCGCCGACAAGATTGCTGAGGTGGAGCGCCTTCAAGTCTTGCTGGAGGCGGAGCAGTCTAACCGCAGCCCGAGCCCAGCCCAGAGCAACAGCGGGTTGTCCCCCTAGCGGTTCCTGGCCCCCTAAAGCAAATCCATTTCTCATCATGAGAAATGTTATATATTTCGGCTTAAAGTGTTTACCTACGTGATATCCTAAATTTTCCGTATCCAATAATAATATTTGAGCTGTAATGTTAGATTTGACAAGGTCCAATCCATTTACATGACTTATTAGGTCTATTATTCAATAATTGATATACGCCAAATTTAGTTAAATATATTCTGGGTAATATATTGTGACATTCAGCTAGGCATGTGGAATCCATATCTTAAATTTTGGAGGAAGATTGAGATTTGGCTGCACTTGGATTGGTCGCATCACTCCCTCTATATTAGATCTCTTTTCGGTAGAGAATATATGCATTCCATTATCATGCTCCCACTATTTCCACAAAATTGTTGAGAGAAAAATACACACCCATCACAACCATCATTGAGGAGAGTGGTGAAGGTTCATATCCACGGGAAGACATTTTATCGCTCATTTGATCAATAATGTCTCTAGGAATAGCCTTCGTAAATGGATCAGCAACCATTCTATTGGTTGAAATGTATTGCAGGATCACTTCTTTCTGCGCTATAATATCTCTGATAAAGTTATTCTTTATGTCAATGTGCTTTGTCCTTCTATGATACTTAGGATCTTTCACATAGGTAATGGCTGCTTGACTATCGCAATAAACTATTACCGATCTTGGAACTTCAGTGATAGTGGCTAAATTTTCCAAGAAACGTTTTAGCCATACTGCTTTTTGCACTACGGCAGAACATGCAATAAATTCTGCCTCCATCGTAGACAAGGCCGTGCATGTATGTTTTTTGCTATTCCAAGAAATCGCACCTCCATTGAGCAAGAACTCATATCTAGAAGTCGATTTACGCTCATCCAAGTCTCCACCCCAATCGACATATGAATAACCCAATAGGCGTAAATCATTCCCTTGGTAACAAAGTTGATAGTCCATGATACCCTTCAAGTATCTCAGGATCCTCTTCACTGCTTTCCAGTGTGCTTGACCAGGATTTGATTGATATTGTCTTACAAATCTCACGGCATAACATATGTCGGGTCGAGTACACATCATAGCATACATCAAACTTCTGACTGCACTAGAATAAGGAACAGTTTCCATCACTTTAATTTCTTTTGGAGTCTTAAGACACATCTCAGTACTTAGGCCTTTACCTTGCATAATAGGGGTATCAATGAGATTACAATGCTGCATATTGAAACACTAAAGAATCTTCATAATATAAGACTCTTGTGATAAAGTAAGGAGTTTCCTCGATCGATCTCTTTCGATCTTAACTCATAATATATAAGTAGCTTCTCCCATGTCCTTTATCTCAAAATTGGAGGACAACTATTCTTTTATGGTGATGACCAAAATCTTGTCATTTCCAGCCAACAGAATATCGTCAACATAAAGTGATAAAATTACGAATTTATCTTTGGACCGCTTGACATATACATAATGATCTTCTTCGATCATCGTGAAACCAAAAGTTATTATTGCTCAATGAAAATGAAGATACCACTGTCTAGATGATTGCTTAAGGCTATATATTAAGCGATGAAGCTTGCAAACTTTTTGCTCTTGACTTTTAGTTATGAAACCTATTGGTTGTTTCATATAGATTTCCTCATCTAATTCTCCATTGAGAAATGCCATATTTACATCAATTTGATGTAATTCGAGGTCCAAATGTGCAACGATGGCTAGAATAAGGCGTATTGAGGCAAACCTTACAACTGGTGAAAAAGTTTCCTCATAGTCTATACCCTCTTATTGAGTATAATCTTTCACCATAAGGCAAGCCTTATACTTTTCAATGGATCCATCTGCCCTTCGCTTAATCTTGAAGACCCATTTGTTTCCAATGGCCTTACGATTGGGTGGTAGATCAACCAAGTCCCAGACATGATTTGCCCTCATAGACTCCATCTCATCTTCCAAAACTTTTCTCCATTCTTCCTTATCAAAGGATGTGAGAGCCTTTTGAACAGTCTTAAGCTCGGCATCATCTTTTTGAGCAATCATAAATGCTTCCCCTTCAATCTCAAAACAACGACGATGAATACTTTTACGATTACTTTTACATAATTGAATTTCTCTTGAATTCAATTCATCAGGCGATGCAACACTCCCACTAGGTCTTGTGTGTTGAGGTAAATCTTCATTTCCCTCTACAACATTAGTGGGTGTGTTATCAGGATATTCCATCTCATATAATTGGAAGTCCTTATCAATCTCACCTCTATTAGGAAAATCGTTCTCCAAGAACGTGACATCTCGTGACTCCATTTCGGTCACACTTCCATCAGCTTGCTCACCTATGAACATGTATCCTTTGGAGTGTTCAGAATATCTTATAAAAATACATTTCTTCCCTCTATGACCTAATTTGCTATATTTATGAGAAGAATCATTAACATAAGCTGTACATCCCCATGGACGTAGATTACTCAAGTCTGGTTTCCTACCAGTCCATAATTCATAAGGGGTGGAAATTATCGATTTTGAGGGCACACGGTTAAGTATATAGGTAGCAGTCAATAACGCATCTCCCCAATAGGAGATAGGTAAATTTGTTTGTGCCATCATAAACCTAACCATTTCTAATAGGGTTATATTCCTTCTTTCAGCTACCCCATTTTGTTGTTGAGTACTAGGAATAGTCAATTGTTGTACAATTCCCTTTTCATCACAAAGAGCCTTGAATTGCTTCGATAGATACTCACGTCCACGATCGGTTCTTAATGCCTTTATTGTTTTGTTCAACTAATTCTCTACCATCGCTATATATCGTCTAAAGAAGTCTAATGCTTCTAACTTATGGGAGATCAGAAAGATATAATCGAAATGTGTGAAGTCATCTATGAAAGTGATGAAATATGAGGCTTCATGCCTCGCCTTCACATTCAAAGGACCACAAATGTTAGAATGTATGAGATGTAATGGAAATTCAGCTCTAGTCCCTTTACCGAATGGTTTTCTAGTTGCTTTTCCCGCTAGACAATGTTCACATACGGATAGACTAACATTAATGAGTGACCCTAAAAGGCCTTCTCTAGCTAATCTTTTCATTCTTTGCAATCCAATGTGACTTAATCTAGCATGCCAAGTGCTTGCATCAATCTCAACGTTATTAGAAGATGCAATTAAAGAAAAATAACAATCAACATTAACATTGTACTGATCATAGTCAATGTCTAACATCATAAAACCATTCGATACATGACCTGAACCATAATGAATTGTTCAATACAAACTGTCAACACAATCACCATGGAAATTCAATATATAATCTAAGCTAAGAAGAACAACTACAGAGATCAAGTTTCGTCGAATATCTGGAGCATAAACGACATCATGCAGGAATAGGTTTCAACCATCACGTAAGATTAATTTACATGTGCTGATACCCTTCACTTCAACTCTTGAGTTATTCCCAACATATATCAATCTTCTTCCAAGCAGTGTCCGACGATACTCCACAAATGCTTCTCGGTCTCTAGTTACATGGTTTGTTGCTCCTGAGTCTACAGTCCACATTGGATGAGATTTGGCAAGCATTATAATACTAGAAATAAAAGCATTACTCAAAGTAATTGAGTAATAGGGTACCTTTTTCGGCTCAATGTATTCACGAGCAAAGTGACCCATCTTGCCACAATTGTGGTACTCCATCTTGGCCTTGTCCTTCTTCCCACCACGCTTCTTGTGTTAGAAGCTCTTAGCCCTCTTGGGTCCCTAATCATTCATCTTCCCTTTGTTATTGAGCTGAAGATTCCTCTTGCACTTAAAGCCTAAAACTTTGCGTGAACTCGATTCAGCAACATAAGCATGGGTAGAGGATCTCGTAGCCTCTAGGCGCTCATCCTCTAATTTCAAATTATGCGCAATATCATTAAAAGTGATGATGTTCTCATTATGCGTCATATGGATCTTCATATGCTCCCAATTGTCAGGAAGAGACCTTATAACAGCTTGGACTTACTGTTCATCAGTAAGGGAGTGACCTGCTGACTTTAGCTTACGGTAATGTTTAACATCTCCCGAAGATGCTGCCTCATCGTTACATTTAGGTACTTTCGGAATATGTCAAACTTGATGGTGAGTCTTCTCAACTTAGTGTCAGATGTACCCCCAAACTTATCTTTCAAGGCAACCCACATAGCTTGAGCTTTGTCATAACTCTCAAACTCACACATGAGATCATCTTGCATATAGCTCAGCAACGTGATGCGAGCAATGCTATTTTTCTTTTTCCAAGCTTGATAAGCTTCCAGATCTCTCATGTGTTGAGCTGAAGTTCCATGTTCAAGTTCATCCATGGTATGGTTGAGGGTTTTCAAATCCTCTTGCTCCTCAAGGATGTACTGAACTTTTCGGTGCCAAATATCATAATTGTCATCGTTTAGCTTCTCACCCTTATTAAGGTCAGCCACAATGATCTTGGATGCTGAAGCCATAATCAATTGCTATAACACATTGACATAACAAATGCAGAATCAATACTAACACACTTTACAGAGTAACACACATATTTAATTTGCAGCAAAGACAAACTAAATTAATGATAATCCAACAAAAGACACAAAAGCAAAAGTTCACTATGTTCTCAATCAACCCCTATATACAATTGTTCTATTATTATTAATTAGTTTAATTTGCATAAATTCTACCAACCTATGAACTCCCACTAGGAAAAATAATTACATCACCTTATGTAATTTCTACATTTTTCCTTAATACAAAAAAATATAGCATGATAATAACCAACGTATAAACAACAATCATACTTCAACCAGAATCAAAAGATGCAATTCAACATGTAATGGATTTCCTACCATTATTCTAATTTTCTAGCAACTAGAAAATTGAAAGTATATCAAAATATATAAAACACAGCATATATAACATCATTTGCACACAAGCTAGCTACTATATTTCCTAAATCACAAGAAAATACAAGCTACAAATGAATAAACTGCATTAAACCCCAAAAATACGTGTACATAGGGTTTCCTACGCATTTTCACACATTTATAAAATTCAAAATTAAAAAATAATTATACCACCGTGTAGAGAACATTCATACGAACCAAATGCCGCTGACCATGCTCCAATCGGAGCCCACACGCGCCCCCACGCGCCGCCTGAGTGTGCGGCACGTGTGGTGCACACGCCAGTGAGCCAAATGGCTCCTGGCCGGTCCCACCAGTCCCATCTGTGACTGGTCTAACTGGTCCAACCGGTGATTGGTCCGACCGTTGACCGATCAACGATCGGGTCGGGTTGCCGGCCGGCCAACTATAGCCGGTGGTGACGTCATCCGGCGACCAATCGTTGGATGGCGCCATGGTGACGTCACCACGCGCCAGTTCATTGGCTGGTGCGCGTTGCGCACGTGCTGGTTCGCCGACCGGCGCATGTGGCGCACACGCTGGCTCTGCCAGCGCTTCAGGCCCGTGGCGCTCACGTGCAGTAACTTCTTGCCGCGCGTGTGGGCATGTCCAGCGTCTCCCAGTGGTGCTCGACCCATCGCCAAACTCATCTCGACGAGCTCTTTGACCATGTATATTCAAAAAATAATTTTTACAAAAAAATTATTTCAAAAAACGGCCAACACCTCACGGATGCACGCGACCCCGAACCCGTTCTTTGCTCCGGTTCAATTTCGAGTTTTTCATATAGCAATTCTGACTATTAGAGATCCAAACAGTGTAGAATACAATCTCTTGATCTCAATATCAAATGGTAAATGAGAAAACTCGATGAAAAACAAGATAGAAATCACGACCGGGCTCTGATACCAATGTTGGAATTCAAGTGGGAGGAAGACGACTTACCTGATTCTAATGCGCAAACAGCAAATAGCCCTGGAATGAACGTTGAATTGTGATAAATCACGAACAACACTATCTCATGTTAGTCTGGATGCAATCACAAGGAAAACACCCGATTTCCACGGCGTAAACGCAAATTGTTCTTGCAAAACTGAAATGGAATGCCTTATTCTTTGATGGAAAGGGAGAGAAAGCTTTGGTGCGAATGATCTGCCAACCGATGCCAACGAGTGTCTACAAAAGACTTATATACGACACCCTTCATACCCTTTCATTGTAACATATCAAGTCCAAATGGTGCGGTCCAATCGCACCCCATCATGGACGTACTAGCTAAAGAACTACACTTATTGTGTTTCTATTTTGCAGCAACTCTCCCTTTTGCTGTTCTGGTCTTCTTGTGGTTGCCTCCCCTGCTATGCCGGTCATCCTCGTTGACTTTGCCAAGTTGAATTAGCGGAGCATCAGCCACCTCTCGAAATTTGCTATTGCTTACTGAGCGAGACGCTATCTTTGAGTCATCTTGAACTACCACCCGTGAGTCATTCCACCGTCGGTTGTTCGTCCAAACTTGACAACGTGGTCCGCGTCACACCAAATATTAGGTAAGAATCTCTTTTAATTCGATTTTCATATATCCTTATTGCCTAATTTATGGGATTATCTCGTATAAATATTTGAATGATATCATCATATCCACAAAATATCAATTAGCCTATTAAATTGAGAAATCTTCATAATTTTGCAACGTACATATGATTGACGGTCTGATTTCACGCTCGAAATACGACCCACAATCTACGGAAAAATTGCCAATCCGATGTCACACTCGAGATACAATTCGTGATTTTATTTAAAAATTGGTCAATCCGATCTCATGCGCGAGATACGATTCGTCAATTTATTTCCAAAATTAAACAAACATGGATGATATTTTGCTGGATTTGTTGCCATGCTGTTCTTGATACATTTATTTGTTTGCTCCCGTAAAAGAAAAAAAAATTGAGTTATAGATTAGATGCATGTTAGGATATTACTTGTTTTAGGGTTATTTTGCATGTCTAGAATAGGAAATTTATTTATTTCGAATTTCTTAAATAAAAATTCCAAAAGCATAAATTTAGGATGTTATATTTTCTTCTCACTGATTTAATTTGCATGTTAATTATTTGCCAATCTTAATTTCGAATTTTATAAAAAAAAAAGAAAAAAATGATCATGCACATGTCATATAGAATCGCACATCATTGCATGTTAGAATTGCATGTTTATTAATTATAGATTTATAGATTGCATGTTTTTTTTTAAAGGATAAAAAATCATGCGTACGTCATATAGAATTAGGTTCATGAAAATGCATGTCATTTAGTGATTGTTGTTAGGTCCATTTAATTGGAAATCGTTCGTCTTTAGAGTTAGGTCATTTAGATTAATTTAGATTGCACATTTAATTATTGCATTTTTTTACTCACGTCTTATAATTTAGGTTATATTGCCACGTCATATCATTTCATGTTAAATTAGTAGCATGCATTGCATATTGCATGATCTTCATTAAATGAGTGAAAAAGAAAAAGAAAAATTACGTGTTAACTAGAAATCATATATAGGGTTGTTGATGTGAATTCTAATCTAATAACGTAGATGCTTTTGTTGCAATGAGGTAAGTCTTGCAATTTACTTATTGCTTTATTTGGGTGTTAAATTGGTGGTTTGCACACCCGCATGATTGCCTTACATGTTAGGGAAATAGATTTAAAATCAATTTAAGATGCCTGCAAAAATATTTTTGAAAATAAAAGAATGATACCGAAAGGACATTAGAGAAATCTAGTGTAATCAAGTCCCCGTAACCATAGTCTCTAGTTCGTAGGAATAAAGTAAACCTCCCGTTACTTTACTTGGATTTCTAATTGACCTACCAAAAATAGATTTGTGGCGACTCTTAATTGAAAATCAATTGCATGTTAAGAACTTGAATCTAAGTCATAAATTGGTATGGGCTTGGGAGAGCCCGAGCTAAGTTAGACTTAACAATCCATTAGCCAAACCCTAGGTGGTTCACACCCGAAAATTTGGTCGCGACAACCGCAAGCATATATTGAAGGATCGGACATTTATTAGAATCCAAGCTCTTTTAGATCACCATGACCACCTCATTAAGAGCAATGACTTGAATTGTGTGGAACAACTTAGGATGGATAGACATACATTTACTCTACTATGCGAGTTGGCATGTACAATTGGTGGGTTAAAAGAAGATGGACCTATAACTATAGAAGAACAAATGGCCATGTTTCTACATATACTTGCCCATCATGTGAAAAGCCGAGTCATCAAGTTCAGATTTATGAGGTCTGGGGAGATGTCGCAACCCAATCTCACCGCCCTCGAATCCCTCATCATCACAAGGAGAGAAAAGGGGGAAATGTCGGGTTTAAGGGTACTTGATCACGAGAGTTCTCTCACGGCTCGCGTTCCAAATGACGTCATCACCTCGTCTTTTGGATCAAGCCTCTCATGAGTTCTTTTCACGAGATCGCGAACTCTCCCAAGCTCGTACCCCACGTGACAACGGAGTATCGCAATCCATACCCACACGAGCGGCACACCTTAGAAGAAGGCGTCAAGTGTGGATATCGGATTTAAGGGTACCTTTACTATGGTAGCCCTCCCGACAATATGCCTCGCCCATAAGGATGTCATCACTTCATCCTTTGGGTTACTCTCATATCGAGTATGCTAAATCATTGTGAGTTTCATCGAAACTCATACCCTGTGCGATAGGTTTATTTATACAATCTAGTTGCTTATGACAACTTAAAAATAAGATGGGAGTCGCCACTAGCCTCATTTTGGGGGTCGGCTAGAAAACCCAATCAAGGATCAAGAGTGTTCCCTCAATTCCTACGCAACCAAATATCTAGGTTCAGGGACTTGGGTTATGCTAATATTTCTATTAGCATCCTTTCGGTACCTAAACAGTATGTTGTGTTTTTCTAACATGTTCATGCATTTCTTTTTATATTTTTGGGATCATTTGTCCTAAACTAAGTGATCATGTGTGGTTGGTCATTTTTATTCTATTCTATTTCTAGAAAAAACAATAAAAGAAAGCAATCAATGGAATTGAAATTACAAGATAGTAAGTAAACAATCAAGGAAAGCAGTAAATCTACCATGCAATCCTAGAAAATATAAAAGAGAAACACAATTGAAAAAAAGATGAAAGCAAGAGAGAAAACCTGCAACTCGTCGGGTTTTATACAACAAATGGAACTTGAGATATATGTTGAGAAAATAAATAATACATGATAATGGTCAGAACGGACATTGACCTCCACCATCTTCACGCTTTCTCCATCTTCGGGGTTATAATCTAAACCTAATATAAGAAACTTATAACTATGTACATACAATGCAAAGAAACAAACATACACATCAAAACAATAAAAAAACAAGACATCATGTCAAGATCCATAATTTAAAAGAAGTGCAATACGAAAGTCAAGTTTTGAGGCCTCGGGGTCGACCTTTGTCTTTCATGCGAAGGTCCCACTAAGACACTTACCCAATCCATTTTTTGTGACTTGTAGCAATTGTTGACCAATTGTATTCTCACATGGCCAATAACACTTACAAGTCTCCTAATCAAGCGATCTATGTGATCCCAGGGTTTTCCCTTGTTATCATACATCAACTCTATCATTCATCTAAAAAATCACATGCATTGCAAAAATGTAAACATGCGTGCAGGTCCTTTGAATCTTGTTTTTCAACCAATCAAGCAAGAAAGTGAACTGTCGGTGGGTCACTTATTACCAAGGGCATGCGCCAATCACAAACACAAGCAATTTATAATGTATGATTGGATTATATGTATGAAGGGTACATGTGATATTTTAAAAACATATCTCAAAATCATTGTTGGCACCTAAATTTTGGTAATTCGTTTACTCATTTATCGCATTAAAAAAATTAAGGATTAATTTTTAACCCCTAAGCAAAAATATTAGAATTAAGTTGCATAGCATATAGTTTTAGGAGCATTTTTTTTTTATTTGCATTGGACTAGCGATGGATGGGTTCGACTTAGTGGTTCAAAGCTTTAATTTGACGAGTTGGACTAAGCCTATGAAGAGAGCAAATTGGCCCAAGCCTGTTACTATTTTAATAACCGAAAATTATCTTGTAAGAAATGGAGATTTCATATTTTCAGTGATATGACGGTGGATTTTTATGAGCTCATCTTCACAAGATTTGAAATTTGAGAAAAATCCTATTGCAATTTTGAAGCTTTGGCAATGTGTGATAAAATCGGCGGACAATATTCATTTTTGCACAGGAAATCTAGAGGAGATGTCGAAAATAAAAACAAATATTGCATACGGAAAAAATCCTCATGAATGTTGATTTAAAACTCTAGTCCACTCACCTATAAATAGGATGCTACACTATAGAAGATGGTGGGAGGGGGATTTTTTTTATCACGTCAAAGGAGGGTTTCTATTTTATTTGGTTTTAGGCTTTTCCTTCGGTTTTCCTTGGGGGAAAAAAAGTCAACCAAGGAAAAGAGCGAAAGAGAGCAGAGAAGTGACATGAACAGGGAGCAGAAGGGAGAGGGATAGCAGAGAGAGAAGGGACGTATAGCAGAGAAGAAAAAGGAAAAAAAAGGGGAAAAAGAAAAATAGAGGAGCACTATTCATTTTCTTCACAGGCTCCCTCCGCATGCCATAGCCGTCGACCGCTGCACCCGCAGTGCTGCGACCGCACCACCACACCACCGCCGGAGTCCCCTCACTCGCGAGTTCGCACCGCCACTTGTCGCCCCTACTGTGGTTGTGACCAGCCGACACCCCTAATCGCCTGAAGCCCTGTCATTATCGCCCTTGCCCCTGTGAAGCCGCCGGTGCACCAACACCGTCCCTCGGCTCTTCGCGACACCAACAACCAATGAAGCCATCGCCACCTCACCGCACCAGTTGCAATCTGCTCGTTCCTCCCCGCGAAGCCACTGCTACCTCGCTACTACGCCCGAGCTTTAGCACCCGACGCCTGTTGAAGCCATGAAGACCCCGACGCCTGCTGCTACTCCATCCACCGCCTGCCGCCCCTCCGAGCGACCCTTTTTTAGCAACTCGCCTCCGCCACGCCTCTGCCTGCTATCTTCCGTGCCGGTTGTTGCACCTCCACGCCCTGCTGTAGCCCTTGCGAATATGGTTTTCCCTGCCTACTGCTGGTCTGCCTGTTGTCGCCCCTTACTAAAGCTTAGAACGCCACACCTCAGCCACCTCTTAGCCACGACCCAATTGCAGCTGCCCGCTCGCTGGTAGTACTTTCGAGTGACAGCACCAATAGTTCGAGCCGGCCGCACATCTGTTGTCTCCTCACCAGAGCTCCAACAATTGTGCTCCTCCGCCCACAGCTTCTTTCCACCATAGCAACCCATCTTCGAGCCTTCCGAGCCACCGTTTGCTAAACCTCATTTAGAGGCCCAAAATCCCAATTAGGTAGATATTTTTATTTTTTATTTTTTATTATTTTGGTTCTTTATTTGAAATATTCCCTTATGCCTATTTGAAATCCCTTACTGATATTTGCAATTCGAGTAACCTTTTAAATTAGTTATTGATAGTCTGATTTTCATGCCCGAAATTTGACTTGCAATCGCACGGAAAATCGCCAATCCGATCTCACTCTTGATATTCAATTCGCGGTTTTGTTTAAAATTAGCCAATCCGATCCCATGCGCGGGATATGATTCGGCAATTTATGGATATCAATCTTATCTTACTGGATTTGCTGTTGTGTTATTTGAATTGATTTTGTTTTCGTAAAAATCTAAAAAGTATATGAGTTAGATTAGGTTCTTTGCTTGTTTTAGGGTTATCTTGCATAGTTAGAATAGGAAATTTATTTCAAATTTTATAAATAAAAAAAAAAACTAGAATTAGGGCATTCTTTGCACGTCATTGCATATTATGATAAGATTGCATATTTAATTTTTAAGTTTATATATTTTTCTTAAATAGGTTACATTTTAGGTTAGGAATTACCCAGTTGAGATAACATCCTAATTTAAATTAACATTTGGCCTAACCTAATTCTTAATGTAAGTTGGATGATATCTTAATTTGGATAGATAATTTTCGTGATTTTCTAATTTCGATTTTCATGGAAAATACCAAAAATTGTCTTAGAATAAATCAATTTCATTATCTAGGATAGATTGCATGCTCATTAAGAAAACTCAAAAATATCGCACTTGCATCATATGAGTTTAGGTCATGTTGCCATGTTATATCATTTCATATTAGATTAGTAGCATGCATTGCATAAGACTGCCTGTTAATGTGATTGCGTGTTAAATAGAAATCATATCTAAGATTATTGATGTGAATTCTAAATTAACATTGCAGACGCTTTTGTTCCTATGAGATAAGTCCTGCAATTTATTCATTGCTTTTATTTGGGTGTTAAATTGGTGGTTTGCGCACCCGTATGATCACCTCACATGTTAAGGAGGTAAATTAGAATCAATTCAAGTTGCTAGTAAAATATTTTTTTGAAATAAAAGAAGAAGGTATCGAAAGGACGTTAAAAAATCTAATGTAATCAAGTTCCCGAACTCACAAATCTTTGGTTCCTAGGAGTAAAGTAAATCTCCCATTACTTTTCTTGGGTTTCTAATTGACCCACCAAAAATAGATTAGTGGCAACTCCTAAATGAAAAATCATTTGCATGTTACAAATTTGAACCTAAGTCGCAAATTGGTATGGGTTTGGGAGAGCCTGAGTTAAGTCTAGGCTTAATAATCTATTAGCCAAACCCTAGGTGGTTACCTGAAATTTAGATCGCGACAATCATTCATGAAAAGTTTTGAGACAAGGTGATGTCTCAGCTACGAAAGGCATTTAATTGCAAAGGCAAGCTCGGAGCTCGCATAAATGCACTCACAAGCGTTGCAGGCATTTTAAATACAATTCAAATCATGACTTACACGATATCAAAATAGGATTTTATTTTTATTTTAAATATATAGGATTAAGGAATATCTAGGTTATGGAACACATTAAAATGCCAAGGCTAGCCTAGGGCTCGCATTAAAACTCACAAGTGTCATAACCATTTTGAATATGGTCCAAACCATGATTTTTTTCTTAAGCCAAATCAAGCTTTGGAGAATAACCTTTTTAGGAATCATTTTTTAGAAACATAACATGTACCAAAACATTTTTTGAGATATGCAATTTGAAAAGGCTAGTTGTTTAACAACAAAGTTCAAAACATTTAGAACAATTTTCATGAAGATGGCATGTCCTAATTTCATGCACAAACTAACCTAAAAGGTGTAGCTAAACAAACACAATCATGTTTATATTAGGAAATTCCGGAACAAACATATAAGGACAACAAAATTAGGCAATACCTAATGATAATTTGGCAATAAAAAAAAATTACTAACATGCATGACCTGATGATGAACAACTTTCATAAAGAGAGTTTTCTCAAACAATGTTTACATGATTTTACAAAAATCAAACAACAAACAACAACACATTAGAAATTTGTTAAAACAACAGGACATTCAGCTAATGTCATGAGAATTTGTCCCATCAAAACATGTCTAAAAATCATCAAATTTATACACAATGTATCCAACATGATGACAAGAAATTTTTATTAAGAAGCCAAGTTCAAATTTCAAATAGAAAAAATGGAACAGAAATATCAAAAGTCTAGCCAAACAGGGGTTAAAACGGGGTCCAAATTTGATCCCTTATCCAGATTGTGATCTGTCTTTGAAAAAAATGGAAAATTGTTCAAATGATGAGCGATTGGCATGAAATTAGTGGCATTAGAAACTTCTAAGTGTTTCCTACACCAGCCTAGACGAGCTCGAGTCCAAACTAGGTCAATTTGGCATCCTAAAATCAAGATCTCTAAAAGTGCGCATATCAGTAATTATGAAAACAGAACATAAGCATTCATTAGAAAACCTTAAAATCACTCAAAAAATGCACAAACGGTACAAAGAAATCACATGAGACTTAGGATTGGATGCAATGAAAAATTTGGATAGTCATCTAATCCTAAGTCGGCATGCAAAATGTCATACAATTTCATTAACATTATGAGATTCCTAATGATTCCTAATGATATGCTTGGGAATTCTAAGTGTGATAAACACTTTTTGTGAGACAATTTAATGCGCAAGATGAAACTCAAATGCCATGAACTAAACACGTATGCAAAACTTGCAACATGCGGTTCAATCAACAAGAAAGCATGATCGTAAGACTTGATCCTTAAATGACTCAAACAAGCATGGAAATGTGCACATATGACAAGGTTTCATTTCAACATCGAGTTTACAAAATAAGCATGATTTCAACCATCTTCAAGACTGTTGACACCTAAATTTTGACGACTCAGTTATTTATTTATTGCATAAAAATTAGGGATTAATTTTAGGTGCATTTATTTTACGTGCATTTATTTATTATTATTGTATTTATAATAGGCTGGTGACAGATGGGTTTGAATTGGTACTTCTAGCAAGTCAGACTAAGCCAACGAAGAGAGCAAATTGGCCCAAGCCCATATTCTCGAGGAAATATTATAAGCTCATCTTTACAAGATTTCAAATTTGAAAAATCCTATTGCAAGGTTGAATCTTTGACAATATGTGATAAAATCGATGGAAAATATTCATTGTTGCAAAGGAAATCTATAGGAGATGAGGAAATTAATAGGATTTTGCATTCGAGAGGTTATAGGTGATCTTCATGCATATTGAAAAGGGAGATAAAATATTCCACGAAGATCACATGCTTGGCCTATAAAAATAGCTGTGTATGGAGAGAAAGGGGGGCTTTTTCTCAGTTTCTAGATAAAAATTTCAATGCAAAAAAGAGAAAACTTGTTTTTCTTCCTTTCTTTTGTTGGGGGGAGTCAAAAGTCATAAAAAAAAAAAAAAAGAGTGAAAGAGGGAAGAGACGTGAGTGCAGAGGGGTACAGTGAGAGAAGAAGTGAGAGGACGTGCGTCAGACAGAAAAGAAAGGAAAAAAGAGAAGAAGAAGCAAGCTGGTCGTCTTCCTTATGCAGGTGTCCTTGCCCTTGCTGGCCTTCGTCCATGAGCACCTGCGCCAGCCTTGCCGCTGGTGCTCGCAGCTAAGCCTCTACTGTGCCTCTGCCTCTTGTCCTCGCACCGGCCACCACTACTCTTGCGCCACCCAATGTTGGCAGCCAAGCCGCCGATCACCACCGCTTCGCCAGCTACCCACAAGTCTCCATGCTTGCCCCTTCGCTCAAGCGTCAACGTTACAACAGCTAGCCATTGTCGCTCGCCGCTGCTACAACCTGGAGCACCAACAGCACCTTCGCCCGAGCACCAGCACTTGAGCCTTCGCTGTGCCGACACTAGCAGCTTGCTCTGCACCTCTGCCGGTCACCGCCTCCGTGAGCCTACCCTGCCGCATCTTTGCCCCTACTTCACCGTGCCTCTGAAGCCAGCGACCTGCAACATCTTGCGAATGCTGCGCCACCACCACCCGGCATCCAAACCGCCCTCTGCCAATGCCTGACGCCTGCTATAGCCATGACGACCCCGACGCCCGTTGCAGTTGTTCCTCCGCTAGCAGCTTGCGAAGTTGCCGCCGCAACTCGCAAAGTTGCCGCCGCAACTTGAGCGACTCCTACAACAGCCCACTGATCCCGCTCGCCTGCCATCGCCGCTCCACTCACAACCCACAATGCTGCAACCTAAGCGACTCCTACAACAGATCGCCGATCCCTCTCACCTGCCACCACCGCTCCACCAACAACCCACGCCATTGCAACCCGAGCGACTCCTATAGCAGCCCGCCGATCCCGATCGCTTGTCGCTATCGCTCCACCAGCAACCCACACCTCTGCCCGATGCCACAGCAACTTGTCTTCGTCACCGTCACCCCTATCACAGCACCTCTGCATGCAGTTGCACTAGCCGCTGCTGCCGCCTCTGCCCACCGTCGGTTCCTTCGCCAGAGCTCCGAACGGTTGCCCATCACCCTTGGCTATCCACCATCATAGCTACCCTGTGTTGAGCCACATTGAGCCCCATCGCGATCCACGAGTCGCCATTCGTTTAATCTCGTTTGGAAGCTAAAATTCAAATTAGGTAGTTTATTTTGTTTTATTTTAGTTTGTCTTTTTATTTGAAATATTTCTTGGTGCGTGATTGATTGAAATTCCCGATGTATTGTCCAATTCGCAACCACACACGGCTTTTTTGCTCCATCTATAAGGCTTTAGATGAAATAATTAATCACGCGGAAGTAAAATTGATATCTTGATTTTTAAGGCTTAAGATCAATTTATCAATTTTATTAGCGAAATAATCAGGTTTGATTAGATATCATTTCCAAATTTGAACGATGGATAATATCTTTGATGACTGTGAATGATTTAGTGCTTATCTTTTAATCGCTTTGTTTATTCCAAAATACAAAAAGAAAAAAATTGCATTTGTATATCATGTAGGTTAGAATTGATTTTTCTAGATAAAATTGCATGATGGAATAGTTAGATTTTTTTTTTTTTTTAAAATGCATGTTTAGATGGTATCTAGGTTAGATAATATCTTTTGAATTAAATTTCATGATGAGATAATTTTCTAAGTTAAGATAGGATTCAGATTAGTCTAATCCTAACTTAAAATAGATAATATCTCACTTTAGTTAGATTTTTATATTTTAGCACTTTTAATTACGAATTTTTATTTAAAAAAAGCAAATAAAAAATAATGTGCATGTCATATAGAATTATGTTTATGAAATGCACATCATTTAGTGATTGTTGTTAGGTCCATTTAATTAGAAATTGTCCATCATTAGAATTAGGTCATTTGGTTAATTTAGATTGTGCATCTAATTATTGGACAATTTTAATTTCGAATTTCATGAAAAATACCAAAAAGAATTGTCTTAGAATTAAGTTTATTCTCTAGGATAGATTGCATGCTCATTAAAAAAATACAAAAAAAAAACATTACTTTGCTCACGTCATATGGTTATGCCATGTCATTTCATGTTAGATTAGTAGCATGCATTACATAAAGCATGATTCTCATTAAATAAGTGAAAACAAAAATTAAATGACTGCATATTAATTAGAAATCATATCTAAGACTGTCGATGTGGATTCTAATTTAACGTTGCAAATGCTTTCATTGCTATGAGGTAAGTCATCTAATTTATTCATGGCTTGATTTGGGTGTTAAATTGGTGTTTTGCGAACCCGCATGATCACCTCACATGTTAGGAAAGTGAATTAAAATTAATTCAAGCTGCTTGTAAAACATTTATTTTTCGAAATACAAAGAGAAAGGTATCGAAAGGGCATTAGAAAAGTCTTGTGTAACAAAGTCCCCGTACCCAAAATTTTTGGTTCGTATGAGTAAAATAATTATCCCATTATTTTACTTCGGTTTTTAATCGACCTACCGTAAACTGATTAGTGGTGACTCATAACTAATAATCTCTTGCATGCTAAATATTTGAACATAAGTCACGAATTGGTATGGGCTTGGGAGAGTCCAAGCCAAGTTTAGACTTAGTAGTCCATTAACCTAATCCTAGGTGGTTCACTTGAAATTTAGGTCATGACAAAGACATACATAAATCCTACCAAAAATCTCACATACAGAGCATACGATGATGAAGATTTCTTGTTAAGAGGTCAAAACTCAATTAAGATAATATGAATTGTGGTAAAAATGTCAAAACAAATCAATCTATCTATCCAGCACATATTACTACAGTACCTTTTACTCTAATACATGCAATTGATTCACATTGCCAATGTAAAGACCTTGCAAAGCATGCATCAATTGAACATATATATCATGTATTTTAACTCTCATGAAGGATTTGAAACCAAATAAGCATATTTATGGACTCAATTTCATCAGACAAATCTTGGACTAATGCAGGACAGACAGACCTATGCCCAGATCAAAGCAATTTTAACCTAGCTAATTATGTCTTAAAATTTTGAAAATAAAAATACAGGACATACACAACACCTATACGAGAAAATTTTATGCAGGAAAGTTGTTCCAGAAATCAACACAAAAATAAGTACAAAAATAGCAAAATCAGAGATCGATATGGAACAGATTGACCTAAGCCTAGATCTAAGTAGATCGGCCTAGTTAAACACATCCAAAAATCATGAAAAAATTACAGAAGATGAAAGAAAATACTTGGAACAAAACTCATGAATAAAATTTTGTCAAAAAACTGATCATGAAAGTCGGCACAAAATAAAAAAGTTAGAAGGCGGAATTGGATTAGAACCGAAAAAAACCTAAACTATTGCAAAATCATTAATCTTTGGAGGTGTTTTTGGAGGGCCAAACGATGGTCATTTTGGGCATGTGACCTATCGTCTCAAAGCTTGGAATGTCTATTATCTAATCCTAAGAGGACTTGAGTTGAAATGAGCTCATTTCGAACCTCATTTTTGCCAAAATAGTAACCTATGTACAGGCCTACGAAAATCATAGATTAGGCTCAAAATCACAATCTTCATTCAAATCATTAACAACTCATTGCAGCATTCATAATCATAAATCTTAAGCATGTAAAAGCTCCTAATCTTGAATCCTAGTCCCGATCGACTAACTTGATCTCACTTCATCGAATTCAATACCTTTGTCGCGATTTTCATTGGTTTCTATCGCAATTAGTCGGATCAAATTGCCAGATCATGATTGGGACTCCAAGAACGTAGATCGAGTCACAAGGGCTCAGATTGGGACCAATCGAACCATTGGCTTAAGGGAAAAAAGGTAGAATCGGTCCAAACCGGACCGGCCTTGACTCATCGGCGAACATCAGGCCACCAGTGAAGATCCGACCACCAATCTGGTCTCTCCTTTCCACATCAGTGTCAAAGACTCTTGCTACAGCAAATCACCAGCAGCTTGAAGGCTCGGGAGCTCCAGCGACCATCGGTTCGAGCCTAGAACAAGACCAGTCCAAGAAACGAATCGAATCTAGAGAGAGAAAGCGTGATATGTTAGTGCAACATTTTAGAGGGAGAAATGAGAGAGAGAAAGGTTGAGGAGAGGGAAAAAATTCGTGCAAATGAACCCCCTTTGTGAACATGGAAGAGATTTCACTTATATACTCCCACATTAAGCAATTTTGGCCGTCGGTTCGACCCATGGCCAAAATCTCAATCCAACAATCAAAAATCCATTTCGAAGGCTCCATTATGATCTTCAGGTGTTAGGTAATTGATCTAGTGGGTTTGATTTGCAAAAAACCAAACCAAAATCGGGAATTGTGGCAAAATGTCTAATAGAGGTTAATTTGCAATTTGACGAAATTCGAGGACCAATTTATAAAATTTTGGGAAATTGAAAGTGTAAAAGTCAAATTGGAAGTGAGAGGGTTCCAGAACCGATGGCTAGAGGCCAAGAACTGGCCGGAAAGGGCTTGAACCGGCCAATCCTACCGATAGCCGGTCGAATTGGTTTGATTCGGTTCGGCCGGATTTTGATTGGTTCTTGATCGATTTGGTGCGGTTCCTGCTATTTTATCCACTTGGGACCCCTGTGGATCAAAAATTTATGCAATTTGACCCTTAAATGACCAAATTGAAAAGGAGTTTTATCCTTTTTATGAAGAAATTGACCAATTAAGATATAATTATGCTACTCAAACCTTATGAATGTGATCTAGTAGTCTTTTATTGACCTAATTGAATGATTAACGTGGACAAAAATGAGTCGAAACCATGGGTGCTTTGAATTGGGCCTAGAGGGCTAACATGGTAAATTTGCAATTCAATGGGCAAAATTACAGATTAACTAAAATTAAACTCAATTAGTGTCACAATTGCCCTATCTAAAGAGCTACCTATAGGTAAGATCACTTACCACATTCAAATTGACCTTGAATTGAAGTGCTCAAGCTTAGGTCAAAAATGGATCTAAGCCTAATATTAAAATTGGACCTAGATTTATGAAATTAAAACATAACCATGAATTGGTCAATTTGAATTTTGTCAATTGAAGCTTAATTGCTTGACTTTCGAATGTTTGGGAGGATAAAATTCTTCAAATTGATGAGTTCTTGTGTGAATTTCACAAAATTGATCTCAAATTTGGACTTATCTCAAGAAAATAAGTGAGAAACAATCGTCCGTTCGCAAGTTATGAATGATCAATTTTGGTCCCCTGATTATGGCTCAAAATAGCAATTCATATTTTGACTTGATAAATTGCGAAATTGAATGCTCAAACGGATTTCAAATAATCCCTAAATCAAATGTCAAAGAAGGAACTACACCTAATTATGACTAGAACAAAAGTAATTTTATTTTTGGTCAATTTAGAACCTAAAACTGAAAAATTCAGAAATCAAGGTCTTAATCTAATTTTGTGAAATTTTTGACACAAAAGTCAAATTGGCATTAAAGGAAATGTATCTGTGCATTTTTTTTAGGTCAAAGATTTGAGCAAAAGTCAACCATTTAGTTGATTTTTCCTAAAATGTTGATTTTTTTGGTAAAATATTTGAATTTCAAGAAATTGATTTGAAAAAGTGAAATTAAAACTAAGTGAAATTTTTGGGTAAAATTTTTTACCCGAGGTTACTTTTGGTCAAAGGGTTGACCAAAAGTCAACTCGAAAAGTCAACCATTTGACTCTTCGCATTTTTGTTTTTGTTTTTTTTTTAAATGAGCTAAAAACTGCTAAAAAATGACAATGCAAAAGAAAGAAATGAAAAATGACATTTTTTTGGTCAAGAGATAGGGTTCAGTCACAATCAAAAACCGAAATCTTGATTTTTTTATGTTCTAATAATATGTTGACTAAAAATCAGGTGTCAATAGGAGACAATAAGTAGGTATTTTAACTTAGTTTTAAATGCGGTCATAAGAATGCATAATGTGCTTCTTGTCTCACCTAAACTAGTTCTAGAGGAATGTGCTGACGAGAGATGGAAATGGTTTAAGATATGTTTGTTATGCTATTTCATGGACTAATTTAATACTTTAAAGAGAATGTTATTTTATTAATTTTATGTTTCTAGGTTGCTTAGGAGCATTAGATGACACATATATTAGGGTACGTGTTCCAGAGGTTGATAAACCAAGGTATTGAAATAGAAAGGGTGAGGTTGTGTCCAATGTATTAGGAGTGGGCTCATGTGACATGAGATTTGTCTATATTTTACCTAGATGGGAAGGCTCAGCAGTGGATTCTAGAGTGCTTCGAGATGCTTTAGTTAAACACAATGGTCAAAAGATCCCCGTTGGTAAGATGAGTCTTTATCAATATATTGCATTCTATGTATTGTAGGTTTTAAAGGTTCCAAGACAACTAATAGTATTATTATTTGTTATTAGGTAATTATTATATTGCAGATGATGGATACACAAATAGGGAGGGCTTTATCGCTCCTTATAGAGGTACTCAATACCATCTATCTAAGTGGATAGAAGGTCGTACACCAAATTCCCCCAAGGAGTACTTCAACATGAAGCATTCTCAAGCTAGAAATGTGATAGAAAGATGCTTCGGTCTACTTAAGTTATGGTGGGCTATTCTTAGGAGTCCATTTTTTTATCCAATTAGAATGCAAGGTCAAAAAATCATAGCTTGTTGCCTTCTCCACAATTTGATAAGAAGATAAATGACTATTGATCCAATCGAGGCACATTTAGATGAAGTTGCTACCACTATTGAAGATGTGGAAACAATTGATATTGTCGAGCCGTCAGATCATTGGACAACATGGAGGCAAAATTTGGTAGCACAAATGTTTAATAAGTGAAATGCAAGTAGAGGACATGGAGGAGTTGTATGATTTTATATTATTTTAAAAAAAAAAAGTCATTTGTTTCCTATTATTGCAAGACTTGCATTATAAGATTTTTTTTTTTTTCCATTTCTATTAGACATGTGTAATATGGTGTTGGTTTGTCATTATTGAGACATATATTTTCTATATTGTTGACACCTAAATTTTGACGACCCAATCATTGATTTTTTTCATAAAAATTAGGGATTAATTTTAACCTCTAAAAAAAAAAAAATTGCATAGCATATAATTTTAGGTGCATCTTGTTTTGATAAGGAATAATGATTTGATATATTCAGTAAATCTTTTATATATTCAAACAATATATATCGAGAGGTATTTTTCGCTAAAAATTGGAAGGTTTCGATGGAATATTTCATACAAGATATATATTTGACGTTAATTTTCGGGTAATATGCATTTTTGACATAATAAAAGAAACATTAGATCTTTCAATTGTCGATGGGTGTGAACAAAGGAAAGAAAATGAAATAAAATCGTGAAGATTATGCCTTGGCCGTGCGAGATGCAATTGAAAAGAAGAAGGAAATTCTGCTTCTTCCATATAGGGGCTCAATTTCGTTGCATATAAAAGGGGGTTAGCTCGCACGAATGAGACCGGAGGGAGAGGAATTTGAAAAAAGGAATGCAAAAAAGGATGGCATGAGAGAAAGTAAAAAAGGCATCAGAGAGAGAGAGAGTAAAGAAAAAGAAAAAAAGAGGAACCTCCCCTCCCTCGTCCAAGAAGCCAAAAGAGGTCATTTCTCTTCTTCTCTGACAGGCTGTAGAGAAAAGAAGAAAAGAAGTCAGCAAAGAGCGAGAGAGAGAGAAGAAGTGAGAGTGACGAGAGAGAGAGAAAGGGAAAAATAAAAAGGGAAAAAGAAAAATAAAAACAGAAAAAGAAGAAGGAAGACAGGTCCCGTCGCTCGCGCGCCTCTCACTAGTGCCGAGCCTTTGCCGCACCTCTGCCGCCACACGTCCTCGCGAGCAACACCGCGCTTGGCGTTTGGCGACCGCGCCCAACACCCAACGATCGCGCCAACCACCTGTCACCACGCCTGCCTCTTCGTTGCGCCCGACGCCCTTCGCTCACCAGTAAACGTCGCAGCAGTCTGCCTGAGCGCCGTCACCCCTACAACCTGCCTGCCACTCTGCACACCTATCAACACCTGCAACCAAAGACACCTCCGCCCAACGCCTGCACTCGTAGCCACACCTCTGCTCGCCCGTGCCTCTCTCACCACCGCCTTGGCTTCCGCCCGACGACTCGTGTGCCTCCAGCAAACCACGCAGCAAGTCGCCCGTTGCCCTCCTCCTGCCAACGAGCCCCACTCAACCGTCGTTAACCTCTACCCGAGCATCAGCAAGACCTCTGCCGCACCACTGTTGACACCAACGCCCGAGCACCACCTTACAACGCCTGCATCTTTGTTTTGCTGGTCATGGTGCCTTCGCTCGCGACCCAGCGCCTGACATTGCGGCACTTGCCGTCGTTGCTCACCCACTGCTTTGCTCCGGCCCAAGCACCGATGCCGTTGCAGCGCCGCCCAAACACTGACCTTGCCTTCTAACCATCGTGCCTCTGCCCATCTGCAACCTACAGCAGCAGAGCCACCACTCGTCATCCTTTTTGCCCTAGCACTGCCCATTGACCTTGCAGCATCTCTGCCTCGCGTCACTACACCTCACCCGCAACTTGCTGCTCACTCGCCATCGCCCAGCAGCTCGCATCATCTCCGCCTGCTAGTCATAGTGCCTCTGCCCATCCTTTACTGGTTGCTCTGCTGCCTTCCGTCCACCACCAGCGACGTCTACGACTCCACTATCCTGCGCCTCAGCCTGCGCTGCCTCCGCCCGTGACCTGCTCACCCGTTGCCACTGCCGGTCTACCCACCTATCAATGTGTCGCCGTGCCTTCTCCTGTTGTGTTGAGTCCCCATCTTAGGTAGTTTATTTTTATTTTTATTTTTATTTTCATTTTATTTAGTTTTATTTATTTATTTTTGAAGTTTTTTTCTTTTTATTGGGACATTGGATGTCGATGTTCATTTTATGAATATTGTAGGCATTATCCATAGGGTTTTGCCCAAAATTATTGCAATTATTAATTTGATTCATAAGACGTCGGATCATTTAAATTTTTGGGGCATTTTGATAGGGTTTTGATTCTTGAATCATTATAGTTATTAATTTGATCCGTAAGATTTCAGATCAAAATTTTAATTATTTTGAACTTTCTTATTGTGATGTTTAGGGTTAAAATAATTGTTAATTTAGTCCGTGAGACAACGGATTATTTTTCAATTATTTTAATCCTTCATTTGATGAATATCTTCATTAGTTTAGAGGTAATGTTTATTTGATAATTGCTTGTCTTGAAAAACACTAAAAAAATATAAAATAAATAAAATAAAAATCTAATCTTTCATCGGAATATGTTGGTTTCATAAATTAGGATTGCATTTTTAGATTGCATGTTTAGATAATTTATTTGGAATAGATTAGGGTTGGATTTAAATATAATTTTTCTTTTATAGATAGGGTCTTAGATAATGTTTACAGATTAAAAAAAAATAGTTTTCTAAGATAGGATAGGGTTCAAGTCAAATTAATCCCTAAAATAAATCAGAAAGTTATTCATTTTAGATGGTTTAATTAGGTTTTCTTTTTATTATGAATTTTAATGAAAAAATACAAAAATATTAGGCGCATGTTAATTAGTTTGCATGTTAGGTTCATCTAATTAGAATTTGCATGTTAATAAAGTTAGGTCATGTAGTTAAAGTGCATGTTTTATGATAAAGTTCTAGTTTCAAGAAAACCCAAAAAGTAATTGCTTGGTTTGTGTGTTTAATTCTCTTGATGCAATTTGTTTGATTCATTGAGTTTTTAATAATGATTGAGCACCCGTGTGATCACCCTATTGCATGATAGTAATTTAAGCTGCCTACATAGACATTTTTGAAAAATAAAAAGAAATAGTACCAAAAGGACATTAGAGAAGTCTAGTGTAACTAAGTCCCCGTTCCTAGAGTCTCTGGTTCGTAGAAGTAAAATAATTCTCCCATTATTTTACTTAGGTGTCTAATCAACCTATCATAAACTAATCAGTAGCAACTCCTAGCTAATAATTATTTGCATACTAAAAACTTGAACCTAAGTCACGAATTAGTATGGACTTGAGAGAGCTCAAACTAAGTCTAAACTTAGCAATCCATTAGCCAAACCCCTACGTGGTCTATGTTGTCTCTATCATTAAATTTTCTCTACCATGTTATCTTCCATCATTAAATTTTCTAAAATTGTAATGAGATGTTTAGGAATGGAAGGTAGCGATTTTAGTCAAACTCAAGGAAGGGGAACAAAGAGAGACCGACATGTATGGGCAATAGATGAAGAAAATGCACCTCTAGATGGTTTTGAGGAATTAGTTGCATGAGGAATGAAAGCCGATAACGGCTTCAAGAGTGGTTACATGATTATGTTAGAGATGTGGTTTGAAGAAAAGTTTCCTTGTTCTGGCATCAAGGGTATTGCCTTGTTCTAGCATCAAGGGTAATCCAGGAGTCAAAAATGAAAAACTTGAAAAAGTTGTATAATCAGAAATATGACTTGAGGAATCAAAGTGGCTTTGGGTGGGACCATGAAAAGCATTGTGTTGATATTCATTCTGAGGAAAATTGGCAAAAATATTGCAAGGTTTGTGTCACTTCTTCTCATTTTTCTGCTTTACTAATTGTTCAATTTTTAACAAAATAATATATTTTCTTTCTAGACCTATCTAGGAGTTGTTTCTTTGAGAGTGAAGTCCTTCCCTCAATATGATCGACTAGCAACCGTATTTGGAAAAGACCATGCCAAGGGAAATCTCAGTGGTGACCCTTCAAAAGCTCATGCAGCTATTGTCGCGACCAAATTTTCGGGTGTGAACCACCTAGGATTTGGCTAATGGATTGTTAAGCCTATACTCAACTCGGGCTCTCCCAAGCCCATACCAATTCGCGACTTAGGTTCAAGTTCTTAACATGCAATGATTTTCAATTAGGAGTCGCCAATAATCTATTTTTGGTGGGTCGATTAGAAACCCAAGTAAAGTAATGGGAGAATTATTTTACTCCTACGAACCAGAGATTTGGGTACAGGGACTTGATTACGTTAGATTTCTCTAACGCCCTTTCGGTACCTTTATCTTTTATTTTGAAAAAAATTTTTGGCAAGCAACTTGAATTGATTTTAATTCCTTAACTTGTGAGGTGACCATGCAAGTACGCAAACCACCAATTTAACACTCAAGAAAGCAAGTGAATAAATTGCAAAACTTACCTTATAGCAACGAAAGCATCTGCGTTGTTAGATCAGAATTCACATCAGCAATCTTAGATATGATTTCTAATTAACACGCCATCAAGCAATTTTTTGTTTTCACTTTATTTAATGAGAATTATGCGATGCATGCTAATAATCTAATATGACATGGCAACATGACCTAAGTTATATGACATGACAACACGACCTAAACTATATGGCATCGGTAAAGTAAATCCTAAAGATATGCAATAATTAAATGCAATCTAAATGACCTAATTCTATTGACGGGCAGTTTCTAATTAAATGGGCCCAAAAAACTAAATGACGTGCATTTGATATTTCAATTCCTAAAAATGCAAACTATCTTAGAGAATGAAATGAATCTACTCTAAGACAATTTTTTATGAAATTCGAAATTAAGATGCAAAAATTACCTAGCTAGATTAAATTCTATCCAATTTAAACTAAGGATTAAGTCAGACTAAATCCTACTTTAAACTAAGATATTATCTTAACCTAGCAATCTCTAACTTAAGATGCAGTCTATCTAAAATGATCTATCTAAATAAAATTAAACATGCAATCAACTTAATATGCAATGACGTGCCAAGGATGCCCTAATGCTACATGATACATGCATGATGATTTTTTTTTGTATTTTTCTTTATAAAATTCGAAATTTAAAATTGTCAAATAATTAAACGTGCCATTTAAATTAAAGAAAACTAACATCCTAAATGAACGCTTTTTTTTTTGGATTTTTTTATTTAAAAATTCGAAATAAGATTGCAATTCTAAACATGCAAGATAACCCTAAGACTAGGAATATTCTAAAACGAACCTAATCCTAATTCAAATTTTTTGGATTTTTTCTTTTACGAAAATAAAATTAACTCAAACACCATGACGGCAAATCAAGCAAAGCAAATCAAGCAAGATAAGATTGATATCCAAAATTGGCGAACCATATCTCGCGCATGAGATTGGGTTGACCAATTTTAAAATTAAATCGCGAATCGAATCTCGGGCGTGAGATCTGATTGTCGATTTTTGCAAAGGATTGCAAGTCGGATTTCGGGCGCGAAAATCAGACTGTCAATCCCTAATTCGAGAGCTCCTCGAGTTGCAAATATCACGCTAGGGATTTCAATCATGTGCATCAACAAATATATCAAATAAGGAAACGGAATTTTCGGAAATCTAAATAGACAAAATTTTTACCTATTCCGAATATTGGCTCCCAAATTCCGATCCTTGAACGACTACGGCTACTCGCAACGTGATATGGTAATGCTCAGCGAGGCTCACAGCTCGGAGTTGGATGTCGGGACTGGATTTTGGTGGTGTTGCGGCTTGAATGGACAGCAATTCGTCGTTTGGCGGTGCACGGATCAAAGCAGCAATGGCGTCACGAAGGACTCAAGTGAGGCAATGGAACTATGTCGGCAAGGGTGGCATCCGACTTGCGGGATTCGTGGGGGTCTTGGACACGCTGTTGCGGCGGTCACGTGAAGACGATGCAACGAAGATGGAGTCAAGGTTTTACGGGCAGCGCCGTGGAGAGAGAATATTTCGTTCTCTCTCTAGTGCGTGTCGTTGATTCTCGCGGATTCTCCTTCAAGGTTTCTTCAATGTATAGACGTCCAACTTGCAGAAGAAGGATTCTCCAGTTTTTATCTCTCACGTGTTTCCCACTCACGTCCCCTCTCTGCACCTCTTCATAATTTCAAACAATCCCCTTTTGACTTTTTTTTGGCTGCTCCTTCGAAGACCCCCGACGAATGAACCCAAACCAAAAGGAAAAAAATCTCCTCTTCTTATGTTCAAATTTCTGACCTAAAAAAACAGAGAAGAACCCTGGGAAAACTTTTCTTTTGATTTTGACCTAAAACTCGAGAAAAGCCCTGACCATGTATTCAATGTGTGTGGCCTCCTCTCAAACCCTACGCATTTAATCTATTTATAAGTCACGATTAGGGTTTAATTTTTCCAAATCCGTATCCATGAAAATTCCTTTTTCCAAATGCAATATTTGCTTTTGATACGATTTAAGATTGCAAGAGGATTCTTCTAAAATTTGAAATCTCGCACAAATCAATCCGTAAAATCTTTCCGAGGATACGGGCTTGAGCCGATTTACTTCCCTCGTGGGCTTAGTCCAATTCACCAAATTAACATTCTAAACCATCAATTTGAACCCATTTGTCACCGGCCCAATGTAAATGCAAATTAAAATAAATGCACCTAAAACTATATGCTATGTAATTAATTAATTAACTAATATATTTTTTAAGGGTTAAAATTAATCCCTAATTTTTTAATTAAAAGGGTCACCAAAATTTAGGTGTCAACAGCTATAGATCATGAGGAAGGTGAAAATCATGATAATGTGGCAACCAACGGTGTAAGTCAAAACTTACTGCCACTATCATCTTCTTAAACACAAAATGTTTCTAATTCTTCAAGAAGAAAAAAGGACTAAAGCAAGTGACAAATGGGCTGCTAGCTTAGTTGAGATAGCAGGAACTTTTGGCTCATTCTTGGAAAAAGCTAACAAGAGAATGGAGATGATCGCTAGCGGCATCGGACATGCTAGGGATTTGGATAATGACAAACGAAAAATCGATGAGGAGCTTCTTCAATGTCTTTAGGTACTATGGATAGGATAAAATTATGTAGAAAAATTGTGAAGGATCCTGAGAATATTAATCTATTTTTGGGATTTTAAGGAGACAAGAGGAAGGCATTTGTGGAATTACTTCTCTAAGAGATGAGAGAAGAGAATGAGCGATGGATCGCAGTGAATGAAGTTGTATCAGATTAGCAATTTAAGCATTGTTCCAAATTGGACATCTATCTTAGAGTCTTATATTTGGTGTTTATGATTTTAGTTACTTTAAGTTGTTTTTGAGCTTGTGGAGATATGTTTTCTCTCCGTACTTTTATTTTTTCTTACTTTTTTTTAAAGGTTTTTTGGGGCTAGCTATAAGCTTTAATGTTATCTTTTTGGACCTTTGGTTGAAAATTTATCTCTGTGTTAATAGCCAGGAAAACCATTATCTATAATATTCTTTGCCTCTATCTTTTATTTTCCTAGATAGTTTCTCTATCTCTTTGGCAAAAAACCTAACCAAGAAATTAAAAGGAGCCTTAAGTCAAGATGGTTCGCATCTATTACTTTATATGGACATGAACATGAGTTTACTTTGGTCAAAATGTAGTTGGCCGATACTCAACAAATGTAATGTACTTTATAAGTGCGAATTGTTCAGAGATCGTTCGTTAATGTGATTAACTATCATTGCATCCTCATGATAGTTGGAAAAAAAAAACAAATGAACTTCGGACTTTATGCTTTGTTCTAATTGAACATTTGTTTGATTTGGTATCGAACCTATAACAAAATGGAAACAAATGAAAAAACTTGTAAGAGAAAAAGAATTCCTATTTCAAAATGAATATATTGAAATTGAGATTATTCTAAAAACATTTGATGTTGAAGGGAGTAACCAAATGGAAAAGATTATTACAATGTGTAATCATGAAATTCGATGAGAATCTGTTAATTTGAAAATAATATATTGTTTTGGATGATTTTGTGAATATTAAACCTGCAAATTTGTACTTGCCTAATGTTATTGTTTTTAAAATATCTGACTTTAAATCCCTAGTTCACCAAACGATAGATTGGATAGGATATGAGGATATATGACTTTAAATCCGCAGTTCAACAAACAATAGATGGGATATGAATAAATTCATGGATTTATTATCCTATCCTATCCAATCCTATCATATTTAAAAATCCAAACAACCAAATGCAGCCTAAAAGTAAAAACTCAATTTATTCAGCTTTTGGAAAAGATAGAGGAGAAGCTTTGGGCTCAATTAGACTTGATGGATTTTGGGCTTAGAAATGTTAGAATTGGAGTGGGCTTGAGGATGAGCTTAAGTGCCCTCTAGCTTAGACTATGAGTCTCAGCTTTTTTTTTTTTTTTTTTTTCAGAATTAAAAAATAAAAAATCAAAATTAAAAGCAATAAAATAATAAAATAATTTTTAAAAAATTGTTAGAAATAGAAATCGTGACCTAGTTGTGTGGCTCTAGCATTAGATTTAGTTTAGTTTCCTTTTTCAGCAACAAATAGCTTAAATACGTTAGTGAGTGCCTTAGTAGATAAATCTCTTAGATGAGAAATTGAACTCAATTTTTGACCAAGCACATGGAAGAGATGTCTTGGAGCTTAGAATATGGCCACGTGTTTTTTTTGTCCAATGAGTATTGGGTTCTCATTTTTGCAGTTCTATTTTAAGCTTTTCAAATACTTGATTGTTTCATTATTGCTCCGTCGTTTCAATAAATTATTTGTTAATTTCCTTTCAAGATTGATTAGGACTAGATTAGGATCATAACAAACATCTCAAGAACATGTTCATGATCGCTTAGTGGCTTTGATAACTTTACGATCATAATCAGTGATCAAGATTCTACAATCACTTATATAACTGCCTTCAAATAAGTGGTATTGAGAGGGTGTTAAAGACATTAACATAATCAAGTTCTTGAACTAAAATCTCTAGTTAGGTAGAAATCAAGATGATGCTTTTGCATCTCAATTGGTTTCTGTCCACCCTAAATGACTAGTGGCAACTCTTGTTTCACCTAAAACCGTCTAAGTTAAATCAAACTTAAAATGAATACAACGTCGTGCAAGATGTTGGCCTGAGAGAGTTTGCACTTAATCGAGAGTAATAGGCTCACATTTTAGGCAATACCCTCAAATTTATCTTTCCCTCCTTGGTATGGAAAAGAGAGGTCGCAAAAAGTATTATCAATCTTTTATCAAAAGTAGAGAAAACCATTATTGGTACAGTATATTATATATGGAAAAAAATTTATTACAATAAATTATCAATCAATTGAATAAACTAAGTAATACCTCCCTCCCTTATTAAATTCTAGTTTGATAACTCCAACAAATTGATAATCATAACTAGTTTTGACTCAAATGAAAAAAAAAAAAAATCACTCAATTTCCTAAGTAACGTTGAAAATTGAATATTTAATTCTTGAAATTACATTCAGAACTTTAAGGCTACATTTGGTCAACCGGACAAACTCCAGGATAGGATATGTTTTATCATATCCTGTGTTCGGTAGCTATCTAGGATAGGATAAAGTTGGATATAGAGGGGATATAGTCCAAATAAAAAAATCCAAGGAGGGGTGGGATAGAGCTGAATATGATTTCTATTGTTGATCTATTTTTCCAGAAACCTTGGCTCTCATTTTCCTTCTCTTTCTCTCACACACACAACTCCTTTCACGAAAACACCAATTGAAACGTCTTCTTCTCGGTAGCTATAATCCGACGAATTCAAGCACCATAGAGGACTTCCTTCTTCTTCCACCATTGCTAGGGTTTGGCTCACTTATTCAGGATTAGGTTCGTGATTCTTGAAGACTATAGTAAGCGGATTTTCTGTATGCAGCATGGCAATTTTCAATGCTTTAGAATCTTGAACGCACGAGAGCTCAAATGCGAGAGGGGGTCTTTTTTTCTTTTCTCGACTAGGGTTTCAATTCTGTTTCTTTGATCTCTTCTTTTGCCCTCTCCTTCAATTGCTGGCGAGTATGGAATCCATCTATCCAGATCGCAAATCGCAGGCTAGATCGCGATTTCAGTAGCTCTGCTGCTGCTATGTCGTCGGTCTTCTTCCTGCTGTAGTTCTGTAATTTTGTTTCTGCACCTCACTTTCTCCATGCACGATTACGACTTAGCAGACCTTGTTTGGTATTTGTTATATCGTGTAGTGGTTGAGTTGATTGGGTGCGCTTACTTTCGTTGATGTTGTATGTCTTGGGCTGTTAGCGTAATAAGTCAGATTTAGGTTTGCACTCTGCAAATCATCTGAGAAATCATCGGTAATGGGTGTTTATAACAACTTGTCTGCCTTGAGCAAAGAATGAATGAGCATTTGAAGAAGGTGGGGATGAATTTGTTAAAATTTAATTTTAATTGGTTAATGCTGAATTTTATGCCTGTGGGATTATTTACAAGTTCTAGGTTGTGGCGGTAGTTGTTAACTGAATACTAGTGATAAACGGTAGATGATTTTGATGATTTTGAGTTGTGGGCTGATTGTTTGGAAGATGAAGTGTCTTCAAAGGATGTTATGTCACGTTCTTTTTGTATGTTCAGTGTATGTTTATTCAAAAGGTTTAGCAAGGTCATGAAGTTTTGGCGAAGGTCCAAAACGTTCACTTTTTGCTTGTGACTTTCACCCCTTCGGTTTCTAGAGGTATGAAGGTCATTAGAAGCTGACATGGGTGATTTTTCGTAGTAGTGGTGAAGGTTGCCATGAATGGCTGCATTGCCACCATATCATGCTATATTTTACAAGGATTTTGTTGAGAATAAGTGAGCATGATTGTTATGGGCTAAGTATTGGTGACACTAGCAAGTAACGCATCCTGTCCTGTTCTTTCCAAAAACTTACTTCCAAGGAAGGAAAATTAAGAGAGATCATTGTGTTTAGGAATGTAGGGTAGCGATTTCAATCAAACTCGAGGAAAGGGAACATAGAGAGACCAACGTGTATGGACATTAGATGAAGAAAATCCCCTCTTAGATCGTCTTAAAGAATTAGTTGCACGAGGAATGAAAACTGATAACGGCTTCAAGAGTGGTTACATTATTAGGTTAGAGAAGTAATTTCAAGGAAAGTTCCCTAGCTCTAGCATCAAAGGTAGACCTCACAAAGAGTCGAAGATGAAAAACTTGAAAAAGTTGTACAATCAAATATATATCTTGAGGGATCAAAGTGGCTTTGGCTGGGATCATGAAAAGCTTTGTGTCAATATTTATTCTAAGGATAGTTGGCAAAAAGCATTGTAAGGTTTGTGTCACTTTTTCTTATTTTTCTTTTTTATTACTCATTTCTTTTTTTAACAAAACAATATTTTTTTTCTTTGTAGGCCTAGCCAGGAGCTGCTTCTTTGAGAGGGAAGTCCTCTTAATATGATTGACCAGCAACCGTATTTGGAAAAGACCGTGCCAAAGGAAATCTCAGTAAAGACCCTTTAGAAGCTCATCCAATTGTAGATCGTGAAAAAGCTGAAAATCATGTTGACATGGCAACTAATGGAGTAAGTCAAAACTTACCATCACTGTCATCTTCTCACATAAAAAAATGTTTCTGATTCTTCTTCAGAAAGAAAGAAAGAAAAAAAAAAGGGCTAAAACAAGTGACAAATGAGCTGCTAGGTTATTTGAGATGGCAAGAACTTTTGGCTCGTTCTTAGTAAAAGCTAATAATAGAATGGAGGTGATCGTTAGTCGCATCGGACATGTTAAGGATTTGGATAATGACAAGCAAAAAATCAATGAGGAGCATCTTCAAATGTCTTTAGGTACTATGGATAGAATAAAGTTATGTAGAATTCGGACATACTAAGGATTTGTACTATGGATAATGACATGCTAAGGATTTGGACCAACAAGTCGTGGTGGATTTGTGCAAGTTGGAAGGAGAAAGTTGTACCTAATTTGATGCAAGCCAAGGTTATGCTTTCTCAAACAGTAAGATCGGGAGAGTGACTCGCACACGGGAAACAAGACGAACAGAAATTTCAGCACTGCGCAAGCTCAAGAGAACAGTCATATCTTTGTCGATACAGACCAGATCGATCGATTCTAAATCCAAATGAACAAAGACTTATGGATCTACAATTTCTCTATTTTCAGTTTTTTGAAATAAGTGTAGGAAGGTCGAATTTGGGTTGGAAGTGGGTGAAAATAACGAACAGAACAGGAAAAGATAGAAACTTCATCGGTTGCTCTTCTAGGACTCCAAGGAAGTTGAGAGGGCACCGATTCTTCTAGATAGATGACTTCAACTTTTCAAGGATGTAGATTTCGAAAAGCTTTGACTCTTCAAGGATGGAGTGAAAACTCTTCTAGGTTTTCAAGGGTATGAACTCTGCGAGGTTCACAATACTTGCTTGAAAGCATTTTTTCATTCATCAAAAGTCGTCTCTCTTGTACAAGGAATCGAATGGCTTATATTGTCAAAGAAATAAAGACAGAGCATTGAAACTAAGAAAACATTGAATCTAGAAAGTCAAAAACGAGAAACTTGAAAGCATTAAACAACTCTGACACTAGAAAAATAGTAAAGAGCATAGAAACTAGAAACTAGTAAAAGCACAATGTCTTCATGGCTCCCAAAGTGTCTTCTTTCAAGCTTCTGGGATGGACTCAAGATATCAATACGGCTTCTCGGTTGAATCGACAACTTCTTCGAACTTCATTGACAATCGACAACTTCATCGACAAGAGGTTTTGTCGAGCTTGAATGCAGACTAATCTTCTTGGTCGAGAGAGCTGGTCTTCAATGCGGGCTACATCATCCCCATCTTCAAAAGAATTCGTCCTCGAATTCTTGCCATCATCAGTAGAAGAATCTCCCACATAAGGTGTTAAATGTCGAACATTGAAGATGTCATGAATCTTCATATGAGAAGGAAGATTTAATCAATACACATTAGGATTGATGTGCTCAAGAACTTCGAGAGTTCCAAGCTTTCAATCACTAAGCTTGTTATAACTTCCGATGAGATGCCGTTCTGGTGGCAAATAAGCCCAAACAAAATCTCCAAGTTCAAAGATAACTTCACATCACTGCTTGTCGATGTCCATTTTATAGGATTTAGTTTTGCTCTCTAGTCTTTGGCACACATCTTCATGAATTGTCCTCATTTAAGAAACAATATCGTTGACTTTGCTGCTTGACTTCTCAACAAAAGGAATTAGTGCAAGATCAAAAGCAGTGTTTAGTTGTCGACTGTCAAACCCCGATCCTCCAAGCGCATGCCCATCTCGACTTGGTCAATTAAATAGCAATGTCCTGGAATGTCCTGGGACGCATTGCCGACCCATTCATTTTAATACATATGTAGAAGCAGGTAAATAATCCTCAGACAACAATTCAATGGGATAGAAAAGCAGGACCACAAATTGTCGAACTGAAAACAACAACCACACTTATATATATGCATATAACCCGAGTCATATATATATATATATATAAGTCACTCCATTCACAAAGCCTACAAAACAGAGGGGGGTTTTTAGTAATTATGGGTCCTCATCCTCCTTGTCATCTCCCTCCACACTCCAACTGGAGCCTACTGCTAAATACACAGGAGATCCTGGATCTTCAAGGTTAGGGTCCATCGGGTCTACTACCGAACCTCCTCGAGGGTCTGTAGTACTCTTTCCAAAAGCAACCTCCATCACATACAAAGGTATCTCAGATTTTGATATGGGGCCCTCTCTTTGTCCATTACGATACAGGCGATACCATGCCTTGTATTGATGGAGCACCTTTTTGGTTAGACCCGCATCAACCCAGTCTATGGACTTCACCAATTCGTACTCTAGCCCCTTGGGATGCCCATGGATCAAAATATAGTACTTCTCTTCTGTGATCTTCTTCGGTTGTCCAAAATGCTCTAGAGAAGCTACCATCTAAGGACCTGAAATGTTATCCCACAATGCGGTGAGACAACGTCTCAGCAAGTTTAACCCCCTAAGACCCGACTAGGAAGAAAATACGCCCTAAGGGTTGCCTAGGCACAAACACGAGCCAAATGACTTACCTTGGCCTCAGTCTCTTCCTGCAACTCAATATAATATGCAACACATCAATTCATATCCACAATTCAAATCATCACATCGAATCGAATCATCGATCATTCGACTCTATTGATATCATGTCATCGAGACCATTCCCCGGTCATCTCAATTGATATTATCTATAAAGTCCGATCATAATTAGGACTACTCACACTGAGCTTATAATAGATAGTATAGCTCACTAGAAGCTGCCTCAAATACTAATATAGTATACTGAATATGCTCACCAGAAGTTGCCACAAATACTTTATAGTATACTAAATATACTCACCAGAAGCTATTGCAAATACTAATTCTGATCATCTAATCAAATCACCATTTTTATCCTTCCTAATAAAAATAATTGTGTGTAGGTATACGATCGGTTTTAGCAAAAAATACAGCATTTTCACCTTTGAAAATCCCATTAATTTCAACAGTCCACAATTCCATTTTTGGCGCTGTAAACCGATGGTCAGTGATTTTCCAATTAATTACTGAAATTAAATAATTTTGGGATAAATCCCCAAAATCATAAATCACTCACAATCAACACAAATTAGAACTCAATTAAATAAACAGATCACAACATTGCAATCGGCATAAAATTCCGGTCATTGACTATCCTAGTCTAATTTTCGGAAAATAATTAATTAATTAAATAATTACGGAAATTAATTATTAGATGCCAAAATTCATACTTAGGCTGGAAAAGCCTAATAAAAAGTCGAGACCTGCCCGAAAAATTTTCGAACCACTCTAGATAAATACTAGAGCTTGTTTAGGCTCTAATTGCATTAAACTAACCACCTATTATGCATCAATAATTGATTAATTCACTAATATATTCTAACTATCCACCTAATCCATGCTTAGTCTAATCCAACCAACCCTTAAACGTCATTAACTTACTAAGCAAGGATTAGTGAGTTAAACTCACCTGTTAAGAGATCTGCTCAGATCAAAACGACGATGAGGCAAAGAGGCTCAACACATTCCAAAGCGAGACCGCCAAATGGGGTCGGGAAAGCCTTGAAAATGGGCCCGACAGAGGCTAAGATACCTAGGAGCTTCGGTTCTGTGGTGATGCTGGTTGGGACTAATAAAGGTGGGTCGGGTGGCCAGTTGAGGTGCAGACAGCAACAGAGGAGGCGGACGGGTTACAGTGGCTCCATGGCGGCTTGGTGGGCGGCCCAGCAGCTCCGGCGACGACGGGTCTATTATGAACAGCTCAGGGAATCACCTGACCTCACAACTGAAGCGAAATAGAGGCTTCGGATGCACTAGGCTGGCGTATGAGCAGGAGGGCAGCAAACAGCGAGGGGTGGAGGCAGGGGGTATGGCGGGGTACTTGACGGCCAGGGATGCTTATGGTTCGACCGTTCTGGTTTCTTGGGAGATTTGCACGACTAGAATGGAGGGGGAAGGGGGCTTCGACGGCTTGAAGGAGGAGAGGGGACCGGTTTTGGGCTGGTAAGACCACTTTGGTTTTCACTTATCCCATTTGGTCCCCTTGACTGGCCCTCCGCTTGCCCAGCTGGCCCACACAGTCCAATTCCAGACCAAAAGGCCCCTTCTAGAAGGCTTGAGATGGTCCAAGGGTTGGGTCCATGGGGGCACACGAATTTTGGTTGATTTCCCTCAAATTTGACATCAAATCCTCCTTGAATTCACTCAATCCGGCCTCTAAAAATTCAATCATCGAATCCTCAATCATCTTGGCATTTTCCCTCACTATTAGATACCACTTGCATCCCAATTTCAAATAAAAAACGGTCCTCTGATTTTTCCGGTCGAAAACGGCTCTATGACGACTTTTCCACCAAAATCTTGATTTGCAGAAAAATCTTAGAAGACTGAGTCGACGTTCCTAAAATGACTCGTGATATGACAAAACTTTCAATTTCTGAAATTGGATTCAAATTCGCGGTTAATTTCAATTTGGTGCAATTTTAGTGTGACGTAGGCTATCGGGTAGCTTTTAAAAAACTTTGTGTGTAAATGACTCGTGGTTAATTTTCTTCAAGCCACACTAAACCCATTTGACACATTGGCGACTCTCGGTGATTGTGAAAATCTCGAGGTTTCAAATACAAACGTAGAGTACTAAAAAGACATAAAAATCAGTTTAATGCTAGTCAACGAGAATTTTGTAATTTAGTGGAATCACCCACGTTTAGCCACACATCTCAATTGAACCAACCTATTTATGATCTCTAATCAATTTTTAATTGTGCCGTAATGACCTTTATAGATTAGCATGGCCAAACAACCGATTCCTTGTCGAATTCTCAAGTCTATCGCATTAAAATTTCTTACTGACTTTCCCAGATAGTCTTGTTATCTCGAGAGTGATCAGCTCTAAGAACAGTCCAATAGGCGCGTCGATGAAAGGCCTGATTAATTTAATTGAAAGTAGAATTGAAAAATTCAGGATGTCACAGCTCCTCCCCTCTTATAAAAATTTCGTCCTCGAAATTTAAACTATTACATTACTTAAGCAAAAAGGTGGGGGTACAATTGTCTCATCGACTCTTCAGTCTCCCAGGTTGCTCCTTTAGTGCCGTGGTATTGCCAGACCACTTTAACCGATAGAATGGTCTTTGTACGTAGAACTTGCTCTTTCCTGTCCACAATTTGAACCGGGCTTTCAACATATGACACTATGTCATCCATGTCCAATTCTTCAAAATTAAGCATGTGGGTCGGGTGAGGCTCATATTTCCTCAACATCGACATGTGAAAAACGTCGTGAACTTGCGCCAATCCCGACGGCAACGCAAGACGATACGCTAGGGTCCCAATTCTCTCTATAATCTCAAATGGACTTACATACCTCGAACTCAGTTTCCCTTTCTTACCAAAGCGCGAAGTTCCCCTCATTGGTGACACCTTCAAAAAAATGTGATCACCAACTTGGAATTCCAATAGTCTCCAGCGCTTATCTGCATAACTTTTATGTTTGCTCTGAGCTATCTTTAGTCTACCTCTGATCACTGCAACTGCATCCACTAACTGCTAAACCAACTTTGGGCCTGTGATCTTTCTTTCCCCAACTTCATCCCAACATACCGGCGTTCTGCACGCTCTGCCATACAACGCTTCAAAAAGAGCTATCTAAATGCTCTGCCGATAACTGTTGTTGTAGGCAAACTCAACCAGATAAAGCTGTTCTTCCCAACTTCCCTTGAAATCTATTACACAAGCTTGCAGTATGTCCTCGAGGGTTTGAATTTTTCTCTCAGACTAGCCATTCGTTTGAGAATGATATGACGTACTGTATTACAGCTTCGTACCTAAAGCAGTCTGCAAGCTTTTGCAAAATGCAGCTGTAAATCTTGGGTCTCAATCGGAAGTTATCGTCACCGGCACTCCATGCAGACAAACAATCCAACGCACATACAGCTCTGCGTGCTTATCCAAACTGAGGTCCTTTCGTAGTGTGATGAAGTGAGCCAACTTTATCAGTCTGTCGACCATTACCCAAATGGAATCATTACCTCTCTGACTCCTCTGTAAACTGGTCACGAAATCCATCGTGATGTGCTCCCATTTCCACTTTGGGATCTTAAGAGGTTATAGAAGTCCTCCCGACTTGCAATGCTAAGCCTTCACTTGCTAACACATCAAACACTTGGCGACATGCTCGCCTTCATACTAGACCACTAATAGTGTTGACGTAGATTCTGATACATCTTGGTACTGCTAGGATGAATGCTGTAACTGCTACGATAGGCTTCTGACAAAATATCATCTCTAAGCTCTACATTGTTGGGTACAACCAATCGTCCTCGGAACCTCAGTGTTCCATCTTCAGAAATCTGAAAGTTAGCTTTTATCTTATTTGTGTCTTCTTGTAGATCTTATGAACATCTTGGTCTGTCGGTTGGAGTAATTTGATTCTGATTCTGATCTAGACATTCAGCTCAATTTTGAAGGTAGTCATAAGATTCAAAATGTGGCCTACCTCAAACTTGAACACCAAATCTCGAGCTCTCTTGATCAAATTCCACTCCTTGACCAATATATGAGCAACTGAGGACTTCCGACTCAGATTGTTGGTGACCTTGTTCGCCTTTCCTAGGTGATATAGAATATCACAATCGTAGTTTTTTAGCAATTCCATCCAACAACGCTGTCTCATATTCAACTCTTTCTGAGAAAATAAGTACTTGAGACTTTGATAGTCGGTGAAGATCTGGAATCTTTCTCCGCACAAATAATGTCTCCAAATTTTCAGAGTGAATATGATGGCCGCAAGTTCTAAGTCATACGTTAAATAGTTTTGTTCATGAGGCCTTAACTGACGGGAGGCGTATGCAACAACCCTACCATGTTGCATCAACATGCAACCCAATCCTCTGAACGACGCATTACTATAGATCCCATATCCTCCAAGACCAGATGGAATGGTCAGTATAGGTATGGTAGTCAGCTTCTGCTTCAGCTCTTGAAAACTATGCTCGCACTTGTCTGTCCACACAAATTTCCGTTCTTTCTTCAAGTGTCTAGTCAACGCCGACGCCAAAGCTGAAAATCCTTCACAAACCTTCTGTAGTAACCTGCCAAACCTAGAAAAATTCTAATCTTTGTCACTATAGTTAGTCTTGGCCAGTTGATCACTACCTCAATCTTGCTTGGGTCCACGGAGATTCATTTGCCTGAAATTACATAACCTAAGAAAGCAACACAAGTCAACCAAAACTAGCACTTAGTGACCTTGGCGTACAGCTAATGAACTCTTAGAGTCTGTAGTACCAATCTCAGATGACTTTCTTGCTCTTCATCACTCCTCGAATACACCGGAATATCATCGATGAACACAATCACAAATTAATCCAGATATTCCTTGAACACTTGGTTCATGAAATCCATGAAAGTAGTTGGAGCATTTGTCAACCCGAATGGCATTATAGTAAACTCATAATGACCTTATCAAGTACGAAATTCTGACTTTGATATGTCTTCCTTCCTGATCCTCAGCTGATAATATCCTGTCCTCAAGTCGATCTTTGAAAATATCGATGCTCCTTGTAACTGATCAAACAAGTTGTCAATCCTCAGAAGTGGATACTTGTTCTTGATCATCACCTGATTGAGTTGACGATAGTCGATGCACAAGTGCAACAAACCATCTTTCTTCTTTATAAATAGAACTGGCCCTCCCCAAGGTAATGCACTAAGATGTATGAATCTCTAATCCAACAACTTCTACATCTGCACGTTCAGTTCTTTCAACTCAGATAACACCATCTAGTAAGGAGCTTTAGAGATTGGCTCTATCCTGGGTGCTAGTTTGATCATTAACTCAATCTCTCTCTCTCTGGCAATAGACCTGGTAATTCTTTCAGGAATACATTAGGAAATTCTTGCACCATTGCGATGTCTTCAATCTTCAGCTCCTCAACCATCGTATCTACGACAGTTACTATGTAACTTTGACAACCCTCGTTTAACAAACGGGTTGCTTCAGGTGATGAGATCAAGGTAATCGAGGGTCCTCCCCGATTCGCGGCAAACTCAAAGCTCTCACCTTTTAACGGGTCAAAATAAATTGCTTTGCGATAGTAGGCCATTTTAGCTCGTTGCTTGGTGAGCTAGTCCATGCCAATTATTAAATCAAAGTCATACATGGCTAGGACTAACAAGTCTATTTTCCCCTCTCGCTCACAAATTGCTAATTTGCAGCCAAAACAACCCGAAGCAGCTAACACATTATCCTTCAATAGTGTAGATATGCTAACCATTGACTCCAATAATACAGGACTTAATCCTATCAGCTCAACATACTGTTCGGCAATAAAAGAATGAGGTACTCATAGGTCGAATAAAGCATAAGCAAGATGGTCGTTCAACAAAACCATACTTGTAATAACATCAAGCGCGTCCTCTGCTTGACCTTGAGTGATAGCATACATCGTCTCTTGAGCTAGGGGTCTAAGCTGTCCTCCTTATGGTGCGTTCTATGGTGCATACCCTCTGATCTATGCCAACGATGGCGACGGCGGTAACTGCGATTGTCCTCTTGGTCACTTAGGACAATTTCTGGCTAAGTGACCCTGTTGGCCACACTCATAACAAATGCCATTCCTTTGAGGACACGGGGTTGTACCATGTCACCTTCCACAGAAGTGACACAATCCATTCTGTCTTGACCTTGATTTTCCAATCACACCCTTCTTATTGGGCGGGGCTTGAAATCTCCTCTAACCATAGGCCTCTTCCCATGTTGGATCCCTTCTCAACTCAATCCAAACTGCGATCCAGATGCGACGGCTCTTTCATTATGATCTCTCTCGATCATTTGGACCTGCTCATACAGGTCATTATAATTCCTTAGATTAAGTAAAATCAGTGGACTTCTCAATTTTGGCCTAAGTCCATCCCTAAATCTCCTCACTCAGTTTGCTGGATTCTCCACCAGTTTAGGAGCATATTGTGATAATTTAGCGAACTTCGCCTCATACTGATCTACAATCATGGAGCCTTGGTGAAGGCGCTCGAACTCTACTATCTTCATCTCTTTGGCAATCTTCGAAAAGTATTTACCATTGAAGACCTCAACAAATGCGTTCCACTCAGGGGCTACACTTTTACGAAATATTGCTCCTTGGGTGGTTCTCCACCAAGTATTTGCAGCTCCCTCCAGCTGGTAGGTTGCAAGGACCACCTTCTCAATCTCAATGCACATCAATAGTGCAAAGGTCTTCTCTAGTCCTTGGATCCACAAAACAACAGCTTTAGGGTCTCTTGCCCTAGTAAATTTCGGTGGGTTTAATTTCAAAAACCGTTCCACTAGTTTATGAATCGGTCTTCCAACAACCACGTTCCCTAACGAAACTTGAGCAAGAGCGGTGACAGGTGTGGCAATAGCAACAGCATTGGCAGCGGTGGTAGTAGCGGCTATAACGGCCGCAGTGAAGGTAGCAGCTTGGTTCTTAGCCTGCTGTCCCAAAAGTTCTTGGATCACCTAGGGCTGCTACCCCAGCACCAACGAGAGGTGATGCTACACCACTCGTGCAAGCTTATGCCGGCGCTTTACCTCGGCCTTCTCGGGTACCAACCCTTGTCGATGTTCTACCCAGAGTTACTAGTCTAACAGTTGTCTTATTAGGAGTCATCTGCTCCTGATCACTCATGGCTCAGTTCTTTCTACTGAAACTTGCTTCCAATTCCAAATAGAATTAGAAACCGAGTGATCCACACAACAAACAATTCTACCAATCAACTATCATAGATATGCACTAGCATGAATTTAAGGGCCAAGCCTACTACCATCCCATAAATCATCGCACCTTATCACTCCAATGTCTAAACCATGCTCTGATACCATTAAACGGGGATATCACGCCCTGATCCTCTGAGCGCGTGCCCATCCCGACTTGGTCGATTAAATAGAAACGTCCCAGAACGTATCGCTGACCCATTCATTTTAATACACATGTGGAAGTAAATAAATAATCCCCAAACAACAATTCGATGGGATAGAAAATTAGGGCCACAAATTTTTGAACTGAAAACAACCACAATTTTATATATACACACACACACACACACATATATACATATATATACATATATATCCATATAACAAACCAAGTCATTCATATATATATATATATATATATATATATATATATATATATATATATATATATATAAGTCAGTCCATTCACAAAGCCTACAAAACAGGGGGGTTTCAGTAACTATGGGTCCTCATCCTCCTCGTCATCTTCCTCCACACTCCAACTAGAGCCTATTGCTAAATACACAGGAGATCCTGGATCTTCAAGGTTAGGGTCTACCAGGTCTACCACTGAACCTCCTCAAGGGTATGCAATGCCCTTTTCAAAAGCAACCTCCATAACACACAGAGGTATCTCAAATTCCGGTATGGGACCCTCTCTTTATCCTTTACGATATAGGTGATACCATGCCCTATATTGATGAGGCACCTTTTTGGTTAGACCTGCATCAACCTAGATTATGGACTTCACCAGTTCGTACTCTAACCCCTCGGGATGCCCATGGATCGGAATATAGTACTTCTCTTTTGTGATCTTTTTCGGTTGTCCAAAATGCTTTGAAGGAGCTGCCATCTAAGGACCTGGAATGTTATCCCACAACGAGATGAGATGATGTCTCAGCAAGTTCAACCCTTTAAGACTCGACTATGAAGAAAATATGCCCTAAGGGCTGCCTAGGCAAAAACACGAGTAAAAAGATTTACCTTGGCCTCAATCTCTTCTTGGAAGTCAATACCGTATGCAACGCATCAATTCACATCCACAATTTAAATCATCACATCAGATCGAATCATTGATGAATTGACTCCGTCGATTTCATGTCATCGAGACCATTCCCTGGTCATCTTAATCGATATTATCTATAAAGTTCGATCATAATCAGGACTACTCACACTAAGCTTATAATAGATAATATAACTCACCATAAGCTGTCTCAAATTCTGATATAGTATACTAAATATGCTCACCATAAGCTGCCACAAATACTAATTCTGATGATCTAATCAAATCACCATTTTTATCCTTCCCGATAAAAATAATCGTGTGTGGGGGTACACAGTTGGCTTTAGCCAAATATACAGTATTTTCACCTTTGAAAATCCTACTAATTTCAACAATCCACAATTCCATTTTTTGCGCTGTAAACTGACGTCTGGTGATTTTCCAATTAATTAATGAAATTAAATAATTTTGGGATAAATTCCCAAAATCACAAATCACTCACGATCAACACAAATTAGAACTCAATTAAATAAACAAATCACACCATTGCAATTAGTATAAAATTCCGATCACCTTTCTCTCTCGGTCTAATTTTCGAAAAATAATTAATTAAATAAATAATTATGTAAATTAATTATTAGATGTTAAAAATTCACACTTAGGCTGGAAAAGCCTAATAAAAAGCCGAGACAGCCCAAAAATTTCTGAACCACTCTAGATAAATACTAGAGCTTGTATAGGCTCTAATTGCATTAAATGACACGCGGACCCCTTGAGTGCCATAACTTAGCAGAAATGGACACTTAACTGCCATAACTTATGAAAGGTATACTTAAGTGCCAAAATCAGAGCAAAATGGATCACTTGAGTGCCAATTCGCCCAAAATCTGACCAAATTGCATACATGGCATTTTTCCGGCAAAGCAAGCCCAAAACGACGCCGTTTTGCACGCTCACATGGCCAAATAATGCAAAAACGGCGTTGTTTTGGGCTAACGTGATAACAAAATAATATAAAAATTAATTAAATTAAATTTCAAATTAAATTTAGTTAAAATATTTAAAAAGAGTAATTTTAAAATTTGAAAAAAAGGGGGCGGTGGCTATGAAAGGGGGAGGGTCGGCCGAGGTCACTAGCCATGCTTAGTCTAATCTAACCAACCCTTAAACGTCATTAACTGACTAAATGAGGATTAGTGAGTTAAACTCACTTGTTACAATCTACTCATATCAAAACGATGGCAAGGCAGAGAGGCTTGTCACACTCCAAAGCAGGACCACCAAACGGGGTCGGGAAAGCCTTGAAAACAAGCCTGACAGAGGCTGAGATACCTAGGAGCTTCAATTTTGTGGTGATGTCGGTCGAGGCTGGGAAAGGTGGGTTGGGTGGCCGGTTGAGGCGGAGACGACGATGGAGGAGGTAGATAGGTTGCAGCAGCTCCACGACGACTTGGCGAGCGGCCCAACAACTCCGACGATGGCGAGGCTGTTGCAAATAGCTCAGGGAATTGCCTGAGCTCACGGCTGAAGTGAAATGGAGGCCTAGGATGCGCTGGGTTTGTGCGCAAGCAGGCAGGCAGCAAACGGCAAGCGGCGGATGTAGGGGGGTTCGGTGGGGTACTCAACAACCAGGAATGCTTCTGGTTTGGCTTTTTTGGTTTCTTGGGAGCTTTGCACAACTGGAATGGAGAGGGAAGGGGGCTTCGATAGCTCGAAGAATGAGAGGGGATCGGTTTTGGGCTGGTGGGACCACTTTGATCTTCACTTATCCCATTTGGTCCCCTTGACCGGCCCTCCTCTTGCCTTGCTCGACTGCACAGTCCAATTCTAGACCAAAAGGCCCCTTCTAGAAGGCTTGAGGTGGTCCAAGGGTTGGGTCCATGGGGGCACACGAATTTTGGTTGAGTTCCCTCAAATTGGACACCAAATCCTCCTTAAATTCACTCAATCCGGCCTCTAAAAATTCAATCGTCGAATCCTTGATCATCTTGGCATTTTTCTTCACCATCGAACCCGCTTGCATCCCAATTTCACAATAAAAAACAGTCCTTTGATTTTTTCGGTCGAAAACGACTCTATAATGATTTTTTCTGCCAAAATCTCAGTTTGTAGAAAAATCTTCGAAGAGTGAATCGACGTCCCTAAAATGACTCATGATATGACAAAACTTTCAATTTCTAAAATAGGATTCAAACTTGCGGTTAATTTCAATCTGGCACAATTTTAGCATGACCTAGGTTATTTGGTAGCTTTTAGAAAAAAAATTTTACAAATGACTCGTGGTCGATTTTTTTTCAAGCTATAATGAACCCATTCAACACATTGGCGACTCCGGTGGTCATGAAAGTCTCAAGGTTTCAAATACAGATGCAAGGTACCAAAGAGACAGAAAAATCAGTCTAGTGCCAATCGACGAGAATTTTGTAATTTAGTGGAATCACCTACGTTTAGCCACACATCTTAGTTGAACCGACCTATATCTAATCCCTGATCAATTTTTAACTGTGCCATAATGACCTCTGCAGATGAGCACGGCCAAGTAGTCAATTCCTGGTCGAATTCTCAAGTCTATTGCATTAAAATCTCTTAATGACTTTCCCAAATAATCTAGTTATCTCGAGAGTGATAAGGTCTGAGAATAGCCCTATAAGCACATTGATGGAAGGCCCAATTAATTTAATTGAAAACAGAACTAAAAAATTTAGGATGTCACATCGACCATATATGATCATAAATGGACTATATCCAATGCTACGGTTCTTAGCACAATTATATGCAAATTCTCCAAGTGACAACTGCATCTCCTAATCACGAGGATTATTATCGATCAAAGTCCTTAATAGATTTCCCAATGTTTGATTGACGAGCTCAGTTTGTCCATCTATTTGCGGATGAAACATAGTACTATATTGCAATTTAATACCGACATTCTTCCACAGTTGTCGCCAAAAATGACTACGAATTTGTGTATCCCAATCCGAAAAAATGGTCTTCGGAATGTGATGCAACTTATAGACTTCCTTGAAAATAAGTCAGCAATACGCGAAGCATCCATAGTTTTTCAACGTGGAATAAAAAGTGCCATTTTTGAAAATCGATCGACAACAACAAAGATCGAATCCATACCTCTGTTTATGCGTGGTAGTCCAAGGAAAAAGTCCATAAAGATATCCTTCCATGGGGCATATGGAATTGGTAAGGGCAAATAAAGGCCAGCATTAGTAGCTTGTCCTTTTCCAATTTGGCAACATCGACACCTCATCACATGTCGATGTATATCACGTTTCAAATGAGGCCAAAAGTATTTGGCTGAGATGAGTTATACAGTTTTGTTGCACCCAAAATGTCCTTCACGGTGAACTTCATCGATCACCTTTTGCTGAAGAGAACAATCCAGCACAAATAAGCGGTTTCTTTTGAAAAGAAAACCATCACAAATAGTAAAATCAGCAAGCTTCTTTTCATGCACATCGAGAATGATCTTGGAAAAGTAGGGGTCTTCTTGATATAACTGTGGCACCCCCGAACACCTTAGGTCGCCATAGCTACCTATCACTCCTCCTTGTGAATACTAGTTACATCTCAAAGTGAAAGCACCGTAGTTCATGGACATTTTTTTTTTTTTGAAAACATAAGAGTTTAGCGCAGCTCATAGCGAATTTAAAGACGAGTCTCACCATCCCTCTACTCTCTTAATGATGGTAAAATGCACACTTACTACAAATCGAAGGAAAACATAAGCCGAGCCACTTTTATTTACATCTTTAGGATTGACATCTCGGGTCGGTACAACAAAAAAGCCAAGACTTTTAGCTAAACTTGGCAGTAGCTCAAAAAGAGACCTTGACCCTCTATATCGATCATGTATAACCCTCCGTCTACAAGCGTCGGTTATATCCAAAAAAAAAGGTCAGCTCCCACTCCTCATGCGAGCCATCACACCCATCCAAGTGCACCGGGCGGTGGTGGTGGCAACATCCCCCGCATCACTCTGTCACGGCAGACGTGGATAGACAAGAACTCTTGGACGACCGGGCCTCTAGCGAGGCCCACATCATATATAACCAGCACCCGAACCCATACGAACGTCAAACTAGGGATGGTGACAATATCAAGCTCCATACAATTGACCTCCACGTCAGATGGAAGGCCGTAAAAGGTACCCCACATGACCGAAGCGAGAGGCATTTGTCTAATATGAAATGTTGGTCCCCAAAGGGGTGAGTACAACCACTCAGCAGGTAAATGATCTATTAAACTACTCAATGCATCAAACAAACAATCATAACATCATAGTAGAGTACATATCATTCATGCACCTAAACGTAACTTACCTTGCAACTATGCATATGTCATCATACCACATGTGCATACACCATCATGCACTCATCATCAAGCACTCATGCATATCCATACCTTATGTGCACATACCACCATGCACTCATGCACATCATATGATACAGCCATGTATACATATCACCATACCATGCATGATTTAATTTCCCATTTTTATCTTTCAATTGAGTCACCACATTTTTTCTTTCCCGAGACCAGTAATTTGCATCCCACATTTTATCGCTCGCACCTAACCTGGCGTCACGAGGAACCTCCGGCACACACTCCGGGCATCCCGAAACTCCCGAGGACATCCGGCACACACACTCCGAGCATCCGGCACCCACCTCCGGGCATCCCGACACTCCCGGGGCATCGTCGGCTCACACCTTTGACGGTATCCTCATTTCTCATTATTCATATCCACATTTGTGTCTCAATATAAACATGGCACATGATGTAATGGCAACAAGGTCAATTTCAGCTTTTGAAATTCGCACAATTCCAGCTTGCACAGTTTTAGGAAACATTTCTATTAAATACCCAAATGACATTAAAAAATTATGAAATTCAAACATGTGATATTCAAGACATAAGGGCAGATACTTCATGAAGAAAACTACACCAAAATATTCCCATATAGCTCAATACAGAACACGCATCACAGCACTACTAATTCTGTCCGTTCCAATTGCACAGTTTTTGAAACATTTTTGGTTAAATAGGCAAATGAACTTCAAAAATTATGAAATTCGACTTTTCCAAAAGAATCTCGTACAAAACGGTATAGACCACGCATTACAACGTTACCAAGTCAGAACACATCAGATTACACAGTTTTAGAAAAGTTTCCGATTAAATACCCAAATGACCTTAAAAAATTATGAAATTCAACTATGTGATAGCCAAGACCCTAAGGTAAATACTTCACGAAGACATCAAAGTCAGATTCGTCCTAGGTAATGAAATATAGGCGGTTGAAACTTCTGTTCCCAGTACCAAAATTTCCAGATCTAACCATCTCCGAAAGACCCCGATTTCACCTACCTATTCTTGCTTGTTTTCTCTAAATGTTTGATATGTTAAACCTCAGGATGTTCTTTACATATTTTGTTAAAAAATCGAAGAGAAATTTCATCAAAAAGATAGCCTTACAGTCCATGCATTCATCAAAGGTAGTTACCGAAATCTCCAGACCCAGTCTCTCCAAAGAATAAAGATTTCACCCGCTTATGCTTGTTTTTTTTATCCCAAATTTGAGTATGTCATACTCCAAGAAGTCCTTAACAACTTTCATTCAGAAGTCAAAGCCAAAATCCAACTCAAACATCACGTGTAAGCCACTAGAACATCAAAAGTCAAGCTGTTTTTCTCAAGAACAGTTTACAAATCTAGAACACCACTCTTAAAACTTCCATTTTTCACATCCTAAACATCCGAAATTTGTCACCATTAAATCACATACACTAGGCACAACATGCAAGAGTAGATCACGGATCCCACTTGCCTATAAACCGAGCAAACAGCGAGGACGAACGGAGGGCGAGGCGGACTCGACGGCAGTGAACGGCTTCCTTCCTTCTTCTCCTGCACGCTCACTCTCCCTTTCTCTCTCGATTTCTCTCTTTCTCGCTTAAGACGGCCATCATCTCCCCCTAATTTTCTTCCCCTCCATCATTAGCCATCATCACTTCTTTGTATGGGTGACACTTGGCCATCTCCATGGGACAAGTGGGGGAAGCATGCAAAACCGGTCTCTTCCCCTCCCTTCTTCGTGCGGTCGACGGCCCCTCATGGGCTCTATGGGCCGGCCAAAGATGGGGTGAGGCTATGGGCTGGTTTGGGCCTTTAATTGTCCAGCCCATCCTCATCCTAATAATCCACCTAATCCTTAATTATATAAACACCTAATTGAGATTTATATTTCACCAAAAATTTGTGACCTATCTTAATAAATTCCAATCCATAATTCACATGGCCAAAAATAGAATTTTCCTATCAAATAATTACCCACCAATAGCTCGGCCAAAAATCTCAATGCAAGACGTGAATTAGAGCACCCTTAAAGATTGGTAAGGAATTCTAGGATGCCACAATAACTCCTGAAAAGAATCAAATCCAAGAACAATAGAATGCATTGTAGAGAGCAAGCTCTTCTTTCAACTAAGGGCCTCAGCAACCTAATTCTGAGCTCCAACCTTATGCTTAATAATGAAAGTGAACTCCTTGATGTATTTAGCCCATTTTGCTCGCCTGGAGTTAAGCTTTTGTTGTCCGAAAATAGACTTGAGAGCTTCATGATCAATATATAAAATAAACTCTCGATGAATAAGATATTGCAACCAATACTCAAGTGTGCAAAACAATGCGTAGAATTCCAAATCATAGGTGCTGTAACGAAGTTTGGCACCATTCATTTTTTCACTAAAGAAGGCGATGGGTCAACCTCCTTGACTTAGCACTCCTCCTATGCTAGTACCTAATGCATCACAATGCACTTCAAAAACAAGATCAAAATTAGGCAATGCAAGTATCGGGGCTGTGCTCAATTTTTCTTTGAGCTGTTCAAAACTTTTTTGAGCTGCATTCATCCATTTGAAAACTCCCTTCTTCATGCAAGAAGTGAGTGGGGCTGCAATGGTGCTAAAATGTGCAACAAACCGTTGATAGAACGAAGCGAGGCCATGAAAACTTCGCACTTTATGCACATTTGTTGGAGTTGGCCATTCTCAAATCACCTTGATCTTATAATCATCCATCGAAATGTCATTCCTTGAAATATGAAACCCCAAGAAAAGGATTTGTGGTACCATAAAATAGCACTTGTCGAGAGCCGCATACAATCATTCCTGCCTCAACACACATAAGCCCCATTTGGTTCGGCTTTCTCAAGGGGCTTTGGGGGCCAAAAAATTTGGTGTTTGGTTCAACATTTGAAGCTCCCCTTCCCCAAATGCTGGCCTTTGAAATGCTGAAAACCCAAAGCAATTGGGGACTATTTTATGAATTTTTGCTGATTGCCTATTTTACCCTCAAAATTTTATTAAAAGTTCAATTTTACCCAATACTAAACAAAACCCTAACTCTTTCAATGCTTTCCCTTGTTTTGCAGCGTTACTCCATCACGCGATGACAGCTCTCTTCTCTTCATCTCTCTCTCTCTACAACTTGCACCACTCCATCACGATTTGAATCCAAGCACCACTCCATCAAGGTTGAAGTTTATTGCAACGAGCAAGTGAGTCCGAGATCTATCACGATGAGCGAGACAGTCGGAGATCTGGATCTTCTACCCTCTTGACAAGCAAGCGAATCCGAGATCCAAGGTTGGTTTTGTTTCTCTTTGTGGCACCCCTCGACGACTGCCAAACCGTTAGGGTCGCCATGGTTCAATTTCCATTCTCTTTCACTTGACCTGATAATGTAATACTCTGATACCAATACAATTTCATTATAATTCATATGCATCCCAGGGGTGTACATCTTTTGGATTGGTCCCTACGCAATTTATATAGCAGAAGCACATCCATCAACTCCCTTCCCTATATTCAAAAAACGATGCACACCCACTAAACATTTTTAGGTAAAAGCCGAACACTTTTATTTACTTAAACCAAATGGACATCATTAAATCAGTACATCAAAATGCCGTAGTCTTCTATACTCGGCTATACTCCAAAAGATGACCGACATCTTCTCCAATGGTCGTATACTTAAAGTCCATCGATCAGTGTCGGCGTCCAAAAGTTCCTTCCTTTGCTATCCTCCTCCTTGTAGTCATATCCAACCACTCGATCCATCTACCGGTGGCAGTGGCAACATATGTATCTTATCTAGTCTGAAATGTTAGTCCCCAAAATGGGTGAGTACAACCACTCAGCAGTAAAGATCCACCAAACTACTCAATGTGTCAAACAGAACAATCAAGGTATCATGAACAAAGCACATATCATTCATGCATTCAAGCATACCTTACCTTGCAGTCATGCATTTTATGTCAAAACAACCATATATATATATATAGGTCACCATGTCATGTGCATATACCACCAATGCACTTATACATATAACATCATACAGTCATGCATACATGTCACCATACCGTGTGCACATACCACCAAGCACTTATACATGTTTCATCATACAGCCATGCATACATGTCACCATACCATGTGCACATACCACCATGCACTTATACATATTACATCATATAGCCACGCATATCTCACCATGCAACGTGAATATACCACCATGCACTTCATGCTTGCATTTCCATGAGGTTCATCCCATGCCATATGCACATACATACACATGATTCATATCATCCATGTTATCATGTATACATCCCCATGAGATCCATTCAAGCCTTCATGATCGCATTTTTAATGTGAAAGAGCATCGATTTACTTTCATAAGCAGATCATACATCATACCATATGCACACACCCATGCACATGATTTAATTTCAAAATTTATCTTTCACAAGGATCTCATCATTTTTCTTCCAGGGACCAATGTTTGCATCCTACAAGTTATCGCTCGCATCCAACCTGGCATTGTGAGGAGCCTCTAGCACACACCTCCGGGCATCCGGCACACACACTCCGGGCATCTCGCATCCCAACTAGCATCATGAGGAATCCCCCCGGCACACACTTCCAGGGCTTCCGGGATTACGTACCAACATGCCACCAGGCATTCCCCCTAGAATTACGTACCGTATACCACCGGGCATCTCGAAACTCCCGAGGACCCTCCGGAATTACGTCACTAGGCCACCGGGCATCCGGCACCCCCACATCCCGGGCATCCCAACACTCCCGGGGCATCGTCGGCTCGCACCTCTGACGGTATCCTCATTTTCATACTTTATTTTCACATTTGTGGCTTATTATCAACATGGCATATGATGTGATGGCAACAAGGTCAATTTCAGCTTTTGATTTTTATATGTAATGCAAAATATCATCACATGTGAAGCAAGATTCAATCACTTAAAACAATATAATTCATGGGGCTCATACAAAACAGAATAGTCCATGCATTACAGCTTTTGAAATTCGCACAATTCAGCTTGCACAGTTTTAGAAAGCATTTTAATTACATACCCAAATGACTTTCAAAAATTTTGATATTTGAACATGTAATAGTCAAGACATAAAGGTAGATATTTCATGAAGAACACTACACCAAAAGATCTCCATATAGTTCAATACAGACCACGCATCACAGCACTACTAATTCTGTCCATTCCGCTTGCACAGTTTTTGAAACATTTTTGGCTAAGTAGGCAAATGAACTTCAAAAATTACAAAATTTGAATATGTTGTAGGAAAGACTTGAAAAAAAATATTCCATGCAGAACACTTTTTCGAAAGGATCTCATACAAAATGGTATAGACCATGTATTGCAACATTACCAAGACCGAACACATCAGATTGCACAATTTTACAAACATTTCCGATTAAATACCCAAATGACCTTAAAAATTATGAAATTCGACTATGTGATAGCCAAGACATCAAAGTCAGATTCGTCCTAGGTAATTAAATATGGACGGTTGAAACCCCTGTTCCTAGTACCGAAATTTCCAGATCTAACCATCTCCAAAGGACCACGGTTTCACCTACCTATTCTTGTTTTTTTTCTCTAAATTTTTGATATGTTAAACCTCAGGATGTCCTTTACAACTTTTGTTAAGAAATTGAAGTGAAATTTCAACAAGAAGGTTACTTTACAGACCACGAAACCACTGAAGGTCATCACGACGAATTCCAGATCTAGTCTCTCCAAAGAAAAATCATTTCACTAACCATTTCTTGTTAGTTTTGCCTCAAATTTTATTATGTTGTTCTTGAAGGTGTTCTCTACAACTTTCATGAAGAAATTGAAACAAGATTCTGACTAAAAAGTCACATGCAACACACAAACTCAAGGATAATCGAACTGGTCTTTCCAGAAACAGCATGCATGGCTAACGAATCTCTCTCCATAGCTCCGAAATTTCATCCCATCTACCACAACCAAGACTTACCATCTACTACACATACACACAGAAATGCAAAGAGTAGGTTTTAGGACTTCACTTGCCTCAAATCCAAAAAAAAAAAACACAGCAAGAATGATGGCGGCAGCTCGGCACGGGCGGAAGACGGGCCTCCTCTTCCCCCTCACGGCCTGTACTCGCGCGTGCCTGCTTCCCTTGCTCGAACTCTCCCTCTCACTCACTCCAAATTCTGTTCGGTTCTTCTCTTTCCCTCACACAAGCACTCTCTTTCATTCTCCCTTTTATTTGCTTGTAATCATTAGGTTTTTGCATGCATGAGACACTTGGCTCCAAGAGGAGGACAAGTGGCTTCAACAAGGAGACAAGTGGCTGCATCAAGAGGACAAATGGAGGAGGTGGCGTGGCCTCCATCCGGTTCTCCTCCATGGGCTGACGGTTTGGGCCTCTTGGCCTGCTTTGGGCCCCAAAATTTTGGGCCCAAGAGTCCTTAAAATAAGGCCCCAATTCCCTTTTCTTTTTTTTTATATAACTTAGCATTTTATTTTTATCAAATTTACTTAAATAACAAAAAACTTAAATTGTCTTATATATATGCAAGTATATACACACACACACATATATATACTCTAAATTCTTGCGGCCTGCTCAATACCCTCAAGTTCTAATTCTCTAATTTTTTAGCGCATATAATTCATATGCAATATCAAATCCCATCCTTTTGGTTCAAAGGATAAAATTGAAATATTATTCCAAATGAACAAATACAAATCAATGCCTATAAAATAAAAACAAAGTCATGGTTCGGTGACTGTCACCTATCCGAGGGTTGTCTAAAATTTTGGATGCCACACTCTTTGATCACAGGCGGCGGTTCTGGCATCGGATTTGAGATCTCCACCCAGCTGGGCAAGCATGGAGCTTCCATCGCCATCATGGGTCGTCGCAAGCCCGTCCTCGATTCCACCGTCTCCGCTCTCACTTCTCTCGGAATCCCCGTGAGCTTCCTCCCCTTTTTCTCTACTCCCTCCCTCGATTGAACTTGAATTCTCATCTCTCCATTGCTGCGGATCCGCGAACTGTTGCCTTCTTGCTGAGCTGAGCGATGATGTGTGTATTATATATAATCCCCTAGTATTAATTATCTCTTTCGGATGGGGATGTCGTCCGTGAATCTTGTCTATCTCTAGCCGGTTTGGAATTGGAGGATTGAGCTTTAGAGCGCCTTCACTTGTTGTGACTGCATGCGCTGAATTTAGCTGCATATTGGGGGAGCCGGTTGGTTAATTTATTGTTTCTGATGAGTAACTAGGCTTCAGCTGGCGTGACATTCCCACCGGGATGATGACAGTGTTTGATCGCCACCTTGCCATGCTTTTAATCTACTTATCATTGGGTTAGGCCGACCCCAAATTCCTGTTCCAACTGACATGCTTTGAAGTCAGTTCTTTTTTGCTTGTCTATACGTTCCTTTGCTGACGATGACTTCGTAGGCTGTTGGCTTTGGCAGGTTTTGCAGCCTAAAGAACTTGAATAATGTTTTACTGGTGACAGCGCTATTTCTCTTGGCTCTATATAAGGTTTAGCTTTCTGATGATATTGCTCATGGATATTGTTGTAAGGTAAATTCGTCAACGGAACCACACTTATAGTCGATCGTGGACTTTGGTTGAGCCGGCCTCGTCGTCTGCCAAAAGTGGCAGCGAAGCAACTTTCTCGAGCAGTGGAAAAGAGGTCACGGGACGTGTCAATTGGGGTTCCAAAAAGCAAGCTTTGAGCACGCTGGAAGAGTTATGCAAAGTGCAACACCACTGATCATTGTCCATGGAGTTGCCTTGCTGTACCATGGTTCATAAATAAATCTTATCCGTGGGGTTACTAGAAGATTATAGATTAATATTTCAACGACCTTAGGTATAGCCCCCCTTATAAAATAAGGAACAATTTGGTACCATGCCGTCAATACAATGATCAAACAATAGTTATTTCTCATGGAGAAAATATGACTACAGTATCTCAATGACGACACATTGCAACACTTTGCCATGGATGGTGCTATTGTCACGCTGGTAAAATAAGCTCATTCGTCACAACTTCCACGGTTGTGGGTGCCCTTGCTTAATACTAGAATGATCATTAATTAACGAAGACTATTAATACTATAATAATTATAAAAAAAAAATATTCAAAGTTGAAAACAAACCTAAAAGAACCCTAGACCAAAAGTTGAGCTTTGCATCTAATCTATAATCAAATTCTTTTAATATAATTTTTTAATAAATTTACTAATATGTATCTTTTACATTACTCTCAACATGAAAATGTAAAAGATTATATAGCCACTGTTTCTTTTTTTGCAATTTTAAAAATACTAAAACTAAAAACTTAATTTGGTCACACCAAAGGGCTTTTCAAATATATGTTTATCAAATAATCTTGCATTTCCCTAAAGCAATTTTCAGTTATAGTTTACCAAACAGTTTAGCATTTTGGAAAACTCCTTTACCTCAGGTATTTGCATTCTTCCAAGGGCATTTCCCCAAAGCTGAACCAAACGGGCCCATAATACTTCTTGAAGATGTTGCAAGTGCTCATTAGTAGACTTGCTAAAAATCAAGATATCATCGAAATAAACCACAACAAACTTTCCGAGAAAAAGGCTTCAACACCTAAGTCATAAACCTCCTAAATGTCGATGGTGCATTCGACAATCGGAATGGCATGACTAGCCACTCATATAGCCCATCTTTTGTTTTGAATGCTGTCTTCCGTTCATCTCCGGGTTTGATTTTAATTTGATGATATCCACTCTTCAAATCTAGCTTTGAGAATATAATTGCACCGGAAAGTTGATCTAAGAGATCATCAAGGCGAGGAATAGGAAATCAATACTTGATGGTGATCTTGTTGATCACTCTACTGTCGACACACATCTTCCAAGTACCATTTTTCTTAGGCACTAAAAGAGCTGGAACGGCACGCGAACTAAGGCTCTCCCTTATAAAACCCTTATTCAATAGCTCCATAACTTGTCGATGCAATTCCTCATGTTTGGTCAGACTCATTCGGTAATGAGTGAGAGTCCGCAAGTGCCAACGTAATCTTCTTACCCCTAAATTCAAAAGAATATGTATTTCAATAACCATCATGTGTAGCCCTCCTATCGAATTGCATCCATTGGTAGAACATCACACCATATCTTGTCATAATAAACAGAACCAAAGGACATATTAACAAGGCATCGTTTTGAAACAGTTACCTCAGCGCATTTCTTCAAAAATGACATTTTATAAGGCGTAGGGTGCGTTTTTAATTCCACCTTCAGCTTGTTTGCCACTACTTCAGAAATTATATTCTCACAACAACCAGAGTCAATAATTAATTAACACACCTTTCCCATGATTGTGCAAGCAGAATAAAAAAAATATTGGTACGTAGCCACCTATCTCCAATGTGGCATCCGGAAATTTCGACAACCCTCAAATATGCAATGGTCGTGAGTAATCAGCGAGAGTATCAACGGTACCACATTTGGCCTAGTTTCGTCGCCACTCGACGTCCTGAAATATTTACTTTTGGAGAAAAATAAATTTGTCTTTGAATGGCCATATGAACAATCTCACCAACGGCCACGTTATTTTATCTTTTGGACCAAACCTCCTATGTACATTGTCATGACCCCGTGTAGCCACGTAAGTAGTTATAATTCAACCCATGCACGTGCTGAAATTAAAAGTTTGATTTTGGAGAAGTTGGACAGTCCATGAGGATTGTGCATGTCTCTTCATTGTACGAACTTAGCAAGTAAGGAAACAAATTTTAATCAGCATGCAGCCCCTTCTTTCCGCACGTGAAGAATCGTGCAACCGGTCAACCATTGAAGGAATTGTTGACCAAAAGGCCACGTGGCTTCCCCACTTGAGTGCCAGCGAAGAAGAAGCCGACGGAGAAGTTGTGTTGGCTCGGCAAGAGGGGAGATCCACATGCAGGAGGCCACGTACACCCCAGCTGTCTTCGGTTCCTACAGCCACCGAAAGAAGCCCCATTCAGTTGACTAAATTGTCAACAAAGGCAGGAACAAAAGGGCGGATTAGTCGAGAGAGTGAGGGAGAGCTTCGTACGAAACCAATGAGAGGGAGAGAGAGAGATCAATGAGCGGATGAGTGCAGTGAGTGAGCAAGAGAGTTCGCAAGCGTGCAGCAAACAAGAGTGAGGGGGCGAGAAGGAGATCGCCCTCTGTCTGTACGGGTGCGCTGCCGCCATTGACGCCGCTCGTCTTCGCCGCCGTTGAGCCATGCCTGAGACCCACGAGCCCTCTGTTTTGCTTGCCGATCGAGCTTAGGAGTGAAGCAAGTGGAAGTTCATTGATCTATGTCTTTGCATGCTGAAATTATCTGGTGAAATGCAGGCAGATGTGAGAAAATGCAGAAATGGGAGTTGCATGTGGATTTTTGGATGATTGAGATGAAGTTGGATTAAGAGATTGAGTAAAAACAGAGTGTTTTGTGTAGTTTCAGTTATTGGCTGAAATAAGAATTGAAAGGTCTAACTAAAGTGGATTCTTGAAGTGAAGTAGTTATAATGTAGTGCAATAGGCTTGTAAGAGTTTGGTTATGGACGTTGGATGTTGGGATTCAATGAGTAGAAGTAGTTCTCTTTGGATTAGTAAACTGTTTTCGCAGAAAACAGCATGACCTTCGGTGATTCCATGAATTTTCTGTAATTATCTAACCGGAATTAGACTTCAAACCCTAAATGAAAGTTGTAGGGCATATCTTTAGGAATAACATATCAAAAATTGAGAATAAATTAACAAGGTTTGATCGATAAAAAGATTTTCTATGAAAATGTTAAATCTGGAAGTTATCATAGAACGTTAGCAAAGAATACAGCAATTACTGCTCTTGATATATAGGGAATCTGACTTATTTTCCTTCACAAAATTTCTTTCTTTGGATCTCATTTATAATATATCAAAATTTCAGAATTTTCTGAGTTCATTTAGGGATTATTCCGAAATTTTTATTAAAACTGTGCATTTTGATTTTTAAGTTGTTTTGCTCCGAATTTGCTCAATTTGTCCCAAAGGTGAATGCATCTTGAGTTGTTATTTGACATGATGTTATTGACATTGAGCATACCATGAAATATTGAGATTTGGTGAAGATTCATGGGACATCTTGTCATTGCATTGAAAAGTGTTTTTGGAAATTAAGATGTTAATTGTTACCGCTAGACTCTCGGGTCAACGATGCCCCAAGAGTCAGGATGCCTAGAGGTTCGAATGAGTCGATACCCTTTGGATGCCCGGTTGTATTATGATACATGCCCGGAAGGTGAGGGGTTGTATTATGATGCATGCCCAGAGGTTAGGGGTAACCATGTCTATGGTCCCCAGTGATTCCTCGTGATGCCAGGTGGGGTGCGAGATGCCCAGAAGTTCGAATAAGTCGATGCCCTTTGGATGCCCGGTTGTATTTTGAATACATGCCCGGAGGCTTCCGCGACGCCAGGGATGGATGTAGAATCCTAGAAGGACGCAAACATTGGTCCTCTAGGGGGATAAAACCGTTTGGATTATTAAAACTGATGATTATATTAAGTGTGAGTGTGGTTTGGTTATGGGACTAAATTGTATGGCATGGAATGGGACGTGTCATAATAGTTTGGCCCCATGATCGGGACTTGTGTGACCGGACATGATGCATCTTATTGGTTGGAAATGCACTAGTCATTGCATTGAAGAGTTATATGGTTTGGATGCATACCCATTCATTGATTGCCTATCTTGTCCATCTTGCATGAATTTAGATATTGATGGTACTGCGTGCTATAGCTTAATAAATCTTTTACTGTTAAGTGGTTGTACTCACCCCTTTTAAGGACTAACATTTCAGACTAGATAAGATGCCTCTGCTGTCACCGCCACCAGCAAATGGACCAAGTGGTTGGATATGACTGCGACGAGGAGGACAGCAAAGGAAGGAACTTTTGGATGCTGACACTGATAGATGGACTTTAAGTATACGACTATTGGAAAAGATGTCGGTTATCTTTTGATACGTAGCTGGGTATAGAAAACCATGGTGTTTTTTGTCACGCCCCGATCCTCAGGCACGCACACATCCGTCTCACTTGGTCGATTTTAATATGCGATATCCCAGGACTATATATTGCCGACCCTTTCTTCTTTAAGCACATGCGGAAGCAATTATAAATCCCCAGACAATAAAACAATGGGATAGAAAAGCAGGCTATATCTTTCATATTGAAATTTACAACCAAACCTTTATACATGGCATTAGACAGAGCACTTCTCAACTATTCGCAACTTCAGAGTCTCACTCTATCTACACATACACAAAAGGGTTCACAAAGAGATGGGATTTCAATCCTCGTCTAAGTCATACTCGAGATCATCATGATCCTCTTCTGATTCCTCTTCACTCAGATCATTCTCTTCCTTAATTTCACCTGCGAGTTCTCATTCACAAATCCCTCCTCCTCAGCTCCTCGTCGGGATCCTGAAATGTTTTTCCCCAAACTGGGATGAGACTACGTCTCAGCGAGTTCTACCCCACTAAGCCCGATTAGTAAACTATTATACTAAAGGCTGCCTAAACACGCATAGGTCAGAAGACGTACCTTAGCATCAGATCCCACCTGCAAGTCAGTACAATTTACAATAGGCACTCAAGCAATCATATCACCGATAGAAGCATCGATCAAATCGACCTAGTCGATTACAAGCCAACAAGACCACTCACGGTCATTTCCATTAAGTCAATCAATTTACAATATTAGAATTAAGGCAAAGATCAATCGACTTAGTCGATTACATGTCAGCCGGACCATCTTTAGGTCATTCCAGTCATTGCTATACAGTCTCAACTGATAAAACCAATCACCGAGCCACGTGCATTCTCTGAGGTGATGGGACCGATCATCGAGCCACGATACACATGACCAAATTTCTAAATGACATGCCAAGTCGTCTGGTCAGTATACATCTTACATACTCACTTTCATTTCCACAATTTCCAGTGTGATCGGTAGTCTACCACAATACCTTTATCACTGGCAACCGATACTCGATACACAGAAATACGGCCAGCAGGCACAATCTACGCCACACTTGCATGATCAACTATCGCCACACAGGCATGATCAACTACCGCCACACAGGCATGATCAATTATCGCCACACAGGCATGATCAACTACCGCCACACAGGCATGATCAATTATCGCCACACAGGCATGATCATCTATCGCCACACAGGCATGATCAATTATCGCCACACAGGCATGATCATCTATCGCCACACAGGCATGATCATCTATCGCCACACAGGCATGATCAATTATCGCCACACAGGCATGATCACTATCGCCACACAGGCATGATCACCTATTCAACAATTTACGTGCATCCTCTAAGACAACCTCTTCGCCAAGATGACATATTCAACTACTGAACACACGTGCATTCTCGAGGTGATATTCCGATTAACCGAGCCCACGTATTTCCTTTCAGGTGATTACCAATCTACTTTCAATACCGACAATAAATACCCAACGACTTCTCAATCAAATAATTAAATCAACTCAATAAAGCATTATAAATGCTGAACAACATACTTGGCCATTTACCGATCAACAATTCAATCTCAATTAATTCCAATCAATTTAGGGTAAATCCCTAAAATATCACAATTTATTCAATTCCATACAACGTGGAGCTCAAATAAATAAACGGACTGCGCCACGACGATCAGCACGAGATTTCGGTCGTCGGCCATCAAAATCTCAATTTCTGAAAATAATTAATTAATTTATTAATTTCGAAAATTAATTAATAAATATTAAAAATTCCATTTAGCTCAAAATAAAGCCAATTTAAATAAACGGGCTGCACCACGATCATCAGCATAATATTCCGGTCACTGGCCATCTCAACCTTAATTTCCGAAAAATAAATAATTAAATACCAAATTTCGAAAATTAAATAATTAACATTAAAATTCCATTTAGCTCAAAATAAAGCCCGATTAAATAAACGGACTTCACCACGGTCATCAGCAAAATTTTCTGGTTCTGGACCATCTCCCTTGAATTTTCGAAAAATAAATAATTATTTAATTTAATTCCGAAAATTAATATTTAAATGCCAAAAATCTCACTTAGGCTGAATCACCAAATTGAAGCCCAATTAGGGGTCGGAAAATTTCCGAGATGCTTCCAATAAATAGTAGACCACGTCTACTTGCTAATTGCGCAATCAATTTATCTAAATCGCACAACAATTGACTAATAATTGCTAATTTATTCTAATCTAACAACCTAAACATAATTAAATCTAAACCAGCTTTAAGCATAATTAGCCACTAATCCTGGATTAGTGAGATTACTCACCAAATCGCGCGCAAATCGGATCAATCCGACGGCGGCGATGCGAGGAACGATTCTTCCCAAAGCGACTCACGGATCTGGGGCCGGGAAACGGCCCAAAAGCAGGCTCGAAGTCGCTGAAACCCACTCCGTGGGTCTGCTGGACGGAGCCGATCGGGGCTGTCCCGGCGGCTAGGGCGGCGAGGGAAAGCCGGCGGAGGGCGAGGGGGTCACGGGGGAGGTCCGGCGGGGCTAGGCGGTGGCCCACGGTGGCCGGAGGGTGGCTGGTCGGTGCGGAACAAGGACGAATAGCGGCTGGTTCGAGCGGCCTGGGCGTGCGCGTGACGGCGGAACGGCGGCGAGCGCGTGGGCGCGGTGCGAGCGACAGTGCGGCGGTGCGACGGGCGGTGACGGAGCAGCGGCGGCGAGCTGCAGCTTTCGTTCTTCAGCTCCTGGTTTTTTTTTTATCGCACGAACAGGAGAGAAGAAGGAGGAAGAAAGCTGTCGTGCGTGGGGGAAAAAGAAGAAGAGAGAGAAGAGAGAGGAGAGAGAGGGAAGAGATAAGGGAGAGAAAAGTGAGTGGGTGGGGTGTCCGCACGAAAGGGAGGGGAAAAAGGGGAGAGGAGAGAGAGAAAGAAAAAGAAAAAGAAAGAAAAAAGAAAGAGAGGGGAGAGAGGGAAAAAGAAAAGGGAATACATAATTTCTTTATGCAAATTTTCCTTTTCTCTTTTCCTTTTCCTTTCTATTTTATTTTGGTCTTCAATTTTTCTTCCTATAATTTCTGTCTTGAAATTTCGGACTCGTCAATAAATTGACGAGCGATGAGACAGATCCTAAAATAAGAATTATGACGCGCTTAAAATTCGATTCCCGAAATCGAGTTCAATTTCGTGTTAAAAATCGATCGGACGTGATTTTAGCTCAATCCAACCAATTAGGTAGCTTTTAGGGATTTTACAGCTGATACATCCCTTAACGGCTTCACCCAATAGGTTAGTTAACTCGTGAGTGATCAGCTCAGAGAAAAAGGCCGTAAGCACGCCGACGAAATGCCCATTTCACTTTATCGAAACGGGGTCGAATTTCAGGATGTCACATTTTTTATGTACCAACTAAGATGTCCATAAGGTCTATGTAAATAAATGTGTTCGGCTTTAATTTATAAAAATTTTAATTGGTGTGCATCATTTTAATTTGTGGAAGGGGAGTTGATGGATGTGCTTCCGCCATATTTCTATGCAGGGACCTATGGAAAAGATATAAATTCCAGGACTTATAGACTTATTATAATTCTAAGGGAACAACGTACCTTGGGCTTAGTTTCTCTTTCTTGCCAAAACGCAAAGTGCTCTCCCATCGATGACACTTTGAGAAAAATGTGTTCACCTACTAGAAACTCCAAAGACCTACGCCATTTATATGCATAACTCTTTTGATAGCTCAAGCAATCTTAAGCCTTTCTCAGATGACCTTGACAATGTCCACTGATTGCTGAACTAACTCAGGATCCGTAATCTTTTGCTCTCCAACTTCATCCTAGCATATAGGTGTTCTGCAAGCCTTGCCATACAACGCTTTAAATGGTGTCATCTCGATACTATACTAGTAACTATTGTTGTGAGCAAACTCAACCAGATAAAGCCGTTCCTCCCAACTTCCTTTGAAATCCAACACACAAGCTCAAAACATATCCTTGAGCATTTGAATAGTCCTTTTAGACTGACCATCCATCTACGAATAATAGGTCGTGCTGTACTGTAGCTTCATCCTCAAAGCAGTTTGTAGAATTTTTCCAAAAACTTGCCGTAAACTTTAAGATCTCGATCTAACGTGATCATTATTGGCACTTCATGAAAACGAACTATCTATCACACATACAATTCATCATGTTTTCCAATGCAGCGTCCTCTCATACAACGATGAAGTGCACAGACTTTGTTAATCTATCAACCACAACCCAAATAAAATTGTTATCCCGTTGCCTCCTCGGCAATCCCATCATGAAATCCATCATAATATGTTCTCACTTCCACTCAAGAATCTCTGGGGGTTGTAAAAATCCACTAGGTTTGCAATGTTGTGCCTTCATTTGTTGGCACGTCAAATACTTGGTAACATGCTTGGCAATAGGTGTGACATCCTAATTTTCAGGTTCTATTTTTTATTGAATAAGTTGGGCTTTTCATCGACGCACCAATAGTTCTATTCTCTAAGCTGATCATTCATGAGATAACTAGTCTATCTAGTGAAGCCATTAAGGGATTTTAACGCAATAAACTTGAGAATTCAACCAGAAATCGACTGCTCGACTGTGCTAGTCTGTAATGGTCATTACGGCACTACCAAAATCGATCAAAGATCAGAGATAGGTCGATTCGACTGAGATATGTGATCAAAGCATTGGTGATTCCACATAATTGCAAAAATCTCATCGATTGGCATTAGACCGATTTTTCTATCATTTTGGGTACCCTATGTCCGTATTTGAAACCTCGAGATTTTTACGACAACCGAGAGTTGCCAATGAGTCAAAGATGCTCAATGTGACTCAAAAATAAGCAACCACAGATCAATTGCACTAAAATTCCTAAAAGCTACCCAGTAGATTAGGTCACACTAAAATCGCATCCGATTGAAATTAACCGCAAATTTAAACCCAATTTCAGAAATTAAAAGTTTTGTTATGTCACGATTTATTTTGGGAACGTCGACTCATCCTCTGAAGATTTTTCTACAAACCAAGATTTTTGGCAAAAAGTCAAAGTAGGGCCGTTTTGGATCGGGAAAATTAGAAGGCCGTTTTTTGTCGCGTTTTTGGGATTCAAGTTGGACGAATTGACGAGGAAAAAATATTCTTACCTTTACCAAAAAAAAAAATTGACAAGGAAAAAACATAAGAGGGACGATGTCACCTTGGCTGAATTTATGGGGACCGAATTGAGTTCAATTGAAGGAGAATTGATTCAATTTGGGGGATTTTATTCCAAAATTCGTAGGCCATGGAGGAAGGAACATTTTGACCACTTAATGAAGCTTCTAAGGGAAGTCTTTGGCTGCCAAGGGGCCATGGATGATAGCCTTGGCTGGTGGGGCAGCCACTTGAGGACTTTGGGATATTTAGCTTGACTTTTAAGGCCAAATGGTGGTCCCCCTTCAGCTAAGCAGCCATCTTCTTCCTCTCCCCCTTACTTTATCCATTGTTGAAGCCTTTTGTTAGCTTAAAGAACCAAAGGACAACCAACTGTCCCATCCCTCTCTCCCCTCTCCTTCTACCCAAGTAAATTCGCAGCCATTTCTCCCTTGTTTTCCTTCTCTTCCTGTTTCTACTCCAGCTGACGTTTCGCCAAAAACATGAGTTAATTGTTGGCTTTCCGTGAGAATCAGCCCCTGTACCACCTACCACTATGCTTAGGACATCCAGTCCATATGGAAGAACCCAGCCACTCGCCGAAAGGAACCGCCGGCTGCCCCGCCGACCAGTCGGAAGAAACCACTCACCGGTCCGCCTACTCGCCTGCACTACTCCGCCTATTTCGTCCGTTTCAGTTGTTTTTCTTCCATTCCAACCCTACCTCCACCCATCCCAACCACTAACAGGTCCCCTTTGACGCCCAAGTGCTGCTGGTTGCCGACCAACCCCTCACCGGAGCTTCGATCAACCCATTCAACTCTATTTCTCCTCCAGTACCAGTTTTCCAGAGTTGCAAAGGGAGTCCAAGTTTGTAGCTGTTGTTTCAGCCTTGGGACTATCTTGGATCATCGTGGTTGAGGTTCCCGTGCGTAGCCTCCACATTGCCGTCACCCTGGACTCACCAGCCCTCTAAATCAATGAGTTTACTCACTAAACCTTGCTTATGAGGTTAATTAGATTAGCTTAAGTATGGATTAGTGATAATCTTGAATGGTTATATTAGCCTTAGAATGGATTAGTGTTAATCTAATTTGTGAGATTGACACTAATGAGGTTGGATTAGTTCAAATCAGTGGACTTTCTGCAATTCGGATTTCTAGACCCTCGCCATTTGCCATTTTTGTAAATCAAAATGGGTTGCAAATTTGACGTCACTTCCTTCTTGAGAAATGTTTTAGACATCTTCAGCTATAACATATATTTTACTCAAGACTTTTAGAGATTTAAAAGTATGATATTTTAGCTCCATCATTTGCAAACAGAATCTCGGACTGTGCTGGAATTTGTAACCTTTTGGGATTCTATGGGTTTTTATCAATTCTTATGGTTTGAATTTTGAAATAGTTTCTTCACAAATTAATTTGTCACATCTTCTAATTTAACATAATAAAATTTCAGATCAAATGGACAAGTTTTAGGTCTAGAACCAAATTAATTTCAAAAAACAGCCTTTCTAGAAACGGACCCAATTTTTGTACTGGATTGAGCGATTTACTGGACCAAATCTAGAAATATCTGGGTCAAAATGTCTTCATGAAAAATGTTCGCTTGTATGTCATTTACAATGTATTCAAATTTGGGAATTTTCCAAACTCTGTTGATTAGATTTATGGATTTAAACTCAGAAACGTGTGAGTAGACTGTTTTTGCCAATTAGAACCGGTAGTGGTTTTGTAGTTGTCCTTGGTAATGTGGTCAACTTTCGGCATGCTTAGAGCTTATGCTTGATGATATGGGAGATTAATTGCTTAGCTGTGCAATTAGTTGATAATTTATGCAATTGAGTGCAATTGAGTGATTAACCGCCGAACTTTTAGTAAACTGTGCCCATTGAGCCGTGATTAACCATTGAACTCCTAGTAGGCTCTGCCTATTAGGTTGTGATTAACCACCGAACTCCTAGTAGGCTGTGTCCATTGGGCCGTGAATAACCACTGAACTTTTAGTAGGTTGTGCTCATTAGGCCATAATTAAACTGCCGAACATCAAGTAAGCTGTGCCCATTGGGTTGTCATTAAAATTGGAACGCGTGATTGATTGAGTTAGTGTGCCAGATTATGGGAAAAAATTGTGTGGCACGGCATGGGACGTGTTATAACGATTTGACCCTATAATCAGGACCCCTGTGTTTGATTGAGATTGTGTGAGATGTTCCAATTGATGTGCGCATTTATTATATGCATCTATGATATGAATTATACTAACGTGCAGAGAGGAACTGAGGCGAGGTGAGTATCATTGATTGTGTGGTTAAGACTCCTCTAGACGAATTACCCTCCTAATCGGGGTTTAGAGCATGAACTCGTTGAGATTTATATCTCACCCCGTCGAGGGCTCAATTCTTTTCAAGGCCAAAGAGTAGAGGATCTAGAGCCGAGCTAAGGTGATCTGAGATGTGGGTCAGATAGGACAGCTTCTTTTGAGAGTCAATCTTTTGAAGTCTTTTGGTTATAGACTTTTGTACATGACTCAATGTGGATATAATAGCATTTTTTGTTTGTGAATCTGTTGTCCTACTATTCTATCTGAAGATGGTTACTATCAAGGGATTTGTTATTCGTTTCCACATGTGTAATAAAATGAAAAGGTGGGCGACTCATCCTGGGAAGTCACAAATTTTATCGACCACCAACGAATAGGCACGCGCTCGAGGTTTGGGGCGTGACAATATCTACCTTCATACCATTCCAGCAATATTACTAGCGTAGATTCTTATACACCTTTATACTAATCGGATGAATACTATAATTGCTACGATAAGCTTTCAACAAAATTTCTTCTTTAAGCTCCGCATCATTGGCACGCACAATCGTCCATGAAACTCCAATATTCCGTTCTCTGTCACTTGAAAATCCGCCTTCATATTTTCCGCATCTCCCTACAGAACTTTCTAGATTTCAAGGTTTGTCAACTACAATGTCTTAATCTTTGTTTGCTATTTCAGTTCAATTATGAGGGTAGTCATAAGACTTGAAAGGTGGCTTATCTCAAACTTAAAATCCGAATCTCGAACTCCTTTGAGTATAATACTCTTGAACCATCATCTGTGCAATTGACGACTTCCGACTTAGCGTATCTACGATCTTGTTGGCTTTTCTAGAATGATACAGGATGTTATGATCGTAGACCTTGAGAAGTTCCATCCAACGACGTTACCTCATATTTAGCTCTTTCTGAGAGAATAAATACTTGAAACTTTGATGATCTGTAAAAATCTGAAACCTTTCTTCACACAAGTAATGCCTCCAAATCTTCAGGGCAAAGATGATCACTGCTAATTCCAAATCATGCGTCGGATAATTCAACTTATGAGGCCTTAGTTAATGGGATGCATATGCAACTACTCTCCCATGTTGCATTAAAATGCAACCATGTCTTTTATACAACGCATTACTATAAATCTTGTATCCTCCAGGACTAGACAAAATTGTCAACACAAGTGCGGTAGTCAACTTATACTTAAGCTTTTGGAAATTACACTCACACTTATCCGTCCATTCGAACTTTTCTTCCTTCTTCGGCAATCATGTCAGAAGCATGGCTATCGTCGAGAATCTTTCCATGAACCGTCTATAATAGCTTGCCAATCCCATGAAACTTCAAACTTCAATCACTATCATTGGTCTTGGCTAGTTCATAACCACTTCAATCTTGATAGGGTCTATAGAAATCCCTTCACTTGAAATCACGTGACTAAGGAAGGTCGCATGATTTAGTCAAAACTCGCACTTGCTGAACTTGGCGTACAACTCGTGCTCTCATAAAGGTCTGAAGTACCGTCTTTAAGTGTTGTTCATACTCCTTTAGACTCTTCAAGTACACCAAGAGGTCGTTGATGAACACAATCACGAACTAGTCTAGATACTCCTCGAACACTTGATTCATCAAATCCATAAAAGCAGCTAGGGCATTGGTTAATCCAAACAGCATTACGGTGAACTCATAGTGACCATAAAGTGTATGACATGCCGTCTTCCATATATCCTCCTTTTTAATCCTTAGCTAATGGTGACCTTTCCTCAAGTCGATCTTGGAAAATACCAAAGTTCCCTGCAACTGGTGAAACAAGTTGTCTATCCTTAGCAATGGATACTTGCTCTTAATCGTCACTTGATTGAGTTGCCGATAGTCAATGCAAAGACGCAACGAATCATCTTTCTTCCTTACAAACAAAACTGGCGCTCCACAAAGTGATGCACTAGAACAAATAAATCTTTTGTCCAACAACTCTTGCATCACACCTTTAATTCCTTCAATTCCAAAAGTGCCATACGGTAAGGAGCCTTAGAAATTGGCTCTGTCCCAGGGGTCAACTCAATCACGAACTCTATCTCCCTTTCTAGGGGTAATTCAAGCAACTCCTCAAGATAATCAAAGTAATCGAGGGTTCTCCTCGATTCCTAACAAACTCAAAACTACTATCCACCAATGGGTTAAACTGAATGGCTTTACGATAACAGTCCATCGTAGCTCATTGCTTGGTGAGCTAATCCATACCAATGATCACATCAAAGTTAAACATCACCAGCATAATTAAATCTATTCTTTCATCTTGATCACTAATCACTAACTTGCAACTAGAACACCCTACCACAGACAACACTTTATCCTTTAACAGGGTAGATATATTAAGAACCGATTCCAACGGTTTTGAACTTAACCCCACTAACTTAACTAATTGCTCAGCAATAAAAGAATACGTGGCTCCCGAATCAAATAAAGCATAAGCAACATTGTCATGTAATGAGACCATACCTGTAACCACGTTCTACAAGCTCTTTGCCTCCCTTCTGGTGACGGTGTACACCCTTCCTTATATCGGAGGCCTGTTCAAAATGCCCGGTTATGCATTCTACAACACACTCCCTGCCGACTACCCTATATACGGTAATCGCTCCTACACTCTCATGGGCCTACATGGGCAGTTCTTCCCTTGGTGGCCATGCTGACCACATTCATAACAAGCTCCCGTCCTAACAGGACACGGAATTGATCCATGTTTCCTTCCACAGAAACAGCACCTGCCATTTACGTTGGGTGCCAACTTTTTGATATTGCCCTTCAAGTTAAGAGGGATGGGATACTTTCCTCCAATCATCGACCTCTTCCCGAACTGATTATTGTCTCTATCGAGCACAAACCACAACCCATTTGGCTACCCACTTATTCAGGTTCCTCTCAATTAGTTAGACCCTCTCATACAGTTTGTCATAATCCTTGAGATTCAAAGACAGCAGCGGGTCCTTAATTCCTAGTTTCAGGCCATCTCTAAACCTTCTTGCTCTATCCACCAGGTCATTGATCAACCTCGGTGCATACTTCAACAGCTCGGCAAACTTTGCCTCATACTAATCCATAATCATCTGGTTCTAGCGAAGGCACTGGAACTCAACCATATTCTACTAACAAGTGCAATATGATAAATACTTTACGTAGAAAGCCTCAATGAAGGCATCTCACTCCAAGATCATACTCTCATGAACTACTCTCCCTTTGGTGGCTTCCCACCAAATGCTTGCGTTACCGTGCAGCTAATAAACGGCCAAGGTCATCTTGTTTTACTCCAAGCTTCTCAATAGTGCAAAAGCTTTCTCCAATTCTCGAACCCAAAGGGTTGCAACCTCAGGATCACCAACTTCAGTGAACTTCGGCGGCTTTAGCTTTAAGAACTAATCCACCAACTTGATGCATGGGCCAATCGCCATTCTCATTTCTAGCTAATGGAACTTTAGCAACTGTGGCCGCAGCAACAGCAGTAGTGGCAATGGCAGAAATGACTTGGTTCTAAGCTTATTGCCTAATCATGTTTCTTGAAGCTTCTAGGGCTTATAGGATCCCATCCACCCTAGGATCACCTTGTGCCCTTCTTTTGGCACTAGCCTGTACCAATTCTCTCCCTCTAGCATCAACCTGAGTCGATGGCCTTCCCTTAGCTCCTATTCAGGTTGGTGCCCTTCCTTTGGCACCAGCTAGAGTAGACACTGCCTTTCTTCGAAAGGCCCTCCAATCAAGATCGTTCATCTTGCATGATCTTTATAGAAATATGCCTTCCAATTCTAACAAGAAATCAGAAATCTGAGCAATCCACAAAAAGCAATTAAGTAGTCACAAGCATAAGTAAAAGAAAAGTGTTTTTCCTAACTGACTATTCCAAAACCCTATCACACATTATCAGTCCAAGACCTTGACCAGGCTCTAATACCACTTCAAATGGGGATGTCACGCCCCGAACCCCTGAGTGCGCGAACATCCCTCAATGGTCGATTAAATTGCGATGTCCCAGTACATGTCAGCAACCCATTGTTTTTATCTTTCAATTAAACACAAGCGAAGCATTTAATACATCAACTAACACCCAATCAAACATAAACATAAGGATAGTAAAGCAGTACAACAGTAACACTTCCAAAATGCTTCTTTGTTTTATATATTTGTTAACCCCATGAAGTTTCATATTTACAACCCATTACAAAAACCAGCAGGGGTCTAAGGTTAACTTAAACTTCTCTAACGCGAGGCGAACTCCTTGTCTCCATAGGGATCCTGAACCGAACACGATGGTTCTCCAAACAATGGCCCTGAAAATATTTAAATAACATGGGGTGAAATAAAAATCTCAATGAGTTAACAATCTAAACCTCAGTTAGGACGCAAATTTGTCTCAAAGGCAGTCTAAACATGCAATGGCATACAATCTTACCTCATCTTGGTACACCGGCGCATATTAGTGCATCACATATGTCATTATCAATGCAACAAGCATAATCAATAACCAGAACACATAACCTTCATAAACCAAGCATTCACATAGATCCTTATTATAAGGTAAAACTCGTTTTGGCCTGTCCCATACCGTGCCTTATAATTTTACCCTATAATCAAGCACAATGCATCACAATCATTCACACGTATTCTGATTATTACGACCCCTAGAGCCACGGCCAACACACGAGTTGGCAGTTATTCGGCATGACCGGGCATCGCTGCGCCCCATCGAGCACGGCATCATTTAGAACCCCTGCTTAGACAACATTCCATAAAAAGCATCGGTCCGGCCTCAACCACAACTCGACATTGGGATCCCCGCCAAGCATCCGATAAATTTCAAGCATTGTCCCCAAACTCCCGTTGGGTGATGGGTTCAATTAAGTGACCACTCAAGTATGCCAACATTCAAGCCAATTTTATTTGTCGTCAATTACCCCAATGTAAAAGAGTTCGTGCTTAAATAACAACTCTCAAAAAATATTTACATTTAAAAACTCCGGTAAAATAATTGTACGTGGTCACGTACTTAAAATCAACCCACCAAACTTTACACACTTCCATTTTAAAACCCTATTGCCCCACTTAGTACATAAAGCACGGCGTCCAAATATGATACCTCAAAGTTTGTCATTTTCTTTTCAAATAAACCTTCTTTGAAAATAGCATTTAAAGTAATGATTTGGGCAATCAAACATCATGACATTACAAGCTCGGACGATCAAAATTAAGCATAAATTCATCCAGTAAAGCAAGCATAAAATTCTACTTAATGACTAATCCGTCATTAATTTGCATGAATTGCTATTAATTAAGCCAATTGCGATTAATTAAGCTAAATGTGACTAATTAAGTTAATCACGATTAATTATGCTAACAATGATTAATTAACTTAACCGTAATTAATTAAGATTAACTTCATTAATTAATCTAACTACAATTAATTAAATTAACTGCGATTAATTAAATTAACCACGGTTACTTTAAACCAACTACGGTTAATTAAGCAAACCATGATTACTTTAAACTAACTACAATTACTTTAAACCAACTATGGTTAATTAACCTACGGTTACTTTAAAGTAATTAAAGTAACTACGGTTACTTTAAACTAACCATGGTTACTTAAACTAATCATCCTTAATTAAGACTAATCTCAATTAGCCTTAATCTAATCCATACTTAACCATGGTTAACTAACACTAACCACCATAATCTAATCATACCCCTAAACGCAATTAACTTCCTAATCAAGGATTAGGAGTTAACTCATGGTTTTCGACATTAGTGAGCTCACGGCGACGGCAGCGCGATGGCGACGGGGACTCAGGTCTCATGGTTTGAACGGAGACACAAAATAGCACAGCGGCAGCAGCGACTCAAGCTCATAGCTTGTGCTTGGCTAAGGGGCGGTGGACGGCAGTGGTGACGCGAGGAACGGCAACAACGCAGACGAACAATGGCAAAGGTGGCTTGGGCAGCAACGAAATCTAGGAGACTTGACGGCTTGTGGTGGCAACTTAAGGGATGGTGCAAAAGATGATGGATGAGCGGCAATGATGGTAGCAATAAGCGGCGGTGGTCACAGCAAGGATGGGGTGGCTATGGAGGAAAATGGAAGAAGAAAAAGAAGAAAAAGATTAAGATGAAGATGAAGATGAAGATGAAAGGGAAATGAAAGCAAAAATGGAGGGGAAGGAAAGGGGATGCTTCAGTTGAAATGGGGGAGGCGGAAATCGTGAGAGATAGAGGGAGAGGGAGAGAAGAGAGAGAAAGAGAATGAGAGAGAGAGAGGTTAGATTTTTCTTAGATTTTCCCCAAAACTCATGATAAAAAAATCCAACAAAATTTGCCAATTTCCTCTCCACCTTTCATTTATTTCTTTTGTCCTCTAGTCCACAAATGCAAACGTATTTTTGGACATTTCATGCACTTTTTGCTCAAACTTTCTAATTTTGCCCTCGGGCCTAGTTCCCTTTCCAGCTTCAAATTTTTGTCCAATAAGTCCTTTTTTTCCAAAAGTTTAAAACTTGTTGATAATTCGACGGATAATGAGGTGGTGTCCAATAAATTAGTCTTGAAACCCTCATAAGTTCGATACTCAAAATCGAATTAAATTTCATGGTTAACTCATGATCGATAATTTTCAATCCACGTTTGTGCCTCTTTCAACTGTGAATGAGCCCCACTTATCATGTAATCACAATCAATAGAAAATTGATTTATCGTCATTCAACGTGAGTATCGTAATCATGTGGAATCATCTATGAACCGACTACATATTTCCGTGGAATCAATTTATATCCGTTCACTAATTAATTTATAACAGCGTAGTATTGACCCTTATCAATCCTTATGGTCAAGCGGTTGGTCCCTGACTAAATTCTTTGGTCTTTCGCATTTTAACCATTTATGGCATCGCCCAATAGATTAATTAACTCTTAAGTGATCAGTTCATAGTAAAATAGCCATAGGTGCATCGATGAAATAACAATTTCATATATTTCAAAATATGGGCCAAATTTTGGGATATCACATTTCTTGTATAGTCTCTTTGTTGTTTTATGATAATTAACAACATCAAATGATGCTCTTTATGCTATTTATTGGAATCATTTGATTTTTGAAGTGGATTATTATTTAATGTGTTTTCATATTACTATTATATCATTTTTTTCCAATAGTTTGATAATTATTATGTGCTTGCCTAATGTTATTGTTTTTAGAATATCCGACTTTAAATCTATAGTTCACCAAATGGGGGATAGGATAAGATAAGAAATCTAGGACGACTAAACGTAGCCTAGGTATTTGTAAATGCTAAAATTAGAAATAGCTATTGTTTGATGATAATTGGATATTGATAGGTAAATATTATCAATCTTTTACCAAACGTAGAGAAATGACCATTATTTATAGGGTTTAAGGTAAATATTATCAATCTTTTACCAAACGTAGAGAAATTACCATTATTTATAGGGTTTAACATATAAGGAAATATTCTAATTACCATAAATTATTATTCTATTGAATGAACTAAGTAATCCTGCCTTTGCTTATTAGATTCCAGTTTGATAATTCCAATAAAAGATAATTATAACTAGTTTCAACTCAAATGATTCAAAATTTTTTTTTTAAATCACATAATTTCCTCAGTAAGGAAGATTGAGGTCAGTTTGCATACTTGGTGAGGAGGTAATATTATTCAATACTCAGCATTTGGCTATTGTCAGCGCAACATTATGTTTTTACTTTCAATATTTAATATTCAGTACTCAATTTTAAGTTTTTTTTTTTTCCCGACAGTGTGAATTTTTGACTTGATTGAAAATCTACTAAGTCAACTCCACTTAAGATTATCAATCAAATTTGAATCATTAAATGCTTAATTTATATATTTCAGTGTTTTGGGATATCAGTCAAGCCCTTCACGCTTACTGTTATGATCAAGATTGTTTCCTGCTGGTTTTGGGTCAGTCTCTCAGTCCAAGGGGTGTCCATGGCTTCGGAGGAAGACATGCTGGGAAACAACAGCGTCGAAGATGTAGCATGGCTCTGTTCCCTGTCGAAATCGGAGCTCGTGCGTCGTTTTCCGTTTCCCAAATTCTTGTTTTCGTTTCATCTCGTTTCATTTGCGATGATCTTGACGAGGAATTCCCCGCCCCCGGAAGGGGGCTGGGGGCGCCCTGTTTCTGCAGGATCTGCTGATGAGTTTGAAGACGCTGGCACTTCAGCGAGCGAGAGGGATTGGCCAGGAGCATCTCGTCGAGAAGTTCGATCTGAAGATGCTCCGAGCCATGGGTACGCCATGTTTCTCCTCTCTTTTAAGTGAATTGGTTTGTGATGAGCTATTTTGGGTTTATGGACATCTTCCTCTGCGAGCGAAAGAAGGAATTTTTTGGTCACTTTACATCGATCTTCTGGAGTTTCTCTGCCCGTGTTGCTTCGTCTTTACCAGCTGGGGAGTTGATTGGCATATAATGGATGAATCTTTTTGGGCTGTAGCGCGAATATTACTTCATGCTTTTCTCCCTTGATTTGATGGAATTGAATCGAGGCTAACTTTGGCTGAATCTTGGTGTAATGGCCATAGTTGACAATGTGAATGCGCCACGTTGTGGTCTTTAAACAGAGTTCCCGAGCATTTAAACTAATGTCTATCTGTATTTTTGGTTCAAGAAAACAATGACAAACACGTTGTCCGCACGAGCTTCTATAGAATGTCCCGTTGTTTCACGAGAAGTTCCTAATCCTCTATGTGCTCATGCTGTGGGGTATAATATTTATTGTGTGAAGCTCTGTTACTGTACTAGTAGCTCCTGGAAAGAAAACAACTTTTTGCAGCCTTCGGTCGTCCTATGGTATATCAAGTCAAAAGCTTACTTGAAGAAGGTTCAAAATGTTTATTCGAAGTGAGGGACTGACTATCCATTCGATGATTTGTTGATGCTGGGTTCCTGAGTTTCCCCGTCTGTCGGCAATGTTTTCCTGTTGTCACATTTCCCAATCCATCAGCACTATTGATAAATCTTGGTCTTTAGTAGGATATTTAAATAGGGAGTAAGGTAGGGATACAATTGATTGACAAAGTTCATGTCTTGACTATTTATATGTCAGGAAGATTCATGCATCCATTATTGTTGAGATTGTTTATTATTCTCTCATACATCGGCAGCTAGTTTTGGGTCTCCCTAAAGCCATGTGCTATCTTTGCTTTCATATGTATGGGATACTCTAGGTGCTTATGAGTTGTGGATGGATGTCATTCTAAGTTAAAGTCAGTAATATGCGTTTTAGAACTGGAAATGAGATGCAAAACTGTGCCGAGCAAACCACAGAAAGAAGCCCTAAGTTGAGTAAGGAATGCGTTTTAATCCTTCTGCAGTTTTTCAAATTTGTGCTCCTCGTAGATTTGCGTAGGGACCATTATGTAGGTGCTTATTGCACATGCTATGTCCTTCTCCTTTGTTCTTTAATTTTTAGAGACATTAATGTTTACTTAGACATGGTAGCTGTAATCGGATAAGCAAAAGTAACAGAAACGGGGCTAAAATAGATTCATTGAAGATGGAACAGAGAAAGGTTATTCTTAGGGTTTTTAAAAATGAATGGTGTCTATTGAATGAGGAAGACTAATGACAAAGTTACTAGAGACCTATTTATACACTCTTGGTCTAACATAACTACTTTAAATCTATGCCTTTGGAGCTCATTAATAGTCACATGACTGGCACATAGGTGTTTGTTAGCCTAATAACATATTCAAAGACTCAATAAACAACAAATCACTAAGAGCACGCATGACAAAATTTCTGGAACAGAAATCAATTTCCCAATTTCTATTCCATAGACGAGTTTCTAAGCAAAGAAACACATTTGATAATGATTCAAAATTTCTATTTCTGAAATAAAAATTCGTTTAATAACAGAAAAAATTTTATTTCTAGGAACGGCAATGACCAGCGTCCAATGGTCAAAGTCCAACATCTGGTGACCGGCATTCGGCATCCAGTGACCGGTGGCCGAAGTCCGGAGTTTAGTGACCGGTGACGAGTGGCCAAAGTCCAAAGTTCAGTGACCGGCAACAAGCATTTAACGTCCGGAGTTCGACATCCAACGTTTGACATTCGGAGTCCAGCAACTAGAGGCCAACGGCAGGTGGCCAATGGCCAAAGTTTGGTAGCAAGCGGCCAACATCCAGCAGCGGACGGCCAACATCCGGTGGTTGGTGGTGAGTCTCTGGCATCCAATGATTAGCGATGAGCGGCCAATGACCCATGGGCATCTGGCATCCGGCGACCAATGGTTGGCGATGGGCGGCTAGAGTTCTATGGCCGCTGGCCAACATTCGATGGCCGGCGGTCGGCAGCTAGTGACCAAGACCGGTGGTGGGCAGCCGGCAACCAATGGGGGGCTTCCAACATCCCACAAGCGGCAAGTGAGCAACGAGTGTTGACAAGAGTGAATGATGAGAAAAATTTTGATTCCTCATTTCTGTTCCAGAAATAGAAAAGCTATTATTTATGGAATAGAAATATGTTCCAAAAATATAAAAATGAAATTGCGTTTCCAAACGAATTTATGTTCCAAACTTGTTCCGAGGAACAGAAAAATAGAGAAATAGAGAAATAGAAATGTTGTCATGTGCGCCCTAAAAATACAAAAAGAGCTGAATTATGCTCCTACATTATTCTCCTTGGATTGGAAACAATCAAGCTTACTAGCTTAGTGTCAAAAACTTTGACGAACTAAGCGTGTCTTTGGATCAATCTTCTTCATATCCTAAACCAAAATCCATGTAGAAAGGTACCAGATTTACCCAACCATTTCATTGGGAACGTTCCCTCCATATTAGCATTCCGAGTAAGCATCGTTCTTCTCCGATTGGAGATGTAAAGGATTCCTTCCAGTCATCACTGATCAACTCCCATAATCAAAGCAATCAAAGTTTTCTTGCTTCCCGAATGCTTGCCAATTGATACTTTCTCTCAAACCCTCAAATTGAGCAGGAATAACAAAATCAATCATCAACATGAACAATACTCTCTATTCATCTTTAAATTGGCTAGCATTTCCTTCACGTGCTTGCTCATTTTCTTCTTTAATGCCTAATGCATATTGATAAGTAACAGAATCGAACTCTTTAGAAAGACTTTTCCCCGTCTCACTCGAACCATCAATACTATTGACCATTCCATCTTCTGCCAGTAACTTTATTTCAAACGCTTTGTCTTGATCACCGTAGTCATCCCATACAATTGTTGCATGACTTTGTCATCAACTCATGTAACTGTTATTGTTTCATCTTCAAAATCTTCACGAAAAGGATAAATCTCTTCATCAAGATTTAAGGCATGATGTAGTAGCTCTTCCAATCCACCATTCTGTGGTCTGGCATCATGAAAGGGATTTTCTTCAAATCCATCATTACTGTCATCCCTGAGACCATCTTCCGGCATGTCCAGGGATTGCGGCTACCTTCTGGTTTCTCCATATGGGCTTTCACAGGTTCCTGTCACTGCAGAGCTTGAACAACCCACAACAAGTGGCCATCTCTATATGTTGGGCTTGATTGCCTCTTCCATGACCTCTTCCACGTCCAACCATCATGTCGAAATGAAAACATAGTTGCAAGTTAGGATTTTCTTGCTGCGATATCAATTGATAAAGGAAAACCATAATAAGCGGATCTAATACCATTTGATGAGGTTGGATAATTGAAAGACAGCAAAAAGAATTAAAACCACAGAATAAAGCATACTCCACGGACCGGCTCAATTCAAGAAATTTAAGAAATGACCTAACCACAGAATAAAATCACAAACGGCCCAAAAACTTTCACTAATCACAAAGTGTTTTTGTTTTCTAGTTTTGGGTAAATTTGTTAGATGTAAATCGATTTAGGTTTTTAGTGATTAAAAATTAGTTTTTGATAAATTTATCAGTTTGAGATATTTCATGGTACTTACCTTATTTTTAATAAAGGTGATTATGGATTGTAATGACACGAACTAATTTTAGTATATAACATAAAAATAAAAATGCCCAATGCAACCAAAGAAAGATATACTCTAATAACTAATAGATGAAACTTACAAGACTAATAAAAATAAATAATAATGGGGAAAATAAGAAGCCATCATGATATTATTAATAAGGATGAAGTCAATCCTATATTGCGGGCCCGCCAAGACTTCTTTGAACTTGGAATAGTCCATGGAGTCCATTGTTTTCTCATAGGGGGTGAAGATAAAGTTATAAATGTGGGTTGAGTTTGAATAAACTGTGGACCCAATTAACACTTATATATTTTTGGACTTTGCCATTCTAAAACCATTTATAATATATTTATTGAACATAGTTAACCCATATAATGACTCAACCCATCAAATATGGGCTAAGACATGGTCTTTGACCCATTTTGACAAGTCTAGAGTAGTGCATACGTATCTTTCGCTTTTGATGAAAAAGAGTGCTGTTATGGAAACGGCACCGTTATTCCTATGAAAAAAGGTGCTTTGTTGACTCCAAATTGCGATTGAATAGGAATTGGCAACTGGTACTATACAGGATAAGTGTTACTTGATGTAAAATATAGTAGTCATTCGTCTATATCATTATGAATTTTCAACTTCTATGTACATTGGCCATATAAATAAGTTTCTCCACAATCAAAGTTAAGGTAGTAACACATATTAGAGTTTTAATTTTGATGGCTGTGTTTATTATAGTAAATGATGGATAATTTTCTATCACAATTGCAAGTGTGAAAAATATTTTTCAATAATAATGTTGCTAAGAAAATTCTACATTTTTGCATCTTGCAAAATCATTTGATTTCGCAAAAACATTCGAGTACTTCACTGTGAAAATATTATTTGTAGAAATATAGTGCTCAATTCGTTTTTTCAAAAATCTCTTTCACATAGATGGAGTTCATATTAAAGATAAAATGATAAATGAAAATAATGCCAATGACGGAAAGCGGTAAGTCAATGCGGTAATCCAGCAATGGTGGGAATTCCTCTAGTCTACCGAAGTCTTGGGAAACCACAATAATGAGAGCTCTTTTCATATCTGTTGGAGAAATCTTCTTGAAATGTTTTGAAGCTGACAAAACATTTCCATCAGTCTAGTATGAAGGTTTGCAAACTCTGCTGTTTAAAGTTTGAAGACCTCCGGACAGCCAGACTCAAGATTTAAAGTCTATCCTCATTGACAGTTTCTAATCCGTTGAAGAAAGGCTATCCAGAACTGGATGTTTTATTAAGGATATGACCTTATCGACTAGAGAAGATCTCTTGGCTAGATATGACATAACAGAATCCTTTTTAATTGATCAAGATTGATTAAGGATCCGTTGATTGGCGAAATATTCGTGGAAGGTTCTACTTATGGAAACCGAGATCCTGATTGTATGGGCGAACAGGATTGATGGGCTATCGACATGTTCCTTTAATAGCTCGAATGATCTTCCTAATTGATTCCGTCCAACGGGTAGATTGAAGGAATTCCTTTGGAAAGTGCCAACCGGTATGATGGCATAAAGGAGTATATAAGGAAGACGTTCTAAGTTGTTCGAGGTGTGCGCGATAGAAGAATTCCAAAGTCTGAAGCTTCTTGTTGTTTTGTCAATTCATTTGAGCGAAAACGTGTACGCAAAAGAGAATTTATATTTGTGAGAAATCTTGAGGAAGTGTGATAGAACATCTACACTGTGGAATCAAGGAAGAACTGTGTTGTAACATCTCTTTTGTTCATAGTGGAATTCAGCCGATAGGCTGTCAGTGCAGAAGAATGGACGTAGGCTTGGGATAAGCCGAACCACTATAAACCTTGTGTTTAATCTTCTCTTCCCTATTCTTTACTTTACTTTGATCGTAATTCATTTTGGTTAAGCAAAAGAGTACTTTCTTTCTATCGTCTGCTTAGTATTGTTGTGGTATCTCGAGAAATTATTTTTACACCTATTCACCCCCCTCTAGGTGCATATACTAGCTACATCAATTGGTATCAGAGCCTATGTACTCACTTTGTTTGAAGTGTTTTACTTCAGAGTTAAAGATCCATAGCTAGTATGTTGGCTCCAGGGCTAGTAGAAGGGCAAAGCAATACCAGACCACCTTACTTTGATGGAAAGGATTACAACATATAGAAAAACAAAATGAAGGCGTTTCTAAGATCAAAGGATCCTCTGGAATGGGATGTTGTAGAAAAAGGAATCACTCCTAAAACTGCACCTGTCTCAGAAAGAGGAAAAAATACTATGGAGTCTAGCCAAATGACTTAGGAAGAGATAATCAAGAGACAAGCTCTTGATGCAAAAGCAATTTATTCTTTATATTGTGCTTTATCACCTACTAAATATAACAGAATATATTCTTGTGTTACAGCTAAAGAAGTCTGGGATAGATTACATATTACCTATGACGGAACCGATCGAGTGAAGGAGACCAGAATCAACATTCTCCTCGGTTAATACAAAGCCTTCAAAATGAAATCGGGAAAATCTATAACTGACATGTTTAGTCGTTTTACAGATATCGTGAATGGTCTTGAAAATCAAGGTCAACCAATTTCTAATCCCATGAAAGTAAACAAGCTACTACGTGGACTCTCCAAGGATTGGAATCACATAAAGACCTCAATCAGAGAAACCCAAAGAATCATGCCACTATCTGTTGATGAGTTAGTTAGAACTCTTCAGTCTTATGAAGTGGAACGAATCAATGAAGATGAAGACCTTAAAGGTAAGAAATCCATTGCATTAAAATCCAATGATGATTTTGATGTTGCAGACTCTAAAGGCGATATGGACGATGAGGAGCTTGCTCTCATGATAAGAAGATTCAGAAAGCTAAACAGAAAAGGAAGAAGATTAAATCCAAGGAAACAAAGTTTTCAAAAGCAACAGACTAAGTCTATTGAGGATGATGAATCAAACAAAGATGTAGTCTGCTTTGAATGTAAGAAAAAGGGACACATCAGACCCAACTGTCCTCTTCTGAGGAAGAAGAAAGGAAAAGCTGAAAAGTATCGAAAAGCTCTTAAAGCAGAAACTTGGAGTGATACAGAATGTGAAGAAAGTGATGATGATTATGCCAACATATGTCTAATGGCATAATCGGATCCAGATTCAAACTCCGAGACTGACTCGATTTAGACAAAGTGAATTTGAGGTGAGTAACTTCAAAATCCCTATTAAAGTTTCTAAATACATTGATGAGTTGTGTTTTAGTCTTAAGACTTCTCTTAAAAAGATTTCCGAACTAAAAAGAAAAATTCTGCCTTAAAACAATAAGAAAATGTTTTGAAAGAAAATGTGAAATGTTTAGATATGAATGTTTCTTCTCTTAGAAAAATGAAGATAATCTTTCAAAAGAAAATGCATTCTTGAAAAATGATATCTCAAATATTTCCAAAAGATTTTCTATAGGATCTAAGAAACTAAAAAAATACTTTCTGTTCAAAGACCTTATTTCAATAAATCTGGTTTGAGAATGACTGCTGAAACCATTCCTTTAATTGATTTTCCTAAAGTGAAGGAAAGAATCAAACAAAGACCCATAAGAGATGCTTACAAAAATCATTTTAAAAGGACTTTTGTAAAACCAGTAGGTCGTAATGCTCTCAGATGTTCAAAGTGCAAAAGTGCAGATCATTTTGAAAAAGAATGTCCTATAGTTTGGAAACCTGTCAATAAAATATGGGCAAAAACCGCATATCATACTAACACGAATGGACCCAAGAAAAGATGGGTACTAAAGAAAGTTTGAGTTTCTTTTTTAAATGCAAGTCACTATCAATAAAAATGTAAAATGGTATATGGATAGTGGGTGCTCAAGACATATGACAGGAGATTCAAATTGTTTCATAAAACTTGTTCAAGTGAATGGTGGAAAAGTTTCTTTCGGAGGAAATAGCAAAGGAAGAATAGTGGGATCTGGAACCGTGAAGATTGGAAACCTCACAATAAACAATGTTTCTTTAGTTGAAGGACTCAACTACAATCTGCTCAGTATCAGTCAGCTGTGTGATACCGGTTTCAAAATCTTCTTTCAAGAGGGAATATATTCAGGAACCAGTAAAGACTCTACTCAATCATTTAAGGGTCGAAGATATGGAAATATCTACCTCTTGGATGTGAAACCAGATGAATCGCAATGTTTAATCTCAATACAAGATGAAGCAAGCTTATGGCACAAAAAGCTTGGACACATCAATATGAAGCAGATAGCCAAGACTTCAACAAAGAAGCTTGTTCGTGATCTACCCAATTTATCATACCAAAAGTCTAACCTATATACACCATGCATATTAGGAAAACAGGTAAGAAATTCCTTTAAACCAATAAATCAAGTTTCCACTAACCGTGTACTGCAGCTTCTACATATGGATCTCTTTGGACCAACCGGAACACGAAGCATTGGAGGTAAGAAATATTGCCTAGTAATTGTGGATGACTATTCACGATTTACTTGGGTGTATTTCCTGGCAAGTAAGTCTGAAACCTTCTCTTACTTTGAAAAATTTACTAAAAAGGTTCAAAACGAAAAAGGATATGTTATTTCAAGAATAATAACAGATAATGAAGGTGAATTTGAAAATCAAGATTTTACAAAGTTTTGTGATGAATCTGGTTTTCAGCATGTGTTCTCTACTCCATATACTCCAGAGCAAAATGGAGTAGTGGAAAGAAAGAATAGATCGCTTCAAGAAATGGCTAGAACTCTTTAATTGAAAGCAACATCTCTTCACGTTTTTGGGCTGAAGCAAAGTGTCTACAGCATGTTACGTTATTAATAGAGTTTTTCTAAGGCCTATTCTAAAAAAAAAAAAAAAAAAACCCTATGAATTATTCAAAGAAAGGAAGCCTATTGTTTCATATTTTCATGTGTTTTGATGCAAATGTTTTATACTAAAAAATGCAAATGATCGAGTTGGTAAGTTTGAAGAAAAGTCAGATGAAGGCATCTTCCTTAGATATTCAACCACAAGCAAAGCGTACAGAGTCTACAACAAGAAGACTCAAACTGTGGAAGAATCAATGAATGTCAAATTCCAGGATTCTATACAAAATGAATCTATTGAGACTCATCTTGAAGAACCTGAATCTGCTCCAAACTCTACAAAGTCTAAATCTCAAGAAGCAGCTCAGACTTTGAAGGACCAGCAGCAAGTGACTGTTGAAGATTCAAGTGAAGGAAGTGAACATCAATCTGACAAATTAACCAGCAACTGAAAGCATAAGTCCAGTCATCCCAAAGATCTTATCATTGGCGACATCAATGAAGGAATTCGCACAAGATCCAAAAGGCGCGAAGAGTCTAGTGCTGTGGCTCTTATTTCTGAAATAGAACCAAAAAGCATAGATGATGCTTTATCTGATGAAAGCTGGATTGAAGCCATGCAAGAAGAGCTCAGGCAATTCAGTATCAATGATGTTTGGGAATTGACTCCTAAACCAAAAGGTAAATATGTTATTGAGGCTAAATGGGTTTTCAGAAACAAGATGGACGAGAAAGGCAAGGTCGTAAGAAACAAAGCAAGACTCGTGGCCAAGGGATACACGCAAGAAGAAGGGATAAACTATGATGAGACTTACACACCAGTAGCAAGGTTAGAAGCAATTCGTTTATTACTTGCAATTGCTTGTCATAAAAATTTTAGGTTATTCCAAATGGACGTCAAAAGTGCTTTCCTAAATGGATTCATCCATGAGGAAGTCTGTGTGGAACAACCACCTGGGTTTGAAGACCCAAGGAAACCAGACTTAGTATTCAGACTCAAAAAGGCCTTATATGGTTTAAAACAAGCACCTCGAGCTTGGTACGACAAGCTGAGTAAGTTTTTAATTCAAAACGGTTTTGTGAAAGGTAAAGTAGACACTACTCTGTTTATCAAAAGAGAAAACAAAAGTTTTGTGCTAGTTCAAATATATATCGATGATATTATATTTGGATCTCCTAATGAAATTCTGTGCAAGAAATTTTCTAAGACTATGCAGGATGAATTTGAAATGAGCATGATGGGTGAGTTAACCTTCTTTCTTGGGCTTCAAGTGAAACAACTAAAGGAAGGAACTTTTATTCATCAAGAAAAATATGCTAATGATCTCGTCAAGAAGTTTGGTTTGAACAATTGCAAGAAGGCTGAAATACCAATGTCAAGTTCCTTGAAGATAGACAAAGATGAATGAGGAAAGAAAGTCGATCGAAGCTATACAGGAGTATCATTGGCTCACTTTTTTATCTTACTGCTTCTAGACCTGACATTTTGTTTAGTGTTTGCATTTGTGCCAAATTTCAGGCAGACCCTAAAGAATCTCATTTAAATGCTGCAAAGCGTATTATCAAATACATTGCTTCAACTTCAAGTATTGGCCTTTGGTATCCTAAAAGGGGAGATTTTACTCTTCTTGGATACTCAGACGCAGACTTAGCCGGTTGCAGAGTTGATAGAAAGAGCACCTCGGGTACCTGTCAACTACTTGGAGGCAGGACGGTGTCTTGGTTTTCAAGGAAGCAGAGTACAGTAGCTCTTTCTACAGCAAAAGCAGAGTATGTAGCTCTTGGAAGTTGCTGTTCACAAATTCTGTGGATAAAACAACAGCTAAGAGACTTTGGAATTGAAGATTCATGCACGAAGATTAATTGCGACAACAAGAGCGCAATCAATCTTACCAAAAATTCAATTCTTCACTCAAGAGCAAAACATATAGAGATTCGACATTTCATTAAAGATCATGTTCAAAATGGAGAAGTTTTGATTCAGTATGTTGATTCAAATAACCAACTAGCGGATATATTCCCAAAGCCTTTGGAGAAAAATCAATTTGAAATTATTCGCTCCAGACTCAACATTTTGAGGTTTGAAGAAGTTAAAGTCTAGAGACTCTCAAACTCAGGAAAACAAGATCTTAACTGTAAGTTATTCTCTCTCTCGAATCTTATCTTGAAAAGATACGATCATCAACTGTGTTTTACCGATATCTTTAATCGGCATAATTATTGCATCATTTCCTTTTGAAAAAGAAGTTATTTTTTAAATGACTATTTTCTCGGAAAATGGTAGTTATTTTTTGAAAAGGCATCTTTTCACCCTCCTTTATGACGTTCCGTAGGCCCCTTTTAACCGATTATGCACTGTTGCTTCTTCTTCACTTTACTCTCCAAAAAAACCCTAAAAAGCACCGATCCTCCATTCATGTTCTCTTCTCTTCCTTAATCTTCGAAAAAGTTGTCATTTTTTTGGGGAAAGTCAAGCAAGGAATCTTTCAAAGAGTGAGAAAGATGTCGTCTTCAAGAAAGTCTTCGAGGATTGCAAGCAGGGGACCACGGCGAATGAGTGAGGGGCCTACTCACTTCGATCTCACCGAGGAAGAAGTGTCTCCAAATCAACAACAGAGCCCACAACATTCTCAGCAGCGCCATTCTCCACCGTCTAGTCCTCAAAATGTTGGTCATCAACAAGAGGAAGAAATCATTGAAGACATGGATCCTGTAAGAATTCAAAGGCCCTCTTTTATTTATAAGTTTTATCGTACTTTAAAAAGGACTGGTACTCCTTTGAGTTACGTCGATGATTTTCTTAAGGACAAAGGATACGAGAATGAATATATCTTTCTGCGGAAAATGGAAAGTTTGGGAATTGCTCGTAAAGGGGTGGCAGAAGAATCCCTTGCAAATATCTAAGTGATCCTCGTGATTGGGGATTTAATCCGAAAGATGGGAATGGTGATGACAAATTGTATAGCCAATTTCAACCGAGGATGGGTATTATGGCGGAAAATCAAGGAAAAAGGGGAGAGATGTTTAGATCGAAAGAACAGAAGGATCTATACTCAAAATTGTTGAAGCGTGGGGTGATAAACCCTAAGAGTGTGGATTTTGATTTTCTGGATGCTGTGAATGTGAACTTGAGGGAAAAGTTTAGTTTTTTTCAACTTGAGCAATTCTGTTCTGACATAACAGAAGCTTACGCTGAATTAACTGCCTATTTCTATTCAAATCTTAGTTTCCTAGATGCGAATAGATTCTCTCTCAGTGTCAAAGATCAAGATTTTGTTGTGGATATGGATATGCTGGCATCAACCGATCAAAGTTTCCATTACTCGTGCCACATTGTAACTTGTTAAGGACAGGAGAACAGAGGAAAAGATTTCCTACCTAAGGATGAGTGCGTTCAACATTCTGCTTCACAAGATTGTGATCAATTGCCTCAGACCGAAATCAACTTTCAAAACTGATATTTCAAGTTCAGAGGCAAAGCTGATGTATGCTATTCTTACTGGGAAAAAGTTTTCTCTTCCTCACACTGTTATGTTCCACATGTATAGAGCAGTGGTGAAAGACAGAGGTCAACTTCCTTATCCAAGTATTGTCACGAAGTTATTCAGACATCTGAACATTCAGTCTCCACAAATTCTTTGTGCTCGATCGTGTGATCATATGGCGGTAAGGCTAAAAATGGTGACCAAGATGCGTTTGAAGGAGCTAAGCAAGGCTTTGGAGAAATTTAAGGAGAAGACTCCTGTAAAGTCTCATCAAATTTCTTCTGCATCAAAAAGGAAAGGGAAGGAGCCCATGGTTGCTCTACCCAAGAAAAGAAGAGCTCTCATCATGGATGATGAAGAGGATGACGACCTTACCATTTCAACCAAAGCTTTGGAGAAGCTAAGTCGTACTGTTCCAAAGTCAAAGGAACAACATGAGACAAAAGGAGAGGAAAGAGAAGGACAAGAAAAAGAAGAAGAAGAAGAAAGAGCAGTTGGTGAAAAAGAAGCAGAGGAGGAAAGACCTAAAGAAGAAGAAGAGAGAATGAATCAAGAAAAAGGAGAGACTGAAAAACACTCTTCTCCACCTGAAGACATAGAAACAAGGGGAGATAATGAGAAAAGAGGGATATCAGCTGCTACCAGTGAAGGAGTCAGCCGCTCTCCAGCCGACCCAGAAGACATTCATACCTCTCATTTTCCTGAAGAAGAACATGATGCTTCATCGCCAAATCTGCACGATTATTCTGATATGCCATCATCTGTAGAGCATGTTGAAGCTAGTACGCAGACCGACAGCTCAGTAGATTTTCGCAGAATTATGGATATTCTCTTGGAGATGCGCGGTCAAATATATATTCTTTGGGATGCGAGGTTCAAAGCTTGCAGAATGCAGGTCAAGTTTCTTCAGGTTCTTTGAAAGATCATATCCAAGCCCTCTCTGTTCAGATTTAGGCTAATGCTAAGGGTGAGGAGGTTGCACAACTGAAGGAAGACTTGAAAAGGTTGGAAGGGATCGTTCAGTCCATGGGAGATTTCCAGCTTGTCCGCGTTCCCAAGCAATCTTGACTTCACTCCATTTTCATCTCAACCTTTTTAATGCTGACAAAAAAGGGGAGAAGTGCAAGATTTGAATCAATCTTTGAATTTTTAATCGTTTGGATTGCTTGATATGGATTGATGTTTGACTTTAATTTTGTGTCTGGATTTGAATTTGGATTTGATTGCTATTAACTGCTATTGATATCTTATGGATGGCTTTATCATATTCAAGACTAACCTATTTTCTCGTGGTTGCAGATTCTAGTGTTATTCATTTAACCATTTATCTTTATAAGATATGTATATTTGTTTGAGAAATGTTTTGCAGGTCAAAGTTATCCAAATCTAGGAAAGTTTTGTCACCATAAAAAATGAGGAGATTGTTGGAGAAATCTTCTTGAAATGTTTTGAAGCGACAAAACGTTTCCACTCGTCCTAGTCCGGTTTGCAGACTCATTTTAAAGTCTAAGACCTCCGGATAGCCAGACTCAAGATTCAAAGTCTATCCTCATTGACAGTTTCTAATCCGTTGAAGAAAGGCTATCCAGAACTGGATATTTTATTAAGGATATGACCTTATTGAGTAGAGAAGATCTCTTGGCTGGATATGACATAACGGAATCATTTTTAATTGATCGAGATTGATTAAGGATCCGTTGATTGGCGAAATATTCGTGGAAGGTTCTACTTATGGAAACCGAGATCTTGATTGTATGGGCGAACAGGATTGATGGGCTATTGACACGTTCCTTTAATAGCTCGAATAATCTTCCTAATTGATTCCGTCCAATGGGTAGATTGGAGGAATTCCTTTGGTAATTGCCAACGGGTATGATGGCATAAAGGAGTATATAAGGAAGACGTTCTAAGTTGTTCGAGGTGTGCGCGATAGAAGAATTCCAAAGTCTGAAGCTTCTTGTTGTTTTGTCAATTCATTTGAGCAAAAACGTGTACGCAAAAGAGAGTTTATATTTGTGAGAAACCTTGAGGAAGTGTGATAGAACATCTACACTGTGGAATCAAGGAAGAACTGTGCTGTAACATCTCTTTTGTTCATAGTGGAATCCAGCCGACAGGCTGTCAATGCGGAAGAGTGGACGTAGGCTTGGGATAAGCCGAACCACTATAAAGCTTGTGTTTAATCTTCTCTTCCCTATTCTTTACTTTACTTTGATCGTAATTCATTTTGGTTAAGCAAAAGAGTACTTTCTTTCTATCGTCTGCTTAGTATTGTTGTGGTATCTCGAGAAATTGTTTTTACACTTATTCACCCCCATCTAGGTGCATATACTAGCCACATCAATATCAACTTAAGTCGAGCACAAATAATAAGGAGTCACGTGAATACACAATAATAACTCAATTAGTATAAAAACAACCTTTTCAATTTTTCTTTTTTCTATTTTGAAAATTTAATGGATATTCTAGATAACATTAATATCCTCTTTTAAGTGATAGTATTTTCATAATTGTTACTTAATCGATTAGTTAATTTTATTCAAATTAATTTCGTCTTCGCTCTCATACCTAGCGAACCCAACCGAAAGCGGAGCGATGTCTAAAGTAGGATGCCAACTTTTCTGAGAAAGCCTGTAAAGAGTTAGTGTGGAGCCTGGGGGCTTTAGTTATCACTCTTACCAAGTGGGAACATTGCCATTTGCTTTGATTGCTTGCGGGGCGCGCAACTTCTGGAAGGAGATCGATGATAATCTAGGATTTTTTTTTTTTTTTAAGGAGCGAAAGATGAGGGTTAACGGATCAGGTGGCTGGACGATATGATGGCATTTGGGAAAAGTACAATAGGATTACTATAACTTTTGTAAGATGCTCTTTCAAGTATCATAATTTTGAACAAATTTTCGTTAATTTGAGTGCCATAAATTTGAAATTTTGATTACTTAAACATCATAAATTTAAAAAAATCAATAACTTAATTGCCATTAATAATTTGCCTTGCCAGAAAATTAGCCGTTGGCCATGGGTGAGGCGGCCTTGCCGGGCCTTAGGTGAGGCCATTGTTGCCTCACCACGAAGACCTCACTCATAATGGGTGATGACCTTGCCCAAGGACTTCACGGCTCGCGCTGGAGGCAAGGCCTTCATGGTTGGTGCACAAAAAAAAAAAAAAGAATAAAAGAAATATAAAAATAAAAATTCAAAAGAAAAAAATAAAATAATCAATTTAAAAAAAATGTGAAAAACAAATCAAATCCATAAAGTCCCAATTTGAAGCAACTGGATGGGCTTTAAAGTAGAGTATGTCACGAAAAATCTCAAACCAGTATATTCGTAACAAATTTACCCAAAATTAATTTTTTTACCATAAAAAACCCACCAAATTGGTGAGTTATATTTTATTGTGCTACACCTGTGACACATATATCTCAAATTAATTTTTTATTACAAAAAACCTCTTGAATCGGCGAGTTATAATATCACAAAGACCCTCGCTCGCAACTGGCAATGACCTTGCCCACACTTCATGGCCCCGCTAGTTAGAGGCAAGGCCTTTGTGGTTGGTGCACAAAAAAAAAAAAAAAAAAACAAAACAAAACAAAACAAAACAAAACAAAGAAAAAAAAAGAAAAAATGAAATATAAAAACTAAGAATTCAAAAAAATCAAAATTTTAAAAAATACAAAAAAACAAATCAAGTCCACAAAGTGCCAATTTGAAGAAATTCGGGATGGGTTTTAAAGTAGAATTAATATTACAAAAACCCCAAACTAGTACACTCGTAACACATTTACCTCAAATTAATTTTTTAATCACAAAAAACTCAAAATGGTACACTTATGATAAAATTATATATTAAAATTTACCATCAAATTGCAGAGTTTGATTACAAGTGGTAGTTGATGAGTGTACCAATTTGAGATTTTACCTTATGTTTGTCACATGTATATCAGTTTGTGGTTTTTCATGATATTAATCCAATTTAACAAAAACAAATGGAGGGTAAAATTGTCATTTTTGGGTAACTTTGTCACAAGTGTACCAAAGTTTGGGTTTTTTGGTAGTCAAAAACTTAATTTTTTTATAGATTTATTATAGGTGTACCAGTTTAGAGTTTTTAATAATATTAATCCTTTAAAATATGATAAAACATAAGGGTTTTAAATATCTCGGTTGGACACGAAAATGGTGAATTAAAGAAAGAGCAAGGAAGGTGTGGACAGTTCTCCATTGCTTGGAAAGGAAAGTCTTCAAAAGAAAAATTCTCATATACATGTATATATAATATGCATATATATTTATGCCTTTCATGATTTTAAGTCTTGAAAATCTCTTTACTTTGTCATTTTCATTGAAGCAGGTAGAGCTAAGCATCAATCTACAGTCAACCTTATATATTAAATGCTTTTGTCTACTCTAAATACTAGCCTTTCCTCCTCAATTCTCTTTACAATTCAATTTGCCATATAAATTAGAAAGCAGAAAGAAACACAGCTCTAATTCGATCGAAAAATAGAAACCCTCTTCATTGGCCTCAGCCTCACTCACCTCTGTCCACTTGCCTCTAGCCTCTCTCACTCGCCTCACGTGTTCATTTTTATGATTTGTTGCTTTTAGCAAGTGTAAAATTTATGTTGTTACCTTATATTTATGTTTGATATGTACCGGTGTTTATAGTTTGATTGCTTAATGTCGCATTGTCGATAGATATGTGATATTACGTTTGTGCTTTCAGGGAATACAAAAAATAATCGATTAGTCTGAGATTGACCCTCGAACTGAACTATCCTCAATCCCAAGCTCAACGAGGTCAGTCCTCAATCCCAAAAGTTGGGGATCAATATTGTACTGATTGATCTCTGATTTAGGTGTTGGATCGGCTCAATTCAGACAATGCTCATCCTCAGAAGAAGGACCCCATCAAGCACATCCCTCCCATATATAATTAATACCAAAGGTCATAAGCACTAAAAACTCATCATTATAGAACAAATTTTTATGCACAAAAATTTGATGGAAGAACAATACAAGCCCACTTACCAACCTTAGAGACATTTTGAATTAGAAGATGTGAGAAGTAATGAAAACTGAGGTAATTAAGCTACTTGATGTAGGGATCATCTATTTTATCTCTGATAGTTTAGGGGTAACTCTTGTGCAAGTTGTGCCAAAGAAAGGATGTATGACTATTCAAAAAAAATGACAAAAATGAATTGATTCCAACTAGAATAGTTACTAGGTGACATGTATGTATGGATTATAGAAAATTGAATGATGTCACTAGAAAATATTATTTTTCTTTACCATTTATTGATCAGATGTTGGAAAGACTTGGAGAATGTGGGTTTTATTGCTTTCTTGATGGATATTTAGGGTATAATTAAATTTCTATTGCACTAGAAGATCAAGAGAAAACTACTTTTACTTATTCCTATGATACTTTTGCTTTTAAAAGAATGTCCTTTGGTCTTTGTGATACACCAACTACTTTTCCGATATGTATGATAGCCATTTTTCTGATATAGTTGAAAAATATACTGAGATTTTTATGGATGATTTCTCTATTTTTGGTTTATCATTTGGTTCTTTTTTAAATAATTTGGCATTGGTCTTGCAAAGATGTGAGGAAACTAATCTTGTTTTGAATTGGGAAAAGTGTCATTTTATGGTGCAAAAAGGAATAGTGTTTGAGCATAAAATCTCTAGAAAGGGAGTAGAAGTTGATCAAGCCAAAGTGGAGGTCATTGCAAAATTGCCTCCACCAACATCTGTGAACCTTGTCAAAGGATTTTTGGGACATGTAGGATTCTACAAGCGGTTTATAAAATATTTTTCAAAAATTGCTAAACCTCTTTCTAATATTTTGGTAAAAGATGCTCAAATTAATTTTTTTGATAAATGCGTGTAGGCTTTTAAAACTTTATAGGAGAAGTTATTGTCATACCAATTATGGCAGCACCAAACTGGGGATTCACCTTTTGAGCTGGTGTGTGATGCTAGCGATTATGCAGTGGGAGCTATTTTGGGACAAATGAAGAATGGAGTTTTTCAAACCATTTATTATTCTAGTTGAACATTGTTAAGTGCACAATTGAATTATTCAACAACAGAAGATGAACTTTTCGGCGGTAATATTTGCTTTTGATAAATTTCGTTCTTATTTAAATGGTTCAAAAGTTATATTTTATTATGATCACTCTACTCTTAAATATCTACTTGAAAAGAAAGAATCAAAACCCCGCTTGATCAAATGGATTCTATTACTACAAGAATTTTATTTGGAAATCAAAGATAAGAAGGGCATTGAAAATCTAGTTGCAGATTACTTGTCAAGAATTATGAATTCAAAGAAAGAGTTAAAATCAATTTTGGAAGAGTTTCCGATGAGAAAATTTTTTCCATCAAATCCACAAAAATTCCCTAGTATGCTGACTTTGTGAATTATCTAGTAAGTAATGTTCTTGCTCCTAAATTATCATATCATCGGAAGAAAAATATTTTTTGATGTTAAAAATTATTTTTATGAATAGCCATTCTTGTTTGAAGTATGTGCAGATAAGGTCATAAGGAGATGTGTTTCAAACGAAGAGAGGGCAAGCATTCTACATGATTGTCATGACGGAAAGGCATATGGCCATTTTGTTGTCACCAAAACTGCAACTAAGATTTTACAATCTGAATTTTATTGGCCCACACTTTTTAAAGATGCATACTCCTATGTAGTTTCATGTGATCGATGTCGAAGAATTAGAAATATTATAAGGACAAATTATATGCCTTTAAACAATATTATCATGTGTGAATTATTTGATATTTGGGATATTGATTTCATAGGACCATTTACACCTTCTTATGAGACTTTATATATTTTAGTGACTGTGAAATATGTGTCTAAGTGGGTAAAAGCTATAGTATTGCCAACAAATAATGTTAAGGTTGTGGCCAAATTCTTGAAGAAAAATATTTTTACACAATTCAGCACTCCTAAGGCAATCATAAGTGATAAGCAGGACACATGTTTACAACAAACAGTTTGTAGCACTTTTGAGTAAATACGGAGATACGCATAAGGTTTTAACTCCTTAACATCGTCAAACTAGTGGTTAAGTAGAGGTTTTAAATAGGGAAATCAAGAGAATTTTATAAAATAAAATAAAAAGTGAACACCTCAAGAAAAGATTAGTCAATGAAACTTGATGATGCACTTGCGCCTATAGGATAGCATTCAAAACTCCAATTGGGATATCTTCTTTTAGGTTAGTGTTTAAGAATGCTTGTCATTTACCAGTGGAATTAGAACGTAAAGCATATTGGGCATTGGAATTCTGAATTTTGACATGCAATCTACAAGTGAAAGAAGATTGTTACAATTGAATGAATTGGAGAAATTTCGCAATGAGGCATATGAAAATGCTAAGATGTGTAAGTGGCATACAAAAATATGGCATGATAAGCACATATTCAGAAGAGAGTTTGAAATTAGTCAAAAAGTTTTACTTTATAATTCTTGTCTTAAACTTTCTCTAGGAAAGTTATGGTCTCAATGATCTAGTCCTTTCACAATTACATAGGTACTTTCATATGGAATAGTTGAAGTTGCACACGATACCAAGGGCACATTCAAGGTGCACGATCAACGTTTGAAGCCCTACTTTGAAGGTGGTTAGAGCAAGCAAAGACCACCATTGTACTTCATCCTCTAGAATGTGACATGAGAAAATTTGGCTGAAAGCTATAAAGCAAGCGCTTCTTGGAAGACAACCCAAGAAGCTTTTTTTTTTTTTTTGGTTACTTTTCGAAAAAAAAAAAAAAAAAAGGATTAATTTTTCTCTGTTATATCTAGGTTAATTTTCTTTCTTGAGGCACCACATTCTAGGAGTTCAGTCATCAAGGTCATTTATGGACACATCCTACAACAATGGGAGTTTTCTTGTTCCTATTTTTCATTTTCACAGTGAGGCCAATGCTTCATTTAAGTTTGGGAGGAGGCGAAATTTTTGCTAAATCTTTTTTTTTTAATCATGATTGCATTCTTTGTTGTGAATTTTTGCGATTCTTAGGAAAATTTAAATTTTGTTTGAACTTGCATCTGATCTGTGAGTTAATATTCTATGTTGATCCACTTACGAGCACCAAAAGTCCTTAGTTTTTGAATTATGTGTAAATCTATATAACATTTATGTCAAGTATGTGATTTTCTTAAATCTCATCCAAATCTTAGAATTTGTTTGATTTTCTCTTGAGGCGAAATCATATGCTACATTTAATTCAGAAAATGATTTAGGCAAGTTTTGGATTGATTGAGCCTTTTAAGCCAACCCCGTTTATTTATCCTTAGTCATCCCGTCGAGCCTTAATTATTTTTAAATTTTTCATTGACACCCACATATGTTTAGCCTAGCTTTTATCAAATTATATCATTGTCCCATGCTCATGAACATGTTGATTTTTTTTTTTTTTTTGGGTAAAAGTTTATTTGAACCTAATAGCAATTTGAGAGGAAGGGTGTAACATGAAAAAAAAAAAAATTGATTGCTATGGTTGTTTGGGGTGTATCAGTTAAAAAAAAAATACTTATGGTTGCCTGTCCAACTTTCAATTGAGTGAACTTTTTAGATACTCGATGGGTTGGAAATATTCATATTATATCATAAGAGACTTAGGGAGAAACTCCACCATAAAATAATAAAAAAAGGGAAGGAAAAAAAAAAGAAAAAAGAAAGAATGATGATAAGTGGTGGCAGAAAGATTATCTTGAAGGAGTGAAATTAGAGACACTGATATTGGCTTTAATTAGATCTTGGAAATCAATGTGTTCTCATGACCTGATCTCACCGCCCTCAAATCCCTCATCATCATGAGGAGAGAAAAGGGGGAAATGTCGGGTTTAGGGGTACTTGATCACGAGAGTTCTCTCACAGCTCGCGTTCCAAAAGACGTCATCACTTCACCTTTTGGATCAAGCCTCTCGTGAGTTCCCTCCACGAGATCACGAGCTCTCCCAAGCTTATACCCCCACGTGACAGCAAAGTGTCATGATCCATACCTACACGAGTGGCACATCTTAGAAAAAGGGGTCGGGTGTGGATATCGGATTCAAAGGTATCTTTACCATGGTAGACCTCTAGACAGTACACCTCGCCCATAAGAATGGCATCACTTCATCCTTTGGGTTACTCCCATATCAAGTATGCTAAAACATGGTGAGTTTCATCGAAACTCATACCCCGCGTGACAAGTTTATTTATATGGTCTAGTTGTTTATGACAACCTAAAAATAAGATGGGAGTCGCCACTAGCCTCATTTTGGAGGTCAGTTACAAAACTCAATCGAGGGTCGGGAGTGTTCCCTCGATTCTTACGTAACCAAATATCTAGGTGCCAGAACTTGGGTTACGCTAATATTTCTATTAGCACATTTTCGGTACCTAAACAATATGTTGTATTTTCCTAACATGTCAATGCGTTTCCTTTTACATTTTTTCAGGATCATTAATCCTAAACTAGGCGATCATGCGTGGTTGGTCATTTTCATTCTATTCTATTTCTAGAAAAACAAGAAAAGAAAGCAATCAATGGAATTAGAATTGCAAGACAGTAAGTAAACAATCAAAGAAAGCAATAAATCTATCATGCAATCCTAAAAAATATAAAAGAGAAACACAATTGAAAAAGATGAGAGAAAGAGAGAAAACCCGTAACTCGTCGGGTGTTGTACAACAAATGAAACCCAAGACATATGTCTGGGAAAATGAATAGTACATGATAATGGTCGGAATGAACATCAACCTCCACCGTCTTCGTGCTTTCTCCATCTTTGGGATTCTAATCTAATCTTAATCTAAGAAACTTATAACTAGATGCATACAATGCAAAGAAACAAGTATACACATCAAAACAGTCAAAAACAAGACATCATGTCAAAATCCATCATTTAAAAGAAGTGCAATACGAAAGTCAAGTTTTCGGGCCTCAGGGTCGGCCTTTTTCTTTCATGTGAAAGTCCCACTAAGACACCTACCCAATCCATAGCAATTTTTGACCAATTGTATTCTCGCATGGCCAATAACACTTATAAGTCTCCTAATCAAGTGATCTATGTGATCCCAAGGTTTTCCCTTGTTATCATGCATCAACCCTATCATTCATCTAAAAGTCACATGCATTGCAAAAATGTAAATATGCATGCAGATCTTTTGAACCTTGTTTCTCAACCAATCAAGCAAGAAAGTGAACTGTCAGCGGGTTACTTATTACCAAGGGCATGTGTCAATCACTAACACAAACAATTTCTAGAGCATAATGGGATTATATGTATGAAAGGTACATGTGATATTTCAAAAAATATTTCGAAATCATATATGAAAAGTTTTGAGACAAAGTGACGTCTTAGCTATGAAAGGCATTCAATTGCCAAGGCTAGCTCGGGCTCTCATAAATGAACTCAAAAGCATCACATGCATTTTGAATACAATTCAAATCATGACTTTCACGATGTCAAATCTGGATTTTTTTTTTTTTAAAAGGATTTGAAAATATTTAGGATTAAGGAATATTTAGGCTATGGAATACATTCAATTGCCAATGCTAGCTCAGGGTACACATTAGAACTCACAAGCGTCCCAGGCATTTTGAATATGGTCAAAACCATGATTTTTCCTTAAGCCAAATCGAGTTTTGGAGAATAACCTTTTTAGGAATCGTTTTCAAGAAACATCACATGTACCAAAAATTTTTTTAAAAGATCCAATTTGAAAAGACTGGTTGCTTAACAACAAAGATCAAAGCATTAAAAACAATTTTCATGAAGATGACATGCCCTAATTTCATGCACAAACTAACCTAAATGGTATAACTAAATAATCGCAATCATGTTTACATCAGAAAATTTCAGAACAAGCGTATAAGGACAGCAAAATTGGGTAATACCTAATGACAATTTGGCAATGAAAAAAATCCTTAACATGCATGCCATGATGATGAACAACTTTCACGAATGAATTTTTCTTAGAAAATATATACATGATTTTACAAAATCAAACAACAAGCAACAACACATTAGAAATTTGTCAAAACAACAGGACATTCAGCTAATGTCACGAGAATTTGTCCTATCAAAACATGTCTAAAAATCATCAAATTTATACACAACATATCCAACATGATGACAAGCAAGTTTTATTAAGAGTCCAAGTTCAAATTCCAAATAGAAAAATTGAAACAAAATATCAAAGGTCAGTCCAAATAGGGGTTAGAACATGGGTCCGAATTTGATCCCTTATCTAGATTGTAGTTTGATTTTGAAAAAATGGAAAATTGGTCCAAACGATGAGCGATTGGCATGAAATCAGTGGCATTAGAACTTTTAAGCGTGCCTTACGTCTTCCTAGAAGAGTTTGAGTCCAAACTAAGTCACTTGGTATCTTAAGATCAAGATCTTTAAAAGTGTGTGCATTAGTAATTAAGAAAACAAAACATGAGCATTCATTAGAAAACCTTAAAATCACTCAAAGAATGCCCAAATGGCATGAAGAAATCACACGGGACTTAGGATTGGGTGCGACGGAAAGTTTGAATAATCATCTAATTCCTAAGTCGGCATACAAAATGTCATACAATTTAAATTATATTATGAGACGATTCATGGTTCCTAATGATATGCTTGGGAATTTTAAGTGTGATGAACACTTTTTGTGAGACAATTTGATATGCAAGATGAAACTTAAATGACATGACCTAAATACGTATGCAAACCTTGTAACATGCGGTTCAATCATCAAGCGGGCATGATTGTAAGATTTGATCCTTAGATGACTCAAATAAGCATGAAAATATGCACATAGGATAAGGTTTCATTTCAGCATTAAATTTACAAAACAAGCATAATTTCAGCCATCCTCAAGATATGCATAAATCATAACAAAAATTTCACATACAAAGCATACAATGATGAAGATTTCTCATTAGGAAATCGAAACTCAATTAAGATCATATGAATCATGGAAAAATGACAAAACAGACCACACTATATCAAACACATGTTGCTGCAGTACCTTTTACTCTGATGCATACAATTGATTCACATTGCCAAAGTAAAAAATTTGCAAAGCATACATCAATTGAACATATATATCATATATTTCAACTTTCATAAAGGATTTGAGACCAAATAAGTGCATTCATGGATTCAATTTTACCAAAACAAATCTCAGACTAATGTAGGACAAACCGTCATATGTCCAGATCTAAGCAATTTTGACCTAACTAATCATGTCTAAAAATTTTGAAAAAAGAAAAAAAAATGGGACATACACAACACCTATATGGGCAACTTTCATGAAGGAAAGTTATTTCAGAAATCAACACAAAAATTAGCACAAAAATAGCAAAATCAGATATTGATATGCAATAGATTGACCTAAGCCTAGATCTAAGTAAATCTGACCTAGTTGAACACATCCAAAAATCATGAAAAAATTACAGAAGATATATGACGTGATTTAGAACAAAACTCATGAATAAAATTTTATCAAAAAATGATCATGAAGGTTAGCACACAAATAATAACGTCAGCGGGCGGAACCGGATCGGAACCGAAAAAATAGAATAAAATAAAATAAAAATAAAAAACCTAAATTACTACAAAATCATTAATCTTAGGAGGTGTTTTTAGAGGGCCAAACAATGGTCGTTTTAGGCGTGTGATCTATCGTTTCGAAGCTCATGATGTCTATCCGGCCACCAATCCAGTCTTCTCTTCCCACAACAACGTCAAAGACTCTTGCTGTAATAGATCACCAGCAGCTTGAAGGCTTGGGAGCTTCGGCGACCACCAGTTCGAACCTAAAACGAGACCAGTCCAAGAAGCGAATCGAATCTAGACAGAGAAATTGTAATTTGTGTGTGCAGCATTTTGGAGGGAGAAATAAGAGAGAGGCTGAGGAGAGAGAGAAAATTCGTGCAAATGAACCCCCATTTATGAACATAAAAGATATTTCACTTATATACTTCCACATTAAGCAATTTTGGCCATCGGTTCGACCCAATGGCCAAAATCTCGATCCAACGGTCAAAAATCCATTTCAAATGCTCCATTATGATCTCGAGTTGTCGGGTAATTGATCTAGTGGGTTTGATTTGCAAAAAACCAAGCTAAAATCAAGAATTGCATCAAAATGTCTAATTAGGGTTAATTTGTAATTTTACGAAATTTGAGGACAATTTTGTAAAATTTTGGGAAATTGAAGGTGTAGAAGTGAAATTAGGAGTCAGAGAGTTCCAGAACCAGTGGTCAAAGTCCAAGAACCGATTAATCCCACTAGCGGCCGGTCAAACCGATCGGACCAGTTTGGTCCGGTTCGGTTGAATTTTGACTGGTTTTTGACCAGTTTGGTCTGGTTCCTGCTATTTTGTCTACTTAGGACTCCTGTGGGTCAAAAATTTATGCAACTTAACCCCTAAATGACCTAATTGAAAAGGAATTTTATCCTTTTATGAAGAAATTGACCAATTAAGATATAATTAAGCTAATCAAACCTTATGAATGTGATCTAGGGGTCTTTTATTGACTTAATTGAATGATTATCATGGAAAAAAATGAGCCGAAATCATGGGTGCCTTGAATTGGGCTTAAAGGAATAATATAGTAAAATTTGCAATGCAATGGGCAAAATTGCAAATTAACTAAAATTGAACTCAATTAATGTCACAATTGCCCTATGTAATGACTTACCCTTATGTAAGATCACTTACCACATTCAAATTGACCTTAATTGAAGTGTTTAATCTTAGATCAAAAATTGATCTAAGCCTAATATTAAAATTGGACCTAGATTCATGAAATTAAACCGTAGCTATGAATGGGTTAATTCGAATTTTGTCGATTGAAGCATAATTGCTTGATTTTCTAATGCTTTGGAGGATAAAATTCTTCAAAATTGATGAGTTCTTGTGTGAATTTCATAAAATCGATCTCAAATTTGGACTTATCTTAAGAAAATGAGTGAAAAAATATTGTCTATTCGCAAGTTATGAATGATCAATTTTGGTCCCCTAATTAGGGCTCAAAATGGCAATTTATAATTTGACTCGGTAAATCGCAAAATTGAATACTCAAATAGAATCCAAATAGTCCTTAAACCAAATGTTAAATAGTAAACTACTCCTAATTATAACTAGAATAAAAGTGATTTTATTTTTGGTCGATTTAGAACCCAAAACTGAAAAATTTAGAAATTAGATTCTTAATCAATTTTTGTGAAATTTTTGACACAAAAGTCAAATTGGCATTAAAAGAAATGTATTTGTGCATTTTTTATTTTTTATTTTTTGGGTCAAAGGTTTGACCAAAAGTTAACCATTTAGTTGACTTTTCCTAAAGGTTGATTTCTTTTATCAAATCCTTGAATTTTCAAGAAATTGATTTGAAAAAGTGGAATTAAAGCTAAGTGGAATTTTTTTGGGCAAAAATTCAATTTTTGATCAAGGGTTGACTTTTAGTCAAGAGGGTGACCAAAAAGTCAACCCGAAAGTCAACTGTTAGACTCTTTAGGTTTTTCTTGAAAATGAGGTAAAAATTGCTTAAAAATGACAATGCAAAAGAAAGAAATGAAAAACGACATTTTTGGTCGAGAAATAGAGTTCCGTCGCGATCAAAACCTAAATCTCGAATTTTTTATATTTTAATAATATATCGACTAAAAATCAAGTGTCAACACGTGTAGACGAGCAATTTGAGCTTAAAATTACCATTTTCTTACCTTTGGCCCAACCTTACATTACAAATCGAGAAAAATCTTATTGATTTTTGGTTAGAAAATTAACTTACATTAGCGGAGAGAGAAATGAAAAGCGAATTTATAAGATTTGGTCATTATTATAGAGAATTTTTAGAGATTGCATACCATTGTGAATTTATTTAGATTACTTATAATTCGAAAAGATGAGGACACACACACACACACTTGAATCACATAGTTAGAATTAGTTATAACTTATGAATCAATTTCAATGTTTAGATAAAATTTGTATTTTCATTTGAATTGTGAATTAGAGCAATTATGGAAATATGTCAAGGAGGAGGTTTTGGCTTGAATATATATTATTTTGCTTTTGCTCGAGGACTAGCAAAATGCTAAGTTTGAGGGTTTAATAACTCTATAAAAATAGAGTTAATTTATCTAGTTTAGGCAATAAATAATGCAATATTTATGATGAAAAAATTTGAATTTCTTTCTAATTATTCAAATTTTCTTTATTTATGCAGTATAATGAGATAAGAGAAGATAATGAAAAGAATAATAAAAATTAGGAATTCAAATCAGAAAGTGTTGGAAGGTGGATATCAAATTAGGGATTTCTTGATTTTGTTCCCTAATTTAATCTGCAAGCGTTGGAAGATGGATATCAAATCAAAGATTCTCTAATTTACTCCCTAATTTTATGTGAAAAATAAGTAAGTACCTGGGGATAAGGATCTTGGATGTTTCTTATAAATAGGAGAATATTGAGAGCGGGGAGGACAGTTAGATTTTTATTTTTAAATCGTTTTCATAGTTATCATGACTCTTTTTTTTTTTTTTTTTTTGGGGAAAAGGAAGAAGTTTAGGGGTTTTTACCTAAAGAGACAAACCAATGGCCTTAGATTTGGCGTGGGCTCTCCCAAGCCCATACCTCGCACGATATTTGATTTTGTATTTTTATTCTTAACAACCTTTGTATTTCTAAGAGTCACCACTAGCCTATTGGGGTTAGCTAGAAATCAATCAAGACGTGAGTGTATTGTGTCGATTCCTACTCAACAAGAGATTCCTAGAAACGGGGATTTGTTTATGCCAACGTTTTTATTAGCGCCATTGCGATACTACTAACTTGGAAGGTTGTTTATCTAAATGGCCACACAATCTTGATTACCAATTATAATCTTTATAAAACCACTAAGTATCAATGCCAATGTTTTTGTAAGTTTGTTTTCCTTAATATCTAGATTAATCTTAACATAATTTAGAAGATAAATTTACACTCATATTAATGAAAAGTGGTGTATAAATAAATATCCAAGAAATTGAATGACTTGAAAATAAATGCAGAAAAGGAAAACCTGATACAAGTCGGGCAAATAATATTATATGGCCTTGTTATCACGTCCCTAGGGACAGGATCCCCATGAGCAAAATGAGAATTTAAATGTGCATGATATTATTCTAAAAGTATGAAACTACTCTAAAAAATTTTAATTTATGGAAAATGAATTATTTTATAAAATATCAACATAGCATTAAATTAGGAAAAATAACCTTATAAAATTAATAAAATTTCATATATGTCATCTTTGATACATTTATTTGCATTTAGAAATTTACGAATGAGTTTTTAACGCATTGTTTGCGATTTGATTCTTCCTAAGATCCTTCCGCATTTGCTCCCATGATACAAATTTTTGGCGCCATTACTGAAGGTCATAAACAAGATTGAATAGACACTTCACTGCCTTATTTTTTGGTTTGTGGATAGTAGGTTCCTAGTTAAATGCTTTTATCTGACAAAATTATCGGCCGTCTGACGGGCAGTATAGTGAGGGCCCCACCAGCTTTATAATGATAATGACGTGCAGATTTTGTGCAGTGCAGCCTTATATATATCATCTTTGACCGAACCGACAAAATAAAAAAAGTCCTCGGTCCGCGGGCAGGCTTCCAATTTCTGCATTATAAGTAGGGGACACGGGCAATTTATTCAACTTTGAGGCTTCCCTCCATTTTCTCCATTGAAATACAGGGAGTTGCTGCCCCCATTCACGCACTCTAATCCTCATAAGCCATCAAAATCTCTCCCCCCTTTCGAAGAAGCCAGGTGAGCTGCCGAGATCGTAGGTGCTGGTGAGTTGGCCTCCAGGGGCGATGTCGTTGGCTATCCAGCCCTCAGAGCATCGGCTTGAGCTTGGCCCGGTGGCATAGATGGTGGTGATGTGGGCAGCAAGGCAGCTGCCGAAGATGCAGAGGCAAGTGTTTATGTTATCCAGGATTCGATTTTCTTTCTTATTAGTTCGAGTCTCGATAAAAATTGGAGTTTTTATTGTTTGTTTATGTGTTATGATATGAACATGCCATATTAATTCATTATGCATGGATGATCAGATATAATTGATATAGAGGCCGCTGCCGAAGAGGGGTCGTGTTGCAAAGGGAGTTCACTTTGAGGCTTCCCTTCATTTTCTACATAGAAATACAGGGAGTTGGTGCGCCCATTCACGAACTCTAATCCTCATAAGCCATCAAAATCTCTCCCCCTCTCGAGGAAGTCAGGTGAGCTGCCGACATCGTAGGTGTTGGTGAGTTGGCCTCCAGGGGCTATGTCTTTGGCCGTCCAGCCTTCAGAGCATCGGCTTGAGCTCGGCCCTGGTGGTATAGATGGTAAGGCCGCTGCCGAAGATGCAGAGGCAGGTGTTCATGTTAGCCATGATTTGATTTTGTTCCCTATTAGTTCAAGTCTCAATAAAAATCGGAGTTCTTACTGATTGTTTATGTGTTACGACATGAACATACCATATTGATTCATTATGTATGGATGATCAGAGATAATTGATACAGAATCAATTCCAATAGATTTATTGCAGGGTCTCATTGGTGTGCATCCAGTAGGAATTGGATCTACGAATTCGCAATTGTGAGTTGGGCGCTTTGGTCATCCAGTTGTGTGGATGTTTAGCAGGGATCCCTGTACGGGGATCGTCCGTCGGGAGCGCAGGAGGAGAAGAGTGAAGCGGGCATTGCAGTCGATATACGGAAGGGCTTGCGCTGAGTGGTCCCGTCAGCTGTCTCAAAAGTGTCTCCATCTCCCCTGTGCACAAATGGTCCTCTTCTCCCGAGTCCATACTTGCTTCGAGAGGTCCGTATGCATAAATTATGGAAAGTAGCGCACCACTACCAAGAGTAGCAAAAGTGTCAGCACAGACTCCTGACAAACAACCCAGGCAAGCAAAGCTCTTTGAAAAGTATTGCCCCCAAAAAATTCCCGCCTACAAATTCCCACCAAAGAAGCGCGCCAACAAATTCCCGCCAAAGAAGCGCGCTACAACCAAGATTCCCGCCAACAATTTCCCGCCAAAGAAGCGTTCCACAACCAAGATTCCCGCCAACAAATTCCCGCCAAAGAAGCCCGCCACAATCAGGATTTTGCAACACCGATTCCCGCCAACGAACCAAGCAAGCAAAGCTCTATGAAGAGTAGCACGCCACAAAATTCCCGCCAAAGAAGCGCGCCACAAGCAAGATTTTGCAATTCTGATTCCTGCCAACGAACCAAGTAAAGTAAATCTGAGTCTTCCACTTTGATCCAGTCTCCTCCGGTGAAATATGTGACACTGACTAAACTGTAAAAATTAGCACGCCAAGACGATCACCTGTAAAAATGTCAACACCGGTTCCTATCAAAGAACTGAGCAAGCAAAGCTCGGCACGCACCGTCTCCCGCGGAAAAAACCGCTTATAAAAGTCACCCCTTTCCTTTGCACTCCCTCTGTATCCACACACACACAGAACCAAGCAAGCAAAGCTCGGCACTCACTCAAACCAGAGAAGAAGAAGAGGAAGGATGAAGGGTGGTGGTGTCAGGAGGAGCGCGTGCGCAAGGTGCAAGACACTAAGAAAAAGGTGCAAGCCGGGCTGCAAGTTCGCCCCATACTTCCCGGCCAGCCAGGTCAAAACTTTCGCCAATATCCACGAGGTCTTCGGCGCCAATAATGTCCAAAGGATGTTAGAGGTGCACCCCCTTTTTTTCTCTTTTGAAGCAAAATTTGTTTCTCACTCAACTTTTACCAAGTTTACATAATGAGATATGAAATGCACCAACTCAATTTTGCCGGTTGCAGTTGCCGGACATGGACCATAGATGATGGGTTGCCCTCGTCTGCCACAGGCGTGGTCGTCACCACCTGCCTTGCCTTGGTCTGAGCAAGGGTTTTGGCAAGGGGGCCCTCGCTGATGTCTAGGCCTCGAGGCCCGACGAGGCCAACCCCCGCTTGTGGTTAATGGCCAATCCATTCCATTGCATAAAAAAAGGGAAAGAGAAAAGGAAATGAATGAAGAAAAAAAAAATTAGAATCCGCCATGCCTATGCATAAGACAGTCATGTGAATAGATTTAATTGACAAATTATCAAAAGATTTAAAACTCAATTGGACAAATTGAAAAATTCATTATTGAATTAGCATAAATATAATAAGTTTATAACTTTCTTAGTAATTTCCACTTTGCTTCCCCATGAAATTTGATACAAATGTCACTTTTATAATTTTTATGAGGTTTAGATTTACTTTTGGAAAAATTAAAATGGCTGCCATAAAATAGTTATATTGCCATTATCTTCTTCTAGGGGAATGACTAGTTTCTCTGAGCAAGTCTCAAAGAACATCTAATTGTGTTGCCATAAACTTGAATCGAATAAATTAAGCTCTACATCGTCATGCATCACTAAGTCCACGTGATCATTGACATGCTCGGGTGAAAAACTTTCCAGAAGCTACCAGAGGAACAGCGAGCAAGGGCCGTGGAGAGCTTGGTCGGCGAAGCCGAAGCCCGAGAACAAGACCCGGTCAATGGCTGCTTCGGGAAGATAAAGACTCTCGAACAAGAAAACAAGTCGATTAGGAGTCAGCTCGTCGACAGCAATGCCGAGGTGGAGCGCCTCAAAGGCTTGCTCAAAGGTGGCCCAGTCTAACAGCAACCCGAACCCGACCACCTGAGCAACAGCCTATTGCCCCTCCCTAGCGGTTCATGGCCTCCCAAAGCAAATCCATATCTCCTTCTGATAAATATTATATATTTCGATGTAATGTTTGTAACTTATGTCGCTGTTGGGTAAGCAGCCTTAGTAGGAAAAAGGGGGATTTTTTTCTTTACTTAGTATTCGATAGTTGGGGGTGGGGGCATCTTTTTCAGTTGAGCCATGTTTAATCGGAGAAAAAATGGATCAATCAGTTTCTAGTCTTTAAACTTTATCCAAGCCAACTTAGAGAAGTAAAATCTGATGAAGACCTAAATGAGCCAATCAGTTTGGGCTATCTCATTGTTCGATTTAGACCCGTGACCTACGAAGCACGGACACGTTGCCCGTGCTTCCATGTCGTTTCCAACACGTGTCGGATTTTTTTGACATGTGATCAATTTTTCTCGACACGTTTCGATACACGTAAGGGTGGAGGCGAGGGAGGGCAAGGGAGCAGAGATGAGGCCGCGAGCGACGGCGAGAGACGACCAGAGAAAGAGTCGAACAAAGAGAAAGAAGAGAGAGAAAGCAAACTCCCGCTGGTGAGACAAAGCCATGCAATGGACCACCGTGACGGCGAGGAACGGCCGAGAGAGCAGAAACTGAGCGAGGCCCACCACTATTGCGATGGATCGAGGAGGAGGAGGAGGAGGAGGAGGATCAAGAAGAAGAGGAGAGGAAGGGGGTCGTGCGGAGAGGAATGTGGTTGTGCGGTGAGGAGGAGGAGAAGGATTGAGAGGAAGAGGAGAGGAAGGGGTTGTGCGGTGAGCAGCCAAAAGGAGGAGGAAAAGGAGGGTGGCTAGGGTTTTTGATAAGAGAACTAAAAAGTAATAAATAAAAAAAAGGGGATTGATGGTGTGACTTTTGAGTTTGGGGGGAGGGGAAGTGACGGCCTGTCTATCAAGTGGTTGGGTAGGGAAAAAAAACAAAATAAATTTGGGGTAGAGGGAAATGGACGAGGGAAAGAAGGGGTTGGAGCTCTGGGGATTTTTTTTTTTATCGGAAGATTAAATAAATGAGATTAGAAAATAATTTCGAAAAATAAAAGTACTGAATTTTGAATAATGATAAATCTTGGTCATGGTAGAAAATCATGAATTTATTTAAATAAATTGATTCTAATTTCTTATTAGTCATTAGTTTCATCAATAACTTTTGTTAAAGTTAAAAACATGTTTCGTATTAACTATGAATATATTTTTCAATTTCTAATGAATTGATTTATTAATATTATTTATGTAAATTCATTATAGGCTCTTTTTTAATTAATTATTTATTTCTTAATTTGAATCAAATTAATTAAAAATAAAAATATTCATTTAATATACAACTTGTCGCAACGTGTCGGAATTATTTATTTTTTAAAAATGATGTGTCGTGTTGTGTCGTGTCACGTGTCCATGTTACGTATTGGTACTACTTAGCCCATGACTTTAGCTTTGCAACGATTCGATTAGAGGTTAATTAGACACTTCATGTCATCTCATATAAAAACATTAGATGTGTTTCTATCAAGAATTTCTGCATGATGGCTCCAAGACTATAGGGATGGTACCACAACAATAAGCCCAATCATGCTCGACATTTGCTTGTGATCAACCCGCTCTTGTCTTTTGAAGAACCCCATCAAGCAATGCATGTGTGTTAAAACTGAAAATGAGATGCAAAAATTTTTGTGGTCAGCAAACCACAGAGAGAGAGGGAGAGGGAGAGGGAGAGAAAGAGGGAGAGAGGCAAAGGCAAAAATAACTTTCAGCCATATGAGGGGAATCTTTCTTATGTGCATCAAATCCTTGAATTATATGTCAATTCTATAGTTTTTTTTAGGTTGAGTCGTGATGCTATCTAAGTCCAATTGAGAACCTTCCAGTTGAGCAAGGAATGAGGCTTCACCCTTTCACACATTTTAAAATTTTGGCTCAACTTAGACTTAGGTAGAAGGGACCATTAGGTAGGTGCTTATTGCACATGTTATGTCCTTCTCCTTAGGTCTTTCATCACCAGTGTAAAATTAATGTCTCTAGTTTGAGCACTTATGGATATGATCTATAAGGAAGATTTTTATTTGTTCAAAATCTGTTATTCCCCATCTAAATTAGATTTGTTTTCCTTATTCTTCGGCGTTGGTTTTAGGTAATAATCCAAGAGTGTATTCTTGCGAATAGGACTGCAAGTTTGAATCAAAAAGTTTTGCACTAAAGGACAAAGATGGTACACTATTTTCTATTTTGGATGTATGTAGAGGGGTTGAACACCAATGATTTTGTGCTGTGGCTTTATATATTTATTTGTAAGCATTTTGGATTTTGGTTTAAATCAAGGTGTGAAAAACACTTGAGCATGTGAGCGTTTGTGAATTTTGATTATCCATTTATAGTTGATTATTTGCCGCTAGCTCTCTCCGTGAATACAGTTATTGACACTTAGACCAAATCATGTAAATATTTGGTGTCCTTATTATTCCTCATTTTTTTAAGGTGATTTCGCATTGACTTAATTTGCAAGAACATATCATTTCCACGTATTATATTATAACAATTGATGTCAGAGCTTAGGATCGAATTTTTTTATTATTGTAATTTGAGATTTTTGCTTATCTGATTATTATCTAGAAATTATGTTATTGCAATTATGTCTAAGGCGAAAGTTGAAATTGAGAAGTTTAATAGGAGGAACAATTTTGGGTTATTGGACATCAAGATGCATGCGTTATTGATAACCCAAGGTTTGACCAAGGCATTAGAAGGTGAAGAGAGTTGCTGATTATAATGAATACCTCTAATAGGGTAGAGCTGATTGAAAGAGCAAAGAGTACAATTCTATTGAATTTGTCGAATGAGGTGTTAATAGGGGTGGTCGATGAGAAAGATTCTGTTGTATAATAGGCAAAACTTTATGTACTCAATGTAATGACGAGTTTGAATAATCGCTTGTACGTGTTGAAAAAGATGTTTCTGTTTGGATATACTAAAGGTACGTCTATTAGATCCCACGTGGATGAATTTAATAAACTCACTATGGATTTGAAAAATCATTAAGATACTCGATGATAAAATACGGGGTTTGATGTTGTCAGCTTCTTTACCAGAGTTATATAAGCACTTTATTGATTCACTATTGTAGAGGCGTACTATGATTATCTCTAAAGAGGTAAAATCCACTTTGTTCTCTAAAAAGTGGCAAAGGATGTAACAAGATGATAGTTTAGCGTAGGGAGTAGCACAAGCACTAACGATTTGAGATAGAGATCAATATCGAGGGCCTAGTAGTAATAAAGGCAAAAGCAGGTCGACATCATGCCATAGAAAGTCTAATGAACACGTGAAGTTCTTTGAGTGTCACGAGGAGGAGAACATTAGGAGAGATTGTCCAAAGCAGAGAAACAAAGATGATAGGCAAGGGGAGCATTAGTGATGTAGAAGTTGTTTTATGTGTGACTACTAATGCATCAGGAGACGAATGGATGCTATATTCAAGGTGTTCTTATCATATGATGTCTTATAAGAATTGGTTTACTACTTATTGGATTGCATATGGTGGTAGAGTTCTTTTGGGGAATAATATGGCCTACAAGGTTGTGGGGATAGGGACAATTTCGATTCGGATGCACGATGGGGTAGCGTGCACATTGACAGATGTGAAGCATGTACCAGAGCTTAAGAAAAAATTTATTTCTCTAGAGACACTCAATGACATTGGGTGTAGGTACACCGTTGACGGTGAAATATTGAAGATCTCTTGAGGTGCCATGACAGTGATAAAGGGGAATAAAGTAAATACTCTTTATCATCTACTGAGAGAGACCATGACTAGAATTGCTGTAGTTTCATCAAGTTAGTCAGATTTTGACTTGACTCAGTTATAGCATATAGGGCAAATGACTGAGGTAGGTATGACAATGTTGAGTGAAATGAGGTTATTGATTGGTTAGAAGATAGGGAAGTTGGATTTATTTGAGCATTGCATTTTTGAGAAGTAGTGCCGAATTAAGTTTATTACAACTATTCATTCAACCAAGCGATCGGTTGAATACATTCATTTAGACGTCGAGGGCCTGTCTCCGGCTCATTCGAAAGGAGATGCCTAATATATGTTGACATTTATCAACGATTATTCGGGGAAAGTATGGGTATACTTTCTAAAGTACAAATATATTGTATTCAATCAGTTCAAGAAATTTAAGACATTAATTGATAAGCGGTTAGATAAACAGATCAAGTACCTAAGAATTGATAATGACATTAAATTATGTGGTAAAGATTTTATAAGTTCTACAAGAGAGAAGGGATTGTGAGACACCACAATAGAATGGCATAGTAGAATGGAAGAATAGAATTTTGCTTGAGCGAGCTTGATATATGCTTTCGCATGCTAGACTTGGCAAAGAATTTTAGGCTAAGTAGTGATTATGACATGTTACTTAGTTAATTGATCTCCATAATCTGCTATCGAGTGGAAGACTTTTGAGGAAGTAAAGTTAGGGAAACCTATTGATTACTTGAGATTACATATATTCATATGTCTTGTGTATTCTCATGTGAGTGATCATAAGCTTGAGCCGAGCGCAAAGAGATGCATATTTCTAGTTTATATACATGGGGTGAAAGGCTATTGACTATGGTGAATTAATCCCAGATCACCCAGTTTTCTAATAAGCAAAGACATGATCTTTGACGAGACTGCAATGCTTCAATAGAAGAATTTTGAGACACAACCAATAGAGTAGATGTATCATGGCATGAGTAGTGAGATGGAGCCTTAGATGGAGACTTTAGAGACCTTGAAGGTAACATAAGTTGAGACTATAGGTGGAGTCGCAATTCCTAAAGTCAGTGATGGTGAATAACCAGCACAGCCGCAGCACATTATAGCTACAAACAAACAGAGAAGACTAATTAAATCGTCAGTACGTTATGGTTAAATAGATATTGCTTATTCATTAATTGTAGGTGATAAGGCAGAGATAGATGAGCCTTCATTTTACTCTGAGGCGATAGTTGGTAGTGAGTTGTTGCAATGGTTATGGGCTATGAATGAAGAGATGGAATCGCTTTATTGGAATTAGACATGGAAGCTAGTCAAAGTACCCAAGAGCTAGAAGATTGTTGGATATAAATGGGTCTTTAAAAGGAAGGAAGTCAGTCCCAGCGTCGAGGCAATGAGGTATAAGGCGAGACTTGTAGCGAAAGGGTATACACAATGAGAGGGCATCGACTATAGTGAAGTGTTTTCTTTTGTGATAAGACATACTTCTATTCGTGTTTTACTTGCCTCAGTTGCTTCACAGGATCTCGAGTTAGAGTAGCTAGATGTGAAAAATACATTTCTTCATGGTGAGTTGGAGTAGCGAATTTACATTAGACAACCAATATGGACCTGTTATTCTAGGTAAAGAAGATCATGTTTGCTTGTTAAATAAATCTTTGTATGGCCTGAAATAGTCTCCTAGGTGTTGAGACTTCTCTTTTTCCATTAGGGGAAAGGAAGAGGTTTAAGGGTATTACCTAAAAAGGCAAGCTAACGACCCTGAATTAGGTGCGGGCCCTCCCAAGCCCATATCTCGTATGACATTGGATTTCATATTTTAGTTCTTAACAACCTAAGTATTTCTAGAAGTCGCTACTAGCCTATTAGGGTTGCCTAGAAACCAATCGGGACATGGGAGTGTTGTCTCGATTCATTCACAAATATAAATTTTTAGGAACGGAGACTTGTTTATGCCAATGTTTCTATTAGCACCCTTGCGATACGATTAACTTGGAAGATTATTTATTTAAATGGCTACACAATCTTGATTATCAATTATAAAGCACCAAAAATAACATTAAATTAGGAAAATGGCCTTTTAAAATTAGAAATTTTTTATAGATGTCATTTTTGCCCTAATTTGATACTATCCAACATTTTTATAATTTTTTTGAAATTTTTAGGTTTTTCAATTTTTTAATTTTTTATTTTAAAAAATAATTCCCTAAACCAATCTATGCTTGCTTTACACTAATATGAAGCGATCCAGTACATGAATATCACAATAACTACGCTCAAATCAATCGTCTCAAGATCAAAACATGGTTTGGGCATTTCGTCGAACATTTGGTGTGCATTAAAACACCCCAAGCAACTTCCTTGAGCTATGTTTATGGCCTTCAATCTTGACCCATAAGCAATCTTATATGGAACAAAAGTATCAAGGTTATACTACCATGTGCAAAGACCAAGATCAAATAAAAATATAGCCTAAAATACATGAGAACCAAGCTAAAATTGGTCTAAAAAATGTGGGTTCAAGCTGATTTTGCATATTTCAAGCAAATATGTTGTATGCCAAGATTTAAGCCCCAACACTCATCATATGCGGGATCCATGGAAAACATCAATTCATCCAAATAAAAATAGGCAACATGAACTTTCAAATGCAACAAACATCACAAAGAATGATCAACCGAATATATCGAAATGAACTCTCCAAGAAGCATACATGCATGATCCATATTGACCAACCATGACTCAACATGGATTGGCTTAGTTTTTGGCTCAAGTTGTAGATGATCTCATGGTTCATACAACGATTCGAGCTAACCTAAGCATAATTTGTACTCCCATATAACATTCATCAAACTCACGAAGACAAGTAATGCATGAAAAAGGGTATAGCAAATCAAACATGCAAGACTTAAAGATATTTCCACATCTAAAAAAATTTGCAACCTTAGAAAGTAATTTTTTGGACCGGTTTTCCTCTTGATTTTTCACGGTTAAAACATATTCAAAATTGATCAAAAATACATTTGGGATCTTTACCTTACTTCATAGTTTCTTTTGCAAGTGGCTCTTGGCCAAGGAAAGTAAGAAATTATCCTCCGAAGGCATGTGGAATTTGGCTCCTTTAAACTGGAAAATGGGATTTGCAAAGAAAGAACTAACAAGGAAGGTTTTTGTTGGTCCCCAAAACCAGAATCCAGAACTTCTTTTGTTGGCCAAGTTTACACCAAACCAAACTATATGTATCCTTATTTAAGTTACATTTCATGGTTTTCCTCATTTGTCTCTCACATTTCTTAAAAAAACACCCACTTTCCTTCACCCGTGACTAACTGAGCTAAACACTTGAAAATTTTCAAATTTTCTTGATTTGCCAGAGGGTTTTTTTGGGGGGCTTTAGGAGGCTTTTCTGATCTCCTTTAGGGACGTATGACCTATGGTTGGAAAGATCTTTGAGTGAAGTTTCAATCTTCAAATTAAGGTTTTGGCTAATTTTGAATGGAAGTGTGTGAAAATTTCAAATTTCTCTCCAAGAATAAGTTTGGAATTTTCAATCAGTTTGGAATTTTTTGGGTTGAAGTGTTTTGAGTTGCTTGTGGGGGTATATTTGGAAAACGATTTTGAGCTACCTCTCCTACTACTTGTCTCATACCTTCTTTTTCCCCCCCTAAAAAAGAGCCTGCTTCTGAGATCTTATCCATTGAATTAAGCCATCTTTTGGTTGGTCTTTGCCCTACCTACCGAGCCTGCTAACTAAGCTAGTTCACCCACATTTTGCAACTATTGAGTGTGTAGACTTTGCTGTGATTTTCACATGCCTTCAGTAGCTTATCCCTGTCCAATTTTCATCCACTTGCACTTCTAATTATGGTCTTCCATTGCATACAGAGACTAGGCTGATCAGGTGGCTGAGGAGGACATGGTGGGACCACAGATTTACTTACTCAGCAGCTTCGAATTGAGACAAAATCGTTGGTTGAGTTTTGATAGCTGGTTTGAGTGTTTTAATCCATCAATTTAGCCACGATTTTTTTATCAATTAACGAGTTTATGTATAGTAATTTAAGATCTTGACCAATCTTTGCAATTGTCCCCACCTAATTTTGCAAGAAAGTCCCTCAAAGTTAGCAATTTTTTTGCCTAAGAATGCCCAATTCAATGCAATTTGGTCATTTTGGCCCGATTTCATTAATTCGACTTGGTCCAAGTTCAACTTCAACTTAATTAAGGGCCAAAATGATGATTTAAATCGTGAAGGGAAATCCCTATACATTCGTTAAAGTAAAGAAACTCCTAAACATTGCTACTAAAATTTCATATAAGGAAAACCTTATACAACTTTTATAAAAACACAACTCTAATGGAATATGACTAATTTGTCATTTTTCCCCTCAAAGCAACTTGTGGATGAGTTTGTCTATTTCGGTCAAACGCTCCACCTTAGCTAAAGCTTCATCCCTTTCCCTTATAATCCACCCCATTTGGATTTCCTTTGGAGTTGGTTTCGTAGGAAACCTTGGAATGACGACGGCAACTTCGGGTTCAATACGGTGATCAATATATCCCCTTGATGCATGGTGCTCCCTCATTTCTACATCTAACTCGATAACCCACTCAATATCCCTTGGTGGGCAATGATGTAGGATGTTGACGATGTTTCCCACTTCTTTTTTCATGTCTTCAATTTGGTTCCCTTTGACAACCTTATCGTGAAAGTCAAAATGAAACAACCCTAACTTTAGAGGAGGAGGGATTTCTTGAATTACTCAATATTGACGAACTATTCTTAAAGGGTAATAAGACATAGATCTTGTCAAACCTAAGAGTGGAATCGGGTCATTGTGACTGCTCATAAGTTGTGCTTTAGGGAAGAAAATCCAAGGGGCTTGCCACGATATTTGGTTTGGAGTGATATTTTCAAAAAGTTCTACTCAACCACGGAATTTCCAAGTACGGAGGAATTTTTCGATATCCTTAAGTTTGGTGAGAGGGTTTATATGTTTATCGATGTTGGTAATAGCTAAATTCCCTCCAAATCCTTTTAAGTGAGAGAGAATCCAAACTTGAAGGATGCCTATGGGTGCTCTAAGGATTGAACCTTTGTCCTCTTTGAAACGGTTGAGAGAGAGGAACATTTCGGCAAGAAGCATGTGTATAAATCCCCTATGGTGAAGTGTTGTCGCAACCTACCCTCGGGGGAGGGAACAGGTTTAGGGGTAATGCCTAAAGGACGGGCCTAAGGCCCATGATTAGGCGTGGGCTCTCCAAAGCCCATACCCCGCATGACGTTGGGATATTCTTAAAGAATTTTGCACAAAATGAGTCGCCACTAACCTATTGGGGTCAATTAGAAATCTAGTGAGACATGGGAGTGTACTCACTTCTTACAAAACCAGAGAATCTAGGGTCGGGAACTTGATTACACTAATTGGTCAATTAGTGTCCTTTCTGTACCTAATCTTATTCATTTTAAAAGAAAATATTTTTATTAGGCAGTTTGGATTGAATTTACACATATATACTAACATGTGAGGTGATCATGCGGATGCGTATTCATTAAAGTAACAACCATAGTTCCCAAGATTCTAATTGCAGTCAAATTAAACACGTGCAATTAAACATAATCAAATATGCAAATAAAGGTCTAATTACACTAAAAAAAAAAAAAAAAAAAAAGCAATACATAGCAATTCCTAATTAAACCCCATTATTTTTGGAATTTCAAAATTTTTATTTTTTTTAAATTTTTAAATTTTTTTCAATATTTAATATGTTTTGGATTTTCGAAATTATTTTTTTAAATATTTTGATTTTTTGTAAAATATAAAATAAAATAAAATAAAATAAAATTCGCAGTAGGACTAGGTTGGGTCCAGTCGGACCAAACCGGCCGCGGGATCAAGACTAGCAAAAACCAGCCGGGCCGAGCGTGGTGTGCGAGGCCCAGCCCGGCCTAATTTTTTTTTTTTAAAATAAAGCCCAATGTAAAAACAGCCCAAACTAGGCCCAATACGCCTAAAACCCTACTCGGTTGATTGGACCTAGCCCGACTCGCGCGACCCGAATTCTAGAGCCTTCGGGTTCAGCGATCTGCGGCACCGGAGGGATTAGATGGGACGTCGACGACGGCGATGTAGCGGGCGACAACGTCAGCTTGGGCAGCATCGGGTAGGACGACGAAGCAGCGAGGCAACAACGACATGGACGTTAATGCGAGCTTGCAGGTGAAACGGTGGCGCAAGCTCGTGGGCGAGGAGGAACTCTGGCGGCTGGTGGGACGACGACCAACTCGAGTGGAGCAGCAGTGGTGCGAGGAGGCTCGGACGGCGTCGAAGACCCCCCTTTCTCCTCTTTGGTCCTCTCTCCCTCTCTTATTTATTTAGATTTGGGTTCTGGGGAAAACGGCGGCGAATGGCGTCAATTGGGTTGCTTGTTGGTGACGATGGCGGTGTCTAGAGAAATGTGGCCAATGATGGCACATGCAGCTCCTCCGGCTAGGACCATGACGGCGTTACCTCAACTGGGCGAGCAGGAGCAACCCCCGACCTCTAAGGTCGGGGGTTGCTAGCGGATGCGGCGAGGACGTCGGTTGAGGCCAGCGGCTGCGGCCCCTACTTCACAACTGGTTTCTAGAGGTGTTGGAGGCAGCAGCAAGGGTTGGCGGCTAGGAGATGCGACAACGACGACGACGGCGGCAATGTTGGGTTGAGGCGGCTAGGCCTCCTTTCTCTCGAGCTCCCCTCTCTCTCTCTATCGAGCTCCCTCTCCTTGTTTTCTCTCTATGTCTGGTCTCCCCCAAACCCCCGCTCTCTGCTAGGGTTTCGGTGTGAAGATGAAGCCAACATGGGCCGAGCCTATGCCAGATTCGGCTCGGCCTCTTCCACATTTTCTTTTTTTCTTTTTTTGTTTTCTTTTCTTCTTTTTTTTTTTTTAAATTTAAATCCTAATTTTGTACACGATTAAGTCCTAAATAAAAAGTAAAATTTAGGTGTCAACAACTACTCCTCTTTGAATGGGAGCTCGAAGAGGTTGTTTTCAAAGATAGAAGACACCTAATTTATTTCAGCGGCAAAGAGACCCTGAATGCACAAGCACGCATCAGGTCGACGGAAAGAACTCATAACTATGGAAGAGCGTCTTGTCAATAAAAGGAATGAGAGACTTTGGGCTACAGAAGCCCACCGGGTTATAAGAAGAAGGGAAGACTCTAGGTTACAAAAGTCCATCGGGTCATAAAAAGAGAGGAAGACTCCAGGATACAAAGCTTTCCAGGTCATAAGAAAAGAGAAAGACTCCAGGATACAAAACTCTCCGGGTCATAAGAAGAGGGGAAGACTCCATGATACAAAGCTCTCCGGGTCATAAGAAGAGAAGAAGACTCCAGGATTCAAAGCTCTCCAGTTCATAAGAAAATAGGAAGACTTCGGGATACAAAACTCTCCGAGTCATAAGAAGATAGGAAGACCCCAGATTACAAAGCTCTCCGGGTCATGAGAAGAGAGAAAGACTCCAGGATTCAAAGCTCTCCAGGTCATAAGAAGATAGGAAGACTCCGGGATACAAAACTCTCCGGGTCATAAGAAGATATGAAGACTCCAAGATACAAAGCTCTCTGGGTTATAAGAAGAGATGGAAGACTCCGGGCTACAAAAGCCCACTGGGTCATAAGAAGAGAGAAGACTCCAGGATACAAAGCTCTATGAGTCAAAAGAAGGGAAAAGACTCTAGGATACAAATCTCTTAGGGTCATAAGAAGATAGAAGACTCCGGGCTACAAAAACCCACCAGGTCATAAGAAGAGAGAAAACTCTAGGATACAAAGCTCTCTAGGTCATAAGAAGAGAGAAGACTCCAGGCTACAGAAGCCCACTGGGTCATAAGAAGAGAAAAGACTCCAGGATATAAAGCTCTCTAGGTCATAAGAAGAGAGAAGACTCTAAGATACAAAGCTCTTCGAGTCATAAGAAGAGAGAAGACTCCGGGCTACAGAAGCTCACCGGGTCATAAGAAGAGAAAAGACTCTAGGATACAAAGCTCTCCAGGTCATAAGAAGAGAGAAGACTCCAAGATACAAAGCTCTCCAGGTCATAAGAAGAGATGGAAGACTCCGAGCTACAAAAGCCCACTAGGTCATAAGAAGAGAGAAAGACTCCAGGATACAAAGCTTTCCAAGTAATAAGAAGAGAGAAGACTTTAGGTTATAGAAGCCCATCAGGTCATAAGAAGAGAAAAGATTCCATGATACAAAGCTCTCCGGGTCATAAGAAGAGAGAAGACTCTAGGATACAAAGCTCTCCTAGTCATAAAAAGAAAGGAAGACTCCAGGATACAAAACTCTCCGGGTCATAAGAAGAAATAAGACTCCGGGCTACAAAAGCCCACCGAGTCATAAGAAGAGAGAAGACTCTAGAATACAAAGCTCTCCAAGCCATAAGAAGAGAGGAAAGCTGTGGCATCCCAAAATTTCATGGCAACCTCTGAATGCATTATGACCTATGAAAAGGTGATGGAAGTGTTATTGATTTACGTTGTGGCCTTTAGACCAAATAATTTTAATAGATTAATGTCGAGTATTTTAATGGAGAATTATTTGGGTAAGAAATACGTCTTATGTTAATGAATGATCAAGGTTGGTGCTATAGGACAATTTGATAAAGATGACTTTGTCCTTGACTATGCACTTAATAGATTTGATTTTATGGATTAATGTCACAAAGTCTTTTGGCCATTTTATTATGCAATTAGGTATTTATTTAAATGAGGATTAAGATGTATTATTAAAAATAAACTTGGGCCATTTAAGTTTGGACTTTAGGCCTAAGAGTGTTGGCCTAAAGTGGGCCAAGAGGCCTGGCCCAAGGAGCCCATGAAGTGGTCGACCAAGGCTGGCCCAAGCCCAGCCAAATGAAGACCCATCATGTGCATGGCAAAAATGCCAAGTGCCAAGAAAAGCTTGCCAAGTGTTGCCTCTTTGTAACCAAGTGTCCCTCCATGCAAGAAGTAAAGCATGCAAGGGTTTTAATTCAACTAAAAGGAAAAGGGGGAGGGGGATTTCGACCGGAAGAGAGAGAAGAGAGAGAGAATACTGTCCAAAGAAAGAAGAGAGAAAGAGAGGACGAGAGAAAGAGAGGATGAGAGGAAGAGAGGAAGAGGAGATGCCGTCGAGCCCGCCTAGTCCCGCCGTCGTTCTTGCTGTGTTTTCCTTCGATTTGAGGCAAGTGAAGTCCTAAAACCTACCCTTTGCATTTCTGTGTGTATGTGTAGTAGATGGTAAGTCTTGGTTGTGGTTGGTGGGATGAAATTTCGGAGCTATGGAGAGAGATTCATTGGTCATGCATGCTGTTTCTAGAAAGACCAGTTTGACCATCTTTGAGTTTGTGTGTTGCATGTGACATTTTAGTTGGAATATTGTTTTGATTTCTTCATGAAAGTTGTAGAGGACACCTTGAATAACAAAATACTAAAATTTGAGGCAAAACGAACAAGAAATGGTTAGTAAAATAATTTTTCTTTGGAGAGACTAGATCTGGAATTCTTCGTGATGACCTTCAGTGGTTTCGTGGTCTGTAAAGTAACCTTCATGTGAAAATATCACTTTAATCTCTTAAAAAAAGTTGTAGTGTAATTCTTGAGGTAGAACATATAAAAAATTTAGAGAAAACAAACAAGAGTAGATAGGTGAAATCGTGGTCTTTCGGAGATGGTTAGATCTGGAAATTTCGGTCCTAGGAACAGAAGTTTTAACCACCTATATTTAATTACCTAGGACGAATCTGACTTCGATGTCTTCATGAAGTATTTATCTTATGGTCTTGGCTATCACACAGTTGAATTTCATAATTTTTAAATTTCATTTGGGTATTTAATCGATTTTTTTTTAAAACTGTGCAATCCGATGTGTTTGGACTCGTTAATGTTGCAATGTGTGGTCTATACCGTTTTGTATGAGATTATTTTGGAAAAGTGTTCTTCATGAAATACCTTTATTTATGTCTTGCCTACAACATATTCAAATTTAGTAATTTTTGAAGTTCATTTGCCTATTTAACCAAAATGTTTCAATAACTGTGCAAGTGGAACGGACAGAATTAGTAGTGCTGTGGTGCGTGGTCTGTATTAAACCATATGGGGATCTTTTGGCGTAGTGTTCTTCATGAAATATCTGCCTTTGTGTCTTGACTATCACATGTCCGATATTCATAATTTTTGAAGGTCATTTGGGAATTTAATCAAAATGTTTCCTAAAACTGTGCAAGCTGGATTGTGCGAATTTCAAAAGCTGTAATGCATGGACTATTCTGTTTGTATGAAATTCTGGTGGTGTTGTGTTCTTCATGAGATAAATGCCTCTAGAGCTTGCCTATGATGTATTAAATTCTTAGAAATTATTAGGGTCAATCACTAAACTTTAAGAAGTGCAAATTAAAAGAACGCATTCCGTTTCTAAAATAATAGCAATAATCCATGAGTTTGCCCCATGAATAATATTGGTTTTAAGTGATTGAATCTTGTTGCACATGTGATGATATTTGGCATTTCATATAAAACCAAAAGCTGAAGTTGACCTTATTGCCATCACATCATGTGCCATGTTGATATTGAGACACAAATGTGAATATGAATTATGATAAATGAGGATACCATCAGAGGTGTGAGCCGATGATGCCCTGGGAGTGTCGGGATGCCCGGAATGTGGGGGTGCCAGATGTCCTCGGGAGTTTCAAGATGTCCGGTGGTATACGGTACGTAATTCTAGGAGGAATTCCTGGTGGTATGTCGATACGTAATCCCGAAAGCCCTGGAGGTGTGTGCCGGGGGGATTCCTCGTGATGCTAGTTGGGACACGAGATGCCCGGAATGTGGGGGTGCCGGATGCCCGGAGGTGTGTGCCGGAGGTTCCTCGTGATGCCAGGTTGGGTGCAAGCGATAAATTGTGGGATGCAAACATTGGTCCCTAGGAAGAAAAATTGATGAGATCCTTGTGAAAGATAAGAATTGAAAGTGAATCATGTGCATGAGTGTATGCATATGGCATGATGTATGATCTGCTTATGAAAGTAAATTGATGCTATTTGATATTAAAAATGCGATCATGACGGCATGAATGGATCTCATGGTGATGTATGCTTGATAACATGGCGAGATATGCATGATTGCATGGTGATATATGCATGAATGCTTGATGATAAGTGCATAGTGGTATATGCACATATGGCATGGAGATATATGCATGAATGCTTGATGATAAGTGCATGGTGATATATGCACATATGGCATGGTGATATATGCATGAATGCTTGAAGATAAGTGCATGGTGGTATATACACATATGGCATGGTGATATATGCATGAATGCTTGATGATAAGTGCATGGTGGTATATACACATATGGCATGGTGATATATGCATGGCTGTAAGGTAATGTATGCTTGAATACATGAATGATATGTGTTTTAGTCATGATACCTTGATTGTCCAGTTTGATGCACTATGTAGTGTGGCGGATCTTTACTGCTGAGTGGTTATACTCACTTCTTTTGGGGAATAACATTTTAGACTAGATAAGATACCTTTGCTGCCATTGCCACCGGTAGATGAATCAAGTGGTTGGATATAACTGCGAGGAGGAGGATAGCAAAGGAAGGAACTTTTGAACGCCGACACTAATTGATGGACTTTAAGTATGCGACTGTTGGAGGAGATTTTGGTCATCTTTTAAAGTATAGCCGAGTATAGAAGACTATGACATTTTGATGTACTGATGAATGATGTCCATCTGGTTTAAGTAAATAAAAGTGTTCGGCTTTTACCTATAAATGTCTTAGTTGGTGTGCATCATTTTCTGAACATAGGGAAGGGAGTTGTTAGATATGCTTCCATTATATGAGCTACATAAAGGACCGATCTAAAAGATGTAAACCCTTAGGTTGTATGGACCCGCTGCAATTGAAATGATATCAGAGTGACATGTGATTAGGGAAAGTGAAAGGTAAGAAAACTGTGGCGACCTTAATAGATCAGGGGCCGTTTGTGGGGTGCCACAAAAGCGGTCTTACCATGTAACAACAGGTTTCGACGAGGTATGATAGTCTTACCATGTACGAATGGGTTTTAATCGAGAGGAAGATCTCACCGTGTACGAACGGGTTTCGACCGGATGTGATAGTCTCACCGTGTACGAACGGGTTTTGACTGGGAGGAAGGTCTCACCATGTAAGAACGGGTTTCGACTAGGTATGATTGTCTCACCGTGTACGAACGGGTTTCGATTGGGAGTGGACAAACATGGTTTACGAATGAAACCACAAGCCGTGTGGTTTAAAGATAGACCCACGAACCTTTGGTTTTTAGGGAAGCACTCGCTAACCCCTTGAAAAAAAGCATGGCTTCACTAGGGAACCTTGTCAAACTCAACTTAAATGAATGTTATTAGAGACATCATCAAGAGATGCATTGGTAATATTGCAGCATTAATTGAACAAGCTAATCAAGCTTAGTCCAACTGCTTTTAAAAAACATTTGATGTCAATCAGCATCATGTGGCGCAAAACTATCATCTTGTTGAGGAATGTATCATTAATCATCAAATTTTCCAGGAGTCAAGTTCTTATCAGAATGGCTACGACTTGTGAAAAAGACTCATTAAGCATGCCAAACTAGAGTTTCTTAGTTAGAAAGGGTTTCTCACACACTCTTGATAAAATGGCTACTTGATCACATCCATTCACATGGGAAGTAACTAATTGTTGAGGGTATCTCACATAACCCATATCAAAGGTTTTCATAAACATTCGCAGTGAGCACAATCTGATTGATCAAAAAGGTCTTTTGAAAGGACCACAATATAGGCTCAATTAGGACTTACACAAAGGAATTATTGCTTTGAGGCCAATAAAGAAACGTTTGTCGTTATCTTCATCGAGTTTATAAGTCGAGAACTTTGAAGATAAGACAAGATATAATTACCTCCACTCCTTCAAGTGATAGCTTTCTTTGTGGCATTCTTATTTTCATTCAAACCATCCCAATCAGAAGAGACTTTGGACAGGGGTTGTAATGTTGGCTTGGGAGAGGCTTGAAAGGCTTAACATTTTCAAGAGGATTTTTAAGAGTCGATAATCATCATGGCATTGTGACCGGGTTACTCGACCTTTCAAAAGCATTTGGCTTTTGAAACACAACACATCTCAAAAGTCCCTTGACTAATCATTTATGCATGGGAGGTTTGCTCCTTTCTCTAATGTCCTTTGCTCCTACAATGAATTTATTATTATTATTTTTTTGCGTGGGCACTTGGACTTTGATAATTTTTTTCACATAAGATGCAGCCTTTTGGCTCTTTTTCTTGATGGGCATTGACCTTGCTTTTATCAGGCACATTGCTTTTTCATGCCCCCTAGTTTGTCGAAATTTTTGCTCTTTGAACTTTTGTAACTCTTATGACCGTCGAGATGTTTTTCACATTTTCTCGCAACTGTCAATTGTATTTAATCAATTCTTATGCTTTGCCCCAGTGAAGGGGGATGATTATCGTTCGGGGTTCAGAAATGATAATCAGGCCCAAATTGGTTAAAGCAATGGGTATCCATGTTTGGGTAGAGAAGGAAATGCTCTTCTTCACCTTGAGATGAGTCAAGCTCTAATGAGAATTCCTCTGAAGCCATCACCAAAAGATTGATGCAAGTGAAAGTAATAGAATCTTTCTCAATCTTTCGCTCTATAACATGATCATAACCCCCTATGCTGCCCCAATGTAGGGTCGTTCTCGATAAGGGTACTTTGAAGGATCATTTTTTTTTCTTTTTGCGGCCCAAAGGGATAGCAAGAGATTAATGCAATGCTTGGGATTGTTGAAGGGAACGCCTTTATCACTTCGATCTTTGCGCTCAATGCAAATGAATCATTCGTCCTAAGAGAATGTTGTTTTTCACTAAACTCTCAAATGTATTTGAATGACGTGTTTGGAAATGGCTTACCTTTCCTCATCCTAAGTATCCTCTGCTTGGCATGATTAACATCTCTATTTCGCTCTATTGAGATCGTTTGAGTAGATTAATTTCCATAGGGAATTTTGATTCAAAATGCATAATCCACAAAACGAGAAAACAATTTTGAGATAAAAATGATGCTAAAAAATTTGTAGAATTTTTTTTTTCAATTATTAATTTTTGTGCTTGTCTCTAAGAAAGTACCAAAGGTTCTTTTTTGTAATGGAAATTCTTTGTTTTTTTTCTTCCTTTTTTTTAAAGAAAAAAGAAATGAGAAGAAGGGTACTTACCTGCGGCATGGTGACTCGGTAACCCTGTAAAGAATGTGAAAGAATATGTTAGTGCAAAAATCTTTAGGGATTAAAATGTTGGAAACGATACATTATTACCCTTCCTTTGGGCACTAACATCTCTTGGATTCACCTTCGTGGATACTTGGTAACTGGACAATACTCTTCCTTGCATTCACCTTTAAGTGTTTGATGTTTTCCTGATTCCTTGGTAGAAGGCGCCGCTTCTACGGTCAAGGTGCAACTTTTTTTTATTTATCACCCTATAAGAGGGGGAGATGAAACGAGTTATCTCTATACTTAGTTAGGTTTAACTGAGGAACGATACATCCTTTTTGATGAATTTGACAATGTTGTTCCAGCACACTTCATTGATGGGTGAATGAGAGACTTTTCTCTAAATCAAACGTTCTTCTCCCACTCTTTATATGACAAACCTTTGTTCCATTCAAGTCTGTCCTGTATTAAAGAAAAGGACATGTCATTTTGATGCTGAAAAGAATCAAGTTTAGGAACGAGATACATCATTTTCAAAGTCGAGCGATCAACATCCCAAAGTATCTCTCATGGAGGAATGAATAATATTGCCCCTCTGTTTCATTTGAATCTTTCTTTGTTTAAGATCAACATGACTCAATAATGCTCCATTGCATTTGTTGGAACATTACAAAACTTGGTACTCTTGATGTCTCCTTGACAATGAAAAGAAAATCAAGTTAGAAACGGGTAATTAGAATCGATACAGTTTACTCTTTCTTCGAATTCGCTTTTTTGGACGCTTGGCAACTCCCTTCATTTGTCTCATCATGCAAAGTGAACGAGATCGATGGGCTATTTTGGCACGTAAGGCATTTGCGTCATTTCCCTTCAAATAAAGAAATTTCCTAGAACGGAACTCAACTACGTTATGCTTTTATGGAAGATTGGCACCGACGAAGCGTCGACGCATGCTTACTCCTTGAGTTCCATGAGCCCGAGAAAACGACCACGTGAAGAGAGGGCTTTAAGTAAAGTTTTCTTGAAATTCATTTTGGAAGGTGGACGTAAAGGTTCGCTTGAAACACTTTTGAATTTTTTTTAAGGGATTATTTTCATGAAATTGAATTCCATCGTTAAAACATGTGAGTCGCATGATTTATGAAAGCATCAATTGGATTCGCAATGAAAACCCAAAATGGAAAACATGATTCTTAACAAGAATGAGAACAATGATAAAATACAAGAACCTCTTGCACAGATGAAAGTAAAAATCAACTCTTGTTCTAACTCTATAATTCACTTCTTTATGTGGTCACCATGAGAATGTCAAGGAGCATCATGCATAACCTACAAAAAGACGACAATGTCAATACTTGATCAATGAGGTCGCTTCTTACAACAAAATCGAGGCGACGGTACATGCCCTATAATCCTTACTACGGGATCTTTGTATTTTGCCAAAATTTTATCATAAAAGAAGACATCATTTAAATAATCAATCCACGACCATCAATCGATTGTCCACTTTTATTCGAAAAGTTCCGTATGCAGAAGTGACATTGATTTTTGAAAGTAGTGACTTCTATTTTAAGGAATTTGTACACCAAATGTGATTTGCATTTCAGTCCCAAAATGTGATAAGGAGAGAATTTGATTAAAAATGCAATTTCAATTTTTGTGCCCCAATATATAATCGCAACTTGAATTTTTATTTTTAAAAAAAGGATTTTGAGCCCATAACTAGAAATTTAAACAAAATCATGTTTAACAAGGCCGAATCAAACTGTTTAGAACTTGCATTCAATGTTCACTTATCAAGAGTGATTGCCAATTTTTTTTTTTTCAATTGTAAGCTTGAGGACATTCAATTGATGTTCGCGAATTTCAAAATGGAAGTTCAATACAAAATGAGCATGCACTATTTGTTCATAATCCGCAGCTTCTTCATCATTGTTCAACTCCTCTTCAAGTGGATCCTCAGCATTCTCATGAGAATCATTATCCACCAAGAAGGCTTTACCAGCTAGTCAATTCTTATTGATTCGACAATTGCTAGCATGATGACCCAACTCCCCACAAGAATAGCAACGTATTTCGGACATAACAGGTTGCTTCGAGACATGGGGCTGAGTAGAAGGCTTACTAACATATTATGTTGTAGCCTCAGCAACTTTAGCAGTGCTAGTGGTACTCTTAGTGGCCCGACTTGTCATGGTAGTTGATTGCTGTCTCCGAGAACGACAGTGCTCCATTTTGAGTACCCGTTGGTGTGCATCTCCTAAGTCCCAAATGTCGAGGACTTCCATGGCGTCTTGAATGTAAAATTGAAGACTATTCAAGTATTTGTTCACAAGCACCTCCTCCGTGTCCTGGATATTGTTACGAATTACCAACTCATTAAATTCATCTGTGTATTGGTCCACCGTTTGCGTACCTTGTTTTAGATTTTGGTACTATTGGTAGAGCTCTCTCTTATATCCTTTGGGAAGAAAATATTTTCGAATGTTGCCCTCCATCTTTCTCCACAAAGTGATTGGTGCTTTGCCAACAGCTTGGCGAGTTTTTTTGTCACGTCTCCACCAATCAATCGCCTTGCCTCGGAATCGCATAGCAATGATCCCAACTCGACGATTCTCCAGAACATTTTGATGCTTAAACACCTCATTCACAAGTGTCAACCAATCAACAATTTCATCAGGAGACTTAGTACTTGTAAATTCTAGAACATCTTTCTTGACTTCCTTTTCCCAATTTGGCTCATGAATTTGTTGTAAATGATGTCAAACATGCCTCCGGCCGTGAATAGATTGAACACTCCCCGAAGAGGAAGAGTCACCATGGGAATCTTCAGTCCTGGAATGGGGTGGAGAATTATTTGCTTCAGCCCTCAAACGCTGAACTTCTCACGTCAATTCGTCAATTTGTTGTTGCATACGTTGCTGCAAATTCTCAGCAAGTGTGTGCACTTCATCAAGGGGAATGGTTCTACCGCCACGACGTCTAGCTTGCCTTGGAGGCATTGTCCTCTCCTCCAAGGCTCTAATACCAAATGATGCAAGCCAAGGTTAGGCTTTCTCAAACAGTAGGATTGGGAGAGTGACTCACACACGGGAAACAAGACGAACAGAAATTTCAGCACTGCACAAGCTCGGGAGAACAGTCGTATCTTTGTCAAGACAGATCAGATCGACTTGATTCTAAAGCCAAATGAACAAAGACTTATGGATCTACAATTTCTCTATTTTGGGTTTTCTGAAATAAGTACTGTAGGATGGTCGAATTTGGGTTGGAAGAGGGTGAAAATAACAAACAGAACAGGAAAAGATGGAAACTTCGTTGGTTGCTCTCCTAGGCCTCCAAGGAAGTTGAGAGGGCATCAATTCTTCTAGATTGATGACTGCAACTTTTTAAGGATGCAGATTTCGAAAAGCTCCGACTCTTCAAGGACGGAGTGAAAACTCTTTTAGATTTTCAAGGGTATGAACTCTGTGAGGTTCATGATACTTGCTTGAAAACAAAGTTTTCATTCATCAAAAGTCGTCTCTCTTGTACAAGGAAGTGGATGGCTTATATCGTCAAAGAAATAAAGACAGAGCATTGAAATTAAGAAAAAATTGAATCTAGAAAGTCAAAATCGAGAAACTTCAAAGCATTAAAGAACTCTAAAACTAGAAAAATAGTAAAGAGCATAGAAACTAGAAACTAGTAAAAGCATAATGTCTTCATGGCTCCTAAGGTGTCTTCTTTCAAGCTTCTGGGATGGACTCAAGATATCGATACGGCTTCTCGGTTGAATCGACAACTTCATTGACAAGAGGTTTCGTCGAGCTTGAATGCGGGTCGATCTTTTTGGTCGAGAGAGCTGGTCTTCAATGCGGGCTGCATCATAGTACCTAATTTTATCTTTAAGTAACAAGTTTCTTGTCATGCCCTGAACCCACAAACGCGCAAACATCCCTCAATGGTAAATTAAATTGCAACGTCGTAGGACACATCGCCAACCCATTCTTTTTATCTTTCGATTAAACGCAAACGAAAGCATTCAATACATCAATCAACACCCAATCAAACATAAACATAGGGATAGTAAAGCAGTATAACAGTAACACTTCCAAAATGCTACTACTTTGTTTTATATATTTGTTAACCTCAGGAAGTTGCATATTTACAACCCATTACAAAAATCAGCAAGGGTCTAAGGTTAACCTAAACTTCTCTAACGCAAGGCCAACTCCTCATCTCCATAGGGACCCTAAACCAAACACTACAATTCTCCAAACTACAACCTTGAAAATATTTAAACAACAAAGGGTGAGATAAATATTTCAGCAAGTTAATGGCCTAAGCCTCAATTAGGATGCAAATTCGTCTCAGAGACGACCTAAACATGCAACAACATACAATCTTACCTCGCCTTGACACACATTCCTCCATATTAGTATATCACATATACCATTATAAATGCAACAAGCATAATCAATAACCTAAACACATAACTCTCATGCACCAAGCATCCACACGAGTCCTAATTATAAGATAAAACCCTTTTTGGCTCGTCTCATATTGTGCTTTACAGTTTTACCCCATAATCAAGCGTAATGCATCGTAATCATTCACACGTGCTCCAATTATTACGACCCCTTGGGCCATGGCCAACATGAGAGTTGGCGATCTTTCGGCATGATCAGGCATCATCCCGCCCCATCAGGACAGCATCATCTAGAACCCCCACCTAGACAACGAATCATAAGAAGTATCGGTCCAACCTCAACTGCAACTCAGCATTCGGACCCTTGCCGAGCATCCAATAAACACCGGGCATCATCCTCAAACTTCCATTAGGTGATAGGTTCAATTAGGTGACCATTCAAGCATGTTAACACTCAAGCCAATTTTATTTGCTGTCAAATAGCCCAATGCAATAGAGTTCGTGTTTAAATAACAAACCTCAGAAAATTTTTACATTTAAAAATTCCGGTAAAATAATCGTACATAATCACGTACTAAAAATCAATCCGCCAAACTTTGCATGCTTTCATTTTAAAACCACATTGCCCCATTTAGCACATAAAACACGGCGTCCAAACATAACACCTTAAATTTTGCCATTTTCTTTTCAAATAAACCTTCTTTGAAAATAGCATTTAAACTCATGATTTGAGCATTCAAACATCATGACATTACAAGTTCAAACGATTAGAAACAAGCATAAAATTCTACTTAACGACTAATCCGTCATTAATTTGCATTAATCGTGATTAATTAAGCTAATCACGCTTAATTATGATAATTGTGATTAATTAAATTAATTGTGACTAATTAAGATTAATCATCATTAATTAATCTAACTTTAATTAATTAAACTAATTGTGATTAATTAAATCAACTATGGTTACTTTAAACTAACTACAATTAATAAACGAGTGCTGAACACCTGCAGTGCCAAAACTTGGTATGGAGGGACACTTAAGTGTCAAAAGTTAGGAAAGTGGCACTTAAATACCAAAATTAGAGCAAAATGGATCACTTAAGTACGACTTCGGCAAAAATCCGGCCAAAATGCTTACGTGGCAATTTTCCAATGAAATAAGTGCAAAATGGCATCGTTTTAATGCGACATGGTAAAAAATTAATATAAAAATTAATTAAATTTCATTTAAAACTAAATTTATTTAAAACATTGAAAAATAAAAATACAAATATTTAAAAAAAAAATTAAAAAATATATTTTTTTAAATGAAGGGCGGCTAAGGGCTAAGCCCTCGCCGCCGCCACCGAGAAGGGCCAAGGTCCGGTGACCTTGGCCGACCGGTGGCTAGGGCCCACGAGCCCTTGCGCAGATCCGGCGGGGGTTGGCGGCCCTCGCTCGGCCGAATCAAGGGCCACCACCTGCTTAGTGAGCCCTTGCCGCTAGGGGTGTGCAACTGGACCAGATATACCCGAGAATCGGACCAACCCACCTGGAAAACAAGGTCGAGAACCGATTCTTGTTGAAACCGGTCCTGGAACCGGTTCCCAAAATTCGAAACCAGTTTAAACTAGGCTGAGAACTGATTCCGAGTGGTTACCCACCCAGAACCGGTTTTGGAACCGATTTGAGAACTGGTTTTGTAAGTAAAGGTCCAAAACCCTATTTTTTCCTTGATTTCTATTCTTACTCCTGCAATCACACGACGTTTTTCCTCTTGGCTCTCTCAAACATGCATGACACTCCTCCTTTGTCGTTCCTCTTCCTCACTTGCTTCGCTCCCTCACCGGCTCCCTCTCACATCATTCGACGCACAACCGGTGTTCATCGCCACCAAATTCTTGTGTACCACGTGGATTGGCTCGCTTAATTTCTCTTTTGTAGGAGGAGTTATACTTGCAAAAATAAGTAGTTTTATGTAGTAGTTGTGGGAATAAGATTAATATTAGACCCATGTTTATTACTAATCATTTGCTTTATGATTTTATTTATTATAATTAGCCATGTGGATCCTTATTTTTTTGTTTAGTAAAAAAGTTCATGTATTTATTTTCTTGCGTATTAATATAAAATTTGAAGTTGTATAGGATATTAGGAGATTGCAAAATAGGTTCTATGGAAACAGGATTGACCTTGGAACTGAACCAGAAAAATAAGGTGGGTCATGTATAGGGTTCAATATAAATAGAGTCAGGTACAAGGTCCCAAAAAGGAGAATCGATTATAATAGAGTCAGGTACAGGGTCAAAGTCTAGACTCTACCCACCCCGGACCCAATCACCCCTACTCGTCGCCAGTCAATCGAGGTCGCCGGCCCCTGACCAGGGCCCGGTAACCCCAACCAACCATCCCCCCTCTGTCACTGGCCCTTCCTGGTGGCAGCGGGGAGGCAGCGACGGCAAGAGCTCACCCTCAACTGCCCCTTCACTTTTAAATATTTATTTTTAATTTATTTAATTTATTTTTATATGTTTTAAATACATTTAAATTTAAATTTAAATTTAAATTTAACTAATTCTTATATTAATTTTTTTATCACATCAACGTGCAAAACGATGCCATTTTACACTTACTTCGCTAGAAAATTGCCATGTTAGTATTTTTGCCGGATTTTCACCAGAGTGGCACTTAAGTGATCCATTTTACTCTGATTTTGGCACTTAAGTGTACCTCTGTGCCAAGTTTTAGCACTTAGGCTGTACTTCTCCCATGAATTAACCTAATTGCGATTACTTTAAACTAACTACGGTTAGTTTAAACTAACCACGGTTACTTAAACTAATTGTCCTTAATTAAGGCTAATCTCCATTAGCCTTAATCTAATCCATACTTAAACATGATTAACTAACACTAACCGCCATTAAACATAATCTAATCCTACCTCTAAACGCAATTAATTTCCTAATCAAGGATTAGGAGTTAACTCACGATTTTCGACGTCGGCGAGCTCACGGCAATGGCAGCACGACAATGATGAGGACTCAGGTCTCATGGTTTGAACAAAGACACGAACGGCATGGCGGCGGTGGCTCAAGCTCATGGCTAGTGCTTGGCTAAGGGGTGATAGATGGTCGTGATGACGTGAGCAACAGCAATGGCATGGACGAACGACGACAAAGGTGGCTTGGGTGGCGGCGAAACTTGGGAGGCTCAACTACTTGTGGTGGCGGCTTGTAGAATGGTGCAAGGGATGGTGGATGAGTGGCAGTGATGCCGGTGGCAATAAAAATGGAAGAAGAAAAAAAAAGAATAAGATTAAGAAAAAAAAAGCATAAGATGAAGATGAAAGGAGAATGAAAGCAAAATTGGAGGGGAAGGAAAGGCATGCTTCGGCAAAAATGAGGGATGGGGAAAACGTGAGAGATAGAGGGAGAGAGTGAGAAGAGAGAGAGAGAGAAGGGGAAAGGGAAAGAGAGAGAGGTTAGATTTTTCTTAGATTTTCCCCAAAATGCAACAAAGTCCCCCAATTTCCTGTCCACCTTTCCTTTTATTTCTTTTGTCCTCTAGTCCATAAATGCAAGGGCATTTTTGACATTTCATGCACTTTTTACATAAACTTTCTAATTTTGCCCTTGGGCTCGGTTCCCTTTCCAGATTCCAATTTTGCATCCGATGATTCCTTTTTTCCGAAAATTTCAAACTTGTCAATAATTCGACGGATAATGAGGCGGTGCCTAATAAATTAATCTTGAAACCCTAGAAAGTTTGACACTCGAAATCAAATTAAATTTCATGGTTAAAATCAATCAAATGCGACTTTAATCGACATAAACTATCGGGAGGCTTTTAGGGTTTTTGCATGGTTGACCCGTGGTCAATAATTTTCGATCCAAGTTTGTGCATTTTTGAATTGTGGACGACCATCAATTGTCACGTAATCGCAAGAGTTCAATTACATACCCTAAGTACAAAATCAATAGAAAATTAGTTTATCATCATTTGACGTGAGTATTGTAATCATACAGAATCACCTATGAAACAACTACATATTTCTATTGAATCGATTTATATCCATTTGCTAACTGACTTATAACAATGACTTTAATATGACCCTTGTCAATCCTTATGGTTGAGCGGTCAATCTTTAACTGAATTCTCTAATCTTTTGCGTTTTAACCATTTACGGCCTCACTTAATAGATTAGTTAACTCATGAGTGATCAGTTCAAAATAAAATAACCATAAGTGCATCAATGAAATAACCATTTTATATATTACGAAATAGAGGCTAAATTTCGAAATATCACAACTCTTCCCCTCTTAGAAAAATTTCGTCCTCGAAATATGAGTTATTATAAGTCTTCAACAAAAAGGTGGGGATGCCGATGCCTCATTATCTCTTCGCTTTCCCACATGGCTCCCTCCATTCCATGGTATTGCCAGACCACTTTGACTAAGGGTTGTTTTGTTGCGTAGCACTTGCTCCTTTCAATCCACTATCCGAACTGGTCTCTCCATGTACGACCCCCTGTCATCCATGTCTATCTCCTCGAAATTCAATGCGTGAGTCAAATCAGGCTCATACTTCCTCAACATCAACACATGAAAGATGTTATGAACTTGAGCAAGTCTTAGTGGCAATGCAAGACAATAAGCCAAAATTCCAATCCACTCAAAAATCTTGAAGGGAACAACGTACCTCGGGCTTAGTTTCTCTTTCTTGCCAAAACGCGAAGTGCTCTCCCATGGATGACACTTTGAGAAAAATGTGTTCACCTACTTGAAACTCCAAAGACCTACGCCGTTTATCTGCATAACTCTTTTGATAGCTCAAGCAATCTTAAGCCTTTCTCAGATGACCTTGACAACGTCCACTGATTGCTGAACTAACTCAGGACCCGTAATCTTTTGCTCTCCAACTCTGTCCTAGCATATAGGTGTTCTGCAAGCCTTGCCATACAGCGCTTCAAATAGTACCATCTCGATACTATACTAGTAACTATCGTTGTGAGAAAACTCAACCAGATAAAGCCGTTCCTCCCAACATCCTTTGAAATCCAACACACAAGCTCACAACATATCCTTGAGCATTTGAGTAGTCCTTTTAGACTGACCATCCTTCTGCGAATAATAGGTCGTGCTGTACTGTAGCTTCATCCTCAAGGCATTTTGTAGAATTTTTCCAAAAACTTGTCGTAAACTTAAGATCTCGATCTGACATGATCATTACTGGCACTCCATGAAAACGAACTATCTATCACACATACAATTCAACATGTTTTTCCAATGCAACGTCCTCTCATACAATGATGAAGTGCACAAACTTTGTTAATCTATCAACCACAACCCAGATAAAATTGTTATCTCGTTGCCTCCTCGACAATCCCATCATGAAATCCATCATAATATGTTCTCACTTCCACTCAAGAATCTCTAGGGGTTGTAAAAACCCGCTAGGCTTGCAATGTTGTCCCTTCATTTGTTGGCGCATCAAATACTTGGCAACGTGCTTGGCGATAGCTGTGACATCCTAATTTTCAGGTTCTGTATTTTATTGAATAAGCTGGGCTTTTGATCGACACGCCAATAGTTCTATTCTCTGAGCTGATCACTCAAGAGATAACTAGTCTATCTAGTGAAACCATTAAGGGATTTTAACACAATAAACTGGAGAATTCAACCAAAAATCGATCGCTCGACTGTGCTAATCTGCAATGGTCATTATGGCACTATCAAAATCGATCAAAGATCGGAGATTGGTTGATTCGACTAAGATATGTGATCAAAGCATCGGTAATTCCACCTAATTGCAAAATTCTTGTCGATTGGCACTAGATCGATTTTTTTGTCGTTTTGGGTACCCTGTGTCCGTATTTGAAATTTCGAGATTTTCACAACAATTGAGAGTTGCCAATGAGTTAAAGATGCTCAATGTGACTCAAAAATAAGTGACCGCAGGTCAATTGCACTAAAATTCCTAAAAGCTACTCAGTAGGTTAGGTCACGCTAAAATCATGCCCGATTGAAATTAATCGTGAATTTAAACCCAATTTCAGAAATTGAAAATTCTGTCATGTCACGATTTATTTTGGGAACGTTGACTCATCCTCTGAAGATTTTTCTACAAACCAGAATTTTTGGCGAAATGTTAAAGTAGGGCTGTTTTGGACCGGGAAAATTAGAATGCCGTTTTTTGTCGCGTTTCGGGATTCAAGTTGGACGAATTGATGAGGAAAAAACATAAGAGGGATGATGGCACCTTGGCTGAATTTATGGGGACCGAATTGAGTTCAATTGAAGGAGAATTGATTCAATTTGGGGGATTTTATTCCAAAATTCGTAGGCCATGGAGGAAGGAACATTTGGACCACTTAATGAAGCTTCTAACGGAAGTCTTTGGCTGCCAAGGGGCCATGGATTATAGCCTTGGCTGGTGGGGCAGCCACTTGAGGACTTTGGGATATTTAGCTTGACTTTTGAGGCCAAATGATGGTCCCCCTTCAGCTGAGCAGCCGTCTTCTTCCTCTCCCCCTTACTTTATCCATTGTTGAAGCCTTTTGTTCACTCAAAGAACCAAAGGACAACCAACTCTCCCATCCCTCTCTCCCCTCTCCTTCTGCCCAAGTAAATTCGCAACCCTTTCTCCCTTGTTTTCCTTCTCTTCTTGTTTCTGCTCCAGCTGACCTTTCGCCAAAAACATGAGTTAATTGTTGGCTTCCCGTGAGAATCAGCCCTTGTGCCACCTACCACCGTGCTTAGGACATCTAGTCCATACGGAAGAACCTGGCCGCTCGCTGGAAGGAGCCGCCGGCTGACCTGCCTGCCGGTCGGAAGAAACCACTCACCGGTCCGCCTGCTCGCCTACACTACTCCGCCTATTTCGCCCGTTTCAATCGTTTTTCTTCCATTCCGACCCTATCTCCACCCATCTCAACCACTAACAAGTCCCCCTTGACCCTCAGATGTTGCCAGTTGCCGACCAACCCCTTGCCGAAGCTCCGATTAGCTCGTTCAACTTCATTTCTCCTCCGATAGTCCAGTTTTCCAGAGTTGCAAAGGGAGTCCAAGTTTGTGGCTGTTTTTTTAGCCTTGGGACCGCCTTGGATCATCATGATTGAGGTCCCCGTGCGTAGCCTCCACATTGCCATCACCTTGGACTCACCGGCTCGCTAAACCAGTGAGTTTGCTCACTAAACCTTGCTTATGAAGTTAATTATATTAGCTTAAGTATGGAGGATTAGTGATAATATAGAATGGTTATATTATCCTTAGAGTGGATTAGTGTTAATCTAATTTGTGAGATTGACACTAATGAGGTTGGATTAGTTCAAATCAGTGGACTTTCTGCAATTTGGATTTCTAGACTCTCGCCATTTGCCATTTTTGTAAATCGAAATGGGTTGTAAATTTGAGGTCACTTTCTTCTTGAGAAATTTTTTAGACATATTCAGCTATAACATATATTTTACTCAAGACTTTTAGAGATTTAAAAGTATGATATTTTAGCTCCATCATTTGCAAACAGAATCTCGGATTGTGCTGGAATTTGTGACTTTTTGGGATTCTATGAGTTTTTATCAACTCTTATGGTTTGAATTTCGAAATAGTTTCTTCACAAATTTGTTTGTCACATCTTCTAGTTTAACATAATAAAATTTCAAATCAAATGGACAAGTTTTAGGTCTAGATACAAATTGTTTTTGGAAAATAGACTTTCTAGAAACGGTCCCAACTTTTGTACTGGATTGAGCAATTTACTAGACCAAATCTAGAAATATCTGGGTCAAAATGTCTTCATGAAAAATGTTCGCTTGTATGTCATTTACAACATATTCAAATTTGGGAATTTTCCAAACTCTGTTGATTAGATTTATGGATTTAAACTTAGAGATGCGTGAGTAGACCGTTTCTGCCAATTAGAACCGGTAGTGGTTTTGTTATTGTCCTTGGTGATGTGATCAACTTTTGGCATGCTTAGAGCTTATGCTTGATGATATGGGGTATTAATTTATGTAATTGAGTGCAATTGAGTGATTAATCGCCGAACTTTTAGTAAACTGTGCCCATTGGGCCATGATTAACTGTCGAACTCCTAGTAGGCTATGCCTATAGGTCGTGATTAACCACCGAACTCCTAGTAGGCTATGTCCATTGGGCCGTGATTAACCACTGAACTTTTAGTAGGCTGTGCTCATTAAGCTGTAATTAAACCGCTGAACATTAAGTAAGCCGTGCCCATTGGGCTGTGATTAAAATTGGAACGCGTGATTGATTGAGTTAGATGTGCTGGATTATGGGACTAAATTGTGTGACACGACATGGGACGTGTTATAACGATTTGGCCCTATAATTAAGACCCCTGTGTTTGATTGAGATTGTGTGAGACGTTCCAATTAATGTGCGCATTTATTATATGCATCTGTGATATGAATTATACTAACATGCAGAGAGGAACTGAGGTGAGGTGAGTATCATTGATTGTGTGGTTAAGACGCCTCTAGACGTATTACCCTCCTAATCGGGATTTAGAGCATGAACTCGCTGAGATTTATATCTCACCCCGTCGAGGGCTCAATTCTTTTCAAGGCCATAGAGTAGAGGATCTAAAGCTGAGCTAAGGTGATCTGAGATGTGAGTCAAATAAGACAGCTTCTTTTGAGAGTCGATCTTTTGAAGTCTTTTGGTTGTAGACTTTTGTACATGACTCAATGTGTATATAATAGCATGTTTTGTTTGTGAATCTGTTGTCCTACTTTTCTATCTGAAGATGGTTATTGTCAGGGGATTTGTTATTCGTTTCCGCATGTGCAATAAAATGAAAGGGTGGGCGACTCATCCTGGGAAGTCACACATTTTATCGACCACCAAGGGATAGGCACGTGCTCGAGGTTTGGGGCATGACAATATCTACCTTCATACCATTCCACCAATATTACTGGTGTAGATTCTGATACATCCTTATACTACCCGAATGAATACTATAATTGCTACAATAAGCTTTCGACAAAATTTCTTCTTTAAGCTCCGCATCATTGGCACGCACAATCATCCATGAAACTCCAATATTCCGTTCTCCGTCACTTGAAAATCCGCCTTCATCTTTTCCGCATCTCCCTACAGAACTTTCTGGATTTCAAGGTTTGTCAACTGCAGTGTCTTAATCTTTATTTGCTATTTCAGTTCAATTATGAGGGTAGTCATAAAACTTGAAAGGTGGCTTATCTCAAACTTGAAATCCAAATCTCAAACTCCTTTGAGTAGAATACTCTTGAACCATCATCTGTGCAATTGACGACTTCCGACTTAGCGTATCTGCGACCTTGTTGGCTTTTCTAGAATGATACAGGATGTTATGATCATAGACCTTGAGAAGTTCCATCCAACGACGTTGCCTCATATTTAGCTCTTTCTGAGAGAATAAATACTTGAAACTTTGATGGTCTGTAAAAATCTAAAACCTTTCTCCACACAAGTAATGCCTCCAAATCTTCAAGGCAAAGATGATCTCTGCTAATTCCAAATCATGCGTCGGATAATTCAACTTATTAAGCCTTAGCTAACGGGATGCATATGCAACTACTCTCCCATGTTGCATTAAAATGTAACCAAGTCCTTTATACAACGCATTACTATAAATCTTGGATCCTCCAAGACTAGACAAAATTGTCAACACAGGTACGGTAATCAACTTATACTTAAGCTTTTGGAAACTACACTTACACTTATCCATCCATTCGAACTTTTCTTCCTTCTTCAACAATCATGTCAGAAGCATGGCTATCGTCGAGAATCTTTCCACAGACCGTCTATAATAGCTTGCCAATCCCAAGAAACTTCAAACTTCAGTCACTATCATTGATCTTGGCTAGTTCATAACCATTTCAATCTTGATCGGGTCCACAGAAATCCCTTCACTTGAAATCACGTGACTAAGGAAGGTCGCATGATTTAGTCAAAACTCGCACTTGCTGAACTTGGCGTACAACTCGTGCTCTCATAAAGGTCTGAAGTACCGTCTTTAAGTGTTGTTCATACTCCTTTAGACTCTTCAAGTACACGAAGAGGTCGTTGATGAACACAGTCACGAACTAGTCTAGATACTCCTCGAACACTTGATTCATCAAATCCATAAAAGCAACTGGGGCATTGGTTAATCCAAACGGCATTACGGTGAACTCATAGTGACCATAACATGTATGACATGCCATCTTTCATATATCCTCCTTTTTAATCCTTAGCTAATGGTGACCTGTCCTCAAGTCGATCTTGGAAAATACCAAAGCTCCCTGCAACTGGTCAAACAAGTTGTCTATCCTTAGCAATGGATACTTGCTCTTAATCGTCACTTGATTGAGTTGCCGATAGTCAATGCAAAGAGGCAACGGATCATCTTTCTTCCTTACAAACAAAACTGGCACTCCACAAAGTGATGCACTAGGACGAATAAATCCTTTGTCTAACAACTCTTGCATCACACCTTTAATTCCTTCAATTCCAACAATGCCATACGGTAAGGAGCCTTAGAAATTGGCTCTGTCCCAGGGGTCAACTCAATCACGAACTCTATCTCCGTTTCTAGGGGTAATTTAGGCAACTCCTCAGGAAAGACATCTAAAAACTCTCGCATTACGACAATGTCTTCCATTCTTAGTCCCTCGACTAACATATCAACCACAGTCGCCAAATAACCCTAGCAACCCACATCCAATAGCCGAGTAGCCTCGATTCCTAACAAACTCAAAACTACTATCCGCCAATGGGTTAAACTGAATCGCTTTACGATAACAGTCCATCGTAGCTCATTGCTTGGTGAGCTAATCCATACCAATAATCACATCAAAGTTAAACATTACCCGCATAATTGAATATATTATTTCCTTTCGACCACTAATCACTAACTTGCAACTAGAACACCCTATCACAGACAACACTTTATCCTTTAACGGGGTAGATATATTAAGAACCGATTCCAACGGTTTCGAACTTAACCCCACTAACTTAACTAATTGCTCAGCAATAAAAGAATACGTGGCTCCCGAATCAAATAAAGCATAAGCAACATGGTCATGTAATGAGACCGTACCTGTAACCACGTTCTACAAGCTTTTTGCCTCCTTTCTGGTGATGGCGTACACCCTTCCTTGTATGGGAGGCCTGTTCAAAATGCCCTGTTGTGCATTCTACAACACACTCCCTGCTGACAACCCTATATACGGTAATGGCTCCTACGCTCCCATGGGCCTACATGGGCAGTTCTTCCCTTGGTGGCCATGCTGACCACATTCATAACAAGCTCCCATCCTAACAGGACACGGGATTGATCCATGTTTCCTTCCACAGAAACGGCACCTGCCATTTATGTTGGGTGCCAACTTTTCGATATTTCCCTTCGAGTTAGGAGGGATGGGATACTTTCCTCCAATCATCAACCTCTTCCTGAACCGATTATTGTCTCTATTGAGTACAAACCGCAATCCATTTGGCTGCCCACTTATTCAGGTTCCTCTCAATTAGTTAGACCCTCTCATACAATTCGTCATAATCCTTGAGATTCAAAGACAGCAGCGGGTCCTTAATTCCTAGTTTCAGGCCATCTCTACACCTTCTCACTCTGTCCACTAGGTCATTAATCAACCTCGGTGCATACTTTGACAGCTCGACAAAATTCGCCTCATACTAATCCACAATCATCTGGTTCTAGCGAAGGCGCTGGAACTCAACTGTATTCTGCTAACAAGTGCAATATGAGAAATACTTTACGTAGAAAGCCTCAATGAAGGCATCTCACTTCAAGATCATACTCTCATGAACTACTCTCCCTTTGGTGGCTTCCCACCAAATGCTTGCATTACCGTGCAGCTAACAGACGGCCATGGTCATCTTGTTTTACTCTAAGCTCCTCAACAGTGCAAAAGCTTTCTCCAATTCTCGAACAAAAAGGGTTGCAACCTCAGGATCACCAGCTTCAATAAACTTCGACGGCTTTAGCTTTAAGAACTAATCCACCAACTTGATGCATAGGCCAATCGTCATTCTCATTTCCAGCTAATGGAACTTTAGCAAGTGTGGCCGCGGCAACAGCAGTAGTGGCGATGGCAGAAATGACTTGGTTCTAAGCTTATTGCCCGATCATTTTCTTGAGGCTTCTAGGGCTTACAGGATCCCATCCACCCTAGGATCACCTTGTGCCCTTCTTTTGGCACTAGCTTGTACCAATTCTCTCCCTCTAGCATCAATCTGAGTCGGTGGCCTTCCCTTAGCTCCTATTTAGGTTAGTGCCCTTCCTTTGGCACCAGCTAGAGTAGACACTGCCTTTCTTCGAAAGGCCCTCCAATCAGGATCGTTCATCTCGCATGATCTTTATAGAAATATGCCTTCCAATTCTAACAGGAAATAAAAAATCTGAGCAATCCACAAAAAGCAATTAAGCAGTCACAAGCATAAGTAAAAGAAAAGTGTTTTTCCTAACTGACTATTCCAAAACCCTATCACACATTATCACTCCAAGACCTTGACTAGGCTCTACTACCACTTCAAATGGGAATGTCACGCCCCAAACCCCTTATAGCACGAACATCCCTCAACGGTCGATTAAATTGCGATGTCCCAGTACATGTCAACGACCCATTCTTTTTATCTTTCAATTAAACACAAGCGAAGCATTTAATACATCAACTAACACCCAATCAAACATAAACATCAGGATAGTAAAGCAGTACAACAGTAACACTTCCAAAATGCTTCTTTGTTTTATATATTTGTTAACCCCATGAAGTTTCATATTTACAACCCATTACAAAAACCAGCAGGGGTCTAAGGTTAACTTAAACTTCTCTAACGCGAGGCTAACTCCTCGTCTCCACAAGGATCCTAAACCGAACACAATGGTTCTCCAAACAATGGCCTGAAAATATTTAAATAACATGGGGTGAAATAGAAATCTCAGTGAGTTAACGATCTAAACCTCAGTTAGGACGCAAATTTGTCTCAGAGGCAGTCTAAACATGCAACAGCATACAATCTTACCTCATCTTGGTACACCCGTGCATATTAGTGCATCACATATGTCATTATCAATGCAACAAGCATAATCAATAACCAAAACACATAACCTTCATAAACCAAGCATTCACACAGATCCTTATTATAAGGTAAAACTCGTTTTGGCCTGTCCCATACCGTGCCTTACAATTTTACCCTATAATCAAGCACAATGCATCACAATCATTCAGACGTATTCCGATTATTATGACCCCTCAAGCCACGGCCAACACACGAGTTGGCAGTTATTCGGCATGACCAGGCATCGCTGCGCCCCATCGAGCATGGCATCGTTTAGAACCCCTGCCTAGACAGCATACCATAAAAAGCATCAGTCTGGCCTCAACCACAACTCGACATCGGGATCCCCGCCGAGCATCCGATAAATTTCAAGCATTGTCCCCAAACTCCCGTTGGGTGATGGGTTCAATTAAGTGACCACTCAAGTACGCCAACATTCAAGCCAATTTTATTTGTCGTTAATTATCTCAAAAAATATTTACATTTAAAAACTCCGATAAAATAATTGTACGTGGTCATGTACTTAAAATCAACCCACCAAACTTTACACACTTTCATTTTAAAACCCTGTTGCCCCACTTAGTACATAAAGCACAGCGTCCAAATATGATACCTCAAAGTTCGTCATTTTCTTTTCAAATAAAGCTTCTTTGAAAATAGCATTTAAACTAATGATTTGGGCAATCAAACATCATGACATTACAAGCTCAGACGATCAGAATTAAGCATAAATTCATCCAGTAAAACAAGCATAAAATTCTACTTAATGACTAATCCGTCATTAATTTGCATGAATCGATATTAATTAAGATAATTGCGATTAATTAAGCTAAATGTGATTAATTAAGTTAATCACGACTAATTATGCTAACCATGATTAATTAACTTATTTGCAATTAATTAAGATTAACTTCATCAATTAATCTAACTACAATTAATTAAATTAACTGCGATTAATTAAATTAACCACGATTACTTTAAACCAATTACGGTTAATTAAGCAAACCATGATTACTTTAAACTAACTACAATTACTTTAAACCAACTATGGCTAATTAACCTACGGTTACTTTAAACTAACCATGGTTACTTAAACTAATCGTCCTTAATTAAGACTAATCTCAATTAGCCTTAATCTAATCCATACTTAACCATGGTTAACTAACACTAACCGTCATAATCTAATCATACCCCTAAATGCAATTAACTTCCTAATCAAGGATTAGGAGTTAACTCATGATTTTCGACATCAGCGAGCTCACGACAACGGCAGCGCGATAGCGACAAGGAGTCAGGTCTCATGGTTTGAACGGAGACACAAAATAGCATGGTGGTGGCGGCGACTCAAGCTCATAGCTTGTGTTTGGCTAAGGGGCGGTGGACGGCGATGGTGACGCGAGGAACGGCAACAACGCAGACGAACAATGGCAAAGGTGGCTTGCGCGGCAACGAAACCTAGGAGACTTGATGGCTTGTGGTGGCAACTTGAGGGACGGTGCAAAAGATGATGGATGAGCGGCGATGACGGTAGCAGTAAGCGGCGATGGTCACGGCAAGGAAGGGGTGGCTATGGAGGAAAATGGAAGAAGAAAAAGAAGAAAAAGGTGAAGATGAAGATGAAGATGAAGATGAAGACGAAAGGGAAATGAAAGCAAAAATGGAGGGGAAGGAAAGGGGATGCTTCAATTGAAATGGGGGAGGGGGAAATCGTGAGAGATAGAGAGAGAGGGAGAGAAGAGAGAGAAAGAGAATGAGAGAGAGAGGTTAGATATTTCTTAGATTTTCCCCAAAACTCATGATAAAAAAATCCAACAAAATTCGCCAATTTCCTCTCCACCTTTCATTTATTTCTTTTGTCCTCTAGTCCATAAATGCAAAAGTATTTTGGACATTTCATGCACTTTTTGCTCAAACTTTCTAATTTTGCCCTCAGGACTGGTTCCTTTTCTAGCTTCAATTTTTTGTCCAATAAGTCCTTTTTCCAAAAATTTTAAACTTGCTGATAATTCGACGGATAATGAGGCGGCGTCCAATAAATTAGTCTTGAAACCCTCGAAAGTTCGATACTCAAAATTGAATTAAATTTCATGCTTAAAATGGATCAAATGCGACTTTAATTCGACCTAAACTATTGGGTGGCTTTTAACGGTTTTCGCATGGTTAACTCATGATCGATCATTTTCAATCCACATTTGTGCCTCTTTCAACTGTGAATGAGCCTCGCTTATCATGTAATCACGATGATTCAATTATGTACCCTAAGTACAAGATCAATAGAAAGTTGATTTATCGTCATTCAACGTGAGTATCGTAATCATGTGGAATCATCTACGAACCGACTACATATTTCTGTTGAATCAATTTATATCCGTTAGCTAATTAATTTATAACAACGTAGTATTGACCCTTATCGATCCTTATGGTCAAGCAGTCGATCCCTGACTAAATTCTCTAGTCTTTCGCATTTTAACCATTTATGGCATCGCCCAATAGATTAATTAACTCTTAAGTGATCAGTTCATAGTAAAATAGCCATAAGTGCATCGATGAAATAACAATTTCATATATTTCAAAATATGGGCCAAATTTTGGGATATCACATTTCTTGTATAGTCTCTTTGTTGTTTTATGATAATTAACAACATCAAATGATGCTCTTTATGCTATTTATTGGAATCATTTGATTTTTGAAGTGGATTATTATTTAATGTGTTTTCATATTACTATTATATCATTTTTTTTCCCAATAGTTTGATAATTATTATGTGCTTGCCTAATGTTATTGTTTTTAGAATATCCGACTTTAAATCTATAGTTCACCAAATGGGGGATAGGATAAGATAAGAAATCCAGGACGACCAAACGTAGCCTAGGTATTTATAAATGCTAAAATTAGAAATAGCTATTGTTTGATGATAATTGGATATTGATAGGTAAATATTAGAGGTTGGGACACCTGGAGTGCCATAACTTGGCACGAAGATACACTTAGGGCGCGTTTGGTAACGATTACATTCCCGAGGCTGATTACGATCGGGCCGATTCTTTTTATTCTTTCTGAGGCCCGATTCTAAGCATTTTAAGCCGTTTGGTAACTGTCCAAAATTTATGATTACGGAATAGAATTGCGTTTGGTACCGTATTCATTAATTCTGTTCCAAATCAATTTCTTTTAATTTTTAAATAATTTTTTTTACTTTTTCCTTTGTTTTCTTTTCATTTTTTTCATTTTTTCATTTTTTTCTTTTCATTTTCCTTTTTTTCTTTTCTTTTCTTTTTTTTTCCTTTTTCTTTTCTTTTTCTCACCTTCTTCTTCTTCTTCTTCTTCTTGCCGGCCGCCGGACCGGTGACCGGCCCGACGAGGGCCGGCGACCTCACCGGAGCGTCGCCGGCCCTCGCGCAGCCCGGCCCCTCGTCGGCGAGCCTCGCCGGCAGCCCTCGCGGCCGACGGGCGAGGCTCGCCTAGCCCGGCCGAGGCTCGGCCGAGCCGGTCTGGCGAGGCCGACCTCGTCGGGGTTGGGCGAGGCTGCCGGAGCCACCGGCGGGTGGGCGAGCCTCGCCGGTGGCCGGGCGAGCCTTGCACGGCCACCGGTGGGGCCGGGCGTCGCGAGGCTTGCCCAGCCCCCGCCCGGCCGGCGGGCCTCGCCCAACCCCGACGAGGTCCGCTGGCCACGGCGAGGCTCGGCCTCGCCGGATCTGGGAGGCCGAGCCTCGCCGGTGGGCCGGGCTTGCCTCCCGGCGAGCTCGCCGGACCAGCGGCAGCCGGTGGCCGACGGCGAACGGCGGCCGGCAGCGGCGGTGGACGGCGGTGGCGGATGGCGGACGGTGGCCGGTGGCCGGTGGCCAGCGGCGAACGGCGGCCGGCGGCAGCGGTGGACGGCGGTGGCGGATGGCGGACGGTGGCGGGCGGCGGTGGACGGCGGTCGTGAGATGGCCGAAGGGAAGAAGAAAATTTAGTGATTTTGATTCTCAAATTCGTTCCCGGAACAAGAATCAACTTTTTTTTTTATTCTTGATTCTGTTCCCAATCTGTTCCCGAGAACAAATTTATTCTCGGAAACAAAAATTTTACTAAACGCGATTCTAGGCCGAAACTGATTCCGGGGACAAAGAATCAGAATTTGGCACTATTTGGATGGTTACCAAACAGGGCCTTAAGTGCCAAAACTTTAAAATGGTACACTTAAGTGCCAATATCGAAGTAAAATGGAACACTTAAGTGCCACTCCGGCGAAAATCCGGCCAAATGGCTGACGTGGCCATTTTCCTACGAGTTTGGTCCAAAATGACGTCGTTTTGCACGACGCGTGGCCGAGAAAATACAAAAACGACGTTGTTTCGTGTCACGTATAAATAATAATATAAAAATTAATTAAATTAGATTTAAAATTAATTTTATTTAAAATATTCAAAAAATTAAGAAAAATTTAAAAATTTAAAAATTTAAAAATTTAAAAATTTAAAAATTTAAAAATTTAAAAATTTAAAAATTTAAAAATTTTAAAAAATTTTAAAAATTTTAAAAATTTTAAAAATTTTAAAAAAATTTAAAAAATAATAAGAAAATTTTAAAATTTTTAAAAAATAATAAGAAAAATTAAAAAATTTTAAAAAATTAAGAAAAATTATTTAAAAAGGGGGGTGGAGTCGAACGGGGTGGCTTAGGGCTGAGCCCTCGCCGCCTCCACCCTTGCCAAATCGTGGTGAGGGTCGCGACCCTCGCCCCAGATTAGGGCGAGGGCTCGCAGGCCCTCGCCGCCGGTCGGCCAGCCTCGTCGACCCCTAGCCAGGGGCCGGCAACCCCAGCCGACCCTCCCCACTCCGTCGTCGGCCCTTCCTGGGGGCGACAGCCCATGAGCCCTTGCCGGATCTGGGCGAGGTTCGCGGTGCTCATCCAGATCCGGCGAGGGCTCACGGGCCCTCGCCGCCGCCGGGAAGGGCCGGCGATGGAGTGGGGAGGGTCGGCAAGGGCCCACGAGCCCTCGCCCAGATCTGGGGCGAGGGTCGCGGCCCTCGCAGCAATCGGCAGGGCTCGCGGCCCTCGGCGCCGGTCGGCCGGGGCGGCGACCTCGGCCGACCCTCCCCCTCCGTTCTTTGGCCCTTCCCGGCGACGGCGGGGAGGCGGCGGCGGCGGGCTCAGCCCTCAGCCACCCCGTTCGACCTCCCCCACCTTTTTTTTTTTTAAAAAAAAAAATCTTAATTTTTAAAATTTTTAAATTTTTCCAAATTTTTAAATTTTTCTTACTTTTTCAAATTTTTTGAATATTTTAAATAAAATTAATTTTAAATCTAATTTAATTAATTTTTATATTATTATTTACACATAGACACGAAACGGCATCGTTTTTGCATTTTCTCCGCCACGTCAGCGTGCAAAATGACGCTGTTTTGGACCAAACTCGTCGAAAAGTCGCCACGTAAGCCATTTGGCCGGATTTTCGTCGGAGTGGCACTTAAGTGTCTCATTTAACTTCAAAATCGACACTCAAGTGTACCATTTTAAAGTTATGGCACTTAAGTGTCCTCTCGTGCCAAGTTATGGCACTTGGACTGTTCTTCTGCCGTAAATATTATCAATCTTTTACCAAACGTAGAGAAATGACCATTATGTATAGGGTTTAACATATAAGGAAGTATTCTAATTACCATAAATTATTATTCTATTGAATGAACTAAGTAATCCTGCCTTTGCTTATTAGATTCCAGTTTGATAATTCCAATAAAAGATAATTATAACTAGTTTCAACTCAAATGATTCAAATTTTAAAAAAAAAAAAAGATCACATAATTTCCTCAATAAGGAAGATTGAGGTCAGTTTGCATATTTGGTGAGGAGGTAATATTATTCAATACTCAGCATTTGGCTATTGTCAGCGCAACATTATGTTTTCACTTTCAATATTTAATATTCAGTACTCAATTTTAAGTTTTTTTTTCCAGACAGTGTGAATTTTTGACTTGATTGACAATCTACTAAGTCAACTCCACTTAAGATTATCAATCAAATTTGAATCATTAAATGTTTAATTTATATTTCAGTGTTTTGGGATATCAGTCAAGCCCTTTACGCTTACTGTTATGATCAAGATTGTTTCCTGCTGTTTTTGGGTCAGTCTCTCAGTCCAAGGGGTGTCCATGGCTTCGGAGGAAGACATGCTGGGAAACAACAGCGTCGAAGATGTAGCATGGCTCTGTTCCCTGTCAAAATCGGAGCTCGTGCGTCGTTTTCCGTTTCCCAAATTCTTGTTTTCGTTTCATCTCGTTTCATTTGCGATGATCTTGACGAGGAATTCCCCCGCCCCCGGAAGGGGGGTGGGGGCTGGGAGGGCGCCCTGTTTCTGCAGGATCTGCTGATGAGTTTGAAGACGCTGGCACTTCAGCGAGCGAGAGGGATTGGCCAGGAGCATCTCGTCGAGAAGTTCGATCTGAAGATGCTCCGAGCCATGGGTACGTTACGTGCCATGTTTCTTCTCTTTTTTAAGTGAATTGGTTTGTGATGAGCTATTTTGGGTTTATGGACATCTTCCTCTGCGAGCGAAAGAAGGAATTTTTTTGTCACTTTACATCGATCTTCTGGAGTTTCTCTGCCCGTGTTGCTTCGTCTTTACCAGCTGGGGAGTTGATTGGCCATATAATGGATGAATCTTTTGGGCTGTAGCGCGAATATTACTTCATGCTTTTCTCCCTTGATTTGATGGAATTGAATCGAGGCTAACTTTGGCTGAATCTTGGTGTAATGGCCATAGTTGACAATGTGAATGCGCCACGTTGTGGTCTTTAAACAGAGTTCCCGAGCATTTAAACTAATGTCTATCTGTATTTTTGGTTCAAGGAAACAATGACAAACACGTTGTCCGCACGAGCTTCTATAGAATGTCCCGTTGTTTCACGAGAAGTTCCTAATCCTCTATGTGCTCATGCTGTGGGGTATAATATTTATCGGGTGAAGCTCTGCTACTGTACTAGTAGCTCCTGGAAAGAAAACAACTTTTTGCAGCCTTCTGTCGTCCTATGGTATATCAAGTCAAAAGCTTACTTGAAGAAGGTTCAAAATGTTTATTCGAAGTGAGGGACTGACTATCCATTCGATGATTTGTTGATGCTGGGTTCCTGAGTTTCCCCGTCTGTCGGCAATGTTTTCCTGTTGTCACATTTCCCAATCCATCAGCAATATTGATAAATCTTGGTCTTTAGTAGGATATTTAAATAGGGAGTAAGGTAGGGATACAGTTGATTGACAAAGTTCATGTCTTGACTATTTATATGTCAGGAAGATTCATGCATCCATTATTGTCGAGATTGTTTATTATTCTCTCATACATCGGCAGCTAGTTTTGGGTCTCCCTAAAGCCATGTGCTATCTTTGCTTTCATATGTATGGGATACTCTAGGTGCTTATGAGTTGGGGATGGATGTCATTCTAAGTTAAAGTCAGTAATATGCGTTTTAGAACTGGAAATGAGATGCAAAACTGTGCCGAGCAAACCACATAAAGAAGCCCTGAGTTGAGTAAGGAATGAGTTTTAATCCTTCTGCAGTTTTTCAAATTTGTGCTCCTCGTAGATTTGCGTAGGAACCATTATGTAGGTGCTTATTGCACATGCTATGTCCTTCTCCTTTGTTCTTTAATTTTTAGAGACATTAATGTTTACTTAGACATGGTAGCTGTAATCGGATAAGCGAAAGTAACAGAAACGGGGCTAAAATAGATTCATTGAAGATGGAACAGAGAAAGGTTATACTTGGGGTTTTTAAAAATGAATGATGTCTATTGAATGAGGAAGACTAATGACAAAGTTACTAGAGACCTATTTATACACTCTTGGTCTAACATAACTACTTTAAATCTATGCCTTTGGAGTTCATTAATAGTCACATGACTGGCACATAGGTGTTTGTTAACCTAATAACATATTCAAAGACTCAATAAACAACAAATCACTAAGAGCACGTATGACAAAATTTCTGGAACAGAAATCAATTTCGCAATTTCTATTCCATAGACGAGTTTCTGAGCAAAGAAACGCATTTGATAATGATTCAAAATTTCTATTTCTGAAATAAAAATTCGTTTAATAACAGAAAAAATTTTATTTCTAGGAGCGGCAATGACCAGCGTCCAATGGTCGGAGTCCAACATCTGGTGACCGGTGTTCGGCATCCGGTGACCGGCGGCCGAAGTCCGGAGTTCGGTGACCGAGTGACGAGTGGCCAAAGTCCGGAGTCCAGTGACCGGCGATAGGCGTCCAACGTCCGGAGTTCGACGTCCAACGTTTGACATCAGGAGTCCAGCAATTAGAGGCCGACGGCAGGTGGCCAATGGCCGAAGTTTGGCAGCAAGCGGCCAACATCCGGCGACGGGCGGCCAACATCCGACGACTAGTGGCGAGCGATGGACATCCGGTGGTTGGTGGTGAGCCTCTAGCATCCAACGATTAGCGATGAGCGGCCAACGACCCGTGGGTGTCCGACATCCGGCGACCAATGGTTGGCGATGGGCGGCCAGAGTTCTATGGCCAGTGGCCGACATTCGATGGCTGGCGGTCAGCAGCTAGTGACCAGGGCCGGTGGCGAGCGGCCGGCAACCGATGGGGGGCATCCGACATCCCACAAGCGACAAGTGAGCAACGAGTGTTGACAAGAGTGAACGATGAGAAAAATTTTGTTCCGCATTTCTATTCCAGAAATAGAAAAGCTATTATTTCTGGAATAGAAATATGTTCCGGAAATATAAAAATGAAATTGCGTTACCAAACAAATGTACATTCCAAACTTATTCTGAGGAATAGAAAAACAGAGAAATAGAGAAACAGAAATGTTGTCATGTGCGCCCTAAAAATACAAAAAGAGCTGAATTATGCTCCTACATTATTCTCTTTGGGTTGGAAACAATCAAGCTTACTAGCTTAGTGTCAAAAACTTTGACGAACTAAGCGTGTCTCTGGATCAATCTTCTTCATATCCTAAACCAAAATCCATGTAGAAAGGTACCAGATTTACCCAACCATTTCATTGGGAACGTTCCCTCCATATTAGCATTCCGAGTAAGCATCGTCCTTCTCCGATTGGAGATGTAAAGGATTCCTTCCAGTCATCACTAATCAACTCCCATAATCAAAGCAATCAAAGTTTTCTTGCTTCCCGAAAGCTTGCCAATTGATACTTTCTCTCAAACCCTCAAATTGAGCAGGAATAACAAAATCAATCATCAACATGAACAATACTCTCTATTCATCTTTAAATTGGCCAGCATTTCCTTCACGTGCTTGCTCATTTTCTTCTTTAATGCCTAATGCATATTGATAAGTAACAGAATCGAACTTATTAGAAAGACTTTTCCCCGTCTCACTCAAACCATCAATACTATTGACCATTCCATCTTCAGCCAGTAACTTTATTGCAAACGCTTTGTCTTGATTACCGTAGTCATCCCATACAATTGTTGCATGACTTTGTCATCAACACATGTAACTGTTATTGTTTCATCTTCAAAATCTTCACGAAAAGGATAAATCTCTTCATCAAGATTTAAGGCATGATGTAGTAGCTCTTCCAATCCACCATTCTGTGGTCTGGCATCATGAAAGGGATTTTCTTCAAATCCATCATTACTATCATCCCTGAGACCATCTTCCGGCATGTCCAGGGATTGCGGCTACCTTCTGGTTTCTCCATATAGGCTTTCACAGGTTCCTGTCACTGCAGAGCTTGAACAACCCGCAACAAGTAGCCATCTCTATATGTTGGGCTTGATTGCCTCTTCCATGACCTCTTCCACGTCCAACCATCATGTCGAAATGAAAACCATTGTTGCAAGTTAGGATTTTCTTGCTGCGATATCAATTGATAAAGGAAAACCATAATAAGCGGATCTAATACCATTTGATGAGGTTGGATAATTGAAAGATAGCAAAAAGAATTAAAACCACAGAATAAAGCATACTCCACGGACCGGCTCAATTCAAGAAATTTAAGAAATGACCTAACCACAGAATAAAATCACAAACGGCCCAAAAACTTTAACTAATCACAAAGTGTTTTTGTTTTCTAGTTTTGGGTAAATTTGTTAGATGTAAATCGATTTAGGTTTTTAGTGATCAAAAAATTAGTTTTTGATAAATTTATCGTTTGAGGTATTTCGTGGTACTTACCTTATTTTTAATAAAGGTGATTATGGATTGTAATGACACGAACTAATTTTAGTATATTACATAAAAATAAAAATGCCCAATGCAACCAAAGAAAGATATACTCTAATAACTAATAGATGAAACTTACAAGACTAATAAAAATAAATAATAATGGGGAAAATAAGAAGCCATCATGATATTATTAATAAGGATGAAGTCAGTCCTATATTGCGGGCCTGCCAAGACTTCTTTGAACTTGGAATAGTCCATGGAGTCCATTGTTTTCTCATAGGGGGTGAAGATAAAGTTATAAATGTGGGTTGAGTTTGAATAAACTGTGGACCCAATTAACACTTATATTTTTTTGGACTTTGCCATTCTAAAACCATTTATAATATATTTATTGAACATAGTTAACCCACATAATGACTCAACCCATCAAATATGGGCTAAGACATGATCTTTGACCCATTTTGACAAGTCTAGAGTAGTGCATACGTATCTTTCGCTTTTGATGAAAAAGAGTGCTGTTATGGAAATGGCACCGTTATTCCTATGAAAAAAGGTGCTTTGTTGACTCCAGATTGCGATTGAATAGGAATTGGCAACTGGTACTATAGAGGATAAGCGTTACTTGATGTAAAATATAGTAGTCATCCGTCTATATCATTATGAATTTTCAACTTCTATGTACATTGGCGATATAAATAAGTTTCTCCACAATCAAAGTTAAGGTAGTAACACATATTCGAGTTTTAATTTTGATGGCTGTGTTTATTATAGTAAATGATGGATAATTTTCTGGGTTAATACATTGAAAAACCCAAAACTGGTACACTTGTGACAAATTTACCCCAAACTATTTTTTTGACCATAAAAAACCCAAAACTGGTAAACTTATGACAAATTTACCCCGACTGATTATAAAAAACCCTAAACTGATACATTTATGACAAATTTACTCCAAACTAATTTATTCAACTGCAAAAAACCATAAACTGGTAAATTTGTGACAAATATACTCTATACTAAATTGGATTAATATCACAAAAAAATCATAAAAATTGTAAACTGTAACAAACGGAATATAAAATCCTAAATTGGTATACTGGTTAACTGTCACGTGTCATTTAACTTAATAATTTGAGAATAAAATTTAACGAAAACTAATATAGGGTAAATTTGTCACAAGTGTACCAGTTTGGGATAAATTTGTCAAAAGTCCAGTTTGGGGTTTTACGGTGGTCAAAAAAAAAATAGTTTGGGGTAAATTTGTCACAAGTGTACCAATTTTGGGTTTTTTAGGGTATTATTCCTAATTTTCTATCACAATTGCAAGTGTGAAAAATATTTTTCAATAATAATGTTGCTAAGAAAATTCTACACTTTTGCATCTTGCAAAATCATTTGATTTCGCAAAAACATTCGAGTACTTCACTGTGAAAATATTATTTTTAGAAATATAGTGCTCAATTCGTTTTTTTAAAAATCTCTTTCACATAGATGGAGTTCATATTAAAGATAAAATGATAAATGAAAATAATGCCAACGACGGAAAGCGGTAAGTCAATGCGGTAATCCAGCAACGGTGGGAATTCCTCTAGTCTACCGAAGTCTTGGGAAACCACAATAATGAGAGCTCTTTTCATATCAACTTAAGTCGAGCACAAATAATAAGGAGTCACGTGAATACACAATAATAACACAATTAGTATAAAAAACAACATTTTCAATTTTTCTTTTTCTATTTTGAAAATTTAATGGATATTCCAAATAACATTAATAACCTCTTTTAAGTGATAGTATTTTCATAACTGTTACTTAATCGATTAGTTAATTTTATTCAAATTAATTTCGTCTTCTGCTCTCATAGCTAGCGAACCCCACCGGAAGCAGAGCGATGTCTAAAGTAGGATGCCGACTTTTCTGAGAAAGCCTGTAAAGAGTTAGTGTGGGGCCTGGGGGCTTTAGTTATCGCTCTTATCAAGTGGGAATATTGCCATTTGCTTTGATTGCTTGCGGGGCGCTCAACTTCTGGAAGGAGATCGATGAGAATCTAGGATTTTGTTTTTTTTTTTTTTTTTTAAGGAGCGAAAGATGAGGGTTAACCGATCAGGTGGCTAGACGATGTGATGGCGTTTGGGAAAAGTACAATAGGATTACTATAACTTTTGTAAGATGCTCTTTTAAGTATCATAATTTTTAACGAATTTTCGTTAATTTAAGTGCCATAAATTTGAAATTTTGATTACTTAAACATCATAAATTAAAAAAAAAATCAATAACTTAATTGTCATTGATAATTTGCCTTGCCAGAAAATTAGCCGTTGGCCGCGGGTGAGGCGGCCTTGCTAGGCTTAGGTGAGGCCATTGTGGCCTCACCATGAAGACCTCACTCACAATGGGTGATGACCTTGCCCAAGGACTTCACGGCTCCGCCGATTGGAGGCAAGGCCTACATGGTTGGTGCACAAAAAAATAATAATAATAATAAACAAAGAATAAAAGAAATATAAAAAATAAAAATTCAAAAGAAAAATTAAAAAAATCATATTAAAAAATGCGAAAAAAAAAAAAAATCAAGTCCTTAAAGTCCCAATTTGAAGCAAATTTGGGACGGGCTTCAAAGTAGAGTATGTCACAAAAATCTCAAACCAGTATATTCGTAACAAATTTACCCAAAATTAATTTTTTTACCATAAAACCCACCAAATTGGTGAGTTATATTTTATAGTGCTACACCCGTGACACATTTATCTCAAATTAATTTTTTATGACAAAAAACCTCTCGAACCAGGCGAGTTATAATATCACAAAGGCCCTCGCTCGCAACTAGCAATGACCTTGCCCACGGACTTCATGGCCCCCGCCGCTTGGAGGCAAGGCCTTTGTGGTTGGTGCACAGAAAAAAAAACAATAAAAACTAAGAAAAAAAGGAAATATAAAAACTAAGAATTAAAAAAATCAAAATTTTAAAAAATACAAAAAAAAAATCAAGTCCACAAAGTGCCAATTTGAAGAAATTCGGGATGGGTTGTAAAGTAGAGTTAATATTACGAAAAACCTCAAACCGGTACACTCGTAACATATTTACCTCAAATTAATTTTTAATCACAAAAACTCAAACTTGTACACTTATGATAAATTTATATATTAAAATTTACCATCAAATTGCAGAGTTTGATTACAAGTGGTAGTTGATGAGTGTACCAGTTTGAGATTTTACCTTATGTTTGTCACATGTGTATTAGTTTGTGGTTTTTCGTGATATTAATCCAATTTAACGAAAACAAACGGAGGGTAAAATTGTCAGTTTGAGGTAACTTTGTCACAAGTGTACCAAAGTTTGGGATTTTTGGTAGTCAAAAACTTAATTTTTTATAGATTTATTATAGGTGTACCAGTTTAGAGTTTTTAATAATATTAATCCTTTAAAATATGATAAAACATAAGGGTTTTAAATATCTCGGTTGGACACGAAAATGGTGAATTAAAGAAAGAGCAAGGAAGGTGTGGACAGTTCTCCATTGCTTGAAAAGGAAAGTCTTCGAAAGAAAAATTCTCATATACATGTACATATAATATGCATATATATTTATGCCTTTCATGATTTTAAGTCTCGAAAATCTCTTTACTTTGTCATTTTCATTGAAGCAGGTAGAGCTAAGCATCAATCTAGAGTCAACCTTATATATTAAATCCTTTTGTCTACTCTAAATACTAGCCTTTCCTCCTCAATTCTCTTTACAATTCAATTTGCCATATAAATTAGAAAGCAGAAAGAAACACAGCTCTAATTTGATCGAAAAATAGAAACCCTCTTCATTGGCCTCAGCCTCACTCACCTCTCTCACTCGCCTCTAGCCTCTCTCACTCGCCTCACGTGTTCATTTTTACGGTTTGTTGCTTTTAGCAAGTGTAAAATTTATGTTGTTACCTTATTATATGTTTGATATGTACTGGTGTTTATAGTTTGATTGCTTAATGTCGCATTGTCGATAGATATGTGATATTACATTTTCCTTTCGGGGAATACAAAAAAATAATCGATTAGTCTGAGATTGACCCTCGAACCGAACTATCCTCAATCCCAAGCTCAACGAGGTCAGTCCTCAATCCCAAAAGTTGGGGATAAATATTGTACTGATTGATCTCTAATTTAGGTGTTGGATCGGCTCAATTCAGACCATGCTCATCCTCAGAAGCAAGGACCCCATCAAGCACATCCCTCCCATATATAATTAATACCAAAGGTCATAAGCACTAAAACTCATCATTATAGAACAAATTTTTATGCACAAAAATTTGATGGAAGAACAATACAAGCCCCTTACCAACCTTAGAGACATTTGAATTAGAAGATGCGAGAAGTAGTGAAAACCGAGGTAATTAAGCTACTTGATGTAAGGATCATCTATTTTATCTCTGATAGTTTAGGGGTAAGTCTTGTGCAAGTTGTGCCAAAGAAATGATGTATGACTATTCAAAAAAAATGACAACAATGAATTGATTCCAACTAGAATAGTTACTAGGTGACATGTATGTATGGATTATAGAAAATTGAATGATGTCACTAGAAAAGATTATTTTTCTTTACCATTTATTGATCAGATGTTGGAAAGACTTGGAGAACGCGAGTTTTATTGCTTTCTTGATGGATATTTAGGGTATAATTAAATTTCTATTGCACTAGAAGATCAAGAGAAAACTACTTTTACTTATTCCTATGATACTTTTGCTTTTAAAAGAATGTCCTTTGGTCTTTGTGATACACCAACTACTTTTCAGATATGTATGATAGCCATTTTTCTGATATAGTTGAAAAATATATTGAGATTTTTATGGATGATTTCTCTATTTTTGGCTTATCATTTGGTTCTTTTTTAAATAATTTGGCATTGGTCTTACAAAGATGTGAGGAAACTAATCTTGTTTTGAATTGGGAAAAGTGTCATTTTATGGTGCAAAAAGGAATAGTGTTTGAGCATAAAATCTCTAGAAAGAAAGTAGAAGTTGATCAAGCCAAAGTGGAGGTCATTGCAAAATTGCCTCCACCAACATTTGTGAACCTTGTTAAAGGATTTTTGGGACATGTAGGATTCTACAAGCGGTTTATAAAATATTTTTCAAAATTGCTAAACCTCTTTCTAATATTTTGGTGAAAGATGCTAAATTTAATTTTTCTGATAAATGCGTGCAAGCTTTTAAAACTTTAAAGGAGAAGTTATTGTCGGTACCAATTATGGCAGCACCAAACTGGGGGAATTCACCTTTTGAGCTGGTGTGTGATGCTAGCGATTCTGCAGTGGGAGCTATTTTGGGACAAATGAAGAATGGAGTTTTTCAAACCATTTATTATTCTAGTTGAACATTGTTAGGTGCACAATTGAATTATTCAACAACGGAAGATGAACTTTTTTGGCAGTAATATTTGCTTTTGATAAATTTCGTTCTTATTTAAATGGTTCAAAAGTTATATTTTATTATGATCACTCTGCTCTTAAATATCTACTTGAAAAGAAAGAATCAAAACCCCGCTTGATCAAGTGGATTCTATTACTACAAGAATTTTATTTGGAAATCAAAGATAAGAAGGGCATTGAAAATCTAGTTGCGGATTACTTGTCAAGAATTATGAATTCAAAGGAAGAGTTAAAATCAATTTTGGAAGAGTTTCTGATGAGAAAATTTTTCCATCAAATCCACAAAAGTTCCCTGGTATTCTGACTTTGTGAATTATCTAGTAAGTAATGTTCTTCCTCCTAAATTATCATATCATCGAAGAAAAATTATTTTTTGATGTTAAAAATTATTTTTAGGAATAGCCATTCTTGTTTGAAGTATGTGCAAATAAGGTCATAAGGAGATGTGTTTCAAACGAAGAGAGGGCAAGCATTCTACATGATTGTCATGATGGAAAGGCATATGGCCATTTTGGTGTCACCAAAACTGCAACTAAGATTTTACAATCTGAATTTTATTGGCCCACACTTTTTAAAGATGTATAATCCTATGTAGTTTCATGTGATCGATGTTGAAGAATTAGAAATATTTCAAGGACAAATTATATGCCTTTAAACAATATTATCGTGTGTGAATTATTTGATATTTGGGATATTGATTTCATAGGACCATTTACACCTTCTTATGAGACTTTATATATTTTAATGACTGTGAAATATGTGTCTAAGTGGGTAGAAGCTGTAGCATTGCCAACAACTAATGTTAAGGTTGTGGCCAAATTCTTGAAGAAAATATTTTTACACAATTCAACACTCCTAAGGCAATCATAAGTGATAAGCGGGACACATGTTTACAACAAACAGTTTGAAGCACTTTTGAGTAAGTACGGAGATACGCATAAGGTTGTAACTCTTTAACATCCTCAAACTAGTGGTTAAGTAGAGGTTTTAAATAGGGAAATCAAGAGAATTTTATAAAAAAAGCAGTGAACGCCTCAAGAAAAGATTAGTCAATGAAACTTGACAATGCACTTGCGCCTCTAGGATAGCATTCACAACTCCAATTGGGATATCTTCTTTTAGGTTAGTGTTTGGGAATGCTTGTCATTTACTAGTGGAATTAGGACGTAAAGCATATTGGCCATTGGAATTCTGAATTTTGACATGCAATATACAAGTGAAAGAAGATTGTTACAATTGAATGAATTGGAGGAATTTCGCAATGAGGCATATGAAAATGCTAAGATGTGTAAGTGGCGTACAAAAAGATGGCATGATAAGCACATATTCAGAAGCGAGTTTGAAGTTAGTCAAAAAATTTTACTTTATAATTCTTGTCTTAAACTTTCTCTAGGAAAGTTATGGTCTCAATGGTCTAGTCCTTTCACAATTACATAGGAATTTTCATACGGAATAGTTGAAGTTGCACACGACACCAAGGGCACATTCAAGGTGCACGATCAACGTTTGAAGCCCTACTTTGAAGGGGGTTAGAGCAAGCAAAGACCACCATTGTACTTCATCCTCTAGAATAGTGACATATGAGAAAATTTGGCTGAAAATTATAAAGCAAGTGCTTCTTGGAAGACAACCCATGAAGCTTTTTTTTTTTACTTTTCGAAAAAAAAAAAAGGGATTAATTTTTCTCTGTTATATCTAGGTTAATTTTCTTTCTTGAGGCACCACATTCTATGAGTTCAATCATCAAGGTCATTTATGGACACATCCTACAACAAGGGGAGTTTTCTTGTTCCTATTTTTCTTTTTCACAGTGAGGCTAATGCTTCATTTAAGTTTGGGAGGAGGCAAAATTTCTGCTAAATCTTTTCTTTTTAATCATGATTGCATTATTTGTTGTGAATTTTTGCGATTCTTAGGAAAATTTAAATTTTGTTCGAACTTGCAACTGATCTGTGAGTTAATATTCTATGTTGATCCACTTACTGAGCACCAAAAGTCCTTAGTTTTTGAATTATGTGTAAATCTAGATAACATTTATGTCAAGTATGTGATTTTCTTAAATCTCATCCAAATCTTAGAATTTGTTTGATTTTCTCTTAAGGCGAAATCATATGCTACATTTAATTCAGAAAATGATTTAGGCAAGTTTTGGATTGATTGAGCCTTTCAAGCCAACCCCATTTATTTATCCTTAGTCATCCCGTTGAGCCTTAATTATTATCTAATTTTTCATTGACACCCACATATGTTTAGCCTAGCTTTTATCAAATTATATCATTGTCCCATGCTCATGAACATGTTGATTTTTTATTTTTTTTTGGGTAAAAAGTTTATTTGAACCTAATAGCAATTTGAGAGGAAGGGTGTAGCATGAAAAAAAAAATTGATTGCTATGGTTGTTTGGGGTGTATCATTTAAAAAAAAAAATGCTTATGGTCGCCTATCCAACTTTCAATTGAGTGAACTTTTAGATGCTCGATGGGTTGGAAATATTCATATTATATCATAAGAGACTTAGGGAGAAACTCCACCATAAAATAATAAAAAGGGAAGAAAAAAAAAGAAAAAGAAAGAATGATGATAAGTGGTGGCAAAAGATTATTTTGAATGAGTGAAATTAGAGACAGTGATATTGGCTTTAATTAGATCTTAGAAATCAACGAGTTGTCATAACCTAATCTCACCGCCCTCAAATCCCTCATCATCACGAGAAGAGAAAAGGGGGAAATGTCGGGTTTAGGGGTATTTTGATCACGAGAGTTCTCTCACAGCTTGCATTCCAAAAGACGTCATCACTTCGCCTTTTGGATCAAGCCTCTCGTGAGTTCTCTCCACGAGATCACGAGCTCTCCCAAGCTTATACCCTGCGTGACAGCAGAGTGTCACGATCCATACCTACACGAGTGGCACATCTTAGAAAAATGGGTCGGGTGTGGATGTCGGATTCAAGGGTATCTTTACCATGGTAGACCTCTTGACAGTACACCTCGCCCATAAGAATGGCATCACTTCATCCTTTGGGTTACTCCCATATCAAGTATGCTAAACCATGGTGAGTTTCATCAAAACTCATACCCCACGTGACAAGTTTATTTATACGGTCTAGTTGTTTTTGACAACCTAAAAATAAGATGTGAGTCACCACTAGCCTCATTTTGGAGGTTAGCTACAAAACCCAATCGAGGGTCAGGAGTGTTCCCTCGATTATTACGTAACCAAATATCTAGGTACTAGGACTTGGGTTACGCTAATATTTCTATTAGCGCATTTTCGGTACCTAAACAGTATGTTGTATTTTCCTAACATGTCAATGCGTTTCTTTTTACATTTTTTCGGGATCATTAATCCTAAACTAGGCGATCATTCGTGGTTGGTCATTTTCATTCTATTCTATTTCTAGAAAAACAAGAAAAGAAAGCAATCAATGGAATTAGAATTGCAAGACAATAAGTAAACAATCAAAGAAAGCAATAAATCTATCATGCAATCCTAAAAAATATAAGAGAGAAACACAATTGAAAAAGATGAGAGAAAGAGAGAAAACCCGTAAGTCATGGGGTTTTATACAACAAATGAAACCCGAGACAAATGTCTGGGAAAATGAATAGTACATGATAATGGTCAGAATGGACATCAACCTCCATCGTCTTCGCGCTTTCTCCATCTTTGGGATTCTAATCTAATCTTAATCTAAGAAACTTATAACTAGATGCATACAATGCAAAGAAACAAGCATACACATCAAAATAGTCAAAAACAAAACATCATGTCAAAATCCATCATTTAAAAGAAGTGCAATACGAAAGTCAAGTTTTGGGGCCTCAGAGTCGGCCTTTGTCTTTCATGTGAAAGTCCCACTAAGACACCTACCCAATCCATAGTAATTTTTGACCAATTGTATTCTTGCATGGCCAATAACACTTATAAGTCTCCTAATCAAGCGATCTATGTGATCCCAAGGTTTTCCCTTGTTATCATGCATCAACCCTATCATTCATCTAAAAGTCACATGCATTGCAAAAATGTAAATATGCATGTAGGTCTTTTGAACCTTGTTTCTCAACCAATCAAGCAAGAAAGTGAACTGTCAGCGGGTCACTTATTACCAAGGGCATGTGTCAATCACTAACACAAACAATTTCTAGAGCTTAATGGGATTATATATATGAAAGGTACATGTGATATTTCAAAAAATATTTCGAAATCATATATGAAAAGTTTTGAGACAAAGTGACGTCTTAGCTATGAAAGGCATTCAATTGCCAAGGCTAGCTCGGGGCTCTCATAAATGAACTCAAAAGCATCACAGGCATTTTGAATACAATTCAAATTGTAACTTTCACGATGTCAAATCTGGATTTTTTTTTAATGATTTGAAAATATTTAGGATTAAGGAATATCTAGGCTATGGAATACATTCAATTGCCAAGGCTAGCTCAGGGTACACATTAGAACTCACAAGCGTCGCAGGCATTTTGAATATGGTCAAAACCATGATTTTTCCTTAAGCCAAATTGAGTTTTGGAGAACAACCTTTTAGGAATCGTTTTCGAGAAACATCACATGTACCAAAACATTTTTAAAAGATCCAATTTGAAAAGACTGGTTGTTTAACAACAAAGATCAAAGCATTTAAAACAATTTTCATGAAGATGACATGCCCTAATTTCATGCACAAACTAACCTAAAAGGTATAACTAAACAATCACAATCATGTTTATATCAGAAAATTTCAGAACAAGCGTATAAGGACAGCAAAATTGGGTAATACCTAATGACAATTTGGCAATGAAAAAAATCCTTAACATGCATGACATGATGATGAACAACTTTCATGAATGAATTTTTCTTAGAAAATATATACATGATTTTACAAAAATCAAACAACAAGTAACAACACGTTAGAAATTTGTTAAAACAACAGGACATTCAGCTAATGTCATGAGAATTTGTCCTATCAAAACATGTCTAAAAATCATCAAATTTATACACAACACATCCAACATGATGACAAGCAAGTTTTATTAAGAGTCCAAGTTCAAATTCCAAATAGAAAAATTGAAACAAAAATATCAAAGGTCAGTCCAAATAGGGGTTAGAACATGGGTCCGAATTTGATCCCTTATCTAGATTGTAGTTTGACTTTGAAAAAATGGAAAATTGGTCCAAACGATGAGCGATTGGCATGAAATCAGTGGCATTAGAAATTTTAAGTGTGCCTTACGTCTTCCTAGAAGAGTTTGAGTCCAAACTAAGTCACTTGGTATCTTAAGATCAAGATCTTTAAAAGTGTGCGCATTAGTAATTAAGAAAACAAAACATGAGCATTCATTAGAAAACCTTAAAATCACTCAAAGAATGCCCAAATGGCATGAAGAATTCACACGGGACTTAGGATTGGGTGCGACAGAAATTTTGAATAATCATCTAATTCCTAAGTCGGCATACAAAATGTCATACAATTTAAATGATATTATGAGATGATTCATGGTTCCTAATGATATGCTTGGGAATTTTAAGTGTGATGAACACTTTTTGTGAGACAATTTGATATGCAAGATGAAACTTAAATGACATGACCTAACTCAAAGAATGCCCAAATGGCATGAAGAATTCACACGGGACTTAGGATTGGGTGCGACGGAAATTTTGAATAATCATCTAATTCCTAAGTCGGCATACAAAATGTCATACAATTTAAATGATATTATGAGATGATTCATGGTTCCTAATGATATGCTTGGGAATTTTAAGTGTGATGAACACTTTTTGTGAGACAATTTGATATGCAAGATGAAACTTAAATGACATGACCTAAATACGTATGCAAACCTTGTAACATGCGGTTCAATCATCAAGAAGGCATGATTGTAAGATTTGATCCTTAGATTACTCAAATAAGCATGAAAATATGCACATAGGATAAGGTTTCATTTCAGCATTAAATTTACAAACAAGCATAATTTCAGCCATCCTCAAGATATGCATAAATCATAACAAAAATTTCACATACAGAGCATACAATGATGACTCATTTCTCATTAGGAAATCGAAACTCAATTAAGATCATATGAATCATGGAAAAATGACAAAACAGACCACACTATATCTAACACATGTTGCTACAGTACCTTTTACTCTGATGCATACAATTGATTCACATTGCCAAAGTAAAAAATTTGCAAAGCATACATCAATTGAGCATATATATCATATATTTCAACTTTCATGAAGGATTTGAGACCAAATAAGTGCTTTTATGGACTCAATTTTACCAAAACAAATCTCAGACTAATGTAGGACATACTGTCATATGTCTAGATCTAAGCAATTTTGACCTAACTAATCATGTCTAAAAATTTTGAAAAAAGAAAAAAAAAAATAGGACATACACAACACCTATATGAGCAACTTTCATGAAGGAAAGTTATTCCAGAAATCAACACAAAAATTAGCACAAAAAATAGCAAAATCAAATATTGATATGCAATAGATTGACCTAAGCCTAGATCTAAGTAAATCTGACCTAGTTGAACACATCCAAGAATCATCAAAAATTACAGAAGATATATGACGTGATTTAGAACAAAACTCATGAATAAAATTTTATCAAAAAATGATCATGAAAGTCAGCACACAAATAACAACGTCGGCGGGCGAAACCGCATCGAACCGAAAAAATAAAATAAAATAAAATAAAATAAAATAAAATAAAAAACCTAAATTACTACAAAATCGTTAATCTTAGGAGGTGTTTTTAGAGGGCCAAACGATGGTCGTTTTGGGCGTGCGATCTATCGTTTCGAAGCTCAAGATGTCTATCTGGCCACCAATCCAGTCTTCTCTTTCCACAACAACATCAAAGACTCTTGCTGTAATAGATCACCAGTAGCTTGAAGGCTTGGGAGCTTCGGCGACCACCAGTTCGAACCTAAAACGAGACCGGTCCAAGAAGCAAATCGAATCTAGACAGAGAAATTGTGATTTGTGTGTGCAGCATTTTGGAGGGAGAAATAAGAGAGAGGCTGAGGAGAGAGAGAAAATTCGTGCAAATGAACCCCCATTTATGAACATAAAAGATATTTCACTTATATACTTCCACATTAAGCAATTTTGGCCATCGGTTCGACCCAATGGCCAAAATCTCGATCCAACGTTCAAAAATCCATTTCGAATGCTCCATTATGATCTCGAGTTGTCGGGTAATTGATCTAGTGGGTTTGATTTGCAAAAAACCAAGCTAAAATCAAGAATTGCATCAAAATGTCTAATTAGGGGTTAATTTGTAATTTTACGAAATTTGAGGACAATTTTGTAAAATTTTGGGAAATTGAAGGTGTAGAAGTGAAATTAGGAGTCAGAGAGTTCCAGAACCAGTGGTCAAAGTCCAAGAACCGATTAATCCCACTAGCGGCCGGTCAAAACCGTCGGACCCGGTTTGGTCCTTGTTGGTTGAATTTTGACCCAGTTTTTGACCAGCCTTGGTCTGGTTCCTGCTATTTTGTCTACTTAGGACTCCTGTGGGTCAAAAATTTATGCAACTTAACCCCTAAATGACCTAATTGAAAAGGAATTTTATCCTTTTTATGAAGAAATTGACCAATTAAGATATAATTAAGCTAATCAAACCTTATGAATGTGATCTAGGGGTCTTTTATTGACTTAATTGAATGATTATCATGGAAAAAATGAGCCGAAATCATGGGTGCCTTGAATTGGGCTTAAAGGAATAATATAGTAAAATTTGCAATGCAATGGGCAAAATTGCAAATTAACTAAAATTGAACTCAATTAATGTCACAATTGCCCTATGTAATGACTTACCCTTATGTAAGATCACTTACCACATTCAAATTGACCTTAATTGAAGTGTTTAATCTTAGATCAAAAATTGATCTAAGCCTAATATTAAAATTGGACCTAGATTCATGAAATTAAACCGTAGCTATGAATGGGTTAATTCGAATTTTGTCGATTGAAGCATAATTGCTTGATTTTCTAATGCTTTGGAGGATAAAATTCTTCAAAATTGATGAGTTCTTGTGTGAATTTCATAAAATCGATCTCAAATTTGGACTTATCTTAAGAAAATGAGTGAAAAAATATTGTCTATTCGCAAGTTATGAATGATCAATTTTGGTCCCTAATTAGGGCTCAAAATGGCAATTTATAATTTGACTCGATGTAAATCGCAAAATTGAATACTCAAATAGAATCCAAATAGTCCTTAAACCAAATGTTAAATAGTAAACTACTCCTAATTATAACTAGAATAAAAGTGATTTTATTTTTGGTCGATTTAGAACCCAAAACTGAAAAATTTAGAAATTAGATTCTTAATCAATTTTTGTGAAATTTTTGACACAAAAGTCAAATTGGCATTAAAAGAAATGTATTTGTGCATTTTTTATTTTTTATTTTTTGGGTCAAAGGTTTGACCAAAAGTTAACCATTTAGTTGACTTTTCCTAAAGGTTGATTTCTTTTATCAAATCCTTGAATTTTCAAGAAATTGATTTGAAAAAGTGGAATTAAAGCTAAGTGGAATTTTTTGGGCAAAAATTCAATTTTGATCAAGGGTTGACTTTTAGTCAAGAGGGTGACCAAAAAGTCAACCCGAAAGTCAACTGTTAGACTCTTTAGGTTTTTCTTGAAAATGAGGTAAAAATTGCTTAAAAATGACAATGCAAAAGAAAGAAATGAAAAACGACATTTTTGGTCAAGAAATAGAGTTCCGTCGCGATCAAAAACCTAAATCTCGAATTTTTATATTTTAATAATATATCGACTAAAAATCAAGTGTCAACACGTGTAGACGAGCAATTTGAGCTTAAAATTACCATTTTCTTACCTTTGGCCCAACCTTACATTACAAATCGAGAAAAATCTTATTGATTTTTGGTTAGAAAATTAACTTACATTAGCGGAGAGAGAAATGAAAAGCGAATTTATAAGATTTGGTCATTATTATAGAGAATTTTTAGAGATTGCATACCATTGTGAATTTATTTAGATTACTTATAATTCGAAAAGATGAGGACACACACACACACACTTGAATCACATAGTTAGAATTAGTTATAACTTATGAATCAATTTCAATGTTTAGATAAAATTTGTATTTTCATTTGAATTGTGAATTAGAGCAATTATGGAAATATGTCAAGGAGGAGGTTTTTGGCTTGAATATATATTATTTTGCTTTTGCTCGAGGACTAGCAAAATGCTAAGTTTGAGGGTTTAATAACTCTATAAAAATAGAGTTAATTTATCTAGTTTAGGCAATAAATAATGCAATATTTATGATGAAAAAATTTGAATTTCTTTCTAATTATTCAAATTTTCTTTATTTATGCAGTATAATGAGATAAGAGAAGATAATGAAAAGAATAATAAAAATTAGGAATTCAAATCGAAAGTGTTGGAAGGTGGATATCAAATTAGGGATTTCTTGATTTTGTTCCCTAATTTAATCTGCAAAGCGTTGGAAGATGGATATCAAATCAAAGATTCTCTAATTTACTCCCCTAATTTTATGTGAAAAATAAGTAAGTACACAGGGATAAGGATCTTGGATGTTTCTTATAAATAGGAGAATATTGAGAGCGGGGAGGGACAGTTAGATTTTTATTTTTAAATCGTTTTTCATAGTTATCATGACTCTTTTTTTTTTTTCTTTTTGGGGGAAAAGGAAGAAGTTTAGGGGTTTTTTTTTTACCTAAAGAGACAAACCAATGGCCTTAGATTTGGCGTGGGCTCTCCCAAGCCCATACCTCGCACGATATTTGATTTTGTATTTTTATTCTTAACAACCTTTGTATTTCTAAGAGTCACCACTAGCCTATTGGGGTTAGCTAGAAATCAATCAAGACGTGAGTGTATTGTGTCGATTCCTACTCAACAAGAGATTCCTAGAAACGGGGATTTGTTTATGCCAACGTTTTTATTAGCGCCATTGCGATACTACTAACTTGGAAGGTTGTTTATCTAAATGGCCACACAATCTTGATTACCAATTATAATCTTTATAAAACCACTAAGTATCAATGCCAATGTTTTTGTAAGTTTGTTTTCCTTAATATCTAGATTAATCTTAACATAATTTAGAAGATAAATTTACACTCATATTAATGAAAAGTGGTGTATAAATAAATATCCAAGAAATTGAATGACTTGAAAATAAATGCAGAAAAGGAAAACCCGATACAAGTCGGGCAAATAATATTATATGGCCTTGTTATCACGTCCCGGGACAGGATCCCCATGAGCAAAATGAGAATTTAAATGTGCATGATATTATTCTAAAAGTATGAAACTACTCTAAAAAAATTTTAATTTATGGAAAATGAATTATTTTATAAAATATCAACATAGCATTAAATTAGGAAAAATAACCTTATAAAATTAATAAAATTTCATATATGTCATCTTTGATACATTTATTTGCATTTAGAAATTTACGAATGAGTTTTTAACGCATTGTTTGCGATTTGATTCTTCCTAAGATCCTTCCGCATTTGCTCCCATGATACAAATTTTTGGCGCCATTACTGAAGGTCATAAACAAGATTGAATAGACACTTCACTGCCTTATTTTTTGGTTTGTGGATAGTAGGTTCCTAGTTAAATGCTTTTATCTGACAAAATTATCGGCCGTCTGACGGGCAGTATAGTGAGGGCCCCACCAGCTTTATAATGATAATGACGTGCAGATTTTGTGCAGTGCAGCCTTATATATATCATCTTTGACCGAACCGACAAAATAAAAAAGTCCTCGGTCCGCGGGCAGGCTTCCAATTTCTGCATTATAAGTAGGGGACACGGGCAATTTATTCAACTTTGAGGCTTCCCTCCATTTTCTCCATTGAAATACAGGGAGTTGCTGCCCCCATTCACGCACTCTAATCCTCATAAGCCATCAAAATCTCTCCCCCCTTTCGAAGAAGCCAGGTGAGCTGCCGAGATCGTAGGTGCTGGTGAGTTGGCCTCCAGGGGCGATGTCGTTGGCTATCCAGCCCTCAGAGCATCGGCTTGAGCTTGGCCCGGTGGCATAGATGGTGGTGATGTGGGCAGCAAGGCAGCTGCCGAAGATGCAGAGGCAAGTGTTTATGTTATCCAGGATTCGATTTTCTTTCTTATTAGTTCGAGTCTCGATAAAAATTGGAGTTTTTATTGTTTGTTTATGTGTTATGATATGAACATGCCATATTAATTCATTATGCATGGATGATCAGATATAATTGATATAGAGGCCGCTGCCGAAGAGGGTCGTGTTGCAAAGGGAGTTCACTTTGAGGCTTCCCTTCATTTTCTACATAGAAATACAGGGAGTTGGTGCGCCCATTCACGAACTCTAATCCTCATAAGCCATCAAAATCTCTCCCCCTCTCGAGGAAGTCAGGTGAGCTGCCGACATCGTAGGTGTTGGTGAGTTGGCCTCCAGGGGCTATGTCTTTGGCCGTCCAGCCTTCAGAGCATCGGCTTGAGCTCGGCCCTGGTGGTATAGATGGTAAGGCCGCTGCCGAAGATGCAGAGGCAGGTGTTCATGTTAGCCATGATTTGATTTTGTTCCCTATTAGTTCAAGTCTCAATAAAAATCGGAGTTCTTACTGATTGTTTATGTGTTACGACATGAACATACCATATTGATTCATTATGTATGGATGATCAGAGATAATTGATACAGAATCAATTCCAATAGATTTATTGCAGGGTCTCATTGGTGTGCATCCAGTAGGAATTGGATCTACGAATTCGCAATTGTGAGTTGGGCGCTTTGGTCATCCAGTTGTGTGGATGTTTAGCAGGGATCCCTGTACGGGGGATCGTCCGTCGGGAGCGCAGGAGGAGAAGAGTGAAGCGGGCATTGCAGTCGATATACGGAAGGGCTTGCGCTGAGTGGTCCCGTCAGCTGTCTCAAAAGTGTCTCCATCTCCCCTGTGCACAAATGGTCCTCTTCTCCCGAGTCCATACTTGCTTCGAGAGGTCCGTATGCATAAATTATGGAAAGTAGCGCACCACTACCAAGAGTAGCAAAAGTGTCAGCACAGACTCCTGACAAACAACCCAGGCAAGCAAAGCTCTTTGAAAAGTATTGCCCCCAAAAAATTCCCGCCTACAAATTCCCACCAAAGAAGCGCGCCAACAAATTCCCGCCAAAGAAGCGCGCTACAACCAAGATTCCGCCAACAATTTCCCGCCAAAGAAGCGTTCCACAACCAAGATTCCCGCCAACAAATTCCCGCCAAAGAAGCCCGCCACAATCAGGATTTTGCAACACCGATTCCCGCCAACGAACCAAGCAAGCAAAGCTCTATGAAGAGTAGCACGCCACAAAATTCCCGCCAAAGAAGCGCGCCACAAGCAAGATTTTGCAATTCTGATTCCTGCCAACGAACCAAGTAAAGTAAATCTGAGTCTTCCACTTTGATCCAGTCTCCTCCGGTGAAATATGTGACACTGACTAAACTGTAAAAATTAGCACGCCAAGACGATCACCTGTAAAAATGGCAACACCGGTTCCTATCAAAGAACTGAGCAAGCAAAGCTCGGCACGCACCGTCTCCCGCGGAAAAAAAACCGCTTATAAAAGTCACCCCTTTCCTTTGCACTCCCTCTGTATCCACACACACACAGAACCAAGCAAGCAAAGCTCGGCACTCACTCAAACCAGAGAAGAAGAAGAGGAAGGATGAAGGGTGGTGGTGTCAGGAGGAGCGCGTGCGCAAGGTGCAAGACACTAAGAAAAAGGTGCAAGCCGGGCTGCAAGTTCGCCCCATACTTCCCGGCCAGCCAGGTCAAAACTTTCGCCAATATCCACGAGGTCTTCGGCGCCAATAATGTCCAAAGGATGTTAGAGGTGCACCCCTTTTTTCTCTTTGAAGCAAAATTTGTTTCTCACTCAACTTTTACCAAGTTTACATAATGAGATATGAAATGCACCAACTCAATTTTGCCGGTTGCAGTTGCCGGACATGGACCATAGATGATGGGTTGCCCTCGTCTGCCACAGGCGTGGTCGTCACCACCTGCCTTGCCTTGGTCTGAGCAAGGGTTTTGGCAAGGGGCCCTCGCTGATGTCTAGGCCTTGAGGCCCGACGAGGCCAACCCCGCTTGTGGTTAATGGCCAATCCATTCCATTGCATAAAAAAAGGGAAAGAGAAAAGGAAATGAATGAAGAAAAAAAAATTAGAATCCGCCATGCCTATGCATAAGACAATCATGTGAATAGATTTAATTGACAAATTGTCAAAAGATTTAAAACTCAATTGGACAAATTGAAAAATTCATTATTGAATTAGCATAAATATAATAAGTTTATAACTTTCTTAGTAATTTCCACTTTGCTTCCCCATGAAATTTGATACAAATGTCACTTTTATAATTTTTATGAGGTTTAGATTTACTTTTGGAAAATTAAAATGGCTGCCATAAAATAGTTATATTGCCATTATCTTCTTCTAGGGGAATGACTAGTTTCTCTGAGCAAGTCTCAAAGAACATCTAATTGTGTTGCCATAAACTTGAATCGAATAAATTAAGCTCTACATCGTCATGCATCACTAAGTCCACGTGATCATTGACATGCTCGGGTGAAAAACTTTCCGAAGCTACCGAGGAACAACGAGCAAGGGCCGTGGAGAGCTTGGTCGGCGCGGCGAAGCCCGAGAACAAGACCCGGTCAATGGCTGCTTCGGGAAGATAAAGACTCTCGAACAAGAAAACAAGTCGATTAGGAGTCAGCTCGTCGACAGCAATGCCGAGGTGGAGCGCCTCAAAGGCTTGCTCAAAGGTGGCCCAGGTCTAACAAAGAACCCGAACCCGACCACCTGAGCAACAGCCTGTTGCCCCTCCCTAGCGGTTCATGGCCTCCCAAAGCAAATCCATATCTCCTTCGATAAATATTATATATTTCGATGTAATGTTTGTAACTTATGTCAGCTGTTGGGTAAGCAGCCTTAGTAGGAAAAAGGGGGATTTTTTTCTTTACTTAGTATTCGATAGTTGGGGGTGGGGGCATCTTTTTCAGTTGAGCCATGTTTAATCGGAGAAAAAATGGATCAATCAGTTTCTAGTCTTTAAACTTTATCCAAGCCAACTTAGAGAAGTAAAATCTGATGAAGACCTAAATGAGCCAATCAGTTTGGGCTATCTCATTGTTCGATTTAGACCCGTGACCTACGAAGCACGGACACGTTGCCCGTGCTTCCATGTCGTGTCCAACACGTGTCGGATTTTTTTAACATGTGATCAATTTTTCTCGACACGTTTCGATACACGTAAGGGTGGAGGCGAGGGAGGGCAAGGGAGCAGAGATGAGGCAGCGAGCGACGGCGAGAGACGACCGGAGAAAGAGTCGAACAAAGAGAAAGAAGAGAGAGAAAGCAAACTCCCGCTGGTGAGACAAAGCCACGCAATGGACCACTGTGATGGCGAGGAACGGCCGAGAAAGCAGAAACTGAGCAAGGCCCACCACTATTGCGATGGATCGAGGAGGAGGAGGAGGAGGAGGAGGAGAAGGATCAAGAAGAAGAGGAGAGGAAGGGGGTCATGCGGAGAGGAATGTGGTTGTGCGGTGAGGAGGAGGAGGAGAAGGATCTAAAGGAAGAGGAGAGGAAGGGGTCATGTGGCGCGTGGCGAGAAGGAAGAGGAAAAGAAGGGTGGCTAGTGTTTTAGATAAGGAAACTAAAAAGTAATAAAAAAAAATGGGGATTGATGGCGGGTCCTTTAAGTTTGGGGGAAGGGGAAGTGACGGCCTGTCTATCAAGTGGTTGGGTAGGGAAAAAAACAAAATAAATTTGGGGTAGAGGGAAATGGACGAGGGAAAGAAGGGGTTGGAGCTCTGGGGATTTTTTTATCGGAAGATTAAATAAATGAGATTAGAAAATAATTTCGAAAAATAAAAGTACTGAATTTTGAATAATGATAAATTTTGGTCATTGTAGAAAATCATGAATTTATTTAAATAAATTGATTCTAATTTCTTATTAGTCATTAGTTTCATCAATAACTTTTGTTAAAGTTAAAAACATGTTTCGTATTAACTATGAATATATCTTTCGAATTTCTAATGAATTGATTATTAATATTATTTATGTAAATTCATTATAGGCTCTTTTTTTAATTAATTAATTATTTCTTAATTTGAATGAAATTAATTAAAAATAAAAATATTCATTTAATATACAACTTGTCATAACGTGTCGGAATTATTTATTTTTTAAAAATGATGTGTCGTGTTGTGTCGTGTCACGTGTCCATGTTACGTATTGGTACTACTTAGCCCATGACTTTAGCTTTGCAACGATTCGATTAGAGGTTAATTAGACACTTCATGTCATCTCATATAAAAAACATTAGATGTGTTTCTATCAAGAATTTCTGCATGATGGCTCCAAGACTATAGGGATGGTACCACAACAATAAGCCCAATCATGCTCGACATTTGCTTGTGATCAACCCGCTCTTGTCTTTTGAAGAACCCCATCAAGCAATGCATGTGTGTTAAAACTGAAAATGAGATGCAAAAATTTTTGTGGTCAGCAAACCACAGAGAGAGAGGGAGAGGGAGAGGGAGAGAAAGAGGGAGAGAGGCAAAGGCAAAAATAACTTTCAGCCATATGAGGGAATCTTTCTTATGTGCATCAAATCCTTGAATTATATGTCAATTCTATAGTTTTTTTAGGTTGAGTCGTGATGCTATCTAAGTCCAATTGAAAACCTTCCAGTTGAGCAAGGAATGAGGCTTCACCCTGTCACACATTTTAAAATTTCGGCTCAACTTAGACTTAGGTAGAAGGGACCATTAGGTAGGTGCTTATTGCACATGTTATGTCCTTCTCCTTAGGTCTTTCATCACCAGTGTAAAATTAATGTCTCTAGTTTGAGCACTTATGGATATGATCTATAAGGAAGATTTTTATTTGTTCAAAATCTGTTATTCCCCATCTAAATTAGATTTGTTTTCCTTATTCTTCGGCGTTGGTTTTAGGTAATAATCCAAGAGTGTATTCTTGCGAATAGGACTGCAAGTTTGAATCAAAAAGTTTTGCACTAAAGGACAAAGATGGTACACTATTTTCTATTTTGGATGTATGTAGAGGGTTGAACACCAATGATTTTGTGCTGTGGCTTTATATATTTATTTGTAAGCATTTTGGATTTTGGTTTAAATCAAGGTGTGAAAAACACTTGAGCATGTGAGCGTTTGTGAATTTTGATTATCCATTTATAGTTGATTATTTGCCGCTAGCTCTCTCCGTGAATACAGTTATTGACACTTAGACCAAATCATGTAAATATTTGGTGTCCTTATTATTCCTCATTTTTTTAAGGTGATTTTGCATTGACTTAATTTGCAAGAACATATCATTTCCACGTATTATATTATAACAATTGATGTCGAGCTTAGGATCGAATTTTTTTATTATTGTAATTTGAGATTTTTGCTTATCTGATTATTATCTAGAAATTATGTTATTGCAATTATGTCTAAGGCGAAAGTTGAAATTGAGAAGTTTAATAGAAGGAACAATTTTGGGTTATTGGACATCAAGATGCATGCGTTATTGATAACCCAAGGTTTGACCAAGGCATTAGAAGGTGAAGAGAGTTGCTGATTATAATGAATACCTCTAATGGGGTAGAGCTGATTGAAAGAGCAAAGAGTACAATTCTATTGAATTTGTCGAATGAGGTGTTAATAGGGGTGGTCGATGAGAAAGATTCTGTTGTATAATAGGCAAAACTTTATGTACTCAATGTAATGACGAGTTTGAATAATCGCTTGTACATGTTGAAAAAGATGTTTTTGTTTGGATATACTAAAGGTACGTCTATTAGATCCCACGCGGATGAATTTAATAAACTCATGATGGATTTGAAAAATCATTAAGATACTCGATGATAAAATACGGGGTTTGATGTTGTCAGCTTCTTTACCAGAGTTATATAAGCACTTTATTGATTCACTATTGTAGAGGCGTACTATGATTATCTCTAAAGAGGTAAAATCCACTTTGTTCTCTAAAAAGTGGCAAAGGATGTAACAAGATGATAGTTTAGCGTAGGGAGTAGCACAAGCACTAACGATTTGAGATAGAGATCAATATCGAGGGCCTAGTAGTAATAAAAGCAAAAGCAGGTCGACATCATGCCATAGAAAGTCTAATAAACGCGTGAAGTTCTTTGAGTGTCACGAGGAGGAGAACATTAGGAGAGATTGTCCAAAGCAGAGAAACAAAGATGATAGGCATAATGCCACGAGTAGTATGGCGAATGTAGTCAAGGGGAGCATTAGTGATGTAGAAGTTGTTTTATGTGTGACTACTAATGCATCAGGAGACGAATGGATGCTATATTCAAGGTGTTCTTATCATATGATGTCTTATAAGAATTGGTTTACTACTTATTGGATTGCATATGGTGGTAGAGTTCTTTTGGGGAATAATGTAGCCTACAAGGTTGTGGGGATAGGGACAATTTCGATTCGGATGCACGATGGGGTAGCGTGCACATTGACAGATGTGAAGCATGTACCAGAGCTTAAGAAAAAATTTATTTCTCTGGAGACACTCAATGACATTGGGTGTAGGTACACCGTTGACGGTGAAATATTGAAGATCTCTTGAGGTGCCATGACAGTGATAAAGGGGAATAAAGTAAATACTCTTTATCATCTACGAGAGAGACCATGACTAGAATTGCTGTAGTTTCATCAAGTCAGTCAGATTTTGACTTGACTCGGTTATAGCATATAGGGCAAATGACTGAGGTAGGTATGACAATGTTGAGTGAAATGAGGTTATTGATTGGTTAGAAGATAGGGAAGCTGGATTTATGTGAGCATTGCATTTTTGAGAAGTAGTGCCGAATTAAGTTTATTACAACTATTCATTCAACCAAGCGATTGGTTGAATACATTCATTTAGACGTCGAGGGCCCGTCTACGGCTCATTCGAAAGGAGGTGCCTAATATATGTTGACATTTATCAACGATTATTCGGGGAAAGTATAGGTATACTTTCTAAAGTACAAATATATTGTATTCAATCAGTTCAAGAAATTTAAGACATTAATTGATAAGCGGTTATATAAACAGATCAAGTACCTAAGAATTGATAATGACATGAAATTATGTGGTAAAGATTTTATAAGTTCTACAAGAGAGACGGGATTGTGAGACACCACAATGGAATGGCATAGTAGAATGGAAGAACATAATTTTGCTTGAGCGAGCTCGATATATGCTTTCGCATGCTAGACTTTGCAAAGAATTTTAGGCTAAGTAGTGATTATGACATGTTACTTAGTTAATTGATCTCCATAATCTGCTATCGAGTGGAAGAATTTTGAGGAAGTATAGTTAGGGAAACCTATTGATTACTTGAGATTACATATATTCAGATGTCTTGTGTATTCTCATGTGAGTGATCATAAGCTTGAGCCGAGTGCAAAGAGATGCATATTTCTAGTTTATGCACATGGGGTGAAAGGCTATTGACTATGGTGCATTAATCCCAGATCACCCGGTTTTCTAATAAGCAAAGACATGATCTTTGACGAGACTGCAATGCTTCAATAGAAGAATTTTGAGACACAACCAACAGAGTAGATGTATCATGGCATCAGTAGTGAGATGGAGCCTTAGATGGAGACTTTAGAGACCTTGAAGGTAACATAAGTTGAGACTATAGGTGGGGTCGCAATTCCTAAAGTCAGTGATGGTGAATAACCAGCACAGCCGCAGCACATTATAGCTACAAACAGATAGAGAAGACAAATTAAATCATCGGTACGTTATGGTTATATAGATATTGCTTATGCATTAATTGTAGGTGATAAGGCAGAGACAGATGAGCCTTCATTTTAGTCTGAGGCGATGGTTGGTAGTGAGTCGTTGCAATGGTTATGGGCTATAAATGAAGAGATGGAATCGCTCTATTGGAATAAGACATGGAAGCTAGTCAAAAAACCCAAGAGTTAGAAGATTGTTGGATATAAATGGGTCTTTAAAAGGAAGGAAGGCAGTCCCAGTGTCGAGGTAGTGAGGTATAAGGCGAGACTTATAGCGAAAGGGTATACACAATGAGAGGGCATCGACTATAGTGAGGTGTTCTCTTCTATGATAAGACATACTTCTATTCGTGTTTTACTTGCCTCAATTGCTTCACAGGATCTCGAGTTAGAGTAGCTAGATGTGAAAAATGCATTTCTTCATGGTGAGTTGGAGTAGCGAATTTACATTACACAACCAAATGGACCTGTTATTCTAGGTAAAGAAGATCATGTTTCCTTGTTAAAGAAATATTTGTATGGGCTGAAATAGTCTCCTAGGTGTCGCGACTTCTCTTTTTCCATTAGGGGAAAGGAAGAGGTTTAAGGGTATTACCTAAAAAGGCAAGCCAACGACCCTAAATTAGGTGCGGGCCTTCCCAAGCCCATATCTTGTATGACATTGGATTTCATATTTTAGTTCTTAACAACCTAAGTATTTCTAGAAGTCGCTACTAGCCTATTGGGGTCGGCTAGAAACCAATCGAGATGTGGGAGTATTGTCTCGATTCATTCAAAAACATAAATTTCTAGGAACGGAGACTTGTTTATGCCAATGTTTCTATTAAACATAAATTTCTAGGTACGATTAACTTGGAAGATTATTTATTTAAATGGCCACACAATCTTGATTATCAATTATAAGGCACCAAAAATAACATTAAATTAGGAAAATGGCCTTTTAAAATTAGAAATTTTTATAGATGTCATTTTTGCCCTAATTTGATACTATCCAACATTTTTTATAATTTTTTTGTTGAAATTCTTAGGTTTTTCAATTTTTTTCAATTTTTTTATTTTAAAAAATAATTCCCTAAACCAATCTATGCTTGCTTCACACTAATATGAAGCAATCCAATACATGAATATCACAATAACTACGCTCAAATCAATCATCTCAAGATCAAAACTTGGTTTGGGCATTTCGTCAAACCTTTGGTGTGCATTAAAACACCCCAAGCAGCTTCCTTGAGCTATGTTTATGGCCTTCAACCTCAACCCATAAGCAATCTTATGTGGAACAAAAGTATCAAGGTTATATTACCATGTGCAAAGACCAAGATCAGATAAAAATCACAGCCTAAAATACATGAGAACCAAGCTAAAATTGGTCCAAAAAATGTGGGTTTGAGCTGATTTTGCATATTTGGGTTTGAACCCAAGTCAAGCAAATATGTTGTATGCCCAGATTCAAGCCCCAACACTCATTATATGCGGGATCCATGGAAAACATCAATTCATTCAAATAAAAATAGGCAGCATGAACTTTCAAATGCAACAAACATCACAAAGAATGATCAACCGAATGTATCGAAATGAACTCTCCAAGAAGCATACATGCATGATCCACATTGACCAACCATGACTCAATGTGGATTGGCTTAGTTTTTGGCTCAAGTTGTAGATGATTTGTGGCATCCCAAAAATTCAAGACAAGCTCTAAGGTGTATTAAAGCCCATAATTAGGTAATGAAGTTACCTATGGTTTATGCTTTAGCCATTAGTCTCCTCTTAAGACTAAGTGATATATGCTTGTGTTCATGAGTTTTTAAATTAGTAATATAGGATAAATTAATGAGAATGATTTATTTTTGGCCATAAGAAATTTAAAATTTGGAATCTATAAAAGAAAGAATTAAAGATAAAATTTGGGGTATAATTAGGTTGGGCCTTAGGCCTAATAGCTTGGACTTTTGATGGGCCAAGATGGTCGGCCCATTGAAGCCCACGAATGGGCTGTCGTTGGCCACAAGGGAGGCTGGCCCAAATACCCTCCAAGCCCAAGCCCATCTTGCATGAGCCTGGCCAAGTGGCAAAAAGGAAGGCTCCATGCATTGGCTTGTGGGGAGGCACATCATCATTGCTAATGATGGGAATTTGGGGAAACAAAAGGGAGAGAGGCCGGCTGATGGAGGGGCTGTCGTCCAAGAGAGAGAGAGAGAGAGAGAGAGAGAGAGAGAGAGAGAGAGTTGCGAGAGAGAAGAGATAAACCGAGAGAGGAGAAGAAGGAGCCGCATGCCCGTCTGTTCGTCCGTTGCTGGTGTGCCGTCCATGTGCCGTCGTCCGCTTGATCTTAGAGGCAAGTTAGGATCAATTTCTACTCTTACATGTGTGTCTTGCATGTGTGGTTGAATTCTTGGGTGTTTAGAGGTAAGGAACCGAAGCTAATGTGGTTTGTTTTTGAAAATGCTTGTTGTTCTCGTGTATACCGCCTAACCCAGAAACTTGTAGAGGCTTACATGCATGTTTCGAGTTGGATTTTGACTTCGACTCCTTCATGAAAGTTGTAGACAACATCTCAAAATATAACATAATAAAATTTGGGATAAAATGGTTGATATTTAAGGGGGAAAACCCTCTTCCTACGAAGACACTAGATCTGGAACTGCTTTGCTGACCTTTTGGTAGTTTTGTGGGTTGCATGTTGCTTTTTACCGAGAATTTCTCTTCGACTTCTTCATAAAACTTGTAGAGAACATCCTAAAGACTAACATACTCAAATTTGAGGTAAAATGAGCAAGTGTAGCCTAGTGAATCGACTTTCTCTTGAAGACGGTAAATCTGGAAACACGGTACTGGACACCCGAGACTTCTTGGACCCATATGGTGACTATTCGTTGGAATTTTCACTTAGATCCCTTAATGAAAATTGTAGGGGACCTCTTGAAGAAAAATATATCCAAATCTCAGAGGAAAATAAGAAGAATAAGTGGGTGAAAACTTGATATTTCGAAGATAGCTATACTGGACGTTTTGGTGCTAGAATCAGGAGCTTCGGACGTCTGTAGAAAATTATCTAGAACGAATCTGGCCTATATATTTTCATGAAAAATCTACGTTAGTGTCTTAACCATAACCGGGTAAAATTTCATAATTTTCGGAGGTCATTTGGGTATTTTAATCGAATTATTTCAAAAACTGCACAATCTGTTTCTATCCGAAATTACATGCTGTATTTGTGTGAATTATATCTTCTTGTGTGAAACTCTTTTGGGCATGTGTTCTTCATGAAATTGCTATTTTATTGTCTTGTCTATCACATGTCCTGATTTTATGATTTTTGAGAATCATATGGATATTTAATTTAAATATTTTCAAAAATTGTACAAGCTGGAATTTAGTAAACTTCAAAAAGGCATGATGTATGGACTATTCTAAATTGTGTGGACTCCATGAATTATATTGTTATGAATGATTATGTCTTGCTGCATGCATGATGATGATTGGAGATGCATGTATGAATCAAAGGACAAAAATGATCTTGATTGCCATCACATCACATGCAATGTTAAAATTGAACTATAATTGGAGATGTGAATTGAGATAAGTGAGAAGGCCGTTGGAGGTGTGAGCCGACGATGCCCTGGGAGTGTCGGGATGCCTGACTAGAAGGGTACGGCCAGTTGCCCGATTGTGTCATGATACATGACTGGAGGTTTGTGCTGGATGCCCGGTTGTATCATGATGCATGCCCGGAGGGTCCTCGGGAGTTTCGAGATGCCTGGAGAGTGGGGGAGTCGGAAGCCTGGCTGGTATTGAGCCAAGGGATGTCTCGTGATGTCAGTTGGGGTACGAGATGCCTAGCAGGTATTGTGCCGGATGGTTCTCGCGATGCCAGGTGGGGTGTGAGTGATGAATGTGTGATGCAAACATTGGTCCCGGGAAATAAAAGAGAAATGTGGCGGCTCAAAATGAAAAGATGAAATTGGGAAATTGAAATTGAATTATGCATGATGGTATATGCATGACATGATGATGATATGTGCATGGATGTATGGTAAATGGTGATGATACATGTGAGATGATGATGATGAGTGCATGGATGCATGGTAATGATGATGGCACATGTGATATGATGATGATGAGTGCATGGATGCATGACAAGGGTAAGTGCATGGATGTATGTGCACCTATGGCATGATGGTACATGTGACATGATGATGGTAAGTGTATGACATGATGGTGATGACTATATGATGATGTATGTACATGAGGTATGATGACATGTGCATGATATCAAGGTAAATTGTGCATGAATGCTTTAATGACATGTGATGCTATGATTGTGATGATTGTGTGTCATGATGCACTGAGTGGTTTATTGGTTCTTTACCTGCTGAGTGGCTGTACTCACCCATTCGAGGACCAACATTTCAGATTAGCAGGATACCGCTCTCTACTGTCACGCGGGGCGTCTTTTATGGCATTCTTTCGAATGTAGAGGTCGAGTGTGTGGAGATCGAATGTCCCACCATTCCTGGTTTGACATTTATTCAAGTTTGTGCCTCAGTGATGTATGACGTGGGCCTGGCTGAGGGCCCTGTCATTCAGGAGTTCATATCCGTTCATGTTTGTCGGAATAGAGTAATGCGTGGGATGTTGTCGCCACCACCGCCTGATGCACCGGGATGGGTGTGAGGACCCGTAACTGAGAAGTAGGAGTTGAAACTTTTTGGGATGATAGCTGACACTGGTTGATGGGAGATTTTGCATGATAGATATAGTGGGTCGAGTGTTTCTTTTTGGGGGTTATGGCCGAGTGTAGCTACAAGTCTTGGCCTTTCTTTTGATGTACCGACCCAAGGAAACCCATCATGGAAATATGTAAATAAAAGTGTTGTGGCTTTATCTTTTCTTATGATGTTTAATGGTGTGCCATTGTATCATGATTGTTGGAGGGAAAGATGACGATATTAAATTATGCTTCTGCTTATGAGTCGCGCTGGGACCGTTTTCAAAAAAAAAAAAATGTCTATGAATTGCGATGCTTCTTCTAAGAGATGTAATTAGTGTTCATTAGGTGTAGCAATAGGTGCCTGTGGCGACCTAAAGTGTTTCGGGGTGCCACATGATCTCATGGTTCATACAACGATTTGGGCTAACCTAAGCATAATTTGTACTCCCATATAACATTCATCAAACTCACGAAGACAAGTAATGCATGAAAAATGGTATAGCAAATCAAACATGCAAGACTTAAAGATATTTCAACATCTAAAAAAAATTGCAACCTTAGAAAATAGTTTTTTGGACCGGTTTTCCTCTTGATTTTTCACGGTTAAAACATATTCAAAATTGATCAAAAATACATCTGGGATCTTTACCTTACTTCATAATTTCTTTTGCAAGTGGCTCTTGGCCAAGGAAAGTAAGAAATTATCCTCCGAAGGCATGTGGAATTTGGCTCCTTTAAACTGGAAAATGGGATCTGCAAAGAAAGAACTAACTAGGAAGGTTTTTGTTGGTCCCCAAAACCAGAATCTAGAACTTCTTTTGTTGGCCAATTTTACACCAAACCAAATTATATGTATCCTTATTTAAGTTACAGTTCATGGTTTTCCTCATTTGTCTCTCACATTTCTAAAAAACACCCACTTTCCTTCACCCGTGACCAACTGAGCTGAACACTTGAAAATTTTTAGATTTTCTTGATTTGCCAGGAGGGTTTTTTTTTTTTTTTGGGGCTTTAGGAGGCTTTTCTGATCTCCTTTAGGGACATATGACCTATGGTTGGAAAGATCTTTGAGTGAAGTTTCAATCTCCAAATGAAGGTTTTGGCTAATTTTGAATGGAAGTGTGTGAAAATTTCAAATTTCTCTCCAAGAATAAGTTTGGAATTTTCAATTAGTTTGGAATTTTCTGGGTTGAAGTGTTTTGAGTTACTTGTGGGGGTCTATTTGGAAAACAATTGTGAGCTACCTCTCCTACTACTTGTCTCCCACCTTCTGCCCCCCTTCAAAAAGAGCCTGCTTTTGAGATCTTATCCATTGAATTAAGCCATCTTTTGGTTGGTCTTTGCCCTACCTACTGAGCCTGCTAACTAAGCTAGTTCACCCACATTTTGACTTAGCCAAATTATTCGACTTTTGCAACTGTTGAGTGTGTAGACTTTGCTGTGATTTTCACATGCCTTCAGTAGCTTATCCCTGTCCAATTTTCATCCACTTGCACTTCTAATTATGGTCTTCCATTGCGTACAGAGATCAGGCTGATCGGGTGGCTGAGGAGGACATGGTGGGACCACAAATTTACTTACTCAGCAACTCCGAATTGAGACAAAATTGTTGGTTGAGTTTTGATAGCTAGTTTGAGTGTTTTAATCCATCAATTTAGCCATGATTTTTGATCAATTAACGAGTTTATGTATAGTAATTTAAGATCTTGACCAGTCTTTGCAATTGTCCCCGCCTAATTTTGCTAGAAAGTCCCTCAAAGTTAGCAATTTTTTTGCCTAAGAATGCCCAATTCAATGCAATTTGGTCATTTTGGCCCGATTTCATTAATTCGACTTGGTCCAAGTTCAATTTCAACTTAATTAAGGGCCAAAATGATGATTTAAATCGTGAAGGGAAATCCCTATACATTCGTTAAAGTAAAGAAACTCCTAAACATTGCTACTAAAATTTCATATAAGGAAAATCTTATACAACTTTTATAAAAACACAACTCTAATGGAATATGACTAATCTTTCAATTTTCCCCTCAAAGCAACTTGCGGATGAGTTTGTCTATTTCGGTCAAACGCTCCACCTTAGCTAAAGCTTCATCCCTTTCCCTTATAATCCACCCCATTTGGATTTCCTTTGGAGTTGGTTTCGTAGGAAACCTTGGAATGATGACGGCAACTTCGGGTTCAATACGGTGATCAATATATCCCCTTGATGCATGGTGCTCCCTCATTTCTACATCTAACTCGATAACCCACTCAATATCCCTTGGTGGGCAATGATGTAGGATGTTGACGATGTTTCCCACTTCTTTTTTCATGTTTTCAATTTGGTTCCCTTTGACAACCTTATCGTGAAAGTCAAAATGAAACAACCCTAACTTTAGAGGAGGAGGGATTTCTTGAATTACTCGATATTGACGAACTACTCTTAAAGGGTAATAAGACGTAGATCCTGTCAAACCTAAGAGTGGAATCAGGTCATTGTGATTGCTCATAAGTTGTGCTTTAAGGAAGCGAATCCAAGGGGCTTGCCACGATATTTGGTTTGGAGTGATATTTTCAAAAAGTTCTACCCAACCACAGAAGTTCCAAGCATGGAGGAATTTTTCGATATCCTTAAGTTTGGTGAGAGGGTTTGTATCTTTATCGATGTTGGTAATAACCAAATTCCCTCTAAATCCTTTTAAGTGAGAGAGAATCCAAACTTGAAGGATGCCTATGGGTGCTCTAAGGATTGAACCTTTGTCCTCTTTGAAACGGTTGAGAGAGAGGAACATTTCGGCAAGAAGCATGTGTATAAATCCCCTATGGTGAAGTGTTGTCGTGACCTACCCTCGGGGGAGGGAACAGGTTTAGGGGTAATGCCTAAAGGACGAGCCTAAGGCCCATGATTAGGCGCGGGCTCTCTGAAGCTCATACCTCGCATGACGTTGGGATATTCCTAAGGAATTTTGCACAAAAGGAGTCACCACTAGCATATTGGGGTCGATTAGAAATCAAGTGAGGCATGGGAGTGTATCTCACTTCTTACGCAACCAGAGAATCTAAGGTCAAGAACTTGATTACACTAATTGGTCAATTAGTGCCATTTCTGTACCTAATCTTGTTCATTTTAAAAGAAAATATTTTTATCAGGCAGTTTGGATTGATTTTACACATATACACTAACATGTGAGGTGATCATGCGGATGCGTAGTCATTAAAGTAACAACCATAGTTATCAAGATTCTAATTGCAGTAAAATTAAACATGTGCAATTAAACATAATCAAATATGCAAATTAAACATACGATGTAATCAAAATACGAGCAAATACATGTCTAATTACACTAAAAACAAAATACATAGCAATTCACAATCAAACCTCATTATTTTTGGAATTTCAAAATTTTTAATTTTTTAATTTTTAATTTTTTTCAATATTTAATATCTTTTGGATTTTCGAAATTATTTTTTAAAATATTTTTAATTTTTGTAAAATATAAAATAAACTAAAATAAAATTCGCGGTAGGACTAGGTCGGGTTCGGTCGAGGCGGATCGGGCCGCGGGATCAAGGCCGAAAAAACCCGGTTGGTGAGCGTGGTGTGCGAGCCCAGCCCGGCCTAAATTTTCTTTTTAAAAAAATAAAGCCCAATGTAAAAACTGCCCAAACCCGGGCCAATACGCCTAAAACCCTACCCGGTTCATTGGCTGTGACACCCCGAACCCTTCTCAGGTCGTCACCAGCGCTGATGTTACACTTTCTTTCCTCTTTCTATCTTGTACTTAAAACAAGTGTCGTTAATCACAGGCATTTTTTTTTTAAAACGAATCGGTCCCAACGCGACTCATAGCGGAAGCAAATTAAACATCACCATCTATCCCCCTACCAATCCATGATACAAATACACACCACTAATCATCAGGATTTAAAAGATAAGCCATGCCACTTTTATTTACATATTATCGTGATGGGTTTTTCACGGGTCGATACAACAAAAAGGAGCCAAGATTTTCAGCCACACTCGGCCTCATCCCAAAAAGATACCACGACCCCTAAAGAAAATCACATGACATCCCCCATCCAACAGTGGCGGCTACTCCCCAAAAAGATGACACCAGCTCTCTACCCTTCACGCAACCATCACACCCATCCAGGTGCATCGGGTGGTGGTGGCGGCAACATTCCCCTAATCACTCTGTCTCAGCAGACATGAACAAACAAAAACTCCTGGATGGCTGGGCCCTCAGCCAGGCCCACGTCGCACATGACCAGCACACGCACTCGCACAAATGTCAATCCAGGGATAACGACGCAGTCGATCTCCATACAATCTACTTCTACATCTGACGGGAGACCATAGAAGGTGCCTCACGTGACGGTAGGAAGCGGCATCTTTCTAATCTGAAATGTTATCCCCAAAAGGGGTGAGTACAACTACTCAGCAGATAAGGAAATCCAATAACAACTCAATGCACCATACAATTCATACATGCATTGCAGGCGTTACTTACCTTGTAACCATGCGCATACCATCATGTATCATCAGGCATATCATCATGCATATATCATCCTCATCATGCATATGTCATTATTATCATGCATGTCATCATGCATATCATCATGCATATCATCATGCATATATCATCCTCATCATACACATCATCATGCATATGTCATTATCATCATGTATATCACCATGCATATCATCGTGCATATGTCATCATCATGTATTATCATGCATGATTTAATTCCAATTTCATCTTGGACCATCATATTTCTCATTCCCGGGACCAATGTTTGCGTCCCTCGTGCATCAAGATACAATTTCAGATCATCCGGCTCCCCCACTCTCCGGGCATCTCGTACCCCAACTAGCATCACGAGGACCCTCCGGTATCCAGCCATTTAAGGCCACCGGGCAACCGGCCGCACCCTTCAGGCCAGGCATCTCGCACCCAATCCGGCGTCGCGAGGTATCCCTCGACATAATTACCATGCCGAGCTTCCGGCTCCCCCACTCTCCGGGCATCTCGACACCACTCGGTCTCCCGAGGACCCTCCGGCATTCGGCCACTCATGACCACCGGGCAACCGGCCGTACCCTTCTGGCCAGGCATCCCGATACTCCCAGGGCATCATCGGCTCACCTCCGACGGTCTTCTCAATTCACATTATTATGATTCAATTTATCATGACATATGATGTGATGACAATTCAAGATCATGCTCAACATTGAATACGTACATACATTTCAATTCCATGTCATACACATACCAAGACTTCATCACATAGACATCTCAATTCAATGTCACACCCATACCAAGACTTTATCACATAATAACATGAATTAATTAAATGGAATCTATGGCCAATAAAATAATCCATTATTATTATTTTTTATTTTTTATTATATTTATTTATTTTCATAAATAAATATTAAATTTAATATCTATGATTTTCCCAAAATCATAATATTCAAACAATCACTAAAAAAATCAATAGGATGGCAATTTCATGCGAAATTCATGGCTAAATTGGATTTCACATAATTTCACAATTTCTATAAAATAGCACATGATATTCGGATAATGACCAGAATTGCACAGTTTCCAAATAAATTCGATTAAAATACTCATATGGCCTTCAAAAATTACGAAATTTTACAGGGTGATAGCCAACACATTTTTGTGCATTTTTTGTGATGAACTCTAAGCCAAATTATTTTTAGATTAATTTCTACAATCCTACGAAGCTTCTGGAACCACTACCGCATCGTCCAGAACACACATCTCCGAAATTTTTAGATTTCACCCATCTATTCTCTTTATTTTCCTCTGAAATTTGAGTATGTTATGTAACAAGGTGTCCTTTACAAGTTTCATGAAGGGATCTAGGTCAAATAACCAAATTATGGTCACCATTTAAGTCCATGAAGTCTCGGGTGTCTCTGAATACATCACCAGAATCATCGTCTTCAAGATCTAGTCGATTTACCAAGATATACTTGTTATTTTTGGTTCAAATTTGAGTATGTTGTAGCTTAAGGTGTTTCCTACAACGTTCATGAAGACAAAAAAGTGAGATCTCCAACAGAAATCAACATGCAATCAAGAAATTAACAAGAGGTCAGTGAAAATTTCGCAGATCTAAAGTCTCCGTACAATAGAACTTTTGACCCCTCAAATCGCCATCGTTTTCTACGAATTTTTAGTATGTCATAGTACAAGACGTTAGCTTCAACTTTCGTGGAGACACCGAACCCAAAATCGAACTGCAAACACCCATGCAAACTCGAACAAGCTACTGACTCCAACAAACCGAACAAGAACAGTCACACGGTTTGCAAATAACCAACTCTTACCTCGGTTTTTCGCACAAATCATACCTAAAACCGAACATGCAACCACCACAACAAACATGCAAGAGAAATTAAGGACTCCACTTGCCTTAAAGATGAACAAGCAACGACGAATGGCGACGATCGGACGGCGAACAAACGGCACACCCCTCCGGCTCCGCCTCCTTCCCTCTCGGTTTCTCCCTTCCGCTTGAGCTCTCTCTCTCTCTCGCACACCTCTCTCGGCCGAATGAACATAGAACCGGCCCTCTCTCTTTCCTCATCCCTTTTATATCCCCTTAATCCCATGATTAGCAATCATGAGATTGCCTATAATCCCACCAATGCATGCTCTTGTCCCTTGCCACTTGTCATTTTGGGTTTTTTAATTTGAATTTGAATGGGCTTGGGCTTAGGCCCATCCGGCCACTCCCTTGGGCTGGTCGAATTCCTCCTCTTGGGCTCTAATGGGCCGACAAGCTTGGCCCACCAAGCTTTAGGCCAATGGGTCCAAGGCCCATTCCAAAAATAACCCTCCTTTCCCCTTTTTTTTTTTTTTTTTGAATTCCTTTCTATAAATATTTCTAAATTCAAATTTCATCTTGGCCAAAGTCTTGGGACACTTTGTTTATTAAGATTTAAATTTATAATCTCATGGCCAATTATTAATCTATAAATTTAAATACACAAATCATCAAATTAAAAGACTAATGGCTAAAACATAAGCCATGGAAATTCTATCGCCTAATTAAAGACTTTAACACACCTTAAGGCTCGGCTTTGAATTTCTGGGATGCCACAATTCTCCCCTCCTTAGAGAATTTCGTCCTCAAAATTCAAGCACTACTCGCGCCTTCTTGAAACAAATAGGGATACTTTTCCTTCATCTGATCCTCACCTTCCCATGTGGCTTCCTCCACGTCATGATGTCGCCATAACACCTTAACCAATGGGATCTTTTTGGTCCTAAGAATTTGCTCCTTTCGATCTAATATCTGCACAGGCTCCTCAATGTACCTTACTTTCTCATCCATTTTGATGGCTTCATGATCGAGTATGTGACCAGGATCCGGCTGGTACTTCCTCAACATCGATACATGAAACACATCGTGCAGATTTCCTAACTTAGGAGGTAATGCTAAACAATAAGCCACGTCTCCTATTTTCTCAAGTATCTCAAAAGGTCCGACAAATCTAGGGCTTAACTTACCCTTCTTCCCAAATTGAGATATCCCTTTCATTGGAGATACCTTAAGGAATACATGGTCTCCTGCACTAAATTCTAAAGGCCTTCTACGTCTATCTGAGTAGTCTTTTTGTCTATTCAGCGCTGTTCTAAGTCTTTCTTTGATAGCATCCACAGCTTCAGTGGTAACTTGTACCATTTCAGGTCCTGTCAGTTTCCTTTCACCTACTTCACTCCAACAAATAGGAGTCCTACATCTCCTTCCATATAATGCTTCATAAGGAGCCATGCCTATACTCTTCTGAAAACTATTATTATAGGCGAACTCCACCAAATGCAATCTTTCATCCCAATTTCCTTTGAAATCGATTGCACAAGCCCTTAACATATCCTCTAATATCTGGATTACTCTTTCTGATTGACCATCTGTCTGAGGATGAAAAGCAATACTAAACTGAAGCTTAGATCCTAACGCAATTTGAAGACTTTTCCAAAAATTCGAAGTAAACCTCGAATCTCGATCTGAAGTAATGGTCACCGGAACACCATGTAAGCGTACCACTTGACTTACATACATATCCGCATACTTATCCATTGGGTAGTCCATGCAAATCGCTAGGAAATGTGCCGATTTAGTCAAACGATCCACTATAACCCAAATAGAGTCATGACCACTTGACATCCTTGGCAATCCTTGCACAAAGTCCATCGTTATATGTTCCCATTTCCATTCAGGAATATCTAATGGCCTCAAGAGTCTTGCGGGTTTTCGATGCTCCGCTTTTACTTGCTGACACGTCAAACATTGAGAAACGTACTTAGCCATATCTGCCTTCATACCATTCCACCAAAATTGCTGACGCAAATTTCTGTACATCTTTGTACTACCTAGGTGGATACTATAATTACTCTTATGTGCCTCCGACATAATTTCCTTCCTTAATTCCTCATTGTCGGGAACACAAAGTCGTCCTTGACATGTTACTATTCCATCATCAGAGATCTGAAATTCTAATCTTTTCCCTAAAGATACAGCATCCTTCACTTTCAAAATCTCTGGGTCAGATTCTTGCAAAATTTTAATTTTCTGGATAATCTCTGGCTCAATCCTTAATGCACTAAGCATACTAGTAAGACAATCCACTTCCAATTTAAATTCGGAATTTGCCACAGATTCCAACAATTTCCATTCCGCCATCCTCAAACTAGCTATTTCTGCGGCTGACTTTCGACTAAGAGCATCTGCTACTCTATTCGCTTTTCCTGGATGATATCTTATCTCACAATCATAATCCTTCAATAACTCCATCCACCTCCTTTGTCTCATGTTCAACTCTTTTTGTGAGAACAGATACTTCAAACTCTTATGATCCGTGTAGATCTCAAACTTCTCCCCATACAAATAGTGTCTCCATATCTTCAAGGCAAACACTATAGCTGCTAGCTCTAAATCATGCGTCGGGTAATTCAGCTCATGAGGTTTCAATTGTCTGGATGCATAGGCTACAACCTTGCCATGTTGCATTAAAACACATCCTAATCCTTTGTGAGATGCATCACTATACATCGTAAAACCATCAGGTCCAGTAGGTATAGTCAGAATTGGAGCTTAAGTCAATTTCCTTTTAAGCTCCTGGAAACTCCTTTCACATTCTCCATTCCACTCAAATTTCACATTCTTTCGAGTCAACTTAGTTAAAGGCCCTGCCAGTCGTGAAAATCCTTCGATGAATCTCCTATAATAACCAGCCAGTCCTAAGAAACTTCGTATTTCAGTAGGTGTTGTCGGTCTCGGTCAATTTACTACCATTTTAACTTTTGCCGGGTCTACCGCAATTCCTTTTCCTGACACCACATGTCCTAGAAATACTATCCGATCCAACCAGAATTCACACTTACTGAACTTAGCATACAACTTATGCTCTCTCAGAGTCTGCAAAACTATTCTCAAATGCTGTTCATGCTCTTTAGGTCCTTTCGAATATACCAGAATATCATCAATAAACACAATTACAAACTGGTCTAAATAAGGCTGAAATATTCTATTCATCAAATCCATAAATGCAGCGGGGCGTTAGTCAATCCAAATGGCATAACAAGGAACTCATAGTGCCCATAACGAGTCCCGAACGCAGTCTTAGGAATGTCCTCTTTCTTAATTCTTAACCGATGATATCCCGACCTCAAATCAATCTTAGAGAAAAACTGAACTTCCCCGGAGTTGGTCAAATAAATCATCAATTCTAGGCAAATGATACTTATTCTTAATGGTCACCCGATTCAACGCCTATAGTCAATACACAAGCGCATCGATCCATCTTTCTTTTTCACAAACAAGACCGGTGCACCCCAAGGTAAAGCACTTGGTCTAATGAATCCTTTATCAAGCAATTCTTGCAGTTGCACTTTCAATTCCTTTAATTCAACTAGGGCCATCCTATACGGGGCTTTTGATATTGGTCCTGTTCTAGGCATTAATTCAATTTCAAACTCAATCTCTCGCTCTGGCGGTAATGCAGGCAATTCCTCAGGGAATACATCTTGAGATTCATTAACTACCTGAATTTCATCAATCTCAGGCTCTTCCCTAGTATCTTTAACCATGGCCAAATATCCTTGACATCCTTCATCAAGTAACGCATAGGCTCCTATTGCCGAAATAAGTGCTACGGGTAGGTGGGTCTGACCTCCAAGAAATTCACAACTAGACTGATCAGGTAAGGTAAATTGGATCACTTTCCTATAACAATCCATCTGAGCCCGATATTTATGAAGCCAATCCATTCCTATGATAACATCAAAATCATACATGGCCATTACAACTAAGTCTATTTCCATATCTTTTCCTCCCATTGTTATCTTACAATTTCCACACACCAATGTAGACAATAACATATCCTTTAGAGGCGTAGAAACACAAAGAGGCATCTCAAGAGGCATAGTTTTTATCTTACTCAACTGTCTATATCTTTCAGACACAAACGAATGCGTAGCACCCGTATCAAACAATGCATATGCCTTTTTATCATTTATAAGGATCGTACCTGAGATAACATTTTTGGAAGCTTCCGCTTCCTCTTGGGTAATCGCATACACTCTTCCCTGTGCTGGTGGCCTCTGGGGATTCCTTGGTAAGTTTGGCTTAACAGCATTCTGCAACGGTTGCTGCACCGAGCCCATACTCGTGTGCGATCTCTCCTGAGGGCAGTTTCTCTTAATATGGCCTATCTGTCCACAACCATAGCACTTTGGTTGTCCAATGCAAGGTCCTGGGCCATGTCGCCCATTACACATTCGACACTCCGCATTCTGATAAGGTGTCCTTCCCAAACTCAGGCTACCCTTGCCTCTTCCATAATTCCCAAAATTACTCTTCTTTTTAGATCCCCAGGTCTGACCTTGACCTGTATAGGGTCTTTTACCCCTTCTCACATCACTAAAAGACAATGGTTTCTTATCCTCTGAATGTTCCCTCATCAACTCCTGTTCCACCAACTGTGCCTTTTCATATATCTCATTATAATCTCTTATGTTCAGAGGCACTAGTTGTCTCCTGATATCAGTCCTCAGCCCTTTCAGAAATCTCTTAGCTTTCTCTTCCTGGTCCTCAACTAGCCTAGGAGCATATCTAGACAATTCAGAAAATCTAGCCTCATATTGATCTACCGTCAGCTCCTTTTGTTCTAACTGAACAAACTCAGTAATTTTCCTATCCTTAGCACAGTCAGAAAAATGCTTCCTATTAAAAGCTCTTACAAACTCTTCCCAGTTAACCTCAGTACCTGGTGGGAAGATCGTATCCCTCGATGCTCTCCACGAAAACTTCGCATTTCCCTCCAATTGATATTCTGCTAAGACTATTTTCTCAACAGCAGTGTAGTCCAGCAACCTGAAAATTTGCTCCATTCCATCAATCCAATGCTCCGCCTCCTCAGGACTTCCCATTCCACTGAACTTAGGTGGCTTCAGCTTCAAAAACTGTTCCACCAATCCTTGAGTACGGCGTTCTGCTCCAGGCTATTGCTGCGCTTGCCTTTCCATCAGATTTCCAATATTGGCTAATGCCTGCAGGATATCTTCCATTCGGGGTTCAGCCCTTGCAGCAGAGGCTTCAGCCCTCGATGGATGAGCACTTCCAGCTCGCACCATAACTTTCCTGCAATTTCCAAGCATTGCCTCAGGAATAATCTGAGACTCACTGCCTTCACTCAAAGCAATTACTATCACTACATAAGTAACATATACATGTTACTAGCACCTAAAGGCAATCATAAATAAACTACTAGGGATCTACGAGCGAATTTTCATCACCCGTTATTCAATTATTTCATTTTACATCCTATGGTGTGCATTGTCATCATGTTTCCTCAATTCCAAATGAGGCTCCTTATCACTCCACTTATAACCATTCGCTCTGATACCAAAAAGGGCGGCTGTGACACCCCGAACCCTTCTCAGGTCGTCACCAGCGCCGATGTTACACTTTCTTTCCTCTTTCTATCTTGTACTTAAAACAAGTGTCGTTAATCACAGGCATTTTTTTTTTTTTTATAAAACGAATCGGTCCCAACGCGACTCATAGCGGAAGCAAATTAAACATCACTATCTATCCCCCTACCAATCCATGATACAAAATCACACCACTAATCATCAGGATTTAAAAGATAAGCCATGCCACTTTTATTTACATATTATCGTGATGGGTTTTTCACGGGTCGATACAACAAAAAGGAGCCAAGATTTTAAGCCACACTCGGCCTCATCCCAAAAAGATACCACGACCCCTAAAGAAAATCACATGACATCCCCCATCCAACAGTGGCGGCTACTCCCCAAAAAGATGACACCAGCTCTCTACCTTTCACGCAACCATCACACTCATCCAGGTGCATCGGGTGGTGGTGGCGGCAACATTCCCCTAATCACTCCGTCTCGGCAGACATGAACAGACAAAAACTCCTGGATGACTGGGCCCTCAGCTAGGCCCACGTCGTACATGACCAGCACACGCACTCGCACAAATGTCAGTCCAGGGATAACGACGCAGTCGATCTCCGTACAATCTACTTCTACATCTGACGGGAGACCATAGAAGGTGCCTCGCGTGACGGTAGGAAGCGGCATCTTTCTAATCTGAAATGTTATCCCCAAAAGGGGTGAGTACAACTACTCAACAGATAAGGAAATCCAATAACAACTCAATGCACCATACAATTCATACATGCATTGCAGGCGTTACTTACCTTGTAACCATGCGCATACCATCATGTATCATCAGGCATATCATCATGCATATATCATCCTCATCATGCACATCATCATGCATATGTCATTATTATCATGCATGTCATCATGCATATCATCATGCATATATCATCCTCATCATACACATCATCATGCATATGTCATTATCATCATGTATATCACCATGCATATCATCGTGCATATGTCATCATCATGTATTATCATGCATGATTTCATTCCAATTTCATCTTGGACCATCATATTTCTCATTCCCGGGACCAATGTTTGCGTCCCCCGTGCATCAAGATACAATTTCAGATCATCCGACTCCCCCACTCTCCGGGCATCTCGTACCCCAACTGGCATCACGAGGACCCTCCGGTATCCAGCCATTTAAGGCCACCGGGCAACCGGCCGCACCCTTCAGGCCAGGCATCTCGCACCCAATTCGGCGTCGCGAGGTATCCCTCGACATAATTACCATGCCGAGCTTCCGGCTCCCCCACTCTCCGGGCATCTCGACACCACTCGGTCTCCCGAGGACCCTCCGGCATTCGGCCACTCATGACCACCGGGCAACCGGCCGTACCCTTCTAGCCAGGCATCCCGATACTCCTGGGGCATCATCGGCTCACCTCCGACGGTCTTCTCAATTCACATTATTATGATTCAATTTATCATGACATATGATGTGATGACAATTCAAGATCATGCTCAACATTGAATACGTACATACATTTCAATTCCATGTCATACCAAGACTTCATCACATAGACATCTCAATTCAATGTCACACCCATACCAAGACTTTATCACATAATAACATGAATTAATTAAATGGAATCTATGGCCAATAAAATAATCCATTATTATTATTTTTTTATTTTTTTTTTTTTTTATTATATTTATTTATTTTCATAAATAAATATTAAATTTAATATCTATGATTTTCCCAAAATCATAATACTCAAACAATCACTAAACAAATCAATAGGATGACAATTTCATACGAAATTCATGGCCAAATTGGATTTCACATAATTTCACAATTTCCATAAAATAGCACATGATATTCGGATAATGACCAGAATTGCACAGTTTCCAAATAAATTCGATTAAAATACTCATATGGCCTTTAAAAATTACGAAAGTTTACAGGGTGATAGCCAACACATTTTCGTGCATTTTTCATGATGAACTCTAAGCCAAATTCTTTTTAGATTAATTTCTACAACCCTACAAAACTTCTGGAACCACTACCGCGTCGTCCAGAACACACATCTCCGAAATTTTTAGATTTCACCCATCTATTCTCTTTCGTTTCCTCTGAAATTTGAGTATGTTATGTACCAAGGTGTCCTTTACAAGTTTCATGAAGGGATCTAGGTCAAATAACCAAATTATGGTCACCATTTAAGTCCATGAAGTCTCGGGTGTCTCTGAATACATCACCAGAATCATCGTCTTCAAGATCTAGTCGATTTACCAAGCTATACTTGTTATGTTTGCTTCAAATTTGAGTATGTTGTAGCTTAAGGTGTTTCCTACAACTTTCATGAAGACAACAAAGTGAGATCTCCAACAGAAATCAACATGCAATCAAGAAATTAACATGAGGACAGTGAAAATTTCGCAGATCTAAAGTCTCCGTACAATAGAACTTTTGACCCCTCAAATCTCCATAATGTTCTACGAATTTTTAGTATGTCATAGTACAAGACGTTAGCTTCAACTTTCGTGAAGACACCGAAGCCAAAATCGAACTGCAAACACCCATGCAAACTCGAACAAGCTACTGACTCCAACAAACCGAACAAGAACAGTCACACGGTTTGCAAATAACCAACTCTTACCTCGGTTTTTCGCACAAATCATACCTAAAACCGAACATGCAACCACCACAACAAACATGCAAGAGAAATTAAGGACTCCACTTGCCTTAAAGATGAACAAGCAACGACGAATGGCGACGATCGGACGGCGAACAAATGGCACACCCCTCCGGCTCCGCCTCCTTCCCTCTCGGTTTCTCCCTTCCGCTCGAGCTCTCTCTCTCTCTCTCTCACACCTCTCTCGGCTGAATGAACAAAGAACCGGCCCTCTCTCTTTCCTCATCCCTTTTATATCCCCTTAATCCCATGATTAGCAATCATGAGATTGCCTATAATCCCACCAATGCATGCTCTTGTCCCTTGCCACTTGTCATTTTGGGTTTTTTAATTTGAATTTGAATGGGCTTGGGCTTAGGCCCATCCGGCCACTCCCTTGGGCTGGTCGAATTCCTCCTCTTGGGCTCTAATGGGCCGACAAGCTTGGCCCACCAAGCTTTAGGCCAATGGGTCCAAGGCCCATTCCAAAAATAACCCTCTTTTCCCCCTTTTTTTTTTTTTTGAATTCCTTTCTATAAATATTTCTAAATTCAAATTTCATCTTGGCCAAAGTCTTGGGACACTTTGTTTATTAAGATTTAAATTTATAATCTCATGGCCAATTATTAATCTATAAATTTAAATACACAAATCATCAAATTAAAAGACTAATGGCTAAAACATAAGCCATGGAAATTCTATCGCCTAATTAAAGACTTTAACACACCTTAAGGCTCGGCTTTGAATTTCTGGCATGCCACATTGGACCCAGCCTGACTCGCGCGACTCGAATTCTAGAGCCTTTGGGTTCAGCGATCCGCGGCACCGGAGGGATTAGCTGGGACGTTGACGGCGGCGATGGGCTTGAGGAGGACAGCGATGTAGCGGGCAACAGCGTCAGCTTGGGTAGCGTCAGGTAGGAGGATGGAGTAGCGAGGCAGCAGCGGCAGGGACATTAATGCGAGCTTGCAGGTGAAACGGTGGCGTGAGCTCGTGGGTGAGGAGGAACTCCGGCAGTTGGCGGGACGACGGCTGACTCAAGTGGAGTAGCGGTGGTGCGAGGAGGCTCGAACGGCATCAGAGACCCCCCTTTCTCCTCTTCGGTCCTCTCTCTCTCTCCTGTTTCTTTAGATCTGGGTTCTAGGGAAAACGGCAGCGAACAGCGTCAATTGGGTTGCTCATTGGTGACGATGGCAGTGTCTAGAGAAATGTGGCCGGTGACAACACAGGCAGCTCCTCCGGCTAGGATCATGACGGCGCTACCTCGATTGGGCGAGTAGGGGCAACCCCTGACCTCTAAAGTCAGGGGATGCTGGCGGATGCGGTGAGGATGTTGGTTGAGGCCAGCGGCTATGGCCCCTACTTCACAACTGGTTTCTAGAGGTGTTGGAGGCAGCAGCAAGGGTTGGTGGCTAGGAGATGCGGCGACGATAACGACGGCGACGATGTTGGGTTGAGGCGGTTAGGCCTCCTTTCTCTCGAGCTCCCCTCTCTCTCTCTATCGAGCTCCCTCTCCTTGTTTTCTCTTCGTGCCCGGTCTCCCCGAAACCCCCGCTCTCTATGTGGCACCCTTTGATGGCCCCCAATCCGATTAGGGTCGCCACAGTTCGCTTACCATTCACTTTTCCTAATAACATGTCACTCTGATACCATTCATTTGCAGTGGGTCCATACAACCTGGGGGTTTACATTTTTTTTTTGACAGGTCCCTTGCGCAATCCATATAGCAGAAGCACATCCATCAACTCCCTTCCCTATATTCAGAAAACGATGCACACCTACTAAACATCTTATATAAATTAAAGCCGAACACGTTTATTTACATAAAGCAGATGGACATTTTTAGTCGGTACATCGGAATGCCAATGTTTCTATACTCGGCTACACTCCAAAAGATGACCGACATCTCCTCCAACAGTCATATACTTAAAGGCCATCGATCAGTGTTGGCGTCCAAAAGTTCCCTCCTTTGCTATCCTTCTCCTCTTGGTCATATCCAACCGCTCAATCCATCTACTAATCTGAAATGTTGGTCCCCAAAAGGGGTGAGTACAACCACTCAGCAGGTAAAGGAATCCAATAACTACTCAATGGATTAGACAAGTCATACATGCATTGTGGCATCCCAAAATTCAAAGTCAAATTATAAGGTGTGTTAAAGTCTCTAATTGGGTAATGAAATTTGCTTATGGTTTATGCTTTAGTCATTAGTCTTTTTAAGATTAGGTGATTTGTGCTTATGGTCATGAGATTTTAAATATTGTAGATTAATAGTGATAATCTATGCTTGGCCATGCACCTTATGAATTAAATAAAATGTCACAAGACTTTGGCCATGTGGAATTTAAAATTTAAAATTCATAAAAGAAATTATAAAAATGGGAAAATTTAATTTTTATTTAGGTTGGGCCTTAGGCCCATTGGCCAAAGCCTTGATGGGCCAAGCTAGTCGGCCCAATAAGGCCCACTAAAGGGGGCTGTCGACCAGCCCAAGAGGAGGCCCAAGAGTGGCAGGCCCAAGCCCAAAAGCCCATAAGACAAGTGGCAATAGGTCTTCATGCATTGGCCTAGAGAAGGAAGGCATGCATTGGTCAATTAGGGTGGCAAGCAATGATTACTAATGATCAGGTTTAGGGAAAATAAAAGGGAAGAGAGAGAGAGAGAGGTGGCCGGTTACTTCATTCGGCCAAGAGAGTGAGAGAGAGAGAGGGAGAGTGGCCAAGAGAGAGGAGGAGCCGAGGAGGAGTCGCCGTCCGTCTGCCGTGTGCCGTCGTCCGTCCGGTCTAGAGGCAAGTGGGAGTCCTCTAGCTGCTCTTGCATGTGTGTTTGTTACATGTATGGTTGATATAGTGTCGAGTTTGGGTGATTAGGTGAAGAAAACCGAAGTATGGATGGATTGTTCTTGAATGCTATGGCTGTTTTCGCTCGAACGGTTTGAGTCAGAATTTTGTGTGAGCTTGCATGCATGTTTAGAGTTCGATTTTGGTTTCGATCTCTTCATGAAAGTTGTAGCTAACATCTTAAACTGAAATATACTAAAATTTGGTGGAAAATGATGGAGATTTAAGGGGTTAAACTCTCATTCTACGGAGACCTCAGATCTGGAACAATTTCACTGATATCTTGATGGATTTGTGGTTGCATGTTGAATTGTGCTAAGAATATCTCTTTGATTTCTTCATGAAAGTTGTAGGGGACATCTTAAAATACAACATACTCAAATTTGAAGCAAAATGAACAAGTATAACCTAGTAAATCGACTAGATCTTGAAGACGGTAATTCTGGAGATGTATTACAAGACACCCGAGATTTCATGGACTTAAATAACGACTATAATCTGGTTATTTGACTTAGATTTCTTCATGAAACTTGTAGAGGAAATCTTGATGTAGAACATATTCAAATTTCAGAGGAAACGAAGAAGATTAGGTAGGTGAAAACTCAGTATTTCGGAGAAGCATGTACTGGACGTTTCGGTGTTAGATCCAAAAGCTTCGTGTGACTGTAGAAAATAATATAAAAATAATTTGGCTTGGAAGTATCCATGAAAAATGTACTTTAGTGTCTTGGCTATAACTCGGTAAAATTTCGTAATTTTTGGAGGTCGTATGGATATTTTAATCAAATTATTTCGAGACTGTGCATTCTGATTTCATCCGAAAATTATATGCTGTTTTGTGTGAATTATGGATTTGTGTGAAATTCTATTTGGCGATGTATTTTGCATGAAATCATTATCCGATTGTCTTATTTATTACTTGCCTTAATTTTTTATGATTTTTGAGAATTATAAAGATATTTAAATTTAATATTTTGAAAGTGGCACAAGCCGGAATTTAAATAAATGTAAAAAAGGGCATGATAAATGCATTATTTTTAATTGGCATAAATTTCATAAATTATTTATTTTATAAATAATTGTACCATGTAGTATGTATGATGATGTCTTGATGTATGCATGACAATGAATTGAGATGCATGTATGAATTCAATGATGAGTATGATCTTGATTTTTCATCACATTGCATGCCATGTTAAAATTGAACTATAATTGAAGATGAGAATTGAGATAAATTGAGAAGACCGTCGGAGGTGTGAGCCGACGATTCCCCAAAAGTGTCGGGATGCCTAGCTAGAAGGGTACGGCCGGTTGCCCGGTGGTCATGAATGGCCGAATACCGGAGGGTCCTCGGGAGACCGAGTGGTATCGAGAAGAGTGGGGGAGCCGGAAGCTCGGCACGGTAATTATGCCGAGGGATACCTCGCAATGCCGGATTGTGTGTGAGATGCCTGGCCTGAAGGGTGCGGCCGGTTGCCTGGTGGCCTTAAATGGTTGGATGCCGGAGGGTTCTCGTGATGCCTGGAGAGTGGGGGAGCCGGATGGTCTGAATTGTATCTTGGATACATGTGGGACGCAAACATTGGTCCCGGGAATAAGAAATGTGGCGGTCCAAGATGAAATTGGAATTAAATCATGCATGGTGATATATGCATGACATATGCATGATGATGATGATGTATGATATGACACGATGATGATCACCCATGGCATGATGATATGCATGATATGATGATATATGATGTGGCACGATGACATGCATATATGTTGTGATATGATGATGCCACGATGATGAGGACATGTGTATGGTATGATGGTGTCATGTATATGATGATGATGACATGTGTGATATGATGATGTCATGATGATGATGACATGTGTGATACGATGATGTCATGATGATGATGACATGTGTGATAAAATAATGTCATGATAACGATGATATAAGTATGACATGATGATCCACATGTATGTGTTATGATTGTGGTGATGATGCATGATGATATACGCATGGCTTCAAGGTAAATAATGTCTGCAATGCATGTATGACTTGTATGATGCATTGAGTGGTTTTTTGATTCTTTTACCTGCTGAGTGGTTGTACTCATCTCTTTTGGGGACCAACATTTCAGATTAGCAACATGCCGCTTCCTGCCGTTACGCGGGGTGTGTTTTACGGTCTACCATCCGATGTAAAGGTTGAGTGCGAGGAGTTTGGCTGTCCTTCTGTGCCTGGATTGACGTATATACAAGTGCGTTGTTTTTTCATGTATGACATAGGCCTGGCTGGGGGCCCGGTCGTTTAGGAGTTCGTCTCTGTCCACGTTCGTCATGATGGGGCGATGAGAGGGATGTTGCCACCGCCACCGCCTGATGCACCGGATTGGGTGTGAGGCTCGTGCGTGATGAGTAGGAGCTGTTTTTTGGGGATAGTTAGCTGACACTAATGATGGAGGATTGTGCACGTGAGTTGTAGCGGGTCGAGGGTTCTTTTTAGGGTTTTAGGCCGGACATGGCTGAGTCCTGGCTTTTCCTTTTTGATGTATCGACCCAAAAGAAGTCCCATCTTGAAAGTATATGTAAATAAAGTGTCATGGCTTGTCTATAAAATCATGGTGATTAGTGGTGTGTATTTGTATCATGGTTGGTAGGGGGAGAGATGGTGATGTTTTACTTTGCTTCCGCTAATGAGTCGTGTTAGGACCGTTTTATTAAAAAAAAAAAATGTTCCTACTAATTACGACGCCTCTTTTAAGAAGAAAGGTAGTAAGTAGTAACATTGGCGCTTGTGGCGACTTACGAAGGGTTCGGGGTGTCACATGCATTGCATGCATTACTTACCTTGAAGCCATGCATATACTATCATGCATCATCACAACAATCATAACACATACATGTGTATCATCATGTCATACTCATATCATCGTCATCATGACATTATTATATCACACACATGACACCATCATACCATACACATGTCATCATCATCATGGCATCATCATATCACACATGTCATCATCATCATGACATCATCATGTCACATGTGTCATCATCATCACATCATACACATGTCATCATCATCACATCATACACATGTCATCATCATCATGACATCATCATATCACAACATATATGCATGTCATTGTGCCATATCATATACCATCATCATATCATGCATATCATCATGCCATGGGTGATCATCATCATATCACATCATACATCATCATCTTCATGCATATCATCATGCCATGGGTGATCATCATCGTATCACATCATACATCATCATCTTCATGCATATCATCATGTCATGGTTCAATTTCCACTTTTAGCTTTCAATTTGATCACCACATCACCCTTCCTTGGATCATCAATTTCATTTTGGACCGCCACATTTATCATTCCCGGGACCAATGTTTGCATCCCACATTCATCACTCGCACCCAATCCTGGCATCGCGAGAAACCTCCAGGCATGTATCCAAGATACAACTGGGCATCCGGCACCCCCACATTCCGGGCATCTCGTATCCCAACTGGCATCACGAGGCATCCAGGCATGTATCCAAGATACAACTAGGCATCCAAAGGGCATCGACTCATTCGAACCTCTGGGCATCTCGCACCCCACCTGGCATCACGAGGAATCTCCGGGGCTCGCCATGAAAATGGTTACCCCTACCCTCCGGGCATGCATCATGATACAACCCCTCACCCTCCGATGGTATCATCATCACCACGATGCATATTCTCATACATCTCATTTCTCATCTTCTATTATTGTTCAATTTTAACATGGCATGTGATGTGATGGCAATTAAGATCATATTCATCATGGAATTCATACATGCATCTCAATGCATACATCAAGACCTCATCACACATACTACATGGTGCAATTATTTATAAAATAAAATTCATGGAATTTATGCCAATTAAAATAATCCATTCATCATGCCCTTTTTACATTTATTTAAATTCCAACTTGTGCCATTTTCAAAAAATATTAAATTTAATTATTTATATAATCTCAAAAATCATAAAACTAAAGGCAAGTAATAAATAAGACAATCGGGTAATGATTTCATGCAAAATATACGGCCAATAAAAATTTCACACAATTTCATAATTCACACAAAACAGCATATACTTTTCGGATGAAACCTGAATGCACAGTCTCCGAAGTAATTCGATTAAAATATCCATACGACCTCCAAAAATTACGAAATTTTACCGAGTTATAGCCAAGACATTTTCGTACATCTTTCATGAATACTTCCAAGCCATATTCTTTCTAGATTAGTTTCTACAGTCTCACGAAACTTCTGGATCCATCACTGAATCGTCCAGTGCATACTTCTCCGAAATACCGAGTTTTAACCTACCTATTCTTCTTCGTTTCCTCTGAAATTTGGATATGTTCTACATCAAGATGTCCTCTACAAGTTTCATGAAGATATCTAAGTCAATAACCAGAGTATAGTCGTCATTTAGGTCCATGATATCTCGGGTGTCCTGTAATACATCTCCAGAATTACCGTCTCCAAGATTTAGTTGATTTACTAGGTTATACTTGTTCATTTCACTTCAAATTTGAGTATGTTGTAGTTTAAGATGTCCTCTACAACTTTAATGAAGAAATAGAAGAAATATTTTTAGTACAACTCAACATGCAACCACAAATCCATCAAGATGTCAGTGAAATCGTTGCAGATCTGAGGTCTCCGTAGAATGAGAATTTAACCCCTTAAATCTCCATTATTTTCAACCAAATTTTATTGTGTTGTAGTTTAAGATGTTAGCTACAACTTTCTTGAAGAGATCAAAGCCAAAATCGAACTCTAAACATGCATGCAAGCTCACACAACATTCTGACTCGAGCGGATTCATGCAAAAACATTCCAGATCTGACATCTCCGTAAGATGAGAGTTTGACCCCTCAAATCTCCATCATTTTCCACCAAATTTTAGTATGTTGTAGTTTAAGATGTTAGATACAACTTTCATGAAGATATAGAAGCCCAAATCGAACTCTAAATATGTATGCAAGCTCACACAACATTCTGACTCAAACTGTTCAAGCGAAAACAGCAACACCACTCAAGAACAAGCCATCCATACATCGGTTTTCCTCTCCTAACCACTCAAATTCGACACTATATCAAGCATACATGTAACAAACACACATGCAAGAGCAGCAAAGGACCCCCAACTTGCCTCTAGACTGAACGGACGATGGCACACGGCGGCGATCACGCGGCGAACGGTGGGTGGACTCCTTCCTCTCGGCTTCTCCTCCCTCGGCCACACTCTCTCCCCCTCTCTCGCACGGTTCTCTCTCTCACTTGGCCTTGCCGAATGCCACTAACCGGCCACCCTCTCTCTCTCTTTCCCCTTTTATTTCCCCACAAAGCCATCATTAGTGATGATGAGATGCCACCCACAATGGCCAATGCATGAGACTCTCTTTTTGCCACTTGGCAAAGCTCATGCAAGATGGGCTTGGGCCGGCCACTCTTGGGCCTCCTCTTGGGCTGGTCGACAGCCCCCTTTCGTGGGCCTAATTGGGCCGACTAGCTTGGCCCATCAAAGGCTCAAGCTATTGGGCCTAAGGCCCAACCCAATTAAAATCAACTTTACCCCTTTCTTATTCTTTCTTTTAAGAATTAAATTACTAAATTCCACATGGCCAAAATCTTGTAATATTTGACATATAGGAATTTAATTTATGAGGTGCATAGCCAAGCATAGATTATTAATTTATCCTATAGTCCTAAATTCAAAATTCATAAACACAAGTACAATAACACATAGCCTTAAGAAAACTAATGGTTAATACATAGACCATAGATAATTTCATTACCTAATTATAGGCTTTAATTCCTCTAGAACTATCTTAAATTTTTGGGATGCCACACTCTGCTAGGGTTTCAGCATGAAGAGGAAGCCAACATGGGCCATGCCTAGGCCGATTCGACTCGGCCTCTTCCACATTTTCTTTTTCTTTTTTCTTTTGTTTTTGTTTTTGTTTTTGTTTTTGTTTTCTTCTTTTTTTTTTTTTAAATTTAATTCCTAATTTTGTACACGATTAAGTCATAAATAAAAAAGTAAAATTTAGGTGTCAGCAGCTGCTCCTCTTTTAATGGGAGCTCGAAGAGGTTGTGTTCAAAGATAGAAGACACCTAATTTATTTCGGCGGCAGAGAGACCCTGAATGCACAAGCACGCATCAGGTCGATGGAAAGAACTCATAATTATAGAAGCGCGTCTTGTTAATAAGAGGAAGGAGAGACTTCGGGCTACAGAAGCCCACCGAGTCATAAGAAGAAGGGAAGACTCTAGGTGACAAAAGTCCATCGGGTCATAAGAAGAGAGGAAGACTCTAGGATACAAAGCTTTCCAGGTCATAAGAAAAGAGAAAGACTCTGGGATACAAAGCTCTCCGAATCATAAGAAGAGAGGAAGACTCCGGGGTTCAAAGCTCTTCGGTTCATAAAAAAATAGGAAGACTTCGGGATACAAAACTCTCCGAGTCATAAGAAGATAGGAAGACCCCAGATTACAAAGTTCTCCGGGTCATAAGAAGAGAGGAAGACTCCGGGATTCAAAGCTCTTCGGGTCATAAGAAGATAGGAAGACTCCGGGATACAAAACTCTCCGAGTCATAATAAGATATGAAGACTCCAAGATACAAAGCTCTCTAGGTTATAAGAAGAAATGGAAGACTCCGAGTTATAGAAGCCCACCGGGTCATAAGAAGAGAGAAGACTCCATGATACAAAGCTTTCCGAGTCATAAGAAGGGAAAAGACTCCAGGATATAAATCTCTCAGGGTCATAAGAAGATAGAAGACTCCGGGCTACAGAAACCCACCGGGTCATAAGAACAGAGAAGACTCTAGGATACAAAGCTCTCTGGGTCATAAGAACAGAGAAGACTCCAGGCTACAGAAGCCCACTGGGTCATAAGAAGATAAAAGACTCCATAATATAAAGCTCTCCAGGTCATAAGAAGAGAGAAGACTCTAAGATACAAAGCTCTCTGAGTCATAAGAAGAGAGAAGACTCCGGGCTACTGAAGCCCACTGGGTCATAAGAAGAGAAAGACTCTAGGATACAAAGCTCTCCGAGTCATAAGAAGAGAGAAGACTACATGATACAAAGCTCTCCAAGTCATAAGAAGAAAGGAAAACTCCAAGATACAAAGCTCTCTAGGTCATAAAAAGAGATGGAAGACTCCGAGCTACAGAAGCCCACTGGGTTATAAGAAGAGAGAAAGACTCGAGGATACAAAATTCTCCAAGTCATAAGAAGAGAGAAGACTCCAGGTTACAGAAGCCCACCGGGTCATAAGAAGAGAAAAGATTCCAAGATACAAAACTCTCCGGGTCATAAGAAAGAGAGAAGACTTTAGGATACAAAACTCTCTTGGTCATAAGAAGAAAGGAAGACTCTAGGATACAAAACTCTCCGAGTCATAAAAAGAGATGGAAGACTCCGGGCTATAGAAGCCCACCGGGTTATAAGAAGAGAGAAAGACTCCAGGATACAAAGCTCTCCGGGTCATAAGAAGAAATAAGACTCTGGGCTACAAAAGCCCACCGAGTCATAAGAAGAGAGAAGACTCCAGGATACAAAGCTCTCTGGGCCATAAGAAGAGAGGAAAGCCGTGGCATCCCAAAATTTCATGGCAACCTCTGAATGCATTAGGACCTATGAAAAGGTGATGGAAGTGTTATTGATTTATGTTGTGGCCTTTAGACCAAAGAATTTTAATAGATTAATGTCGAGTATTTTAATGGAGAATTATTTGGGAAAGAAATACGTTTTATGTTAATCGATGATCAAGGTTGGTGCTATAGGACAATTTGATAAAGAAGACTTTGTCCTTGACTATGCACTTAATAGATTTGATTTTATGGATTAATGTCACAAAGTCTTTTGGCCATTTTATTATGCAATTAGGTATTTATTTAAATGAGGATTAAGATGTATCATTAAAAATAAACTTGAGCCATTTAAGTTTGGACTTTAGGCCCAAGAGTGTTGGCCTAAAGTGGGCCAAGAGGCTCGGCCCAAGGAGCCCATGAAGTGGTTGACCAAGGCTGGCCCAAGCCCAGCCAAATGAAGGCCCATCATGTGCATGGCAAAAATGCCAAGTGCCAAGAAAAGCTTGCCAAGTGTTGCCCCTTTGTAACCAAGTGTCCCTCCATGCAAGAAGTAAAGCATGCAAGGGTTTTAATTCAACTAAAAAGAAAAGGGGGAGGGGGATTTTGACCGGAAGAGAGAGAAGAGAGAGAGAGTACCGTCCAAAGAAAGAAGCGAGAAAGAGAGGAAGAGAGGAAGAGAGGAAGAGGAGACGCCGTCGAGCCCACCTAGTCTCGCCGTCATTCTTGCTGTGTTTTCCTTCGATTTGAGGCAAGTGAAGTCCTAAAACCTACCCTTTGCATTGCTATGTGTATGTGTAGTAGATGGTAAGTCTTGGTTGTGGTTGATGGGATGAAATTTCGGAGCTATGGAGAGAGATTCGTTGGTCATGCATGCTGTTTCTGGAAAGACCAGTTTGACCATCTTTGAGTTTGTGTGTTGCATGTGACTTTTTAGTTGGAATATTGTTTCGATTTCTTCATGAAAGTTGTAGAGGACACCTTGGAGAACAACATACTAAAATTTGAGGCAAAACGAACAAGAAATGGTTAGTGAAATGATTTTTCTTTGGAGAGACTAGATCTGGAATTCGTCGTGATGACCTTCAGTGGTTTCGTGGTCTGTAAAGTAATCTTCTTGTGAAAATATCACTTTGATCTCTTAACAAAAGTTGTAGTGTAATTCTTGAGGTAAAACATATCAAAAACTTAGAGAAAACAAACAAGAGTAGATAGGTGAAATCGTGGTCTTTTGGAGATGCTTAGATCTGGAAATTTCGGTACTAGGAATAGAAGATTTAACCGAAAATGTTTAAATGTCATTTGGGTATTTAATCGAAAATGTTTTTAAAACTGTGCAATCCGATGTGTTCGGACTCCGTAATGTTGCAATGTGTGGTCTATACCGTCTTGTATGAGATTCTTTTGGAAAAGTGTTCTGCATGAAATACCTTTATTTATGTCTTGCCTACAACATAGTCAAATTTCGTAATTTTTGAAGTTCATTTGCCTATTTAACCAAAAATGTTTCAAAAAATGTGCAAGTGGAACAGACAGAATTAGTAGTGCTGTGATGCGTGGTTTGTATTGAACCATATGGGGATCTTTTGGTGTAGTGTTCTGGATGAAATATCTGCCTTTATGTCTTGACTATCACATGTCCAAATTTCATAATTTTTTAAGGTCATTTGGGAATTTAATTAAAATGTTTCCTAAAACTGTGCAAGCTGGATTGTGCGAATTTCAAAAGCTGTAATGCATGGACTATTCTGTTTGTATGAAATTCTGGTGGTGTTGTGTTCTTCATGAGATAAATGCCTCTAGAGCTTGTCTATGATGTATTAAATTCTTATAAATTATTAGGGTCAATCACTAAACTTTAAGAAGTGCAAATTAAAAGAACACATTCCGTTTCTAAAATAATAGCAATAATCCATGAGTTTGCCCATTGAATAATATTGGTTTTAAGTGATTGAATCTTGCTGCACATGTGATGATATTTGGCATTTCATATAAAATCAAAAGCTGAAGTTGACCTTGTTGCCATCACATCATGTGCCATGTTGATATTGAGACACAAATGTGAATATGAATTATGATAAATGAGGATACCGTCGGAGGTGTGAGCCAACGATGCCCCGGGAGTGTCGGGATGCCCGGAATGTGGGGGTGTTGGATGCCTGGAACGTGGGGGTGCCGGATGTCCTCGGGAGTTTCGAGATACCCGGTGGTATACGGTACATAATTCCAGGGGGAATTCCTAGTGGTATGTCGATACGTAATCCTGGAAGCCCTGGAGGTGTGTTTCGGGGGGATTCCTCATGATGCTAGTTGGGATACGAGATGCCCGGAATGTGGGGGTGCCGGATGCCTAGAGGTGTGTGCTAGAGGTTCCTCGCGATGCTAGGTTGGGTGCGAGCGACAAATTGTGGGATGCAAATATTAGTCCCTGGGAAGAAAAATTGATGAGATCCTTGTGAAAAATAAGAATTGAAAATGAATCATATGCATGGGTGTATGCATATGGCATGATGTATGATCTGCTTATGAAAGTAAATTGATGCTATTTGATATTAAAAATGAATCATATGCTATTTGATCATGACGGCATGAATGGATCTCATGGTGATGTATGCTTGATAGCATGGCGAGATATGCATGATTGCATGGTGATATATGCATGAATGCTTGATGATAAGTGCATGGTGGTATATGCACATATGGCATGGAGATATATGCATGAATGCTTGATAATAAGTGCATGGTGATATATGCATGAATGCTTGATGATAAGTGCATGGTGGTATATACACATATGGCATGGTGATATATGCATGGCTGCAAGGTAAGGTATGCTTGAATGCATGAATGATATGTGTTTTAGTCATGATACCTTGATTGTCCTGTTTGATGCACTGTGTAGTGTGGCGGATCTTTACTACTGAGTGGTTGTACTCACTCCTTTTGGGGAATAACATTTCAGTCTAGATAAGATACCTCTGCTGCCACTGCCACCGGTAGATGGATCAAGTGGTTGGATATGACTGCGAGGAGGAGGATAGCAAAGGAATGAACTTTTGGACGCCGACACTGATCGATGGACTTTAAGTATGTGACTGTTGGAGGAGATTTCGATCATCTTTTAAAGTATATCCGAGTATAGAAGACTATGACATTTTGATGTACCGATGAATGATGTCCATCTGGCTTAAGTAAATAAAAGTGTTCGGCTTTTACTTATAAATGTCTTAGTTGGTGTGCATCGTTTTCAGAACATAGGGAAGGGAGTTGTAAGATATGCTTCCATTATATGAGCTATGTAAAGGACTGATCTAAAAGATGTAAACCCTTAGGTTGTATGGACCTTCTGCAATTGAAATGATATCAGAGTGACATGTGATTAGGGAAAGTGAAAGGTAATCGAACTGTGGCGACCCTAATAGATCGGGGGCCGTTCGAGGGGTGCCACAAAAGCAGTCTTACCATGTAACAACAGGTTTCGACTAGGTATGATAGTCTCTCTGTGTACGAATGGGTTTTAATCGGGAGGAAGGTCTCACCGTGTACGAAGGGGTTTCGAGATGTGATAGTCTCACCGTGTACGAACGGGTTTTGACTGGGAGGAAGGTCTCACCGTGTAAGAACAGGTTTCGACCGGGCATGATAGTCTCACCGTGTACGAACGAGTTTTGATTGGGAGTGGACAAACACGGTTTACGAATGAAACCACAAGCCGTGTGGTTTAAAGATAGACCCACGAACCTTTGGTTTTTAGGGAAGCACTCGCTAACCCTTTGAAAAAATGCATGGCTTCACTAGGGAACCCTGTCAAACTCAACTTAAGTGAATGTTATTAGAGACATCATCAAGAGATGCATTGGTAATATTGCAGCATTAATTGAACAAGCTAATCAAGCTCAGTCCAACTGCGTTTAAAAAACATTTGATGTCAATCAGCATCATGTGGCGCAAAACTATCATCTTGTTGAGGAATGTATCATTAATCATCAAATTTTCCAAGAGTCAAGTTCTTATCAGAATGACTACGACTTGTGAAAAAGACTCATTAAGCATGTTAAACTAGAGCTTCTTAGTCAGAAAGGGTTTCTCACACACTCTTGATAAAATGGTTACTTGATCCCATCCATTCACATGGGAAGTAACTAATTGTTGAGGGTACCTCACATAACCCATATCAAAGGTTTTCATAAACATTCGCAGTGAGCACAATCTGACTGATCAAAAAGGTCTTTTGAAAGGACCATGATATAGGCTCGATTAGGACTTACACAAAGGAATTATTGCTTTGAGGCCAATAAAGAAATGTTTGTCATTATCTTCATCGAGTTTATAAGTCGAGAACTTTGAAGATAAGACAAGATACAATTACCTCCACTCCTTCAAGTGATAGCTTTCTTTGTGGCATTCTCATTTTCATTCAAACCATCCCAATCAGAAGAGACTTTGGATGGGGGTTGTAATGTTGGCTTGGGAGAGGCTTGAAAGGCTTAATATTTTCAAGAGGATTTTTAAGAGTCGATAATCATCATGGCATTGTGACCGGGTTACTCGACCTTTCAAAAGCATTTGACTTTTGAAACACAACACATCTCAAAAGTCCCTTGACTAATCATTTATGCATGGGAGCTTTGCTCCTTTCTCTAATATCCTTTGCTCCTACGATGAATTTATTTATTTATTTATTTATTGCGTAGGCATTGGGTATTAGTGTTTGGGTAGAGAAGGAAATGCTTTTCATCACCTTGAGATGAGTCAAGCTCTAACGAGAATTCCTCTGAAGCCATCACCAGAAGATTGATGCAAGTGAAAGTAATAAAATCTTTCTCAATCTTTCGCTCTACAACATGATCATAACCCCCTATGCTGCCCCAATGTAGGGTCGTTCTCGATAAGGGTACTTTGAAGTATCATTTTTTTTTTTGGCCCAAAGGAATAGCAAGAGATTAATGCAATGCTTGGGATTGATGAAGGAAACGCCTTTATCATTTCGATCTTTGTGCTCGATACGAATGAATCATTCGTCCTAAGAGAATGTTGTTTTTCACTAAACTCTCAAATGTATTTGAATGATGTGTTTGGAAATGGCTTACCTTTCCTCATCCTAAGTATCATCTGCTTGGCATGATTAACATCTCTATTTCACTCTATTGAGATCGTCTGAGTAGATTAATTTCCATAGGGAATTTTGATTCAAAATGCATAATCCACAAAACGAGAAAACAATTTTGAGATAAAAATGATGCTAAAAAAATTTGTAGAATTTTTTTTCAATTATTAATTTTTGTGCTTGTCTCTAAGAAAGCACCAAAGGTTCTTTTTTGTAATGGAAATTCTTTGTTTTTTTCTTTCTTTTTTTAAAGAAAAAAGAAATGAGAAGAAGGGTACTTACCTACGACATGGTGACTCGGTAACCCTGTAAAGAATGTGAAAGAATATGTTAGTGCAAAAATCTTTAGGGATTAAAATGTTTGAAATGATACATTATTACCCTTCCTTTGGGCACTAACATCTCTTGGATTCACCTTCGTGGATACTTGGTAACTGGACAATACTCTTCCTTGCATTTGCCTTTAAGTGTTTGACGTTTTCCTGATTCCTTGGTAGAAGGCGCCGCTTCTACGGTCAAGGTGCAACTTTTTTTATTTATCACCCTATAAGAAGGGGAGATGAAACGAGTTATCTTTATACTTAGTTAGGTTTAACTGAGGAACGATACATCCTTTTTGATGAATTTGACAATGTTGTTCCAGCACACTTCATTGATGGGTGAATGAGAGATTTTTCTCTAAATCAAACGTTGTTCTCCTACTCTTTATATGACAAACCTTTGTTCCATTCAAGTCTGTCCTGTATCAAAGAAAAGGACATGTCATTTTTATGCTGAAAAGAATCAAGTTTAGGAATGAGATACATCATTTTCAAAGTCCAGCGATCAACATCCCAAGGTATCTCTCATGGAGGAATGAATAATATTGCCCCTATGTTTCATTTGAATCTTTCTTTGTTTAAGATAAACAGGACTCAATAATGCTCCATCGCATTTGTTGGAACATTACAAAACTTGGTACTCTTGATGTCTCCTTGACAATGAAAAGAAAATCAAGTTAGAAACGGGTAATTAGAATCGATACAGTTTACTCTTTCTTCGAATTCGCCTTTTTGGACGCTTGGCAACTCCCTTCATTTGTCTCATCATGCAAAGTGAATGAGATCGATGAGCTATTTTGGCACGTAAGGCATTTGCATCATTTCCCTTCAAATAAAGAAATTTCCTAGAACGGAACTCAACTTCGTTCTTCTTTTATGGAAGATTGGCACCGACGAAGCGTTGACGCATGCTTACTCCTTGAGTTCCATGAGCCCGAGAAAACGACCACATGAAGAGAGGGCTTTAAGTAAAGTTTTCTTGAAATTCATTTTGGAAGGTTGACATAAAGGTTCGCTTGAAACACTTTTGAATTTTTTTTTAAGCGATTATTTTCATGAAATTGAATTCCATCATTAAAACATGTGAGTCGCATGATTTATGAAAGCATCAATTGGATTCGCAATCAAAACCCAAAATGGAAAACATGATTCTTAACAAGAATGAGAACAATGATAAAATACAAGAAACTCTTGCACATATGAAAGTAAAAATCAACTCTTGTTCTAACTCTATAATTCACTTCTTTATGTGGTCACCATGAGAATGTCAAGGAGCATCATGCATAACCTGCAAAAAGACAACAATGTCAATACTTGATCAATGAGGTCGCTTCTTACAACAAAATCAAGGTGACGGTACATGCCCCATAATCCTTACTACGGGATCTTTGTCTTTCGCCAAAATTTTATCATAAAAGAAGACATCATTTAAATAATCAATCCATGACCATCAATCGATTGTCCACTTTTATTTGAAAAGTTCCGTATGCAGAAGTGACATTGATTTTTGAAAATAGTGACTTCTATTTTGAGGAATTTGTACACCAAATGTGTTTTGCATTTCAGTCCCAAAATGTGAGAAGGAGAGAATTTGATTAAAAATGCAATTTCAATTTTTGTGCCCCAATATATAATCGCAACTTGAAATTTAAAAAAAAAAAAAAAGGATTTTGAGCCCATAACTAGAAATTTAAACAAAATCATGTTTAACAGGGCCAAATCATAGTATTTAGAACTTGCATTCAATGTTCACTTATCAAGAGTGATTGCCATTTTTTTTTTTAATTGTAAGCTTGAGGACATTCAATTGATGTTCGCGAATTTCAAAATGGAAGTTCAATACAAACTAAGCATGCACTATTTGCTCATAATCCGCAGCTTCTTCATCATTGTTCAACTCCTCTTCAAGTGGATCCTCAGCATTCTCATGAGAATCATTATCCACCAAGAAGGCTTTACCAGCTAGTCGATTCTTATTGATTCGACAATTGCTAGCATGATGACCCAACTCCCCACAAGAATAGCAACGTATTTTGGACATAACAAGTTGCTTCGAAACATGGGGCTGAGTAGAAGGCTTACTAACATATTATGTTGTAGCCTCAGCAACTTTAGCAGTGCTAGTGGTACTCTTAGTGGCCCGACTTGTCATGGTAGTTGATTGATGTCTCCGAGAATGACAGTGCTCCATTTTGAGTGCCCGTTGGTGTGTATCTCCTAAGTCCCAAATGTTGAGGACTTCCAAGGCATCTAGAATGTAAAATTGAAGACCGTTCAAGTATTTGTTCACAAGCACCTCCTCCGTGTCCTGGATATTGTTAGGAATCACCAACTCATTAAATTCATCTGTGTATTGGTCCACCGTTTGCGTACCTTGTTTTAGATTTTGGTACTATTGGTAGAGCTCTCTCTTATATCCTTTGGGAAGAAAATATTTTCAAATGTTGCCCTCCATCTTTCTCCACAAAGTGATTGGTGCTTTGCCAACGGCTTGGCGAGTTTTTTTTCACGTCTCCACCAATCAATCGCCTTGCCTCGGAATCGCATAGCAATGATCCCAACTCGACGATTCTCTAGAACATTTTGATGCTTAAACAGCTCATTCACAAGTGTCAGCCAATCAACAATTTCATCAGGAAACTTAGTACTTGTAAATTCTAGAACATCTTTCTTGACTTCCTTTTCCCAATTTGGCTCACGAATTTGTTGTAAATGATGTCGAACATGCCTCCGGCCGTGAATAGATTGAACACTCTCTGAAGAGGAAGAGTCACCATGGGAATCTTCAGTCCTAGAATGGGGTGGAGAATTATTTGCTTCAGCCCTCAAACGCTGAACTTCTCGCGTCAATTCCTCAATTTGTTGTTGCATACATTGCTGCAAATTCTCAGCAAGTGTGTGCACTTCATCAAGGGGAATGGTTCTACCGCCACGACGTCTAGCTTGCCTTGGAGGCATTGTCCTCTCCTCCAAGGCTCTAATACCAAATGATGCAAGCCAAGGTTAGGCTTTCTCAAACAGTAGGATCGGGAGAGTGACTCACACACAGGAAATAAGACGAACAGAAATTTCAGCACTGCACAAGCTTGGGAGAACAGTCGTATCTTTGTCAATACAGATCAGATCGACTTGATTCTAAAGCCGAATGAACAAAGATTTTCTGAAATAAGTACTGTAGGATGGTCGAATTTGGGTTGGAAGTGAGTAAAAATAACAAACAGAACAGGAAAAGATGGAAACTTTGTTGGTTGCTCTCCTAGGCCTCCAAGGAAGTTGAGAGGGCGTCAGTTCTTCTAGATTGATGACTGCAACTTTTTAAGGATGCAGATTTCGAAAAGCTTCGACTCTTCAAGGACTGAGTGAAAACTCTTCTAGATTTTCAAGGGTATGAACTCTGCGAGGTTCATGATACTTGCTTGAAAACAAAGTTTTCATTCATTAAAAGTCGTCTCTCTTGTACAAGGAATTGGATGGCTTATATTGTCAAAGAAATAAAGACAAAGCATTGAAATTAGGAAAAAATTGAATCTAGAAAGTCAAAACCGAGAAACTTGAAAGCATTAAAGAACTCTAAAACTAGAAAAATAGTAAAGAGCATAGAAACTAGAAACTAGTAAAAGCATAATGTCTTCATGGCTCCTAAGGTGTCTTCTTTCAAGCTTCTGGGATGGACTCAAGATATCGATACGGCTTCTCGGTTGAATCGACAACTTCATCGACAAGAGGTTTCGTCGAGCTTGAATGCGGACTGATCTTCTTGGTTGAGAGAGCTGGTCTTCAATGCGGGCTGCATCATAGTACCTAATATTATCTTTAAGTAATAAGTTTCTTGCATGCCCTGAACCCCCAAATGCGCAAACATCCCTCAATGGTAAATTAAATTGCAACGTCCCAAGACACATCGCCAACCCATTCTTTTTATCTTTCGATTAAACGCAAACGAAAGCATTTAATACATCAATCAACACCCAATCAAACATAAACATAGGGATAGTAAAGCAGTATAATAGTAACACTTCCAAAATGCTACTACTTTGTTTTATATATTTGTTAACCTCAGGAAGTTGCATATTTACAACCCATTACAAAAACCAGCAAGGGTCTAAGGTTAACCTAAACTTCTCTAACGCAAGGCCAACTCCTCATCTCCACAAGGACCCTAAACCAAACACGACAGTTCTCCAAACTACGACCTTGAAAATATTTAAACAACAAACGGTGAGATATCAGCAAGTTAATGGCCTAAGCCTCAATTAGGATGCAAATTCGTCTCGGAGACAACCTAAACATGCAACAACATACAATCTTACCTCACCTTGACACATTCCTCCATATTAGTATATCACATATACCATTATAAATGCAACAAGCATAATCAATAACCTAAACACATAACTCTCATGCACCAAGCATCCACACGAGTCCTAATTATAAGATAAAACCCTTTTTGGCTCATCTCATATCGTGCTTTACAGTTTTACCCCATAATCAAGCGTAATGCATCGTAATCATTCACACGTGCTCCAATTATTACGACCCCTTGGGCCATGGCCAACACGAGAGTTGGCGATCTTTCGGCATGATCGGGCATCATCCCGCCCCATCGGGACAGCATCATCTAGAACCCCCGCCTAGACAACAAATCATAAGAAGTATCGGTCCAACCTCAACTGCAACTCAGCATCCGGACCCTTGCCGGGCATCCAATAAACACCGGGCATCATCCTCAAACTTCCATTAGGTGATAGGTTCAATTAGGTGACCATTCAAGCATGTTAACACTCAAGCCAATTTTATTTGCCGTCAGCTAGCCCAATGCAATAGAGTTCGTGTTTAAATAACAAACCTCGAAAAAATTTTACATTTAAAAATTCCGGTAAATAATCGTACGTAATCACGTACTAAAAATCAATCCGCCAAACTTTGCATGCTTTCATTTTAAAACCACATTGCCCCATTTAGCACATAAAACACGGCGTCCAAACATAACACCTTAAGTTTTGCCATTTTCTTTTCAAATAAACCTTCTTTGAAAATAGCATTTAAACTCATGATTTGAGCATTCAAACATCATGACATTACAAGTTCAAACGATCAGAAACAAGCATAAAATTCTACTTAATGACTAATCCATCATTAATTTGCATTAATCGTGATTAATTAAGCTAACCGTGATTAATTAAATTAAATGTGACTAATTAAGATTAATAGTCATTAATTAATCCAACTATAATTAATTAAACTAATTGTGATTAATTAAATTAACTAAGGTTACTTTAAACTAACTACAATTAATAAACAAGTGCCGAATACTGAGTGCCAAAACTTGGCATGGAGGGACACGTAAGTGTCAAAAGTTAGGAAAGTGGCACTTAAGTGCCAAAATCGGAGCAAAATAGATCACTTAAGTGCGACTCCAAGAAAAATCCGATCAAAATGCTGATGTGGTGATTTTCCAACGAAATAAGTGCAAAACGGCGTCATTTTAATGTTAACATGGTAAAAAATTAATATAAAAATTAATTAAATTTCGTTTAAAACTAAATTTATTTAAAACATTGAAAAATACAAATACAAATATTTAAAAATAATTAAAAATATTTTTTTTTAAATGAAGGGCGGGCCGAGGGCTGAGCTCTCGCCACTGCCACCGAGAAGGACCAAGGCTCGGTGACCTCGGTAGACTGGTGGCAAGGGCCCACGACCCCTTGCACAGATCCAGCGGGGGTTGGCGGCCCTCACCCGGCCGAGTTAAGGGCCACTGCCTGCTTAGTGAGCCCTCGCCGCTAAGGGTGTGCAACTGGACCAGATATATCTGGGAACCAGACCAACCCACCTGGAAAACAAGGTCGAGAACCGATTCCTGTTGAAACCGGTCCAGGAACCGATTCCCAAAATTCGGAACCAATTTAAACCAGGCTGAGAACTGATTCCGAGTGGTTACCCACCCAGAACTGATTCTCGAACCGGTTCTCGAACCGGTTTTGGAACCGATTTGAGAACTAGTTTTGTAAGTAGAGGTCCAAAACCTTGTTTTTTCCTTGATTTCTATTCTTACTCCCGCAATTACACGACGTTTTTCATCTTGGCTCTCTCAAACATGCATGACACTCCTCCTTCGTCGTTCCTCTTCCTCACTTGCTTCGCTCCCTCACCGGCTCCCTCTCACACCATTTGATGCACAGCTGGTGTTCATTGCCACCAAATTCTTGTGTACCACGTGGATTGGCTCGCTTAATTTTTCTTTTGTAGGAGGAGTTATACTTGCAAAAATGAGTAGTTTCATGTAGTAGTTGTGGGAATAAGATTAATATTAGACCCATGTTTATTACTAATCATTTTCTTTATGATTTTATTTATTATAATTAGCCATGTGGATCCTTATTTTTTGTTTAGTCAAAAAGTTCATGTATTTATTTATTACAAGTGCTTAAAAAAATTACATTATTTTCTTGCATATTAATATAAAATTTGAAGTCGTATAGGATATTAGGAGATTGCAAAATAGATTCTAATGGAAACATGACTGACCTTGGAACTGAACAAGAAAAATAAGGTGGGTAATGTACAAGGTTCAATATAAATAGAGTCAGGTACAAGGTCCAAAAAAGGAGAATCGATTATAATAGAGTCGAGTACAGGGTCAAAGTCTAGACCCTATCCACCCCGGACCCAATCACCCCTACTCGTCGCCAGTCAATCGAGGTCGCCGGCCCCTAGCCAGGGTCCGATAACCCCGGCCGACCATCCCCCCTCTGTCACCGGCCCTTCCCGGTGGCGGCGGGGAGGCAGCGATAGCAAGAGCTCGCCCTCAACCGCCCTTCACTTTTAAAAATTTATTTATTTATTTATTTATTTATTTTTATATGTTTTAAATACATTTAAATTTAAATTTAACTAATTTTTATATTAATTTTTTATCACATCAACATGCAAAACGACGTCATTTTACACTTATTTCGCTAGAAAATCGCCATGTTAGTATTTTTGCCGGATTTTCACCAGAGTGGTACTTAAGTGATCCATTTTACTCTGATTTTGGTATTTAAGTGTGAAATAGCTAGTACGAGTACCTAGAGGGGGGGTGAATAGGTATAGAAAAAAATTTCTCGAAGCTTGCACGATATTTAAACAGTTAGAGGATTTGCAACAGTTAAAAATTCAATCGCAAGACTGAGTAAGGGAAAGAGAGAATTAAACACTCGGTTTATAGTGGTTCGGCTTGATTCAAGCCTACGTCCACTCTTCTGCACTGACAGCCGATTGGCTGGATTCCACTATGATCAAAGAGATGTTACAGTGTTGATCTTCCTTGATTTCTAGGTGTAGATGATCTACCACACTCACTCAAGGCGTCACCAAGTATAAACACTCTCTGTATACAATTTCGCTCGAACAGTCTCAACTAACAATCAAGGATCTTCAGACTCTGGAATTTTTCTATCGATCACACACTTAAATCAACTAGAACGACTTCTTTTTATACTCCTTTATGCCATCATAGCCGTTGGCACTTACCAAAGGAATTCCGCCAATCTACCCGTTGGACGGAATCAATCAAGAAGATCATCCGAGCTATTTAAGGAATCTGATGATAGCCCATCAATCCTGTTCGCCCATACAATCAGGATCTCGGTTTCCAAGAATAGAATATTCCAAGATTATTTCGTCGACCATCGGATCTTCAATCGATCTTAGATAAGAATTAAAGAATCCGAAATGATTATCCAACCAAAGAATCTATTCCAGAGGATAGGATCGAATCCTCAACCATAAACCTCGGCTTTGGATTTCCTTCGTCACTGGATTAGAAAGACTGTCAGTGAGAATAGACTTAAGTCTTGAGTCCTGAGTCTTAAGTCTTGAGTCTTGAGTCTTGAGTCTTGAGTCTTGGGTCTTGAGTCTTGGGAGTACAAAGTCTTCAGACTTTAAACTGACGGTCTCCGAACATCCAGACTTAGACTGAAAGAAACGTTTTGTCAGCTTCAAAATATTCTGGAAAGATTTCTCCAACAAAGTGTACCTCTGTGCCAAGTTTTAGAACTTAGGTTGTACTTCTCCCATTAATTAACCTAATTGCGGTTACTTTAAACTAACTACGGGTAGTTTAAACTAACCATGGCTACTTAAACTAATTGTCCTTAATTAAGGCTAATATCCATTAGCCTTAATCTAATCCATACTTAATCATGATTAACTAACACTAACCGCCATTAAACATAATCTAATCCTACCTCTAAACGCAATTAATTTCCTAATCAAGGATTAGGAGTTAACTCATGATTTTCGACGTTGGCGAGCTCACAGCAATGGCAGCACGACAGTGATGAGGACTCAGGTCTCATGGTTTGAACAAAGACACGAACAGCACGACAGCGGTGGCTCAAGCTCGTGGCTAGTGCTTGGCTAAGGGGTGATGGATGGTCGTGGTGATGTGAGCAATAGCAATGGCATGGATGAACGACGACAAAGGTGGCTTGGGTGGCGGCGAAACTTGGGAGGCTCAACTACTTGTGGTGGCGGCTTGTAGAATGGTGCAAGGGCTGGTGGATGAGTGGCAGTGATGGTGGCAATAAAAATGGAAGAAAAAAAAAAGTATAAGACTAAGAAAAAAAAAGCATAAGATGAAGATGAACGCAAAATTAAAGCAAAATTGGAGGGGAAGGAAAGGCATGCTTCGGCAGAAATGAGGGATGGGGAAAACGTGAGAGATAGAGGAAGAGAGAGAGAAGAGAGAGAGGTTAGATTTTTCTTAGATTTTCCCCAAAATGCAACAAAGTCCCCCAATTTCCTGTCCACCTTTCCTTTTATTTCTTTTGTCCTCTGGTCCATAAATGCAAGGGCATTTTTGACATTTCACGCACTTTTTACCTAAACTTTCTAATTTTGCCCTTGGGCTCGGTTCCCTTTCCAGATTCCAATTTTGCATCCGATGATTCCTTTTTTCCGAAAATTTCAAACTTGTCAATAATTCGACGGATAATGAGGCGGTGCCTAATAAATTAATCTTGAAACCCTAGAAAGTTCGATACTCGAAATCAAATTAAATTTCATGGTTAAAATCAATCAAATGCGACTTTAATTGACATAAACTATCGGGAGGCTTTTAGGGTTTTTGCATGGTTAACCCGTGGTCAATAATTTTCGATCCACATTTCTGCATTTTCGAATAGTGGATGACCATCAATTGTTACGTAATCGCAAGAGTTCAATTACATACCCTAAGTACAAAATCAATAGAAAATCGGTTTATCATCATTTGATGTGAGTATTGTAATCATACATAATCACCTATGAAACAACTAAATATTTCTATTGAATCGATTTATATCCATTTGCTAATTGACTTATAACAACGACTTTAATACGACCCTTGTCAATCCTTATGGTCGAGCGGTCAATCTCTAACTGAATTCTCTAATCTTTTGCGTTTTAACCATTTACGGCCTCACTTAATAGATTAGTTAACTCATGAGTGATCAGTTCAAAATAAAATAACCATAAGTGCATCAATGAAATAACCATTTTGTATATTACGAAATAGAGGCTAAATTTCGAAATATCACAACTCTTCCCCTCTTAGAAAAATTTCGTCCTCGAAATATGAGTTATAATAAGTCTTCAACAAAAAGGTGGGGATGCCGACGCCTCATTATCTCTTCGCTTTCCCACATGGTTCCCTCCATTCCATGGTATTGCCAGACCACTTTGACTAAGGGTTGTTTTGTTGCGTAGCACTTGCTCCTTTCAATCCACTATCCGAACTGGTCTCTCCATGTACGACCCCCTGTCATCCATGTCTATCTCCTCGAAATTCAATGCGTGAGTCAAATCAGGCTCATACTTCATCAACATCAACACATGAAAGATGTTATGAACTTGACCAAGTCTTAGTGGCAATGCGAGACAATAAGCCAAAATTCCAATCCACTCGAAAATCTTGAAGGGAACAACGTACCTCGGGCTTAGTTTCTCTTTCTTGCCAAAACGCGAAGTGCTCTCCCATGGATGACACTTTGAGAAAAATGTGTTCACCTACTTGAAACTCCAAAGACCTACACCGTTTATCTACATAACTCTTTTGATAGCTCAAGCAATCTTAAGCCTTTCTCAGATGACCTTGACAACGTCCATTGATTGCTGAACTAACTCAGGACCCGTAATCTTTTGCTCTCCAACTTCATCCTAGCATATAGGTGTTCTGCAAGCCTTGCCATACAGCGCGTCAAATAGTGCCATCTCGATACTATACTAGTAACTATCGTTGTGAGCAAACTCAACCAGATAAAGCCGTTCCTCCCAACTTCCTTTAAAATCCAACACACAAGCTCACAATATATCCTTGAGCATTTGAATAGTCCTTTTAGACTGACCATCCTTCTGCGAATAATAGGTCGTGCTGTGCTGTAGCTTCATCCTCAAGGCAGTTTGTAGAATTTTTCCAAAAACTTGCCGTAAACTTAAGATCTCGATCTGACGTGATCATTACTGGCACTCCATGAAAACGAACTATCTATCACACATACAATTCAACATGTTTTTCCAATGCAACATCCTCTCATACAATGATGAAGTGCACAGACTTTGTTAATCTACCAACCACAACCCAGATATTGTTATCTCGTTGCCTCCTCGGCAATCCCATCATGAAATCCATCATAATATGTTCTCACTTCCACTCAAGAATCTCCAAGGGTTGTAAAAATCCGCTAGGCTTGCAATGTTGTCCCTTCATTTGTTGGCGGGTCAAATACTTGGCAACGTGCTTGGCAATAGCTGTGACATCCTAATTCAGGTTCTGTTTTTTATTGAATAAGTTGGGCTTTTGATCGACACGCCAATAGTTCTATTCTCTGAGCTAATCACTCATGAGATAACTAGTCTATCAAGTGAAGCCATTAAGGGATTTTAACGCAATAAACTGAAGAATTCAACCAAAAATCGACCGCTCGACTGTGCTAATCTGCAATGGTCATTACGGCACTATCAAAATCGATCAAAGATCGGAGATAGGTCGATTCGACTAAGATATGTGATCAAAGCATCGGTGATTCCACTTGATTGTAAAATTCTCGTCGATCAGCACTAGATCAATTTTTCTATCGTTTTGAATACCCTGTGTCCGTATTTGAAATTTCAAGATTTTCACGACAATCGAGAGTTGCCAATGAGTCAAAGATGTTCAATGTGACTCAAAAATAAGTGACCACAGGTCAATTGCACTAAAATTCCTAAAAGCTGCCCAGTAGGTTAGGTCATGCTAAAATCGTGCCCGATTGAAATTAATCGCGAATTTAAACCCAATTTCAGAAATTGAAAATTCTGTCATGTCACGATTTATTTTGGGAACGTTGACTCATCCTCTCAAGATTTTTTTACAAACCAGGATTTTTGGCGAAATGTCAAAGTAGGGCCGTTTTGGACTGGGAAAATTAGAATGCCATTTTTTATTGTGTTTTTGGGATTCAAGTTGGACGAATTGATGATGAAAAAACATAAGAGGGACGATGGCACCTTGGCTGAATTTATGGGGATCGAATTGAGTTCAATTGAAGGATTGACTCAATTTGAGGGATTTTATTCCAAAATTCGTAGGCCATGGAGGAAGGAACATTTGGACCACTTAATGAAGCTTCTAAGGGAAGTCTTTGGCTGCCAAGGGGCGATGGATTACAGCCTTGGCTGGTGGGGTAGCCACTTGAGGACTTTGGGATATTTAGCTTGACTTTTGAGGCCAAATGATGGTCCCCCTTCAGCTGAGCAGCCATCTTCTTCCTCTCCCCCTTACTTTATCCATTATTGAAGCCTTTTGTTAGCTCAAAGAACCAAATGACAACCAACTCTCCCATCCCTCTCTCCCCTCTCCTTCTGCCCAAGTAAATTCGTAGCCCTTTCTCCCTTGTTTTCCTTCTCTTCCTGTTTCTGCTCCAGCTAACCTTTCGCCAAAAACATGAGTTAATTGTTGGCTTCCTGTGAGAATTAGCCCTTGTGCCACCTACCACCGTGCTTAGGACATCCAGTCCGTACGGAAGAACCCAACCGCTCGTCGGAAGGAGCCACCGGCTGACCTGCCGGTCAGTCGGAAGAAACCACTCACTGGTCCGCCTGCTCACCTGCATTGCTTCGCCTGTTTCGCTCGTTTCAGTCATTTTTCTTCCATTCTGACCCTACCTCCACCCATCCCAACCACTAACAAGTCTCCCTTGACCCCCAAGTACTGCCGGTTGCCGACCAACCCCTCGCCGAAGCTCCGATCAGCCCGTTCAACTTCATTTCTCCTCCGGTTGTCCAGTTTTCTAGAGTTGCAAAGGGGTCCAAGTTTGTGGCTGTTGTTTCAGCCTTGGGACCACCTTGGATCATCATGGTTGAGGTCCCCGTGTGTAGCCTCCACATTGTCGTCACCGTGGACTCACCGGCCCGCTAAACCGATGAGTTTGCTCACTAAACCATGCTTATGAGGTTAATTATATTAGCTTAAGTATGGATTAATGATAATCTAGAATGGTTATATTAGCCTTAGAATGGATTAGTGTTAATCTAATTTGTGAGATTGACATTAATGAGGTTGGATTAGTTCAAATTAGTGGACTTTCTGCAATTCGGATTTCTAGACCCTTGCCATTTGCCATTTTTGTAAATCGAAATGGATTGCAAATTTGAGGTCACTTCCTTCTTGAGAAATGTTTTAGACATCTTCAGCTATAACATATATTTTATTCAAGACTTTTAGAGATTTAAAAGTATGATATTTTAGCTCCATCATTTGCAAACAGAATCTCCGACTGTGCTGAAATTTGTGACTTTTTGGGATTCTATGAGTTTTTATCAACTCTTATGGTTTGAATTTCGAAATAGTTTCTTCACAAATTTGTTTTTCACATCTTCTAGTTTAACATAATAAAATTTCAAATCAAATGGACAAGTTTTAGGTCTAAAACCAAGCTGTTTTTGGAAAACAGACTTTCTAGAAACGGTCCTAACTTTTGTACTGGATTGAGTGATTTACTAGACCGAATCTGGAAATATCTGGGTCAAAATGTCTTCATGAAAAATGTTCGCTTGTATGTCATTTACAACATATTCAAATTTGGAAATTTTCCAAACTCTGTTGATTAGATTTATGGATTTAAACTTAGAAATGCGTGAGTAGACCGTTTCTGCCAATTAGAACCGGTAGTGGTTTTGTAGTTGTCCTTGGTAATGTGGTCAACTTTTGGCATGCTTAGAGCTTATGCTTGATGATATGGGATATTAATTGCTTAACTATGCAATTGGTTGATAATTTATGCAATTGAGTGCAATTGAGTGATTAACTGTCAAACTCCTAGTAGGCTATGCCTATTAGGCCGTGATTAACCACTGAACTCCTAGTAGGCTATGTCCATTGGGCCGTGATTAACCACTGAACTTTTAGTAGGCTATGCTCATTAAGCCGTAATTAAACCGCCGAACATCAAGTAAGCCGTGCCTATTGGGCTGTGATTAAAATTGGAAAGTGTGATTGATTGAGTTAGATGTGCTGGATTATGGGACAAAATTGTGTGACATGGCATGGGACATGTTATAACGATTTGGCCCTATAATCAGGACCCTTGTGTTTGATTGAGGTTGTGTGAGACGTTCCAATTGATGTGCGCATTTATTATATGCATCTGTGATATGAATTATACTAACGTGCAGAGAGGAACTGAGGCGAGGTGAGTATCATTGCTTGTGTGGTTAAGATGCCTCTAGACGTATTACCCTCTTAATCGGGGTTTAGAGCGTGAACTCGCTGAGATTTATATCTCACCCCGTCGAGGGCTCAATTCTTTTCAAGGCCATAGAGTAGAGGATCTAGAGCTGAGCTAAGGTGATCTGAGATGTGAGTCAAATAGGACAGCTTCTTTTGAGAGTCAATCTTTTGAAGTCTTTTTGGTTGTAGACTTTTGTACATGACTCAATGTGTATATAATAGCATGTTTTGTTTGTGAATCTGTTGTCCTACTTTTCTATCCGAAGATGGTTATTGTCAGGGGATTTGTTATTCGTTTCCGCATGTGCAATAAAATAAAAGGGTGGGCAACTCATCCTGGGAAGTAACACATTTTATCGACCACCAAGGGATAGGCACACGCTTGAGGTTTGGGACGTGACAATATCTACCTTCATACCATTCCACCAATAGTACTAGTGTAGATTCTGATACATTTTTATACTACCCAGATGAATACTATAATTGCTACAATAAGCTTTTGACAAAATTTCTTCTTTAAGCTCCACATCATTGGCACGCACAATCGTCCATGAAACTCCAATATTCCGTTCTCCATCACTTGAAAATCCGCCTTCATCTTTTCCACATCTCCCTACAGAACTTTCTGGATTTCAAGGTTTGTCAACTGTAGTGTCTTAATCTTTGTTTGTTATTTCAGTTCAATTATGAGGGTAGTCATAAGACTTGAAATGTGGCTTATCTCAAACTTGAAATCCAAATCTCGAACTCCTTTGAGTAGAATACTCTTGAACCATCATTTGTGCAATTGACGACTTCCGACTTAGCGTATTTGCGACCTTGTTGGCTTTTCTAGAATGATACAGGATGTTATGATCATAGACCTTGAGAAGTTCCATCCAACGACGTTGCCTCATATTTAGCTCTTTCTGAGAGAATAAATACTTGAAAATTTGATGGTCTGTAAAAATCTAAAACCTTTCTCCACACAAATAATGCCTCCAAATCTTCAAGGCAAAGATGATCTCTGCTAATTCCAAATCATGCGTCGGATAATTCAACTTATGAGGCCTTAGCTAACGGGATGCATATGCAACTACTCTCCCATGTTGCATTAAAATGCAACCAAGTCCTTTATACAATGCATTGCTATAAATCTTGTATCCTCCAGGACTAGACAAAATTGTCAACACAGGTGCGGTAATCAACTTATAGTTAAGCTTTTGGAAATTACACTTACACTTATCCGTCCATTCGAACTTTTCTTCCTTCTTTTGCAATCATGTCAGAAGCATGGCTATCGTCGAGAATCTTTCCACGGACCGTCTATAATAGCTTGCCAATCCCAAGAAACTTCAAACTTCAGTCACTATCATTGATCTTGGCTAGTTCATAACCACTTCAATCTTGATCGGGTCCACATAAATCCCTTCACTTGAAATCACGTGACTAAGGAAGGTCGCATGATTTAGTCAAAACTCGCACTTGCTGAACTTGGCGTACAACTCGTGCTCTCATAAAGGTCTGAAGTACTGTCTTTAAGTGTTGTTCATACTCCTTTAGACTCTTCAAGTACACCAAGAGGTCGTTGATGAACACAATCACGAACTAGTCTAGATACTCCTCGAACACTTGATTCATCAAATCCATAAAAGCAGCTAGGGCATTGGTTAATCCAAACAGCATTACGATGAACTCATAATGACCATAATGTGTATGACATGCCGTCTTTTGTATATCCTCCTTTTTAATCCTTAGCTAATGGTGACCTGTCCTCAAGTCGATCTTGGAAAATACCAAAGCTCCCTGCAACTAGTCAAACAAGTTGTTTATCCTTAGCAATGGATACTTGCTCTTAATCGTCACTTGATTGAGTGCCAATAGTCAATGCAAAGACGCAACGAATCATCTTTCTTCCTTACAAACAAAACTGGCGCTCCACAAAGTGATGCACTAGGACGAATAAATCCTTTGTCCAACAACTCTTGCATCACACCTTTAATTCATTCAATTCTAACAATGCCATACGGTAAGGAGCCTTAGAAATTGGCTCTGTCCCAGGGGTCAACTCAATCACGAACTCTATCTCCCTTTCTAGGAGTAATTCAGGCAACTCCTCAAGAAAGACATCTAAAAACTCTCGCATTACGACAATGTCTTCCATTCTTGGTCCCTCGACTAACATATCAACCACAGTCGCCAAATAAACCTAGCAACCCACATCTAATAGCCGAGTAGCCTCGATTCCTAACAAACTCAAAACTACTATCCGCCAACGGGTTAAACTGAATCGCTTTACAATAACAGTCCATCGTAGCTCATTGCTTGGTGAGCTAATCCATACCGATGTTCACATCAAAGTTAAACATCACCAGCATAATTGAATCTATTCTTTCCTTTTGATCACTAATCACTAACTTGCAACTAGAACACCCTACCACAAACAACACTTTATCCTTTAACGGGGTAGATATATTAAGAACCGATTCCAACGGTTTCGAACTTAACCCCACTAACTTAACTAATTGCTCAGCAATAAAAGAATACGTGGCTCCCGAATTAAATAAAGCATAAGCAACATGGTCATGTAATGAGACCGTACCTGTAACCATGTTCTACAAACTCTTTGCCTCCTTTCTGGTGATGGCGTACACCCTTCCTTGTATGGGAGGCCTACTCAAAATGCCCTGTTGTGCATTCTACAACACACTCCCTGCTGACTACCCTATATACGGTAATGGCTTCTATGCTCCCATGGGCCTACATGGGCATTTCTTCTCTTGGTGGCCATGCTGACCACATTCATAACAAGCTCCCATCCTAACAGGACACGGGATTGATCCATGTTTCCTTCCACAGAAACGGCACCTGCCATTTATGTTGGGTGCCAACTTTTCGATATTGCCCTTCAAGTTAGGAGGGATGGGATACTTTCCTCCAATCATCAACCTCTTCCTGAACCGATTATTGTCTCTGTTGAGCACAAACCGCAATCCATTTGGCTGCCCACTTATTCAGGTTCCTTTCAATTAGTTAGACCCTCTCATATAGTTCGTCATAATCCTTGAGATTCAAAGACAGTAGCGGGTCCTTAATTCCTAGTTTCAGGCCATCTCTACACCTTCTTACTCTATCCACCAGGTCATTAATCAACCTCGGTGCATACTTTGACAGCTCAGCAAATTTCGCCTCATACTAATCCACAATCATCTGGTTCTAGCGAAGGCGCTGGAACTCAACCGTATTCTGCTAACAAGTGCAATATGAGAAATACTTTACGTAGAAAGCCTCAATGAAGGCATCTCACTCCAAGATCATACTCTCATGAACTACTCTCCCTTTGGTGGCTTCCCACCAAATGCTTGCGTTACCGTGTAGCTAATAAACGGCCAAGGTCATCTTGTTTTACTCTGAGCTCCTCAACAGTGCAAAAGCTTTCTCCAATTCTCGAACCCAAAGGGTTGCAACCTCAAGATCACCAACTTCAGTGAACTTTGGCGGCTTTAGCTTTAAGAACTAATCCACCAACTTGATGCATGGGCCAATCGCCATTCTCATTTCCAGCTAATGGAACTTTAGCAAGTGTGGCCGCATCAACAGCAGTAGTGGCGATGGCAGAAATGACTTGGTTCTAAGCTTACTGCCCGATCATGTTTCTTGAAGCTTCTAGGGCTTACAGGATCCCATCCACCCTAAGATCACCTTGTGCCCTTCTTTTGGCACTAGCCTGTACCAATTCTCTCCCTCTAGCATCAATCTGAGTCGGTGGCCTTCCCTTAGCTCCTATTCAGGTTAGTGCCCTTCCTTTGGCACCAGCTAGAGTAGACACTGCCTTTCTTCGAAAGGCCCTCCAATCAGGATCGTTCATCTTGCATGATCTTCATAGAAATATGCCTTCCAATTCTAACAAGAAATCAAAAATCTGAGCAATCCACAAAAAGCAATTAAGCAGTCACAAGCATAAGTAAAAGAAAAGTGTTTTTCCTAACTGACTATTCCAAAACCCTATCACATATTATCACTCCAAGACCTTGACCAGGCTCTACTACCAGTTCAAATGGGGATGTCACGCCCCAAACCCCTGAGTGCACGAACATCCCTCAACGGTCGATTAAATTGCGATGTCCCAGTACATGTTAGTGACCCATTCTTTTTATCTTTCAATTAAACACAAGTGAAGCATTTAATACATCAACTAACACCCAATCAAACATAAACATCAGGATAGTAAAGCAGTACAACAATAACACTTCCAAAATGCTTCTTTGTTTTATATATTTGTTAACCCCATGAAGTTTCATATTTACAACCCATTACAAAAATCAGCAGGGATCTAAGGTTAACTTAAACTTCTCTAACGCGAGGCTAACTCCTCGTCTCCACAAGGATCTTGAACCGAACACGATGGTTCTCCAAACAATGGCCTAAAAATATTTAAATAACATGGGGTGAAATAAAAATCTCACTGAGTTAACGATCTAAACCTCAGTTAGGACACAAATTTGTCTCAGAGGCAGTCTAAACATGTAACGGCATACAATCTTACCTCATCTTGGTACACCCGTGCATATTAGTGCATCACATATGTCATTATCAATGCAACAAGCATAATCAATAACCAGAACACATAACCTTCATAAACCAAGCATTCACACAGATCCTTATTATAAGGTAAAACTCGTTTTGGCCTGCCCCATACCGTGCCTTACAATTTTACCCTATAATCAAGCACAATGCATTACAATCATTCACACGTATTCCGATTATTACGGCCCCTCGAGCCACGGCCAACACATGAGTTGGCAGTTATTCGGCATGACTGGGCATCGTTGCGCCCCATCGAGTATGGCATCGTTTAGAACCCCCGCCTAGACAGCATTCCATAAAAAGCATCGGTCTGGCCTCAACCATGACTCGACATCGGGATCCCTGCCGAGCATCCGATAAATTTCGAGCATTGTCCCCAAACTCCCGTTGGGTGATGGGTGATGGGTTCAATTAAGTGACCACTCAAGTACGCCTTCATTCAAGCCAATTTTATTTGTCATCAATTACCTCAAAAATATTTACATTTAAAAACTCCGGTAAAATAATTGTACGTGGTCATGTACTTAAAATCAACCCACCAAACTTTACACACTTTCATTTTAAAACCCTATTGCCCCACTTAGTACATAAAGCACGGCATCCAAATATGATACCTCAAAGTTTGTCATTTTCTTTTCAAATAAACCTTCTTTGAAAATAGCATTTAAACTAATGATTTGGGCAATCAAACATCATGACATTACAAGCTCAGACGATCAGAATTAAGCATAAATTAATCCAGTAAAACAAGCATAAAATTCTACTTAATGACTAATCCATCATTAATTTGCATGAATCGCTATTAATTAAGCTAATTGTGATTAATTAAGCTAATCACGATTAATTATGCTAACCATGATTAATTAACTTAACTGTGAATAATTAAGATTAACTTTATTAATTAATCTAACTGCAATTAATTAAATTAACTGCGATTAATTAAATTAACCACTGTTACTTTAAACCAACTACAGTTAATTAAGCAAACCATGATTACTTTAAACTAACTACAATTACTTTAAACCAACTATGGTTAATTAACCTACGGTTACTTTAAACCAACTATGGTTAATTAACCTACGGTTACTTTAAACTAACTACGGTTACTTTAAACTAACCATGGTTACTTAAACTAATCGTCCTTAATTAAGACTAATCTCAATTAGCCTTAATCTAATCCATACTTAACCATGGTTACTTAACCATGGTTAACTAACACTAACCGTCATAATCTAATCATACCCATAAATGCAATTAACTTCCTAATCAAGGATTAGGAGTTAACTCATGGTTTTCGACATCAGCGAGCTCACGGCGACGGCAGCGTGATAGCGACGAGGAGTCAGGTCTCATGGTTTGAACGGAGACACAAAATAGCATGGTGGCGGCGGCGACTCAAGCTCATAGCTTGAACTTGGCTAAGGGGCGGTGGACGGCGGTGGTGACGCGAGGAACGGCAACAACGCAGATGAATAATGGCAAAGGTGGCTTGCGCGGCAACGAAACCTAGGAGACTTGACGGCTTGTGGTGGCAACTTGAGGGACGGTGCAAAAGATGATGGATGAGGGCGATGACGGTAGCAGTAAGCGGCGGTGGTCACGGCAAGGATGGGGTGGCTATGGAGGAAAATGGAAGAAGAAAAAGAAGAAAAAGATGAAGATGAAGATGAAGATGAAGATGAAAGGGAAATGAAAGCAAAAATGGAGGGGAAGGAAAGGGGATGCTTCAATTGAAATGGGGGAGGGGGAAATCGTGAGAGATAGAGGGAGAGGGAGAGAAGAGAGAGAAAGAGAATGAGAGAGAGGTTAGATTTTTCTTAGATTTTCCCCAAAACTCATGATAAAAAAATCCAACAAAATTCGCCAATTTCCTCTCCACCTTTCATTTATTTCTTTTGTCCTCTAGTCCATAAATGCAAAAGTATTTTGGACATTTCATGCACTTTTTGCTCAAACTTTCTAATTTTGCCCTCGGGCTTGGTTCCCTTTCCAGCTTCAAATTTTTTTGTCCAATAAGTCCTTTTTCCAAAAATTTTAAACTTGTTGACAATTCGACGGATAATGAGGCGGCGTCCAATAAATTAGTCTTGAAACCCTCGAAAGTTCGATACTCGAAATTGAATTAAATTTCATGGTTAAAATGGATCAAATGCGACTTTAATTCGACCTAAACTATTTGGTGGCTTTTAACGATTTTCGCATGGTTAACTCATGATCAATATTTTTCAATCCACATTTGTGCCTCTTTCAACTGTGAATGAGCCCCGCTTATCATGTAATCACGATGATTCAATTATGTACCCTAAGTACAAGATCAATAGAAAATTGATTTATCGTCATTCAACGTGAGTATCGTAATCATGTGGAATCATCTACGAACCGACTGCATATTTCTGTTGAATCAATTTATATCCATTCGCTAATTAATTTATAACAGCATAGTATTGACCCTTATCGATCCTTATGGTCAAGCGGTCGATCCCTAACTGAATTCTCTAGTCTTTCGCATTTTAACCATTTATGGCATTGCCCAATAGATTAATTAACTCTTAAGTGATCAGTTCATAATAAAATAGCCATAAGTGCATCGATGAAATAACAATTTCATATATTTCAAAATATGGGCCAAATTTTGGGATATCACATTTCTTGTATAGTCTCTTTGTTGTTTTATGATAATTAACAACATCAAATGATGCTCTTTATGCTATTTATTGGAATCATTTGATTTTTGAAGTGGATTATTATTTAATGTGTTTTCATATTACTATTATATCATTTTTTCCCAATAGTTTGATAATTATTATGTGCTTGCCTAATGTTATTGTTTTTAGAATATCCGACTTTAAATCTATAGTTCACCAAATGGGGGACAGGATAAGATAAGAAATCCAGGACAACCAAACGTAACCTAAGTATTTGTAAATGCTAAAATTAGAAATAGCTATTGTTTGATGATAATTGGATATTGATAGGTAAATATTATCAATCTTTTACCAAACGTAGAGAAATGACCATTATGTATAGGGTTTAACATATAAGGAAGTATTCTAATTACCATAAATTATTATTCTATTGAATGAACCAAGTAATCCTGCCTTTGCTTATTAGATTCCAGTTTGTTAATTCCAATAAAAGATAATTATAACTAGTTTCAACTCAAATGATTCAAAAAAAAAATTAAAAATCACATAATTTCCTCAGTAAGGAAGATTGAGGTCAGTTTGCATACTTGGTGAGGAGGTAATATTATTCAATACTCAGCATTTGGCTATTGTCAGCGCAACATTATGTTTTTTTTTTTTTTTTGGTAAGGGTAAGAGATAGCGCAACATTATGTTTTCAATTTCAATATTTAATATTCAGTACTCAATTTTAAGTTTTTTTTTTTTTCAGACAGTGTGAATTTTTGACTTGATTGAAAATTTACTAAGTCAACTCCACTTAAGATTATCAATCAAATTTGAATCATTAAATGCTTAATTTATATTTCAGTGTTTTGGGATATCAGTCAAGCCCTTTACGCTTACTGTTATGATCAAGATTGTTTCCTGCTGGTTTTGGGTCAGTCTCTCAGTCCAAGGGGTGTCCATGGCTTCGGAGGAAGACATGCTGGGAAACAACAGCGTCGAAGATGTAGCATGGCTCTGTTCCCTGTTGAAATCGGAGCTCGTGCGTCGTTTTCCGTTTCCCAAATTCTTGTTTTCGTTTCATCTCGTTTCATTTGCGATGATCTTGACGAGGAATTCCCCCGCCCCCGGAAGGGGGGTGGGGGCTGGGGGGGCGCCCTGTTTCTGCAGGATCTGCTGATGAGTTTGAAGACGCTGGCACTTCAGCGAGCGAGAGGGATTGGCCAGGAGCATCTCGTCGAGAAGTTCGATCTGAAGATGCTCCGAGCCATGGGTACGTTACGTGCCATGTTTCTCCTCTTTTTTAAGTGAATTGGTTTGTGATGAGCTATTTTGGGTTTATGGACATCTTCCTCTGCGAGCGAAAGAAGGAATTTTTTGTCACTTTACATCGATCTTCTGGAGTTTCTCTGCCCGTGTTGCTTCGTCTTTACCAGCTGGGGAGTTGATTGGCCATATAATGGATGAATCTTTTTGGGCTGTAGCGCGAATATTACTTCATGCTTTTCTCCCTTGATTTGATGGAATTGAATCGAGGCTAACTTTGGCTGAATCTTGGTGTAATGGCCATAGTTGACAATGTGAATGCGCCACGTTGTGGTCTTTAAACAGAGTTCCCGAGCATTTAAACTAATGTCTATCTGTATTTTTGGTTCAAGGAAAAATGACAAACACGTTGTCCGCACGAGCTTCTATAGAATGTCCCGTTGTTTCACGAGAAGTTCCTAATCCTCTATGTGCTCATGCTGTGGGGTATAATATTTATTGGGTGAAGCTCTGTTACTGTACTAGTAGCTCCTGGAAAGAAAACAACTTTTTGCAGCCTTAGACGAGTTTCTGAGCAAAGAAACGCATTTGATAATGATTTAAAATTTCTATTTCTGAAATAAAAATTCGTTTAATAACAGAAAAAAATTATTTCTAGGAGCGGCAATGACCAGCGTCCAGTGGTCGAAGTCCAACATCTGGTGACTGGCGTTCAGCATCCGGTGACCGGCGGCTGAAGTCTGGAGTTCGGTGACCGATGAAGAGTGGCCAAAGTCCGGAGTCCAGTGACCGGCGATAGGCGTCCAACATCCGGAGTTCGACGTCCAACGTTTGACATCAAGAGTCCTGCAACTAGAGGCCGACGGCAGGTGGCCAATGGCCGAAGTTTGGCAGCAGGCGGCCAACATCCGGCGACGGGCGGCCAACATCCGACGACTGGTGGCGAGCGATGGACATCCGGTGGTTGGTGGTGAGCCTCTGGCATCCAACGATTAGCGATGAGCGGCCAACGACCCGTGGGTGTCCGGCATCCGGCGACCAATGGTTGGCGATGGGCGGCCAGAGTTCTATGGCCGGTGGCCAACATTCGATGGCTAGCGGTCGGCAGCTAGTGACCAGGGCCGGTGGCAAGCGGCCGGCAACCGATGGGGGGCATCCGACATCCCACAAGCGGCAAGTGAGCAACGAGTGTTGACAAGAGTGAACGATGAGAAAAATTTTGTTCCTCATTTCTGTTCCAGAAATAGAAAAGCTATTATTTCTGGAATAGAAATTTGTTCCGGAAATATAAAAATGAAATTGCATTACCAAACAAATTTACGTTCCAAACTTATACCAAGGAATAGAAAAACAGAGAAATAGAGAAACAGAAATGTTGTCATGTGCACCCTAAAAATACAAAAAGAGCTGAATTATGCTCCTACATTATTCTCCTTGGGTTGGAAACAATCAAGCTTACTAGCTTAGTGTCAAAAACTTTCACGAACTAAGCGTGTCTCTGGATCAATCTTCTTCATATCCTAAACCAAACTCCATGTAGAAAGGTACCAGATTTACCCAACCATTTCATTGGGAACGTTCCCTCCATATTAGCATTCCGAGTAAGCATCGTCCTTCTCCGATTGGAGATGTAAAGGATTCCTTCCAGTCATCACTAATCAACTCCCATAATCAAAGCAATCAAAGTTTTCTTGCTTCCCGAAAGCTTGCCAATTGATACTTTCTCTCAAACCCTCAAATTGAGCAAGAATAACAAAATCAATCATCAACGTGAACAATACTCTATTCATCTTTAAATGGCCAGCATTTCCTTCACGTGCTTGCTCATTTTCTTCTTTAATGCCTAATGCATATTGATAAGTAACAGAATCGAACTTATTAGAAAGACTTTTCCCCGTCTCACTCGAACCATCAATACTATTGACCATTCCATCTTCAGCCAGTAACTTTATTGCAAACGCTTTGTCTTGATCACCGTAGTCATCCCATACAATTGTTGCATGACTTTGTCATCAACTCATGTAACTGTTATTGTTTCATCTTCAAAATCTTCACGAAAAGGATAAATCTCTTCATCAAGATTTAAGGCATGATGTAGTAGCTCTTCCAATCCACCATTCTGTGGTCTGGCATCATGAAAGGGATTTTCTTCAAATCCATCATTACTATCATCCCTGAGACCATCTTCCGGCATGTCCAGGGATTGCGGCTACCTTCTGGTTTCTCCATATGGGCTTTCACAGGTTCCTGTCACTGCAGAGCTTGAACAACCCACAACAAGTAGCCATCTCTATATGTTGGGCTTGATTGCCTCTTCCATGACCTCTTCCACGTCCAACCATCACGTCGAAATGAAAACCATAGTTGCAAGTTAGGATTTTCTTGCTGCGATATCAATTGATAAAGGAAAACCGTAATAAGCGGATCTAATACCATTTGATGAGGTTGGATAATTGAAAGATAGCAAAAAGAATTAAAACCACAGAATAAAGCATACTCCACGGACCGGCTCAATTCAAGAAATTTAAGAAATGACCTAACCACAGAATAAAATCACAAACGGCCCAAAAACTTTAACTAATCACAAAGTGTTTTTGTTTTCTAGTTTTGGGTAAATTTGTTAGATGTAAATTGATTTAGGTTTTTAGTGATCAAAAAATTAGTTTTTGATAAATTTATCAGTTTGAGGTATTTCGTGGTACTTACCTTATTTTTAATAAAGGTGATTATGGATTGTAATGACACGAACTAATTTTAGTATATTACATAAAAATAAAAATGCCCAATGCAACCAAAGAAAGATATACTCTAATAACTAATAGATGAAACTTACAAGACTAATAAAAATAAATAATAATGGGGAAAATAAGAAGCCATCATGATATTATTAATAAGGATGAAGTCAGTCCTATATTGCGGGCCCGCCAAGACTTCTTTGAACTTGGAATAGTCCATGGAGTCCATTGTTTTCTCATAGGGGTGAAGATAAAGTTATAAATGTGGGTTGAGTTTGAATAAATTGTGGACCCAATTAACACTTATATTTTTTGGACTTTGCCATTCTAAAACCATTTATAATATATTTATTGAACATAGTTAACCCATATAATGACTCAACCCATCAAATATGGGTTAAGACATGGTCTTTGACCCATTTTGACAAGTCTAGAGCAGTGCATACGTATCTTTCGCTTTTGATGAAAAAGAGTGCTGTTATGGAAATGGCACCGTTATTCCTATGAAAAAAGGTGCTTTGTTGACTCCAGATTGCGATTGAATACGAATTGGCAACTGGTACTAGACAGGATAAGCGTTACTTGATGTAAAATATAGTAGTCAGCCGTCTATATCATTATGAATTTTCAACTTCTATGTACATTGGCGATATAAATAAGTTTCTCCACAATCAAAGTTAAGGTAGTAACACATATTCGAGTTTTAATTTTGATGGCTGTGTTTATTATAGTAAATGATGGATAATTTTCTATCGCAATTGCAAGTGTGAAAAATATTTTTCAATAATAATGTTGCTAAGAAAATTCTACATTTTTGCATCTTGCAAAATCATTTGATTTCGCAAAAACATTCGAGTACTTCACTGTGAAAATATTATTTTTAGAAATATAGTGCTCAATTCGTTTTTTAAAAATCTCTTTCACATAGATGGAGTTCATATTAAAGATAAAATGATAAATGAAAATAATGCCAACGACGGAAAGCGGTAAGTCAATGCGGTAATCCAGCAACGGTGGGAATTCCTCTAGTCTACCGAAGTCTTGGGAAACCACAATAATGAGAGCTCTTTTCATATCAACTTAAGTCGAGCACAAATAATAAGGAGTCACGTGAATACACAATAATAACTCAATTAGTATAAAAAACAACATTTTCAATTTTTCTTTTTTCTATTTTGAAAATTTAATGGATATTCCAGATAACATTAATAACCTCTTTTAAGTGATAGTATTTTCATAATTGTTACTTAATCGATTAGTTAATTTTATTCAAATTAATTTCGTCTTCTGCTCTCATACCTAGCGAACCCCACCGGAAGCAGAGCGATGTCTAAAGTAGGATGCCGACTTTTCTGAGAAAGCCTGTAAAGAGTTAGTGTGGGGCCTGGGGGCTTTAGTTATCGCTCTTATCAAGTGGGAATATTGCCATTTGCTTTGATTGCTTGCGGGGCGCGCAACTTCTGGAAGGAGATCGATGAGAATCTAGGATTTTGTTTTTTGTTTTTTTTTTTAAGGAGCGAAAGATGAGGGTTAACCGATCAGGTGGCTGGACGATATGATGGCGTTTGGGAAAAGTACGATAGGATTACTATAACTTTTGTAAGATGCTCTTTCAAGTATCATAATTTTTAACGAATTTTCGTTAATTTAAGTACCATAAATTTGAAATTTTGATTACGTAAACATCATAAATTTAAAAAAAAAAAATCAATAACTTAATTGCCATTGATAATTTGCCTTGCCAGAAAATTAGCCGTTGGCTGCGGGCGAGGCGGCCTTGCTAGGCCTTAGGTGAGGCCATTGTGGCCTCACCATGAAGACCTCACTCATAATGGGTGATGACCTTGCCCAAGGACTTCACGGCTCCGCCGGTTGGAGGCAAGGCCTTCATGGTTGGTGCACAAAAACAAAATAAATAAATAAAAACAAAGAATAAAAGAAATATAAAAAATCAAAAATCAAAAGAAAAAATTTAAAAATCATATTAAAAAATGCGAAAAACAAATCAAGTCCATAAAGTCCCAATTTGAAGCAAATCTAGGACGAGCTTCAAAGTAGAGTATGTCACAAAAATCTCAAACCAAGTATATTCGTAACAAATTTACCCAAAATTAATTTTTTACCATAAAACCCACCAAATTGGTGAGTTATATTTTATAGTGCTACACCCGTGACACATTTATCTCAAATTAATTTTTTTATCACAAAAACCTCTCGAACCGGCGAGTTATAATATCACAAAGGCCCTCGCTCGCAACTGGCAATGACCTTGCCCACGGACTTCATGGCCCCGCCAGTTGGAGGCAAGGCCTTTGTGGTTGGTGCACAGAAAAAAACAATAAAAACAATAAAAAACAAAGAAAAAAAAAAGGAAATATAAAAACTAAGAATTAAAAAATCAAAATTTTAAAAAATACAATAAAAAAAAATCAAGTCCACAAAGTGCCAATTTGAAGAAATTCGGGATGGGTTGTAAAGTTGAGTTAATATTACGAAAAACCCCAAACCTGGTACACTTGTAACACATTTACCTCAAATTAATTTTTAATCACAAAAACTCAAATCGGTACACTTATGATAAATTTATATATTAAAATTTACCATCAAATTGCAGAGTTTGATTACAAGTGGTAGTTGATGAGTGTACCGGTTTGAGATTTTACCCTATGTTTGTCACATGTGTATTAGTTTGTGGTTTTTCGTGATATTAATCCAATTTAATGAAAGCAAACGGAGGGTAAAATTGTCGTTTGGGGTAACTTTGTCACAAGTGTACCAAAGTTTGGGATTTTTGATAGTCAAAAACTTAATTTTTTATAGATTTATTATAGGTGTACCAGTTTTGAGTTTTTAATAATATTAATCCTTTAAAATATGATAAAACATAAGGGTTTTAAATATCTTGATTGGACACGAAAATGGTGAATTAAAGAAAGAGCAAGGAAGGTGTGGACAATTCTCCATTGCTTGGAAAGGAAAGTCTTCGAAAGAAAAATTCTCATATACATGTACATATAATATGCATATATATTTATGCTTTTCATGATTTTAAGTCTCGAAAATCTCTTTACTTTGTCATTTTCATTGAAGCAGGTAGAGCTAAGCATCAATCTAGAGTCAACCTTATATATTAAATGCTTTTGTCTACTCTAAATACTAGCCTTTCCTCCTCAATTCTCTTTACAATTCAATTTGCCATATAAATTAGAAAACAAAAAGAAACACAGCTCTAATTCGATCGAAAAATAGAAACCCTCTTCATTGGCCTCAGCCTCACTCACCTCTGTCCACTTGCCTCTAGCGTCTCTCACTCGCCTCACGTGTTCATTTTTACGGTTTGTTGCTTTTAGCAAGTGTAAAATTTATATTGTTACCTTATTATATGTTTGATATGTACTGGTGTTTATAGTTTGATTGCTTAATGTCGCATTGTCGATAGATATGTGATATTACGTTTGTCCTTTCAGGGAATACAAAAAATAATCAATTAGTCTGAGATTGACCCTCGAACCGAACTATCCTCAATCCCAAGCTCAACGAGGTCAGTCCTCAATCCCAAAAGTTGGGGATCAATATTGTACTGATTGATCTCTGATTTAGATGTTGGATCGGCTCAATTCAGACCATGCTCATCCTCAGAAGCAAGGACCCCATCAAGCACATCCCTCCCATATATAATTAATACCAAAGGTCATAAGCACTAAAACTCATCATTATAGAACAAATTTTTATGCACAAAAATTTGATGGAAGAACAATACAAGCCCCTTACCAACCTTAGAGACATTTGAATTAGAAGATGCGAGAAGTAGTGAAAACTGAGGTAATTAAGCTACTTGATGTAAGGATCATCTATTTTATCTCTTATAGTTTAGGGGTAAGTCTTGTGCAAGTTGTGCCAAAGAAATGATGTATGACTATTCAAAAAAATGACAACAATAAATTGATTCCAACTAGAATAGTTACTAGGTGACATGTATGTATGGATTATAGAAAATTGAATGATGTCACTAGAAAAGATTATTTTTCTTTACCATTTATTTATCAGATGTTGGAAAGACTTGGAGAACGTGAGTTTTATTGCTTTCTTGATGGATATTTAGGGTATAATTAAATTTCTATTGCACTAGAAGATCAAGAGAAAACTACTTTTACTTATTCCTATGATACTTTTGCTTTTAAAAGAATGTCCTTTGGTCTTTGTGATACACCAACTACTTTTCAAATATGTATGATAGCCATTTTTCTGATATAGTTGAAAAATATATTGAGATTTTTATGGATGATTTCTCTATTTTTGGCTTATCATTTGGTTCTTTTTTAAATAATTTGGTATTGGTCTTACAAAGATGTGAGGAAACTAATCTTGTTTTGAATTGGGAAAAGTGTCATTTTATGGTGCAAAAAGGAATAGTGTTTGAGCATAAAATCTCTAGAAAGGGAGTAGAAGTTGATCAAGCCAAAGTGGAGATCATTGCAAAATTGCCTCCACCAACATCTGTGAACCTTGTTAAAGGATTTTTGGGACATGTAGGATTCGACAAGCGGTTTATAAAATATTTTTCAAAAATTGCTAAACCTCTTTCTAATATTTTGGTGAAAGATGCTAAATTTAATTTTTCTGATAAATGTGTGCAGGCTTTTAAAACTTTAAAGGAGAAGTTATTGTCAGTACCAATTATGGCAGCACCAAACTGGGGGATTCACCTTTTGAGCTGGTGTGTGAAGTGGGAGCTATTTTGGGACAAATGAAGAATGGAGTTTTCAAACCATTTATTATTCTAGTTGAACATTGTTAGGTGCACAATTGAATTATTCAACAACGGAAGATGAACTTTTTGGCAGTAATATTTGCTTTTGATAAATTTCGTTCTTATTTAAATGGTTCAAAAGTTATATTTTATTATGATCACTCTGCTCTTAAATATCTACTTGAAAAGAAAGAATCAAAACCCCGCTTGATCAAGTGGATTCTATTACTACAAGAATTTTATTTGGAAATCAAAGATAAGAAGGGCATTAAAAATCTAGTTGCGGATTACTTGTCAAGAATTATGAATTCAAAGGAAGAGTTAAAATCAATTTTGGAAGAGTTTCCTGATGAGAAAAATTTTTTCCATCAAATCCACAAAAGTTCCCTGGTATGCTGACTTTGTGAATTATCTAGTAAGTAATGTTCTTCCTCCTAAATTATCATATCATCAGAAGAAAAAATTATTTTTTGATGTTAAAAATTATTTTTAGGAATAGCCATTCTTGTTTGAAGTATGTGCAGATAAGGTCATAAGGAGATGTGTTTCAAATGAAGAGAGGGCAAGCATTCTACATGATTGTCATGACGGAAAGGCATATGCCCATTTTGGTGTCACCAAAACTGCAACTAAGATTTTACAATCTGAATTTTATTAGCCCACACTTTTTAAAGATGCATACTCCTATGTAGTTTCATGTGATCGATGTCGAAGAATTAGAAATATTTCAAGGACAAATTATATGCCTTTAAACAATATTATCGTGTGTGAATTATTTGATATTTGGGATATTTATTTCATAGGACCATTTACACCTTCTTATGAGACTTTATATATTTTAATGACTGTGAAATATGTGTCTAAGTGGGTAGAAGCTGTAGCATTGCCAACAACTAATGTTAAGGTTTTGGCCAAATTCTTGAAGAAAATATTTTTACACAATTCAGCACTCCTAAGGCAATCATAAGTGATAAGCGGGACACGTGTTTACAACAAACATTTTGAAGCACTTTTGAGTAAGTACGGAGATACGCATAAGGTTGTAACTCCTTAACATCCTCAAACTAGTGGTTAAGTAGAGGTTTTAAATAGGGAAATCAAGAGAATTTTATAAAAAAAACAATGAACGCCTCAAGAAAAGATTAGTCAATGAAACTTGACGATGCACTTGCGCCTATAGGATAGCATTCAAAACTCCAATTGGGATATCTCCTTTTAGGTTAGTGTTTGGGAATGCTTGTCATTTACCAGTGGAATTAGAACGTAAAGCATATTGGCCATTGGAATTCTGAATTTTGACATGCAATCTACAAGTGAAAGAAGATTGTTACAATTGAATGAATTGGAGGAATTTCGCAATGAGGCATATGAAAATGCTAAGATGTGTAAGTGGCATACAAAAAGATGGCATGATAAGCACATAGTCAGAAGAGAGTTTGAAATTAGTCAAAAAGTTTTACTTTATAATTCTTGTCTTAAACTTTCTCTAGGAAAGTTATGGTCTCAATGGTCTAGTCCTTTCACAATTACATAGGAATTTTCATATGGAATAGTTGAAGTTGCACACGACACCAAGGGCACATTCAAGGTGTACGATCAACGTTTGAAGCCCTACTTTGAAGGTGTTTAGAGCAAGCAAAGACCACCATTGTACTTCATCCTCTAGAATAGTGACATATGAGAAAATTTGGCTGAAAACTATAAAGCAAGCGCTTCTTGGAAGACAACCCAAGAAGCTTTTTTTTTTTTTTTTTTTAACTTTTCGAAAGAAAAAAGGGATTAGTATTTCTCTGTTATATCTAGGTTAATTTTCTTTCTTGAGGCACCACATTCTAGGAGTTCAGTCATCAAGGTCATTTATGGACACATCCTACAACAAGGGGAGTTTTCTTCTTCCTATTTTTCTTTTTCACAGTGAGGCCAATGCTTCATTTAAGTTTGTGAGGAGGCAAAATTTTTGCTAAATCTTTTCTTTTTAATCATGATTGCATTCTTTGTTGTGAATTTTTGCGATTCTTAGGAAAATTTAAATTTTGTTCGAACTTGCAACTGATTTGTGAGTTAATATTCTATGTTGATCCACTTACTAAGCACCAAAAGTCCTTAGTTTTTGAATTATGTGTAAATCTAGATAACATTTATGTCAAGTATGTGATTTTCTTAAATCTCATCCAAATCTTAGAATTTGTTTGATTTTCTCTTGAGGCGAAATCATATGCTACATTTAATTCAGAAAATGATTTAGGCAAGTTTTGGATTGATTGAGCCTTTCAAGCCAACCCCGTTTATTTATCCTTAGTCATCCCGTTGAGCCTTAATTATTATCTAATTTTTCATTGACACCCACATATGTTTAGCCTAGCTTTTATCAAATTATATCATTGTCCCATGCTCATGAACATGTTGATTTTTTTTTTTTTTTGGGTAAAAAGTTTATTTGAACCTAATAGCAATTTGAGAGGAAGGGTGTAGCATGAAAAAAAAAATTGATTGCTATGGTTGTTTGGGGTGTATCATTTAAAAAAAAAATTGCTTATGGTTGCCTGTCCAACTTTCAATTGAGTGAACTTTTTAGATACTCGATGGGTTGGAAATATTCATATTATATCATAAGAGACTTAGGGAGAAACTCCACCATAAAATAATAAAAAAAAGGGAAGAAAAAAAAAAAAAAAAAAAGAAAGAATGATGATAAGTGGTGGCAGAAAGATTATCTTGAAGGAGTGAAATTAGAGACAGTGATATTGGCTTTAATTAGATATTAAAAATCAACGTGTTGTCATGACCTAATCTCGCCACCCTCAAATCCCTCAACATCATGAGGAGAGAAAAGGGGGAAATGTCGGGTTTAGGGGTACTTGATCACGAGAGTTCTCTCACAGCTCACGTTCCAAAAGACGTCATCACTTCGCCTTTTGGATCAAGCCTCTCGTGAGTTCCCTCCACGAGATCACGAGCTCTCCCAAGCTTATACCCCACGTGACAGCAGAGTGTCACGATCCATACCTACACAAGCGGCACATCTTAGAAAAATGGGTCGGGTGTGGATATCGAATTCAAGGGTATCTTTACCATGGTAGACCTCTTGACAGTACACCTCGCCCATAAGAATGGCATCACTTCATCCTTTGGGTTACTCCCATATCAAGTATGCTAAACCATGGTGAGTTTCATCGAAACTCATACCCCGCGTGACGAGTTTATTTATACAGTCTAATTGTTTATGACAACCTAAAAATAAGATGGGAGTCACCACTAGCCTCATTTTGGAGGTCGGCTACAAAACCCAACCAAGGGTCGGGAGTGTTCCCTCGATTTTTACGTAACCAAATATCTAGGTATTGGGACTTGGGTTACGCTAATATTTTCTATTAGCACCTTTTCGGTACTTAAACAGTATGTTGTATTTTCCTAACATGTCAATGCGTTTATTTTTACATTTTTTCAGGATCATTAATCCTAAACTATGTAATCATGCGTGGTTGGTCATTTTCATTCTATTCTATTTCTAGAAAAACAAGAAAAGAAAGCAATCAATGCAATGGGCAAAATTGCAAATTAACTAAAATTGAACTCAATTAATGTCACAATTCCCCTATGTAATGACTTACCCTTATGTAAGATCACTTACCACATTCAAATTGACCTTAAATTGAAGTGTTTAATCTTAGGTCAAAAATGGATCTAAGCCTAATATTAAAGTTGGACCTAGATTCATGAAATTAAACCGTAGCTATGAATGGGTTAATTCAAATTTTGTTGATTGAAGCATAATTGCTTGATTTTCTAATGCTTGGGAGGATAAAATTCTTCAAATTGATGAGTTCTTGTGTGAATTTCACAAAATCGATCTCAAATTTGGAATTATCTTAAGAAAATGAGTGAAAAACAATTGTCTGTTCGCAAGTTATGAATGATCGATTTTGGTCCCCTAATTAGGGCTCAAAATGGCAATTTATAATTTGACTCGGTTAATCGCGAAATTGAATACTCAAATAGATTCCAAATAGTCCTTAAACCAAATGTTAAATAGTAAACTATTCCTAATTATAACTAGAATAAAAGTGATTTTTATTTTTGGTAGATTTAGAACACAAAACTGAAAAATTTAGATATTAAGATTCTTAATCGAATTTTGTGAAATTTTTTACACAAAAGTCAAATTGACATTAAAAGAAATGTATTTGTGCATTTTTTTTATTTTTTGGGTCAAAGGTTTGACCAAAAGTTAACCATTTAGTTGACTTTTCCTAAAAGGTTGATTTCTTTTATCAAATCCTTGAATTTTCAAGAAATTGATTTGAAAAAAGTGGAATTTTTTTGGGCAAAAAGTCAATTTTTGATGAGGGGTTGACTTTTAGTCAAAAGGGTGACCAAAAACTGTTAGACTCTTTAGGTTTTCTTGAAAATGAGGTAAAAATTGCTTAAAAATGACAATGCAAAAGAAAGAAATGAAAAACGACATTTTTTGGTCGAGAAATAGAGTTCCGTCGCAATCAAAAACCTAAATCTCGAATTTTTTTATATTTTAATGATTCATTATGTATGGATGATCAGAGATAATTGATACAGAATCAATTCCAATAGATTTATTGCAAGGTCTCATTGGTGTGCATCCAGTAGGAATTGGATTTACGAATTCGCAATTGTGAGTTGGGCGCTTTGGTCATCCCGTTGTGTGGATGTTTAGCAGGGATCCCTGTACGGGGGATCGTCCGTCGGGAGCGCAGGAGGAGGAGATTGAAGCGGGCATTGCAGTCGATATACGGAAGGGCTTGCGCTGAGTGGTCCCGGCAGCTGTCTCAAAAGTGTCTCCATCTCCCCTGTGCACAAATGGTCCTCTTCTCCCGTGTCCATACTTGCTTCGAGAGGTCCGTATGCATAAATTATGGAAAGTAGCGCACCACTACCAAGAGTAGCAAAAGTGTCGGCACAGACTCCTGACAAACAACCCAGGCAAGCAAAGCTCTTTGAAAAATTCCCGCCTACAAATTCCCACCAAAGAAGCGCGCCAACAAATTCCCGCCAAAGAAGCGCGCTACAACCAAGATTCCTGCCAACAAATTCCCGCCAAAGAAGCCCGCCAAAGAAGCGTTCCACAACCAAGATTCCCGCCAACAAATTCCCGCCAAAGAAGCCCGCCACAATCAGGATTTTGCAACACCGATTCCCGCCAACGAACCAAGCAAGCAAAGCTCTATGAAGAGTAGCGCGCCACAAAATTCCCGCCAAAGAAGCGCGCCACAAGCAAGATTTTGCAACTCTGATTCCTGCCAACGAACCAAGTAAAGCAAATCTCAGTCTTCCACTTTGATCCAGTCTCCTCCGGTGAAATATGTGACACTGACTAAACTGTAAAAATTAGCACGCCAAGACGATCACCTGTAAAAATGTAACCACCGGTTCCTATCAAAGAACTGCACAAGCAAAGCTCGGCACGCACCGTCTCCCGCGGAAAAAAAACCGCTTATGGCGCGCTTCTCTATCCACACACACAGAACCAAGCAAGCAAAGCTCGGCACTCACTCAAACCAGAGAAGAAGAAGAGGAAGGATGAAGGGTGGTGGTGTCAGGAGGAGCGCGTGCGCAAGGTGCAAGCCACTAAGAAAAAGGTGCAAGCCGGGCTGCAAGTTCGCCCCATATTTTCCGGCCAGCCAGGTCAAAACTTTCGCCAACATCCACAAGGTCTTCGGCGACAATAGAGGTTCACCCCCTTTTTTTCTCTTTTGAAGCAAAATTTGTTTCTCACTCAACTTTTACCAAGTTTACATAATGAGATATGAAATGCACCAACTCAATTTTGCTGGTTGCAGTCGCCGGACATGGACCATAGATGATGGGTTGCCCTCGTCTGCCACAGGCGTGGGTCGTCACTGCCTGCCTTGCCTTGGTCTGAGCAAGGGTTTTGGCAAGGGGGCCCTTGCTGATGTCTAGGCCTTGAGGCCCGACGAGGCCAACCCCCGCTTGTGGTTAATGGCCAATCCATTCCATTGCATAAAAAAAAAAAGGGAAAGAGAAAAGGAAATGAATGAAGAAAAAAAAAAATTAGAATCCGCCATGCCTATGCATAAGACAGTCATGTGAATGGATTTAATTGACAAATTGTCAAAAGATTTAAAACTCAATTGGACAAATTGAAAAATTCATTATTGAATTAGCATAAATATAATAAGTTTATAACTTAGTAATTTCCACTTTGCTTGCCCATGAAATTTGATACAAATGTCACTTTTATAATTTTTATGAGGTTTAGATTTACTTTTGGAAAAATTAAAATGACTGCCATAAAATAGTTATATTGCCATTATCTTCTTCTAGGGAATGACTAGTTTCTCTAAGCAAGTCTCAAAGAACATCTAATTGTGTTGCCATAAACTTGAATCGAATAAATTAAGCTCTACATCGTCATGCATCACTAAGTCCACGTGATCATTGACATGCTCGGGTGAAAAACTTTCCAGAAGCTACCAGAGGAACAGCAAGCAAGGGCCGTGGAGAACTTGGTCGGCGAAGCCGAAGCCCGAGAACAAGACCCGGTCAATGGCTGCTTCGGGAAGATAAAGACTCTCGAACAAGAAAACAAGTCGATTAGGAGTAAGCTTGTCGACAGCAATGCCGAGGTGGAGCGCCTCAAAGGCTTGCTCAAAGGTGGCCCAGTCTAACAGCAACCCGAACCCGACCACCTGAGTAACAGCATATTGCCCCTCCCTAGTAGAGGTGAGCATAGTCCGGGTTGGTCCGGGCCACCCCCTAACCCTAGGACCAATCCGTACAGTGTTGGTCCTAAATTTTTAGGACCGAGGACCGACCCTATTAAGCCTGGGACCAAGGACTGGACAGACCCAATGGGTTCGGTCCGGTTCCAGGGTCAACCCAGGACCGATCGATAATTTTTTTCGTCTTATTTTTTATGCTCCCAAAAAGCAAACCTACAAATTCAAATTACATATCCATCGACAATGCGGTATTGTGGAACTAAACTATAAATACCAATACATATTTAGCAAATTTAAAATGACACAATAATAAAAATTCCGTACTTACTAATTGCTCATCGAGATATGGGATAAGATAGAAAGTTCTTGTAATCATCTATCTTTAATATTCATAACATCATATGCAAAAGTGTTTTCCTGCATTTAATCATGTAGAGTCCACTCAACCAAAAAATGAGCTTCACGCCACTTGAGTAGCAAATCACCGTAGCAACTATAGTACTACTCTACTCTTCAAAAACTTCTACGATTTGACACAATTGAAAAGCAAATTGCAGCTGAAATTCATTAGTAAAATACAATTAAACCATAAAAAGTTCAAAATACTTAATATAAACCATGAATTATAACTTCACATCTTATTAATTCACTTGAATTTCTAAACACCAAAAACAAAACAATCGACACATAATTAATACTCAACAAAATTTTTAAATTGAAATTACTATTAGTGCTATTGATAGAACATCTCAATATAATATAATATAACAAACATTTTACTTAAGTTATATAAAAGAATTATAAATAATATAATATAATATAATATAATATAATATAATATAATATAATATAATATACGGGGTTGGTCCAGGGTTGGACCGACCCAAAACTCTTAGGACCGAGGACCAACCCGCACAGTGTTGGTCCTGGAATTTCAGGATCAAGGACCGACCCAATCCCCTTGGGAACCGGACCAGGACCGGCAGGGTTGGGCCGGTCCAGGGTCGGTCCAGGGTCAACCCTAGACCGCTGCTCACCCCTACTCCCTAGCGGTTCATGGCCTCCCAAAGCAAATCCATATCTCCTTCTGATAAATATTATATATTTCGATGTAATGTTTGTAACTTATGTTGCTGTTGGGTAAGCAGCCTTAGTAGGAAAAATGGTGATTTTTTTCTTTAATTAGTATTCGATAGTTGGGGGTGGGGGCATCTTTTCAGTTGAGCCATGTTTAATCGGAGAAAAAATGGATCAATAAGTTTCTAGTCTTTAAACTTTATCCAAGCCAACTTAGAGAAGTAAAATCTGATGAAGACCTAAATGAGCCAATCAATTTGGGCTATCTCATTGTTCGATTTAGACCCGTGACCTACGAAGCACAGACACGTTGCCTGTGCTTCCATGTCGTGTCCAACACGTGTCGGAGCGTGTTGGACACATTGACACGCTCAGACACGCGGTCAACGCGTGTTGGATTTTTTTGACATGTGATCAATTTTTCTCGACACGTTTCAATACACGTAAGGGTGGAGGCGAGGGAGGGCAAGGGAGCAAAGATGAGGCCGCGAGGGACGGCGAGAGACGACCAGAGGAAGAGTCGAACTGAGAGAAAGAAGAGAGAGAAAGCAAACTCCTGCTGGTGAGACGAAGCCACGCAATGGACCACCATGACGGCGAGGAATGGCCGAGAGAGCAGAAACTGAGGCGAGGCCCGCCACTATTGCGATGGATCGACGAGGAGGAGGAGGAGGAGGAGGAGGAGGAGGAGAAGGATCAAGAAGAAGAGGAGAGGAAGGTGGTTGTGCGGTGAGGAGGAGGAGGAGAAGGATTGAAAGGAAGAGGAGAGGAAGGGGTTGTGCGGCGAGCAGTGAGAAGGAGGAGGAAAAGGAGGGTGGTTAGGGTTTTTGATAAGAGAACTAAAAAGTAATTAAAAAAAAAAGGGGATTGATGGTGTGACTTTTGAGTTTGGAGGGAGGGGAAGTGACGGCCTGTCTATCAAGTGGTTGGGGAGGGAAAAAAAATGTAAAATAAATTTGGGGTCGAGGGAAATGGACGAGGGAAAGAAGGGGTGGAGCTCTGGGGATTTTTTTATCAGAAAATTAAATAAATGAGATTAGAAAATAATTTTGAAAAATAAAAGTACTGAATTTTGAATGAATTTTGAATAATGATAAATTTTGGTCATTGTAGAAAATCATGAATTTATTTAAATAAATTGATTATAATTTCTTATTAGTCATTAGTTTCGTCAATAACTTTTGTTAAAGTTAAAGGCATGTTTCGCATTAACTATGAATATATCTTTCGAATTTCTAATGAATTGATTTATTAATATTATTAGTGTAAATTCATTATAGGCTCTTTTTAATTAATTATTTATTTCTGAATTTAAATCAAATTAATTAAAAATAAAAATATTCATTTAATATACAACTTGTCATGACGTGTCGAATTATTTATTTTTAGAAATGACGTGTCGTGTTGTGTCGTGCCATGTGTCCATGTTATGTATCGGTACTACTTAGCCCGTGACTTTAGCTTTGCAACGATTCGATTAGAGGTTAATTAGACACTTCATGTCATCTCATATAAAAAACATTAGATGTGTTTCTATCAAGAATTTCTGCATGATGGCTCCAAGACTATAGGGATGGTACCGCAACAATAAGCCCAATCATGCTTGACATTTGCTTGTGATCAACCCGCTCTTGTCTTTTGAAGAACCCCATCAAGCAATGCATGTGTGTTAAAACTGAAAATGAGATGCAAAAATTTTTGTGGTCAGCAAACCACAGAGAGAGAGAGAGAGAGAGAGAGAGAGAGAGAGAGGGAGAGAGAGAGGGAGAGGGAGAGGGAGAGGGAGAGAGGCAAAGGCAAAAATAACTTTCAGCCATACGAGGGGAATCTTTCTTATGTGCATCAAATCCGTGAATTATATGCCAATTCTATAGTTTTTTTTTAGGTTGAGTTGTGATGCTATCTAAGTCCAATTGAAAACCTTCCAGTTGAGCAAGGAATGAGGCTTCACCCTTTCACACATTTTAAAATTTCGGCTCAACTTAGACTTAGGTGAAAGGGACCATTAGGTAGGTGCTTATTGCACATGTTACGTCCTTCTCCTTTGTTCTTTCATCACCAGTGTAAAATTAATGTCTCTAGTTTGAGCACTTATGGATATGATCGATAAGGAGATTTTTATTTGTTCAAAATCTGTTATTCCCCATCTAAATTAGATTTGTTTTCCTTATTCTTGGGCGTTGGTTTTAGGTAATAATCCAAGAGTGCATTCTTGCAAGTTTGAATTGAAAAGTTTTGCACTAAAGGACAAAGATGGTACACTATTTTTTATTTTATTTATTTATTTATTGAGGGTAAAAAAGGTAATGGTGACAAAAGGACAAAAGCAAGGGTTTCTTTTATGTGCAATAGCCAAATAGTGGTCGGTCTTCTTATATTTCCCATAGCATGAGGCCGCACACGGTGGGGCCTAGGTCAAAGTTGTTAACTCTGGGCACACATACAGATGCTTGGGTTTACTTTAGCGAGAAGGAGCACTGCACAAGAAGAGCCGCATAATGAAAGTGAACCAAGAAGAAGCCGTCGTATGCAAGAAAGATGAACACGTTGAGTTCTATTTTGGATGTATGTAGAGGGGTTGAACACCAATTTTGTGCTGTGAATTTATATTTTTATTTGTAAGCATTTTGGATTTTGGTTTTAAATCAAGGTGTGGAAAACACTTGAGCATGTGAGCGTTTGTGAATTTTGATTATCCATTTATAGTTAATTATTTGCTGCTAGCTCTCTCTGTGAATACAATTATTAACACTTTGACCAAATAATGTAAATATTTGGTGTCCTTTTTATTCTTCATTTGTTTTAAAGGTGATTTCGCATTGACTTAATTTGCAAGAACATATCATTTCCACGTATTATATTATAACAATTGGTGTCGAGCTTAGGATCGAATTTTTTATTTATTGTAATTTGAGATTTTTGCTTATCTGATTATTATCTAGAAATTATGTTATTGCAATTATGTCTAAGGCGAAAGTTGAAATTGAGAAGTTTAATAGGAGGAACAATTTTGAGTTATTGGACATCAAGATGCATGCGTTATTGATAACCTAAGGTTTGACCAAGGCATTAGACGGTGAAGATGAGTTGCTGATTATAATGAAAACCTTTGATAGGGTAGAGTTGATTGAAAGATCAAAGAGTACAATTCTATTGAATTTGTCGAATGAGGTGTTAATAGGGGTGGTCGATGAGAAGGATGCTGTAGTATAATAAGCAAAACTTCATGCACTCAATGTAATGAAGAGTTTGAATAATCGCTTGTACATGTTGAAAAAGATGTTTCTGTTTGGATATACTAAAGGTACATCTATTAGATCCCGCGTGGATGAATTTAATAAACTCATGATGGATTTGAAAAATCGGTAAGATACTTGATGATAAAATACGGGGTTTGATGTTGTCAGCTTGTGGCATCCCAAAATTCAAGTCACCCTTTAGAGAAATTAAAGCCTATAATTAGGTAATGAAATTACCTATGGTCTATGTGTTAGCCATTAGTTTTCTTAAGGCTATGTGTTATTGTGCTTGTGTTTATGAATTTTGAATTTAGGACTATAGGATAAATTAATAATCTATGCTTGGCTATGCACCTCATAAATTAAATTCATATATGTAAAATATTACAAGATTTTTGGCCATTGTGGGTGGCATCTCATCATGACTAATGATAACTTTGTGGGGAAATAAAAGGGGAAAGAGAGAGAGAGGGTGGCCGGTTAGTGGCATTCGGCCAAGCCAAGTGAGAGAGAGAACCGTGCGAGAGAGGGGGAGAGAGTGTGGCCGAGGGAGGAGAAGTCGAGAAGAAGGAGTCCGCCCGCCGTTCGCCGCCGTGATCGCCGCCATGTGCCGTCGTCCATTCAGTCTAGAGGCAAGTTGGGGGTCCTTTGCTGCTCTTGCATGTGTGTTTGTTACATGTATGTTTGCTATAGTGTCGAATTTGAGTGGTTAGGAGAGGAAAACCGAAGTATGGATGGCTTGTTCTTGAGTGGTGTTGCTGTTTTCGCTTGAACAGTTTGAGTCAGAATGTTGTGTGAGCTTGCATGCATGTTTAGAGTCAGATTTTGGCTTTGATTTCTTCATGAGAGTTGTATCCAACATCTTTAACTACAACATACTGAAATTTAGTGGAAAATGATGGAGATTTAAGGGGTTAAACTCTCATCCTATGGAGACCTCAGATCTGGAACGATTTCACTGACCTCTTGATGGATTTGTGGTTTCATGTTGAGTTGTGCTAAGAATATCTCTTCAATTTCTTCTCAAAAGTTGTAGGGGACATCTTAAACTACAACATACTCAAATTTGAAGCAAAATGAACAAGTATAACCTAGTAAATCGACTAGATCTTGAAGACGGTAATTCTGGAGATGTATTACAGGACACCCGAGACATCATGGACCTAAATGACGACTATACTCTGGTTATTTGACTTAGATCTCATGAAACTTGTAGAGGACATCTTGATGTAGAATATATCCAAATTTCAGAGGAAAATAAGAAGAATAGGTAGGTAAAAACTCGGTATTTCGGAGAAGTATGCACAGGACGATTCGGTGATGGATTCAGAAGTTTCGTGAGACTGTAGAAACTAATCTAGAAAGAATCTGGCTTGGAAGTCTTCATGAAAGATGTACGAAAATGTCTTGGCTATAACTCAGTAAAATTTCGTAATTTTTGGAGGTCGTATGGATATTTTAATCGAAATACTTCAGAGACTGTGCATTCTGGTTTCATCCGAAAAGTATATGCTGTTTTGTGTGAATTATGAAATTGTGTGAAATTTTTATTGGCCGTATATTTTGCATGAAATCATTACCCGATTGTCTTATTTATTACTTGCCTTTAGTTTTATGATTTTTGAGATTATATAAATAATTAAATTTAATATTTTTGAAAATGGCACAAGCTGGAATTTAAATAAATGTAAAAAGGGCATGATAAATGGATTATTTTAATTGGCATAAATTCCATGAATTTTATTTTATAAATAATTGCACCATGTAGTATGTGTGATGAGGTCTTGATGTATGCATTGAGATGCATGTATGAATTCCATGATGAATATGATCTTGATTGCCATCAGATCACATGCCATGTTAAAATTGAATAATAATGGAAGATGAGAAATGAGATGTATGAGAATATGCATCGTGGTGATGATGATACCGTCGGAGGTGTGAGCCGACGATGCCCCAGGAGTCGGGATGCCCAAAGGTTCGAATGAGTCGATGCCCTTTGGATGCCTGGTTGTATTATGAATACATGCCCAGAGGTTTTCCCTGGGAGTGTCGGGATGCCCGGTTGTATTATGATATATACCCGGAGGGTGAGAGGTTGAATCATGATGCATGCCCGGAGGGTAGGGGAAACCATTTTCATGGCGAGCCCCGGAGATTTCCCTAGGAGTGTTGGGATGCCCGGTGGTATACGGTACGTAATTCCAGAGGAGGGGGGGATCTTGGTGGTATGTCGGTACGTAATTCCGGAAGCCTTGTCGGAGGTCTTTGCCCGAGGGGAATGCCTCGCGATACTAGTTGGGATGCGAGATGCCCGGCCAGGGAGTGTAAATGCTGGAAGCCTCGTCGGAGGTCTTTGCCCGAGAGGATACCTCGTGATGCCAGTTGGGATGCGAGATGCCCAGAATGTGGGGATGCCGAATGCCCGGTTGTATCTTGGATACATGCTCGGATGGTTCCTCGCAATGCTAGGATTGGGCGCGAGTGATGAATGTGGGATGCAAACATTGGTCCCAGGAAAGAGAAATGTGGCGGTCCAAAATGAAATTGAAATTAAATTATGCATGATGATATATGCATGACATGATGATGATGTTACATGCATGGATGCATGGTAATGATGATGGTACATGTGATATGATGATGTGATGATGATGTTACATGCTAGGATGCATGGTAATGATGATGGTACATGTGATATGATGATGTGATGATGATGTTACATGCATGAATGCATGGTAATGATGCTGGTACATGTGATATGATGATATAATGATGATGTTACACGCATGGATGCATGGTGAGGATGATGTCATATGTGACATGATGGATGATGGTGAATGTGTGATACGACGATGCCACGATGATGATGACATGTGTGTGATATAATAATGTCATGATGACGATGATATGAGTATGACATGATGATACACATGTATGTGTTACGATTGTGGTGATGATGCATGATAGTATATGCATGGCTTCAAGGTAAGTAATGCTTGCAATGTATGTATGACTTATATAATGCATTGAGTGGTTATTGGATTCCTTTACCTGCTGAGTGGTTGTACTCACCCCTTTTGGGGACCAATATTTTAGATCGGTAGATGGATTAAGCGGTTGGATATTACCGCGAGGGGAAGGATAGCAAAGGAGGGAACTTTTGGACGCCGACATTGATCGATGGACTTTAAGTATATGACTGTTGGAGGAGATGTCGATCATCTTTTGGAGTGTAGCCGAGTATAGAAACATTGGCATTTCGATGTACCGACTAAAAATGTCCATCTGCTTTATGTAAATAAAAGTGTACGGCTTTTACTTATAAATGTATAGTATGTGTGCATCGTTTTCTGAATATAGGGAAGGGAGTTGATGAATGTGCTTTCATTATATGAATTGCACAAGGGACCGATGAAAAAAAAATTGTGTAAACCCCTAGGTTGTATGGACCTGCTGCAATTGAAATGGTATCAGAGTGACATGTTATTAGGAAAAGTAAATGGTAAGCGAACTGTGGCGATCCTAATCGGATCGGGGGCCGTCGAGGGGTGCCACATAGCTTCTTTACTAGAGTTATATAAGCACTTTATTGATTCACTATTGTAGAGGCATACTATAATTATCTCTACAGATGTAAAATCCACTTTATTCTCTAAAAAGTGGCAAAGGATGTAACAAGATGATAGTTTAGCGTAGGGAGTAGTGCAAGCACTAACGATTTGAGATAGAGATCAATATCGAGGGCCTTGTAGTAATAAAGGCAAAAGCAGGTCGAAATCATGCCATAGAAAGTGTAATGAACGCGTGAAGTTCTTTGAGTGTCATGAGGATGAGAGCATTAGGAGAGATTGTCCAAAGCAAAGAAACAAAGATGATAGGCAGAATGCCACGAGTAGTATAGCGAATGTAGTCAAGAGGAGCACTGGTTATGTAGAAGTTGTTTTATGTGTGACTACTAATGCTTCAGGAGACGAATGGATGCTATATTCAAGGTGTTCTTATCATATGATGTCTTATAAGAACCGGTTTACTACTTATTGGATTGCATATGGTGGTAGAGTTCTTTTGGGGAATAATGTAGCTTGCAAGGTTGTGGGGATAGGGACAATTTCGATTCGGATGCACGATGGGGTGGCGTGCATATTGACAAATGTGAAGCATGTACCAGAGCTTAAGAAAAACTTTATTTCTCTAGGGACACTCAATGACATTAGGTGTAGGTGCACCATTGACGATGAAATACTGAAAACCTCTTGAGGTGCCATGACAGTGATAAAGGAGAATAAAGTAAATACTCTTTATCATCTACTAAGAGAGACCATGACTAGAATTGTCGTAGTTTCATCAAGTGAGTCAGATTTTGACTTGACTAGATTTTGACTTGACTTAGTTATAGCATATAGGGCAAATGATTGAGGTAGGTATGACGATGTTGAGTGAAATGGGGTTATTGAAGGGTTAGAAGATAGGGAAGCTGGATTTATGTGAGCATTGCATTTTTGAGAAGTAGTACCGAATTAAGTTTATTACAACTATTCATTCAACCAAGCGACCGGTTGAATACATTCATTTAGACGTCAAGGGCTTGTCTCCGACTCATTCGAAAGGAGGTGCCTGATATATGTTGACATTTATCGACAATTATTCGGGGAAAGTATGGGTATACTTTCTAAAGTACAAACATATTGTATTCAATTAGTTCAAGAAATTTAAGACATTGATTGATAAGCGGTTAGATAAACAAATCAAGTACCTAAGAATTGATAATGACATGAAATTATGTGGTAAAGATTTTATAAGTTCTACAAGAGAGAAGGGATTGTGAGACACCACAATAGAATGGCATAGTAGAATGGAAGAACAGAATTTTGCTTGAGCGAGCTCGATATATGCTTTCGCATGCTAGACTTGGCAAAGAATTTTAGGCTAAGTAGTGATTATGACATGTTACTTAGTTAATTGATCTCCATAATTTGCTATCGAGTGGAAGACTTTTGAGGAAGTATAGTTAGGGAAACCTATTCATTACTTGAGATTACATATATTCAGAAGTCTTGTGTATTCTCATGTGAGTGATCATAAGCTTGAGCCGAGCGCAAAGAGGTGCATATTTCTAGTTTATGCACAAGGGTTTAAAGGCTATTGACTATGGTGCATTAATCCAAAATCACCCGATTTTCTAATAAGCAAAGACGTGATCTTTGATGAGACTGCAATGCTTCAATAGAAGAATTTTGAGACACAACCAACTGAGTAGATATATCATGGCATCAGTAGTGAGATGGAGCCTTAGATGGAGACTTTAGAGACCTTGAAGGTAACATAAGTTGAGATTGTAGGTGGGGCCGCAATTCCTAAAGTCAGTGATGGTGAATAACCAGCACAGCCGCAGCACATTACAAACAGACAGAGAGGACAAATTAAATCGTCGGTACGTTATGGTTATATAGATATTGTTCATGTATTAATTGTAGGTGATAAGGCAAAGACAGATGAGGCTTCATTTTAGTCTGAGGCGATGGTTGGTAGTGAGTCGTTGCAATGGTTATGGGCTATGAATGAAGAGATGGAATCACTCTATTGGAATTAGACATGGAAGCTAGTCAAAGTACCCAAGAGCTAGAAGATTGTTGGATATAAATGGGTAAGTCCTACAATTTATTCATGGTTTGATTTGGGTGTTAAATTGGTGGTTTGCGTACCCGCATGATCACCTCACATGTTAGGAAAGTGAATTAAAATTAATTAAAGCTGCTTATAAAACATTTTTTCGAAATAAAAATAGAAAGGTACCGAAAGGGCATTAGAAAAGTCTTGTGTAACAAAGTCCCCGTACCAAAAAATTTTGGTTCGTATGAGTAAAATAATTATCCCATTATTTTACTTAGGTTTCTAATCGACCTACCGTAAACTGATTAGTGGTGACTCATAACTAATAATCTCTTGCATGCTAAATATTTGAACATAAGTTACGAATTGGTATGAGCTTGGGAGAGTCTGAGCTAAGTTTAGACTTAGTAGTCCATTAGCCTAATCTTAGGTGGTTCACTCGAAATTTAGGTTACGACAAAGAGATACATAAATCCTACCAAAAATCTCACATACAAAGCATACGATGATGAAGATTTCTTGTTAATAGGTCGAAAATCAATTAAGATAATACGAATTGTGGCAAAAATGGTAAAATAGATCAATCTATATGTCCAGCACATATTACTACAATACCTTTTACTCTAATACATGCAATTGATTCACATTGCCAATGTAAAAACCTTGCAAAGCATGCATCAATTGAACATATATATCATGTATTTCAACTCTCATGAAAGATTTGAGACCAAATAAGTGCATTTATGGACTCAATTTCATCAAACAAATCTTGGACCGATGCAAGACAGACAAACCTATGCCAAGATCTAAGCAATTTTGACCTAGCTAATTATGTCTTAAAATTTTGAAAAAAAAAATACAGGACATGCACAACACCTATATGAGAAAATTTTATGCAGGAAAGTTGTTCCAGAAATCAACACAAAAATAAGTACAAAAATAGCAAAATCAGAGATCGATATGGAACAGATTGACCTAAGCCTAGATCTAAGTAGATCTGACCTAGTTGAACACATCCAAAAATCATGAAAAAATTACATAAGATGAAAGACAATACTTGGAACAAAACTCATGAATCAAATTTTGTGAAAAAAATGATCATAGAAGTCGGCACAAAAATAACAAAGTTAGAAGGCGGAATTGGATCAGAACCGAAAAAAACCTAAACTATTGCAAAATCATTAATCTTTGGAGGTGTTTTTGGAGGGCCAAACGATGGTCATTTTGGGCATGTGACCTATTGTTTCGAATCTTGGAATGTCTATTATCTAATCCTAAGAGGACTCGAGTTGAAATGAGCTCATTTCGAACCTCATTTTTGCCAAAATAGTAACCTATGTACAGGCCTACGAAAATCATAGATTAGTCTCAAAATCACAATCTTCATTCAAATCATTAACAACTCATTGCAGCATTCATACTCATCAATCTTAAGCATGTAAAAGCTCCTAATCTTGAATCCTAGCCCCGATCGACTAACTTGATCTCGCTTCATCGGATTCAATACCTTTGTCGCGATTTTCATCGGTTTCTATCGCAATTAGTCGAATCAAATTGCCGGATCACGATTGGGACTCCAAGAACCTATATCAAGTCACAAGGGCTCAGAATGGGACCAATCGAACCATTGGCTCAAGGAAAAAAGGTAGAACTGGTCCAAAACGGACCGGCCTTGACTCATCGACGAAGATCGGGCTGCCGGTGAAGATCCGGCCACCAATCTGGTCTCCCCTTTCCACATCATTATCAAAGGCTCTTGCTATAGGCTTGAAGGCTCGGGAGCTCCGGCGACCACCGGTTCAAGCCTAGACAAGACCAGTCCAAGAAGCGAATCGAATCTAGAGAGAGAAAGCGTGATATGTTAGTGCAACATTTTGGAGGGAGAAATGAGAGAGAGAAAGGTTGAGGAGAGAGAAAAAATCCATGCAAATGAACCCCCCTTTGTGAACATAGAAGAGATTTCACTTATATACTCCCACATTAAGCAATTTTGGCCGTCGATTCAACCCATGGCCAAAATCTCAATCCAACAATCAAAAGTCCATTTCGAAGCTCCATTATGATCTTCAGGTGCTGGGTAATTGATCTAGTGGATTTGATTTGCAAAAAGCCAAGCCAAAATCGGGAATTGCGGTAAAATGTCTAATAGGGGTTAATTTGCAATTTGACGAAATTTGAGGACCAATTTGTAAAATTTTGGGAAATTGAAAGTGTAAAAGTGAAATTGGAAGTGAGAGGGTTCTAGAACTGATGGCCGGAGGCCAAGAACGGCCGAAAAGGGCCTGAACCAGCCAATCCCGTCAGCGGTCGGTTAGACCGGTCGAACTAATTCGATCCGGTTTTGCTGGATTTTGATCGGTTCTTGATCGATTTGGTTTGGTTCCTCCTATTTTATCCACTTGGGACCCCTGTGGGTCAAAAATTTATGCAATTTGACCCTTAAATGACCAAATTGAAAAGGAGTTTTATCCTTTTTATGAAGAAATTGACCAATTAAGATATAATTAAGCTAATCAAACCTTATGAATGTGATCTATGGGTCTTTTATTGACCTAATTGAATGGTTAATGCGGAAAAAAATGAGTCGAAACCATGGGTGCTTTGAATTGGGCCTAGAGGGCTAACATAGTAAATTTGCAATTCAATGGGCAAAATTACAAATTAACTAAAATTAAACTCAATTAGTGTCACAATTGCCCTATCTAATGAGCTACCTATAGGTAAGATCACTTACCACATTCAAATTGACCTTAAATTGAAGTGCTCGAGCTTAGGTCAAAAATGGATCTGTCAAAAATGGATCTAAGCCTAATATTAAAATTGGATCTAGATTTATGAAATTAAACCATAACCATGAATGGGTCAATTCGAATTTTGTCAATTGAAGCTTAATTGCTTGACTTTCAAATGCTTGGGAGGATAAAATTCTTCAAATTGATGAGTTCTTGTGTAAATTTCACAAAATTGATCTCAAATTTGGACTTATCTTAAGAAAATGAGTGAAAAATAATTGTTTGTTCGCAAGTTATGAATGATTGATTTTGGTCCCCTGATTATGGCTCAAAATAGCAATTCATATTTGTCGCGACCTGCCCTCGGGGGGAGGGAATAGGTTTAGGGGTATTGCCCAAAGTACGGACCTAAGACCCATGATTAGGCGCGGGCTCTCCCAGGCCCATACCCCGCGTGACGTTGGGATATTTTTCATGAACTTTTGCACAAAAGGAGTCGCCACTAGCCTATTGGGGTCGGCTAGGAACCAAGTAAGGCATGGGAGCGTACCTCACTTCCTACGCAACCAAAGAATCTAGGGTCGGGGACTTGATTACACTAATTGACTAATTAGTGTCCTTTCGGTACCTAATCTTGTTCATTTTATCAAAATAATTTTTAGCAGGCAGCTTGAATTGATTTTATGTTTATCCATTAACATGTGAGGTGATCTTGCAGTGCGCAATCATTAATATGATAATCATAGCTACCAAGATCCTAATTGCTATAAAATTTAGCATATGCGATTAAACATCCACAAATGTAATCGAATATGCAAATTAAACATGCAATAAAATCAAGGTACAAGAAAAGAAAGGTGCAATTGCACTAAAAAGGCAAGACGCAACAATTCTTGACCAAACCCTACGTTTTTTTTTTTTTTTTGAAATTTTTAATTAATTTTTTTAATAATTTTTTTAATTTTTTTAAAATTGTTTCAATTAAGAAAAAGGTCGAATTTTTTTAATGCTTTCTGAGTTTTTGAATTTTCGGAAATATTTTTGAATTTTTTTGATTTTTTGAAAATTTTTGAATTCTTGAAATTTTTAATATATTTTTTATCTTTAATATTATTATAATCGGGTAAGGGGTTCGGAGCGGGTAGATCCGATCCGGCCATTGACCCGACCCAAAGCCAGATTCGCCCTTTTGGATAAAAAAATATCATTTTTCGATTTTTCAATTTTTTAATTAATTTTTTATGTTTAAAAAAAAATTGTTCCTTTTGTCTTTTCTCACTGCGTCGTACTGTGTTCTTTTCCTGCACCTCCTGTTCAACAGCCATTCCCGAGGCCCACTTTTCATTTTATAGTTTTTCTATTTTTCATTTTGCTTTTCTTTTCTTTCTTTTGATTGATCTTTTTGTTTCTTTGTTTTTCATTCATTCTTTCTTCCCTTCTGGCCCTTTCACCGAACATCCCCATCCATTGCCTTTCTTTCCTTTTTTGGGGTTTTCCTCTTTCGTTCTTTTTTTATTTGCTGGTTCTCCTCTTTTCTTTGTTCTTATTTTTTTAATTCTTTTTGCCCTTTTCCCTGTTTCGGTTATTCTACTGCATCTTCTCCTTCCTAAAGCTAACGTCAATTCTGCAACTTCCCCACCGAAACTCCTTCCCACCGAATCTCATCCGCACACTAACGACACGGCCCTGAACAATCGGTGACCCTTCCATCGCCCGTCCACCGGTGGTCACTATCCTACGGAAAGATGAACAGGTGCGAAAGAACAACAACGAGACAAGGAAATGAACACGGACATTAATGAACAGCCGAACTCCTTAGATATTAAGGAACTACATCAACATCAAGAAGTGTTCGGATTTCGCCATAACAACAACAAAACCTGAACGGAATCATGCTCAATGATCCGTAAAGGATTCCTTTTACGCAAGACAGGAGCACACTCACTTCAAATGATCCAAAATTCACGACCTAATCCACGTTAAACTAGTTCAAGCATTTTATCAAACACGTGGTAAGCATTGACTCGCGTTTTATCAAACACGTGGTAAGCACTGACTCGGGATGAGGTTATTAACTCCTTTTTGGACCCGCTCGAGTCTAGACCCAGAGAAATCATCAAGAAACATGCAAAATCGACCACATCAACTTACTTAAACTCAGCATGCATACAGGCTAACAAAAGGAACAAAACTTGGCTTCCAATTAGACCAAAACAAGGAGGAGCAGCAAGGGTTCGTGCAAACAAGCATCTCATCACGAGTTCCCTACCCAACTCGAAGACGGCAAGAAGCGGGCTTACTTGCGACAAATCGAGCTATAACTCGACACTTTGGCATCTTCGAGCTGAGATCCTCGGGCAAGCGAGGTTTAAACCAAGTAAAGAAACTCACCGTGACGCCGAGATCCATGGGCGAAAGATGGTATGCTAGAGGGTGCGCCGAGGTCGTCGAAGATGGTTCGAGCGTGGCCGATCTGCTAGCAAAACTCCTCCTCCCTCTCAAGTTTCACTCTCTTCCTCCCGTCGCCCTCTTTCTCCCCCGCCGCTTTTCTTTTTTTCCTTTGCTTCAGATCTGGATTAAGGGAAGATGGCAGCCAACGGCGTCGATTGGGTGGCTCGTCGGCGACGGTGGTGGTGGCCCGGAGAGGGCTGCAATGGCGATGCCTCCTCCCCTCCGTTTCTTTAGATTTGGGTTTCAGAGAAGACGGCGGGGAACGGCATCCATTGGGCAGCTCGGCGTAGCTCCCTCCTTTCAAGCTCTCTCTCCGCAGCTCCTTCTCTGTTCCTCCTTTTTTTTTTTCGGTCTTCCGTTCCTCCTCTTTTTTCTCGATCTCCGATGCCCCTCTGTTCACTGTCCTCCTGCCCCTCCCCTGCTACCCCTGTTTCTCTTCTGTTTTGCAGGTCCGCGTGCGAAGGAGGAAGACAGCTAGGCATGGGCTGGAGGGGAAAGGAAGCTAGGCCGGGCCTAGGCCAAATCAGGCCCAACTCGACCCCTTAAGCATTTTTTTTTTGTTTTTTTGTTTTTTTTGACAATTTTTTGGATTTTTTTTTTAGCAACTAATTCCTAGTTTTGTATGCGATTAAGTTTTAAGTAAAATAGCAAAATTTAGGTGTCAACAGCTGCCCCTCTTTGAATGGGAGCTCGAAGAGGTTTCTTTCAAAGACAAAAGACACCTAAATTATTTTGACGACAGACCCAGGTGCATAGGCACGTATTAGGTCGATGGAAAGAACTCATAACTATGGAAGAGCGTCTTGTCAATAAGAGGAAGAAAGACTCCAGGCTACAAAAGCTCTCCGGGTTACAAAGCACACTGTGTCATAGGAAGAAGAACTCCGGGCTACAAAACTCACCGTGTCATAGGAAGAAGGACTCCGGGCTACAAAGCTCTCCGGGCTACAAAAGCTCTTCGGGCTACAAAGCTCACCGTGTCATAGGAAGAAGGACTCCGGGCTACAAAGCTCACCGTGTCATAGGAAGAAGGACTCCGGGCTACAAAGCTCTCCGGGCTACAAAAGCTCTCCGGGCTACAAAGCTCACCGTGTCATAGGAAGAAGGACTCCAGGCTACAAAGCTCTCCGGGCTACAAAAGGAAGAAGGACTCCGGGCTACAAAGCTCTCCGGGCTACAAAAGCTCTCCGGGCTACAAAGCTCACCGTGTCATAGGAAGAAGGACTCCGGGTTACAAAGCTCTCCGGGCTACAAAAGCTCTCCGGGCTACAAAGCTCACCGTGTCATAAGAAGAAGGACTCCGAGCTACAAAGCTCTCCGGGCTACAAAAGCTCTCCGAGCTACAAAGCTCACCGTGTCATAGGAAGAAGGACTCCGGGCTACAAAGCTCTCCGGGCTACAAAGCTCACCGTGTCATAGGAAGGACTCCGGGCTACAAAGCTCTCCGGGCTACAAAGCTCACCGTGTCATAGGAAGAAGGACTCCGGGTTACAAAGCTCTCCGGGCTACAAAAGCTCTCCGGGCTACAAAGCTCACCGTGTCATAAGAAGAAGGACTCCGGGCTACAAAGCTCTCCGGGCTACAAAAGCTCTCCGAGCTACAAAGCTCACCGTGTCATAGGAAGAAGGACTCCAGGCTACAAAGCTCTCCGGGCTACAAAGCTCACCGTGTCATAGGAAGGACTCCGGGCTACAAAGCTCTCCGGGCTACAAAACTCACCGTGTCATAAGAAGAAGGACTCCGGGCTACAAAGCTCTCTGTGTCATAGGAAGAAGGACTCCGGGCTACAAAGCTCTCCGGGCTACAAAAGCTCTCCGGGCTACAAAGCTCACCGTGTCATAAGAAGAAAGAAAGGAATGAGGTCTCCCCATGTAACAACGGGCTTCGACTGGGTTGAAAATGCATGATTTTAGGAAAAACAATGAACCTTTGTAGATAACATGGTTTAAGGTTGACCATGAACCTTTTGAAAAAATTGCAGTTTAAAAATAAACTCATGAACATTTTAAAAGCGGGGTTTAAGGATGACCCACGAACCGTGTGGTTTAAGGGTGACCCATGAACCTTGTGGTTTAAGGATAGACTTACGAACCGTATGGTTTGGATTTGAAGAAAGGTCTCACCGTGTAAAAACGGGTTTCGACTAGATGTGATGGTCTCGCCGTGTAAAAATAGGTTTTGACTTGATGTGATGGTCTCACCGTGTAAAAACAGGTTTTGACTTGATGTGATGGTCTCACCGTGTAAAAACGGGTTTCGATTAGGAGGAAGGTCTCACCGTGTACAAACGGGTTTCGACCGGATGATAGTCTCACCGTGTAAAAGCGGGTTTTGACCGGATGGTAGTCTCACCATGTACAAACGGGTTTCGACTGGGAGAAAGGTCTCACCGTGTACAAACGGGTTTCAACCGGATGATAGTCTTACCGTGTAAAAACGGGTTTCGACTGGGAGGAAGGTCTCACCGTGTACAAACGGGTTCCGACCGTGTGGTTTAGGAAAAAGCCACCAATCCCGTGATTTAAGGATAAACCCACCAACCTTGTGAATGACATGGTTTAAGGCTGACCATGAACCTTGTGGTTTAAGGATGGTTCGTGGGTTTAGGAAAAGCCACCAACCCGGTGGTTTAAGGATAGACCCACCAACCGTGTAAATGACATGATTTAAGGCTGACCATGAACCTTTGGAAATAACATGGTTTAAGGCTAACCATGAACCTTTTGAGATGGCATGGTTTAAGGTTAACCATGAACCCTTGGAGATGGCATGGTTTAAGGCTAACCATGAACCTTTTGAGATGGCATGGTTTAAGGCTGACCATGAACCTTTGATTTTTAAGGAAGCACCCATTAATCCCTTGAAAACTGCATGACTTCACTGAGGAATCCTGTGAAACTCAACTTGGACAAATGTCATTAGGGACGTCGTATTAAAAATATTGCAGCATTAATTGAACAAGCTAATTAAGCTAAGTCTGACTGCTTTGGAAAAACATTTTATTTCAATCAGCATCATGTGGCGCAAAATTGTCATCCTGTTCGAGAATGCATCATTAATCATCAAATTCTCTATGAGTCAAGTTCTTACCAAAATGATTTCTATTCGCGAAAAAGACTCATTAAGCATGCCAAACTTGAGCTTTTTAGTCAGAAAGGGCTTCTCACATACTCTTGATAAAATGGCTACTTGGTCCCATCCATTCACGTGGGAAGTAACTGATTGCTGAAAGTATCTCACATGGCCTATGTCGAAGGCTTTTGGAAACATTTGCAATGAGCACAATCTGATCGATCAAAAAGGTCTTTTGAAAGGACCGCAATATAGGCTTGGTTAGGGCTTACACAAAGGAATGATTGCTTTGAGACCAATAAAGGAACATTTGTCATTATCTTCATTGGGCTTACGAGTCGAGAACTTGGAAGATAAGACAAGATAAAATTATTTCCACTCCTTCAAGCAGTAGCTTCTTTGTGGTATTCTCATTTTCACTCAAATCATCCCAATCAGAAGAGGCTTCGAAAAAGGGTTATAATGTTGGCTCGGGAAAGGCTTGAAAGGCTTAAAATTTTCAAGAGGGTCTTTAAGAGTCAGTGATCATCATGGCATCGTGACCGGGTCACTTGACCTTTTGAAAGCATTTGGCTCTTGAAACACAGCACATCTCAAGAGTTCATTCACTGATCATTTCTGCATGAGAGCTTTGCTCTTTTCTCTAATTTCCTTTGTCCTTTGCGATGATTTTTTTTCGCAGGCACTTGGATTTTGACAATTTTTCTTTTACATAAGATGCGGCCTTTTGGCTCTTTTTCTTGACGGGCATTGGCCTTGCTTTTACCAGGTACACTGCTTTTTCATGCCCCCTAGTTTGTTGAGCTTTTTGCTCTTTGAACTTTGGTAGCTTATGACTTTCGAGATGCTTTTCATATTTTTCTGTGATTGTCAATTGTATTTGGTCAATTCTTATGCCTTGCCCCAGTGAAGGAAGATGACCACCGCTCGAGGTTCGGAAATGAATAATCAGGCCCAAATTGGTTAAAGCAATGGGTATTAGTGTTTGGGTAGAGAAGGAAATGCTCTTCTTCACCTTGGGATGAGTCAAGCTCCAATGAGAATTCCTCTGAAGCTACCACAAGAAGATTGATATAAGTGAAAGTAATAGAATCTTTCTCAACCTTTCATTTTACGACACGACCGTAACCTCCTATATTGCCTCAATGTAGGGTCGTTCTCGATAGGGGTACTTTGAAGGATCATCTTTTTTTTTTTTTTAGCCCAAAGGGGTAACAAGAGATCAGTGCAATGCTTGGGATTGATGAAGGAAACGCCTTTATCATTTCAATCTTTGTGCTCAATGCAAATGAATCATTCGTCCTAAGAGAAGGTCTCTTTTCACTCAACTCTCAAAAGTGTTTGAATAATACTCAACTCTCAAAAGTGTTTGAAGGACGTGTTTGGAAATGAGCTTGCCTTTTTTCATCCTAAGTACCTTCTTGTTTGGCATGGTTAACATTTCCATTTCATTCTATCGAGATCATTCAAGTATATCAATCTCCATAGGGAATTTTGATTCAAAATGAATAATCCACAAGACAAGAAAACAATTTTGAGATAGAAAGGATGCTCAAAAGGTTTGTAATTTTTTTTCTCTAGGAAAGCCCAAAAGTTCTCTTTTATAATAGAAATTCTCTTTCTTTCTCTTTTTTTTTTTACTTAAAAAAAAAAAAAAAAAAGACTGAGAGAAGGGCACTTACCTGCTACATGGCAACCCGATAATCCTGTAAAGAATGCAAAAGAATATGTTAGTGCAAAAATCTTTAGGGATTGAAATGTTGGAAACGATACGTTATTACCCTTCATTCGCTTTCATCCTTTGGACACTAACATCTCTTGGATTCACCTTTATGGATATTTGGTAACTCAACAATACCCTTCCCTTGCATTCGCCTTTAAGTGTTTGATGTTTTCCTGATTCCTTGGTAGAAGGCGCCGCTTCTACGGTCAGGTGCAACCCTTTTTTTTTTTAATTTATCACCCCGTCCAATGAATCTCTCATGGAGGAAGGGATAATATCGCCCCTCTGTTTCATCATTTGAATCTTTCTTTGTTTAAGATGAACGAGACTCAATAATGCTCCATCGCGTTTGTTGGAACGTTACAAAACTTGGTAATCTTGATGTCTCCTTGACAATGAAAAGAAAATCATATCAAACACTGTATCAGAAATGGATAATTGGAATCGATACAGTTTACTCTTCCTTTGAATTCGCCCTTTTGGTTATTTGGCAACTCCCTTCAATTGTCTCATCATGCAAAGTGAACGAGATCGATAGGCTATTTTGGCACCCAAGGCATTCGCGAATAATGAAACTTCCTAGAACGGAATGCAACTTCGTTCCACCTTTATGGAAAATTGGCGTCGACGATGCCTTGATGCATGCTTACTCCTAAAGTTCCATGAGCCCGGGAAAACGACTACATGAAGAGAGGACCTTAAGCAAAGTTTTCTTGAAATTCATTTTGGAAGGTAAACGTAAAGGTTTGCCTAAAACACTTCTGATTTTTTTTTTTTTTTTTTTGAATTTTTCTGTTTTGCTTTGTTTTGTTTTTTCTAATAAAAAATAATGATGATTTTCATGAAACTGATTCCCATCATTAAAAATGTGAGTCGCACGATTTGCAAAAGCAACAATTGGATACGCAATCAAAACTCAAAGTGGAGAACATGATTCTTAACATGAATAAGAACATTGATAAAATACAAGAAGCTCTTGTATAGATAAGGGTAAAAGTCAACTCTTGTCCTAATGACAAAGAGCATTGCGCATAACCTGCAAAAAGACGACAATGTTAGTACGTGAATGAGAGAAAATGATATTTTAATGAGGTCACTTCTTACAATAAAATCAAGGTGACGATACATGCCCCACAATCCTTATTACGGGATTTTAGTATTTCGCCAAGATTTTATAGAGAAGACATCATTAAAATTATCAATCCATGGCCATCAATCGAATGTCCACTTTTATTCCAAAAGTTTTGTATGTAAAAGTGTCATTGATTTTTGAAAGATTGATTTGTGATTTTACTCCTAAAAAATGAAGTGATCTCTATTTTGAGGAATTTGTACACAAAATGATTTGCATTATAGTCCCCAAACATGAGAATGAGAAAATTTGATAAAAACTGCAATTTCAATTTTTGTGCCCCAATATAAAATCACAACTTGAATTTTTTTTTTTAAATGAATTCGAGCCCATAACTAGAAATTTAAACAAAACCATGTGTTCAACAGGGCCAAATCAAAGTGTTTAGAACTTGCTTTCAATGTTCACTTATCAAAAGTGACTGCCAATTTTTTTTAATCATAAGCCTACATCGCCAAAGGCATTCGATTGGTTTTCACGGATTTCAAGATGAAAATGCAATACAAAATGAGCAAATAAAAATGGAAATGATACTTACAATGGGTGCCGACCTTTGTCTCATGCTTTTTTTCAATCACATAAACATGTCCATGGAATGTGGTTCGATTTCTACTCTATACGGCCCAAAATGGAGCCATGGGATCACAGGACTGAACCAACAAGCTCGTGGCTAGGTCGTGTTACCCATGACTCCGGCTTCGTCAAAGAACCGACCCGTGTCGCATGCTCGCAGACCGGGGTGGGTACCTTTGACGTGAAGAAAGAAATTTCGGGGTAGAGATGGGCGACTCGTACTACACGGTTATAGTCGGAGTGGTATCCACCTCAACACCATCCTAAGTGATCCTATGCGGCCCAGGTCCGGCGGCAGGTTGTGTGTGCTAGGGTGTAGTGCAATGTAGGGAATACAGGCATGACAATGTATAAGCAACCAGCACTTCATACATAAAAAATAAACCATACATTCCTACACCCCCTGCAAGACAAAGGTAAGCAAACACTTCCCCTTATACCTCCCATTCTGCAAAAACATTTAACACTTTTAATGTTAGGGACGTACCTAGAATCCTTGCTGCCAAACAAAAATATTTTGAACAAGATTAATTTTGGCTTAAGTCCTCTAAGGTTTAAAACCAAGTCCCCAGCGGAGTCGCCAAGCTGTCGCGACCTGCCCTCGGGGGGAGGGAACAGGTTTAGGGGTATTGCCCAAAGTACGGACCTAAGACCCATGATTAGGCGCGGGCTCTCCCAGGCCCATACCCCGCGTGACGTTGGGATATTTTTCATGAACTTTTGCACAAAAGGAGTCGCCACTAGCCTATTGGGGTCGGCTAGGAACCAAGTAAGGCATGGGAGCGTACCTCACTTCCTACGCAACCAGAGAATCTAGGGTCGGGGACTTGATTACACTAATTGACTAATTAGTGTCCTTTCGGTACCTAATCTTGTTCATTTTATCAAAATAATTTTTAGCAGGCAGCTTGAATTGATTTTATGTTTATCCATTAACATGTGAGGTGATCTTGCAGGTGCGCAATCATTAATATGATAATCATAGCTACCAAGATCCTAATTGCTATAAAATTTAGCATATGCGATTAAACATCCACAAATGTAATCGAATATGCAAATTAAACATGCAATAAAATCAAGGTACAAGAAAAGAAAGGTGCAATTGCACTAAAAGGCAAGACGCAACAATTCTTGACCAAACCCTACGTTTTTTTTTTTTTTGGAAATTTTTAATTAATTTTTTTAATAATTTTTTAATTTTTTTAAAATTGTTTCAATTAAGAAAAAGGTCGAATTTTTTTAATGCTTTCTGAGTTTTTGAATTTTCGGAAATATTTTTGAATTTTTTTGATTTTTTTTGAAAATTTTTGAATTCTTGAAATTTTTAATATATTTTTTATCTTTAATATTATTATAATCGGGTAAGGGGTTCGGAGCGGGTAGATCCGATCCGGCCATTGACCCGACCCAAAGCTAGATTCGCCCTTTTGGATAAAAAAATATCATTTTTCGATTTTTCAATTTTTAATTAATTTTTTATGTTTAAAAAAAAAATTGTTCCTTTTGTCTTTTCTCACTGCGTCGTACTGTGTTCTTTTCCTGCACCTCCTGTTCAACAGCCATTCCCGAGGCCCACTTTTCATTTTATAGTTTTTCTATTTTTCATTTTGCTTTTCTTTTCTTTCTTTTGATTGATCTTTTTTGTTTCTTTGTTTTTCATTCATTCTTTCTTCCCTTCTGGCCCTTTCACCGAACATCCCCATCCATTGCCTTTCTTTCCTTTTTTTGGGGTTTTCCTCTTTCGTTCTTTTTTTTTATTTGCTGGTTCTCCTCTTTTCTTTGTTCTTATTTTTTTTAATTCTTTTTGCCCTTTTCCCTGTTTCAGTTATTCTACTGCATCTTCTCCTTCCTAAAGCTAACGCCAATCCTGCAACTTCCTCACCGGAGCTCCTTCCCACCGGATCTCATCCGCACACTAATGACACGGCCCTGAACAATCGGTGACCCTTCCATCGCCCGTCCACCGGTAGTCGCTATCCCACGGAAAGATGAACAGGCGCAAAAGAACAACGAGAAAACGAGGAATGGAACACGGATACTAATGAACAACCGAACTCCTTAGATATTAAGGAACTAAGTCAACATCAAGAAATGTTCAGATTCAGCCATAACAACAACGCAACTTAAACGAAATCACGCTCAATGATCCATAAAGGATTCCTTTTATGCAAGAAAGGAGCATACTCATTCCAAATGATCCGAAATTCATGACCTAATCCATGTTAACTTAGTTCAAGCGTTTTATCAAACACGTGGTGAGTACTGACTCGGGATGAAGTTATTAACTCCTTTTTGGACCCGCTCGAGTCTAGACCCAGAGAAATTATCAAGAAACATGCAAGATCAACCACATCAACTTACTTAAACTCCGCGTGCATATAGGCTAACAAAAGGAACAAGACTTGGCTTTCGGTTAGACCAAAACAAGGAGGAGCAGCAAGGGTTCGTGCAAACAAGCATCTCATCACAGAGTTCCCTACCCAACTCGAAGACGGCAAGAAGCGGGCTTACTTGCGACAAATCGAGCTATAACTCGACACTTTGGCATCTTCGAGCTGAGATCCTCGGGCAAGCGAGGTTTAAACCAAGTAAAGAAACTCACCGGTGACGCCGAGATCCGTGGGCGAAAGATGGTATGCTAGAGGGTACTGGCCAGAGGTCGTCGAAGATGGTTCGAGCGTGGCCGATCTGCTAGCAAAACTCCTCCTCCCTCTCAAGTTTCACTCTCTTCCTCCCAGTCGCCCTCTTTCTCCCCCGCCGCTTTTCTTTTTTTTCCTTTGCTTCAGATCTGGATTCTGGGGAAGATGGCAGCCAACGGCGTCGATTGGGTGGCTCGTCGGCGACGGTGGTGGTGGCCCGGAGAGGGCTGCAATGGCGACGCCTCCTCCCCTCCGTTTCTTTAGATTTGGGTTTCGGAGAAGACGGCGGGGAACGGCATCCATTGGGCAGCTCGGCGTAGCTCCCTCCTTTCAAGCTCTCTCTCCGCAGCTCCTTCTCTGTTCCTCCTTTTTTTTTTTTTGGTCTTCCGTTCCTCCTCTTTTTTCTCGGTCTCCGATGCCCCTCTGTTCACTGTCCTCCTGCCCCTCCCCTGTTGCCCCTGTTTCTCTTCTGTTTTGCAGGTCCGCGTGCGAAGGAGGAAGATAGCTAGGCATGGGCTGGAGGGGAAAGGAAGCTAGGCCGGGCCTAGGCCAAATCAGGCCCAACTCGACCCCTTAAGCATTTTTTTTTGTTTGTTTGTTTTTTTTTGATAATTTTTTGAATTTTTTTTTAGCAACTAATTCCTAGTTTTGTATGCGATTAAGTTTTAAGTAAAATAGCAAAATTTAGGTGTCAACAATATTTTGACTTGGTAAATCGCGAAATTGAATGCTCAAACGGATTTCGAGATAATCCCTAAATCAAATGTCAAAGAAGGAACTACACCTAATTATGACTAGAACAAAAGTAATTTTATTTTGGTCAATTTAGAACCTAAAACTGAAAATTCATAAATCAAGGTTCTTAATCTAATTTTGTGAAATTTTTGACACAAAAGTCAAATTGGCATTAAAGGAAATGTATCGTGCATTTTTATTTTTATTTTTTTTTTGTCAAAGATTTGACCAAAAGTCAACCATTTAGTTGATTTCCTAAAATGTTGATTTTTTTGGTAAAATATTTGAATTTCAAGAAATTGATTTGAAAAAAGTGAAATTAAAACTAAGTGAAATTTTTGGGTAAATTTTTTGACCCAAGGTTGACTTCTGGTCAAAGGGTTGACCAAAAAGTCAACCCAAAAGTCAATCGTTTGACTCTTCGCATTTTTTTTTAAATGAGCTAAAAACTGCTAAAAAATGACAATGCAAAAGAAAGAAATGAAAAACGACATTTTTTTGGTCAAGAGATAGGGTTCATTCGCGATCAAAAACCTAAATCTCGATTTTTTTTTTTTTTTATGTTTTAATAATATGTTGACTAAAAATCAGGTGTCAATAGGAGACAATAAGTAGGTATTTTAACTTAGTTTTAAATGCGGTGATAAAAATGCATAGCGTGCTTCTTGTCTCACCTAAACCAGTTCTAGAGGAATGTGCCAACGAGAGATGGAAATGGTTTAAGATATGTTTGTTATGATATTTCATGGACTAATTTAATACTTTAAAGAGAATTTTATTTTATTAATTTTATGTTTCTAGGTTGCTTAGGAGCATTAGATGGCACATATATGAGGGTACGTGTTCTAGAGGTTGATAAACCAAGGTATTGAAATAGAAAGGGTGAGGTTGCGTCCAATGTATTAGGAGTTTGCTCATGTGACATGGGATTCGTCTATATTTTACCTAGATGGGAAGGCTCAACAGGGGATTCTAGAGTGCTTCGAGATGCTTTAGTTAAACCCAACGATCAAAAGATCCCCGTTGGTAAGATGAGTCTTTATCAACATATTGCATTCTATGTATTGTAGGTTTTAAAGGTTCCAAGACAACTAATAGTATTATCATTTGTTATTAGTTAATTATTATCTTGTAGATGATGGATACACAAATAGGAAGGGCTTTCCCGCTCCCTATAAAGGTACTCAATACCATCTATCTAAGTGGATAGAAGGTCGTACACCAAATTCCCCCAAGGAGTACTTCAACATGAAGCATTCTCAAGCTAGAAATGTGATAGAAAGATGCTTCGGTCTACTTAAGTTATGGTGGGCTATTCTTAGGAGTCCACTTTTTTATCCAATTAGAACGCAAGGTCAAATAATCATAGCTTGTTGCCTTCTCCACAATTTGATAAGAAGGTAAATGACTATTGATCCAATTGAGGCACATTTAGATGAAGTTGCTACCACTATTGAAGATGTGGAAACAATTGATGTTATCGAGCCATTAGATCATTGGACAACATGGAGGCAAAATTTGGCAGTACAAATGTTTAATGAGTGAAATGCAAGTAGAGGACATGGAGGAGTTGTATGATTTTATATTATTTAAAAAAATCATTTGTTTCCTATTGTTGCAAGACTTGCGTTATAATATTTTTTTTCCCATTTCTATTAGACATGTGTAATATGGTGCTGGTTTGTCATTATTGAGACATATATTTCTTATATTGTTGACATCTAAATTTTGGCGACCCAATCATTGATTTTTTGCATAAAAATTAGGGATTAATTTTAACCTCTAAAAAAAAAATTGCATAGCATATAAATTTAGGTGCATCTTGTTTTGATAAGGAATAATGATTTGATATATTAAGTAAATCTTTTATATATTCAAACAATGTATATTGAGAGGTATATTTCGCTGAAAATTGGAAGGTTTCGATGGAATATTTCATACGGGATATATATTTAGCGTTAATCTTCGGGTAATATGCATCTCGACATAATAAAAGAAATATTAGATCTTTCAATCGTCGATAGGCATGAACAAAAGAAAGAAAATGAAATAAAATCGTGAAGATTATGCCTTGGCCCCTCGAGATGCAATTGAAAGAAGAAGGAAATTCTGCTTCTTCCATATAGGGGCTCAATTTCGTTGCATATAAAAGGGGGTTAGCCCGCACGAATGAGACCGGAGGGAGATGAATTTGAAAAAAGGAATGCAAAAAAGGATGGCATGAGAGAAAGTAAAAAAAGCGTGAGAGAGAGAGAGAGAGAGAAAGAGAGTAAAGAAAAAGAAAAAAAAGAGGAACCTCCCCTCTCTCGTCCAAGAAGCCAAAAGAGGTCATTTCTCTTCTTCTCTGACAGGCTGTAGAGAAAAGAAGAAAATAAGTCAGCAAAGAGTGACAGACAGAGAAGAAGTGAGAGTGACGAGAGACAGAAAAGGAAGAAAAAAAAAGGAAAAAGAAAAACAGAAACAGAAAAAGAAGAAGGAAGACAGGTCCCGTCGCTCACGCTCCTCTCGCTAGTGCCGAGCCTTCGCCGCACCTCTACCGCCGCACATCCTCGCGAGCACCGCCGTGCCTCTGCCACCGCATGTCCTCGTGAGGATCGCCACGCTTGGCGTTTGGCAATCGCACCCAACACCCAACGATTGCGCCAACTGCCTGTCACCACGCCTGCCTCTTCGTCACACCCGACGCCCTTCGCTCACTAGTAATTGTCACAGCAGTCTGCCTGAGCGCCGTCATCCCTGCAACCTGCCTGCCACTCTGCACACCTATCAACACCTGCAACCAAAGGCACCTCCACCCAACGCCTGCACTCATAGCGACACCTCTGCTCGCCCGTGCCTCTCTCACCACCGCCTCGGCTTCCGCCCGACGACTCGTGTGCCTCCAGCAAACCACGCAGCAGGCCGCCCGTTGCCCTCCTCCTGCCAACGAGCCCCACTCAATCGTCGTTAACCTCTGCCCGAGCATCAGCAGGACCTCTGCCGCACCACTGTTGACACCAACGCCCGAGCACCACCTTGCAACGCCCGCATCTCTGTTTCACCGGTCATGGTGCCTTCGCCCGCAACCCAATGCCTGACACTGCGCCACTTGCCGTCGTCACTCACCACCTGCTTTGCTCCGGCCCAAACGCCGATGCCGTTGCAGCGCTGCCCGAACACTGACCTTGCCTTCTAACCATCGTGCCTCTGCCCGTCTGCAACCTACAGCAGCAGAGCCACTACTCGTCATCCTTTTTGCCCTAGCGCTGCCCATTAACCTTGCAGCACCTCTGCCTCGCGTCACTACACCTCACCCGCAACTTGCTGCTCGCTCGCCATCGCCCAGCAGCTCGCGTCATTTCCGCCTGCTGGTCACAGTGCCTCTGCCCATCCTTTACTGGTCGCTGTGCTGCCTTCCGTCCGCCACCAGCGACGTCTGCGATTCCACTGTCCTGCGCCTCAGCTCGCGCTGCCTCTGCCCGCTACTTGCTCACCCGTTGCCACTGCTGGTCTACCCACCTATCAACGTGTGGCCGTGCCTTCTCCTGTCGTGTTGAGTCCCCGTCTTAGGTAGTTTATTTTTTATTTTTTTTTATTTTCATTTTATTTAGTTTTATTTATTTATTTTTGAAGTTTCTTTTTCGTTTTTATTGGGACATTGGATGTCAATGTTCATTTTATGAATATTGTAGGCATTATCCATAGGGTTTTGCCCAAAATTATTGCAATTATTAATTTGATTCATAGACGTCGGATCATTTAAATTTTTGGGGCATTTTGATAGGGTTTTGATTCTTGAATCATTCTAGTTATTAATTTGATCTGTCAGATTTCAGATCAAAATTTTAATTATTTTGAACTTTCTTATATGTTGTGATGTTTAGGGTTAAAATAATTGTTAATTTAATCTGTGAGACAACGGATTATTTTTTCAATTATTTTAATCCTTCATTTGATGAATATCTTCATTAGTTTAGAGGTAATGTTTATTTGATAATTGCTTGTCTTGAAAAACACTAAAAAAATATAAAATAAATAAAATAAAAAATATAATCTTGCATCGGAATATGTTGGTTTTGTAAATTAGGATTGCATTTTTAGATTGCATGTTTAATTCTCTTGATGCAGTTTGTTTGATTCATTGAGTGTTTAATAATGATTGAGCACCCGTATAATCACCCCATTGCATGATAATAATTTAATCCGCCTACATAGACATTTTTGAAAACTAAAAAGAAATAGTACCAAAAGGACATTAGAGAAGTCCAGTGTAACCAAGTCCCCATTCCTAGAGTCTCTGGTTCGTAGAAGTAAAATAATTCTCCCATTATTTTACTTAGGTGTCTAATCAACCTACCATAAACCAATTAGTAGTGACTCATAGCTAATAATTATTTGCATACTAAAAACTTGAACCTAAGTCGTGAATTAGTATGAACTTGAGAGAGCTCAAACTAAGTCTAAACTTAACAATCCATTAGCCAAACCCCTAGGTGGTCCAACCCGTTCGCCGGGGAGGGGGTTGCGACATATATAATGTTTGAATTATGATTTTATCATTTTAAATTTGAAGTACCATGTTGTCTCTATGTGGCATCCCAAAATAACTCATGGCCATGTGTTTTATAAGCAAGAGTTTATTGATTTATGATTTCAAGATTTATGGCCAAGTGAATAAGAATGATCTATTTATATAAATGGATAATTATTTTGTTGGAAACATGTCCTATGTCCATGTGAGACCAAGGATTTTATTTGATGAGGAAATTATGTTTTTGGCCATGAATTTTATAAGTTGGATTTTATTAAACTATGTTACAAAGTATTATGGCCATTTAAATTTGTAATTTGGTACCTTGTATAAGTGGGATTAAGATGGATTATCAAAAATAAATATGGGCCATTTAAGTTTGGACTTTAGGCCCAAGTGTGTTGGGCGTAAAGTGGGCCAAGAGGCCCGGCCCATAGAGCCCATGGGGTTGTCGACGCATGGAGGGGGGAGGAGCCGAATGGCCTCCTCCAATTGTCTTCGGCAAGGGAGACACTTGTCTCCTTCTTGGGAACAAGTGTCCCCCATGCAAAATGAGGAGCATGCAAAGCAAACACTTGTCTTCCACCATAATCCCACCTATCCTTTCTCTTTTGCCATCTGTCCATTTTAAACTTATTGATTAATCAAAAAACAAAGAAAAGGGGGAGGGGGTTTCGTACGAAGGCAGGAGAGATCGAGAGAGAGTTTGAGAGGAAACCAAACTAGAGAGAGAGAGAGAGAGAGAGTTGTGCGGGCAGCAAGGGAAAGGAAGGAAGGGCCACCTCTCGCTGTGTCCGTGCATCGCCGTCCGTCGCTACCGTGTGCTCGCCGTTGCTCGGTCTAGAGGCAAGTGGGATCCTTTGATCTATTTTTGCATGCTGTGCTTAGTGTGTGTGATTGAATGGTAAAAATTTTGGAGGTTTAGAATGTGAAAAATTGAAGTTATAAGGGTGGTGCTCTAACCTTTGAAAGTTTTCAAAGGTTCCCTACTAGGTGCCAACATAATGTTCTTGCCCCTAAATTCAAAAGAATATGTATTTTGATAACCATCAAGCATAGTCCTCCTATCAAATTGCCATGGTTGACCAAGAATAATGTGACTAGCATCCATTGGTAGAACATCACACCATATCTTGTCATAATAAACAGAACCAATGGACAGATTAACAAGGCATCGTTTTGAAACAGTTACCTCAACTCATTTCTTCAAAAATGACATTTTATAAGGTGTAGGGTGCATTTTTAATTCCAACTTCAGCTTGTTTGCCGCTACTTCAGAAATTATATTCTCACAACAACCAAAGTCAATAATTAATTAACACACCTTTCTCATGATTGTGCAAGCAGAATAAAAAAAAAAAATTGGTACGCAGCCACCTATCTCCAATGTGGCATCTAGAAATTTCGACGACCCTCAAATATGCAACGGCTGTGAGTAATCAGCGGGAGTATCATTGGTACCACATTTGGCCTAGTTTCGTCGCCACTCGACGTCCCGAAATATTTACTTTTGGAGAAAAAGAAATTCGTCTTTGAATGGCTATATGAACAATCTCACCAACGGCCACATTATTTTATCTCTTGGACTGAACCTCCTATGTACATTGTCGCGACCCCATGTAGCCACGTAAGTAGTTATAATTCAACCCATGCACGTGCTGAAATTAAAAGTTTGATTTTGGAGAAATTGGACAGTGCATGAGGATCGTGCACGTCTCTTCATTGTACGAACTTAGCAAGTAAGGAAACAAATTTTAATCAGCATGCAGCCCCTTCTTTTCCGCACGTGAAGAATCGTGCAACCGGTCAACCATTCAAGGAATTGTTGACCAAAAGGCCACGTGGCTTCCCCACTTGAGTGCCAGCGAAGAAGAAGCCCACGGAGAAGTTGTGTTGGCTCGGCAAGAGGGGAGATCCGCATGCAGGAGGCCACGTACACCCCAGCTGTCTTCGGTTCCTACAGCCACCGAAAGAAGCCCCATGCAGTTGACTAAATTGTCAACAAAGTGAGGAACAAAAGGGCGGATTAGTCGAGAGAGTGAGGGAGAGCTTCGTACGAAACCAGTGAGAGGGAGAGAGAGAGAGATCAATGAGCGGGTGAGTGCAGTATGTGAGCGAGAGAGTTCGCAAGCGTGCAGCAAACAAGAGTGAGGGGCCGAGAAGGAGACTGCCCTCTGTCTGTATGGGTGTGCTACCACCATCGACGCCGCTCGTCTTCGCCGCCGTTGAGCCGCGCCCAAGACCCACGAGCCCTCTGTTTTGCTTGCCGATCGAGCTTAGGAGTGAAGTAAGTGGAAGTTCATTGATCTATGTCTTTGCATGCTGAAATTATTTGGTGAAATGCTGGCAGATGTGAGAAAATGCAGAAATGGGAGCTGCATGTGGATTTTTGGATGATTGAGATGAAGTTGGATTAAGAGATTGAGTAAAACCAGAGTTTGTTTTGTGTAGTTTCGGTTGTTGGCTGAAATAAGAATTGAAAGGTCTAACTAAAGTGGATTCTTGAAGTGAAGTAGTTATAATGTAGTGCAATAGACTTGTAAGTGTTTGGTTATGGATGTTGGATGTTGGGATTCAATGAGTAGAAGTAGTTCTCTTTGGATTAGTAAACTGTTTTGGCAGAAAACAGCATGACCTTCGGTGATTCCATGAATCTTCTATAATTATCTAGCCATAATTAGACTTCAAACCCTTAATAAAAGTTGTAGGGCATATCTTTAAGAATAACATATCAAAATTTGAGAATAAATGAAGTTTTGATCGATAAAACGATTTTCTATGAAAATGTTAAATCTGGAAGTCATTATAGAACGTTAGCAAAGAATACAGCAATTACTTCTCTTGATATATAGCGAATCTGACTTATTGTCCTTCACAAAATTTCTTCCTTTGGATCTCATTTATAATATATCAAAATTTCAGAATTTTCTGAGTTCATTTAGGGATTATTCCGAAATTTTTATTAAAACTGTGCATTCTGATTTTTAAGCTGTTTTGCTCCGAATTTGCTAAATTTGTCCCAAAGGTGAATGCATCTTGAGTTGTTATTTGACACGATGATATTGACATTCAGCATACCACGAAATATTGAGATTTTAGTGAAGATTCATGGGACATCTTGTCATTGCATTGAAAAGTGTTTTTGGAAATTAAGATGTTAATTGTTACCATTGGACTCTCGGGTCAACGATTCCCTAGGAGTCGGGATGCCCAGAGGTTCAAATGAGTCGATACCCTTTGGATGCCCGGTTGTATTATGATACATGCCCAGAGGGTGAGGGTTGTATTATGATGCATGCCCAGAGGTTAGGGGTAACCATGTCTATGGTCCCCAGTGATTCCTTGTGATGTCAGGTGGGGTGTGAGATGCCCAGAGGTTCGAATGAGTCAATGCCCTTTGGATGCCTGGTTGTATTTTGAATACATGCCCGAAGGCTTCCGTGACACCAGGGATGGGTGTAGAATCCTAGAAGGACGCAAACATTGGCCCTCTGGGGGGATAAAACCGTTTGGATGATTAAAACTGATGATTATATTAAGTGTGAGTGTGATCTGGTTATGGGACTAAACTGTATGGCATGGAATGGGACGTGTCATAATAGTTTGGCCCCATGATCGGGACTTGTGTGACTGGACATGATGCATCTTATTGGTTGGAAATGCACTAGTCATTGCATTGAAGAGTTATATGGTTTGGATGCATACTCATTCATTGATTGCCTATCTTGTTTATCTTGCACGAATCTAGATATTGATGGTATTGCGTGATATAGCTTAATGAATCTTTTACTACTAAGCGGTTGTACTCACCCCTTTTTAGGACTAACATTTCAGACTAGATAAGATGCCTTTGCTCTCATCGCCACCAGCAAATGGACCAAGTGGTTGGATATGACCGCGAGGAGGAAGACAGCAAAGGAAGGAACTTTTGGATGCCGACACTGATCGATGGACTTTAAGTATACCACTATTGGAAAAGATGTCAGTTATCTTTTGATACGTAGCCGAGTATAGAAAACCACGTCATTTTTTATGTATTGACTAAGATGTCCATTGGGTTTATGTAAATAAAGGTGTTCGGCTTCAATTTATAAAATTTTTAGTTGGTGTGCATCGTTTTAATTTGTGAAAGGGGAGTTGATGGATGTGCTTCCGCCATATTTCTACGCATGGACCTATGGAAAAGATATAAACCCCCAAGACTTATAGACTTATTATAATTCCACGGTATTAGAGTGAGAAAGGTAAGCACACTGTGGCGATCCCAACGGATCGGGAGCCGTTCGAGGGTTGCCACATCCAATGTCATCTCGAGGAGTAAAAAAAAGTTTCCTCAACATAAGAAGTTCGCCAATGTCAGCATGCACTATTTGTTCATCATCTGCAGCTTCTTCATCATTGTTCAACTCCTCTTCAAGTGGATCCTCAGCATTCTCATGAGAATCATTATCCACCAAGAAGGTTTTACCAGCTGGCCAATTCTTATTGATTCGACAATTGCTAGCATGATGACCTAACTCCCCACAAGAATAGCAATGTATTTCGGACATAACAGGTTGCTTCGAAACATGGGGCTGAGTAGAAGGCTTACTAGCAAGTTGCGTTGTAGCCTCAGCAACTTTAGCAGTGCTAGTGGTATCCTTAGTGGCTTGACTTGTCATGGTAGTTGATTGCTGTCTTTGAGAACGACAGTGCTCCATTTTGAGTGCTCGTTGGTGTGCATCTCCTAAGTCCCAAATGTCGAGGACTTCCAAGGTGTCTTGAATGTAAAATTGAGACTGTTCAAGTATTTGTTCACAAGCATCTCTTCCGTGTCCTGGATATTGTTACAAATCACCAGCTCATTAAATTCATTTGTGCATTGGTCCACTGTTTGCGTACCTTGTTTTAGATTTTGGTACCGTTGGTAGAGCTCTCTCTTATATCCTTTGGGAAGAAAATATTTTCAAATGTTACCCTCCATCTTTCTCCACAAAGTGATTGGTGCTTTGCCAACGGCTTGGCGAGTTTTTTTTCACATCTCCACCAAGCAATCGCCTTGCCTCGGAATCACATAGCAATGATCCCAACTCGACGATTCTCCAGAACATTTTGATGCTTAAACACCTCATTCACAAGTGTCAGCCAATCAACAATTTCATTAGGAGACTCAATTCTTGTAAATTCTAGAACATCTTTCTTGACTTCCTTTTCCCAATTTGGCTCACAAATTTGTTGTAAATGATGTCGAACATGCCTCCAACCGTGAATAGATTGAACACTCTCCAAAGAGGAAGAGTCACCATGGGAATCTTCAATCCTGGAATGGGGTGGAGAATTATTTGCTTCAGCCCTCAAACACTGAACTTCTTGCATCAATTCCTCAATTGTTGTTGCATACGTTGCTGCAAATTCTCAGCAAGTGTGTGCACTTCATTGAGGGCAATGGTTCTACCCCCACAACGTCTAGCTTGCCTTGGAGGCATTGTCCTCTCCTCCAAGGCTCTAATACCAAATGATGCAAGCCAAGGTTAGGCTTTCTCAAATACTAGGATCGGGAGAGTGACTCACACACAGGAAACGGGACGAACAGAAATTTCAGCACTGCACAAGCTCGGGAGAATAGTCGTATCTTTGTCGATACAAATCGGATTGACTTGATTCTAAAGCCAAATGAACAAAGACTTCTGGATCTACAATTTCTCTATTTTGGGTTTTCTGAAATAAGTACTGTAGGATGGTCAAATTTGGGCTGGAAGTGGGTGAAAATAACAAACAGAACAGGAAAAGATGGAAACTTCGTTGGTTGCTCTCCTAGGCCTCCAAGGAAGTTGAGAGGGCATCAATTCTTCTAGATCAATGACTACAACTTTTCGAGGATGCAGATTTCGAAAGGCTCCAACTCTTCAAGGACAGAGTGAAAACTCTTCTAGATTTTCAAGGGTATGAACTCTGCGAGGTTCATGATACTTGCTTGAAAGCAAAGTTTTCATTCATCAAAAGTTGTCTCTCTTGTACAAGGAATTGGATGGCTTATATTGTCAAAGAAATAAAGACAGAGCATTGAAATTAGGAAAAAATTGAATCTAGGAAGTCAAAACCGAGAAACTTGGAAGCATTAAAGAACTCTAAAACTAGAAAAATAGTAAAGAGCATAGAAACTAGAAACTAGTAAAAGCATAATGTCTTCATGGCTCCTAAGGTGTCTTCTTTCAAGTTTTTGGGATGGACTCAAGATATCGATACGGCTTCTCGGTTGAATCGACAACTTCATCGACAAGAGGTTTCGTCGAGCTTGAATGCGGGCCGATCTTCTTGGTCGAGAGAGCTGGTCTTCAATGCGGGCTGCATCATAGTACCTAATTTTATCTTTAAGTAATAGGTTTCTTGTCGTGCCCTGAACCCCCAAACGCACAAACATCCCTCAATGGTAAATTAAATTGCAATGTCCGAGGACACATCACCGACCCATTCTTTTTATCTTTCGATTAAACGCAAACGAAATCATTTAATACACCAATCAACACCCAATCAAACATAAACATAGGGATAGTAAAGCAGTATAACAGTAACACTTCCAAAAGGCTACTACTTTGTTTTATATATTTGTTAACCTCAGGAAGTTGCATATTTACAACCCATTACAAAAACCAGCAAGGGTCTAAGGTTAACCTAAACTTCTCTAACGCATGGCCAACTCCTCATCTCCACAGGGACCCTGAACCAAACATGACGGTTCTCCAAACTACGACCTTGAAAATATTTAAACAACAAAGGGTGAGATAAAAATTTCGGCAAGTTATTGGCCTAAGCCTCAATTAGGATGCAAATTCGTCTCGGAGACAACCTAAACATGCAACAACATACACTCTTACCTTGCCTTGACACATTCCTCCATATTAGTATATCACATATGCCATTATAAATGCAACAAGCATAATCAATAACCTAAACACATAACTCTCATGCACCAAGCATCCATACGAGTCCTGATTATAAGATAAAACCCTTTTTGGCTCGTCTCATACCGTGCTTTACAGTTTTACCCCATAATCAAGCATAATGCATCGTAATCATTCACAAGTGCTCCAATTATTACGACCCCTTGGGCCATGGCCAACACGAGAGTTGGCGATCTTTCGGCATGATCGGGCATCATCCCACCCCATCAGGATAGCATCGTCTAGAACCCCCGCCTAGACAACAAATCATAAGAAGTATTGGTCCAACCTCAATTGCAACTCAGCATCCGGACCCTTGCCAGGCATCCGATAAACACCGGGCATCATCCTCAAACTTCCATTAGGTGATAGGTTCAATTAGGTGACCATTCAAGCATGTTAACACTCAAGCCAATTTTATTTGCCGTCAACTAGCCTAGTGTAATAGAGTTCGTGTTTAAATAACAAACCTCGGAAAATTTTTACATTTAAAAATTCTGGTAAAATAATCGTATGTAATCACGTACTAAAAATCAATCCGCCAAACTTTGCATGCTTTGATTTTAAAACCACATCGACCCATTTAGCACATAAAACAAATACCTTAAATTTTGCCATTTTATTTTCAAATAAACCTTCTTTGAAAATAGCATTTAAACTCATGATTTGAGCATTCAAACATCATGCCATTACAAGTTCAGACGATCGAAACAAGCATAAAATTCTACTTAACGACTAATCATTCATTAATTTGCATTAATCGTGATTAATTAAGCTAATCACACTTAATTATGCTAACCGTGATTAATTAAATTAACTGTGACTAATTAAGATTAATTGTCATTAATTAATCTAACTGTAATTAATTAACATAATTGTGATTAATTAAATTAACTACGGTTACTTTAAACTAACTACAATTAATAAACGAGTGCCGAACACCTGGAGTGCCAAAACTTGGCATGGAGGGACACTTAAGTGTCAAAAGTTAGGAAAGTGGCTTAAGTGTCAAAAGTTAGGAAAGTGGCACTTAAGTGCCAAAATCGGAGCAAAACGGATCACTTAAGTGCGATTCCGGCAAAAATCCGGCCAAAATGCTGATGTGGCAATTTTCTAACAAAATAAATGCAAAACGGCATCGTTTTAATGCTAACATGGTAAAAAATTAATATAAAAATTAATTAAATTTCATTTAAAACTAAATTTATTTAAAACATTGACAAATAAAAATATAAATACTTTTTTAAGTGAAAGGCGGCTGAAGGCTGAGCCATCGCTGCCACCACCGAGAAGGGCCAAGGCCCGGCGACCTTGGCCGACCGGTGGCAAGGGCCCACGAGCCCTTGCGCAGATCCGGTGGGGGTTGGCAACCCTCCCCTGGTTGAGTCAAAGGCCACTGCCTGCTTAGTGAGCCCTTGCCGCTAGGGGTGTGCAACTGGACCAGGTATACCCGAGAACCGAACCGACCCACTTGGAAAATAGGGTTGGGAACCGATTCCTGTTGAAACCGGTCCAGGGACCGGTTCCCAAAATTCGGAACCGGTTTAAACCAGGCTAGGAACCAATTTCGAGTGATTAGCCAATTAGAACCGGTTCTCAAACCGGTTTTGGAACCGATTTGAGAGCTGGTTTTGTAAGTAGAGGTCCAAAACCCTATTTTTTTCCTTATTTCTATTCTTACTCTTGTAATCACACGGCGTTTTTCCTCTTGGCTCTCTCAAACATGCATGACACTCCTCCTTCGTCATTCCTCTTCCTCACTTGCTTCGCTCCCTCACCGGCTCCCTCTCACACCATTCGACTTATAGCCAGTGTTCAGCGCTACCAAATTCTTGTGTACCACGTGGATTGGCTTGCTTAATTTTTCTTTTGTAGGAGGAGTTATACTTGCAAAAATGAGTAGCTTCATGTAGTAGTTGTGAGAATAAGATTAATATTAGACCCATGTTTATTACTAATCCTTTGTTTTATGATTTTATTTATTATAATTAGCCATGTGGATCCTTAATTTTTGTTTAGTCAAAAAGTTCATGTATTTATTTATTACAAGTGCTTAAAAAATTACGTTATTTTCTTGCATATTAATATAAAATTTGAAGTCGTATAGGATACCGGAGATTGTAAAATAGGTTCCTATGGAAACAGGATTGACCTTGGAACTGAACTAGAAAAATAAGGTGGGTCATGTACAGGGTTCAATATAAATAGAGTTAGGTACAAGGTCTAAAAAAGGAGAACCAATTATAATAGAGTCGGGTACAGGGTCAAAGTCTAGACCCTATCCACCTTGGACCCGATCATCCCTACTTGTCGCCAGTCGACCGAGGTCGCCAACCCCTGGCCAAGGCCTGGTAACCCCGGCTGACCCTTCCCCCTCTGTCATCGACCCTTCCCAGTGGCGGCGGGAAGGTAGCGACAGCAAGGGCTCAACCCTCGCCTGCCCCTTCACTTAAAAAAAAAAAAAAAAAAATATATATATATATATATACATATACATATTTATTTTAAATTTTTTAATTTTTAATTTTTAATTTTATATGTTTTAAATAAATTTAGATTTAACTAATTTTTATATTAATTTTTATCACATCGAATGCAAAACGACGCCATTTTACACTTATTTCGCTAGAAAATTGCCATGTCGGTATTTTTGCCGGATTTTCACCGAGAGTAGCACTTAAGTGATCAATTTTACTCCGATTTTAGCACTTAAATGTACTTCTATGCCAAGTTTTGGCACTTAGGCTATACTTCTCCCATTAATTAACCTAATTGTGATTACTTTAAACTAACTATGATTAGTTTAAACTAACCACGGTTACTTAAACTAATTGTCCTTAATTAAGGCTAATCTCCATTAGCCTTAATCTAATCCATACTTAATCATGATTAACTAACACTAACCGCCATTAAACATAATCTAATCCTACCTCTACACGCAATTAATTTCCTAATCAAGGATTAGGAGTTAACTCACGATTTTCGATGTCGGCGAGCTCACGACAATGGCAGCACGATAGCAATGAGGACTCAGGTCTCATGGTTTGAACAAAGACACGAATGGCACGGTGGCGATGGCTCAAGCTCATGGCTAGTGCTTGGCTAAGGGGTGATGGATGGTGGTGGTGACGTGAGCAACAACAATGGCATGGACGAATGACGACAAAGGTGGCTTGGGTGGCGGTGAAACTTGGGAGGCTCAACTGCTTGTGGCGGCGGCTTGTAGAATGGTGCAAGGGATGGTGGATGAGTGGCAGTGACAATGGCAATAAAAATGGAAGAAGAAAAAAAAAGAATAAGATTAAGAAAAAAAAAGCATAAGATGAAGATCAAAGGGAAATGAAAGCAAAATTGGAGGGGAAGGAAAGGCATGCTTTGGCTGAAATGAGGGATGGGGAAAATGTGAGAGAGAGAGGGAGAGAGAGAGAAGAGAGAGAGAGAGAGAAGGGGAAAGAGAAAGAGAGAGTTTAGATTTTCTTAGATTTCCCAAAATGCAACAAAGTCCCCCAATTTCCTGTCCACCTTTCGTTTTATTTCTTTTGTCCTCTCGGTCCATAAATGCAAGGGCATTTCTGACATTTCACGCTCTTTTTACCTAAACTTTCTAATTTTGCCCTTGGGCTCGGTTCCCTTTCCAAATTCCAATTTTGCATCCGGTAATTCCTTTTTCCAAAAATTTCAAACTTGTCAATAATTCGATGGATAATGAGGCGGCGCCTAATAAATTAATCTTGAAACCCTAGAAAGTTTGATACTCGAAATCAAATTAAATTTCATGGTTAAAATCAATCAAATGTAACTTTAATCGACATAAACTATCGGGAGGCTTTTAGGGTTTTTGCATGGTTGACCCGTGGTCAATAATTTTCGATCCACATTTGTGCATTTTCGAATTGTGGACGACCATCAATTGTCACGTAATCACAAGAGTTCAATTACACACCCTAAGTACCAAATCAATAGAAAATCGATTTATCATCATTCGACGTGAGTATTGTAATCATACAGAATCACCTATGAAACAACTACATATTTCTATTGAATCGATTTATATCCATTTGCTAATTGACTTATAACAACGACTTTAATACGACCCTTGTCAATCCTTATGGTCAAGCGGTCAATCTCTAACTGAATTCTCTAATCTTTTGCGTTTTAACCATTTACGGCCTCACTTAATATATTAGTTAACTCATAAGTGATCAATTCAAAATAAAATAACCATAAGTGCATCGATGAAATAACCATTTCGTATATTACGAAATAAAGGCTAAATTTCGAAATATCACAACTCTTCCACTCTAACAAAAATTTCGTCCTCGAAATTTGAGTTATTATAACTCTTCAACAAAAAGGTGGGGATGCCGACACCTCATTATCTCTTCGCTTTTCCACATGGCTCCCTCCATTCCATGGTATTACCAAACCACTTTGACTAAGGGTTGTTTTGTTGCATAGCACTTGCTCCTTTCAATCCACTATCCAAACTAGTCTCTCCATGTACGACCCCCTGTCATCCACATCTATCTCCTCGAAATTCAATGCGTGAGTCAAATCAGGTTCATACTTCCTCGGCATCAACACATGAAAGATGTTATGAACTTGAGCAAGTCTCAGTGGCAATGCGAGACAATAAGCCAAAATTTCAATCCACTCAAAAATCTTGAAGGGAACAACGTACCTCGGGCTTATTTTCTCTTTCTTGCCAAAACGCGAAGTGCTCTCCCATCGATGACACTTTGAGAAAAATGTGTTTACCTACTTGAAACTCCAAAGACCTACGCCATTTATCTACATAACTCTTTTGATAGCTCAAGCAATCTTAAGCCTTTCTCAGATGACCTTGACAGCATCCACTGATTGCTGAACTAACTCAGGTCCCGTAATCTTTTGCTCTCCAACTTCGTCGTAGCATATAGGTGTTCTGCAAGCCTTGCCATACAACGCTTCAAATGGTGCCATCTCGATACTATACTAGTAACTATTGTTGTGAGCAAACTCAACCAGATAAAGCCGTTCCTCCTAACTTCTGTTGAAATCCAACACAGAAGCTCACAACATATCCTTGAGCATTTGAATAGTCCTTTTAGACTGACCATCCGTCTGTGAATAATAGGTCATGTTGTACTTTAGCTTCATCCTCAAGGCAGTTTGTAGAATTTTTCCAAAAACTTGCCGTAAACTTAAGATCTCGATTTGACGTGATCATTACTGGCACTCCATGAAAACGAACTATCTATCACACATACAATTCAGCATATTTTTCCAATGCAACGTCCTCTCATACAACGATGAAGTGCATAGACTTTGTTAATCTATCAACCACAACCTAGATAAAATTGCTATCTCGTTGCCTCCTCGGCAATCCCATCATGAAATCCATCATAATATGTTCTCACTTCCACTCAAGAATCTCCAAGGGTCGTAAAAATCCGCTAGGCTTGCAATGTTGTCCCTTCATTTGTTGGCGCGTCAAATACTTGGCAACATGCTTGGCGATAGCTGTGACATCCTAATTTTCAGGTTCTGTCTTTTATTGAATAAGCTAGGCTTTTCATCGATGGGCCAATAGTTCTATTCTCTTAGCTAATCACTCATGAGATAACTAGTCTATCTAGTGAAGCCATTAAGGGATTTTAACGCAATAAACTTGAGAATTCAACTAGAAATCGACTGCTCGACTGTGCTAATCTGTAATGGTCATTACGGCACTATCAAAATCGATCAAAGATCGGAGATAGGTCGATTCGACTGAGATATGTGATCAAAGCATCGGTGATTCCACATGTTTGCAAAATTCTCGTCGATCGACACTAGACCAATTTTTCTGTCGTCTTAGGTACCCTGTGTCCATATTTGAAACCTTGAGATTTTCACGATAACCGAGAGTTGCCAATGAGTCAAAGATGCTCAATGTGACTAAAAAATAAGCAACACCACAGGTCAATTGCACTAAAATTCCTAAAAGCTACCTAGTAGGTTAGGTAACGCTAAAATCGCGCCCGATTGAAATTAATCGCGAATTTAAACCCAATTTCAGAAATTGAAAATTTTGTCATTTTACGATTTATTTTGGGAACGTCGACTCGTCCTCTGAAGATTTTTCTACAAACCAGGATTTTTTGCGAAAAGTCAAAGTAGGGCCGTTTTGGACAGGGAAAATTAGAAGGCTGTTTTTTGTTGCGTTTTTGGGATTCGAGTTGGACGAATTGACGAGCAAAAAACATAAGAGGGACGATGGCACCTTGGTTGAATTTATGGGGACCGAATTGAGTTCAATTGAAGGAGAATTGATTCAATTTGGGGGATTTTATTCCAAAATTCGTAGGCCATGGAGGAAGGAACATTTGGACCACTTAATGAAGCTTCTAAGGGAAGTCTTTGGCTGCCAAGGGGCCATGGATGACAGCCTTGGCTGGTGGGGCAGCCACTTGAGGACTTTGGGATATTTAGCTTGACTTTTGAGGCCAAATGGTGGTCCCCCTTCAGCTGAGCAGCCATCTTCTTCCTCTCTCCCTTACTTTATCCATTGTTGAAGCCTTTTGTTAGCTCAAAGAACCAAAGGACAACCAACTCTCCCATCCCTCTCTCCCCTCTCCTTCTACCCAAGTAAATTCGCAGCCCTTTCTCCCTTTTTTTCTTTCTCTTCCTATTTCTGCTCCAGCTGACCTTTCGCCAAAAACATGAGTTCATTGTTGGCTTCCCGTGAGAATCAGCCCTTGTGCCACCTACCACCGTGCTTAGGACATCCAGTCCATACGGGAGAACCCGGCCGCTCGCCAGAAGGAGCCGCCGGCTGACCCGCCAGCCGGTTAGAAGAAACCACTCATTGGTCTGCCTGCTCGCCTACACTGCTCCACCTGTTTTGCCCATTTTAGTCATTTTTCTTCCATTCCGACCCTATCTCCACCCATCCCAACCACTAACAGGTCCCCCTTGACCCCTAGGTGCTGCCGATTGCTGATCAACCCCTCGCTAGAGCTCCGATTAGCCCATTCAACTCTATTTCTCCTCCGGTAGTCCAGTTTTCCAGAGTTGCAAAGGGAGTCCGAGTTTGTGGTTGTTGTTTCAGCCTTGGGACCGCCTTGGATCATTGTGGTTGAGTTCCCCATGTGTAGCCTCCACATTTTCGTCACCATGGACTCACTGGCCCGTTAAACCAGTAAGTTTACTCATTAAACCTTGCTTATGAGGTTAATTATGCTTAAGGGTTATTTATATTAGCTTAAGTATGAATTAGTGATAATCTAGAATGGTTATATTAGCCTTAGAATGGATTAGTTAATCTAATTTGTGAGATTGACACTAATGAGGTTGGATTAGTTCAAATCAATGGACTTTCTACAATTCGGATTTCTAAACCCTCGCCATTTGCCATTTTTGTAAATCAAAATGGGTTGCAAATTTGAGGTCACTTCCTTCTTGAGAAATGTTTTAGACATCTTTAGCTATAACATATATTTTACTCAAGACTTTTAGAGATTTAAATGTATGATACTTTAGCTCCATCATTTGCAAACAAAATCTCGGACTGTGCTGAAATTTGCGACCTTTTGGATTCTATAGATTTTTATCAACTCTTATGGTTTAAATTTCGAAATAGTTTCTTCACAAATTTGTTTGTCACATCTTCTAGTTTAACATAATAAAATTTCAGATCAAATGGACAAGTTTTAGGTCTAGAACCAAACTAATTTCGGAAAACAAACTTTCGGGAAACGAACTCAATTTTTGTACTAGATTGAGCGATTTACTGGACCGAATCTAGAAATATCTAGGTCAAAATGTCTTCATGAAAAATGTTTGCTTGTATGTCATTTACAACATATTCAAATTTGGGAATTTTCCAAACTCTGTTGATTAAATTTATGGATTTAAACTCAGAGACGTGCGAGTAGACCGTTTCTGCCAATTAGAACCAGTAGTGATTTTGTAGTTGTCCTTGGTGATGTGGTCAACTTTTGGCATGCTTAGAGCTTATGCTTGATGATATGGGATATTAATTGCTTAACTATGCAATTGGTTGATAATTTATGCATTTGAGTGCAATTGAGTGATTAACTGCCAAACTTTTAGTAAACTGTGCCCATTGGGCCATGATTAACCGTCGAACTCCTAGTAGGCTATGCCTATTAGGACGTGATTAACCACCGAACTCCTAGTAGGTTGTGTCCATTGGGCCGTGATTAACCACTGAACTTTTAATAGGCTATGCTCATTAGGCCGTAATTAAACCACCGAACATCAAGTAAGCCGTGCCCATTGGGTTGTGATTAAAATTGGAACGAGTGATTGATTGAGTTAGATGTGCCAGATTATGGGACAAAATTGTGTGGCACGGCATGGGACGTGTTATAACGATTTGGCCCTATAATCGGGACCCTTGTGTTTGATTGAGATTGTGTGAGACGTTCCAATTGATGTGCGCATTTATTATATGCATCTGTGATATGAATTATACTAACGTGCAGAGAGGAATTGAGGCGAGGTGAGTATCATTGATTGTGTGGTTAAGACGCCTTTAGACGTATTACCCTCCTAATCGGGGTTTAGAGCGTGAACTCACTGAGATTTATATCTCACCCTGTCGAGGGCTCAATTCTTTTTAAGGCCATAGAGTAGAGGATCTAGAGTTGAGCTAAGGTGATATGAGATGTGGGTAAGATAGGACAGCTTCTTTTGAGAGTCGGTCTTAAGCATGTTTTGTTTGTGAATCTGTTGTCCTACTTTTTTATCCCAAGATGGTTACTATCAAGGGATTTGTTATTCGTTTCTGCATGTGCAATAAAATGAAAGGGTGGGCAACTCATCCTGGAAAGTCACAAATGTTATCGACCACCAAGGGAAAGGTGGCTTATCTCAAACTTGAAATCCGAATCTCGAACTCCTTTGAGTAGAATACTCTTGAACCATCATCTGTGCAATTGAAGACTTCTGACTTAGCGTATCTGCGACCTTGTTGGCTTTTCTAGAATGATACAGGATGTTATGATCATAGACCTTGAGAAGTTCCATCCAACGACGTTGCCTCATATTTAGCTCTTTCTAAGAGAATAAATACTTGAAACTTTGATGGTCTATAAAAATCTAAAACCTTTCTTCGCACAAGTAATGCCTCCAAATCTTCAGGGCAAATATGATCGCTGCTAATTCCAAATCATGCGTCGAATAATTCAACTTATGAGGCCTTAGCTGACGGGATGTATATGCAACTACTCTCCCATGTTGCATTAAAATGCAACCAAGTCCTTTATACAACGCATTACTATAAATCTTGTATCCTCCAGGATTAGACAAAATTGTCAACACAGGTGCAGTAATCAACTTATACTTAAGCTTTTGGAAACTACACTCACACTTATCCGTCCATTCGAACTTTTCTTCCTTCTTCAGCAATCATGTCAAAAGCATGGCTATCGCCGAGAATCTTTTCATGAACCGTCTATAATAGCTTGCCAATCTCAAGAAACTTCAAACTTCAGTCACTATCATTGGTCTTGGCTAGTTCATAACCACTTCAATCTTGATCGGGTCCACAGAAATCCCTTCACTTGAAATCACGTGACTAAGGAAGGTCGCATGATTTAGTCAAAACTCGCACTTGTTGAACTTGGCGTACAACTCGTGCTCTCATAAAGGTCTGAAGTACTGTCTTTAAGTGTTGTTCATACTCCTTTAGACTCTTCAAGTACACCAAGAGGTCGTTGATGAACACAATCACGAACTAGTCTAGATACTCCTTGAACACTTGATTCATCAAATCCATTAAAGCAGCTAGGGCATTGGTTAATCTAAACGGCATTACGGTGAACTCATAGTGACCATAACGTGTATGACATGCCGTCTTCCATATATCCTCCTTTTTAATCCTTAGCTAATGATGACCTGTCCTCAAGTCGACCTTGGAAAATACCAAAGCTCCCTGCAACTGGTCAAACAAGTTGTCTATCCTTAGCAATAGATACTTGCTCTTAATCATCACTTGATTGAGTTGCCGATAGTCAATGCAAAGACACAACAAATCATCTTTCTTCCTTACAAACAAAATTGGCGCTCCACAATGTGATGCACTAGGATGAATAATCCTTTGTTCAACAACTCTTGCATCACACCTTTAATTCCTTCAATTCCAACAATGCCATACGGTAAGGAGCCTTAGAAATTGGCTCTATCCCAGGGGTCAACTCAATCACGAACTCTATCTCCTTTTCTAGGGGTAATTCAGGCAACTCCTCGGGAAAGACATCTAAAAACTCTCGCATTACGACAATGTCTTCCATTCTTGGTCCCTCGACTAACATATCAACCACAGTTGCCAATAACCCTAGCAACCCACATCCAACAGCCGAGTTGCCTTAAGTGGCAAAATTAAGTAATCGAGGGTTCTCCTCGATTCCTAACAAACTCAAAACTATTATCCGCCAACGGGTTAAACTGAACCGTTTTACGATAACAGTCCATCGTAGCTCATTGCTTGGTGAGCTAATCCATACCAATGATCACATCAAAGTTAAACATCACCAGCATAATTAAATCTATTCTTTCCTCTCGATCACTAATCACTAACTTGCAACTAGAACACCCTACCACAGACAACACTTTATCTTTTAACGGGGTAGATATACTAAGAAATGATTCCAATGGTTTCGAACTTAACTCCACTAACTTAACTAATTGCTTAGCAATAAAAGAATGCGTGGCTCCCGAATCAAATAAAGCATAAGCAACATGGTCATGTAATGAGACCGTACTTATAACCACATTCTACTAGCTCTTTGCGTCCCTTCTGGTGACAGCGTACACCCTTCCTTGTATCGGAGGCCTATTCAAAATGCCCTGTTGTGCATTCTACAACACACTCCCTACTGACTACCCTATATACAGTAATGGCTCCTACGCTCCCATGGGCCTACATGGGCAGTTCTTCCCTTGGTGGCCATGCTGACCACATTCATAATAAGCTCCCGTCCTAATAGGACACGGGATTAATCCATGTTTCCTTCCACAGAAATGGTGTCACGCCCCAAGCCTCGAGACACGTGAACAATCCGCCATGATCATGTAATTGCGACATTCCTAGGTAGTGTCGCCGACCCCATTCAATTATTATGCGCATGCAGAACGTACTAAGAAACCCCTGACAAAACATACGGGATAGGATCATAGGAAAAATCAATTCAAAATCAAACCAATATACTTTCATTTATCAACATTCCAGGATTTACATACACCAACAAGATCCAGAGACTATATGCACAAAAAATGGGTCAGAGTTTATATGCATCAAAAAGGGTTAGTCTACACCACATGGATCGATCCACGAAAAAGAGGAACAGTCCTATAACTACTAGTCAGACTCGTTCGTCGATTCCACATCTTCCACATTTGACTGCATTGGGTTCGGAGGCGATGGGTTGTCCATCCTACCATCAGGAAGGTCAGCTACAACTTCACCCAAAATAGCATCCATCACAGCCAGTGGAATATTAAAACTATCGAGTGGACCAATCCTAAAGCCATTAGCCCCAAAACAGAACCATACCCTAAACCTATGTGGTACCCTAACATCCTCGGTCTCCTGAATCCATACGGTAGTCCTGATCAACTCATAGACCCAATGGCTCCTAGGATCAGGAAAGCTGTGCACCTGCTCGATAATCTGCACTGGGATGCCATTCTTCTCCGGAGGTCCCGCCATCTACGGTCCTGTAATATTTTCCCTAAATCGGGATAAGACATTGTCTCAACAAGTTCACCCCTCCTAAACCCCTATTAGAAAGAAAATACGCCAAAGAGTGGTCTAGCCACATAGCACAGAAGACTTACCTCGTCTTATTTCCTTCCTGCATGTTAGTACAATTCATCAATTTCACATGATGCATAATCACAGCAAGCGTTCCAATCATTATTCACTACTACACAAGGGCATAGCCAACTTGAAGTTCGACTATCTACTGACATTAATGCTAGGCATCGCCTCCCCCCTTGGAGCGCGGCTTTGTCACCACGTCGACGGCATTCCCGAAGGAGCATAGGTCTAGTTGGCCTAGCCTCTACTGTGACCCGAGCCACGTCACTTTATTGACGGCATTTCTAGAAGAATAAAGGTCTAGTTGGCCTAGCCACTACTGCGACCGAGTCTTTCAACCAGCACACGACAATCCAATACTGATCCCTAGATACTTTACATTTCACTCACATACTGCAACTACAATATTAACCCTTCAAAATCCAATTTCGGTGCCAAACCCGACACTCGGGAATTTCTGAATAAAATCCCTATTTTTCACAATCAACACTCAATTTGCAATATTCACTCATCAAATTCAAATTCTAAATACACAGCAGTGATCGGCACGAAATTCTGAGCAATTGAGGTCAAAAATAATTTTTTCAATTTTTTTAAAAATAATATTGTAATAATTTTCGGAATATAATATATCATTAAATAATCTAATAATTTCGAAACATTTATTTAAATCAAAAACAAATTCCTTTAAGTCACATCAAAGCTTATGTTAAAATAAACCTACTTAACTTTAAACTAAACATACTTAAGGCATCATTAACTATCTAATCAAGGCTTAGTGAGCTAAACTCACTGGAATTACTTTCCGACGAGTCTCCGGCAAAGAGCACGACGATGCCGACGATAAATCTACATGGAGCAACACCAAATGAGAACCAAAAGGTGACCAAATCAAGCCTTGAAGAACCGGATCTCGCTAGAACTTCCAGCCACTGACCAAGCTCGAAGGAAGGCGGCACCGCGGTTGGTTGGACGCGAAACCGGCAGAAGAGAGAGGCGGCAGCTCGAGTAACGACCAGTGGTGACTCGCACGAGCTCCCGATGAGCTAGGCGGTAGCTCACGGCTGCGATGGGGACTCCGATGAAGACGAATAGTGATTGGTGGCTTCGGACGACGACGCTGGAAGGGGGACGAAGGCGGAGCAGCTCACACGCAGGACAGCGCGTAGTTGTGCGCGGACGAGCGGTGACGGCAAGCTTTGGTGGCGAACGGCAAGCGGCGACGAGCGAGCGAGCAAAGGGCGGACGAAGGGGAGTCGGGCTGGCTGGTTCAAACGGTCACTCCTCCTCTCTCTCTCTCCTCCAATCTTGAAGATGATGGAGACAAGGGGGAAGTGACATCCCACCTTTTTGGGATTCAATCTCCACCCTCCATGTGTCGCCACCCTAGCCAATCTTGCCCCACCCCATGACATCACTTGTGATGTCACAATCCACTAACTCCAACCTCCCACAACCTTAGTCCAATAGGTTCAATTTCATTTCCCGTCGGGGCATAGAATCTTGTGTGTTAATTTCTTCGATTCCATTCAATTCTCTTCCAATTGAGTCCAATTAAAGTCCATAAATTAATCCAATGTTCCTAATAAGATTTGTGACACACCATGACTTCCAATTTCAGAATTCGATCTCAATTTCACGGTTAATTTCACTTTGGCACGATACTAGTGCGTCCTGATCTACCAGGCAGCTTTTAGAAACTTTCGTGCATTTGACCTGTAGTTGATCAATTCAAGCCACAACGTACATCTTTGACACATCAGCAACTTTCGATTGTCAGGGTAATCTCAAGGTTTCAAGTACGGACACAGGGTACCTAATCGACAGAAAAGTCGGTCTAGTGCCAATCGACAAGAATTGTGCGATCTAGTGGTATCACCCACACTCGATCACATGCCTCTATCAAGTCGACCTATCTCCGGTCTTTAATCGATTTTTATTTGTGCCGTAATGACCCTTGCAGATTAGCTCGGTCGAAAGATCACTTTTTGGTCAAATTCTCGAGTCTGATGCACTAGAATCTCTTAACGGCTTTACCTGATAAATTAGTTTTCACATGATTGGCCGACTCAAGGAAATGAGCTATATGCATGCCAACGAAATACCAGTCTCAATTTATTGAAAATAAAATTGGAAAATCGGAATGTCACAAACGGCACCTGCCATTTACGTTGGGTACCAACTTTTCGATATTGCCCTTCAAGTTAGGAGGGATGGGATACTTTCCTCCAATCATCAACCTCTTCCCGAACCGATTATTATCTCTATTGAGCACAAACCGCAACCCATTTGGCTGCCCGTTTATTCAGGTTCCTCTCAATTAGTTAAACCCTCTCATATAGTTCATCATAATCCTTGAGATTCAAAGACAGCAGCGGGTCCTTAATTCCTAGTTTCAGGCCATCTCTAAACCTTCTTGCTCTGTCCACCAGGTCATTGATCAACCTCGGTGCATACTTCGATAGCTTGGCAAACTTTGCCTCATACTAATCCACAATCATCTGGTTCTAGCGAAGGTGCTGGAACTCAACCATATTCTGCTAACAAGTGCAATATGAGAAATACTTTCTGTAGAAAGCCTCAATGAAGGCATCTCACTCCAAGATCATACTCTCATGAACTACTCTCCCTTTGGTGGCTTCCCACCAAATGCTTGCGTTACTGTGCAGCTAATAGACGGCCAAGGTCATCTTGTTTTACTCTGAGCTCCTCAACAGTGCAAAAGCTTTCTCCAATTCTCGAACCCAAAGGGTTGCAACCTTAGGATCACCAGCTTCAGTGAACTTCGGCGGCTTTAGCTTTAAGAACTAATCCACCAACTTGATGCATGGGCCAATCGCCATTCTCATTTCCAGCTAATGGAACTTTAGCAAGTGTGGCCGTAGCAACAGCAGAAGTGGCGATGGCAGAAACGACTTGGTTCTAAGCTTACTGCCCGATCATGTTTCTTGAAGCTTCTAGGGCTTACAGGATCCCATTGTGACATCCCGATTTTCCAATTCTATTTTCAATAAATTGAGACGGTCATTTTATTGGCACGCATATAGTTATTTTCCTTGGGTCGGTCACTCACGTGAAAACTAGTCTATCATGTGAAGCCATTAAGAGATTATAATGCATTAGACTTGAGAATTTGATCAGGAAGCGACCTTTCAATCGAGCTAATCTGAAAGGATCATTACGACACAATTAAAAATCGATTAAAGACCGGAGATAGGTCGACTCGACAGAGGCATGTGATTAGGTGTGGGTGATTCCACCGGATCGCACAATTCTTGTCGATCGGCACTAGACCGACTTTTCTGTCGATTGGGTATCCTGTGTCCGTATTTGAAACCTTGAGATTACCTCGACAACCGAAAGTCACCAATATTTCAAAGATATACATTGTGGCTTGAATTGATCAACCATAGGACAAATGCATGAAAATTTCTAAAAGCTACCCGGTACATAAGGACGCGCTAGTATCGTGCCAAAGTAAAATTAACCGTGAAATTGAGATCGAATTCAGAAATTGGAAGTCATGGTGTGTCAAAAATCATTTTAGGATCATTAACTCATCTTTAGAAGATTTTTTATGTAATCAAAATCTTTCAGCAATTAAATCAGATAATGGCTAATTTGGCTCGAGAAATTAGTATGCCCGCTTTTGGTCGTGCTTTGGGGACTCAAGTTGGTTCTATGGTCAAGTGATTACGTAAATTGAAATGTGGTGATATTTGATTAATTTTTATGGATTTCAATTTGGTTCAATTAGAAGAGAATTGAAGAATGGGATATACAAAGTTTAAAAATTGGTATGCCACGGCGGAAATTGAAATTGGACCTATTGGGAAGATTGTGGTGGAAGATTTGGGTGAGTGGGAAGTGATTGTTGGAAAAATATTTCCAGAATATTTTGAAGCTGACAAAACGTTTCTATCAATCTAGTCTGGATATTTGCAGACCTTCTGTTTAAAGTCTGAAGACTTTCTGATCACCAGACTCAGCACTCAAGACTCATGACTCAAGACTATTCTCATTGACAGTTTTCTAATCCAGTGTCGAAGGCAATCCAAAGCCGAAGTATTTGGTTGAGGATTTAGTCCTATCCTCTGGAGAAGATCTCTTGGCTGGATAGATATAACGGATTCTTTCATTCGTAATCTAGATCATTTGAAGATCCGATGGTCAACGAAATATTCTTGGAAGGTTCTATTCTTGGAAACGAAGATCCTGATTGTATGGGCGAACAGGATTGATGGGCTATCGTCAGGTTCCTTTAATAGCTCGAATCATCTTCTTAATTGATTCCGTCCAACGGGTAGATTGGAGAAATTACTTTGGTAAGTGCCAACGGGTATGATGGCATAAAGGAGTATAAAAGGAAGATGTTCTAGTTGCTTTAGTGCGTGATCGATAGAGAAATTCCAGAGTCTGAAGCACCTTGATTATTAGTCGATACATTTTGAGCGAAATTGTATACACAAAGAGTGTCTATACTTGGTGATACCTTGAGCGAGTGTGGTAGATCATCTACACCGAGAAATCAAGGATGATCAACGCTGTAACATCTCTTTGTTCATAGTGGAATCCAGCCAATAGGCTGTCGGTGCAGAAGAGTGGACATAGGCTTGAATTAAGCTGAACCACTATAAACCGCGTGTTCAATTTTCTCTTTCCTTCACTCAGTCTTTGATTGTTATTTGTCGCAAATCTATCAACTGTCTAGTATTGTGCAATTATCAAGAAAAATCTTTTATATACCTATTCACCCCCCTCTAGGTACTCATACTAGCTATATCAATTGGTATCAGAGCTCGTGTACTTACTTTATTTGAAGTGTTTTACTTCAGAGCAAAAGATCCATGGCTAGTATGCTAGCACCAGGGTTGGTGGAAGGGCAAAGCAATACCAGACCACCCTATTTTGATGGAAAGGATTACAACATCTAGAAGAACAAGATGAAAGCTTTCCTACGATCAAAGGATCTTCTGGAATGGGACGTTGTAGAAAGAGGAATTACTCCTACAGCTGCATCAATCTCTGAAAGAGGAAAAAAAATTGTTGAGACCAGCGAAATGACTTAGGAAGAGATAATCAAGAGACAAGCACTCGATGCAAAAGCAATTTACTCTTTATATTGTGCTTTGTCACCAACTGAATATAACAGAATATCTTCTTGTGTTACAGCAAAAGAAGTATAGGACAGATTACATATCACCTATGAAGGAACAGATCGAGTGAAGGAGACCAGAATTAACATTCTCCTCGGTCAATATGAAGCCTTCAAAATGAAACCAGGAGAATCTATAACTGACATGTTTAGTCGTTTTACAGATATTGTCAATGGTCTTGAGAATCAAGGACAAAAAATTTCTGATCCCATGAAGGTAAACAAGCTACTACGTGAACTCTCCAAGGATTGGAATCATATGAAGACTTCAATAAGAGAGACGCAAAGAATTATGCCACTATCTGTCGACGAGCTGATTGGAACTCTTCAGTCTTATGAAGTGGAACGAATTAATGAAGATGAAGATCCAAAAGGTAAAAAATCCATTGCATTAAAATCAAATGATGATTCTGATGATACAGATTTTGAAGATGATCTGGACGATGAGGAGCTTGCTCTTATGATAAGAAGATTCAGAAAGCTGAATAGAAAATGAAGAAGGTTCAACTCAAAGAAACAAAGTTTCCAAAGACAGCAGATCAAGTCTGTTGATGATGAGGAACCAAACAAAGATGTAGTTTGCTTCGAATGTAAGAAAAAGGGACACATCAGACCCAACTGTCATTTTCTAAAGAAGAAGAGAGGAAAAGTTGAAAAGTTTCGTAAAGCCCTCAAAGCTGAAACATGGAGTGATACAGAGTGTGAAGAAAGTGATGAAGAATATGCCAACCTGTGTCTGATGGCACAACCAGACTCAGACTCAGACTCAAATTCTGGATCAGACTCAGACAGTGAATTTGAGGCAAGTAATTTTAAAATTCCTGTCAAAATTTCTAAATACATTGATGAACTGTGTTTTAGTCTTAAGACTTCTCTCAAAAGAATTTCCGAACTTAAAAAGGAAAACTCAGCTCTAAAACAAAAGGAAAATGTTTTAGAAGAAAGAATTAAAAGTTTAGATTTGAATGTTTCCACTCTTAAAGAAAATGAAGATAATCTTTTGAAAGAAAATGCTCTTTTAAAAACTTACTTATCAAATATTTCAAAGAAATTTTCAATATGATCCGAAAAACTTGAAAAAATTCTTTCAGCCCAAATACCTTATTTCAATAAGTCCGGTCTAGATATGACAGCAGAAATAATTCCCTTGATTGATTTTCCTAAAGTAAAAGAAAGAATTAAGAAAATGCCGTCGAGAGAGGCTTATAAAAATCATTTCAAGAAAGTTTTTGTAAAGTCTGTAGGTCGAAATGCCCTCAGTGTTCAAAGTGTAACAAATGTCGGGATCACTTTGAAAAAGAGTGTCCTATGGTTTGGAAACCTGTTAAGAAAGTATGGGCTAATAATGTTTATCTTACTAACACCAAAGGACCCAAGAAAATTTGGGTACCAAAGAAAGCTTGAGACTCTCTTTTAAATGCAGGTCTCCATTAAGAAAAGGTAAAGTGGTATCTTGACAAAGTGGATGTTCAAGACACATGACAGGAGACTCAAATTGCTTCATAAAGCTTATTCAAGTAAATGGTGGAAAAGTTTCATTTGGAGGAAACAGCAAAGGAAGTATTGTGGGATTTGGAACTGTGAAAATTGGAAATCTCACAATAAGCAATGTTTCTCTAGTGAAAGGACTCAATTATAATCTTCTCAGCATTAGCCAATTGTGTGATACTGGTTTCAAGATCTCCTTTCAAGAAGGAATATGTTCTGGAATCAATAAAGACTCTACTCAGTCTTTCATGGGTCGAAGACATGAAAATATCTACCTCTTAGACGTGAAACCAAATGAATCACAATGCCTAATCTCAATTCAAGATGAAGCAAGCTTATGGCACAGAAAGCTTGGTCATGTCAACATGAAGCAATTAGCCAAAATCTCATTAAAGCAGCTTGTTCGAGGTCTACCCAAATTATCATACCAAAAGTCCGATCCATGCACACCATGTATTCTGGGAAAGCAGGTAAGAAATTCATTTAAGCCAATAAATCATGTCTCTACTAATCATGTACTACAGTTGCTGCATATGGATCTCTTTGGACCAACCAGAACCCAGAGCATTGGAGGTAAGAAATATTGCCTAGTAATTGTGGATGATTACTCCCGCTTTACTTGGGTATATTTCCTTGCAAGTAAGTCTGAAACGTTCTCGTATTTTGAAAAATTTGCTAAAAAGGTTCAAAATGAAAAAGGATGTGTTATCTCAAGTATAAGAACAGATCATGGAGGTGAATTTGAAAATCAAGATTTTATAAAATTTTGTGATGAATCTTGCTTTAAGCATATGTTCTCTTCTCCATATACTCCAGAGCAAAATGGAGTTGTGGAAAGAAAGAATAGATCTCTTCAAGAAATGGCTAGAACTCTTTTAATTGAAAGTAAGATTTCTTCACGATTTTGGGCTAAAGCTATTTCAACAGCATGCTATATCATTAATAGAGTCTTCTTAAGACCTATTCTAGAGAAAACCCCTTATGAGTTATTCAAAGGTAAGAAGCCTATTGTTTCATACTTTCATGTGTTCGGTTGCAAATGCTTTATTTTGAAAAATGCAAAAGATCGAGTTGGTAAGTTTGAAGAAAGATCAGGTGAAGGCATCTTTCTTGGATATTCTACATCAAGCAAAACCTATAAAGTCTATAACAAGAAGAGCCAGTCTGTGGAGGAGTCAATGAATGTCAAATTTCAAGACTCTACGCAAGATGAATCCAGTCCGACTCATCATGAAGAGTCTGAACCTACTCTAGACCCTCCAAAGCTTATAACTCAAGAAGCATCTCAGACTCTGGAAGATCAGCACCAAGCTGTTCATGAAGATTCAAATAAAGAAAGAGATCATCAACCAGACAAATCAACCAGTAACTGGAAGCATAAGTCCAGTCATCCCAAAGATCTCATTATCGGCGAAATTAATGAAGGAATCCGCACCAGATCTAAAAGGCGTGAAGACTCTAGTGCTGTAGCTCTTATTTCTGAAATTGAGCCAAAGAGCGTAGAAGAAGCTTTATCTAATGAAAGATGGATTGAAGCTATGCAAGAAGAGCTCAGACAGTTCAACATTAATGATGTTTGGGAATTGACATCCAAACCAAAAGGTAAAACTGTTATTGGAGCTAAATGGGTGTTCAGAAACAAGATGAATGAGAAAGGAAAAGTCGTACGAAACAAAGCAAGACTCGTGGCTAAATGATACACGCAAGAAGAAGAAATAGACTATGATGAGACTTACGCACCAGTAGTAAGGTTAGAAGCTATTCGACTATTACTTGCGTTTGCTTGTTATAAAAATTTCAGGTTATTCCAAATGGACGTCAAAAGTGCCTTCCTAAATGGATTTATCCATGAGGAAGTTTACGTGGAACAACCACCGGGGTTTGAAGACCCAAAGAGGCCAGACTCAGTCTTCAGACTGAAAAATGCCTTGTATGGTTTAAAGCAAGCACCTCGAGCTTGGTATGACAGACTAAGTAAGTTCTTAATACAGAATGGTTTTGTCAAAAGTAAAGTAGATACTACTTTATTTATCAAAAAAGAAAACAAAAGCTTTTTACTTGTTCAAATATATGTGGATGATATTATTTTTGGATCCCCTAATGAAAGTTTATGCAAGAAATTTTCAAAGTCTATGCAGGATGAGTTTGAAATGAGTATAATGGGAGAGTTAACATTCTTTCTCGGGCTTCAAGTGAAACAACTGGAGGAAGGAACTTTCATTCATCAAGAAAAGTATGCAAATGATCTTGTCAAAAGGTTTGGACTGGAAAAGTGCAAAAAGACCGACATACCAATGTCATGTTCTTTGAAGATAGACAAAGATGAAGAAGGGAAGAAAGTTGATCAAAAGCTGTACAGGAGCATCATTGGTTCACTTCTTTATCTTACTGCTTCTAGACCTGACATTTTGTTGAGTGTTTGCATCTGTGCTAGGTTTCAATCAGATCCTAGAGAATCCCATCTCAATACGTTGCTTCATCTTCAAGCATCGGTCTTTGGTATCCTAAGAAGGGAGACTTTAATCTTCTGGGATATTCAGATGCAGATCTGGCCGGTTGCAGAGTCGATAGAAAGAGTACTTCAAGAACTTGTCAGTTGCTTGGAAGCAGGACGGTGTCTTGGTTTTCAAGGAAACAAAGCACTGTGGCTCTCTCAACAACAGAAGCAGAGTATGTAACTCTTGGAAGCTGCTGTTCGCAAATTCTATGGATAAAACAACAGCTACAAGACTTTGGGATTGAAGACTCATGCACAGAGATCAGATGTGACAACACCAGCGCAATCAATCTCACTAAAAATCCAATCCTTCATTCAAGAGCAAAGCATATAGAGATTCGACATCACTTCATTAGAGATCATGTTCAAAATGGAGAAATCTCGATTCAATTTGTTGATTCAAAAAGTCAACTAGCGAATATATTCATAAAGCCTTTGGAGAAAAATCAATTCGATTTTATCCGTTCCAGACTCAACATTTTGAAGCTTGAAGAAGTTAAAGTCTAGAGACTCTCCAACCCTCAGACTCAGACATTCATGGCTATAGACCGTAAGTTGTTATTATATTCAAACTTGAAAAGGTACAATCTTTAGTTCAGTTAATTTATAGTTTCCGTGAAAAACAGAATCTTGTCTTTTCAAAAGGATTAACTTCTATTTGGCAGTTAATGATTTTAAAAAGGAGGTGTCTATTCACTTTCCTTGTGCCGATTGATCTTTCCTTTTTTAAACTGAGTTATATATATACAGTTTTCTTTTTCGCCTAATCTTCGAAACCCTAAAAGGCATTCTCCTCCCAATCCTGTCTCTATTTCGTGTTCATCTTCGAGAAAGTTGTCATCCTTTCTTGGGAAAGCGAGTAAAGGAATCTTTCAACGACAAGGAAGGATGTCTTCTTCGAGGAAGTCTTCAAGAATTGTGAACAGGGGACCACAGAGAATGAGGGAGGGGCCTACCCATTTCGATCTCACCGAAGAAGAAGATTTATCGAGTCAGCAAAAGAGCCCGATTCACTCTCCACCACGTCACTCAACACCATCTACCCCACAAGGTGCGGGTCATCAACCAGAGGAAGAAATAATCGAGGAAGCAGACCCTGTAAGAGTCCAAAAACCCTATTTTATTTACAAACTTTATTGTGCGATGAAGAGCATTGGGACTCCGTTGAACTACGTGGATGATTTTTTTAAAGATAAGAATTATGGGAATGAGTATATCTTTTTGCGACGAATGGAGGATTTGGGAATTGCTCCCAAAGGAAAGGCTGAGGAGGCACTTGCGAACATTCCAAGTGACCCTCGTATATCGGGACCGAATCCGACTGACGGGAACGATGATGATAAAATGTTCAGTGATTTTCAACCTAGAATGAGTGTTGCTGTGAAGGTGAAGGGAAAAAGAATGGAGTTGTTTAAATCGAAGGAATAGGAGAATATGTTGTTCAAACTGTTGAAACGAGGGGTGATAAACCCTAGGAGTGTTGATTTCGATTTCTTGGATGCCATTAATGTGAACTTAAGGGAGAAGTTCAATATGCTTCAACTTGAGCAATTTTGCACCGATACCACAGACGGTTATGCGCAATTGACAGCATACTTCTATTCGAATCTTAGCTTTTTAGATGCGAATAGAATATCATTCAGTGTTCGAGACCAAGACTATGTGGTAGATGTGGACATGTTGGCTGACATAATTGGAGTTGAACGAGGACGCTATCAACCGATCAAAGTTTCAATTGCTTGTGCATCATTGGAGCTTGTCAAAGATAGGGATATAGAGGGAAGAATTATCTATTCAAGGATGCGTGCCATCAACATCTTGCTTCACAAAATTGTGATCAATTGTATCAGGCCCAAGTCTACATCCAAGACTGACGTGTCTAATTCCGAGGCGAAATTGATGTATGCGATTAACTCAGGGACGAAGTTCTCTCTCCCTCACACCATTCTCTTTCACATATACAGAGCAATGGCGAAGGACAAAGGCCAATTGCCTTACCTAGGTCTTGTGACCAAGATCTTCAGACACTTGAATATTGAACTTTCACATACCCTTTGTGTTCGACCATGCGACAAAATGGTGATAGGTTTGAAAATGCTGACAAAGATGCGTCTGAAAGAGCTTTCCAAGGCAATGGAGAAGTTCAGAGTGAAGACTCCAATACCTTCTGCTTCAAAGAGAAAAGGGAAGGAGCCCATTGGTGCCCCATCCAAAAAGAAAAGAACTCTCATCTTGGAGGATGAAGATGAAGAGGAAGATCTCACAATCTCTTCCTTGATAAGGACCAGACGTTCTGTACTTGAATCGACGGAACATCATAAGAAAAGGAAAGAAGCAGAAGAACAGAGAGAAGAAGATGAGCAAGCCAAGAACAGAGAAGAAGAAGAGCAGCAAGAGAAGGAGAAAGAAGCTGAAGAAGAAGGAGAAGAAGAGAAAGAAAAGTCTGCAGCTGAAGCTGGAGAGAAGGGGAATCAAGATGCAGAAGAGCATGATCATCACTCTTCCCCATTTGAGGTCCTAGAGACAAGGGGAGATGGCGAGCAAGGAAAGTCTACACCACATGCTGCCAACAGTGAAGGTCTAAGACGCTCACCAGCAGATCCAAAAGATTTTCAGGCTTCTCAAATGCCTGAAGAAGGACATGATACGTCAACACCAAATCTGCAAGATTATACAGAAGCTCCATCGTTTGCATTCACTCCATTCGAGAGAGCACATGCGAGTACACAGACGGACAATTCAGCAGATTTTCGTCATATCCTTGATGTTCTTCTGGAAATGCGGGGTCAAATCTATGCTCTGGACTGTGAAATTCAAGTCATGAAGAATGCTGGACAAGCATCTTCGGTTACCCTAGAGGATAAAATGAAAGACCTCGCTCTACAAATTCAAGCCAATGCCAAAGGAGAAGAGGTAGCTCATCTAAGGGAAGACTTGAAGAGGCTGGAAGGCATAGTCCAGTCGATGGGAGATTTCCAAATCGTGCGCATTCCCAAGCAGACCTGACTCTTTTCTCACCTTTTTAATGATGACAAAAAGGGGGAGAATTGCAATTTGAACTTTAAACTTTGACTTAAACTTTGACTTTTTTTTTGGTTGAATATGTTTGTTTTTTAGTATGACTTGAGTGAACTTGGGTGTGAACTTGAATTTGATTGACTTGGGTGTAGATCTTGATACTTGACTGTTTGCATTTATATCAAGTGTTGTTATATGGTATTACTCATGAAAGACTAACCAATTTTCCGTGGATGCAGAGTCTGGTTGATTTATTAATCTTTATGAGATAGCCATATTACTTAAGAAATGTTTTTGCAGGTCAAAATTGTTCAAATCTACAGGAAAGTTTTGTCACCATCAAAAAAGGGGAGATTGTTGGAGAAATCTTTCCAGAATATTTTGAAGTTGACAAAACGTTTCTATCAGTCTAGTCTGGATATTTGCAAACCTTCTGTTTAGAGTCTGAAGACTTTCTGATCACCAAACTCAGCACTCAGGACTCAAGACTCAAGACTCAAGACTATTCTCATTGACAGTTTTCTAATCCAGTGTCGAAGGCAATCCAGAGCCGAAGTATTTGGTTGAGGATTTAGTCCTATCCTCTGGAGAAGATCTCTTGGCTGGATAGATATAACGGATTCTTTCATTCGTAATCTAGATCGTTTGAAGATCCGATGGTCGACGAAATATTCTTGGAAGGTTCTATTCTTGGAAACGAAGATCCTGATTGTATGGGCGAACAGGATTGATGGGCTATCGTCAGGTTCCTTTAATAGCTCGAATGATCTTCTTAATTGATTCCGTCCAACGGGTAGATTGGAGGAATTCCTTTGATAAGTGCCAACGGGTATGATGGCATAAAGGAGTATAAAAGGAAGACGTTCTAGTTGCTTTAGTGCGTGATCGATAGAGAAATTCTAGAGTCTGAAGCACCTTGATTATTAGTCGATACATTTTGAGCGAAATTGTATACACAAAGAGTGTCTATACTTGGCGATACCTTGAGCGAGTGTGGTAGATCATCTACACCGAGAAATCAAGGAAGATCAACGCTGTAACATCTCTTTGTTCATAGTGGAATCCAACCAATAGGCTATCAGTGCATAAGAGTGGACGTAGGCTTGAATTAAGCCGAACCACTATAAACCGCGTGTTCAATTCTCTCTTTCCTTCACTCAGTCTTACTTTGATTGTTATTTGTTGCAAATCTATCAACTGTCTAGTATTGTGCAATTATCAAGAAAAATCTTTTATATACCTATTCACGCCCTCTAGGTACTCATACTAGCTATATAAGGTCACGGTGGGCCATTTTTGTTGGATTAAAGAAAAAGAAAAAGGAAAAAGGAATGGTCTCATCTCTCTCTCTCTCTCTCTCTCTCTCCTTCCTCTCTTTCCTTCCTCTTCCTCTCCCTCTCCTTCCTCTCTTTCCTTCCTCTTCCTCTCCCTCTCCTGTCGGTTTCCCCCTCCATCTCTGTTGTGCGAAGAGCAGAAAATAGAGGAAGGAACCGAGCAGCCATGGCCGTCGCACGCCACCAGCCGGAGCCTCATTGTTCGTCCGTCACCGCCGCCACTCCATGCCGCCCGTGCGCCTCGCCCACTCGCCTGACTGGTCGAAGACTAGCGAAGCTTGCAGCACTGTCGGAGAAGTTGCTCGCCGCCCACGCCTTTGCTTGCCACTGCCGGAGTTGCCGTCCGACACCGCCCCAAGCTGCCGCCGTCTCTCCCCCACCATTCCTCCGCCCGATTGAGCTTAGATCCATCCTCCTTCGGCCCCAAATCAGAAACTGCAGAAATGGGTATGGCAGCAAGTGTTTAGCCCGTTTTGGCTGGCTTCCCGACCTCATAAGCTTGGCTCGCTTTGAGGAAAGTTGTTCCCCTCGGCGTCCCCGTCGTTTTGGTCCGCTCGGCTCACTAATCCAGTGACTTTAGCTCACTAAACCTTGCTTAGAGGGTTAATTATGCTTAGGGAGTAGTTTATGCTAAGTATTATTAGGTGGTTAGTTTAAGTTATTTAAGAGTAGATTAGATTAAGTTGGTGTTTTAATTTAAAGTGTGCTTAATTAAGGGTAAGTGGGTTTATTTAGAAGAAGCCTTGATTGGTCATAAAGGAATTTACTTTTGATTTATCTAAATATTTTGAAATTATTAAATAATTTAATAATATATTATCATTCAAAATTATTAAAATATTATTATTTAATTATTTTCGGAATAAACTTAATTATTTATTAAATTCCGAAAATTTTGTCGGATCCTAAATTCTCGAATTCCGCACCGATCGCTGCTTGTGTAGTCAGATTTTGAAATTGATGATTGGATATTATAAATTGAGTGTGGATCATGAAAAATATGGATATTATTATTTAATTAAATTTCGAATAAATTTAATTATTTAATAAATTTCGAAAATTATTTTAGGACCTTATTTCCTAAAATGACTCGTGACATGTCAGAACTTTTAATTTCTGAAATCGGGTTTATATTCGCGATTAATTTCAATCTTACGCGATTTTAGCATGACCTAGCCTACCGAGTAGCTTTTAGAAATTTTTGGTGCAATTGACCCGTGGTCGATTTTCTTTGAGCCACACGTACTTCTTCGACACATTGGCGACTCTTGGTGCTTGCGAAAATCTTGAGATTTCAAATACGAACACAGGGTACCCAAAACGACAGAAAATCGGTCTAGTGCCGATCGACAAGAATTTTGCAATACCTATCTCCGATCTCTGATAAATTTTTAATTGTGCCGTAATAACCCTTGCAGACTAACACGGTCGATTCCTGATCAAATTCTCAAGTCTATTACATTAAAATCCCTTAATGGTTTCACCGAATAGATCAGTTATCTCATGAGTGGCCATCTCAAAGAAAAGCACTGTAGGCGCGTCGATGAAAAGCCTGACTTATTCAATCGAAATCGGAACCTGAAATTCAGAATGTCATAGAGGTTGTAGAGCCCACAGAAAAGATGGTTGACACGTTAGACATCGACATCTTGGACGACGTCGTAGTAGACTCGGATTCCAAGTAAATAGGGTTCGGGCAGAGTTAGCTTAGTAGCTCTTTTTGCATCTAGACCTTTTTGTATATAACTCTATAGGGCTGACCTGGTTTGTTTATGAAATATGTTTTGTGTTAATTGGCTATTCTGCTTTTCCTATCACATGTTTGTTGATGTTTGAAGATTGTTTAATTCACTTCCACATGTGCAATAAATTGAATGGGCCAGCGATGCGTCCTAGGAATGTAACAATTTGATCGACTACCGAGGGATATGCACGCGCTCGAGGTTCGGGACATGACAATATTATACATGGAAAATTTTCTATTACAATATATTATTAATTAATTGAATGAACTAAGTAATCCCTCCCTCCCTTATTAAATTCTAGTTTGATAACTCCAATAAATTGATAATAATAACTAGTTTTGACTCATATGAGGAAAAAAAAAAAAATCACTTAATTTCCTAATTATGGTAGAGGTCAATTTGCATATTTCATGATGAGGTAATATTATTCAATACTCAATATTTGGCTATTCTCAACACAAAATTAAGTTTTTACTTTCATTATTTAATATTCAGTACTCAATTTTAAGTTTTTATCAAAGTGTGAATTTTTTACTTGATTGATTATCTATTAAGTCAACTCCACTTGAGATTATCAAACAAATCTGTACCATTAAATGCTTAATTTTCAAATTTTCAGTGTTTTTGGATATCAATCAAGCCCTTTACGCCTACTGGTTTTGGGTCGGTCGCTCAGTCCAAGGGGCGTCCATGGCTTTGGAGGAAGACATCCTGGGAAACAACAGCGTCGAAGGTGTCGCCTGGCTCTGTTCCCTGTCGGAATCGGGGCTTTTGCGTCATTTCCGTTTCCCAAATTCTAGTTTTCGTTTCGTCTCGTTTGCGATGATCTTAACGAGGGATTCCCCCGTGGGGGTTGTTTCTGCAGGATATGCTGATGAGTTTGAAGACGCTGGCGGTTCGGCGAGCGAGAGGGATAGGCCGGGAGCATCTCGCCGAGAAGTTTGATCTGAAGATGCTCCGAGCCATGGGTACTGCTCCGAGCCATGGGTACCACCCTGTTTCTCCTCGCTTTTAAGTGAATTGGGTTTTGTGATGAGCTATTTTGGGCGTACGGATATCTTCCTCTGCGACCGAAAGGACGAATTTTTTTTTTTTTTGTCCCTTTACATCCATCTTCTGGAGTTTTTCTGGCCCGTGTTGTTTCGTCTTTGCCGGCTAGGGAATTGATTGGCCATATAATGAATAAATTTGTTTTTGATGGAATGAATCGAGGTTGACTTTGGCCGAATGTCGTTTAAGGGCCATAGTTGATGATGTGAATGCGCGGTGGTATGGTCTCCGAATATAGTTCCTGAGCATCCAAACTAATGTCAATCCGTATTTTTGGTTCAAGGAAGCAATGACCAACGTGTCATCCGCACGAGCTTCTATGGCATGTCCTGTTGTTTCACGAGAAGTTCCTAATCCTTTATGTGCTCGTGTTGTGGTGTTTTAAGATTGTTGGGTGGAGCTCTGTAACTGTACTAGTAGTTCCTGGAAAGATGACCACTTTTTGTAGCCTTCTGTCATAGTCTAGTATTGGATTTTCTCCTTGCTTCATATCAAGTCAAAAGCTTACTTGAAGAAGTTTCGAAATTTTTATTCGAAGTGGGACTGACCATCTATTCAATGATTTGTTGATGCTAGGTTCTTGAGTTTCCCAATCTGTCAGCAATGTTTTCCTGTCGTCATGTTCCCCTTCTGTCAGCAATATCGATAGATTTTAGTCTTTAGTAGGATCTATAAATAGGGAGTTAGGTAGGGATATCATTGATTGACAAAGTTCCTGTCTTGATCATTTATATGGTGTGGCGCCCCTCGACGGCCCCCAATCCGTTAGGGTCGCCACAGCCTGCCAATCGCTTTCTCTCATTAAATATCCGTTACTTGTCTTTTATAAAAAGGGGTTTAAAGAAGGACCGAGATCTTCAGGCATTTCTTTTTTAAAAAAAAAAAAAAACAGTCTCAGCACAACTTATTAGCGGAAGCATAATTGAATCTCCCCATCTCTCTATCCAATAATCATAATGCAATGCACACCAACTACGCACCATAAGAAAAAATGAAGCCGAGCCACTTTTATTTATATATTTTCATGATGGATTTCTCGGGTCGGTACAACCAAAAAGAAAAGTCAAGACTTTTTAACTACACTTGGCCACAACCCAAAAGATATCTCAACCCCTATAACGATCACGTGTTATCCTCCATCTATTAGTGTCGGCTACTCTAAAAAAGAAACGTCAGCCCTCTACTCTTCACGTGGCCATCACACCCATCCTGGTGCGTCGGGCGGTGGTGGCGGCAACATCCCCCGAATCACTCCATCTCGGCAGACATGGATCGATAAAAACTCCTGAATGACTGGGCCCCCAACCAGACCCACATCGTACATGATCAGCACGTGGACTCACACAAACGTCAGACCAGGGATGGTAACGTAATCAATCTCTGAACACTCTACCTCCACGTCATATGGGAGGCCATAAAAGGTACCCCACGTGACCGAAGAGAATGGTATCTTTCTAATCTGAAATGTTGGTTCCTGAAGGAGTGAGTACAACCACTCAACAGGTAAAAGATCCAATAAACTACTCAATGCACCCCACAATACAATCACAACATCATAGCATAGTACATATCATCCATGCATCGCAACCATGCATATGTCATCATACCATATGTGCATACATCCTCATGCACTCATCACCAAGCATTCATACATATACCATCATGCTATAGGTGCACATACAGCCATGCACTCATCACCAATCATCCACACATATACCATGCCTCATGTATGCATACCATCATGCCATAGGTGCACATACAACCATGCACTCATATACATTATATCATACAGCCATGCATACATGTCACCATACCATGCATGATACAATTTCCACTTTTTATTTTTCAATTTGATCACCACCTCTTTCTTTCCCGGGATCAATAATTGCATCCCACATTTTATCACTCGCACCCAACCTAGCATCGCGAGAAAACCTCCGACACACACACCATCGGGCATCGGACACCCCCACATTCCGGACATCTCGTATCCCAACTGGCATCACAAGGCATCCCCTCGGGCACAAACCTCCGAGGCTTCCGGCACCCGACCATTCCGGGCATCTCGAAACTCCCGAGGACATCCGGGCATGTATCACAATACAACCGGGCATCCGGCACCCCCCATCCTGGTTATCCCGACACTCCTAGGGCATTATCAGCTCACTCCCAACAGTTTCCTCATTCATCATAATTCATATTCACTAATTTATGTCTCACAATCAACATGGCACATGATGTAATGGCAACAAAGTCAAATTCAACATTTGATTCTATATGCAATGCCAAATATCATCACATGTGAAGCAAGATTTAATCACTTAAATCAATATAATTCATGGGGCTCATCCAAAACAGAATAGTCATAAATTACAGCATTTGAAATTCGCACAATCCAGCTTGCACAGTTTTAGAAAATATTTCCATTAAATACCCAAATGACCTTCGAAAATTATGAAATTCGAGCATGTGATATTCAAGACATAATGGCAGATATTTCATGAAGGAAACTACACCAAAAGACCCTCATCACATGCGGTATAGACCAAACCTCACAGCACCATTATCATGACCACTCAACTTGCACAGTTTTCGAAACATTTTCAGTTAAATAGGTAAATGAACTTTAAAAATTATGAAATTTGAATATGTTGTAGGGTAGACATAAAGAAAGATACTTCATGAAAAACAAATTTCCGAAAGAGTTTCATACAAAATTATATGACCCATGCATTGGAACTGACTAAATCCGAACGTGTCAGATTACACAGTTTTAGAAATATTTCCGATTAAATACCCTAATGATCTTCAAAATTCATGAAATTCGACTATGTTGTAGTAAATATCCTAAGGTAGGTTTTTCATGAAGAAACCAAAGTCAAATTCGTTCTAAGTGATTAAATATAGGCGGATAAAACTTCTGTTTCAATACCAAAATTTCCAGATCTGACTACTTCCGAAAACGACGATTTCACCTATCTATTCTCGTTATTTTTCTCTAATTTTTTTATGTTAAACCTCAGGATGTTATTTAAATATTTTGTTAAGAAATCGATGTGGAATTTCAACAAAAAGATAGGCTTACAGACCATGCATTCATCAAAGGTAGTTACCAAAATCTCCAGATTCAGTCTCTCCGAAAAATAAGGATTTCACCCACTTCTATTTATTCGTTTTGTCCCAAATTTGAGTATGTTATATTTCAAGAAGTCCTTAACAATTTTTGTTTAGAATTCACGGCCAAAATCCAACTCAAACAACACATGCAAGCCAATAGAACATCCAAGATCGAACTGTTTCCTCAAGAACGGTTTACTAGTCTCAAACATCCCTCTTAACACTTCAACTTTTAACACCCTAAACATCCGAAATCTATCACCATTCAAGCACACATACTAGACACAACATGCAAGAGCAGATTAAGGATCCCAACTTGCCTCTAAACCGAGCAAACAGCAAGCACACGGTGACTGGACACGTCGGGGAACGACGAACACACGGCAGACGGTCGACGGACGATCGGCTTCCTTCTTCTTCCGCACGCTCACTCTCCCTTTCTCTCTCAATTTCTCTCTTTCTCTCGGTAATCCCCTCTCTCTCTCTTTCTCTCTCTCTCTCTCTCTCTCTCTCTCTCTCATTCTCGCTTAAACCGGCATCATCCCCCTTAATTTTCTTCCACTCAGTGATGAGCAATCATTGGATGTGCATGGGGAACACTTGGCAGCTAGGAGGGACAAATGGCCTTCTTCATGCAAGATGGGCCTCCATCTTCGGCTGGGCTTGGGCCAGCGATGGGCCGACAGCAGCTCCCCTTCTTGGGCTTCGTGGGCCGGTCGAGAATGGGGTGAGGCAATGGGCTGGTTTGGGCTTTCAATTGTCCAGCCCATCCTCATCCTATTAATTTACCTATTCCTTAATTATATAAACACCTAATTGGAATTTATAATTCACCAAAACTTTGTGATCTATCTTAATAAATTCCAATCCATAATCCACATGGCCAAAAATAGAATTTTCCTATCAAATAATTATTCACCAAAAGCTTGGCCAAAGTCTTAATGCAAGACATGAATCAGAGCACCCCTAAAGATTGGCAAGGAATTCTAGGATGCCCCATATGGTAGGGAGATTTATGCATCCATTCTTGTACAGATTGTTTCTTATTTTCTTACACATCAGCGGTTAGTTTCGTGTCTCCCTAAAGCCACGTGCTATCTATGTTTTTGTATATATGGGCGACTCTAGGTGCTTATGAGTTGCGGATGGATGTTGGTTCTAAGTTAAAGTGAGTAATATGCGTTTTAGAACTGAAAATGAGATGCAAAATTGTGCTGAGCAAACGACAGAGGGAGGGAGGGAGGGGAATTTCATCCTTCTGCACTTCTTAAAATTTGTACTCATAGATTGGGTAGGGACCATTATGTAGGTGCTTATAGGTTTTTTTTTGGGGTGGGGAAGGGGGAGTTTTTATTCTTCTGCACTTCTGAGAATTTGTGATCCTTGTAGGCTTGGGCAGGGACCATAAGAACATGCTACGTCCTTCTACTTTGTTCTTTAATTGCTAGAGACATTTAAAGTTTACTTAGATATAGTAGTTGTAGTCGGAGAAGCAAAGGGACAAAAACAGGGCTAAAATAGAGTTGATTGAAGATTTAACAAAATTAATGAACTATTGAATGGGGAAAACTAATGACAAAGTTACTAAAGACCTACTTATACACCATGAATCTAACATAACTACTTTTAATCTATGTCATTGGAGCTCATTAAAAGTCACATGACTGGCACATGAGTGTTTGTTAACCTAATAACGTATTCAAAGACTCAATAAAGAACAAAACACTTAAAATACAAAAAGAGTTGAATCGTGCTCCTACATCATTCTTCCTGGGTTGAAAACAGTCAAGCTTAGTGTTGAAATGTTTGACTAAGGGTGTCTCTGGATCAATCTTCTTTGTATCCTCTACCAAAATCCATATAGAAAGGTACTAGATTTACCCAACCATTTCATTAGGAACTTTCCATCCATATTACCATTTCTTGTAAGCATCGTTCTTCTCCGATTGGTTAAAACTTGGCTTTGATGTAAAGGATTACTTCCAAACATCACTAATCGAATCCCATCATCAAAGAAATCAAAGATTTCTTGCTTCCTGGAAGCTTGCCAATAACTTTCACTCAAACCCTCAAATTGAGCTGGAATGACGAAATCAATTATCAACATGAACAATCTTTGCTATTCATCTTTAAATTGGCCAGCATTTGCTTCACGTGCTTTCTCATCTTCTTCTTTAATGCCTAATGCATATTGATAAGTAATTGAATCAAGCTGTTTAGAAAGAATTTTCCCTGTCTCACTTGAACCATCAATACTTTTGACAATTCCATCTTCTGCCAGAAAACTTATTGCAAACGCTTTGTCTTGATCACCATAGTCATCCCATACAATTGTTGCATGACTTTGTCATTATCTCATAACTATTGTTGTTTCATCTTTAAAATCTTCACAGAAAGGATAGATCTCTTCATCAAGATCTAAGGCATGATGCAGTAGCTCTTCCAATCCACCATTATGTGGTCTGGCATCATGAAAGGGATTTTCTTCAAACCCATCATAACTATCTTCCTCAAGACCACCTTCCAGCATGTCCAAGGACTGCAGTGACCTTCTGGATTCTCGATATGGGCTTTCACGGGTTCCTGTCACTGCAGAGTTTGAAAAGCCCGCAACAAGTCTTCATCATATATCAACATCTCAGCCGTCTCTATTTGTCGGGCTTGATTGCCTCTTCCATGACCTCTTCTGAATCCAACCATCATGTTGAAATGAAAAATATAATTGCAAGTTAGGATCTTATCATCTCTGATACCAATTGATAAAGGAAAACCATAACAAGGGGATCTAGTACAATTTTATGAGGTCGGAGAATTGAAAGATAGCAAAAAGAATTTAAAAAAAAAAAAAAATGTGAAGATAGAACACAGAACAGTTATTCTAGGATTTATAAGAATCAATGATGTTTAATGAATGAGGAAAAACTAATGACAAAGTGAGTAAAAGACCTATTTTGCACCCTTGATCTAATGTAATAACTTTTAATCTCGATCATTGCAGTTCATTAAAAGTCGCATGACTACTACACTGCTTATTAACCTGATAGATAAAAGACTTAATAAAAAAAAATACATTTAAATACTAAAAACGTTGAATTATGTTCCTGCATCAAGTGCTCTCTGACATTACATGTTATGTTGCTGTTGTGGACCTTGATTTAAATGGGTCGTTCATATGTCTCCATTCTTGCAATCTTTAATAAGTTTTGTAGCTCATATGCATTATGTGTAATGACCCGGGCCCACTGTATAATATTGTCCGTTTTGGACACTAAATCCTCGCGGCTTTAAAACGCGTTATACAGATTAAAGGGACACAAGCCTTTATAAAGCCCTAGGGCTCCCCCTTAAGCGATGTGGGATGGGAGACATACCCTTAGCCTCACCCGCGTACTGCCAAGGTGATCTCAGTCTATCCCTTCATACTGTCCCAGATCTAAGTTGTCACATTCTTCCCCCTTAAGGCACAGCGCCCTCGCTGTGGCCCCCACACGCAGTCGGGAGTTGGCTCTGATACTATTTGTAACGACCCAGTCTCACTGTATAATATTGTCCACTTTGGACACTGAGTCATCACGGCTTTAAAACGCATTATACAGATTAAAGAAACCCAAGCCTTTATAAACTAGCCCCAGGACTCCCCCCTAAGCAATGTGAGACGGGAGACATGCCCTTAGCCTCACCCGCGTACTGCCAAGGCGATCTCAGTCCATCCCTTCATACTGCCCCGAGTCTGGGTCGTCACATTATGCATTCTGACTTAGTTATTTAATTTAGTTTTTTGGGTGCTCTATAGGGATGACTTTGATGGAGCATCTCAAAGGGAAGGTTAAGGATTTTGAAGGAATTCGTGGTTTGGCTGGGTCTGCCTCACATCTAGATGCATCCAATCCATTGAAGTCGAGTCTTGTGAATGTTATGACACCTGAGGACATAAAGGCATGTCTGGATACCCATTTGAAGAAAGGACCATTCAAGAGGTAGATCGTTTTTTTATGAATATGTGCTCAGTCCTGTAACTTAAGCTTCTTTTATTTTTATTGTATCTATTTTATAGTGTATTAGCTCATTGTGAATGGTCAGATTTATTGTTACTTTGCAATGTCCTTTTATTTTTCGAATACTTTGCATTGTTTTTTGGGTTACTGCTTTAGGGTTGGGGAAGTATGTCTTAGTGTGCCTTAGGGTGAAGCACTAAAACTAACTGATGAGGGTACTGTGACTGAGGTATTGTATATATCACTGTTTTCATGCAAAAGTATAAACTTTTCTTTGCTTTATAATTGTAACAAATAATTTGGTGATAGTATCTGTATGCTACATTGAGTTGTTCAAGCCACACTAACAAAATGCACAAAATTGTAGAGTGATGTCGGGTTTCTTTGCCCTTTCTGTATTCTCATACCTATTTTTTTAAGTCTAATTTATTCTCACGATCGTCAATGGAGTATGCTTTATTCAGGGGCTTTGTCAAACATGGTAGAGCCTAAAAATGGCCTAAAATAAATGTTGAAGTAAAGATGGCATCTCTTACAATGAGCTAGCTGCCATACATGTTATCTGATTTAAGTCATAAGCACCCATCACTGCACTTGGAAGGAACTTGACAATACCCAAGAATTAAACCTTTTATTTCTTTGGCAACTTGAAGGAGAAGCTGCTCAGTCAGACTTCTGTTATGGAGAAAGCAACCGAGTGCAATATTTTCCTTGATGCTTAACGACATGGTACCCTTTTTACTGGGGAGACATGTCTCTTATGGACTGACTCTCTAGAATTTTGTGGTTTAGTTGCTTTTTACTCTCCTACTGATCCAGTGATGAATTCTGGAAATCGATTGGCTTTTTAAAAGGTTGAAGTAAGTCAAAATTGGAATAGAAGGAGATTAATCTGGAATTATGGTGGCAAAAGTATGGTTGGCGCTAGTTGTTGTGGCTCCAGGAGATGTGACATTGCATTCAAATTTGAATTCTCACATTAGCTCTCTATGTTATTTGGAAGAGCAATATTCCACCGGAAAGAAAAAGAATGATCAATGATCTGATTGGAAGACCACAGAGTAGATTGATTTGATTGACAATTGCAAAAAAAGGTATATGACAGCAGTTAACTAGAAATTAAAATTCTCGTATGCCATAATGTAAGTTGTTGAAATAATCTTCTCATTAGCAATATTAATGGTTTTGGTTCTTGACTTCCAAGTGGAGTATGGTCATGCTAAAATTTTACTCTTGAAGTAATAGAAGTTTGTCTATTGTCATAGCAAAAGAGTTTTTCTTACAATTACCAGTATTTGATACTGAGGCTTCTACCACAATTTTAGATATTTCTGGAACCTGTTCCATGCACCAATGGATAGAAAATAAACTTTACAAGGGGAATATGTAGAAAAGAAAACCTCCTCTTGATATCCAGCAGCTATGTTCTACTTGCTTGCTAACGCGTTGAATTGCTATTGAATCACCTTTGAGTTGAGAGTTGTGATCTCAAAGTCCTCCTTTTGTGGTTTGTCGGTGTCAGCATGTCATATTCAAAAAAATCGATATTGGAAGTTTATACATCTTTGCTCTATTTGTTGATGCAAGGCAACACAATGAAGCGATGCCAAAGCAGAAAAGGGAGGATGATGAAATGTAGAAGTTTGTGGGACCTTATCGATTCAGAGGGACAACTAGAAGATTTTCTAAGCAGTAGATGCTTCCTCTGTTGCTTGTATGGTTCTGGCATGCTCATAAAGACTTCTGTTCTGCTAGTTCTTTTCCCTACTTTGCCACTTTCTCTTTGATCAATTTGCCTCTCTGAATCACTTTCAGGCACTACATTCCCAACATACACAACAAATCGGCAAATCTCAGTTGTCATTTGCTCTCCACATTTCTGAAGCTGTGGTAAAGAAACTAGTGCAGGCGATTTTCTCTAGCATATACATTGTCACAACTGTAATATGTTTGTGACATTGATCAATCAAGGGACCTTTTTGTCATGGATGAAGCAGCGTTGAAATTACCAATAGTCGGTGTGCTCATTGTTTAATTCACGCTTGCTGAGCTTGTCGTAGTCTCTCCTCACTGAGATTTCCGAGTGTGGTCAAGCTGGGACATTTGAAGCAGGTATTTACATAAAAATATATATGTCGTCTGGTGGAGATGCACCTCTTTATACATATTTGTGCTAGCATATGCTTCTTTGTATCTTTGTATGACCCTGGTGGTGGTTGACTTTCGATCACGATTGAACTAACATTGTGGGGAAATTTACTTACAGTGAATAGATGAGCGCGCACGCATGAGAACTGGATACATGCGCAAGGGATGATGACTCAGATTCTCAACAGTATTTCCTCTCTAGCCCATTCAGCTGTTCCCCAGTTATCACATCCCCACATTGTTCTCATTCTTCGGATTGATGTTTTATTACTAAGAATGGGATGTGTGCCTTTCGAGCATGGGATTTGTCCCGCTCCATACGAACTATGCTATGTCATGAACGAGTTTATGACTGTTTAAAAAATTGTCATGTACCTGCATCCACTGCTCTCTTATCTGAACGTGTGTTATCCAAGACACAGTGCAGATGTAAAAACAAAAAATTAGAAAGTCTAAATGGTTCGTAGTAACTTTACTCTGATTTGTGAGTTGGTCTTAATTTTAGAAGTGTGACCTTTTAGTTTTCTGAATGAATTACATTGTCAGTAGCTGGTTACCCGGTCTGCATCTAAGCAAAGTGATTCAACTGGTATATAGTTAATCCGCCCTTCCATTTCAAATGGTTCTCATTCGAGTACTTCTTCTGGGGATACGGTTTGAAAATGCTTGCAAATGGACCATATAATTAGTGCCAGAACAGGATATCAAAGAACGACAACTAAGTTCTAACCTAGAACTGACAATTTGCGACGTCACAGGAGTTGACTCTTAAACCGTCATGGCTGTATACGTGGGGTTTGCAACATCCTGATCTTCCATATTATGAAGTTAGCTGTTACTGACGGAACGAACGAGATTGGAATGTTTGAAATGTATTGTGGTGTCTCGGCATCGAAATACAGGCAAAAGAGAAGGGACGACTCTCCGGTGATTGCTTTAAGTTAAAATGTTCTGATTCTATCATCTTTTGAGAAACTAGGAATCACACCTTAGAAAACTACAAATTGAATAACTGTCTTTTGACGATTAGTTAATCACCTGTGTGGAATCATGGTAGTCCAGAAATGGAGAAATCTTGTGGATACGTGATATAGCGAGTATCATGGCCATTTCCCCATTTTCTCCAAATTAGTTTATCAACCGTCATTAGAATTCTCATAAACTCAATTCCATAGTGTGGTTTCGGTTTCATAGAAATGGTTGAGTTTAAATTTTGAGATTCATTTTATTAAATATATTGTAATAGTTGTGTGAGACAATATTTTGAGTGTTATACTTGTATCGTGGTGTGGTATGATAAGTGTCTTTAATTGTTTATTACAATTATCTCATGTTGTTAGATTATACAAATAATACTTTGATGCGGAAATTCAAAAGAAAACAGTGATCTTTGATCTTCATGATTTTCACAAATAGATGAAGATGTACCTTTATCCATAGTGTTACCGTAGAACTCAAACTAAATAAAGAAATCCGATTTCTCTCCCTTAACCCACTATTCCTTCCTGTATTCAATCAATGAATGAGAGAATACCAAATTATTTTCAGTTATTATTGTTCTCAATGGGTGGAGAGAGGACCGAACTCTATTTATATGTTTTTCCAATAGGTACCTTCCATCAAAACGCCTTTTCAACTTTCATAAAAAAAAGCATACCTCTTCGTTTTATTAGAGTCGCAACTTCTCATAACCAATACATTATTTATTTTATAGCATTTCAACTATTATTAAACCATATAATAAATCATATCATGTGAGCCACAGTAATTCTTACATTCTCCCACTTGGCCCATATGATCTTCCTTTCACGGTTTAATAAAAACTGTAATATGCATAATAACATTATGCTATAAAATTTTCATTAAATTGGCAATCACATAATAATCACAATTAAGTAAACAAAACTAATGGAAGTCATAGCAGTTGTATGTCATTAACCGACATAGTCCATTCTATGTACTACAACTATAGCATTTTACTTAACATGATCCATAAATGAGAAGTACAGTAATAGTCCAACTATAATGTCTCTTTTTAGAAACTATCATGTTTAACATTCATCTATTTTTCATAATGTATACTAAATAGAAAATAGGAAATATCACAAACACGTAAATAAGCTCAAAGTGTCAAATATATAAACTTAATACAATTATAATACAAACATTAATGACGTCCAATAATGCCCATCTTTTCAACATGCTCATTAAATGTTTTGGGCGGCAGTGTTTTTGTTAAGGGATCTGCTATCATAAGATTGGTGCTAATGTGCTCAGTTGACACTTTTTGTTTCTGAACTTCTTCTTTAACAGACAAGTATTTGATCTCCATATGCTTAGCACCCTTAGAATACTTGTTGTTCTCAGAGAAAAAAACTGCTACAAAGTTATCACAATAAATTTTCAACGACTTGGCAATACTGTTAATAATCACTAACCCTAAAATAAAATTCCGCAGCCATAATCCATGAATAGTAGACTCAAAGCATGCCACAAATTCAGCTTTCATGGTGGATACTGCAATAATTGACTACTCCGCACTCTTCCATGAAATTGTCCCTCCAACTAGAAGAAACAAGTAACAAAACGTTGATTTTCTTATATCAGCTCATCTAGTTAAGTCTAAATTTCAATATCCCATCACCTCGAGATGATCAAATCTTTTATAAATGAGCATATGATTATTTGTTCCTTGCAAGTATCTAAGAACTTTCTTTGCAGTTTTCCAATGATCCATTCTAGGATTACTTTGATACCTACCCGCATTCCGACAAAGCAAACCGATGTCCGTCTGGTGCAAATTTGTGCATACATTAAACTCTCCACAACAGATGCATAAGGAATATTTTTCATTTGTTCTCGTTTCAATTTACTTTTCAAACATTGCATAAGACTAAATTTGTCACATTTCTGAATTAGAATTATTCTTGCTAAACATTTACTCATATTAAATATCTCTAAAATTTTCTCAATGTAGGTTTTCCGAGACAATCCTAATAATTCTTGTGATTTATCACGGAATATTTCCATGCCTATCACATACGTTGCCTCTCCCACATCCTTCATTTCTAAATTCTTAAAAAGAAACTTCTTGGTTTTATGTAACAAACCAAGATCATTAGCAGTAAGCAAAATATCATCAACATACAAAACTAGAAAAATAAACTTGCTCCCACTAATCTTCATATATATACACCGATCAACGGTATCTTCCTTAAATCCAAATGAAGTTATGGTATTATTAAACTTAAGATACCATTGTTGGTAAGCTTGTTTAAGTCCATATATTAACTTATTTAATTTACATACCATATGTTCCTTTTCTTTAATTGAAAAGCCTTCAGGTTGGTCCATATAAAACTCTTCTTCTAAATTCCCATTAAGAAATACGGTTTTTACATCCATTTTGTGTAACTCCAAGTTATAATGAGCCACCAAAGCCATAATGATTCTAAGTGAGTCATTTTTAGAGACTGGTGAAAAAGTCTCTTTATAGTCAATGCCTTCTTTCTACGTAAAACCCTTTGCAATAAGTCTAGCTTTATACCGTTCAATATTGCCTTTTAAGTCGCACTTGGTCTTAAAGACCTAATTACACCCGATCTTCTTACATCCTATAGGCAATTCGACAAGATCTCAAACTTGATTTTGATGCATGGATTTTAACTCTTTTTCCATGGCATTAAACCATTCATTAGAATTTTCACATTCTATAACTTGGAAAAATGAACCTGGATCATTTCCAATTCCTAAGTCAATTTCTGACTCTTGTAGATAAACCATGAAATAGTTGACATTCTTTCTCTTTGAGATCTTCTTAATACTATTTCTTATGACTCAGTTATTGGAGGTTCAATATTGACATCTCTATTATGGAGTATTTGTTCATTAATTTGTTGTTCTTGATTGTTGTTAGGTTGTACTATAATATCAGGAACAACAATTTTAGAAATTTTGGGTATAGGAACTTCTACCATTACTTATTGAATGCAAGCATCACGCACTCTTTGACTCCCACCGATGTCACTATTTTCAATGAACCTAGCATTTTCAGATTCAATAATTCTTTTACTATGATTATGACAATAAAATTTATACTCTTTGGATTTCTCTGCATAACCAATGAAATAACCATTGATCGTTTTTTAATCTAATTTCTTTTCAAGTGGATTGTAAATTCTTACTTCTGCTGGACAACCCTAAACATGCAAGTGTAAACAAAACTAGGTTTCCTACCCATTCACAGTTCAAAATGAGTCTTTGGAACTGCCTTACTAGGAACCCTGTTTAATAAATATATAGAAGTCTTTAAAGCATACATCCACAAAGACAAGGGTAAAGATAAATGATTCATCATACTCCTAACCATTTCCTTTAAAGTACGATTACGCCTTTCTGCTACACCATTTTGTTGTGGTGTACCTGGCATTGTGTATTGAGCACAAATGCCATGTCTTTCAAGGAATTTAGCAAATGGACCTGGACATTGTCCCGATTCATCATACTTTCCATAATATTTACCGTCTCTATTCGATCTTACTATTTTCACATTTTTATCTAATTGTCTCTCAACCTCTTTAATATGCACTTCAAGTGTATTCACTGATTGAGATTTATCATGCAATAAATAAATGTAACCATAACATGAAAAATCATCAATAAAGGTGATGAAATAGCTTTCCTTACCAAAATATGGAACATCGAAGGGACCACATATATCAATATGTATAATTTCAAGAAACTCTGTGCTTCTTGTGGCACATTTCTTAGTATACTTTGTTTGTTTACCTTTAATACAATCAATACACACTCCAAGGTCAATAAAATCCAAATTTGAAAGAATTTCATTTTTCACTAATCTTTTCATTCTTTCCTTGGATATATGACCCAAACATTTATGCCATAAGTAGGCAGAATTCTCATTCATCAAACTTCGTTTAGTACCAACATTATGATATAAGGTCATTAATGTCTCAACAAAAATATTATCACGTCTAAATTTATAGAGATCATCACATAAAGTTCCAGTTCCAGTAAGAGTATTACTCTTAAATAAACTGAAATATTCAGAGCCAAACTTACAATAAAATACCGCTACATCAAGTCTTGGCAAAGAAACTAAATTGGAAGAAAATGTAGGTACATAAGGGGATCGAAACAAATCCAAATAATGCACAGTATCTAAGATCAAACGGTAAGTGCCAATGCCTTCAACTGGAGCTTTGTTTCTATTCCCCGTGATCATATAACTTTCATTTGGTTTTATAGTTTGGATCGTAAGAAATCCCTACATCATATTTGACACATGAGTGGTGGCACCAGAATCAATCAACCAAGTATTATAAGGAACGTTAGTAAAATTTGATTCAAAACATACTAACATACAAGGCTTACATTTATTTTCAAACCAAGCTTTACGTTTCAAACAATCTTTCTTTAAGTGTCCAATTTTGTTGCAAAAATGACACTTAATAAGATTGTGTTCCTTCTTGTGGATTTGAGAAGCTTTTGAAAAGTCATTCAGGACATGTAATCCTTTCTTCTTACTCCTTCCACCTTTCCTTTTGAAATTCTTTTGAACTTCTTAATAACTTGAGAGATGAACAGAATGAGTCTTTTGATTCTTTATCCTTGTTTCCTCTTCAACTAACATACTGGCTAATTCATTCACATTCCACTTATTCTTTATAGTGTGGTAATTCATTTGAAATGGCCCATATTGCTCATGATGCAAGGAATTAAATATAAACTATACTAAAAATTACTCATCCACGTTCATTCCTAAAGTCCTTAACTTTGTTGCTAAGTTCGTCATCTCAAGTATATGTTCATGCATGGTACGTGAACCATCATATTTCATGGTAGTCAGTGTGCTCATCAATGTACCAATAAGTGACTTATCAGCAGTCTGAGAATGCTCTTCAACAAATTTCATAAATTTATTAGCATTGTTAGTCTTGGGAAGAGAAGTCTTTAAGTTGTTTGCAACTATCATTCGCGTGAACATTAAGCTCAATCTGTTCGATCTTTCCCAAGCTTTATAGAAAGATTTTTCATCATTACTACTTTCATCAGTAATAATAGCTAATTTCTCAACTTGAAGCGCTACATCAAGATCTAGGACACCTAAGTGAAACTAGACTTATTCACTCCAATCAAGAAAATTTATCCCATTGAATAAGGGAATAGATGAAGCATGCAAATGGAGTGAAACAGGTATAGATACTACAAATATGCAAGAAATACTCATACATTAATGCCTTGAGAATATTGCCTAATCAGATTTAAACTAAACTATACATGTACATCATAGTTCTCCTTTGGGTGATCCTATGATAGACAAATATATATAAACCATAATGATGCTAATAACTTTTATTTGGTAATTGTAAATATATCTTATTGAAATTCATTTGCTATCTTTGGATATACAAAAAAATTTAACAAGTTATATTAATTACCAACTATCATGTTCATGAATTATAAGAAAATAATTAACCTTTGGGTTAATCCCTAAGTTCTTATAATAAATGAACTTCAATATACTAATAACACCAATAATGATATGAAACATATCAATTTTATATATAGCATCAATTAATCATGAGTAATTGAATAAAATAATTTACAATATCAAAAATTCAAAAAACTTTAAGGTTTGGTCACTTTGGTGACTAACAAACCATTCATAATATGAATCTTTTAATATTGTAAAATATAAATATTTATCAAATTGCACACAAGGACAAAACGTAATCAAAGCATAAGGCCAAAGTTGTAAAATCATAATTCCATAAGGGCAGAATCATAAATTTAAAATCCAAGGGCAAAATGGTAAATAATTGGCCAAGGGTAGGATCGTAAAAATGTGAAAAGAGAGGGGCAAAAGCATAAAAAGATGCGCAAGGACGTTAGGCACGTGCGCATCCTTGGCAGGCGTGTGCCTCGCAGGCGCCTGCAACTACACAGGAAGCCTCGTGCGCATGGATCCCACGGGCACAGCGCTTGTGCACACATGATGGTGCGTGGCATGTGGGTTCCATGCGCTTGCAACTGCAACATGCACACATGATGGTGCGTGGAGCCAACATGCCTTCTTCCTCACGCACAGACGTGATTTTTCACCGGTTTTTGCCGTATCCAGCCGTAATTTCACTACTGTTTCTTCTCCGGTAGCCCATCCTAGACACAAATAAATAATGGGTTTTCAAGAGCATGCCAGCATGACCACATGGGTTCAAGTTTCAGTGAAAATGAGCAAGAAATTAGCCCCAAATCAAACCAAAATTTATCATAACACAATCCTTTAACCACCACGACTTCTTCCACCCGATTAGCCTCCGGCAAACACCAATATATTGGAAAAACTCATGCCTAATGTTCCTCATGGCAATGCGACTGTATGGGTCCGAAATCAAGCGATGGGTCGCCGGATTTTGTCCGGAATCGACGAATTTCTTACTTGGCCTCAAAACTCTGAATCCCTCCTCTCTTTTTTTTTTTTTTTAAATCCAAATTGAACTTCATGACAAAGAAGGTTTCCATTCCTTACAATACCCCTCTTTGCAAAGCCCCATTGTCCAACCGCGGACAACACTTTCATTTTCGTCCTTTTCTCCATGAAAACGATTCATCATTTGGTTCTTTTTCAGAACCCTCCGAAAACATTTCAACAACAACTAGGTATGAATAGATGGTTTAACGAATCATCATACATAAATCATAATATTTCTATAAACAAAAAATCATGAGATCATAAACCGTGCTCTGATAACAATTGTTAAATTATACAAATAATACTTTGATGCGGAAATTTTAAAAAAAAAAAAAACAGTGATCTTTGATCTTCATGATTTTCACAAATAGATGAAGATGTACCTTTATCCATAGCGTTACCGTAGAACTCAAACCAAATGAAAAAATCTGATTTCTTTCCCTTAACCCACTATTCCTTATTGTATTCAATCGATGGAGGAGAGAATACCAAATTCTTTTCACTTATTGTTATTCTCAATGGGTGGAGAGAGGACCGGACCGGACTCTAATTATACGTTCTTCCAATAGGTGCCTTCCATCAAAGCGCCTTTTCAACTTTCATTAAAAAAGCATACCTCTTCGTTTTATTAGAGTCACAACTTCTTATAACCAATACATTATTTATTTTATAGCATTTCAACTATTATTAAACCATATAATAAATCATATCACGTGAGCCACAATAATTCTTACACGTGTTACCACAACAATGCTTCCACATATCTTATAAGTGGTGTTAGAGTAAAGTTGCACAATCTACATGGGTTGGGGGATCTTTTTCAATTGAGCCATGTTTAATAGGAGAAAAAATGGGCCAATCAATTTCTAGTCTTTAAACTTGATCCAAGCCTACCTAAAGATGTAAATCTAAGGATGGCATAAATGGGTGAATCAATTTGAGCTTTCTCATCATAAGATTTATATTCTCAACTTTAGGTTGATTTGACACTTCTTGTAATAGTATATTCAAAATTGAATGTGTTTCTATCAAGAATATCTACATGATGGCTCAACTCAAGACTATAGGGAAGGTAACACATTACCTATAGGTCAATCGAGAATTATTTAACAGGAGATTAGAAGTAGTCTCTAGTTGAGTGTTTAAACCAAGACCAATAAGCCCAGTCATCCCCGACATGGACTCATGATCGACCTACTCTACGTCTTTCTATGTGTGTTAGAACTGAAAATGAGACGCAAAAATTCTGTGCGAGAGAGAGAGAGAGAGAGAGAGAGAGAGAGAGAGGTGCAAAAATTACCTTCAACCATTCGAGGGAAATTTTTCTTATGCGCATCAAATCCTTGAAATCCATGTCAATTCTATAATGTTTTATAGATTCAGTAATGATGCTCTCTAATTCCTATTGGAAAACTTCGAGTTGAGTAAAGGATGAAGTTCCATCCTTATGTACATTCTAAAATTTCAGCTCAACTTAGACTTGGGTAGTAGAGACCTTTAGGTGGGTGCTTATTGCACATGTTATATCCTTCTCCTTGGTCTTTCATTGCTAGAGACATAAAGTTTACTAAGATAGTAGCTGATGTGGTTGGAGAAGCAAGATATAGCAAAATGAATAAAAGCAGTGCTAGAATAGAGTTGAATTGAAGATGGGATAGAGAAATGTTATTTCTTAGTGTTTACAGAAACACATATATTCATTTTTTTTTGGTCGAAAAGGATAATATATTACTATTCACGTAGGAAAATAGGAACAACCCTTAACTAGGGCTTCATTACAAAGCATGTCTACCATAAGTTGAGGATGAGAAGTTATCCAATTTGGCAAAAGGGATCCTCGTCCATGGGCCTTCGCGGCCCAGTCAGCTAGGGCATTGGCTTCACAGCGATAGTGCTGCACCTTTAGGTTTCGGAAACAAAGCAGCAACGCTTCACTTTCAGCAAACAGGGCACGGCAATCCCACAGTGGTGGATGGCACCGGTTGATTGTTTCCACCAGAATGAGATTATCAGATTCCAACAACAGGTGAGATTCAGTTCTTCGTTGCTATATAGATCCTTGAGAGTGCATAATAGTGCTTGGATCTCCCTCTCGAGTGCAGATGTTGCTAGAACGCTACGAGTGAAGCCTCCGATCATGCTGCCGGTGTGATCACGAGCAATGCTTGCGATCACGCCCATGTGATTCACAGTAGGGAAAGCTCCGTCCATATTAACCTTCACTGTGCCCTACTATGGTGGGATCCAAATCCGATTAGCGTTTAGCCAGGTGTTATCGTTTCGCGATTCCTGCTGCTGAGTTCTGAGATGAAGATGAGCTAGGGCAAAAGCTATTTCAACAAGCTGGTCCAAGTGTATGCGTTGATGGAGAAAGACAAAGTGGTTTTGAGCTTTCCAAATTTCCCATAGAAGGCCTGCAATGCACTCAAAATCCGGTATGTCCTTCCTCTATTCTATTAGATCAACTAGCCAAGCATCAATGCGGTGTGTTCTGTAAGCCGAAGTGTTGATCTGCACTTTGGGGTGGTTCCAGATATACTGTGTCCAGGGGCAATACAAAAATAAATGATCTATAGTTTTGGGGGAGTTAGAGGAATAGAGTTTACATACCGGGTCAGGGGTGATGCATCATCGAAAGAGATTGTCCTTTGTTGCTAACGCATTTTGGCATAAAGACCAAAGAAAGATGCGTATTATTGGGGCTGTTTTTACTTTGCATATCTGCTTCCATACATGCCCGAGTGTGTGATATGAAGAAGATGCTTGAGAGTGTACCGTTCTGGGTTCTGTCTGTTTGATGAAGTTGTAGCCGCTCTTCACGGTATAATTACCATCTTATGTCCCTGTCCAGAGAAGTTTATTGTCAGTTAACGTTGGCCAAAGTTTTATATGTAGTATTTCCATAATAGTGGGTTCATCAAAGGTGTGATTAAGAAGCTCCACATTCCACTCATTTTGTACTGGACTAATGAAACCCGCTACTGTTTCAGGTTCATCTCTAGTTGCTCGCCCGCCAAGAATTCCCACAGGTAATCATCTGTCCTCTTTGACCTTTATTGATTGGCCATTACGTACTGACTATTAAAGCTTCTTTATAATAGAATCTCTGCCTAACAGGAGACTACCTACCCCAAGAAAGTCTATTCCCCTTGTCAGCATGCCAGAAGTTTTTTGAATGAAAATACACGGCTTTGAATACTCGACTCCACAAAGACAATGGATCTTGAAATAGTCACCAAGCCTGCTTTCCCATAAGGGCTTTATTGAAGAGAAAGTAAGTCTCAGAACCCCATCCCTCCGTTGTCTTTTTTCTCTTTCAGTAGATCCCAGCTTTTCCAATGAATGCCAGATCTGTTATTATTATTTTGCCATCAAAACCTCCATTGGATTTTCCTTATGACAAGTTCCTAATTTCTTGTCTCCATCAAAAAGACAATATTGAGCCGTTCTTGAGCCACTAAGGCTCTTAGAGCTTGAACTGTCAAGGAATTGCCCAATCCCTGATAGTTCCAGCTTAGTATCCCCATTTGTCAATTGGTGGCTTGTTCGGGCAAGCCACCACAGCCCAATCATTGGCCCTTTCGGCCTCAAATATTGGAGTGTCCAACATAAGACTTTCATCTAAATTGTCCGGTAAGATGGGACGTGACCCATAAGGAGAAAATCTCTTTATTTTCTTTTGGGGAGTAGTCTTGGTCTGCAATCGAGTATTTTTTTTGTTTTCTTGGATAAAGAAGCACCAGCTATAACCACTGTAAGCTCTGTCTTCTATTCTGGTGCAGGAGATTGTAGCTTATTTGGAGCATCAACTTGTGTAGGACCAGTAGGGGGGAGCTAGGCATAATGTTATCTGTTATGGTGTTGAGCTGCTGTGCTGGACAAGTCTCCATAGGAGTTGATTGTCGGCTGACATCGCATGGTGCAGTAGGGAGTAAAAGCAACCCAAATTGAGGTGTTTTAGGTACAGTTTCTTCAATATTCTCTTGAGTGGTGTTCAATTCATAGAATGCCTGCCAGAAAGGGCTATGTTCCCTAACTTCAACCCAAAGCCATTGTCCATAGTAGAGTTTGTCCCTTCCTTCAAATTTTGACTCATCATATGGAATATCTTTGCAATAGGATGCATAATGGCCTATAATACCACAAGAATAGCAATAATGGGATAAACGTTCATAATGGAAGTCAAGCCATATATTTTTACCAGCCACTCTGATAAGCTTACCAGGTTTAAGAGGCTCCTGTAAGCTAAGTTCCACTCTACCTCTCCTTGCCCTTATAGGCTATCCCTCATTTGCCTCAAGTCTGACTTCCAACACCTTGCCAACTTCACGAACAGCTTTGCTTATTAAATGTTCTGTACATCTCTCTAATGGTAGTTGAAAGACTTGCACCCAAAATGCACAATTATTGAAATCATAGCAATGAAGTGGAGTGTTTGGGGTCCAAAATTTAAGTATGATGAGGTTGCTTGAGAATAATTAGGGACCGTTATCGACCAAACGCTGTTTTTCCCCTTCTGAGTTAAATTTGAATACATAAATACCTTCTTCCCTCAGTGAAATATCGACATTCTCGGTGCGCCAAGCTCGTTTTATCGTATTTTGGAATGCTGGAAAATTAATGGATGTATTAGCAATATTTTTACCGACTAGGCTCAACTAACATTCTTCTATCTTCTCTGCAGGGGGTTCTTCGTCCCACACTTGATCTCCTGGGTAGACCAAAGTCGCCCTAACCGCCTACAGAGAGCAGTTAGCCAAGCCTCTTCTGCTTGCCCCGTATTCTCCATCAAGGGAATTGCTTCTATAGGTAATCCGGAGAGGTGAGAAATAGATTGGTCGCAGGCAAGGCACCCAACCTAGGCGAGTCAATGATCGTGTTCATAACATGCAAAGGTAGTTTAGGGGAAGATGGGTTCAACACAGAAGACTAGACCTGTGTGGACAATGGAATTCACTATGAGAGGAGGAGAAAAAGGAAGATTGAGACACGGCAATTGAAAGAAGGATTCTAAGAGAAGATGAAACTACGAGAGGAAATTTGAAAGAAATGGACAATAATTCCCCATCTGATTGTTGGGTTCCCATTCGAGAAAACCATAGATGCAACAGACGAAATCCAGAAACACCGAACAGAAGACCCGAATGTGAAAGAAAAGGTAGTGAAGATTAGGGTTTAGAAAGCATGAATGCAACAGAAGAAATCCAGAAACATCGGACAGAAGGCCCGAAAGTGAAGGAACAGGATTGACGATTAGGGTTTAGAAAGAAGCAAGATGAAGCTACCAAAACGGTAGAGAGAGACTCTACATTGTCGAGGGAAAATAGTAGTTGATCCATAGACTTCCTCCTCTTTAGTTCCTTAGTTTCACAGATATTCATTTGAATGATGAAAAACTAATGATGAAGTTACTAAAAGACCTATTCGTGCGCCTTTGATCTAGCATAAGACCTTTTAGTCTCAACCATTGAAATTCATTAGAAGTCACATGACTGCATTATGATTGTTTTTAACTTAATAACAAAAATACTAGGTGTAAAGAGAAGGATATATGTTCCAATATAAAATTTTCAAGTGGCCTAATAAGAGTAGCTAAGACATAAATATTAAATGGCTTAATAAGAATAACTAAAAATGAGATTTTTGATTGAAATAAGAGAAATAGCTTTTTCTTCCGTCCAATGAAATGACTGAATCGTCAAAAGTATTAATTGGCTAAAGCTAAAAGAAGTGATGTAATATATGAAATCGTGGTTAGCCAGATTCAATGTCAGAAACTCAAAGCATGTAAAAGACATAGTAAAAAAATCAAGAGAGATGCGTATCAATTATAGAGAGACCAAAGGCTGATTCCAAAATAGATATTTTGTCAAGTTACTAAGATATCTAGTAAATCAGTATATAAAAACCGGTGTTGTTCTAAGTACTTGTAAGTAAAAGAATATAGTATGGACCAACAATATTAAAGACTAGGAAAATCTCAATTCGGTAAATTTAAAACTTGAAAATCATCAAATAAGCAATTCGGAGCATATACCAGCCCTTTTATCCAACTAATCCGGTGGTGAATTAATTATTATCTTTGACCCCCCCCAAAAAAAAAGAATTAATTACTGTCATTCTACACTACTAATGTATACATCAACATCTATCTATTTAATTCTAATGCATCGAAGTCCGGGCTATTAAGGTCATATAAAATCATCCTTTGCACCTTCCACACCTTACAAAATCAACAACCTACATGCCATCCAAAATCGAAAACTAAATATTACTTAACTTTATATCTTACTACCAAACATAGAAAATTCTATATGTCACATAGTAGATTCCTCTCACTCAAAACTTTAGGCTTCCCTCACTAATGTTCTCTAAATGCATATGTCACAATTAAAACTTTCGATCAGATGCATCTAACTACTCTGTGATGAATTCCATCATTGGCTCGAGCTCATTATGCTTGATTTCTCTTATTATCACTAGAGCACCTTTAACAACTTTTAGAACTCCACCTTTCAAAGTATACCGATACTTAACTAAATCTAAAGCACTCAAGGAATTAGATTCTTCTTCAATTATAAAACATACCTCATTCTAGTCGATGTCCTCACGATATCATTATGCATTATGATTCTAATATTGCAAATATCTATAATATCGTACTGTTGTTTCCCAACTACACTTTGCCATTATCCATGCGTTGATAAGAAAAAAAAAACGAGTAGTGTTTGTTGTAGAGTGAAACAAACAATCAAAATTCATAATTCATCCGTCAAACAACCAATTCATATTTAAACTTCACTAAAATTACTGGCTTGTTTTGATGCTTCACGTGGTATAATCTTACTCAGATTTCGAAACCCTGTGCCTTTTGCTTTTCTCTTTCTTTTGTGGGAAAATTAGCTCAAACTCATGATATTGCTCATGAACTTCATCGCTAACCTACCAGCCTACTCACGAAAGACAATTCTAATCTCCGATAAAGTATAACCAGGTTCAAGCCTGGCCAGTGTCGGCTCGAACCTAATTACATTTGTTCATTGGGGGCCATTTTATCTCCCATGAGGGTGGGCTCACTTTCAGGCATAGCAAAGCCTTGAATAACAGTTTCGGGCTAGGCTAACAATTCAATTGAGCTCGGCCCACCCAGACCATGCTTTCCCCTTATAAGCATTGAGATTGATTGATTGAGGGGAATCGTGGCCTGGCCCACCCAGCCCATGTTAATTATGCAATAGGCCTATTAGGTAAAATTGAAAATTTAATTCTTGAAAATTATGTTCGGAATTTTAAGTTTTCATAATGCTGAAATTATAAATAAACAATTGTTTGATGATAATTGGAAATTGATAGGTAAAGATTATCAATCTTCTACCAAACGTAGAGAAATGACCATTATTTATAGGGTTTAACATGTAAGGAAAGATTCTAATTACCATAAACTATTATTCTATTGAATGAACTAAGTAATCATGCCTTTACTTATTAGATTCCAGTTTGATAATTTTAATAAAGTGATAATTATAAATAGTTTCAAGTCAAATGATTCAAAAATTAAAAAAAAAAATCACATAATTTCCCGAGTAAGGAAGATTGAGGTCAGTTTGCATATTTGGTAAAGTATTGAATACTCAATATTTGGCTACTGTCTACACAATATTGTGTTTTCACTTTAAGTATTTAATAGTCAGTAATCAATTTTAAGTTTTCTTCAAACAGTGTGAAGTCAACTCCACTTAAGATTCCGACCCAAAAAAAAAAAAAAAACTCCACTTAAGATTATCAAACAAATTTGTATCATTAAATGCTTAATTTCTAAATTTTCAGTGTTTTTGCATATCAGTCAAACCCTTTACGCTTATTGTTATGATCAAGATTGTTTCCTTCTGGTTTGGGTTGGTCGCTCAGTCCAAGGGGTGTCCATGGCTTCGGACGAAGACATCCTGGAAAACAACAGCGTCGAAGATGTCGCTTGGCTCAGTTCTCTGTCGGAATCGGAGCTCGTTCGTTGTTTTTCTGTTTCCCAATTCTTGTTTTCGTTCCGTTTCGTTTGCGAAAATTTTGACGACGGATTCCCCCCGTGGGGGTTGTTTCTACAGGATTTTCTTATGAGTTTGAAGACGCTGGTGCTTCAAACAGCGAGAGGGATCGGCCGGGAGCATCTCCCCGAGAATTTCGATTTGAAGATGCTCCAAGCCATGGGTACATGCCCTGTTTCTACATGCCCTATTTAGGGGTACAAATCTCTTGCTTTGTGACCGAAAATAAGAAATTTTTGTCCCTTTACATCGATCCTCTGGAGTCTATCTCGCCCGTGTTGTTTCTTTTTTGCCGGCTAGGGAGTTGATTGAACATGTATTGGATTATTCATTTTGGGCTTTCGGCACAAATTTTACTCCAGGCTTTTCTCCCTTGATTTGATGGAATAAATTGAGGTTAATAATGGCGGAATCTGGTGTGATGGCCATAGTTGAAAATGTGAAAGCACCATGTTGTTGTTTCCGAATATAGTTCCTGAGCATTCGAATTGATGTCAAGCTGTAATTTTGGTTCAAGGAAAACAATGACAAACACATTATCTGCACAAGCTTCTATAGAATGTCCTATTGTTTTACGAGCAGTTCCTAATCCTCTACGTGCTCATTTTGTGGTGTATAATGTTTATTGGATGTAGTTCTGTAACTGTACTAGTAGCTCCTGGAAAGATAACAACTTTTTGTAGCCTTCCGTCGTCCTCTTTTATTGGATTTTTTTTTTCTTCCCGTTTTGTCATATGAAGTCAAAAGCTTACTTGAAGTTTCAAAACGTTTATTTGAAGTAAGGGACCGACTGACTATTCAATGATTCGTTGGTGCTGGGTTCCTGAGTTTCCCAATCTGTCAGCAATGTCTTCCTGTGGTCACGTTTCCCACCCCGTCTGCAATAATGATAGGCCTTAGCTTTTAGTAGGATCTATAAATAGGGAGTTAGTTAGGGATGTTATTGATTGACAAAGTTCATGTCTTGACCAATTTATATGTCAAGGAGATTTATGCATCCATTCTTGTCGAGATTGCTTCTTATTTTCAGGTCTCCTAAAGCCGCATGCTATCTTTCCTTTCATATATATGGACTACTCTAGGTGCTTATGAGTTGCGGATGGATGTTGGTTCTAAGTTAAAGTCAGTATTTTGCGTTTTAGAAGTGAAAACGGGAGGCAAAACTGTGCTGAGCAAACCACAGAGAGAGAGACAGAGAGAGAGAGGGAGAGATGCAAAAGTAGCCTTCAGCCATTTTATTTTATTTTTTATTATTCTTTTAAAATATGTATCATCTCCTTGAAACCTATGCCAACTCTGTGGTGTTTTCCAGGTTCAGTAGTAATGCTTTCAAATTCCCGCTGGAAACCTTGAGTTGAGTAAAGAATGATTTTTCATCCTTCTGCACTTTTTAAAATTTGCGCTTCTCGTAGATTTGGGTAGGGACCATTATGAAGGGCCTTATTGCACATGCTATGTCCTCCTTTGTTTTTTCATTGCTAGAGACATTAAAGTTTACTTAGATATCTCTTTGGTTCTATAGCTATAATATTCTTACCTCTTACCAAAAAAAAAAAAAAAAAGTTTACTTAGATATAGTAGCTGTAGTCGGAGAAGCAAAAGACAGCAAAAGGAACAGAAACAGGGCTATAATAGAGTTCATTGATGATAAAACAGAGAAAGTTTATTTTAGGGTTTATAAAATGAATGATGTATAGTGAATGAGGAAAACTAATGAAAAAGTTGTCTAATGTAACTACTTTTAATTTATACCATTAGAGCTCATTAAAAGTCGCATGACTGGCACATGAGTTTTTGTTAACCTAATAATATATTTAAAGACTCAATAAAGAACGAAACACTTAATATACGAAAAAAGTGGAATTATGCTCCTACATCATTCTCCCTGGGTTGGAAAGAGTCAAGCTTAGTGCTGAAAACTTTGACGAAGTAAGCATGTCTTTGGATCAATCTTCATTTTCTCCTCTACCAAAATCCATGTAGAAAAGTATCAGATTTACCCAACCATTTCAATAGGAACTTACCATTCCTAGTAAGCATCTTTCTTCTCCAGTTGGAGAGAACTCAGCCTTGATGTAATGGATTCCTTCCAATCATCACTAATTTTTGAATCCCATCATCAATGCAATTGAAGTTTTCTTGCTTCCAGAAAGCTTGCCAAGTGATACTTTCATTCAAACCCTCAATTGAGCAGGAATAACAAAATCAATCATCAACATGAACAATACTCTTTCTTCATCTTTAAATTGGCCAGAATTTCCTTCACATGCTTACTTATCTTCTTCTTTAATACGTAATGCATATTGATAAGTAGCTGAAACTCTTCAGAAAGACTTTTTCCCTGTCTCACTTGAACCATCGATACTTTCAACAATTCCATCTTCTGCCAGTAAATTTACTGCAAACGCTTTGTCTTGATCACCATAGTCATCCCGTACAATTTTTGCATGACTTTGTCATCATTCCATGTTCGTGTTGTTGTTTCATCTTGAAAATTTTCACGGAAAGGATATATCTGTTCATCAAGATCTAAGGCTTGATTCAGAAGCTCTTCCACTCCAGTGTTCTATGGTCTGGCATCATGAAAAGAATCTTCATCAATTCCATCATTACTATCATCCTCAAGACCACCTTCCGGCATGTCCAGGGATTGCCATGACCTTCTGGATTCTCCATATGGGTTTTCACAGGTTCCTATCGCTGCAAAGCTTGAACAGCCCGCATCGAGTCTTCAATCATGCATCAGATCTCAGCCATCTCTATTTCTTGGGCTTGATTGCGTCTACGACGACCTCTTCCGCTTCCGCGTCCAACCATCATGTTGAAATGAAATCCGTAATTGCAAGTTAGGATCTTCTCAACTCCAACACCAATTGATAAATGAAAACCATAACAAGGGGATTTAATTCCAATCTGACGAGGTCAGAGAATTGAAAGATAGCAAAAAGAATCAAAACGACTTGAAAATGGAACAGCGAACGGTTATTCATTGATTTATAAAAATCAATGATGTTTATTGAATGAGGAAAAACTAATGACAAAGTGAGTAAAAGACCTATTTGTGCACGCTTGATCTAACAAACTAACTTTTAATCTCAACGATTACAGCTTATTTAAAAGTCACATGACTACTACAGTACTGCTTATTAACCTAACAACTTGATAATGGACTTAATAAAAAACATCTGTTGAAATTGAGTATTGAGAATGTTATGACACTTGAGGACATGAAGGCATGTCTGGATACTCATTTGAAGAAAGGACCATTGAAGAGGTAGGTCATTCTTCTATGAATATGTAGTCAGTCCTGGAACTTAAGCTTCCTTTATTATTACTGTTTTCATTTTATAGTGGATCAACCAATTGTGAATGATACTTTGCATTGTCCTATTATTTTTCGAATACTTTGCATAGTTTCTTTGGCTACTATTTTAGGGTTGTCGAAGTATGTATTAGTGTGCCTTAGGGTGAAGCACTAAAACTAAGTTGATGAGGATATTGTGATTAAGGTATTGTATACGATAGTGGTTTCATGTAAAAGTGTCCACTTTTCTTTGCTTTATAGTTGTAACAAGTAGGGTTAACACCAGGTACAATTATGACAAATTTATCTTATAATAATTTATGTTAAATTGAATTAATATCATGAAAAATGGTACGCATGTGAGAAATAGAGGGTAAATCCTCTAACTGGTACATCTATTAACTGCCACATGTCATACAATTCAGAAATTTAACAATAAAATTTACAGAAAACTAATGGAAGATAAATTTGTCATAAGTATACTAATTTGGGGTTTTCCGATGTCAAACAATTAGTTTGGAGTAAATTTGTCATAGGTGACAGTTTGGGTTTTTTTCTTAGTATCAACCCTAGCAAAATAATTTGGTGATTGTATTTGTGTGCCACATTCTGAGTTATTCAAGCCACACTAACTAAACACACAAAGCTGTCGGATGATGTTTAATTTCTTTTGCCCTTTCTGGATTCTCATACCTGTTTTTTTGGTCTAATTCATTCTCGCGATAGTCAATGAAGTATGCGTTATTCACGGGGCTTTGTCAAACATGTTAGAGCTTAAAAATGACCTAAATTAAATGCTGAAGTAAAGATGGCATCTTATACAATGAACTAGCTGCCATACATCTTAATCTGATTTAAGCCATAGATTGGTCTGGAGCACCCATTGCTGCATTTGGAAGGAACATGACAATAACCACGAAAGAAACCAATGATTTCTTTGGCAACGTGAAGGAGAAGCTGCTCGGTCAGATGTCTGTAATGAAGAAAGCAACTGAGCGCAATATTTCCCTTGACGCTTAACAACATATTACCCTTGTTATTGGGGAGACATGCCTTGGACTGATTCCCCAGAATTTTGTTGTTTTAGTTGCTTTTACTCTCCTACTAATCCAGTGCTGAGTTCTGGAAATTGATTGGCTTTTCAAATGGTCAAAGTGGGTCAAAATTGGAATAGAAGGAGATGTATCTGGATTATGGTGGTGAAAGTATGGTTGGCGCTTGTCTTTGTCACTACAAAAGGTGTGGCATTGCATTCAAATTTGACTTCCCACGTCGGTTTTCTGTTATTTGGAAGAGCAATAGTGTTATTTCCACCGGAAAGAAAAAGAATGGTCTGATTGGAAGATCACAAAGTAGATTGATTTGATTGAAAATAGCCAAAAAAGGTATACGACAAGCAGTTAACGAGAAATAAAAATTCTCATATGCCTTAATGTAAGGTGTTGAAATGATCTTCTCATTAGCAATATTAATGGTTCTGGTTCTTGACTTCCAAGTGGAGTATTTCATGCTAGAATTTTACTCTTGAAGTAATAGAAGTTTTTCTATTGTCGTGGTAAAAGAAATTTTCCTATAATACCTGTATTCAATTCTGATGCTTCTATCGCAATTCAAGATTTTTCGAGAACCTGTACCATGGACCAATGGATAAAAAATAAATTTGACAAGGAGAATATACTAAAAAGAAAACCTTCTCTTGATATCCAGCAGCTATGTTATGCATGCATGCATGCTTACATGTTGAATTGCTATTGAATCACTTTTGAATTGAGAGTTTTCATCTGAGACTTCTTCTTTTTGTGGTTTGTTGGTGTCAGCATGTCATATTCACAAACTACTGATATTGGAAGTTTATACATCTTTCCTTTATTTGTTGATGCAAGGCAACGCGAAGAAGTGATGCCAAAGAAGAAAAGGCAGGATGATGCAATGTAGAAGTTTATGAGACTTCATTGATTTGAGGGGATGGGTAGAAGATTTTCTAAGCAGTAGATGCTTCCTCTTTTGCCTGTGTGGTTCTGGCATGCTCATTCTTCCGTTCTGCTATCTCTTTTGCCTACTTTGCCAATTTTTTCTAATCAATTTGCCTCTCTGAATCGCTTTCAGGCACTGGCAACATAAACAACATATGCAACGGCAAATCTCAGTCGTCATTTGCTACCCACATTTCTGAAGCTATGCGGTAAAGAAACTAGTGCAGGCGATTCTCTCTAGCATATACATTGTCAGGACTGTAATTTGTATGTGACATTAATTAATCAAGGGTCCCTTTTTGTCATGGATACAGCAGCGTTGAAAATATCATGAGTCAAGTTGAGCTTGTCGTAGTCCCTCCTCGCTGAGATCTCTGAGTGCGGTCAAGCTGTGACATTCAAAGAAGTTTCAGGCATTTATGCAAAAACTTTATGTTGTCCGGCGGAGGTGCGCCTGTCTTTACTTATGTGCGCTAGCATATGCTTCTTTGCGTCTTTGTATGACTCCGGTGGTGGTTGACTTTCGATCACGGTAGGACTTCCATGGTGGGGATATTCACTAACAAGTGAATAGATGCACGCGCACACGCGTGAGAACTGGATATGTGCACGAAGGATGATGACTCAGATGCTCAACAGTATTTCCTCTCTGGGCCATGCAGCTATTCCCCTAGTTATCACATCCCCACATTGTTTTTGTTCTTCTGATTGCTGTTTCATTGCTAAGAATGGGATGTGTGCCTTTCAAGGGGGGGAGTCATTCCGATCCATACAGACTATGCTATGTTATGGACGAGTCTAAGACTGTTGAAAAAAATTTCATGGACATGCATCGTTTGCTCTCTCATTTAAACGTGTGTTGTCCTACGCAGGGAAGATGGAAAATATATATGGTTCTGAGTAGCTTTACTCTGATTTGTGAGTTAGTCTTAAATTTAAAAGTGGAATCTTTTAGTTTTGTCTGATTGAACTATATCGTCTGTAGCTGGTTTTCTGGTCAGAGTCTAGGTGAAGCGATTCGATGGATATATAGTTAATCAGATGATTGGTATCAAATGGTTATCATTTGCGTACTTGTTTGGGGGAATTCGGCTTGAAAATGGACCACGCAATTAGCACCACAAAAGCATATCTAAGAGTATAACAACTAAGTGCCACCTAGAACAATTTTCGACGACATGGGAGTGGACTCATAGACCCTGGGGTTTGCGACATCGTGATTTTACATATGATGAAGTGAAGTTAATGTATGCTGAACAAGCGAACCGGGTTGAAGTTTTCGGAATGTATTGCAGTATCTCGGTCTCAAAATACAGGGAGAAGAGAAGGGGATGATTATCTGGTGATTGCTTAAAGTTAAGATGTTCTTGGTTCTATGATCTTTTGAGATGGTAGGACTCGCGTGAAAAGAAAGCAACAATTTTGGTAGCTATCTTTTGACGATCAGTAGATCCCATATCTTGCATCATGGTATGGAGAAATCTTGAAGATACGGTATATAGACTATAGTAAGTGTCGTGGTAATTTTCCCCATTTCTCCAAATTAGTTGACCAACTGTCGTTAGAATTCCTTATGCGTTTTATGAACTCAATGACATAGTGTGGTTTAGGTCTAATAGCAATGGTTGGGTTTAAATTGCGATATTAATTTTGATTTAAGAAGACATGGGTCCTGCTTATGCCTTCCTAAATGAACTGGAAATTTAGTATATGGGATTTCATCTGAACCTCCTAAAATTTAAGGATCCGATTTATGTGCAGATTAGGTGCATGACGAAGGTTCTATTTCCTGCAACACTTAACACAAACAATTTCATATTTAGGGCATCCGTCATAGCTTAGCGGTTGAGGATCCAATTTATGTGTATGTGGATTAGGCGTTTGACTTTACAGGTTCGATTCCCCTTAATCATCGAGTGCATATGATATCATATTTCGGCCATCCATAGGAGCTTAGGCCGGTTAAAAAGATGATTAGTCGAGATTCCTTTTGGGAGAGGGGGACGTAGGGAGTGAGTTACGTTGGTGGGATAACAAATAGTTAACGGGGGCGAGATTTACCAATAACCTTGAATTTTTTTTTTTTTTTTTTTTAAGTTTTTATCAATGGTGGTGGCTGTTATTATGACGTAGAGAAACAAGGGAAGAAATTTGTGCATGGTGATTTTTTTTTCTGTCTAGTGTCGTTAATAGGTAGGTATACATAGACCATTGCCATGTTAAGTTAAAGATGCTGAAGTAGAAAAGGGTAGGAGTGTGAGTGTCGGAACCAAATAGGAAAACAATTTTTCGTTCGGTTCGGGTTTCGGTTTTGAACAATGAAAAATTAATTTTATTATTATTATTATTATTTCGGTTTGAATAGTTTTGGTTCAATTTGATTAACCAAACAATACTAAAAATTGTTCTTTTTTTTTAAAAAAAATACAACTTGTACAGTCTCTCTCGTTTTCCATTAAATCTATTTTTAATATTGCAAAAGTGAAAATCGAAAAGCCGAACCAAATTGATCCTATCCAAATCGACTCTTCAGCTCGGGACGGTTCGGTTTAGTTCGAGTTTTCTGAAAATTCAAAATTGAATTGAAGCGGGACACTCCTAAGAAAGAGGAGGTAGGAGACACGATCAAGCCATCCATGGTATCGAAACCCTTGACTTAATTAAATTGAATGTGTGGTGCGCAACCCTCGCCTCAACTAAATGAGAGTCTCCTCAAGCAAGACCAACAACAGTCGCGGGGCCACTCCGACCACTGACACCCCTGATGTTCCCTAGTCAATTGTGAAAAGAACTAAGAAAAGAAAAATTTTTAAAAATAAAAAAGTTTTCCGTAGTGGAGGACAAGATATCAGAAAAAGATAAGCTAAAGTTATAATATTGGCGAAGGAAATCGTAAAAAAATGGGAGTATTATCCTACTAGCTCTGAATCTATTAGATTTCAATTCAATTATAAATTTTTTAATTTTTTAATTTTTTAATTTTTTTTACAAAATTCCAATATCATCGTTTTGGTAAATTTTTTTTTGCTGAAAATCGCTAAAGTGACGGTATGTCATGTTGGACGGTTGGTGACGAATAAACTGTAACCTATAACGTTATTATTTGCGATGGCAGAGCCCTACTTTTCCAGAACTAAGTGGAGCAACATCGGAAGTGAGCGTAGCGTCGCCCAGCGGACGGTATGATACTCTACTCTCTTCTTTAGAGGAGAGCTCTGCAAATATAGATGGAAGTGCGCTCAGAATCTCTCGAGGAAGCCAGGAAAGTTCCCGATATCGTAGGTGTTGGCAACGGCCAGGGGTGATGGCCAGAGCTCGGTGCGGGTGGCGTAGATGGGGGAGGTGTGGGCGGGAGGCCGCGGCGGACGATGCAGAGGCAGGTCTTCATTTTCTAGAGATCGTCTATCGCGGCCGCGCAGGAGGGGGAGAGTGAAGCGGCGGTGGAGGCGGTATACAAAAAAGGGGTCGCGCAAGTTGTCCTGGAGCGGTTCAATATCACGGTATGCATCAACTACAGTAACCAAAAGATCCAGAAATTTCAACACAGCTCACCGGGTCTGCACGGTCGTCCTCCTCCGCCCTCCTCTGTCGCTCCCGCTTTACGCATCTGAAAGCAAACCTCACCACTCATTCTCATCCACTCCGACCCCCTCTCCGCCGGTGAAACACGGTATGCACTACCTCCAAGAAGGAGCTTCCGACTTCGACGCAGTCTCCTCCGGTGCAAAAAAATGTCGAATTCTCTTCCTTCCAATAAACCAAGCAAGCAAAGCTCAGCACTCACCGTCTCCCCCTCCGACGCCGTCTCCCCCAATGAAAGCACCCCCATCACCCGCCCCCGCCCCCTCTACAAATACAAGACCTCTCGGTAGCTCCACACTCACACACAGAACCAAGCAAGCAAAGCTCAGCACTCACTCAAACCAGAGAAGAAGAAGAAGAAGGATGGATGGTGGTGGCGTTAGGAGGAGGGCGTGCGCAAAGTGCCAGTTTCAGAAAAGCAGGTGCGGGGAGGGCTGCATCTTCGCCCCATACTTCCCACCCGACCGGCCGGAGAGGTTCACCAAAGTCCACGAGGTCTTCAGCGCCAAAAATGTCCAGAAGATGTTAGAGGTTCACCCCCTTTTTTTTTTTTTTTTCCCTCTTTAGAAGCAAAATATGTTTCCCACTGCACTCAAACTCCCTAATTTTTACCGGGTTTACATAATGAGATAGGTCGTACGCCTCATCCCCTCATCCGTATAGGGTCATGTGTTACTTCTCCCATGGAATCTGCGACAGTTTTTATTTTTATAATTTATATGAGGTTTTCATTAACTTTAAAAAAACAAAAAATTAAATTAAATGACTTCTATGAAATAGTTATGTTGCCATCATCTTCTTTTAGGGGATATACTACGTCTAAGGGAACATCAAATTATGTAGCCACAAACTTGACTTGAATAAATTAAGCCCTGAATTGTAGTAATGCATTGCCATGTCAATGTGATCACTGACACAATTGGGTGCGAAACTTCCCAGACTCTTCCGGAGGACAAGCGAGCAACTGCCGCGACGAACATGTTCCGCGATGCCGTCACCCGATTGGAGGACCCGGTCAATGGCTGCGCCGGGAAGATAGAGGCTCTCGAACGACAAGCCCAGGTGCTTGAAAACCTGGTAATGAATCTCGTGGGGCCTCCCAGAGGAGAAGTCGGAGAAGTCGAGACGCGAATGTTTCTACGGAACGGGGTAACGTCTGTCGTGGGGGCTCCCATAGAAAATGTCAAAGAAGACCAGATGCGAAAGGCTCTTCGGAAAATCGTAATGTCTCTCGTGGCGCCTCTCCCAGGAGAAGTTGGAGGAGTCTAGACGCCTCAGAGCCAGCGAACGGCTCCCATAGTAGAAATAAAATAAATTTTATTATTGGTAATTTGGTTGAACAAGTCGGTTGCAAGCATTAAATTAAAGCAGAGCCGTCAAAGACTTTATGATAGCTTCGCTTTTCCACGGCTTTTCATTTCGATATTGGGCTGTTTTGTTTTATTTCTCAATGATGTGTGGGTTGTCGTGTCTTCTTTATTAAATATAATGATTGGGGTTTGTGAGAGTCAATTCCTATATAAAGAAATAAAATTATGAGTTGTAAATGAAATGAATCTTTTGGTTCCAACATGCCCCGCTAGCGGCTCATGGCCCCCCAACGCAAATCCCTCTCTCTTTCTCATACGGAGAAATGTAATATTTTCACTTAATTTTTATAACTTATGTCTTTGCTTAATATCTGATGGTTGGGGGTGTTAAAGAAGAGCTGAAAGTAGCAAAGAAGGAATTCTCCTATGCACACGTGAGAATTCTAGAGAACACTTGCGAGAAGAAGGGCTCACATTTACATAATATTTTATTGTGAGTTGTTGATGAGGTAGCTAGCTAGCGCCATCTAGAGGGAGAAGATATTGGGCGCGTTTCATACTCCATGTGCGAAATGTCAAAAACCACACGAAGTTTAACAGTATTGTCCACCTGTAATCCGGCCCCACACTGAGCAAATTCGGAATTTTGTGCCCTCTTCTCCTCTGTCTCTCTCTTCCAAAAAAACCCAGGCCCATCTCTACAGACACTCTGACCCTCTCTCTCCTCTGCAGACCATCTCTCTACTCTGTCCTCTCTCTCTGTCTCCCCCTTCTCCGTTTCGTTACGGGGAGAACAAAATTGCGAAGGGTTAAAAAATCGTTCTGTGCTTTCTCTCTCGTCATCACGCCTCTCTTCCAGCGAACCGCGACGCCGACGCCCCTCCGTCTCCGCCGTCGCCTCCCTGAGCCTCGCCGTCGCGTTTTTGCCTCCCTCTTGCGATCTCTGCTCCGCTCTCTCTATCTCTCTCCTCTGCGAAGCGCCCCTGCTCGCCGACGCCGACGCCGACGCCGACGCCGACGCGGACGACCCCCTGCTCGCGTTTTTGCCTCCCTCTCCGCGAGCGGAAGTCGCTCTGCTCTGCTCTCTCTCTCTCTCTCTCTCTTTCCTTTGCGAAGCGCCCCTTGCTCCTGAACGCGGATGCCGTCGACACCGTCACCTTCCGCTACCGCCTCCCCGAGCCCCGCCGTCGCCTGTCGCAGCTGCTATGTAGCCCTATCGGCGGCTCCCATACTAGGTGGACACGCTTTTTGATGAAATGCTCTTCCTGGGTAGACAAACTAATAAATGGGAATTGGGATTTGAATGAACTTTCTGAAAAGTAGTTTGGCTTTTTAGTATTTGGTCATTGTTGTTTTGAATGATTGTTGATGACCTAACAAAGCTTCTCTTCTCTGAGTGGAATGGGTTTTCCATTGACTAAAGTTCGAAAAGTTGCTTTGGTATTGCAGTGTTCCTGCCGCCGCCATCAAGTAAGTAAGCAATTGCATGTTAGGTTTAAATGGTACAGAATTTAAACTTATTGGGCGAATGATTGCTCAATTGTGGCATGTGATTATGTAGTCAGTGGCTTTGTAAGATCGTCAGCTATTATTTTGTGGAGGGTCCTTGTTATTTTTCTGATAGTGATTGCAGTTGCACTTGGGAGAGTTGAGAGTCAGCTAGAACTAGAAGCGATTTCATCTCAGGCCTTATGTGCGATACTGATGGTTCCGTGTCTACTTGACCATATTCTGACTTTTGTTTGGGTGATGCTGAATAGGGAACATTTCTACCTTTAGCACTTCCTCCAACATTGCTTCATTTTTGCCTATGGTCAACCTGGTTGACTGTTCTATGTTCTCTAAAGGTATGTGGGGTTGAACGTTCTTTTTTTTTTTTTTTTTCTCTGGCTGATGCTTTGATGGTAACTGGTAAGTATCAAATATGAACGTCCTGATAACTTTGGACAGATGTTTCAAGCTTTGGCTGGGGATTGCCCGGAAAGATTGAATGCTTCTCCTTCTACAGCACCGTGGGTATATTTTCGTGTGTATTCGGTGTTATTGGTGGTTCTGAACGTTGATGTGTTTTGGTATATATTCCTACTTTTATGCATTTTACTGGAAGTACCATTTAATACTGATGTGCTAGATGTGCTGTTGGATATAGTTTCTCAAGCGGTCAAGTGGTGTACACATTGGATAATAAGAAATAGGATAGATACGTACTCTTCGAATCGACCCTTTTCAGTTACTCTCATAGGCAACCAGGAAGGAGCAGCTTCGCGGCACACAACCACTAGAGGAACTTTGTAAACCACCAGAACTCGACCGACTCTCTCTCTCTCTCTCTCTCTGAGTCGACCCTTTTCAGTTCTGGGTCGGTCGCTCGGCCCAAGGGGACGTCCATGGCGTCGGAGGAAGACATCCTGGGGAGCAACAGCATCGGAGATGTCGCCTGGCTCTGTTCCCTGTCGGAATCGGAGCTCGTGCGTCGTTTCCGTTTCCCAAATTCTCGTTTTCGTTTCTTCTCGCTTCGTTTGCGATGATCTTGATGGGGGGGCTGTTTCTGCAGGATCTGCTGATGAGTTTGAAGACGCTGGCGCTCCAACGAGCGAGAGGGATCGGCCGGGAGCATCTCGCTGAGAAGTTCGATCTGAAGATGCTCCGAGCCATGGGTACGTTACGTCCCCTGTTTCTCCTCTGTTTTAAGTGAACTGGGTTTTGTGATGAGCTATTTTGGGGGTACGGATATCTTCCTCTGCGACCAAAAGGAGGAAATTTTTTTTTTTTTTTTTTTGTCCCTTTACATCGATCTTCCGGAGTTTCACTGGCCCGTGTTAGCTTCGTCTTTGCCAGCTGGGAAGTTGATTGGCCATATAATGGATGAATCTTTTTGGGCTGTAGCACAGATATTACTTCATTCTTTTCTCCCTTGATTTGATGGAATTGAATCGAGGTCAACTTTGGCTGAATCTTGGTGTGATGGCCATAGTTGATGATGCGAATGTGCCATGTTATGACCTCCAAATATAGTTCCTGTGCATCCAAACTAATGTCCATCTGTATTTTTGGTTCAAGGAAACAATGACAAACACATTGTGCGCACAAGCTTCTGTAGAATGTCCTGTTGTTTCAGGAGAAGTTCCTAATCCTCTATGTGCTCATATTGTGGTGTTCAAAGTTTGTTGGGTGAAGCTCTATTATTTACTAGTAGTTCCTGGAAAGATGACCACTTTTTGTAGCCTTCAGTCATCGTCTAGTATTGGATTTTCTCCTTGCTTCATATCAAGTCAAAAGCTTCCTTGAAGAAGTTTTAAAATGTTTATTCGAAGTGAGGGACTGACTGTCTATTCAATGATTTGTTCATGCTGGGTTCTTGAGTTTCCCAATCCGTCAGCAACGTTTTCCTGTTGTCACATTCCCGATCCGTCAGCAATATTTTCCTGTTGTCACGTTCCTGATCCATCAGCAGTATTGATAGATCTTAGTCTTTAGTAGGATTTATAAATAGGGAGTTAGGTAGGGATATCATTGATTGACAAAGTTCTTGTCTTGATCATGTATATGTCAGGGAGATTCATGCATCCATTCTTGTGAAGATTGTTTCTTATTTTCTCATACATCTGCAGCTAGTTTTGGGTCTCCCTAAAACCACATGCTATCTTTTCTTTCGTATATATGGGCTATTCTAGGTGCTTATGAGTTGTGGATGGATATTGGTTGTAAGTTAAAGTCAGTAATATGCGTGTTAGAACTGCAAATGAGATGCAAAACTGTGCTGAGCAAATTTGAGTAAGGAATGAGTTTTCATCCTTTTGCATTTTTATATTTGTGCTCATTGTAGATTTGGGTAGGGACTATTATGCAGATGTTTATTGCACACGCTATGTCCTTCTCCTTTGTTCTTTAATTGCTAGAAACATTAAAGTTTACTTAGATATAGTAGCTGTAGTCGGAGAAGCAAAAGTCACAAAAACAGGGCTAAAATAGAGTTATTGAAGATGGAAGAGAGAAAGGTTATTCTTAGGGTTTATAAAATGAATGATGTGTTTTGAGTGAGGAAAACCAATGACAAAGTTACTAAAGACCTATTTATATTCCCTTGATCTAACATACTACTTTTAATCTATACTATTGGAGCTCATTAAAAGTCATGTGATTGGCACATGAGTGTTTGTTCACCTAATAACATGTTCAAAGATTCAATAAAGAACAAAACACTCAAAATACAAAGAGTTGAATTATGCTTCTACATCATCCTCCTTGGGCTGGAAAGAGTCAAGCTTAGTGTTGAAAACTGTGCTGAAGTAAGCATGTCTCTGGATCAATCTTCTTCATATTCTCTACCAAAATCCATGTAGAAAACATGGCCTTGATCAAAGGTGTTGATTAAAGGATTCCCAGTAAGCATCATTCTTCTCTGATTGGAGAAAACACGGCCTTCATTAAAGAATTTCTTCCAATCATCACAAATATTTGAATTCCATCATCAAAGCAATCAAAGTATTCTTGCTTTCTGAAAGCTTGCCAATTGATACTTTCACTCAAACCCTCAAATTGAGCGGGAATAACAAAATCAATCATCATCATGAAAGATACTCTCTTCATCTTTAAAATGGCCAGCATTTCCTTCACATGCTTGCTCATCTTCTTCTTTAATACCTAATGCATATCGATAAGAAACTGAATCAAACTCGTCAGAAAGACTTTTCCTCGTCTCACTTGAACCATCAATACTTTCGACAATTCTATCTTCTGCCAGTAAATTAATTGCATATGCTATGGCTTGATCACCATAGTCATCCCATACAATTGTTGCATGACTTTGTTACTATCTTAGGTAACTGTTGTTGTTTCATCTTCAAAATCTTCATGGGAAGGATAGATCTCTTAATCAAGATCTAAGGCATCATGCAGTATCTCTTCCAATCATGAAAGGGATTTTCTTCAAACCCATCATTACTATCATCCTCGAGACCAGCTTCTAGCATGTCCAAGGATTGCGGTGACCTTCTGGATTCTCCATATGGGCTTTCACAGTTCCTGTCATTGCAGAGATTGAAAAGCCGGCAACAAGTCTTCATCATACATTACATATCAGCCATCTCTATTTGTTGGGCTTGATTGCCTCTTCCATGACCTCTTCCGTGTACAACCATCATGTTGAAATGAAAACCATAATTGCAAGTTAGGATCTTATCATCTTTGATACCAATTGATAAAGGAAAACCATAACAAGGGGATCTAATACAATTTTATGAGGTCGGAGAATTGGAAGATAGCAAAAAGAATTAAAACAAACTTGAAGATGGAACAGAGAATGGTTATTCTTGGATTTATAAAAATCAATGATATTTAATGAATGAGGAAAAACTAATGACAGAGTGAGTAAAAGACCTATTTTGCACCCTTGGTCTAACATAATAACTTTTAATCTCGATTATTGCAGCTCATTAAAAGTCACATGACTACTACATTACTGTTTATTAACCTAAGAACTCGATAAAAGACAATAAAAAGAAATACATTTAAATACTAAAAAAGTTGAATTATGTTCCTGCATCAGGTGCTCTCTGACATTACATGCTATGTTGCTATTGTGGGCCTTGACTTAAATGGATCATTCATGTGTCTCCATTCTTGCAATTACATGCTATGTTGCTATTGTGGGCCTTGACTTAAATGGATCATTCATGTGTCTCCATTCTTGCAATTACATGCTATGTTGCTATTGTGGGCCTTGACTTAAATAGATCATTCATGTGTCTCCATTCTTGCAGTCTTTAATAAGTTTTGTAGTTCATATGCATGAAAGTTTGGTTTAATATATGCATTCTGGCTTAGTTTTTTTAATTTAATTTTTTGGGTGCTCGATAGGGATGATTTTAATGGAGCATCTCAAAGGGAAGGCTAAGGATTTGGAAGGAATCCCTAGTTTGGCTGGGTCTGCCTCACATCTAGATGCATCCAATCTATTGAAGTCGAGCCTTGAGAATGTTTTGACACTTGAGGACATATAGGCATGTCTGGATACTCATTTGAAGAAAGGACCATTAAAGAGGTAGATCATTTTTTTATGAGTATGTACTCAGTCTTGTAACTTAAGTTTCTTTTATTTTTATTGTACTTATTTTATAGTGTATTAGCCTATTATGAATGGTCGGAGTTATTGTTACTTTGCAATGTCCTATTTTTTTCCGAATACTTTGCATTGTTTTCTTTTTGGCTAGTGCTTTAGGGTTGTGGAAGTATGCCTTAGTGTGCCTTAGGTGAAGCACTAAAACTAACTGACGAGGATACTGTGATTGTGGTATTGTATATGTTAGCATTTTCATGCGAAAGTATAAGCTTTTCTTTGCTTTATAATTATATAACAATCAATTGGTTGATGGTATTTGTATGCTACATTGAGTTGTTCAAGCCACACTGACATAACGCACAAAACCGTAGAATGATGTTGGATTTCTTTGCCCTTTCTGGATTTTCATACCTGTTTTTTTCAGTCTAATTTGTTCTCACGATCGTCAATGGAGTATGCTTTATTCAGGGGGCTTTGTCAAACACGGTAGAGTTTAAAAATGACCTAAAATTAAATGTTGAAGTAAAGATGGTATCTCTTACAATGAGCTACTTGCCATACATCTTATCTGATTTAAGCCATAAGCACCCATCGCTGCACTTGGAATGAACTTGACAATATCAAGAATTAAACCAATTATTTCTTTGGCAACTTGAATGAGAAGCTGCTCAGTCAGACTTCTGTTATGAAGAAAGCAACTGAGCGCAATATATCCATTGATGCTTAACAACATAGTACCCTTGTTATTGGGGAGACGTGTTGTCTCTTATGGACTGATTCTCCAGAATTTTGTGGTTTTAGTTGCTTCTACTCTCCTACTAATCCAGTGCTGAGTTCTGGCAATTGATTGGCTTTTTGAAAGGTTGAAGTGGGTCAAAATTAGAATAGAAGGAGATTTATCTGGAATCATGGTGGTGAAAGTATGGTTGGCGCTAGTTGTTGTGGCTACAGGAGATGTAACATTGCATTCAAATTTGACTTCCCACATTGGCTCTCTGTTATTTGGAAGAGCAATGTTCCACCAGAAAGAAAAAAGAATGATCTGATTGGAAGATCACAAAGTAGATTGATTTGATTGACAATAGCAAAAAAAAAAAAAGGTATATAACAGCAGTTAACGAAATTAATAGTTCTCATATGCCATAATGTAAGTTGTTGAAATAATCTTCTCATTAGCAATATTAATGGTTGTGGTTCTTGACTTCCAGGTGGATTATTGTCATGCCAAAATTTTACTCTTGAAGTAATAGAAGTTTGTCTATTGTCATAGTAAAAGAGATTTTCTTACAATTACCTTTATTTGATTCTGAGGCTTCTGATACAATTTAAAAGATTTCTAGAACCTGTTCCATGCACTAATGGATAGAAAATAAATTTTACAAGGGGAATATATGGAAAAGAAAACCTTCTTTTGATATCCTGCAGCTATATTGTGCATGCGTGCTAACATTTTGAATTGCTATCAAATCACTTTTGAGTTGAGAGTTGTCATCTCAAACTCCTTTTGTGGTTTGTTGGTGTCAGTATGTCATATTCACAAACTATTGATATTGGAAGTTTAGACATCTTTCCTATTTTTGTTGATGCAAGGCATTGCGAAGAGGCAACGCCAGATCAGAAAAGGCAGGATGATGAAATGTAGAAGTTTATGAGACCTCATCGATTCGAAGGGACAACTAGAAGATTTTCTAAGCAGTAGATGCTTCCTCTGTTGCTTGTATGGTTCTGGCATGCTCTTAAAGACTTCCGTTCTGCTAGCTCTTTTCCCTACTATGCCAATTCTCTCTAATCAATTTGCCTCTCTGAATTGCTTTCAGGCGCTGGTAACATACACAACATACGCAACAAATCAGCAAATCTCAGTTGTCATTTGCTCTCTGCATTTCTGAAGCTATGTGGTGAAGAAACTAGAGCAGGCTATTCTCCCTAGCATATACATTGTCACAACTGTAATATGTATGTGACTTTAATTAATTAAGGGACCTTTTTGTAATGGATAAAGCAGCGTTGAAATTACCAATAGCTGGTGTGCTCATTGTTTAATTCATGCTAGCTGAGCTTGTCGTAGTCTCTCCTCACTGAGATCTCTGAGTGGGGTCAAGCTGTGACATTTGAAGAGGTTTCAGGCCTTTACATAGAAATCTATATGTCGTCTGGCAGAGATGCACCTCTTCATACATATTTGTGCTAGCATCTGCTTCTTTGTATCGTTGTATGACCCTGGTGGTGGTTGATTTTCGATCACAATAGGACCAACATTGTGGGAAAATTTACTTACAAGTGAATAGATGAGCATGCAGGCGCAAGAATTGTATATATGTGCAACGGATGATGATTCAGATTCTCAACAGTATTTCCTCTCTGGGCCATGCAGCTATTCCCTAGTTACCACATCCCCACATTGTTCTTGTTCTTCTGATTGCCGTTTCATTGCTGAGAGTGGGATGTGTGCCTTCCGAGTGTGGGATTTGTCCCACTCCGCACTAATTATGCTATGTCATGGACGAGTTTATGACTGCTAAAAAAATTGTCATGTACCTGCATCCTTTGCTTTCTTATCTGAACGTGTGTCATCCAAGATACAGTGCAGATGTAAAAACATAAAATTAGAAAGTCTAATTGATTCCTAGTAGCTGTACTCTTGACTTGTGAGATAGGAATGTGATCTTTTAGTTTTCTGAATGAATTACATTGGCAGTAGCTGGTTATCCAGTCTGCGTGTAGGTGAAGTGATTCAACTGGTATATGGTTAATCCGCCGGTCCATTTCAAATGGTTATCATTCAAGTACTTCTTCAGGAGATACGGCTTGAAAATGGACCATACAATTAGTGCCAGAACAGGATATCAAAGAATGACAATTGAGTTCAAACCTAGAACTAACAAGGGAGTCGACTCTTAAACCTCATTGCTATATATGTGGGGTTTGCAACATCCTGATCTGGCATATTATGAAGTCAACTGATGCTAGCTGAACGAACAAGATTGGAATGTTCGAAATGTATTGCAGTATCTTGGCATCAAAACAGAGGGAAAGGAGAAGGGAACGATTCTCTGGTGATTGCTTTAAGTTAAAATGTTTCGGTTCTATCATCTTTTGAGAAACTAGGAAGCACACTTTAAGAAAGCAACGAATTGAGTAGCCATCTTCTGACAATTGGTAAATCGCCTTTGTAATATCACGGTAGTCAAGTGATGGAGAATTCTTGTAGGTTCGTGATATAGCGAGTATCGTGGTAATCTTCCCATTTTCTCCAAATTAGTTTACCAACCGTCATCAAAATTCCTTGGGATTCTCATGAACTCAATTCCATAGTGTGGTTTAGGTTTAATAGAAATGGCTCAGTCTAAATTTTGAGATTCATTTCGATTGAAGAAGATGTGGGGCTTAATTAAGACTTGGTCCTACTTATGCCTTGCTAAATGAACTAAAAATTTATTATATTGGATTTCATTTGAACCTCTTGAAATTGATCCTAGTATTTAAGGATTTGACTTGCATGTTGATTAGGCGATTAGGCAGATGACATAGGTTTTGTTTCCCACACCGCCCAAATACAAAGAATTGCATATAGGGGTTTTGCCATAGCTTAGTAGTTGAGAATCCAATTTATGAATATATGAATCAAGCTTATGACGGTATAGGTTAAGTTCCCTCATATCATCAAGTGCAAATATATCATATTTCAGCCGTTTGTCGAATCTTATGCTTGCGTCTTTAACCTGATCCATTAGATATATGGGGGTACTTTACAGTTTTGGAATTTCCCTATTACTAGGGTAGGCTTAATCTTTATGAAAAATAGACAAAAAATAAAAACATAAATCCTCAGGGCAAAAACAAAAAGATGTCGTTGATGGGTTGAAGCCAAGCGTGCAATGGCTTGGACATGGACAAGACAGAGCTTGGCTGCATCTGATGTAAATCCATTTTCCCTGTATTTTATTCATCCTCCCTCGGTGACAAGAGAATTATGATCTTCTTGTTGGCCATGCGTGTTTCTTTTGTCCTTGCAGGCGCATGCCCTCTCCCCCCGACCTGGGCCCTCATGTTCCACAAAAATAAAAAATAAAAAATCATTTTTTTTTTTTTTTTTTTTTTTACGTGAATACTGCAGCATTGAGCATCAGACTTTCCACTGTATTTAACTTATTATGTATATTCAAAGGCTAATGGCCTAGAGCACTTGTTACATCATAGCTTCGCTCCATCCAACATCTTCATCTGTTGCTCTCCATTGTCAATGCCGTGTCATCGGATGCCAAGGCTGGGGATGCAAAAAAATCGCAGGATCTCAAAACACTTCATCAGATAAGATATGTAAAACACGATAAAAGATCTGTAGGCCCCCTATCCGACACGACCGTTCGCTCAGCCAACTTAAACTGAATACCTGTCTTTCCTACTACCGTAACTGTCGGAGGGAGGTGGTCCCCCCTCGCCGCTTTCCCATTCCAGAGATCGCCGATGTTACTGGGTTTTCCTTTGTCCGAACATCACACATCCTCTCTCTCTCCCTCTCTCTCCCGGACCTCGACGGGGAAACGCCAAAACATATAGCTCGCGGACAAATTAGATGTGGTTGAGGCGAAGGCACCTGTAGAAGCAAGTGGCGTTGGGATTTAGATTACGCGCTAGACTGTGATCTGCAGGAGGGAGATGGAGAAGAGAGTGGGTGGTGAGAATAACGGTTGGTATCTAAATTTAAACGAAAGACCCCCGTAGCGTTTGATGTAGGATCAAGCGTGCCTAACGTTTTTCCATACATACACGGAGAAATAAGATCCTCGATTAAAATCGATATATTTTCGCTCCAACCAAAGCAAGTTACAATCTAAAACTACTTCTACGAATGAGAAAAGACTTTCATTATAGTTCTAGTGAGTGGTAGAGCAAGAATTATTTAAAAAGTCTTAAACTTATTACACCTTTGTTAATTCAGTTATAAAATTTTCAATTTTATCAATTGAATCATAAACATTTTTACATTTTGTTAATTGAGTCTAGGTAGTCAAGTTTAGGTAGAAGACGTTGATGAGGATATCGGCCGTCCTACGTGGCGCCACCGGCACAAACATTGACAATTTTTAATATTATTTTAATATCATTTTGAATTTATTATGAATTTTTATTTTTTATTTTCATTTTATTTTTCCTTTTTACCCCCTAATCCTAGGTTAGGAAGGCTGTCGACTGACCCTTGCCTAGTCTAGGTGAGGGCACTGTTGCCCTTGCCCAATTCCAAGTGAGGGTTGCAACCCTCATACTGTGGCCGGCAAGGGTTGAGATGCCCTTGCCAACCAAGGATTAGAAGAAGAAAAGAAAAGAAAAGATTAAAATATTATTAGAACTCTTCACATCAACGCTAGTGGTGCTATATGAGATGGTCAACAATCACGTTAGCATTTTCCAGCTAAAATTTGGTCGGATGAACTCAATTGACAAAATATAAAAATATTTATGATTAAATTGGTAAAATTAAAAGATTTATGATTAACTTAACAAAAGTTCAATAGGTTTAAAAAATTTTGAACAATTTTCCCAAGGAAGAGAGACTCACTTTATACGTATATATTGGGTAAGGCTTCTTACAAGGGGATATGGTAGCTCTTAAGACTACATTAAATTTTAGGCTTTGTTTATTTTGCTGAAGAAATTATTTGAAAAATAATTTCCTAGAAATAATATCTTATATCGCTTGAAATAATTAATTAGTAAAGAATATTTTCATTGCCGACAACAATATATGTTTAAACATTTTTGTTAATGATGAAAATATTATTCTTTCATTCCTTTTTTTAAGTAATACAAGTGATCACCTTTAGGAAAATATTTTCCAACTCATTCATTTTCCACGTGGCAAATTAACCTAGATGTGTTTTCCATTTTGTTCGATCTTCCTTTGATAGGTTATTTTGTGTTTGCTTGAATATCTAGCACAATAATGGGCAAAGTAAGTATCTTTTCTTTTCTCCTCTTCTTTTCTTTCTTGTTGGGATAACAGCATTGCTAGCATATGAATTTTTGTGCATTTTACAATCGAGTACTAAACTTTTTTTTTTTGGCCAATCAAGTACATGAACTTTTCAATATTAAAATTGAGGATAGAAACTGCCAACGTGTATAATAGTGTTGTTAAACAGTCATTAACCGATGATATTGGCATCCAATATGGCATCTTGAGATGATACCATGTCAATAGAGACATATTAGATGGCAAATATTATCCGAGTCCATGCTTTCTCTCCCTCCTCATTGCACATCATTTAAATGGAGATGGTATTATTTTGGTTCAGTATGGGAGCCATGTCAGTAAAATGCTCAATTTTACAAAGTAAGCGAGCCATCGGAAGCAAAATTGCATGACATGGTCATTTATTCAACAAATGCCTCATATTGAGCCAAAAGTTGAGATGCTTAATTGGGCACAAGAAGTTATTGCGGTATTGGACTGCAAAATGCACAAGATTCATATATTTGTAGTATCGTTATCCCTTTTTTCTACAAACAACTCATGAAAATTCTTGTGTAGAAAATCGGTTCATGCAAAGTGAGTGGAGCTTGGGGAAGTCAAGACTCTCATGCCATTATTGAGACATTTTCCATGCCTTGAGGCCCTTGACAACCTAAGAAGTACCACATTATTATAAGTGTTGAGGTTCTTTGTCCACAATAATAAAGACAAGGGAGGGCCGATAGAATGATTAAAGACACTCCAGTTTGTCTCCATACCTTTGTCTTCTCTAGAAAAACCTCGACATATACGTAACACCATGGACAAATGGGTGGTATTGCACGTGCACGTACAAGCCAAGGTAATTAGAGGATCGTAGTCCAACCACAAGCTTCCGATCAATTCCGACCATTTTTTTTTCCATGCGCAGAAGCACTTACTCATTATTTATATGAACGAGATAAGGTTTCTTGAAAGTATTCCAGTTGCTTGTTCCAGTAGATAAAAATCTTTGGATTTACGTGGTGACAATAAAGTTCGTGTCCCCAATGTGTTACGAAAAGTAGGTGTTGGAAGCACGCAAAAGAATTTTATTGTATCCCATCATTATTATAAAGATGGTGAATTTTAAACTATAAAATGGATTATAGGTGTCTTAATCAGTTCTAATTAGTGGAAGATGGGGCGTTAGACCAAAAAGGATCTGCTTCAAGATTAAGGCAGGCCTCAACATCAATGATGGTAGCTTCCAAGATCATCAAGTGGGGCATATTGAAGATGCTGGATAGGGAAGCCTCTCCAATCAAAAGAAGGGTTTCAACTTGTTTGCCCATTTTTCTATAGCTTTGGATCGATATAATTTGATTCATTTTAATTTAATTTAGTTCGATTTGAGATCAGAGGGATCACATCGATACTTGATCTTGTTGATGTCAAGGTCCAGGCAGGATCTAGCATTGGCGATCTCCAGGATTTCCACTTCGACCCTCTCTTAATCAAGGAATAATTAGTGAAAAGTGGGATGCAGAAGCAATGATCTCCGGCACCGTTGACTTTCTTGTATTTAGAGCAAGACATGGTCCCCCCGAATCTAATTATGTTTAATTCCAACGTTGTGAAGATTGGATTTAACTATATACTCCAAACTAATATATACATATGAAAGATACACACTATCATGAACCTAACAACAATAATATTAAATCTAGATGGCAACGTATCAAATATCTTATTTGACGGTTCCCTCGCACGAAAGGTGGTTGTAGATAAATCAATTGGAGTTTGGAAATCAAATTGTGTACATGACCTTGATAGTGAGGATCTCGACAATTGATCAGCGGAGGAAATATGGAGCATGTTTTAGTGCCTGATGTTATTTGGTGAAGGGACAATCTTTTTGCAATATGCTATGTTCGTTCATGAACAAATCACCATGAGTAATTCGAAGAGCACTATAACATGTTGGAAAAAATCCCTATATTGTTTTGAAGATGGCAAAATAGTTAAAAGCTACTGATGTGTGTATTATTAGTGTAGTGCCAAGTTTTAGATGCACAATCAATATGTAAGTGGTGTCTTCACAAAATCATCAAAAGCTAAGAGTGCTTTGCCTCTATCAAAGGTGACCAAGGTATTGGATGTAGAAGATGTCTAAAAGATGGTGGACTTGAGTAGAAGGTGAATGAGTCATAAAACGGGGAGTTGGTGAAACTTGGATGGACCATAGAAGGTGAATAGCTTAGTAGAACTAGAGTCGTCAACATGCTTGAAAGGACCAGAGGGTAGATAGTGATAGTCACTTTAAGTGAGAAGCATGAAGGGATTGGGAAGACCGCTAGTAGAAACAGCTCTTGCGATCGACAAAATGGAAGAAGTGTCATGTGCTTCTACTACTTGGATGAAAAATTTACATCTCTTTTGACTTGATTTAAATTCAAATGAGAGGTTGATAACCAGTTATAGGGTTTAAAGTCCACAGGCATTAATCCAGAGGAAATTAGAGTAGCATTTCTCTGTGTGCAAGAATTTAGAGAGTCAGCCATTGGACAAAAGCAAAAGCCTCTATTTCTAAAAATCTCCTTTTGGCTCAGGGATAGAAAACTAATTGTGCTGTCTGCAGGCAACTAAGGAGAGGCTTGTATCCAACGGATCCTTATACCTAGAGAAGACTTGCAACGGTTAGATTAACGCTCGGGAGATTATTAAAGGGCTCAAGTATTGCTAAGAAAAGCGGCAGAAAATAGAAAGATTCTATGCTATCTTGTATTGAACACTCTCATGCTTTTTAGTGTGATTACTGTTTGTATATCGATTTACATTCTCTGAAACGATTTGTAGGCTTTGTACTCTAATATCGGTCCTTTAGTTTGATCAAACTTATCTACTAAGTTTCAGGTGAAAAAAACACCTGCCACTATCTCTAACCTCGCAAAGATCACTAGGATTCCGGCCTAATTCTTGACTGTTAGTCTAGGAGAGTGAAGCCGGTCTGAAAAATTGACCGAACCACTATTTATCTGCTGGCATATTCTTCTCTCTTTTAACTCATAAGCATCAACATTTGATTAACTATTTCCTTCTCTACAAAAGCAATCTTGCAAGTATTTCACGAAATGTTTTACCCATAAGAAGATTCACCATCGGCCAATCCATCAAACGCCAAAAAGAGCTATCTCAACGAACTTCTCATGCGCCCAATTGGGTTTATGTTGAAACACAAGTAAGAACTTTGAAACTTTGATCGCTGCGGCGATTTGGTCTTACACCCAATGGAATTGGCATCTTAGGGTTTTGAAATCGAGACCATCATTGGCGATATTTTGAAAAGAGGTTGACATGTGACAACTTTTAAGCATGAACCTTATGTGACAAAAGGTAAGTCCTCTCCGTCACATAATGTGGAGCTTGAGGCATTCCAATATTTTGCTAGACATTTATCTGGTAAATGGAAAATGGTTGGAAGAGGCGACCATTGCTAATGACATCTTTAAGTGTTACCATAAGGTACTCATACTTGTTACGGAATATTTAATTTGAGCTATAACTATTTTACTTAACCCGCGACCAGAAAGTCCATGGTTTGCGAGACCATCAGTCATCTCCACCAAAATCTTAATAGTCAAGAAGTCTTTTTACATGACATATGTCATAACTAGGCAACATAGTTCAAGTCCACTCATGATGAGATTCAACACTAGGTCTGAAACCTTGGTGGTACAATATTTCCTCGAGCATTATTAGGTTTTAAATATGTTCTTAAAGACACATCTAGATGAGACAAAAATAAGGTTGACAAGTAAAACGAGCTTCATGGTTCGAATTTATTCGAGTATGGCATGGAATCTAATTTTCACAGGGCAGAATTTACTAAAACTTCTGGGGAAACTAAAGAATTAAGGCCCCCTAAATTGGAAGTATGTATATGCTATTCGATACAATTTGTTTTTTCGAGATTTTTCTACCTAAAAGGGCTTTCCTCTTGTAAAAAGTAAGCATGAAAATAAAATTTTCACTTAGAAGAAACTTCTAGACAGAAAGCATTATAATCGTGAAAGCTGGAAAAACACCCAATTCAATAAAATCAACTGATTGTTGGAACGTGGATCAGGAAGCTGATTGTTGGAACGTGGATCAGGAAGGAGAAAAAATCATGCCTCTCTCTCTCTCTCTCTCTCTCTCTCTCTCTCTCTCTCTCTCTCTCTCTCTCTCTCTCTCTCTCTCTCTCTCTCTCTCTCTCTCTCTCTCTCTCAATTTAAACTTTCGTTTGTCGAATCATGTTTGAATTTCCTTTTCTTACTATGCTAGCAATTTAAGATGGCTTGTTTTTTTTTTTTTTTTTTTTTTTTGGTCGGAAAAAGTAATATATTATACGAAAATATTCATACAACCCGCTAGTACAGCATCGGTAAGGATAATGTTCTGGAAAACAACAGGAGGAAAGACAAGCCAGTTAGAAGTAGATCCATTTGCCCGATGGGCTTTGGCGGCCCAGTCAGCCGCGAGGTTGGCTTCGCGAGAGATGTGCTGAACGGAGACATTAGGGCACTGGGAAAGCAGGTCTTGGAGAACGGCAAGGAAGTGTCGCTCCTGCCATGGATGCGGCTGGTTATTTCGGAGGATTTCCACCAAGGAAAGGCAGTCCGATTCAAGCAAAACTCGATGGTGCTGATGCCGCCGCTTGATAAGGTGCTGAAGAGCTCGGATCATGGCAAGGATCTCTGTTTGAAACGCCGATCGAGCCAAGACAGAACAGGTAAACACATCGGTAAGCTGGCCTTTGGAATTTCTGAAAATACATGCGATGGCTCCTTGGGGACTACCTGGAATGAAAGCCCCATCGATGTTGCATTTGATGGAGTCTTGATCAGGTGGTTTCCAGCGATGATCGTACTAATCGATTTCTGTGAAACCCTAGGTTTTGGGGTTGAATACTGTTGAAGATCCTGTACTGGGCAAGAGCATTGTCCACAGCTTGGATCGGATTTGGAGTTTGCTGTCTGAAAGTGGCATTATTTCGTTGGCGCCAGATCTCCCATAGAATATTAGCAATCTCTTCAAAGCTGGGGGAAGAAAGACAATGGGTTGCACGGGTCACCAACCAGGCATCCAATCGCCGGATTGAGGTAAGGGAAATGTGGATCCTGATTTTTTCATTCTCCCAAATCATACGTGTCCAGTCACAGTAAAAAAATAGGTGTTCAACGGTCTCAGGAGTATGCTGATCACAGAGGGTGCAGTAAGGGCTTGGAATGATGTGTCTCGAGTAGAGATTAGCTTTAGTAGCGAGGGCATTTTTACATGCTAACCATAAGAAAACCCGAATTTTTGGAGCAACTTCCAAATGCCAGATTTTTTTCCAGAGTTGATGGGGAGGCTGATAAGATGATGAAGCATTGGTAGGGGGGAGTTGTTGCTGGGCTAATAAGAAATAATAGCAACTTTTAACAGTATATAACCCAGAGGATGTGGCAGTCCAAATCAATTGATCAGAACAAAGGGAAGGATTTATAGGGGTGTGTAATATTGCTGTGCTAACCTGTTCAGGGAAGAAATGAGATATAATATCCTGTTTCCACGTTGCCGTACATAAATCAATAAGTTCAGCAACTTTAATGGGTTCTCCTGCAGCAGCACGTCCTCCTAGTTGCCCAATTGACAACCAAAAATCTTTCCGGATATCAATTTGTGAACCATCCTTCACCATCCACCTAGTATTAGGAAGAATAGCATCCCTGCCCTTTAAAAGACTACGCCACGCCCATGATGGTCTATATCCTGTATTAGCATACTGAAAAGAAGACCTTCTAAAATATAAACCCTGAAACAACTGACTCCATATTGCCTTGGGTTGCTGTAATAAACGCCACGCTTGTTTACCTAACATCGCTAGATTAAATGACATAAGATCTCTGAAGCCCATACCCCCGTCTGTTTTCGATTGTTTTATCTGTGACCATTTCATCCAATGTATACCAGAGTCACTGTGATTTTTGCTCCACCAGAATGCTGACATCTGGCTTGTTAGAGTTAGATATTTTGTGAGTAATCGATTGGTCATAATTTTTTTTAAATAATTCAGGAGCATGAGTGTAGATACTTCGCTATTTGAAGGCTTATCAAACATCTTACAAATTCTATGAACCGATTAAGTCAAAATCATTATCCTGTGTGAAATGGCTATGACTTAAAATGGTTTGCATGTGAGGTGACCCTTTGTTGTAATATAGCACAAAAACTAACAAACCGTCAAATTCAATATCAAATAGGAGAGGACGAATTACCAGAAAAACTATCAAAGATTGATAATGACATCAAATATATGTGATTCAGTTCAAATGTCGATGCCTCAACGAGGAGAGCCAATCACAAAGAATTTACCAATTAATGGAGAAGTATAGTAAAGTCTTTTCAGACATCTTTATGTCCCTTGAATAGACTCTTGCTCAAATTTTAGCTAAAACTTGAGCCACAAGATAAAAACCTCAAGTTGGTTGGATTCGTGTTTATGAATATTCGATGATATCGATGAACACTAACTATCTGATTTGTACTTCTTATGTGGCATTCTTTAAACAAGTAAATAGAGAGAATCCACAATTCCAAGAATGTGATCCAAAAAGTTGGGATTGCCGTTGCTCAAAAGACCCTTTACTCAAATTACATCCGCAACCGTTGATCTTGAAATATAAGTAGTTGACAAAAGTGTAACTACTCATATCGACGGCTCAACTGAAGAAAATGAAACCCCTTGAGCAATATTTTACTCGGCTGGTGTATCTACGACAAATCCATAACAAATAATTAAATAAAAACTACACTATATGAAATGATTTCATATGTCCGCAAAGCATCTGGGTCATGTTCGCAAAGCATCGTCTTGTGTAGGGACGAAGAAACCACAAATCCCAACCGGTTCCATTGGGCCAAAAATACAATAATTTATAAAAAATTTAATAAAAATATATTGTGAAATAAAAAGCATGTTGGGTGGGCCACCCTCACTTTGAACTTTGATTTTAAAATAGTCATTTACTTGCAAAACAAAAAATGAAAAAAAAAAAAAGGGTTGGAGCCTCGTGCTTTCTCCCTCCCCTTTTTTTTTCCTTACCAACCGAAAGACCCAACGGTAGAAACTGTGCCGAGTGGCGTTGACTATTTTCGCAAGCCAATATTACAACCGTACCACAACCGCGAGAAAAATCATTGAACTAGCCAATTACCTCTTTCCTCCTTTTTTCTTAATTCGACAATTTTGACCGACTGATGAGGGGTGGGGGACCAAAATCAGGTATTGTCTAAGAGAATTCAATAAAATAAACTTAAATTAAATCAATTTTTAAGTGAAAGTATTTGCATGATTGCTTCACCTAATTCACCCGCTAAATCATTGTCGATATTGCACATGAGCTACCCATGCATGCCTCCGTTCGATTGTGTTTGTCTTTAGACTCCTTTGTGGTCCCACCTCCAAAGAAAAAATAAAATTGACTTCGAGCTTGTCACATAAAAAAGAGGTCAAGATTCTCATTCTCGAAGTACTTTTGTCGGCTGATTAAGGGGATGAAGTCCAATCCCACGGCATGTTACACAACCATGGGAGATCATGGGAAGTGCCAAGTTTTTAGGTTGATGACATGATGCACACATCCTTTATAACTATGATTTGGTGTGGAATAATATGGGTCTTGTGCACCACTAATTTTCTTCAGCGTAATTGGGAAAATTACCTCGATTAGTCTTAAACTTATTGTACGGATGTAGGTATGAAATTCTTAATTTTGCCAATCTAGCTATAAGTTTTTTGCACAAAGTTCCAATACAGTCATTCTGGTCAATTTTGATCGGAAATTGTTAATATAGTGGTGCCACGTAGGGTGACAATCTAGTGATGGTTAGACAACCGCATAAAAAAATTTCGATGAAAATTGGTCGAAAGGTCTACATTGAAATTTGGCACAAAGGCTTATAATTCAATTGACAAAATTAAAAAGTTTATGACTGAATTAATATCCATGCAATAAGCTTATAATTAATTAAATAATGTCTCCTAAACTGATCTCTACTGGTAACCTACTAGTAACAAGATAAGGACTTCTAGAAAGAACATTGCCAGTGAAAATTTTAAAAAGAAAAATAACAAAATTTCTTTCCTCTTTCACTCTTGCTCCTATCTGAGTCCTCGGCACTCATTCGATTCAAATTTGGTCAACTTTCCTACACCGAACCAATAAATACTAACAACGAAATTGATTTCAAAAAATCTTCAATTCGTTAAATTTGTATGGTAACATGTGTATTCAAATCGGATAGAACGGGTGGGCATTCAACATAGAAATTCCCACACCAAGATTGTCATCTCTCTCGCTTTGTAGAGTCGCCCTCTACCTCTTGGTAGCTTCTGTTTTCATCTTCCTTTCTTAACCCTAACCCCAGATTTCAGAATTCCCACACCAAGCTTTCTTGCTCGCATGGAGTTTTCAGCTGAATCTTTCACGTCTTCGTTTTATGAACCTCGTTTCAGGAGTCGTACCTCCCTATCTCGAAGTACTGGCTCCCTTTATTCTCTTTTTCGTCCATTTTCCTTTTAATTCTGATTCCACCCTTCGCATCGCCCTTCCTTCCTTCTTTTTTGTTCGCATTTGGTCTTCTCTTCTCTTAATTGGACGCCGGCTCGATCGATTCCTTCCATATTCCATCTGCATGTCTAGTCCAGAACCCAATTTCTATCCGACTGGTGTTCTGCATGTGCTTCTTTAGTCTTTATACTCTTTGGTCCATCGTTTGCCGATTCTAATCCTTATGGATACTGGAAGTAAGGAAGAGGAAGCTCGGCTAAATGCTTTAAGTACTCGCTTGGGTCGACTGTGGTCTCCTCAGCACATTGATGTCTGGGATGAAGCACCTCCTGCAGAGAAGATTGAGGAATGTAAGTTAATACTTGTAGGGAAAATCATTGCTAACTCCCCTATAAACTTCCCTGCTTTTCAGAGTACGATAAAAAAGGTTTGGCGCGTAGATAATGTTGACATTTCACAAAGAGAAGCAGGTCTTTATGTATTCAAATTTCCTTCTGAAGGGGCAAAGCAGCGTATTTTAGACAATGGGCCATGGTCATTCTCTAATAATCTGATTATTCTCAAATCGTGGATCCCTAATACACCCTTGCATTGCTATGAATTTAACACGTGCATTCTGGGTTCAAGTTGTTGGCCTACCGTTAGAACGATGCATAGAGCAGTTGATAAGTAAGGCAGTTGGTGATCTTGGACCGGTTCTAGACGTTAAAATTGAGTCGAAAGATGGCTCCAATCTTAAGATAGGACGAGCTAGAGTGGATTTGCATATTCAGAATCCTCTCAAATCGGGAAAGCTTATTCGAGTAGAAGGCAAATCTATCTGGCTAGATTTCTGCTATGAAAGATTACCAACCTTCTGTTATTCTTGTGGCGTACTTGGTCATTATGCTTCCTACTGCAAAGGCATCCCTTATGAAGAGGCAAATTTTGATGAGCGTGATAAGATGTATTATGGTCAGTGGTTAAGGGCTGAAGCTAGGGACCCTAGTCCTTTCTGGCATGCTTTCTATGAAACAAAACCAAATCTGGAAGATGGAGAGGAATCAGTACCTGAAACTCCTCCACAAGGATTGCTATTGCTCCCACCCGGTCCGTCGGATTCCAGCACTCAGCAAGTTGAAATAGACCCTCAAAAGGCTCCGCAACTCCCTATTCCCACCACGCCTATGCTGCCAAAATCTCTTATCCTTGTCACTGGCCAGACAGTTCTCAAATCCACTTTGTTTTCCCCTGAAGCTCTTGGTTTGAAATGCCCCAATGCTGTAACAAAAGTAACAGAGTCAGTTACCACTTCCAAAAAAGTTAAAAAATCTCTGTTACCAACTAAGACCTCTCCGGTCAAGAAAGTCAAGCGATATTCTCCTTATGGATCTCGTCCTGTTCTACCAGAAGTTTTTGAAGAATGTCAACTGATGGAGACTCCAATATTAATGGCTGAAAATGTTAGAGATTGGGCTGAGGTGGCTTGCCCCAATAAGCCACCCAAGGACAAATGAAGATTATGAGTTGGAACTGTCAAGGACTGGGCAATTCCTTGACAGTTCAAGCACTTAAGGCCTTAGTGGCCCAAGAACGGCCCAATGTTCTATTTTTGATGGAGACTCGCAATCAAGAATCTCTTATCCAGTGTGTCCAAAACAGAATTAAGTTCTCAAACAGTTTTGTTGTTAATCCTATAGGCTTCGCTGGAGGTATGGTAATTTTTTGGACAAATCAGACCTCTCTTCACATTACTAGCTCTAATGCGCACTATATTGATACTATATGTATTGAAATTGGTAGTGGCTCACCTATGGGTCTTACCTGTTTACATGCGCTGTCGGTTTTTCAACACCGACAACTTTTTTGGGCAGACTTAAGGCGTCTCAGTACCTTACATACCTTACCTTGGGTTTGCATAGGGGACTTTAATGATATATTACATCCATGGGAGAAGGTAGGCAAGAGACCAGCTCCACCTTACCGAATGCATGCATTTCGGGAACTTCTTCATGACTGTGCATTGATGGACTTAGAGACAAAGGGGTGTGCCTACACTTGGATTAACAACAGAAATGGTGCGGAAATTGTTAAGGAAAGACTCGATCGTGCATTATATACAATCAACTGGCAACTAAAATATGCAGAAGCAGAAGTTCTTGCCCTTCCGGCCATAGGATCGGACCACAGTCCGATTCTCTTAACAACTAATGTAATGCCAGTCAAGAGAAGAAAGAGCTTTACCTTCGAAGCCTTTTGGCTCCAAGATGCAAAATGCTGTGAGGTGATATCTAAATCTTGGTCTAACAATCCAGCCGATCATCTCCAAATTTTGCAGCGGATTCGGGACACCACTACGGCACTAGCCAACTGGAGTAGGACCAAGTTTAAGGCAGCTTAGCAACAAATACATCTTCTGCAACAGCAACTTCAGCAATGTATTAATCAGCCTGCATGTAATTATGACAAAGATCTTGTTACTTCCTTGAGACTTCAAATTCAGCAAAAATGGGCTCAAGAAGAACAATATTGGGCCATGCATTCTCGAATTAACTGGATGTGCTGGGGTGATCGTAACACGCAGTTCTTCCATGCTACCACAATACAAAGGTGCAAGAGGAATAAAATCAGCATTTTATAGAATGACAATGGGGAATGGATCCGCGATCCAGATCAAGTGAAGCATGAGACTTTCAACTTTTTTCAGAAACTGTACACTTTTGCAGGTCAAAGGGATTATGGCCCTATTCTAATGCAATGCTTCCCAATTGTAACAGCCGAAATGAATACACATCTTATAGCAGAAGTTACGAGGGAGGAAGTCAAACAGGCCACATTTCAATTAGGCGCAACTAAAGCGCCAGAACCGGATGGATTAAATGGATTATTCTACCGTCATCATTGGGACATTATACAGGAAGATGTCTTTTCAACTATTCAACAATTTTTTACTACAGCAAGCATGCCATCGGAGCTCAACTAAACTTCCACAGTCCTCATTTCGAAATTCCAGAATCTTGAGAGGTTAGACCAGTTTCGCCCCATCAGTTTATGTAATTTTATCTACAAGATCATCTCAAAAGTTTTGGCTAACTGTCTAAAGACTTGGCTGCCGATGCTGATCTCTAAAGAACAAAGTGTGTTTGTCACCGGCAGACAAATCCAGGACAATATTCTTATAGTTCAAGAGGTTATACACCAGCTGAAATCTAGAAATAGAAAGAAAAAATTTCAGGGAATTCTCAAGCTGGATATGAAGAAAGTCTATGATAGGGTGGAATGGGATTTCTTAAAAGATTATCTTCACTGACTAGGATTTCATGCTCGATGGGTGAAGTGGATGCTGGAGTGTGTTTCAACGACTTCTTTTAGTGTAAAACTGAATGGGGAATCTCTCCATTATTTTAGCCCCTCCTGAGGTTTAAGGCAAGGTGACCCTCTATCCCCCTATTTATTCATACTCGTGGCAAATTTAATATCTACTCTTATTCAAAATGCTGTGGCTATGGGCAATTTGCGAGGCATTAGACTTAATAGATGGTGTCCTACGTTATCACATTTATTCTTTGCTGATGACACCATTCTGTTCATTGATGGTCGACTACGGGAAAGCCAAAATTTATCAAACATTCTCAATCAGTATTGCTTAGCTACTGGTCAAGAGATAAACAGAAACAAATCTGGCTTGTTTATGAGTAAAAACTGCCCTTATTCTCTTCGAATTAATCTGGCAAATGATCTTAGAGTTCCACTTTTGGATAGGATAGGGAAATATTTAGGCATTCCTTTTGATTGGGGATCTTCTAAACGCGATATGTTTGCATAGATCTTGAGTAGAGTTAATACTAAGCTGGAGGGGTGGAAGGAAAACCTAATCTCTAAAGGAGGGAAGGAGGTTCTGTTGAAATCGGTGGTTCAGTCACTACCGCAGTATGCTATGATGATTTTTAAGCTTCCTGTATCTATATGTAAGGCGGTGGAACAAAAAACAGCAAGGTTCTGGTGGAAAAATAGCAGCAATAAATCAGGTGTCCACTGGAAAAACTGGGAATCTCTTAAAGAGAGTAAATATCAAGGAGGATTAGGGTTCCGCGACTTAATGTCTTTTAATAAAGCTCTTTTGGGTAAGCAAGCATGGAGACTTTTTCTTAATCCTTCCTCTTTATGGAGCAGTGTTTTTAAAGCATCATACTTCCCTCATACAAGTTTCTGGTTTGCAAAAAAGGGAACAAGGTCTTCTTGGGGCTGGCAAAGCCTTATTCTAGGTAGAGATTCTATCATTGGAAAGCTCCAATGGTCAGTAGGGAATGGCACCCAGATTAGCATCAGAGAAGACAAATGGCTGAAAATGGGAGTTCTAGGCAGACCATATTACAGGACAGAACCGAAAAAAGTGCAGGATCTTATTTTGCCTAATCAGAATGAATGGAATGAGGAACTATTGCATCAACTTTATCAAGACCACATCGTTGACGAAATACTATCTATTCCTCTATCGCCAGCCTCCTCTGAGGACAAAATAGTGTGGACAGACACTTCAGATGGTTGTTATACTGTTAAGAGCGGTTATCACTTTATTAAACAAGCAGCATTTCTCAAGTTTCAGTCATAGGCTTCATCCTCCTATCAGACCCCTACTACCTTATGGAGACAGATTTGGAAAACTCAGATAGCCCCAAAGGTTCGTGTATTTTTTTGGGCTGTGTGCCAGAATGCTCTACCTACAGCAGAAAATTTATATCGCAGGAAGATTATACCAGACCCATATTGTAAACTCTGCTCATCAAACATACCTGAAAACCCGGAACACTTATTCCTTCTATGTCCATGGACAAAATATATATGGAATCACCCTAGCGTGCAAATTAAAGTTACACATCACAGAATACAACGCATCGACACATGGCTTCATAAGCAAAGCCGCGATCTACTCAAAAACAGGTACATCTCTCAGCTGATCCTTCTTTTGGTTGATATGCTTATGAAGCCATGTGTCGATGCGCTGTATTCTGTGATGTGTAACTTTAATTTGCACGCTGGGGTGATTCCATATATATTTTGTCCATGGACATAGAAGGAATAAGTGTTCCGGGGTTTCAGGTATGTTTGATGAGCAGAGTTTACAATATGGGTCTGGTATAATCTTCCTGCGATATAAATTTTCTGCTGTAGGTAGAGCATTCTGGCACACAGCCCAAAAAAATACACGAACCTTTGGGGCTATCTGAGTTTTCCAAATCTATCAACCAGAAGAAGGATCAGCTGAGAGACGTACCTGTTTTTGAGTAGATCGTGGCTTTGCTTTGGCATATATGGAAAGCACGGAACCTTTTTGTTTTTCAGCAACAGCGAACAAACCCGGATCACCTGGTTCAAGCATCGATCAATATGGCTCAGTTAGGCAGTCGAATCTGAGATAGCTAATATAAACACCTAGAGGACGGTGAATAGGTGCACAATCAATTTATCGAAATACGGAAGCAATTCTTGGCAAACGATAGAAAGGTAGTTCACTATTGATTGACAAAATGAAATACGATCAAAGTAAAGAGAGTAAGGGAGAGAAAATTGAACACAGGGTTTATAGTGGTTCGGCTTAATCCAATCCTACGTCCACTCTTCCACACTGACAGCCCACCGGCTGGATTTCACTATGAACAAAAGAGAAGTTACAGCACTCCTTTTCCTTGATTCCACAGTGTAGATGTTCTATCACACCTCCTCAAGGTTTCTCACTAATATAGACTCTCTTTTGTATACAAGTATTCGCTCAAAGGAATTGTCTAAACAATAAGGAGCTTCAGACTTTGGAATTCTTCTATCGCGCACACCTCAACAACTTAGAACGTCTTCTTTATAGACTCCTTTATGCCATCATACCCATTGGCACTTACCAAAGGAATTCCTCCAATCTACCCGTTGGACGGAATCAATTAGGAAGATCATTCGGGCTATTAAAGGAACGTGTCGATAGCCCATCAATCCTACTCGCCCATACAATCAAGATCTTGGTTTCCATAAGTAGAACCTTCCAAGAATATTTAGGCAATTATCGATTCCTTAATCTTCGAGTCAATCTTGATCAATCAAAGAATTCCGTTGTGTCTTTTCCAGCCACGAGATCTTCTCCAGTTGATAAGGTCAAGCCCTTAACGAAACATCCAGTTTTGGATAACCTTTCTTCAACGGATTAGAGACTGTCAATGAGGATAGACTTTGAGTCTTGAGTCTGGCTGTCCGGAGGTCTTCAAACTTTAAATAGCAGAGACTGCAAACCTTCAGACTAGACTGATGGAAACGTTTTGTCAGCTTCAAAACACTTCAAGAAGATTTCTCCAACAGAATCCAACAAATCAAAAAACCTACCCGGAAGAGATGGTCGAACCCTAATTGGAATTGGGAACCTCCGCAACAAGGGATAATCAAGATCGACCTTGACGGAGCCTTTCCTAGTGCACACCACGAAGGAGCGATTGCTAGCATCGCTCGGGATTCTTCTGGCAAGCTGGTTGGAGGATTCACCCGCACCGTTAGGGCTCGATCTGCCATCGAAACAAAGACCCAGGCTTTGCTATATACTCTTCGAGAGCTATTACAGAAAGAACAGATGGAAGCCTACCTCATAATCGAATCGGACAATCTCATTCTCATTGAGACCATCAACGGATGCCGCAAACCATCCTGGGATTGTCGAGCTCTTTTTGCTAAGTGCGTAGCCTTGAAGACTCTGTTTTCCAATCTGAGCGTGTTGCACTGTCGAAGAGAAGCAAACGCCCTAGCTGACTGGGCCGCTAAGGCCCATGGCTGAGGCTGCCTTCCACAGCTCATGTTAGACTTACTTTGTATTGATGCCCTGATCAAGGGATGTTCCTTTCTTCCCGTTTGAATGAAAAGTTCGTATCTTTCGACCAAAAAAAAAAAAATCGGATAGAACGAGATAATATAAGAAATGGGAAAAACTACAAGAAATCCCCAAACTATGCTCCATATACCTTGAACTTATTTTTGCAATATCAAAAACCCAAAACTATATTCATTGTGACATATTTATAATAAAAATTTTTCTTGTGACATAAAAAACATTAAACTTATAAATATGTGACATATTTGCCGTTCGTCAAAGTTCTGTTAGATAATTTTTAAGTCAAAATAACATCGCTTTTATTTCACTTTAAGTTATGAGAGCGTTATATTAACACCGTTTGCTTTATAGCATTCATGTTAACAAATTTTTTATAGTTCTCATTGAGGAAACTATGATGGAGGATAAATATGTTACACATGTACATGTTTAAGACTTTTTATGTTGTAGAAAAAAATTAGAGTAAATATATTACAATAGGTCTAATTTAGAGTTTTTGGTAGGTTTAGCCATATAAAATAGATTTCTTATATAGAACCGGATGCCAACATACATTACACGTGTGTTTGGTCCACATTGGATGGGATCACGATGGCTAAAATAGTGAAAATAATATAGAAACTTGTATGTGAAAAGAATGAATAATTTGAAATAAACATAAGAAAGGGGCTAAGTGTTGAGGACTTTGAACTTCGTCACTGCAGTTCCGCTGCCCGACGATTACAACGTAGATGGAAACTAATGTTAGTACTTGTCCTCCGTTCCCTTTTGCTAGTTCGTTCCATGAAAAAGTTGAAATAAAGTAACGGAGATGTTTGGGGGAAAAAAGACACGTAAACTAATAACAAAATCAACGAGGAATCATACGGAACATCGAAGTTTCAAATCATTCGGCCCAAATATTGGTACTTCATTTACGGTGAGAGCCAACTGCCAAAAAAATAAATAAATAAAAGAAATCTTTCGTCAATCCGCAAAATTACAAAGTTATAATCATTCAAGTATTTCACAACCTTAAATTGCACACAAAACAAAACCCACAAGCATTTTTTTTTATAATCTCATACAAAAAACTCACTCACAAAAATGCTAATACTTCTCTTATTTAGTTCGATGTATTGAAACGAAAACCCACCTCTATATCTGATACGTTACAAGAGGTGAAAGAACTCATCTCGAAAAGCTAACTTGTCATAATAAGGAAGCTAGCCTAGTATAACCCTCATAATATCTCCTTAGTTGCTTAGTGTAAGACTTTGCCTGCATCATCCTTTCACTCTTTAGAATTATGTGACCTCATGAAACGGTCCCAGCGACATAACCTTGGGCCACCACCAAGGGACTATAATCTTGAGGATAAAGTGCTAGGAGTTGTCCAAGGAATGACTTTGATACCGTGTTGATGCATTATTACAAGGGATGGAAGAACTCGTCTCGAAAAGTTAGCTTTCTAGTATAGGGAGCCCAACCCATTATAAGATTCAAAACATCTCCTTAGTTGCTTGGGACTTTGCCCGCATCATTCTGCTCCTCTTTAGAATTTTGTGACCTCGCAATGTGGCCCGCGAGGACGTAGCCTCAGGCCACCACCAAAGGACCACAACCTTAGGAATAAAGAACAAGAAGGTGGGCATCAAAGGAATGGCTTTGAAACCATATTGATCCATTACCACAAGGTTTGGTCATTCGGTAAAACTGATTCGCCAGAATAGATACCCAACCTGTTATAAGCCCCAAAATATCTCATTAGTTGCACAACATAGGACTTTGCCCACATCATTATCCAACGTAGAAAGCCCCTTTTAGCCAACTCAAAATAGGAATCCAACTCCAACAAGGCTTTCGTTGTTGTTTCATATGTTCAGTCAACCAAAAGTACCAATCAAGACTTCCCTAATTTAAATCACATGGCTGAGGTTTGAATCAGGTTTTATTCATGGGCTCAAACTTGAGAGATAATTTGACAATTCTCCATCCCAACTTGAAGTCTGTAATGAAGTCATAGTTCTCATCATTCATGCCGGCCCTCCCAATGCACCGATGGATGCTCAATCATTGCAAACATCTATGAAGCCCAAGTCGAACTTGGACTCATCTAGAGGAATAAACTCAATCTGCATGTTCACAGAATTCTCGACTGCTAAAAAAACTATTTTTGCTCTGGAACAATTGTTTAACGAAGAAGGCGTTTGGTAACTTGTTACGGTCACTAGGAAAGTACACCCCAAGTGCAAAATTTATTTATTTTTTCTTTTTATTTTCTTCTTTTGGCTGGTCGTCGGGCTCGGCCATGGCCGGCAACCGGCTGACAAGGGCCGACGGCCTATGAAAGTGGCACTTAAGTGTCATCTCGCCGGTGCGAGGCAAGGCTGGGCAAGCTTGGGCTCGCCGGGAAACCTCACCGGAAATTCTACATGACAATTTTTTAATTATTTTTTCATTTACATGGCTCGCCAAACAAAAAGAGTGTTGACTCAACAAAAAAAGGCAAAAGTGAAAAACAGGGCTTAAGTGTTTTTGAGTGGATTCGAAACCTTAATATAAAAATTTTTCGTTTAATTTAAATAAATTATTAAAATAAATTATTATTATTATTATTATTTATTATTATTATTATTATTTTTTAAAAAAAATTTGGGGTGTGGGGGGGGGAGGGTGGCGAGGCAGCGGCGGTAAGGGCGCCGCCATTGAGGGCTGAGCCTCACCCCTACCTTGCCTCCCCCCTTTTTTAAATTTTAAATAATAAGAATGGTTTTTTAAATTAAATTTAATTATTGCTAGGCTTGCAAAACAAGGGCTAGTGACGTTTTTGCTTTTGTTTAGCGGCACATAAACATGCAAAACAATGCCGTTTTCACCGGCAAGGGCTCTGCTAGAAAATTGTTACGTTAGTATTTTGGCAAGATTTTACTCCGATTTTGACACTTAAATGTCACTTTCCTAATTTTTTGGCACTTAAGTGTCCCTCCGTGCCACATTTTGAGATTGTAGATGTCCAGCACTCGAAAGTCACCACTTGAATTTTTTGGCACTTAAGTGTCCTTCCGGGAGATTGTAGATGTTCAACACTCGAAAGTCACCATTGAATGTAAAAGTTGGTCCCCCACAAATTTAACTTCAACCTTTACATGATTTTTAACCGTGATTTTTGTGACATGTAAAGGTATTTGTTAAATATTTAAAATAAAGAGCTTGGCATTTTTAAAACGACGTTATCATACAAACTTAATGCATCAAAAAAAAAAACATATTATTATTAGATTTCTGTAATAAGTTTTCTTCGAAAAACTCGTTAACAATGCCTTTTTTCTTAAAAGGAAAAAGATATCGTGCTTGGACTATCCTGACCCATGAGCTTTTTCCTTTTATTAATATATTTATTTTTCCTTCTTCTCGTATCGGTCTTCGGCAATTCATTGCCATCATCACGAGGGGTTTGTTAGATCTTTTGGACGGGTGGCAGAGCGAATCGATTTCACTGGTGCAAGAGAGGGAAGACCAAAACGCAGGAGAGGTTGACTGGGACAATGACTGTTGATTTGGATCCCATGACCCATGCCATGGAGCACCTCATCATTATGATAGTTTGTCCCCTGGACATCCCTTTTCCCTTAATTTATTTTATCCTTTTTCTAACAACTAATAATGATGTTAAATTCCCTTTTTTTTTCTCTCTCCTCAAAGTATAAATGTGCGTGATCAAATAAATCCCGCATGTATGCTTTTGCGGAGCATTCTTTAATTTCAGCTCCATTTCTGATACATAATGATGTAAGGCCGTATATCTTAGACCACTGAAAGGTACAAAGATGAAAAGTATAAACATCACGAGCAAGGGACATCTTCTTCTCGGCCAAATACTTAGGAAAAAAAAACCATAAATTTGTAACTGCAGGACCAAAACATTCCCAATTTACAGAGGTCCTACCACCAAAAAAAAAAAAAAAAAAAGTTTTACTTGGGGAGCACAAATATGAACCTTCAAGTTTTTCGTCCATTCAAGATGATGTGGCATCTGATGTGATGAACAATGCTAACGTGTACTATAGACATATTGGTAGGGCAATAGAGGCAACTTCTTCTGAGCAAAATGATGCCACTTTTGAAAAAAAGGACAACATTTGAGCCATATCAAATATGTCATATTGGTGGTTGTACACCAGTGCTAACTGAATGTCAAGATTGGAAGGACTACATTAAAAAATTATCGAAAGGTTTAATACGACATTGATTTAATTGGAAAATTTAACACTAAATTGGAGGTCTTATAATAGGTTTAGAACTTCTTGGATAATTCTCCCATGAAAATTTTTACCCTAAACACCACTAGGGAGAGAAGGAGATAGATTGATTGATGGATCAGGTCATTTAGAGTGTCATTTGTTTTAAATTGGAAAACAAATATAGAGTGATTAAAAGAAGAGCCTTTTGATTGGAAAAGTCATAAGATTAAATAAAGGAGGAAGCACTAGGATTCGACAATCCTAGCCTGAGGCCATTAAGCTTCCACTTCGTTAGATTCTCCAACTCTCTATATCTAGTCCTCCACTGGCAAGCAATAAGTCAACAGGGGTAATCATCAAGATCAAACATATTCTAACAGCTGATATCAATACTTTAGAAAACTCTGGAAAAAAGGGAAAATAAAATTGAGAAACAAAAGTTGAGAGAGAAAGATGACAACTACAGGTCAGCATAGTTCAGGTGGACAATTCCCACCTTGGAACTAGAAATTGTAGACTAAGGACTAGTTTTGAAAATTTAAACTAGGAACTACTTATTAGTTCCATAGATCCACCTGAGAACCAAACTACCACTCCAGTCCAGTTCCTGGGTGAGTCCATGGAATTGATCCCATCAAGTTTCACGTAGTTAATACAACATTTTTTTTACAAGCCAAAGTAAAGTAAAAAACATAGAACTTCTATATTATTTACCGCAAGATTAGTAAAAATATTGGATTCATATTAAAAGTTGAGAGTTGACATAGTCGATGGGCATTGAGCTTGAGAGTCAAGATCGTGAGTGAGAGATAGAGAGACAACTCATATGAGATAAGAATGAGACAAGACAAGCACTCAGTTAATGGGTATTCAATTTCAAATTAGGGATTTTAGAGTTTTCATTTTTCTTAAATTTTTTATTGAAAATTTTCCTTAAAATTAAATATATATTTATATATTACCGGTCCGATCCAAACGAGCAGGCGGGTGGGTGGACAATTTCATACCTAGAACTAGGAAACTAGCCGGCACCCGCTGCTTCTAATAAATTGGAATCAAGAACTAGATCAATTCTCTTGGGAATTGCCAGTTCCGATTTGGTTCCAACCAATTTTCGATTTTTTTGCACACCCCTAATAGCAGCCCCAACCATGGCTTGAGCATGAATCAATGAATCTTTCAATACGAATAAGGGTGAGCATGGTTTGGGTTGGACCGATCTAGCACCTAATCAGGGACCAATGTTGGTCCTCAATTTTTGGGATCGAGGACTGATCTTGTTGAGCTTGGGACCGATGATCAAATCTACCCTATGGGTCCAACCTAAGACCAATCACTTTATTATTATTATTATTATTATTATTATTATTATTATTATTATTATTATTATTATTATTATTATTATTATTATTATTATTATTATTATTATTATTATTATTATTATTATTATTATTATTATTATTATTATTATTATTATTATTATTATTATTATTATTATTATTATTATTATTATTATTATTATTATTATTATTATTATTATTATTATTATTATTATTATTATTATTATTATTATTATTATTATTATTATTATTATTATTATTATTATTATTATTATTATTATTTTATTTTTTTTTTATTTTATTTTATTTTATTTCTTATGTTCCTTAAAAGGACAAATGTACCATTTCAAATTACATATTTATCAATAATGTGACATTGGGCAACCAAATTATGAACACCAATAAATATTAAGCATAAATATAAGATAAAATAACTTTAAAAACTTACACTTGCTAATAGCAACAAACCATAAAAACAAGCATGCAAGACAAGAGAACAAAGGCAAGCAGCGAGGTGAGTGAACATAGGCGAGCAACGAGGTGAGTGACGCAAGTGAAGAGGTGCGGGTTGTGACCAAGGCAAGCAAGGCCAAGGCATATGAGCAAGGCTGAGGCAAGTGAAGAGGGTTTCTTTCTTTTCTTTTCTTTTCTTTTTTTATCGAAATCGGTTTGGGTGTCTTTCTACTTTCTAATTTACATGACAAATTGAACTGTAAAGAGAATAGATGAAGATGTGCTAGATTTTAAAGTAGACAAAAGCATATAGTATATAATATATTAGACATATAATAATATATAATATATTATGTATAGAGTTGGCCTGGGTGGACCAACCCATATAGTGCGGGGTCTAGGGGTCTTAGGATTAAGGATTGACCTAGTTTCATTAGGGACCGAACCAAAACAGGCGGGGTTGGGTCGGTCCAAGATTGGTGCTCACTTCTACATACGAATGGTCTTTATCTCATGTCATATTCATAGCAAAGAGTTGGCACCCTCCATATAGTTTAAGGCAACGAGATTTTGCCAACAATCTTGAATTTTTGGATAAGTGACGGTGGTTATTTTATAATATAGTGAAATAGGAAAAATTAGTACTTAGTTAATTTTTTTTTTTCGTTTTTCGTATTTTGTGGTACAAATAGACACATGTCAAGTTAAGATACTAAGTTAGAATAGAGAGATAAGAGACAATCAATCAATCCATAGTATCGAAACCCTCAATTTAAGCTCCATTTGTTTTGTGGAAAATAAATAATTTAAAGTAATTATTTTTATCGTTTGAAATAATTAGTCAATTTAACATGTTGGTACTTTCATTGATAATAATTATGCCTTAACATTTTTGTGGATGAAGACATTTTTTTTTTCGTTCATTCATTTTTACAAGTTATATATATGATCATATTTAGGAAAATATTTTCTAAATAATTCATTTTTCACGAAACAAATGAGTTATTATTTAAACTAAACTAGAGTTGCACAACCTCCGCCTCAACAAGAAGAGTCTCCTCATGCAAGATCAGTCACGGTTGTCAGATCACCTCAGCCATCTCTCTCTCTCCTTTTCTTCCTTCAGCAGCGCCCGCGGTTTCCCAGTCAATCACAAAAGAATTAAAAAGAGAAAAAAAAATTTAAAAAAATAAAAAAAAAGAAAGAAAATTCAAAGTGTAGGACGAAACATCAACAAAAGAGAGGGAAAAGTCAGTGTATCGCCAAACAAAAATTGTCAAAAGGTGTCACGGCGGTGCCCGATGTCACTGTCGACACAAAAGATTCTCCTTGCTCCGCACTCGTCTTTGCTCTTTTGTATTACTTGAGAGGTGGTGAGTGGGGCACTCTCGTCAGGCGATCCCTCTATACATACAATATAAATCCCGCCTCTCTCCTTCACGTTCCCTCCACGTCTCTCCCCTCACTCTTTCTCCCTTTTTTTTTTTGCTTCCTTCACTTCATATTTGTCTTTTCTCCTTTGACTAAGCCTAAAAGGCAAAACATATCAACCCCATTCTCACACACACAGGACCCGGCAAGCAAAGCTCAGCCCTCACTTCAACCAGGGAAGAAAGAGAGCGATGGAGGAGGGTAGCGAGGGGAGGAACCGGGGGACGCCGTTGGCGTGCGCGGCATGCAAGCTGCTGCGGAGGAGGTGCACGCAGGACTGCGTGTTTGCCCCGTACTTCCCAGCCAGCGAGCCCCACAAGTTCACCAACGTCCACAAGGTTTTCGGCGCCAGCAATGTCAACAAGATGTTACAGGTTCACCCCCCATCTCTCCTTTTTAAGCATGTTTCTTTCCCCACTCCCCTCAAACTCTCTAATTTTACCTTGTTTATATAATGTGATAGGTCATGCACCTCATCTCCTCATATGTATAAAATCAGGAAAATTACTAAAAAAGTCTTAAACCTATTGCAATTATGTCAATTTAGTCCTAAACTTATTTTTTTTTTTTTGGGCAATTAAATCATAAACATTTTGCAATTGCGCCAATTCATTTCATCAGGCCAAATTTGCCTAGCTAGCACTCACGTGGATGCTAACTAACGCTAGTCATAATTTTTTAATAATATTTTATTTTTGAATACTTCAATTAATTTTTTTTTTATCTTTTTTTCTCTCCTTCCTCCTTTTGATGATTGGCTAGAGGGGAGGACCAGTCGTTGGCCAATGGTGAGCTTGCCTCGTTATTGCTCGGCAAGGTCTAGCTTGCTAGCCACTAGCAAGGGCAAGCTTCGCCTGGCCAATTGTTGGCCAGTGGCGAGCTCCCCTCATCGTCACTAGGCAAGGGCGAGCTCACCCAACCATTGGCAAGGCAAGCTCATGCTAGCAAGCCTCGCCGGATTTGGGCAAGGGTGAGCCTTGCCAATGGAAGGGGAAGCTTGACGTCATCATCGTTAGGTGAAGGCAAGCTTGGCAGCCACTAGCAAGGTGAGCCCTCGCCGGCTTGCCCTCGCCTAGCTTGCCATTGGCTAGCTGCCTCAATCTGGTGATCGGCCCTCACCTCTAGCCGGTCATCGGAGCCAAAGGAAGGAGGAGGGAGGAAAAAAAGAAGATAAAAAATTAATAAAAAGTTTGAAAATTAAAATATTATTAAAAAATTATCAGTTGGTGTTGACCAACCAAATTTAGCTTGATTGATTGAATTGACACAATTGCAAAAAATTAAGAACTCAATTGGCCAAAAAAATAAATTTAGAGTTATGACTTCTTTGGTGATTTTCCCATATAAGATTATGCGTTACTCATTCCATACAATCGTTCAAGTATCTTAGATTTATTTAAGCAGATGGTTAGCGTGATGCGTTGAGCTATTAGTATAATTCTTGCTTCTTGCATTGCTCATCATAAGGATTAGTTACATTAGATCTGTTCAATAACTTTTACTCCATATGGTCCACGTTTCTCCTTATATTTTATGGTGGTAATACGTGTTTAATGGAGAGACAACCAATGATCTTATACCAAATAATTTTTTTTCTGTATATAATTCTTCCAAGGTTTAGTAATGTCTCCCTCGCGTCAAAAGATTAAGACCTGAGAGGGATTGATTTGGATCTTATAACTTGAGAGATTAAATCTATACCTATAAAAAAAAGTTAGTAGGTAGTATGGACATACGGTAGGCTCACTAAACTCCTCAAGCTAGGTGGATAGGATAACAGGTTTCCACTAACTTACTATATGAGAGAGAGAGAGAGAGAGAGAGAGAGAGAGAGAGAGAGAGAGAGAGAGAGAGAGAGAGAGAGAGAGAAGGGTCACCTTGAAGTTAAGTCTAATATAATGTTAGTTACTAAGAGAAGTGACCACAAATTAAGTGGTTGAATAAGTGTACATATAAAATTGCCAAACTAAAAGTTTAAGCTATTAAACAGAAGAAAACTATATAGATTTGTTAAAATATAGATCTTATAGAAAAACGGTTTAAAATAATTTAATATGATCACCCACGTACAAAATGAATTGAGAACAGCATGTGTAATTGACGAACGATTAGCTTCACATGTGAAAATCAAACTATGGATCATTTTAGAACATCAAATTTGAAAATGTAAGCCATTAGGTGAAAGAAGATTACATGCATATGATGCACAATATAAACCCCACAAACAAGCAATAAGAGGTACTTTAATATATATCATGTTATTTACAGATGTGACTTATTTAAATATCAAAAGAATTATTGTGACATTTAACTAGTAATACAAGTTGTGTGATCCTTCTTATTAAAAAGTCTCTAACATTGCTCAACTAGTAAACTTAGGGAGATTCTATAACTTAACAAAACATTTGGTGCCACTTGCATAAACCATTTTCAACAAATCTTTAGAGATAATCTTCCCGCTCTGGTCATTTTGATAAAGGGCTCTCTCTCTCTCTCTCTCTCCAACTTTAATTTCTTCTATCACTGTTCTTTTTTTATTTATTTTTTTAACATGATTTCACACACCCTATAGTCAAATGTAGCCCAACAATTTTAAAGATATTTAAATTTCAAATCACATATTCATCTAACAATTTAAAACTTTTAGCATAATTAGAAGTAGTCCCACAAGACTTTACACATTATCAATGCAAAGGTCATGAGTTCAAATCTTTTCCTTATTTGCTTATTGTATTATACATCTTCATGCTCAACCTTAGATCAAAGTTTGACTTAACCATAAAAGAGAATATTATAATATTTGATAATCAGATTATGTCTTCATCTAATAATTTATATTTTTAGAAGAGTTGTCAGTGATTTTACAAAATCTAATAGCAACAATTCTCTTCTCGATCTACTCTTACTTATCGAAAATGTGAGAAAATATCGGCATATTAATCGAAAGGAGGAAAAAAAGGGGTGGGGGGGGTTGGGGGAAGGAAAACCCTTTTTCAAACCGTGTTAGGATAGCTTTTTTGAAAACGCCTAAAGCTATACGCACTCACGACAAAGCAGGTACATTAAAAGATGTTTCAGGTCTGACTATATGTCTTCGTCTTTGTTGTCTATTCATTGTTAATCCTAATCTTATTGACAGTTTATCGCCGGACATGCACTCTTCGAGAAAAAGCAAAAAAAGAACGTAGAGAAGGAGTCGGTCCGCATATACTAGTAAAATAATTCATACTGGGTTTCTCTAGATTCTACCTTTTCTACATCAAATTTCACAATTTTTATTGGATCACGCGAAGTTGTTTGTCACGGAAAACTATGGTATTTTGGCAAGAAAATGGGACATTTCACTTTTAACTTTTTCGTTGGGGTCCCATTTAATTTATGAATATAAAAATTAACGAGTGTAACTTTTAAGAAGCCACTTACATGGGTGTGGGCCTGACATAAATGAAATTATATTACTCTCTTATATATAATGACGCACGAATAACCGACTAGAAGATCTACGGGGTTACGAGCTCAATTTAGTATATATATGCTTTCGTAACTTAGGTAAATTACTATAAATAAGATTTATGAGAACATATACTTCCATTACTTACTCGACAATTTCCCGACGTAAAGGCATATGTCCACCATCTGCAAAATGGAAACTCCCCTAGGTCAAAAAAATCCTTGATTTTCTCGACAAGAAACAGAGGAAAAAAGAAAAAAAAAAAGGAAGAAAGTAAGATCCTTCAGATGGCCGAACTTTTCCTGGACTTAATCAATACGGGTCTATTCAGGATATTTTATTTATATGACTTTAATTAGGGCTTAATTGTTTAAGGGAATAAGATTATCAGCATTATTTCGAGCATCGCTTAAATAAGTATTCTTTTGTAAAGGTCAAAGTGATTTTTTCGTTCGAAGGCGAAAGTCATAAGTAGACGTCAGAATCCACTACAAGTTAATAAACCCGTCTGTCTAAAGATTAGTTCATCAAGTGGATCCATCAAGTGGATTCTACTCAACCTCAATTTCCATCTAAGTCTCTTCCTTGCATTTAGTCTGTAGCTAACCACGGAATTTGATACAAGTGCTGTTTTTGTAATTTTCATGAAGTTTAGACTAACTTATCAAAAATACTTTAAAATGACTTTCTTGGTAAGTGGGGCAATCCTCCCCCAAGCAAGGCCAGTCCTTCAGATGGCCGAACTTTTTTATGGCCAGCGACCGGCAACCGGTGACCAACCATTAGCAAAGAGAAGGGAAAAAAAAAAAAAAAAAAATTTAAAAATTGTAAAAATTGTTTGTGGCACCGGTTGTGTCACACGGGATGGCCGGCATTCACGTTAGTGATTTCCATCCCAAAGTGGTTGAATGGATTATATTAACAAATCATCAAAATGTTTAGGACTCAATTGGACAAATTGAAATGTTTATGACTAAATTAGCACAAATGCAGTAAGTTAAAAACTTTCTTGGAATTTCCCCATTACTTCCCCCTTGATTTTGATACTAGTGTTTATTTTTATAATTTTTTGAGGTTTATATTTATCTTTTAGAAATTTACGAATGAACTATCATCATCTTATTTTGGGGGATGTGCTGGTTCTCCAAGTCTAAAAGAACATCAAATTATGGAGCCACAAACTTGACTCGTAAGCTCTGCATCGTCATGCATCACCAAGTTCATGTTGATAATTGACACACTTGGGTGAGAAACTTCCAGGAACTACCAGAAGACCAGCGAGCAAACACCGTCAGTAGCCTGGTCTACGAAGCCAACGCCCGACTACGGGACCCGGTCAATGGCTGCGTGGGGGAGATAACGGCTCTCCAGAGCCAGCTCGCCGACAAGATTGCTGAGGTGGAGCGCCTTCAAGTCTTGCTGGAGGCGGAGCAGTCTAATCGCAGCCCCAGCTCGTAAGCCCAGAGCAACAGCGGATGCTCCCCTAGCGTCTCATGGCCTCCCAAAGCAAATCCATTTCTCAACCTGAGAAATGTTATATATTTCGACTTAGAGTGTATGCCTTATGTGACACCCTAAATTTTCTGTATCCAATAATAATACTTGGGCTGTGATGTTGGACTTGATGAGGTCCACCCATTTATGTGACTTAGCAGGTCTATTATCTAATATTTGATATATGCCCAGTTTAGTTAAGTATATTATGAGCAATATATTGTGACATCTAATTGGGCATGTAGAATCTATATCTTAAACCTTGATGGAAGGTTGAGTTTTGGCTGCTCTAAGGTTGGTCTCATTACTCCCTCTATATGAGATCTTTTTTCGGTGAAGAATTTATATATTCCATTATCGCACTTCCGCTATTTCCACAAATTGTTGACAGCAAAATACACATCCATCACAAAATCATAGAGAAGAGTGGTGAAGATTCATACCTACGGGAAGACATCTTCTCACTTGTCGGATCAATAACAACTACATTTGATTCAAGTACGTTATATTTATTAATTTTATATCATATTCATGTGACTAAAAGATCTTTTTATTCTAACAAGTGGTATTAGATCCTTGGTTTATTCAACGCATGAACACGGTTATAAAATTATGGTCTTTTGCCCCCTTTTATGATTGATTTATTGTATTTCGTTGATGATAGAATAGATATATAATGATAATTAATTTTTGAATATCTTATGCAAATAATGTATTTGATTATGATGTTTTTGAGTTTTTATTAACAAAAAGTCTAAAATCAGTAAATACTATCATATATTCTGGTTATCATTCTATGATCTAACCATTGCATAACCTAATTTTGTGTTGTCCCCTTCTCCTTTATTCGGCACATGTGTATTTGGAAAGCAAATATTGTTAATGGCAATTGAGTTGTGTTGAAGCATAGGTTAGTTGCTCTTTCAACTACTGAAACTAAGTACATTGCTCTTGGAAGTTGTTATGCACAACTTATCTGGATGAAGTAACAGCTAAGCAACTTTGGAGAAGAAAATGGGAATATTCCAATTTTTTGTTATAACACAAGTGCTATAAACTTAACGAAGAACCCAATCTTACACTCAAGAGCTAAGCATATCGAGGTAAGACATTATTTTGTTAGATACCATATTAGTAATGGAGATGTTTATCTACAATTCATTGAATCAAAATATCCACTAGTGGACATTTTCACCAAGCCACTGGACAAACAAGCTTTCGAGTGTATTAGAGGAGAACTAGGCATTTGCAATGCACTCGAATAGCATCTCTCGGTTAATGTTTGAACTAGACTTTCATTTTACCAAAGATTACGACGATTGCAAATATTGAGTACCATTATAGTATTTCTCTCTCCACCCGATAGCCGTTTTGACACACAATCACCTCACTCACGATTTGTACCGCGATTCTCTTGAAATGGCTAGTATAAATATCTCTCTAAATATTTTTCTTGGTTGATTAAGTCCGTACATCTGGTGAAAATGAATAAGAAAGTTATCATTACTACGTAATGGATAGTTTTCTCAAAAGTAACTGAACTGGTCCTATTTATATGGAGGTAGTGCTTATGTATTCTCTTACAATTCACTCCCTATTAATCTCTAAATACTCTCTCCTTCTCATTCTACTCTCACACACTTCACTCTCTCGACCAAAATGGCTCCCAAACCTCGCCCCTCAACAGAAACCAACTAGGAAATCCTCTCAAACTGCGGCCATGATAGCCAGAGCCTCTAAATAAGGATCCTCACATATCGACCTCATCGATAAACCAGAAGGATCCACTAAAGTAACAAAAACCAAAGTGTTGCCTAGTCTCAACAAGTTGATGGTTCACTAACTGAAAGCATGGAATTACCATCATCCACAGAAGGAGTGATGCCTATGGCAAAGACACCTAAGTCCACAATATACCGTGGAAAGGAGATACTAGCTGTACTTCCTGTCTCACTGCTACAACTTCCTACCTCGTCTCCTTCAAAGAAAATCCCAGCACGGATGCTCCTCATAGAACTACTAGCAAAAGTCATGTAGGCTCATAGATCTGCATTAATGAAAGCCTACGAATTAGGCACTGCCGAAGAACAAAAATAGGCGCTTGAAGAGATTATCGGATCTCAAGAACCAAAAGTTGGTGAACCCTCTCAACTAAAGCCTCAACCTTCCCCACAAAAATCCTCTACAAAAGAGGATGTTCTTGTTGAACTTGAACTAGTCAAGGATAAAGGCAAGCAGATCGTTAAACAGTTTGAAGCACCACAAGAACAAATTGTGTCATAATCACTCATTACTCAGCCTGAGCAAAGTGAAGCCAAAACAGAAATGGAAAAAACCTCAAGGGACAAACAATGCGAAGATCAATGACCAGGTATTTTAAAGTTTTGAGCCTACTTCCACCTCTAGACTTGACCCCTCTTTTGACTCAGAAATGTTTTTCTCTAAAGATCATCAAGATGCTAATCAAGCGTACTGTGACGACCCAAATCCGGGGCAGTACGGAGGGATGGACTGAGATCGCCTTGACAGTGGCGACCCTGGCGGGTGAGGCCAATGACATGTCTCCCGTCCCACATCGCTTAGGGGGAGAGTCCTAGGCTAGTTTATAAAGGCTTGGGTCCCTTTAATCTGTATAACGTATTTTAAAGCCGTGAGGACTCAGTATCCAAAGCGGACAATATTATACAGTGAGGACCGGGTCGTTACAAATGGTATCAGAGCCGACTCTCGACCGCGTGTGGGGCCACAACGAGGACCCTGTGCCTTAAGGGAGGGAGAATGTGACGACCCAGACCCGGGGCAGTACGGAGGGATGGACTGAGATCGCCTTAGCAGTACGTAGGTGAGGCCAAGGACATGTCTCCCGTCCCACATCGCTTAGGGGGAGAGTCCTGGGCTAGTTTATAAAAGCTTAGGTCCCTTTAATCTGTATAGTGCGTTTTAAAGCCGTGAGGTCTCAGTGTCCAAAGCAGACAATATTATACAGCGGGGCCTAGGTCGTTACACGCACTATGATCGAGGCACAATTCAACATCGCTTTTTTGATTGACTTTCTTGATGCCTATGGCGTCAACCTCTCTGAACTCTTAGAAGCAATTAATATTGGAGATTTTCTACTCCATCAATGAAGAAGTTCATCCTGCCCTTGTGGCATTGTTTTATTCAAATCTACATTTTCCAAATAGGACTTATTTGTTTTCACTTTTCGAAAACAAAATTATGTTGTCACCCTAGATGAACTAGCAAACTAGCTCACATTATTCAGACCAAGTGCAACGTTTTCGAAGCAATTCCAATAAAAATTGATGGGGCTTACAACTTTGTGCTTGAGAGTCAAACTTCACTTGGGGCTTCAAAGAAATAGTCCCGTTGAGCTTACTACCCCTCAAAACAAATTTCATCTAAAAGATTTCGACCCTCTACCTTCATCCCAAAACATCTTCTACTAATGATGTATCTTGTAACGAGGCAAGAATTATCCAAGCCATTCTCATAAAGTTTGATGATTTCTCCCTCTTTCACATGATCTTCATTCACATGTATCGAACAACAAAGAGAAAGATAGGCAAGTTGCCTTATGGTGCTCTCATCACTAGTATCTTTAAGCACCTAAAGATCGAGTTCTCTAATGCTACTCCTCATAGTATGTTGAATGTGGAGATTGGGAAGAAAACACTGAACAAGATGATGTTGAGAATGACTCTTGATAGATGGGCAAATTAGAAAGGTAAAATTATCCTTGTAGAACATGGTGATGGGAAAGGACACTGGCAAAGCTCAAAGAAAGATTGGCTGAAATTGCCAACCAAGAAAGGAAGAAGAAAGCTAAGGCACCTGTACAAAGGCAGACTCATCATCCACCAAGACTAGAAAAATTAAGAGACCTCTTATGGAGACATTTGCTTCTCCTACTATTGGGCTTGCATAACTTCAAGTTGATGTTAAGAAATCAAGACCACTCTCTCCTCATTGACAAAATATTTAGTTAAAATCGAATGGGTGCTGCTCAGCCTAAATTTCTGTAACCTCATTTGCCCTGAACATGACAAGTCTATACTTGAATCTCCAACCTCCTCCTAACAATGCAAACGCCCTTACGCTTAAAATCTTTACTTTGTTATGTGCTCGTGTTTTTCTTTTGTTGATCATGTCCCATTTATCTTTTAGCGCAATGTATTGAAATGACTCAATTATCTATTGTTTTCCACTATTTTTGCTGATGAAAAAAAGGGGAGAGTGAGTTGATATGGATGTAAAATATCTGTTTACATAGTAGATATCTTGTTAACTTTACACATATCCTATACATATCTCTTTTTATCGGGAAATGGATCATAAAAAATGGGGGATCATTCCGTGATATCATCCTCAATCCTCTTTTTGATGATTCATACTATTTAGAAGATCTTAAACTCTTCACTTTTTCTCTAAAAAGATCACCTAGACCTTGTCTCCGATTTCTTTTAAAATTTTATGGGCATCCTATTTACTTTCCCTGCAAACTAATATCCGTGGGATAGTTTTGTTATCATCAAAAGGATAGATATTGTTGAAAAAACATCTCTAAGTGATTTTGATGATGCTTGAACTATCCTTAGTATAATGTTTACAATGATAAGTGCAAATGTTTGTAACAAATGACTACGTAATATTCATGGTGTGATCCAGTAGATAAAAATTATAACACGTATTGATATGATTTTCCATAAATAGTACTAATGGACCAAAAAAATCAGCTTGTGATGATGTTTATGTCGATGCTGCTAATACTGGGTCATTGGTACTGTGGCAACAATGTACATTTCGGTAATGTTCATTGGTTTAGTAAAATAGCCATTGTAACTTTGGATTCTCACAATACCAAAATGTAGATGGAAACAATAATCGAGAAGCTACATAGTCTAACAAATCTATTAGAAACTGTATCGAAAAGATAACAGCCGATGCTATTTTCAAATAGCCTACAAATATATGGCAAAATGACTTTATGGGCAGTTCTATCTTTGAATAGTAGTTCAACGGTAAATTTAACAACTCTTTGCTTCTCTAATCCACTTCTAATGGATAGATTGAAGACAGTTATAAAAAAGAAGATCTCTGAAGCCAAATGTTAGAGAGAGAGTTACATACCAAGATCTAAAAATTTGCTTATAGCTACATTCTAAGCAATATGCTTTCTTTCAACTGTTCCTTTGAGTATTGTGTTTGTGTTATCTTAGTAATTATGCTAAATACTAAGTGTACAAGAATAAAAGTAGCAGCTGAGTTTTGACGGTGTGATCTATTATCGTGTGATAAGATTAGTGTTTCCCAATTGCAATTTTTCGAGTAGATTACTAGTGCATTCCAATCTGACTTATGGCTTTTAGTCTGAACAATGAATGTAAGTTTGAGGATAAAGTCAAATCACTATATATCATTGTTGCAATTGTTTTCTCTCTTATCACTCTCACAAGTAAACAATACAATCACGAGTTTTGAAACATCACATTGACTAGATCTTTACTTAGTGTCAGCAATTTTTCAGAAAAAGATTTTCAAGTTTTCTAAAATAATCTACTCACCCTCCTTAGGTTGTATTGTTGGCCCCCAACACAAGAAAAGATGATGGATTTTTAGCTGAAGATTTTTCTGTCTCTCCCACCAATGGTTCGAGGATGATGCTTTTTCAATCAATCTTCTGGCTCTATTCCTAGGTTTCATCTTTTGAAAACTAGACATTCCTACCAATGATTGCCTTCATAGTGACTTTATACAACTTATAATCCTTAGTCTAGCCAATGCAGATGCACTTCTAACATTTGTCATCCAACTTTTTCCTCCATTCATATGGTACATGAGGATATGCCACACACCTAATAATCATAGGAATGAAACATTTGGTGAACCACTCTAAGCCTTTTTTGGGATTCTTATAAGAACACTCCTTGTTGGACATTTGTTTAGCACAAATATGGCACATGCAGCGGCTTTTGCCCAAAACTTCTTAGGTAAATTTTTGGCCTTTAGCATACTTCTTGTCATTTAAAAAATTGTCATTTTCTTTCTTTCTAGTATAGAATGTTGTTGAGGAGTATAGCTGGCAATCAACCAACATTTCACTTGATGAATTTTACAATAAATTCTTCCAAAGTAAATTCTCATTTTTTATTAGATCTTAATGTTTTCAAGTTAAAGCCATTATGCTTTTCAACATAGACGTTGGATTATTTAAATTTGCAAAAGCTTCAGATTTTTGTCCAAGGAAATATACCCACCTTTTTTTTTTAGGTAAAATCATCCGTAAAAAATTATCATGTACCTTTTTTTTTCCAAATGATTTTCCACCTAAGTAGGTCCACAGATGTCTCCAAATGTTATTTTGCTCTTTTGGCTTTCCCAATTGGATATGATTCTTGGCACATCATGCCAACCAACACATCTTTTCACTGTGATAATGTAGTCAGATTTTTCCGTCAAAGACTTCAAGATCTTTTCTACAACTAGCACATCTTAAAGTTCTTTGCCATTAACCCTCAATTGGTTAACAATGGCCTGCACATGATTGAAGTATGTTAAGATTGATTTAGAATCATTCATTCATAAAGACAGGAAATCTCCTCAAAATGTTTAGAGCCACACTTGTTTGATGCGATTATCGCTTTTCGTGGTCTTTGCCCTCTATATTTTTTTTTTTTCAAATATCGTTTCTTCTATGGCTTGGAAGATCACAAACAATGCTTTCTGATCTTTCTTTTGGTACTCCACGAAAGAATCTTTCTCATTCTTTCTCAAAGCATTGAATTCTTCAGCATCAACCACTTTGGTGTTGCCATTCGCCACTAGTTTCTACAAATCTTACAATTTCAAAAGATATTTAATCTAGATGAACTAGTTATTGAAATTCCTCTTATTCAACTTTTTTTTTTGGTCGATAAAAGATACGACGATTTCATTTATAGCAATTTAGATGAGCTACATCAGAAATTAAAACATCCAAGAGATTTGGTGGAGGATATTGGACCCAATTGTCCGGTAATAGATTTCTTCGCCAGGCTTTAACCACCCAGTCAGCGGCTGCATTGGCGTCTCTTCTACAATGGGTGACTTTAATGGGCTGAAGTTTAGCTATTAGTTCATGGGCTTCACAGATCAAGGGCCTAATTTCCCAGCAGATCCGGCCCTCAAAGATTTCCTCCCAGCTCGCAAAAGCAGCTTCTCTTTGTTGATCTATGATTGTGCGTATCACTTGCACTAACTCAAGTTGATCAAATTGGATCTCCCAACTCACTTCGTCCGAAACTGTAGATGGGTTCTTCGACAGCCACTTTAGGGTTTCGACCACGGCGCTAGCTTCCGCTTGAATGGTCGAATCGGCTTTTATTGACCGAGCAAAACCAGCGATCAGCGTCCCCGCATGGTCTCTGCATACTCCGACTACCGCTGCATCTCCAGAGTCGCTGAAGAAAGACCCATCTACGTTCCACTTGAAGCCGCCGCGGGTTGGGGGGTTCCACTGACTAGGTGAGTCTGATTCTTTTCCGTGTTCTGTAGCTTTTCGTGAGGGGCATTTACTGAATTTTCTGATCTGTTGATGGTTGGCGAGGGCTGAATCGAGGAGATGTTGCGGGTTGGGTCGCTGGTTTCGAAAAACCAGGTTGTTCCTCCCTCACTAAATCTACCACAGCAGTTGGGTAAGGAGTTCGAATGTGATGGTTGGGTGCTGGAATTCAGAGATCCACTTTTCTATACGGCTAATCTGGTGTTGGTTGATGTAGATCTGGATTTGGGGATCTTCCCATACCTGTTTTGTCCATGGACAGAGGAGAAAAAGGTGTTCGCTTGTCTCCGGGGCTCATTGACAAACTGGACATTGGTCATCCAAAATTATCCGTCTATGCGAAAGGTTAGCTCTTGTTGATAAAGCATTATGACAAATGTTCCATAGGAAATGCTTGTATTTCGGTTGTGTGTTAGCTTGCCATATGCAACGCCATAGTGTTTTCGGAATTTGGAAGGAGGAGGAAGCTTCATTCTGTTTTTGGGCTTGCTGCATGGCTTGTTTGCAATGATATGCACTCTTGACTGTGTATAGTCCAATTTTGGTTGATGTCCATACCAGTCTATCCTCAGTATTTGTCCTGCTTAGAGAAATGGCTAGAATTTCTTCCGCTGTATGCTGGTCGAACAAGTCCCTGATGGGAGTTTCCTTCCAAGCCATTTGGGCTTCATCCACTAATTCTGACACCCTTTGAGGGTCCCCCCTATTTGCTGGCCCTCCAATAACTCCTTTAGGTAGCCACTGATCCTCGCGAAAAGTGACCTTCTCACCATTACCAATTACCCAACGAGAAAAGGGTAAGATCGCATTTCTTCCAATTATTAAGCTCCGCCATCCCCAATAGGGATTGTAACCACTTGCTGCTTGTTGGAAGTTGCCATTTGGATAGTATAGCCCTTTAAATATCTTGCCCCATAGAGTTTCAGGTTGCTGGAGTAATCGCCAGGCTTGCTTACCAAGCATAGCTTCATTGAAATTAATCAAATCCCTAAATCCCAATCCACCTGTTTCTTTCCTTTCCTTTAGGATTTCCCACTTTTTCCAGTGAATTCCTTTGTGCTGATCGTTTGTTTTCCACCAGAAATCTGCAATTTTCTTTTCGATTGCCCGACAAATAGATAGTGGGACTCTGAAAGCTGACATCACATACTGCGGTATTGCTTGTACCACTGCTTTGATCAATACTTCTTTCCCTGATCTAGACATTAATTTCTCCTTCCAGCCCTCTAGTTTAACATTTACTCTTGATAAAATCCACATGAACATTTCCTTCTTTGATCGACCCCAATCGGATGGTACGCCAAGATATTTCCCTGTTTTTTCAAGTTCTGGGACTCTCATTTCAGTTGCCAATCTCTGTTTGAGGGCTAATGGGCAGCCCCTACTAAAAAAGATTCCGGATTTATTCAAATTAACCACTTGACCAGAGGCAAAACAGTATTGATTCAAAATAGCAGCAACATTCTGGCATTCAATAAGCTTCCCATCCATAAATAATATGAGATCATCCGCGAACATTAGGTGAGAAAGGGTAGGGCACTCCCTGTTTAGTTTAATGCCTCTTATACTTTGATCGGCAACGGCTTTATGCAACAGCTGAGAAAGAACATTTGAGACTATAATGAAGAGGTATGGAGAGAGTGGATCACCTTGCCGTAGTCCTCGGGAGGGATTGAAATAAGGCAATTGCTGTCCGTTTATTTTGACACTATAGGACACAGTAAAAACACATTGCATCACCCAAGAAATCCACTTGTCATGGAATCCCATTCTTCTCATACAAGCTTCTAAAAAATCCTACTCTACTCGATCATAAGCTTTTTTCATATCTAGCTTAAGGATTGCCTGAAAGTTTCTTCCCCGACGTCTTGTTCTCAATTGATGAAGCACTTCTTGCACAAGCAGCACATTGTCTTGGATTAATCTTCCTTGAACGAAGGCACTTTGTTCCATAGTAATCAGTTGGGGGAGATATTTTTTCAGCCTGTTAGCTAGTACTTTGGAAATGATTTTATAGGAAAAATTGCACAAGCTAATAGGTCGGAATTGATCCAATTGTTCTGGATTTTTCACCTTTGGGATGAGAGTAATTGTAGTTTTGTTCAGCTCTGAACTGAATTGGCCAGACTCATTGAAATTTGTAAATTCTTTGTATATATCTAAGCTGATTTCATTCCAATGATGCTGAAAAAAGATTCCATTTAGTCCATCCGGACCTGGTGCTTTCAAAGCACCCAATTGGAAGGTGGCTAGCTTGATTTCCTCGGGTGTGAAAGCTTCAGTTAGTGCCTGATTCATATCTTCTGTCACCTGACTGGGAAGCTGATCCAAAACTGGTTGAAAATTCTGATCCCCCACTGATTTATATAGTTCTTGAAAGTAGTCAATTGTCATCTGGTTTATCTGGCTCGGGTCGCGTGTCCATTCTCCCCCTGGATTTTTCAACATAGAGATTCTATTCCGCTGCCTTCTTTGTACTGCTGTTGCATGAAAAAACTGTGTTTTTATCCCCCCATTTAAGCCATTGAATGCGAGACCTCATCCCCCAATAGATTTCCTCTTGTCGCCATAATCTCTTTATCTCATTTTTCAGCTCTTGCATTCGGTTTTTATCATGTTTCCACATTGGAAAGTTGGTTAATTGCTGCATCTCTTCTTTTAACGGTTGGATTGCCTTTCTAGCATTAGAGAATTTTTTCTTGCTCCATGGATGAATTTTCGTGATAAGCTCTTTGAGCTTGCTCCCCAATCCTTCTGTTCTTTCAGCTAGCCCCCTCCATGTATCTTACATAAGCTGCACATATTCCTCATCTTCTATCCAGTACGCTTCAAATTTAAACTCCTTTGGTCGTTTTCCAATTCGAGGATAGAAATCCACCAGCAAAGGACTATGATATGAACCTATTGCCGAAAGGGCATATACCTCCGCTGAAGGGAATTCCACCATCCATTCAAAATTACATAATGCTCTATCCAGCCGTTCCTTCACATAATCATATCCCTCTCTGTTATTAGCCCAAGTGAAAGCACAGCCTTTGCTATCTATGCTCATCAGTCCACTATGATCTAAGAACTCCTGGAAGGCTTTCATTCGGTAGTTTTCTGCTTGTCGCTTCCCCACTTTCTCCCATACATACAACACCTCATTAAAGTCCCCTAAACATATCTAGGGTTCCAGAGTGATATTTCTCATGGATAATATATCTGACCACAGTCTCACCCTATCTTGGAAATCAGTGGGCGCGTGGATGAAAGACACCCTAATGCTCTGATTTGTATCCCCATTAGTGCAGATGATATGTATAGCATGCATAGAACTCGATATGATAGAGATAGATACCTGGTCATTCCACATAAGTGCCAATCCCCAGCAATACCTCTTGAATTGATAATAAAATAGTGTGAAATTGCAGTCGTCGTTGTAGGTTCTTACAAACTTCCTCTTTATTTTTTGTTTCCATTAGAAAGAAAACAACGGGCCTCTCTTGAGCCACAAGGGCTCTCATATCCTGGATTGTCAAGGGTGTGCCCAACCCTTGACAATTCCAGCTCATCATCTTCATTTGTGGCTTGGTGGCTTATTAGGGCTAGCCACCAAAGCCCATTGCCGTGTTTCTTCCTCCGTAAGAACTGGAGTATCTAGTAAGGTTGTTTCATCTATGTCTGGCTTGCTTGACCCCTGTGGTTCATAGGGTGAGTATCTTTTCAACTTCTTCTGAGTAGTATGTTTCTGGCCCTTTCCTTTCCTATTAGCCCCATGACTAGTTAACACTCCCTTTTTTGTGTTTCTTAGTAAGGTAACCTGGTCATCAGCTGGTATATCAACAATTTCATCTTATTGGTACCATTGCGTTTCTCCTTGGGTATATTCCTTACGTTTACCTCTCTCCATGGACTTGATATGGTCTTCACACTCACCCTGTCGTGTTTCATAGATAACCATTTCTCCTTGATTAACTGTCAAATCAGGGGTATTGATCTCCTGCATTAGATCTTCAAGCTTTGTCCTGTAAAACACATCCCAAAATGGGCTGTATTCATTCGCTTCTGTCTTCAACCATGGTCCGAACAGCATATCTTCTTTGTTTAGAATTTTTTCTTCCTGATATGGCACTTTATCACAATGCTGTGCATAGTGTCCCATTCTCTCACATGAATAGCAATAATAGGGTAAATGTTCATATCGGAAATCAAGCCAGATTTTCTTGCCATTGTTGCTGAAAATGGAACCCGGTTTCAAAGGCAAAGCCATGTTAATGGCTACTCTTGCTTTCCCTATCTTATATGGCATATATCCTTTTGCTTCAATTTTAACTTCTGTAACTTCCCCTATTTCTCCAGCAATACGTTCTATTACTTCTGCTGAAATCCATTCTGCTGGTAACCCATGAATATGGACCCAAAAGGAACAAGTATCAAACTTATAGCATGCTGGGGGGGGGGGGTATTCGGTATCCATGGTTGTAGGAGTAATAGATGATTTGCGAATGACCAAGGACCCATGGTGATTACTCGCTCTTTCTCCCTCTCCTAAGCGAAATGAAAAGCATAAATTCCAGGGGCAAGCAGATTGATCTCTGCCTAATCTGCTTTCCATACTTTGCGCATTGTACTCTGAAAGGCTTGAAAATTGATTTTAGGGTTCTGGTATAGCTGTCCAATTAGGGTTTGCTGACATTCTCTTACCTTGCTCACTGAGATTACATCATCGACTGTTGTAATGGCTTGATTTGACCATAGTTTCCCCAATCTTTTGCAGAGTAAAGCCATTCTGGCATTGTTTTCTTCATTCAGCTCCATACTTGCTGGTTCTAGAAGCTTTGTTCAACTGCGCAATGAGCTACCTGATAAGAGGGATAGGAGAGTAGATGATCCGGGATATGGATGATGGAGCCGTCGTTCGTCTGAAGTCGCCACACAACCAAGGATTAGCGTCTTGGCTTCATGGAAAAATGCCTTACTTCTCAACACCGTAGCCAGAGAGACCTAAGGAGAAAACGAGGGTTGGACTTGATTGATTATGGGGGAAAAGAGTGGAACAGTATGTGGGCAATCGATTCTTCCATCCTCAGATTCAGTGTGAAGAGGAGGAGAAATAGGTAGGGTTTTGGATTTGGGGGAGCTACCTCAAAAGGTAGAGAAAACTCTCACCAGAGAGAGAAATTGAATAGTCAAACTTCACTTGTCAAACATGGGCCACCCTCTTATTCAACTTTGAAAGTTGCAATTGAAGGTAACTAGTGGATGCCATTTCTAGCTTTGATACCAAATGTTGAAATCAAGAACTTAATATGAACTTTGGAAATATGTAATAAGAGCACAAATAGAAATTGGAGGGATAACTTCTTATTGAGAATGTTTTTCGTTTTTTGGCTTCCTACTTATGACTCTCAAGTTGGAGGCTCTATATAGAAGCCAAATCTCACAAATGTCAATGATGAGGACTTAATGAAGAAAAGAAAAATCCCCACACATTGTTATGATAAGTGCAAATTAAACACACAATAAACAAAGTAACAAAATTTTTCAATAACTTTCATTCATGAATTTTGTAGAGAACATGCAACCCACCGTAAATCATAACTTTCTTGATTGCCTTTTGTCCTCTATCATTTATTGATCAAATACATTATCAACAAAAGTCAATTTTATTGTCATTTTAACAATCTCCAAGTACAAAAGAGAAGAGAAGAGTAGTTCCAGAAAGTGTTTTCACCTTTTTAGATTTAGAAATTAACTTTCCTAATTTTTAATAAGAATATTTCGTCAATTGTAAAATGTTTTCAATTGACTAGTCATTTTCAGCTAATCAAACAAGTGAAAGTCAAGAAAACTAATTCTAGAAAATGCTTTTACTCAAACAAACAAACCTTAATATTTGAATCACATCATTGAACTAGTCAAAGTTTTCTTACTTCACAAACACTTACCAATTGAACCTCTCACTCAAACACTAAAGTTAGACCATGAATAACCAAATCAATCATTGGCGTGAACAATACTCTCTTCAACTTTAATTTAGTAAGCATTTCCTTCACATGCTTGCTCATCTTCTTCTTTAATACCTAATTTATATTGATAAGTACATGATTCAACCTATTTCAAAAATCCTATCTCACTTAAACCATTAATATTTTCCACTATTTCATCTTTTGCTAGTAAATTGACTACAAACGATTCATCTTTGTTATAGAAAAGCAAGCAATCGAGCAGTAAAATGGACAAAATAAATCAATTCGACACCAAACATATCTAGTTTGATGAGTGTGACTACGACATCCCAAATTTTCAATCATATTTTATATTAAATAAATCAAGCATTTCATCGACGCGCCTATAGGGCTACTCTCAGAGCTGATCATATTCGAGATAATTAGACTATCCAGGGAAGCCATTAAGGAATTTTAACGCAATAGACTTGAGAATTCAATTAGGAATTGGCTTCTCGACCATACGCATCTTTAGAGGCCATTACAGTACAATTAAAAATCGATCAGAGGTCAGAAATAGGTCGGTTCAATTGAGATGTGTGGCTAATCATGGGTTACACCATTAAATTAGAAATTATCATCAACCGACACTATACTGATTTTTCTATTGTTTTGGTACTCTGTATTAGTAATTGAATCCTTGAGATTTCCACAATAATCAAGAGTCGCCAATGTGTTGAGTGGGTTCATTGTGGCTTGAAGAAAATTGACCACGAATCATTTGCACTAAAAATTTATGAAACCTACTTGGTAGCCTAGGACACGCTAAAAACACGCTAGATTGAAATTAATCACAAATTTGAATCCAATTTTAGAAATTAAAAATTCTGTCATGTCACAATTAATTCTAGGAGTGTTGATTTAGTCTCAGAAGATTTTTCTGCAAACCGAAACTTTTTAGGAAAAAGTTAAGGTGGGACTTTTTTTTTTTCCATAAAAAGCCAGGGACCGTTTTTGGTTGCGCAATTAGGAAGCAAGTGGGATCAATTGGTGAAGAAAAATATCAATTTGATTGTTGAGGTGCTAATGGAATTTATGAGGACCAAATGAGATTAAATTGAGAATGAAATTATGTCAAATTGAGAGGAAAACCATTGAAATTTGTAACTGCCCCTATGTCTATGGTTTTTAGACCATTTCAAGATTACAAAGTGAAGGCATTGGTGGCTGAATGAGGGCCAAAAAAGGTGCTGGTGGTTGAGGATGATCAAAGGGACTAAGGATTGGAAAAAATAAGGCTTGTGGCCCCTTCTTGTTCCCCCTCTCCTTTCTCAAGCTTCCGACCAGCCCCTTTCTCCCTTTCACTGTGCAATTTGCAGAACTAGCAACCAAGGAGAGAAGCAACCGAAGCCATCCCATCCCCGCTGCACACTGCACGTCGTCGAAATGTCACCCCATCGCCTCTCACGCCTAGCCGCGCACGCCCTCCACCTACCATGCTATCCTCGTCGTTCTAGTAGACTAGTCATTTGTTACAGCCTCTGTTTCAGCCATGCTAGAGTCATTTGGCCCACCTCCGACCTCCATAAGTCCTCGCCAAGGCCCGGTTTAACCCTTTCACCCTTCCTTGATCCATTCCCGCCTCAACCGAGCTTGTTGCTCTCTTTTCAGCCAAGACCAACAGCAAACAAATAGGGTTTTCGACAGGAGGTTTGGCCTGTTTGGAGGTGGTTCTGGGCCTCGAAAGCTAGGCCTACTTTGGAGAGAATTGTCCCCCGTTGTGTTCCCGACGCTTTAAACCGCTCGGCCCACAAAACAAGTGAGTCTAACTCACTAATTCTCTTTTAGTATGTTAATCATGCTTAAGGATTGATTAGTTTATGCTAAAATGTATTAGGTAGTTAAATTAGATTAGATTAGTGAATTTAATTATTTGTTGATACATGTTAGGTGGTTAGTTAGTGCAATTAGCGAGTAGACACGTTCTTCTATTTATTTAATGAACTTTGGAATTTTTCCGGGTCCGTTTCAGTGTCCAATTAAGTATTATGGGCCTAAGTTGGATTTATTGGCATTTATTTAATATTTTTAATTAATTAATTAATTATTTTCCGAAAATTAAATCGAGATAGCCGGTGACCGGAATTTTATGCTGGTTATTGTGGTGTAATCTGTTTATTTATTTGAGCTCTAATTTGTGCTAAATTGATTTAATTATGATTTTAGGATTTTATTCATAAATTAATTAATTTTAGTAATTGATTGGAAAATAACCGAGCGTTGGCTTACAACGCTAAAAACATTTTGGTGGACCATATAAATTATGGGATTTTTAAAGATGAAAATATTATATTTTGACTAAGGCCAACCGTGTACCCACACACGGCTATTTTTATTGGATATGATAAAAATGATAAATTAATTAAATGGTTGGGGTGGCATACTATATCAACCTATGAATGATATTCAGCTTAGATTGCGAGCAGTATACTGGTATACTATATCAACCTATGAGCTCTGATATATTAGCTTAGCGAGAGCAGTATACCTAATCAGTTTAGCAAAAGCAATATGATTAGCTTAGAGAGAGCATTAATAGTGTGCTATATCACTCAAGAGTTTGATATGTCAGCTTAGCGAAAGCTATACTATCTATTTATTAGCTTAGAGTGAGCAGTCCTATTATGGGTGGACTTGTAGATAGTATTAAATGGGCCGACCTTGAAATGGTCGTGGTGACTTATAATCGACTAGGTCGATTGATTAATGATTTGATTCGATGTTATGAATTGATGTAATGTGAGGCATCTGTAAATGATATTGATTTGCAGGGTAGAACTGAGGCCAAGGTAAGTCCTCTGACCCATGGTGTGCTTAAGCAACTCTTATGGTATATTTGCTTCCTAATTGGGTCTTAAGAGGGTAAAATTCATTGAGATGTAGTCTCACCTCATTGTGGGACAACATTTCAGGTCCCTAGATTGCAACACCTCCACCTCCTCTCGTGCATTTTGGTATACCCGAAAAAATCACTGAGATAGGTTATCATATTTTGATACACCATCACCTAAAGGCTTGGAATATGTACTGGTGAAGTCCACTATCTGAAATGATGTGGGTGAACTCCAAAAATTCCCCAACAAATTTCGGTCATGGTATCACCATTACAGTGATGGACAAAGGGTGGACCCTGTGCCGGAATCTGATGTACCTCCGTAGGTTTTAGAGGTAGTGTTCGGGAAGAGGACAGCAAATCTTAAGGGTGGATCGGTGGTGGATGCGAAGGATCCCAAGCTTGAGAGCGATTCTAACTCTCCGGTGAACTCAGCAATAGACTCCAGCTAGAGCATGGAAGAATAAGAGATCGTCGAGGAGGACCCAGAGGAGGATCCGGATGAGGATTGAAACCCTACCCCCCTGTTTGTAGACTTGTTTTGAGAACTTATTATTTAGGACTTGACTTAGTAGTTTGCCTTATATATATATGCATTATGGTTTGCATTGTATATAAGTGTGATTATTTTTAAAGTTCGAGATTTTTAGTCCTACATTCATATCCTATTGTTTTATTGTTTTTAGATTTTATATTTACTTCCGCATGTGTATTAAAATGAAAGGGTCGGCAATGCGTCCTGAAACGTTTCTATTTAATCGACCAATGAGGGATGGGCAGACGCTCGAGGATCGGAGCGTGACAGTGACTGACATCTACAAGGAGAGTGACATAGAATTCAACTACAGATTAAGTGATGCAATGAAAATTATAACCATACTTGAGTCACTTAAACACCCTTAGTGTTTTCTAGTTCCCAATGCATCAAATAACTCACATAGTGTTTAATCCTCACAATTTTTTACAAAATAAATCTATCAATCTCATGAAGGAATTATACAAATCATACCAACAAGATTTAATTGATTTCGACAATTTAAAATTGCTTCAACATGTAATTCACAAATGTGTGCCCAATTGATGAATTTAGAATTTGCTCAATCACCAAATTAATCAACCATTAACTTTGTAATAGTGCTTCCTTTGGAGCACTTGAATCCTACATACCAATAACACCCAAGAAAATAATATATTTATATGTGAATGTGGAGACCGCCTTGCTTTGTCGATTTACAAGGTAAAGAAAGGAAATCCACGTAAAAATCTAAATTCCATCAAAGTTGGAAGTTTTCCCTTTTTATTCTCTTTGGCCTACATTAACTTTGAGAACTAATTTGCATGCCCCCTTTTTCTTTTTTAATTTATGCACCTCATAAATCCATGTACTTTACTTTATTCAACTAGGTTTTATTCAGCTTGCTCAAACTCAAATCATGACTAGATATTTGAGCTAAATCACAATTACTTCACTAAAATTTCAACTTTGCTAATACTCTCCTATAGCTTTTTATGGGCTCAACTACTACAAGTATCTTCCAAGTTCAAGCGACACTTGAATTTTCCATAATCCTATATTTTATCAGGGCACCAACTCCACTTTCACCTTTAGCTACTCCACAATAACTTTTAGACATAACCTTCTTTACCATAGATGAAGTAAAATCATTGTTGCAATCATATCTATCAAAATATTGAACTCATACCTTGTCATACTTGATAGCTACAACAACCTTTGCTCGATAGTCCCACCTCGGCAAAAGCATCACCTATGTCGATTACATGCTAGTAGGGACTAGAATTGGGAATGCTAAATCAAATGCACCCTATATTTACTTGCTTAGTTTGATGCTTCATGTATTCTAATCCTACCTAGATTTCCAAGCCTTGTGGTCTCTTTTGGTTAGTTCAAACTTAAGACATTGCTCATAAGCTTGATCACTCACCCACCTATTCATGGGAGACCATTCTAATCTCGATTGACGTATAACTAGGCTTAGGCCTAGCTCGTATCGACTCAAACCTCATTACACTCATTCATTGGGGGCCATTTTATCTTCTATTGGGGCAAGCCCACTTTTGGGCCTAGGAAAGCCCTAAATGGCAGTTCGGGCTAGGCTAAAATTCAATTTAGACTAGCCCAACTAGACCGTGCTTACTCTTGATGAGTAACGAGGTTGACTAATTGAGAGGTCCCATAGCTTGGCCCACCTAACCCTTGCTAGTTATGCTAGCCTATTAGATATAATTGAAAAGTCAAGTTAAAGAAATCATGTATAGAATTTTAAGTGTTTATAGATGTCAAAATTATGAACAAAAAATTGTTTGCTAATAATTGGAAATTGAGAGGTAAGTATGTCGACACTTAATTTTTCTCAATGGTTAAGTTAGAAAAATTTGACATTCGAGATCCCCAATCACAATGTGACTCGCCTCTTGACCCAAAAAGAGAAATTATAATTTCATTAGTTTTTAATCCATTTCTTATGCATTTGATTTATGGGTGTTGAAATTTAATAAACTCGGGTTCATAAAAATAATACATGTAATAATTAATAGTAAAATAAAGTCGACGAACTATTTAGAGCATGACATGTGGTGACTCTTTGATGGCCTAATTCCTCACCATTGCAGACGCAACACTTGTCATTGTGTCACAAAAACCCTAAAAGTAAAAACTCAATCTATTTTGGATTTGGAAAAGATAGAAGAGAAGCTTTGGGCTCAATTAGACTTGATGGGTTTTGGGCTTAAAAATGTTAGAATTGGAGTGGACTTGATGATGAACTTAATTGTGCCCTTTAGCGTAGACTATGAGTCCAAGTTCGGCCCATGTTTAGACTGGGCCCTACAGCCCAACTCAAGTCCTTATTTTTAGAATAAAAAAATAAAAAATCAAAATATTAAAAATTATTAATAATAAAATAATAAAATGGTTTAAAAATTATGGATATTAAAAAAAAAAAAAATGGTTAGAAATAGATATATTGACCTAGTTGTGTGGCTTTAGCATTGGATTTAGCTTAGTTTCCTTTTTTAGCAACAAATAGTTTAGATACTTTAGTGGGTACGTGAGTAGATTAGTCTTTGATATGAGAAATTGAACTCAATTTTAACCAAGCTTATGGAAGGGATGTCTTAGAGCTTAGAATATGGCCATGTGTATTCTTTGTCCGACGAGTATCAGGTTCTCATTTCTACAATTCTATTTTAAGCTTTTTAAATACTTGATTGTTTTATTATCGCTTTGCCATTTCAATAATTGTTTGTTAATTTCCTTTCAAGATTGATTAGGACTAGATTAGGATCATAACAAAAATCTCAAGAACATGTGCATGATCATTTAGTGGCTTTGATATCTTTAGGACCATAATTGGTGATCAAGATTCTATGATCACCTATATAACTTAAAGGGTGTTAATGACATTAGCATAATCAAGTTCCTAAACTAGAATCTCTAGTTAGGTAGAAATCGAGATGACACTTTATTATCTCAATTGGTTTCTAGCCACCCTAAATGGCTAGTGACGACTCTTTGTCTCACCTAAAACCTTTTAAATTAAATCAAACATAAAATGAATCGTACAAGTTTGAAAGAGTCCATGCCTAATCGAAAGTAATAAACTCACATTTTAGGCATTATCTCTAAATCTGTCTTTCCTCCCTTAGGATGAAAAAGAAATGTCGCAAAAAAGTATAATCAATCTTTTAGCAAAGTAGAGAAATAACCATTATTGATAGAGTATATTATACATGGAAGAAATTCTATTACAATATATTATTAATCAATTGAATGAACTAAGTAATCCCTCCCTCCCTTATTAAATTCTAGTTTGATAACTCCCATAAATTGATAATAATAACTAGTTTTGACTCATATGAGGAAAAAAAATCACTTAATTTCGTAAGTATGGTTGAGGTCAATTTGCATATTTTGTGAGGAGGTAATATTATACAATACTCAATATCTAGCTATTGTCAACACAATATTATATTTTTACTTTCAATATTTAATATTAAGTACTCAATTTTAAGTTTTTATCTAACAGTGTGAATTTTTTAACTTGATTGATTATCTATTAAGTCAACTCTACTTAAGATTACCAAACAAATTTGTATCATTAAATGCTTAATTTTTATTTTTCAGTGTTTTTGGATATCATTAAATGCTTAATTGTTATGATCAAGACTGTTTCCTACTGGTTTTGGGTCCGTCGCTCAGTCCAAGGAGCGTCCATGGCTTCCGAGGAAGACGTCCTGGGAAACAACAGCGTCGAAGGTGTCGCCTGGCTCTGTTCCCTGTCGGAATCGGAGCTCGTGCGTTGTCTTCCGTTTCCCAAAATTCTAGTTTTCGTTTCGCCTCGTTTGCGATGACCTTAAAGAGGGATTCCCCCCGCCCCGGGGGGTGGGGTTATGGTGTTTGTTTCTGCAGGATATGCTGATGAGCTTGCAGACGCTGGCGCTTCAGCCGAGAAGTTCAATCTGAAGATGCTCCGAGCCATGGGTACTACTTTGTTTCTCCTCTCTTTTAAGTGAATTGGGTTTTCTGATGAGTTATTTCGGGAGGTACTGATATCTTCCTCTGCGACCGAAAGGAGGAATTTTTTTTTTTTTTGTCCCTTTACATCAATCTTCTGGAGTTTTTCTGGCCCCTGTTGTTTCCTCTTTGCCGACTAGGGAATTGATTGGCCATATAATGGACGAATTTCTTTTGATGGAATGAATCGAGGTTAACTTTGGCTGAATGTCCAGAACAGTTCTGTGACTTAAGCGAGGGCCTTGGCTGGTGGGTGCTGGGCTAGTCTCTCCCGAGGTATAGTCGGTGTTGTGCTCCTGTAAGATGAACTAGGCCGGATCCTTGGCATCAAAAAAGAGAAAAAAAAAACTTTGGCTGAATGTCGTTTAATGGCCATAGTTGATGATGTGAATGCGCAGTGTTATGGTCTCCAAATATAGTTCCTGAGCATCCAAAGTAATGTCAGTCCGTGTTTTTGGTTCAAGGAAACAATGACCAATGTGCATGAGCTTCTATGGAATATCCTGTTGTTTCACGAGAAGTTCCTAATCCTTTATGTGCTTGTGTTGTGGTGTTTTAAGATTGTTGGGTGCAGCTCTGTAACTGTACTAGTAGTTCCTGGAAAGATGACCACTTTTTGTAGCCTTCTGTCATCGTCTAGTAGTGGATTTTCTCCTTGCTTCATATCAAGTCAAAAGCTTACTTGAAGAAGTTTCGAAATGTTTATTCGAAGTGGGACTGACTGTCTATTCAATGATTTGTTGATGCTGGGTTCTTGAGTCTGTCAGCAATGTTTTCCTGTTGTCACATTCCCAGTCTGTCAGCAATATCAATAGATCGTAGATCTTAGTAGGATCTATAAATAGGGAGCTAGGTAGGGATATCATTGATTGACAAAGTTCATGTCTTGATCATTTATATGTTAGGGATATTCATGCATCCATTGTTGTCAAGATTGTTTCTTATTTTCTCACACATCAGCAACTAGTTTCACAACTCCCTAAAGCCACATGCTAACTATGCTTTTGTATATTTGGGCTACTCTAGGTGCTTATGAGCTGTGGATGGATGTTGGTTCTAAGTTAAAGTGAGTAATATGCGTCTTAGAATTGAAAATGAGATGCAAAATTGTGCTGAGCAAAAGACAGAGGGAGGGAGTGAGGGGGAGTTTCATCCTTCTGCACTTCTTAAAATTTGTGCTTCTCATAGATTGGGTAGGCACCATTATGTAGGTGCTTATAGGTAGGGAGGGAGGAGTTTTTATTCTTCTGCACTTCTTAAAATTTGTTCTCCTTGTAGGTTTGGGCAGGGACCATTACATTGATGCTTATTGCACATGCTATGTCCTCCTACTTTGTTCTTTAATTGCTAGAGACATTTAAAGTTTACTTAGATATAATAGCTGTAGTTGGAGAAGCAAAAGGGACAAAAACAGGGCTAAAATAGAGTTGATTGACGATTTAACCAAAATAATGAACTATTGAATGGGAAAACTAATGACGAAGTTACTAAAGACCTACTTATACACCATTAATCTAACATAACTACTTTTAATCTATGCCATTGGGGCTCATTAAAAGTCACATGACTGGCGCTTGATTGTTTTTAGCCTAATAACATATTCAAAGACTCAATAAAGAACAAAACACTTAAAATACAAAAGGAGTTGCTCCTACATCATTCTCCCTGTGTTAGAAACAGTCAAGCTTAGTGTTGAAAACTTTGACAAACTAAGCATGTCTCTAGATCAATCTTCTTCATATCCTCTACCAAAATCCATGTAGAAAGGTACCAGATTTACCCAACCATTTCATTAGGAACTTTCCATCCATATTACCATTCCTAGTAAGCGTCGCTCTTCTCCAATTGGAGAAAACTTGGCTTTGATGTAAAGGATTCCTTCCAATCATCACTAATCGAATCCCATCATCAAAGCAATCAAAGATTTCTTGCATCCCGAAAGCTTGCCAATAACTTTCACTTAAACTGTCAAAATGAGCTTGAATAACAAAATTAATCATGAACATGAACAATATTCACTATACATCTTTAAATTGGCCAGCATCTTGCTTCGCGTACTTTCTCATCTTCTTCTTTAATGCCTAATGCATATTGATAAGTAATTGAATCAGACTGTTTAAAAAGAATTTTCCCTGTCTCACTTGAACCATCAATACTTTCAACAATTCCATCTTCTGCCAGTAAACTTATTGCAAACACTTTGTCTTGATCACCATAGTCATCCCGAACAATGGTTGCATGACTTTGTCATTATCTCATGTAACTGTCGGTGTTTCATCTTCAAAATCTTCACGGAAAGGATAGATCTCTTCATCAAGATCTAAGGCATGATGAAGCAGCTCTTCCAATCCACCGTTCTGTGGTCTGGCATCATGAAAGGGATTTTTTTAAAACCCATCATTGCTATCATCCACAAGACCACCTTCCAGTATGTCCACGACTGCAGTGACCTTCTGGATTCTCCATATGGGCTTTCACAGGTTCCTGTCACAGCAGAGCTTGAAAAGCCCGCAACAAGTCTTCATCATGCATCACATCTCAGCCATCTCTAGAGCTTGATTGCCTCTTCCATGACCTCTTCCACATCCAACCATCATGTCGAAATGAAAAGCGCAATTTTAATTTAGGATGTTATTATCTCTGATGCCAATTGATTAAGGAAAACCATAACAAGGGGATCTAATACGATTTCATGAGGTCAGAGAATGGAAAGATAGCAACAAGAATTAAAACAAACTTGAAGATGGAACATAGAATGGTTATTCTAGGATTTATAAAAATCAATGATGTTTAAGGAATGAGGAAAAACTAATGATAAAGTGAGTAGAAGACCTATTTTGCACCCATGATCTAACATAATAACTTTTAATCTCAATCATTGCAGCTCATTAAAAGTTGCATGACTACTACATTACTGCTTATTAACTTAATAACTTGATAAAAGACTTAGTAAAATAATACATTTGAACACTAAAAAAGTTGAATTATGTTCCTGCATCAGGTGCTCTCTAACATTACATGCTATGTTGCTGTTGTGGGCCTTGACTTAAATGGGTCGTTCATATGTCTCCATTCTTGCTGTCTTTAATAAGTTTTGTAGCTCATATGCATGAATGTTTGGTTCAAGATATGCATTCTGACTTAGTTATTTAATTTAATTTTTCTGGTGCTTGATAGGGATGATTTTGATGGAGCATCTCAAAGGGAAGGTTAAGGATTTGGAAGGAATCCCTGGTTTTGCTGGGTCTGCCTCACATCTAGATGCATCCAATCTATTGAAGTCCAGTCTTGAGAATTTTATGACACTTGAGGACATAAAGGCATGTCTAAATACTCATTTGAAGAAAGGACAATTAAAGAGGTAGATCCTTTTCTATGAATATGTACTGAGTCCTGTAACTTAAGCCTCTATTATTTTTATTGTATTTATTTTATAGTGGATTAGCCTATTGTGAAAGATCAGAGTTATTGTTAGTTTACAATGTCCTTTCATTTTTTGAGTACTTTTGCATTGTTTTTTGGGGTATTGCTTTAGGATTATGGAAGTATGTCTTACTGTGCCTTAGGGTGAAGCACTAAAACTAACTGACAAGGATACTGTGATTGAGATATTGTATATGTTAGCATTTTCATGCGAAAGTATAAGCTTTTCTTTGCTTTATAATTGTAAAAAAATAATTTGGTGATGGTAGCTGTATGCTACATTGAGTTATTCAAGCCACACTAACAAAATGCACAAAAGTGTAGAATGTGGTCAGATTTCTTTGCCTTTTCTGGATTCTTATACCTGTTATTTTCAGTCTAATTTGTTCTCATGATTGTCAATGGAGTATGCTTTATTCAGGGGGCTTTGTCTGACATGGTAGAGCTTAAAAACGACTTAAAATTAAATGTTGAAGTAAAGATGGCATCTCTTACAATGAGCTACCTGCCATACATCTTATCTGATTTAAGCCATAAGCACTCATTGCTGCACTTGGAAGGATTAAACCAATTAGAATAGGAGGAGATTAAACCAATTATCTCTTTGGCAACTTGAAGGAGAAGCCGCTCAGTGAAGACTTCTGTTATAAAGAAAGCAACCGAGTGCAATATTTTCCTTGATGCTTAACAACGTAATGCCCTTGTTAATTTATTGGGGAGATATGTCTCTTATGGACTGATTCTCCAGAATTTTGTGGTTTTGGTTGCTTTTACTCTGCTACTAATCCAGTGCTGAGTTCTGGAAATTGATTGGCTTTTTAAAAGGTTGAAATGGGTCAAAATTAAAATAGAAGGAGATTAATCTGGAATTATGGTGGCAAAAGTGTGGTTGGCATTAGTTTGTGGCTACAGGAGATCTGACATTGTATTAAAATTTGGCTTCTCACATTCGCTCTCTGTTATTTGGAAGAGCAATGTTCCACCGGAAAGATAAAGAATAATCAATGATCTGATTTGAAGATCACAAAGTAGATTGATTTGATTGACAATAGTAGAAAAAGGTATATGACAGCAGTTAACGAGAAGTAAAAATTCTCATATGCCATAATGTAAGTCATTGAAATAATCTTCTCATTAGCAACATTAATGGTTGTGGTTCTTGACTTCCAAGTGGAGTATCGTCATGCTAGAATTTTACTCTTGAAGTAATAGAAGTTTGTCTATTGTCATAGTAAAAGAGGTTTTCTTACAATTACCTGTATTTGGTTCTGAGGCTTCTCCTACAATTCAAGAGATTTCTAGAACGTGTTCCATGCACCAATGGATAGAAAATAAATTTTACAAGGGGAATATATAGAAAAGAAAACCTCCTCTTCATATCCAGCAGCTATTTTATGCATGCATGCTAACATGTTGAATTGCTTTGTCATCTCAAACTCCTTTTGTGGTTTGTTGTTGTCAGCATGTCATATTGACAAATTATCGATATTGGAAGTCTATACATCTTTCCTCTTTTTGTTCATGCAAGGCAACGCGAAGAAGTGATGCCAAAGCAGAAAAGGCAGGATGATGAAATGTAGAAGTTTATGAGACCTCATCGATTCAAAGGGACAACTAGAAGATTTTCTAAACAGTTGATGCTTCCTCTGTTGCTTGTATGGTTCTGGCATTCTCATCAATACTTCTGTTCTGCTAGCTCTTTTCCCTACTTTGCCAATTCTCTCTGATCAGTTTTGCCTCTCTGAATCGCTTTCAGGCACTGGTACATACTCAACATACACATCAAATCAGCAAATCTCAGTTGTCATTTGCGCTTCCCATTTCCGAAGCTGTGCGGTAAAGAAAGTAGTGCAGGCGATTCTCTCTAGCATGTACATTGTCATGACTGTAATATGTTTGTGACATTGATTAATCAAGGGACCTTTTTGTCATGGATAGAGCAGCGTTGAAATTACCAATAGTTGGTGTGCTCATTGTTTAATTCATGCTTGCTGAGCTTGTCGTAGTCTCTCCTCACTGAGATCTCTGAGTGTGGTTGAGCTGTGACATGCGAAGGGGCTTTAGGCATTTACATAGAAATCTGTATGTCATCTGGCGGAAATGGACCTCTTTATACATATTTGTGCTAGCATATGCTTCTTTGTATCTTTGTATGACCCTGGTGGTGGTTGACTTTTGATCACAATGGAACTAACATTTTGGGGAAATTTACTTACAAGTGAATAGATGAGCGTGCGCACATGAGAATTGGATAAATGCGCAAGGGATGATGATTCAGATTCTCAAATGTATTTCCTCTCTGGCCCATTCAACTATTCCCTAGTTATCACATCCCCACATTGTTCTCGTTCTTCTGATTGCTGTTTTATTACTAAGAATGTGATGTGTGCCTTTCCAACGTGGGATTTGTCCCACTCCATACGAACTATGCTATGTCATGAACGAGTTTATGACTGTTTAAAAAATTGTCATGTACCTGTATCCGCTGCTCTCATATCTGAACGTGTGTTATCCAAGACACGGTGCAGATGTAAAAGCAAAAAATTAGAAAGTCTAAATGGTTCCTAGTAGCTGTACTCTGATTTGTCGGTTGGTCTTAATTTTAGAAGTGTGATCTTTTAGGTTTCTCAATGAATTACATTGTCAGTAGCTGGTTATCCAGTCTGTGTCTGGGCGAAGTGATTCAGCTGGTATATAGTTATCAAATGGTTATCATTCAAGTTCTTCTTCAGGGGATACGGCTTGAAACATGGACGATACAATTAGTACCAGAACTGACAATTTGCGACGTCATGGGAGTCGACTTTTAAACCCTCATTGCTATATATGTGGGGTTTGCAACATCCTGATCTGGCATATTATGAAGTTAACTGATGCTGACTGAATGAACAAGATTGGAATGTTCGATGTATATTGCAATATCTCGGCATTGAAATACAGGGAAAGGAGAAGGGGACGATACTCTGGTGATTGCTTTGAGTTAAAATGTTTTGGTTCGATCATCTTTTGAGAAACTAGGAAGCACACTTTAAGAAAGCAACTAATTGAGTAGCTATCTCCTGACGATTAGTAAGTCGCCTGTGTAGTATCATCGTAGTCTAGTGAAGGAGAAATCTTGTAGGTACGGGATATAGCAAGTATCATGGTAATTTCCCCATTTTCTCTAAATTAGTTTTCCAACCGTCATCAGAATTCCTAAGGATTCTCATGAACTCAATTCCATAGTGTAGTTTACGTTTCATAGAAATGGTTGAGTTTAATTTTCGAGATTCATTTCAACTGAAAAAGGTATGGGGCTTAATGAAGACTCGGACCTGCTTATGCCTTGCTAAATGAATTGAAAATTTATTATATTGGATTTTATTTGAACCTCCTGAAATTAATCTTAGTATTTGAGCATTTGACTTGTGTGTTGATTAGGCGATTAGGTAGATGACATAAGTTTTGTTACCCACACCATCCAAATACAAAGAATTGCATATTAGGGTTTCCGCTATAGCTTAGCAATTGATGATCCAATTTATGAGTATATGAATATGACGCATGACAATACGGGTTTCAGTCACTCCAACATCATCATCAAGTGCAAACATATCATATTACAGCCATCTTCGGAGCTTATGCTCGTATCTTTAACACGATCCATTAGATATATGGGGGTACTTTACGAGTTTGGAATTTCCCCTATTACTAGGGTAGGCTTAATCTTTACAAAAAATAGACAAAAAGAAAAACATAAATCCTTAGGGCAAAAACAAAAAGATACTGTTGAGGGGTTGAAGCCAAGCGTGCAATGGCTCGGACATGGACAAGACAGAGCTTGGCTGCATCTGATGTAAAGCCATTTTCAATCATACCATTTCTTTTATTCATCTTCCCTTGGTGACGAGAATTATGATCTTCTTGTTGGCCATGCCTGCTTCTTTTGTCCTTGCAGGCGCATGCCCTTTCCCGCCGACCTGGGCCCTCATGTTCCACAATTTTTTTTTAAAATTTTTAAAAAAATTTTTTTTGCATGATAACTGCAGCATTGAGCATCAGACTTTCTACTGTATTTAACTTATTATGTATATTCAAAAGCTAATGGCGTAGGGCACTTGTTACATCCTAGCTTTTCTCCATCCAACATCTTCATCGGCTACTCCCCATTGTCAAGGCTGCGTCATCGGATGCTAAGGCTGAGGGTGCAAAAACCTGCAGGATCTCAGAACACTTCATCAGAAAAGATATGTAAAACATGGTTAAAGATCTGTAGGCCCCTACCCGACACGACCCTTCTCTCGGCTAACTTAAACCGAATATCTGTCTTTCTTAATGCTGCAACTGTCGGAGAGAGGCGATCCCCCTTTGTCCTGGTCCTGTGATCGCCGATGTTACCGGGTTTTCCTCCGTCTGATCAATCACGCCTCTCTCTCTCTCTCTCTCCTCCCCCCCCCCGACCTCGATGTGGACACACCAACAAATAACACATGTAGTTCGCAGACAAATTAGATGTGGTTGAGGCGCAGGTACGTGTAGTGGTGGTGGGCATGGCCGGAAGCTAGTGGCGCTGGGGTTCAGATTACGTGCTAGACTGTGACCTGGAGGAGGGAGACGGAGAAGAGAGTAGGTGGTGAGAATGACGATTGGGTTTTGCAGGTATCTAAATCTAAACGAAAGATCCACGTAGGGTTTGACATAGGATCAAGCGTGCCCAACGTTTTACCATACATACACAGAGTATAGGATCCTTGATTAAAATCGAAATATTTTCGCACTAACCAAAGGAAGTTACAATCTAAAACTACTTCTACAAATGACAAATAGACTTTCACTATAGTTGTGGTAAGGGAGAAAGAGGGGAAATTGTCCAAAAGGTTCTAAACCTATTGCTTTTTCGCCAATTTAATTCTAAAACTTTCAATTTTATCAATTGATTCTTAAATATTTTCAAGTTTTGCCAATTAAGTTTATCAAGCCAATTTTAGTTGAAAAACGCCGTCGTGGATGCCAGTCATCCTATGTAACGTTGCTAGCACTAACGTGGACAATTTTCAATATTATTTTAATATATTTCAAATATATTTTTATTTTAATTTTCTTTTCATTCTTTCTTTCTTTGTTTCCCCTTAACCTTAGGCTGGCGAGGTTGGTGGCTTACCCTTTGCCTAATCTAGACAAGGGCACCACTACCCTCGCCCAAATCTAAGCAAGGGCCACAACCCTCACCTTTGGTTGGCAAGGGTTGTGATGCCCTCACCTAGCCTAGGCAAGGGCCTCCATGACCTTGCGGACCTAGGGTTAGAAAAAAAAAAATAAAAGAAAAATGAAAAAATAATTAAAATTTTGAAAAAATTAAAATACTATTAGAAATTATACACATTAGTGCCGACAATGCTACATAGGACAACACAAAAGATTAGTGATATCCATGTTAGTATTTTTCAGCTAAAATTGGCCGGATAGACTCAACTAATAAAACGTGACAAATGTTTAAAATTGAAAAGTTCCTATAGGTTTAAGACCTTTTGGAAAATTTTCTTGAGGAAGAGAGACTCACTTTATACATATATATTGGGTGAGGCTCCTCTACAAGGGTCATAGGCATATCTCTTAAGACTACACTAAATTTTAGGCTTCATTTATTTCGCTGAAAAATAATTTGAAAAATAATTTCCTATAGATGATCTCTTATATCGTTTGAAATAATTAATTAATAAAGAATTTTTTCATTGCAAACAAAATTATGTTTAAATATTTTTTTTTTGAATTATCAAATAATATTATTCGTCCATTCATTTTTGTAAATGATATAAATGACCATTTTTAGGAAAATATTTTCCAAATCCTTCATTTTCCATGCAACAAACAAACCATATATGTGTTTTCCATTTTGTTTGGTATCCCTTTGACAGATTATTTTGTGCTTGCTTGAATATCTAGCACAATAATTGGTAAGGTAAGTTTCTTTTCTTTTCTCATCTCTTCTTTCTTGTTGGGATGACAACTTTGCTAGCATATGGATTTTTGTCCATTTTACAATTGAGTACCTAAATTTCTTTTTTTATCAATCAAGTACATGAACCTTTCAATATTAAAATTGAGAACAAAAACAGCCGTGTATAGCAATGTCGTCAAATAGTCATTAACCGACTATATTGGCATCCAATATAGCATCGTGAGATGATGTTGCATCAAAAGAGATATATTGGACACCAAATATCATCCAAGTCTACACACTCTCTCTCTCTCCTCATCACCCAACATATAAATGGAGATGATATTATTTTGGTTGAGTATGGGAGCCATGTCAGCAATTGTGTTCAGTTTTACTGATTAAGTGAGCCACGGTAATAAAATTGCATGACATGGTCATTTATTCAACAAATGCCTCATGTTGAGCCAACAGTTGAGGTACTAAATTGAACACAAAAGTTATTGTGGTATTGGACTCTAAAATACACGAGATTCATGTACTTGTGTTGTCATTATCCCAATTTTCTACAAACCACTCGTGGAAATTCTTGTGTAGAAAAACGGTTCATGCAAAGTGAGTGGAGCTTGGAGAAGTCAAAACTCTGGTGCCATTATTGAGACATTTTCCATGCCTTGCAACAACCTAAGAAGTACTACATTATTAAAGTGTTGGTGTTCTTTGTCCACAAGAATAAAGGCAAGTGAGGTCCAATAGAATGATTAAAGACACTCCAGTTTGTCCCCATACCTTTGTCCTCTTTAGAAAAATCTCGACATATACGTAACAACATTGACAAATGGATGGTATTGCACGTGCACGTACAAGCCAAAGTAAGTACAAGATCATAGTCCAAACCACGAGCTTCCGATCAATTCCGACCATTTTTTTTTCCCATGCGCATAAGCACTCATCCATTATTCATACGAACAAGATGAGGTTTCTTTGTCACACTATTTTACCTTTTTTATTTGAAAATATTCCTATTGCTTGTTCCAATAGATAAAAATCTTTGGATTTATGTGGTGACAGTAAAGGTCGTGTCACCAATGTGTTACGAAAAGTAGGTGTTGGAGGCATGCAAAAGAATCTTATCGTATCCCAACACTATTATAAAAGATGGTGAATTTTAAAGTATAAAATGGATTATAGGTGTCTTAATCAGTTCTAATTAGTGGATGATGGGGCGTTAGACCAAAAAGGATTTGCTTCAAGATTAAGGCAGGCATCGCCATCAATGATGGTAGCTTCCAAGATCATCGAGTGGGGCATATTGAAGATGCTGGGGAGGGAACCCTCTCCAATCAGAAGAAGGGTTTAAACTTTTCTGCCCATTTTTTTATAGCTTTGGATTGATATAATTTGAATCCTGCTAATTTAATTTAGTTTGATTTGAGATCAGGGGGATCACATCGATGCTTGATCTTGTTGATGTCAAGGTCCAGGCAGGATCTAGCAATGGCGATCTCCAGGATTTCCACTTCGACCCTCTCTTAATCAAGGAATAATTAGTGAAAAGTGGGATGCGGAAGCAATGATCTCCGGCACCGTTGACTTTCTTGTATTTAAAGCAAGGCTTAGATGGTCCCCCAAAATCTAATTATGTTTAATTCCAACTTTGTGAAAATTGGATTGAACTATACTCCAAACTAATATATACAGATGAAAGATACTACCATGAACCTAACAACAATAATATGAAAGCTGGACACGATATTTTGACTACCGGGAGATTTTGTAAATCGTGGAAGATATCTATCTGGATGGCGACGTATCAATTCAAATATACAACATAGCCGAACTAAATATCTTATCTGACAGTTCCCTCCCACTGAGGGTGGTTGTAGAGAAATCAATTAAAGTTTGGAAATTAATTTGTGTACATGGCCTTGATAGTGAGGATCTCGACAATTTGATCGGCGGAGGAAATATGGAGTGCGGTTTAGTTCCCGACTTATCTGGTGAAGGGACAATCCTTCTAAGATATGCTTTGTTCATTCATGAACAAATCACCGTGAGTAGTTTGCATAGCATCATCACATGTTGGAAAAATTCTCTATATTATTTTGAAGATGACAAAATATTTAAAAGCTACGGATGTGTCTTATTAGTTTAGTGCCATGTTTTAGATGCACAAGCAATATGTAAAGGGTGTCTTCACAAGATCATCAAAAGCTACGAGTGCTTTGCCTCTATTAAGGGTGATCAAGGTATTGGATGTACAAGGTGTCTACTACTTGTATGAAAGAATTTAGATCTCTTTTGATTTGATTTAAAATTCAAATTAGAGGTTGATGACTAGTTTCAGGGTTTGGAGTCCACAGAAATTAACCTAGAGAAAATTAGAGTAGTATTTCTCTTTTTGTGCAAGAATTTGGACAGTCTGCCATTGGACAAAAGCAAAAGCCTCTATTTCTAAAAATCTCCTTTGTTGGCTCAGGGATAGAAAACAGATTGTGCAGTCTGCAGGCAACTAAGGAGAGGCTTGGATCCAACGGATGCTTACACGGTTACACCTAGAAAAGACTTGCAACGGTTAAATTAACGCTCGGGAGATTATAAAAGGGCCCAACTATTGCTAAGAAAGCGGCAGGAAATAGAAAGATTTTATTCTATCTCGTCTTGAATACTCTCATGCTCTTTAGTATGATTACTGTTTGTATATCGATTTACATTCTCTGAAACTATTGCTAGGCTTTGTACTCTAATATGGGTCATTTAGTTTGATCGAACTTATCTACTAAGTTTCGGGTGAAAAAAGCACCTGCTACTATCTCTAACCTTCCAAAGATCACTAGGGTTTCCGGCCTAATTCTTGGCTGTTAGTCTAGGAAAGTGAAGCTCGTCTAAAAAACTGAGCGAACCACTATTTATCTGCTTGCATATTCTTCTCTCTCTTTAACTCACAAGCATCAACATTTGATTAACTATTTTCTTCTCTACAAAAGCAACCTGGCAAAGTATTTCACGAAAAGGTTTACCCATAAGAAGATACACCATCGGCCAATCCGTCAAACGTCAAAAACAGCTATCTCAACGAACTTCTCATGCGCCGAATTGGGTTTATGTTGAAACACAAGTGAGAACTTTGAAATTGTGATCGCTGCGGCGATTTGGCCTTACACCCAATAGAATTGGCATCTTCAGGTTTTGAAATCGAGATCATCATTGGCGATATCTTGAAAAGAAGTTGACATGTGATATCTTTTAAGCCTGAACCTTATGTGCCAAAAGATAAGTAAGTCCTCTCTGTCACTCCATGTGGAGCTTGAGGCTTTACAATATTTTGCTGGACATTTCTATAGCAAATGGAAAATGGTTGGGAAAGGCAACTATTGCTAGCGAACTTCTTTGAGTGATGCGATAAAAATCTTACAATCACTATGGAATATTTAATTTGAGCCATCACTACTTTACATAACTTACGACCCGAAAGTCTGAGATTTGTAAGTCCATCAGTCATTCTCACCAAAATCTTAATAGTCAATAAGTCTCTTTAGTGATGCTGGACATTCCTATAGCAAATGGAAAATGGTTGGAAAAGGCAACCATTGCTAGCGAATTTCTTTGAGTGATGCGATAAAAATCTTAGAATTGCTATGGACTATATAATTTGAGCCATCACTACTTTACATAACTTACGACCCAAAAGTCCGAGATTTGTAAGTCCATCAGTCATTCTAACCAAGATCTTAATAGTCAAAAAGTCTCTTTACACAAGATATACCGATCTGGGGTGCTCCAATAAGCTAAATTTGGCAATGGAATTTAAGTCCACTCACGATGAGAATCAAACTCAAGACCTCGTGAAGCGCATGTGAACCCTTTAACTTTAAAGTCAAAAAGCTAGGTGGTATAACATTTCCTCAAGCATTAAAAGGGTTTTAATATTTTCGTAAAAACACGTCTAGATAAGACATAAATAAGTTTGACAAATAAAATGAGCTTCACGGCTCGAATTTATGTGAGCATGGCATGGAATCAGATTTTCACAGGGCACAATTTACTTAAACTTCCGAGGAAACTAAAAGATTAAGGCCCACTAAATTGGAAGTATGTATATGTTATTTGACACAATTTGTTTTTCTTTGTTTTTAGATTTATCTACCTAAAACGGGCTTTCCTCCTGTAAAAAGTAAGCATGAAAATAAAATTTTCACTCAGAAGAAACCTCTAGGCATAAGCATTATAATCATAAAAGCTGCAAAAACACCTAAAATCACCTTTTAAACCCCTCACGGTCAACATAATTGGTGGGATGATTGAAAATTTTTGGCTAAAGAATTGAAGGTCACTTGTCTAAATCTCATTAACTACATGCAAACTACTCTACATCAAGGCAATTTACATAGGCCAAAAGCTTAACGTCCAACTTTGAACTTAACCCGTTTATTCAGGTCATTTGTTTAGATTTCATCAACTATATACAAACTGCTCTACATCAAGAAAACTTACATGAGCCAACAGCTTAAAGTCCCGCCTTGGACTTAACCCGTTTATTGAGCTGGGAAGTTGTTTATGGACATCCAAATAGTCGGATCCTGACGCTTGTGACTCAAGATTATTTGTTAAAAAAGAAAAATCAGCTTTTAATTGCTTAAAATCTAACTTTTCTTTGCTGATGCTTGGAGCAATTGTTGCTTTGAGACGAAGTACCAGTGCACTCTAAGATGCGTTTTTTCTAGATAGATGGTCACAGACAGAGAGAGAGAGAGAGAGAGAGAGAGAGAGAGAGAGAGAGAGAGAGAGAGAGAGATAACTCTTTTTTGGTAGCCAAAAACTTACTAATGAATGTCTATCATGGAATTGTTTCAAATTTTATAGTCAGAGGATTTGTAAATATAGACAATGCAAAACAAGGGTATGTAGAGTACATATCTAGTAAATTATCCAATTCAATAAAATCAACTCATTGTTGGAACGTGGATCAAATTGGCCAAAAAATTAGTCAAATATTGGAAGGAAAAAAGAACACGCCTCTCTCTTTCTCTCTCAATTTAAATTTTCATGTGTTGAATCATGTTCAAATTTCCTTTTCATACCATGCTAAAAATTTAAGATAGCTTGTTAGAGTTAGATATTTTGTGTGTAATTGATTGGTCATAATTCTTCTTTTTTTTAATAATTCAGGAGCATTAATGTAGATACTTTACTATCTGAAGGCTTATGAGATATCTTGCAAGTTCTATGAACCAATGAAGTCAAAATCATTGATCTATGTGAAATGGCCGTGACTTAGAATAGTTTACATGTTAGGTGACCCTTTGTTGTAATATAGCACGAAAACTAACAAAACGTCAAATTCAGTATCAAACGTGAGAGGATGAATTAACAAGAAAACTATCAAAGAATGATAACGACATCAGATATATGTGATTTGGTTCTAATGTAAATGCCTCAACAAGGAGTTGATTGTGAAGAATTTTTTACTAATTAATGAAGTATTTTAGCCTAGTCTTTTTGGACATCTTTATGTCCCTGTAGATTCTTGTTCAAATTTTAGCTAAAACTTGAGCCACAAGATAAAAACCTCAAGTTGGTTGGATTCATATTTGTGAATATTCGATGATAACGATGAACATTGACCATCTGATCTGTACTTCTTATGTGGCATTCTTTGAACAAGTAAATCGGGAGGATCCAAAATTCCAAGAATGTGATCCCTAAAGGGCGGGATTGCCGTTGCTCAAAGACCCTTTACCAAATTAGATCTGCAACCATTGATCTTGAAATATAGGCAGTCGCCAAAAGTGTAACTATATCAACGGCTTAACCAACAGCTCAACCGAAGAAAATTGAAACCCCCTAAGCAATATTTTACTCAGCTGATGTATCTACGACGAATCCATAACAAATAAATAAATAAAAACTATACTATATGAAATGATTTCATATGTCCGCAAAGCGTTTGGGTTTTGTTGGGAAAGCATCGTCGTGTAGGGACCCAGAAGCCACAAATTCCCAACCGGTCGGGTCTCCATTGGGCCAAAAACATAATAATTTTATAATAATTAATATAAAAATATATTGTGAAATAAAAAGAATGTTGGTGGGCCGCCCTCACTTTGAACTTTGATCTTCTAAAATATTTACTTGCAAATAAATGAAAAAAAAAAAAAAAAAAAAAAAAAAAAAAAGAAAAGGGGGTTGGAGCTTCGTGCTTTCCCTCCCTTTTTTTTTCCTTACCAACCGAAGACCCAACGGTAGAAACTGTGCCGAGCGGCGTTGACTATCTTCTCAAGCCATCATTATAACCGTACGACAACCGCAAGAAAAATCATTGAACTCGCCAATTACCTCTTTCCTTCCTTTTCCTTAATTCGACAATTTTGACCGACCGACGAGGGTGGGGGACCAAAATTAGGTATTGTCTAGGAGAATTTAAGAAAAATATAAATTGAATCAATTTTTACATGAAAGTATTTGCATGATTGCTTCACCTAATTCACCCGCTAAATCATTGTCATATTGCACATGAGCTACACATGCATGCCCCCGTTCGATTGCATGTCTTTTAGACTCTTCTATGGTCACACCTCCAAAAGAAAAAATAAAATTGACTTCGAGCTTGTCGCATAGAAAAGAGGTAAGATTTCTCTTTCTTGAATTATTTTTGTCGGCTGATTAAGGGAATGGAGTCCAATTCCAAAGCATGTTACACAATCATGGAAGATCATGGGAAGTGCCAAGTTTTTAGGTTGATGACATAATTCGCACATGCTTTATGACTATGATTTGGTGTGGAATAATATGCGTTTTGGGTAGCCCTAATTTTCTTCTAAGTCCAACTAATTGGGAAAATTGACTTGATCAATCTTAAACTTATTGTACAGATATTGATTTAGGCATAAAGTTTCCAATTTTTCTAGTTTAGTCCTAAATCTTTACGCGAAATTTTAATATAGTGATTTTGGTCAATTTTTCCTAGAAATCACTAACGCGATAATTCAATTATTGTCGGTCATCCTACGTGATACATGATCATATCGGCAAAAATTAACCAAAAGGATTACATTAAAATTTCACATAAATATGACTGAATTGGGATCTACACAATAGGTTTAGGATTGATTAAATAATGTTCATCTCGATTGGTAATAAGATAAGGACTTCTAGAGATAACATTACTAGTAAAAAATTTTAAAAAGAAAATCTTCTCTCACTCTGCCCCTATCTAAGTCCGTGGCACTCATTTGATTCAAATTTGGTCACCTTTCCTACGCCAAACCAATAAATGCTAACAACAAAATATGATGTCAAAAAACCTTTAATTCGTTAAATTTGTGTGGTCATATGTATATTCATATTGGATAGAACGAGATAATATAAGAAAGGAAAAAATCACAAAAAAAAATCCCTAAACTATGCCCCACATCTACCTTAAACTTGATTTTGTGATACCAAAAATATCAAATTATATCCATTGTGACACATTTAATATAAAAAAATTTTCTTATGACATGAATAACATCAAACTTATACCTATGTGATACTTTTACCATCCATGAAGGTTCTTTTAGATGATTTTAGATCAAAATAATATTGTTTTTATTTCACTTAAGCTATACTGGCATCATGTTAATACTATTTGCTATCTAATGTCTATATAGACAAATTTTTAATAATGACAAAATTTTGATGGAAGGTAAATGTCTTACATAGACATAAGTTTGGAATTTTTGATGTCACAGAAAAAAACAAGTGAGTATAGTGTAGAGTTTATGATAGATTTTGTTCCATAAGAAAAAAGAAGAAGATGTTTTATAAGGAACCGGCTGCCGACATATATTACACGTGTGTTTGGTCCAAATTGGATGGGATCGCGATGGTAAATATAATGAAAATAATATAGCAACTTGTATGTGCAAATAATAGATAATTTAAAATAACCATAAGAGAGGGGATGCGTGTTGAGGACTTCGAGCTTCGTCACTGCAGTCCCGTTGCCCGACGATGATGACGTAGATGGAAACTAATATTAATATTTGTCCTTCGTTCCCTTTTTGATATTTAGTTCTATGAAAAAATTGAGATTAAGTAACGGGGATAGTTGCAAAAAAAACAAGGAAGCTGATAATAAAATCAACGAGGAATTGTAAGGAACGTTGGAGTTTCAAATCGTTCAGCCCAAATTTTGGTACTTAATTCACGGTGAGAGCCAAGAAAGGAAAAAATCTATTATGAATCCGAAATATTACAGAGTTACAATCTTTCAAGTATTTGGCAACCTTGAATTACACCCAATGCAAAACCCACAAGTATTATTTTATAATCTCTTACAAAGAACTCACTCAGAAAAAAAGCAATAATACTTCTCTTGTTTGGTTCGATGTGTTGAATTACAAGAGGTGAAAGAACTCAACTTGAAAAGCTTACTTGTGACGATAAGGAAGCTAACTCATTATAACTCTTAGAACATCTCTTTAGTTACTCAATTTGGGACTCTATCTGCATCATCCTCCCACTCTTTAGGATTTTGTGACCTCACAAAATGATCCGAAGGATGTGACCTTGAGCCACCACCAAGGCATTGTAATCTTGAGGATAAAGTGCTAGAAGTGGGTGTCCAAGGAATGGCTTTGATATCGTGTTGATGAATTATCACAAGGGGTGGAAGAACTCATCCCGAAAAGTTAGCGTGCTAGGATAGGGAACCAACCCATTATAAAACTCAAAACATCTCCTTAGTTGTTCAATGTGGAACTTTGCCTGCATCATTCTCCCCCTCTTTAGAATTCTGCAACCATGCAAAATGGCCTTGGGTACATAGCCTCAGGCCACCACCAAAGGACCGCAACCTCGAGAATAAAGTGCTAGAAGGTGGACGTCAAAGGAATGGGTATGATACCATATTGATCAGTTACCACAAGGTGTGGAAGAACTCATTCTATAAACCTAACTTGCTAGGATAGAAATCCAACCTATCATAAGCTCTGAAATATCTCATTGGTTGCGCAAAATAAGACTTTGCCCGCACCATTATCCAAAGTAGAAAACCCCTTTTAGCTGACTCAAACTTGGAATCCAACTCCAACGAGGCTTTTGTTGGTGTTTCATATGTTTAGTTAACTAAAAGTACCAATCAAGACTTTTTTTTTTTTTTTTTTTTTTTAATTTAAACCACATGGCTGAGCTTCAAATCAAGTTTTGTTCATGGGTTCAAACTAGAGAAATGATTTGACGATTCTCCATCCCAGCTCGACATCTGTAACAAAGTCCTAGTTTTCATATTTCACACTGACCCTCCCAATGCACCGAGGGGCACTCAACCATCACAAACATCTGTCAATCCCAAGCTAAACTTAGACTCATCAAGAGGGATAAACTCAGTCCACATGTTCACAAGATTCTCGACTACTAGAAGGCCACCACTTGAGTATAAAGGTTGGTCCCCACAAATCTATTTCCAACTTTCACAAGATTTTTAACCGTAATTCTTCTGACAAGTTATAGTAAAGGCTTTTGTTAAATATTTAAACAAAGAGCTTGGCATTTTTAAAAACCACATTTTTATACAAAATTAATGCATCAAAAATGAAAAACATATTATTGTTAGATTTATTTAACAAGTTTTTTTTGGAGATCTCGTTAACAACGCCTTTTTTCTAAAAGGGAAAGAGGTCTTGTGCATGGACTCTCCCGACACATGAGCTTTTTCCTATTATTCAAGTATTTATTCTTCCTTCTTCACCTATCGATCTTTGGCAATTCCTTGCCATCATCATGAGGGGTTGTTACATCTTTTGAACGAGTGGGAGAGCAAATCGATTTCACTGGTGCAAGAGGGGGAAGCACATTGATTGACCAAAACGCAGGAGAGGTTGACTGAGACAATGATTGTTGATTTGGATCCCATGACCCATGCCATCGAGCACCTCATCATTATGAGGTAGTTTGTCCCCTGGAAATCCCTTTTTTCTTAATTTATTTTTTTCCTTTTCCTAACAACTAATAATGATGTTAAATTCCCTCTTTTTCTCTCTCTCCTTAAAGGATAATGTGCGTGATCAAACAAATCCCGCATGCATGCCTTTGCAGAGCATTCTTTAATTTCAGCTCCATTTCTGTTACATAATGATGGAAGGCCGTATATTTTAGACCATTGAAAGGTATAAAGATGAAAAGTATAAACATCACCAACAATGGTCATCTTCTTCTCGCCCAAATATTTAGAACAAAAAAAAAAAAAAACCCGTAAATCTGTAACTGCAGGACCAAAACATTCCCAATTTTCAAAGGTCCTACCCAAAAAAAATGCTTTTGCTTGGGGAACACAAAAATGGACCTTCAGGTTTCCCCTCCATTCAAAGATGATGTGGCATTTGATGTGATTAACAATGCTAACGTGTACCATAGACACATCGGCAAGGCAATAGAGGACAACTTCTTGTGAGCAAAATGATGCCACTTTTGAGACGAAAAAAAAAAGGACAGCATTTGAGCCATATCAAATATGTCAGATCGTTGGTTGTGCTATATAGAATGGCTAGCACTAACTAGACATTAAGTCAACAATTTCCGGCCTAAATTGATTAGAAAGACTATATTGAAAAATCATGAAAAGTTTTAAAACTACATTGATCAAATTGGAAAATTCAATACTAAATTGGAGGTTGTATAGTAGATTTAGAACTTCTTGAATAATTCTCCCATGGAAAATTTCTGCCCTAAACACCGCTAGGGAGGGAGAGAGATTGGTTGACGGATTAGGTCATTTGAAGTGTCATTTGTTTTAAATAAAAAGTCAATATTAGGGTGATTAAAAGAAGAGCCTTTTGATTGGAAAAATCATAAGAATAAATAAAGGAGGAAGCACTAAGATTCGACAACCCTAGCCTGAGGCTATTAAGCCTTCACTTCGTTAGATTCTCCAACTCTCTTATATCTAGTCCTCCATTGGCTAGCAATAAGTCAACGGGGGTAATCATCAAAATCAAACATATTCTAACAACTGATATCAATAATTTAGAAAACTCTGGAAATAAAAGGGAAAATAAAATTGAGAAATAAAAGTTGAGAGCGGAGGATGACAACCCCAACCATGGCTTGGGCAAGGATCGATGAATTTTCCGACATGAACGGTCTTGTCTCATGTCATATTCAAAGCACAATAATGGAATAGTTGACATCGTCCATATAGTTAAAGGCAACGAGATTTTGCCAACAATCTTGAATCGACGGAGTTTATGTTATAATATAGAGAAATAGGAACAGATAGTACTTAGTTAATTTTTTTTCACCATTTGTATCTTATGGTACAAATAAACACACGTCAAGTTAAGATATTGAGTTAGAATAGAGGGATAGGAGACAAGATCAATCAATTCATAGTATCGAAACCCTCAACTTAGGCTCTCTTTTTTTTTTTGGCAAAATTAATCAATTTAACATATTGATATTTTTATCAATAATAGTTTATACCTTAATATTTTCGTAGGTGATAAAAAAAAAAATTTCTTTCATTTGTTTGTATAAATTATATAAGTGATCGTGTTTAGGAAATTTTTTTCTAAATCATTTATTTTTCACAAAAAATGGAATCTTAATTAAATTAAACTAGAGTTACACAATATTTACCTCAACAAGATGAGAGTCTCCTTACGCAAGATCGCGCATGGTTGTGCAAGTCACCTCAACCATCTCTTTCTCTCTCTATCTCATCTTCTCTTCCTTCGGCAGTACCCGCCGTTCCCAGTCAATTGCGAAAAGAATTAAAAAGAGAAAAAATAAAAACCAAAAAAACAAAAGAAAGAAAATCCAAAGTGTGGGACAAAACATCGACAAAAGAGAGGTAAAAGTCATTATATCACCAAAGAAGAATTGTCAAAAGGTGTCACGGCTGTGCCCTATACCATCGTCGACACAAAATTCTCCCGCTGCGCCACTCATCTTTGCTCTTTTGTATTGCTTAAGAGGTGGTGAGTGGGCCACTCCTCAGGTGACCCTCCTATATATACGTCATAAATTCCGCCTCTCTCCTTCACATTCCCTCTACGCCTCTCCCCTCACTCTTTTCCCCTTTTTTTTTTTTTGCTTCCTTCACTTCATATTTGTCTTTGCTCCTTTGACAAAGCCTAAAAAGCAAAACAAATCAAACCCTTCTCACACACAGAGACGCAGAACCCAGCAAAGCAAAGCTCAGCGCTCGCTTCAACCGGAGAAGAAGCAGAGAAATGAAGGAAAGCGGTGGGAGCCGGAAGCAAGGAACGCCATCGCCGTGTGCGGCGTGCAAGCTGCTGCGAAGGAGGTGCGCGCAGGACTGCGTGTTCGCCCCTTACTTCCCGGCTGACGAGCCCCACAAGTTCGCCAACGTCCACAAGGTCTTCGGCGCCAGCAATGTCAACAAGATGTTACAGGTTAGCCCCCTTCCTCTTTTGAAGCAAATTTTTTCCCCACTCCGCTCAGACTCTCTTAACTTTGTCGAGTTTGTAAAATGCGGTAGGTAATGCACCTCCTCTCTTCTTCTGTACAAGATCATGTTTTATTTGTTCCATACCATCGGTGAAGTGTCTTGGATTTATTTAAGCAGATGGTTAGCGTGAAGCGTTGAGCGATTAGTATAGTTTCTTGCTTCTTGCTTCTTGCTTCTTGCTTCTTTCTTCTTGCTTCTTGCTTCCTGCATTGCTTTTTATAAGGATTAGTTACATACATAAAGTATATCCAATAACTTTTTTCCCCTTATGGTCCACTTTTCTCCTAATATTTTATGGCGGTGCTACGTGGTGAATGAAGAGACAACCAATGATCTCAAACCAAATTATTTTTTTCTTATACATAATTCTTACAAGGTTTGGTAATGTCTTCCTCGTGTTAAAAGATTAAGACATGAAAGGGATTGATTTGCATCTTATAACTTGAGAGATTAAATCTATACCTATTAATAATTTAAAAAGAAAAAAAGAAAAAGAAGTAGCCAGAAGGGACATATAGTAGGCGCACTAAAAAGTCCTCAAGCTAGGCGGATAGGATAACAAGTTTCCACAAACACAGTAGGAGGGAGAGGGAGAGGGAGAGGGGATAGAGAGAGAGAGAGATCCATCTTAGAGCAGAGTCGCCTTGAACTTAATTCTAAGGTCAGTTACTGAGAAAAAAGGACCACAATTAAGTGCTTGAATTTCATGTTGTATTAGAATGCCCAAACTGAAAGTTTGCCACTCAATTAAATTAAACTATACATAAGGTAAAATATGAACTTCTTAGACAAACGATTGCCCCTCGCACATGCAAAATGGACTGTGAACAATATGTGTAATTGATGAAAGTGGAGTCTCACATACAAAAATTAAGTTATGATACCATCTGAATGTCTTATCTGAAAATTTAAGCCATGAAAGAAAACTACGTACATATAATGCACTATCTAAACCTCACGGGCAAGCATTAAGAAGCACTTTAATATATACCATCTTATTGGAAAATATCTATCAAAAGAATTATCCTACCGCTTAACACGTAACAGAAGTTGTGTTTCTTGCCCAACCAATAAAACCGGACATTATATTTAATAGCTAGCTTCCGTACCAAGGTCCACGTAAGCACATTTGATGCCACTCGCATCAAGCTTTTTTCAACAAATCTTTAGATATAATCATCTCGCTCGCGTCATTTTAATAAAAGGGTTCAAAGTCCTCTCTCTCTCTCTCTCTCTATACAACTTTAATCTCATTTCTTTTCCCACCGTTCCATTTTCTTTTTTGGAAAACATGATTTCACCCACTTTATAGTCAAATATAGCTCAACTATGTTAGAATATTTAAATATCATGTCACATTTTCATCTAACAACTTAAAGTTTTTAGAATAATCAGAAATAGTCCTACAAAACTTTACACTATATTAGAGGATAAATTCTAAATTCAAATCTTTTTAGATTCCTTATTTGTCTACAGTATTATATATTTTTATACTTGGTGTAAGATCAAAATTGAGTTTGAGTAAAAAAAAAAAAAGCATTAGATTATATAGTAGTTTAAATCACATGTTCATCTAACAATTCAAGTGCTTTTCAAGAGTTGATAGCAGTGTTATAAAAGTTGACTGGCCACAATTCTTTTTTCAGTCTATTCTTATCTACCAAAAATGCAAGAAAATACCAGCGTACCAACAAAAGAAAAAGGGGAAAGAAAACCCATTTTTATCCTGTTGGGGATAAGCTTTTTTGAAAATGCCTAAAGCTGTACACACTCATGACAAAGCAGGTACATTAAAAGAAGTTTCAGGACTGACTATGTGTCTTCATCTTTGATGTCCATTTCATTGTTAACCCTAACCTTTTTGACAGTTTGTTGCGAGGTCACCCTTTCTTTGAGAAAAAGAGCACAAAGAGGACGTAGAAAAAGAGTCGGTCCATATATACTAGTAAAATATTCAAATTTGGTTTCTCTAGATTCTACCCTTTTCCTACCTCCAATTTCACAATTTTTATGGGATCACGTGAAGTTGTTTATCACCAAAAACTATAGTATTTTCTCAAGAAAATCAGACATTCCACTTCTAGAATTTTCTCTTGGGTCCCATTTTATCAATATATAAAAATCAGAGAGTAACTTTTGAGTAGACACTTACACGTGGTGTGGGCCTGACATGAGTGAAATTAAATTAGTCTCTCTTGTGTAGAATAATGTACAAACAATCGACCATTGAATTTGCGGGGTCACGAGTTCAATTTTAGTACAGTTACTTTCGTAAATTAGGAAAATTACTGTAAAATAAGTTATTTGTGAACGGATACTTCCATTACCCACTCGAGAATTTCCCGACATAAAGTCTGTGCCCCACTCTCTGCAAAATGGAAGCTCCCGCAGTTTAAAAAAATCCTCGATTTTCTCGACAAGAAACAGAGCAAAGAAGGTAAAAATAAAGAAAGCGAGAGCCTTCGGATGGCTACGACGGTCTGTTTAAGATATTTATTTATTTATTTATATGACTTCAATTAGTGCTCAAATTGTTTAAAGGAATAACATCTTTCAAGCGTCGTGAGATTTTTGATTAATTTTTTGCGTAAAGTTTAAAGTGATTTTGTCGTTCGAAGGTGAAAGTCATTAGTAGACAACAGATCTGTCTAAGGATGAGTTCATCAAGTGGATTCTATTCAACCTCAATTTCCATCTAAGTGTACTCTTTAGATTTACTCTGCTGCTACCCATGGAATCGATGCAAGTGCTGTTTTTCTGTAATTTTTATGAAGTTTAGATTAATTTTTCAAAAAAATAAAATAAAATAAAACAACTTCTATAAGGTACTTCTATAAGATACACCACAACCATCTTCTTTGGATTTAAAAGTTGAACAATGTCTTAAGAGAATCAGGAGATGAAAAATTATATAACTAGTAAATATATTCCAAGTCATAAAATTCTATGGTTGTCTTGATGTATGTATGAGATATGCTAGTTCTCTAAACAATTCTAAAAGAACATAAAATTGACATTGTTGCAAACTTGACTCAAATTAATCAATCTCTCTAAAGCATCCTAGCGCGTCACCAAGCACATCTGATCATTGACCCACTTGTGTGAGAAACTTTTCCAGGACCTACCAGTGCACCAACGTGGAGACGCCGTGAGTAGCATGGTCTATGAAGCCAACGCCCGCGTACGGGACCCGGTCTATGGCTGCGTCGGGGCCATCTCGTCTCTCCAGCAACAAATCGACATGCTTCAGAGCCAGCTCGCCCAGGCCAGGGCTGAGGTGGTGCACCTCCGTGTCTGGCAAAACGCGACCCTGTCTAACCATGGCCCCAGCCCAACCAGCCCGAGCAACAGCGGGTCACCCTCATCGCGGCTCATGGCCTCCCATGGCAAATCCATTTTTGACATGGACATGATGGTGGACCAACCTAACCTGGGAGACTCAGTCTGGTGAAGTTGACCTTTTTTCTAAATCAGCCATATACGAAATATACTTTGAAGCCTATGATTCTAAACCACCCCTTTCTTCTCCTTCTCTTCTTCTTTTTCCCTTCCTTTGAAGAAATCTTAGATTTCAATTTGATGTATATCCCACAATGAGTTGTAGAAAGGCGGCGCCGCCTCAGGTATGACGGCTGAGCAGCCGTGCTAGGACGATGGGGTGAAGGCCACTCACCCACGGTTCTTATTTTCTGAAAGGGTCTTTATTTACTATTGACCTCGATGTAGATATAGCTTTTCTTCGTTTTTTACCATTGTGAGTAATATTATATAATTATAGTGGATTGTGCACTTATGAAACAAAGTGTGTTGCGTATAGATTCACCTTGTCATGGATTTTTGTTTTTTGTTTTTTCAACGTTGGCGAGTGGCAAGAACACGTTACCAGGCCGTATATAATGCTTGTTTATTCTCCTTTATTGGGTGTCCTTGATTCTTAGCAAAAGTTCCAATATTTTTATTGTTGTAGGAGTACATATCACCGGTCGCTTTTGGGAGCCAAAAGAAGAAAACACCATCACTTTTCCTTAAGGATGGAGTTTACGTTCACACTATTTTTTGACTAAAACAAGTCTTCTTCTTTTGAGTTGATTGATCAAGCAAGCCTTGCATTTTGATTACGCGTGTGTGGATAATCAGTAGCACCTTTTTGGGCAGATTAATAATCCATAAATCGCTGCAATTTCTAATCTTAATTTACTTCAAATCATTCCTTTTGCTTTCCATCTGCACCTAGCATGAAAAGAATAATTTACTTCGTCCTCCAGAAGGACATAAACAAAATCTGTCAAATGTATATAGCTGGAAACTAGTCAAATAAAATTCATTAATAACTTGGGTAGGATAGGACTTCGACTCTCCCAGAGCAATGCGTGGAACACGCAACTCTTCGATGTCGTTTTATTACACTCACATAAACAATTCTATTTTTAAAGGTAAAAACAATTTTTTATAAGTAAAAATCCTCCGTTCTCTGATGATTGTGCACGCACCTCAACACAAGTAAATAGAAATTACTATTTCTCATTACATTATTTTTAACTGAAAATATATTTTATTTCATTACACAATGCAATTTAGTTAACAAATAAACTAGCTCTATTTAATAATGACAATTAAATTAATTAAGTTGAAGATTCAACTTATAAAATTAAAATAATAATATAAGATAAATATATGAATCTACCCAACCAAATGTTAGCATATTAAAAATTATCTCACTCCATTGCCTGAAAAATTATTCTTAATTTACTTGATTTAATAATATGATACAATTATTTATGAAAACATTAAAATGGTAAATTAGCATAAATTATTCATAGTTATATTTTTTTTATTTGCTATGTCTCAATTGAATTAAAATAAGCTCGAAATGAAATCAAATTAGTGAAAAATCGAACTGTATATAGCATATTTAAAATATATAAATGTTGTTCTCATATAACTTATTTACTGCTCTGGAATTGTAATTAATTTTACTATATATTTTTTTCTTTCAGATTAAAAGAATGAAAATTTGGGAATAAAAGACCCTTCCATTTAAGACCTATATCTCTTATTCTTCGCCACGAAAGGTAAGAGCTATGACACCTCTTGAAAATTTGGAACCTTTGAAAATATGGAACCCGCCAATCAATGTATGGTTGGAGGATTTTCATCTATTTAGGAATAGAGGATATTATAACCCGATTGTATATCAATAACAATAAGCCTAGCATTATTCATGATCTCAAATTGAATTTTCTTGTGACAAATTGTGTTACTAGAATTATATTCTAATTGTATGTGCTGATCCAATAAGAATGCGACCTTTTTTTTTGGCTAGAAATAAACATTTCATTTCAAAACAAAACATTATAAATTGTATGCAGTACCCAGCCTAGAACGACTCCATTAATGCTATATTTCTAACTCTAGATAGAAGATTGTGGAAAAGAAAAGAGGATTTGGTGTCTATTTTTATTAAAAACCCAATTTACGAGCGCATGAATAGCTCGATTATTGAGTATAAACGTCCAGGCCAAGCTTCAACCTAGATAAGAATGTGACTTATTTCCCCCGTACGTTCGAATAGAGACAACAGGTCTTGATACAACATGAGATCACAACTTAGACATGATTGGAATTCACTAAAAGAAATTTGAACACAACTCGACATAGTTAGCTCAAAAGTGTTGCGAGTTGAGATATGTCTATTCATTTTTTATTGAAAAAACTTGAAAAATTTGTCAAAAAGATCATAAACTTATTGCACTTTTACTAATTCAATTTTAAACCCTTTAGTGTTACCAATTGAATATATCCAGATAATTTTAGCTGGAAATCATTGACTTGGACATCAACTATTTGACTTGGTGCGACATGTGCTGATGTGAAGCAAAACTTGCCCCCATCGACAACATGTGAGCTCAATCACAAACGGCTGACCATTGCTAAGGTTCAATGACCGACTAGAGAAAAAAGGGAAAAAAAAGAAAAAGGAAAAAAAAACTAAATAAAAAATTTAGAAAATATTAAGATTACTATAAATTATCCATGTTAGCATTTATCACGTGGGATGCCTGGTGTCCACATCCATGCTGGTCACGCCATGTATGATCTTAGCATTCACGTCAGTGATTTTCAGTCAAAATTAGCCAAATGCACTCAATTAGCAAAACATGAAAATATTTGAGACTCAATTGACAAAATTCAAAGGTTTAGACCAAATTGATAAAATGTAATAGATTTAGGACATTTTGAATAATTTTTCTGAAAAACTTGCAATGCATTTATAAATGATATAAATAAAATGACACTGACGTATAATGCCACCTTTTGTTTTCAAACGCCCCATTTCGGAGTACACGAAAAGAAAAATAAGAAAAAAAGGTGCAAAACGAGCAGCTCAATTAACTACTTTTGAAATTAGCTTCGAAATTCTTCAACACAAAAGCATCCAAACTTTCCTTTCAACAATTTATTGGACGAGCCTATTCCTTCCCTTTTCAACTATATTGACAGTGCAAATCTGACTAGCTGTGATTGAGAGCAGTTAGGTAACCAAAACTCTCTCTTTCAACCTAAGAAAACCAAACTCTTAGACAATTTTAAAGGGGATAAAAGATTATTTTAGGAATTTGCAACTCAAAAACTTAAGGTGGAGAGAAACTACATATATATGTGTGTGTGTGTGTGTGTGTGTGTGTGTGGGGCACATTATAATCACGCATTTAAGTTATGCTAAATTATACTTAATACTCTTCCTCACGTATAAGCCAACCCCTAACATGCGCACAGCTCGGCCCAATTATTATAAAATGGGTACTGCCCTTATTTTAAATGAGTTAGTTGTGAACTCATAATGAGCAATAAGTTTGAGAGAAAAGGTGAGTGTCGGCATATAAATTCTTGATGTGTGCACTAATACCATATTAAAAGGTCCAATTTAATATATTGAGGGAACGGACTAATATTAGAAAGTTCTACCAAAAATTTAATCTATTAGGTGGAGGGAGACTATATGTAAGTAAGGCGTATTATAACCCAACATTTAAGTGATGTGGAATATCAGACCAAAAAAAAAGTGATGTGGAATATACTTAATAATTAGAAAGTCTACATGACATGTTAAACCATCTTGCTTGCTTAGTAAAAGGAAATTAGTACATAAATGATCTTAAATTCCATTTTACTCCTCGAAAATTGGTCAAATCTCCCTTTGTCTCCCTACAAAAAAAATGTGTTTCACCTTTGTCCACTATTTCAGCAGTTTCTGTCGTTTTTACAATCACCGACTTTCACGATTCAGGCATGTTTAGGAGGAAAGGAACAAAACAAGTTAAAAGGCTATAAACCTATTTGAAAAGTACGAGTCTTATTCGTTTAAGTTGATAAAAAAATTACTTCATGATACATCTTAGACACGTTTTTCTACACACGTTTTGCACGTAAATCGATTTCTCAATTCAAACATAGGATTTATATACACAACAAAATCAGACAGAAAACTAGGGAACACGAGCACGTGAGCTAGGGAGACTGTTTTCTATCAGAAAAAGAACACAGGATTCAGACTCTATTGACCCAAAGCAACACATCGTGCAAAACCCTAGTGTTCAAATTTGAATAGACAAAATGCTTCTCTTCCTTTTATTCTTCTAAACTATAAATGATGTGGAACCTAGTTTTACAGGGGCGGGCCTTCTTTAGTAGAAACGTCTGGTCAGTATCTCGATTTCGATTGACCCAACGTTAGCATAGAACAGGTCTTCCCTAGATTGGGATCCACATGGATCAAGTCAATCTCCATCATGGATTACGAGAGTTCCGCATGTGCAGCCGGAAAAGGTCAAAAATGGAAATTGATCTAGTTCAGTGAACCTAGATCCATACAAAAAATTTCAGAGAAATCGGCAGATCTAAGTCCGCACTGAGAGCGCCATGATGGGAGCTAACTGCATCTAACGACCTCAATCAGCTTCATGAGTAACCTAGATTTGGCATCTTTTTTAGACTTTCATCATCTTGGAGTTTGCCGGCACAAGGGAAAAAAATAGTCGATCTTGGAGTTTTCCCCGATGTGGAATAAATGAACGCCCAAACTCGACAATTTTCGTCAACTAAGAATCATGTCCTCACATGAACCTACGTTGATAGGAAAAATTCTCTCATATTGTCCCAAAGAGTTGACTTTCGAACATTGCTTTATGTCACAGTCCAGAGTTTTTTTTTTTTTTTTCCTAATTCATAGGTTTTCTGTGAAGCATATTGCATGTTATGCTTACCTACCTTTGGAATTCCTCGAGAACACGTGGTATCACCCTCAATCAAACTTTCTCGATGTGTTGATATAACTTTCCTTAACGACATTTGGTCGATAAATTTGAAAATATGAGCGGCAGGATGATATTATAATAATAAGGCCCTCGATATGATTGGTGCGTGGTTATTCTCTCGTGACTTATGGTTAAACTTTCTTTGAGGTGATTTGACAGGCGTACTCTGTCTAAGGTGTTTGGTTTTTGACCAAGTACTGAACCTACGTATCACTCAAATCATTTTGAAATAAATACTAAGTAGACTATGTCCCAAATGGTTAGGACTAACAATTTGACACGTTCTAATAAGCAGCTGGCATCAACCCGTCTTCAATGGAGTATACAAAACCCGTGACTCCCGAATTTTGGATAGAAATTGAGGACTGAATAGGTTAGCTTACATGTGAAGGGAGGGGGTAATTCTGCGACATACTAAAGTTCGTCCTTGTATGGTAAGTTTTTTCAAATGGTTCTTGACTGCCTTCTTTTTATTAGATTACTTTTTACCAATTCTTTTTCTTAATCTTTTGAAGTATTAGATGTCTTGCACAGCACTAACCTTTGGCAATTTTTTTGAATTAAAATTAGGATTAAGATGAATATAAGATGGGTAACACAAGTTAGGATCCTCTTATACCACATGAAGATGGGATATAAACCAAAATCTTGAATGGATCTCTCAAGGTGTCATTGTCCCTCTTTTTGACTTTCTGAGTGGCACACTTCGCTTCACCCCATTACAACTCGCACCCCCCCCCCCCCCAAAAAAAAAAAAACAACAACTTTCTCACGTCAGCCTATTGGTAATCAAATTGATAAAATAGATCCCCCAACAAGTCGGTGCAATTTTATAGATTGCAGTTTGACATTTTGCACATTTCGGGCATTGAGAGAAATGATTGATGTGATCTGCTAAATTGAATCTAAATAATCAAATTTATTAGAACCAACCCGAGAAATTCATGCGAGAGCCATCAATTTTATTAACCTAGATTCAGTTCGAGTGTATACACTCCACTCGTTTAACAATTTCTCATGCTAATTGAATTATATTTTTCTGATTTTATTATAAACAAAAAATATGGGATGGGGCGACCATCGGAAATCTCCTAGATATTATCATCGGTGTTGCACATTTAATTGATCGGAATATTTGATTTGAGTCATTACTATAGTTCATTTTAAGCGAGCTCGTTCCCATTACATCACCGGATGCAATTTAGGATGGAGTTAGGGTGACTATACGCTTGGTGTACAAATAGAACCTAAGCCACAAACACATCACAATTTTCTAAGATCAAGAGCAACTTGTAATCAATAGGTGATCGGCTCTGGGGTGGATTGGCTCCTACCCTGAAACCAGAAATCAAACTAGACATCACATGTTCTCCATTCGTGGAATAGGGAATCAACCCTGTCCACCATGGAATCGAATCAAACTAGCTCGATTTAGTTCCCATGTTAGATCAAAACTTATTATAGACCTTTTTACCTTTCAATAATTATACCTGCAACAACAAGTGTATGTTTTTTTAGTCTTTGGTTGATTGGAAGTTTAAAGGAACATCCTTTTGTCAATAAATTCCACTAGATGTGGTCCAATAGACAAACATCTTTTTGGCAAAAATTAGAGAAAGCTTTAAACAATATGACCAACCCTATTGAGAGCAAGAGAGGCGTAGGATGTGCTAGGATTTTGTTTAGCCTCTAGCTTTAGTTTAGCAAATAAAAGAAGAATTTATTTTTTTAAAAAAGAAAAAAATAATGCATATTGGTCTGGTCGATTAGTTCCTTGTGTGGAACCAAAAACCACCCAGAACCAGCCGATCCGGTCCAATTCTCAAGTTGGACCGGGACTATCCTCAACCCTAGTAATCAACGGAGCTCCACACCATAAATGTCGAAAGTATGGAAGCAAAGACCACCTCTTATGATCTTCTATATGGTAAATGTTGAAAAAGAGATAATTAATTCTTTGCCATGGAATTTGATAGTCAAATTTGATAACGGATAAAAGACGTGAATTCTTTTAATTTACAGATCTCCAATTTGTCAGTATAAAAATAAGAAAAAGGAGTCCATCTTCACATTGGCTAATATCAAATCATCAATTCCAATACACAACATCTAGATGAAAAGTCAATAGCTCAATACGAGTTGAAAGTCCTTGTAAATTTTGGATGTAAGCAATGAATGGGGAGGGGGAGACAATTGCTTCCACTTTAAAAAATCTGATTCGCCTATGGTAATACCTATGCATTTTCGATATTGGGTTATTTGTTTTTCTGAGCTTTTTCCTCGATAAATGCTTCGTGGGCTTTTTCGGGAATTTCGTGGGCATTCACCATAAGTATTTGACAGCACAAATTCAACTGTCAGGTTCCTTAGAATTATTCAACAATTTTTACGTGCTCCATTCTATTGTATGCATACATCATGATGAAAAGTTAAAATAGATGCATATGCATATAAGTATATATACACGATATTGCACTTTATAAATTTATTTAAGTAGGGGGCAAATAAAGTGGCTTATTTGAGGTCGGTTCAATTTTTGCTGTTTCGAGTAGCTTGAGCATCAAAACAAGAAGATTTTGTGCTTCTCTTGTGATTCAAAAGTTATAGAGATCCAATATTAAACAAACATGATCGGATGCTGCCCTAGTGCCTAGTTAAGTAAATATTAGGAAAATATGGATGTTAGACAAATTGTTTCTCCTGAAAATTTGAATTTGTTAGAAAGCGCAGCAAGAATTGGCCCATAGCATATCCCTTCACGTGTAAGCATGTAAGTCGATTCTTACATGCACGATACATTATGTGAATTAACCACATCAAAGGGATTATTGTAATTGCGTGTCAAAGATCAAACCAAGAAATATGGTGATGAAAAGGCCGTGTCAGGTCGATGCTAGCCCTTTTTCCAAGCATAATCGGATCCGTAGACCTTAGATTTTGATTAGAAATATTTGTTAAGAATCAGATATCAGCAAAAGTCGATCCATATTTCCTCAGCTGTCACATGAGAAAACATTCTATTAAACTCGAATGGAGATAATGCACAATGCAGTCGATGTTTAGCTTTAGCATTTTGTGTAGTTCTTCTCTAAGCTTCGTCTATTTGAGCCGCAACAGTAGCAGCTTGCACATTTTCTCCTTCTTAATGAACAAGAGCTCGAGCTAGCGCTACTATCCCATTTTGAATCGCGTCCCACATGAGAAGATAAGTTACTTTAACGTACGCTCCCATCTTTTGCTTCCGGTAGCCATAGTTGTTGCCATCAAAGTATGGCAGCTAGCTTGGAGCTTGTGAATCACCTGCACAAAAAAATCCTAAAGCTAGCCATAAATGAATATCTTTATGCTCAAAGTAACATATTTCAAATAACAAATAACGAAGACTTTGATACCAATTATTTGGGCTAACTAAGGGTGTGTTTGATAATATTTCTGCTTCTCGAGAATAATTTTTTTACAAAATATTTTTTTATTTCTATTTCTTGAAATAATTTTTAAGTAAAAGAACGCATTTGATAATTTCACAAAATTTCTTTCCCGATATATAAAAAGAATAGGAGTGCATTTGGTATGACCTACAAATTTTTGGATGATGTAGAATTTCTTTTAATTTTTTAATAATTTTTGAGATTTTTTTCCTTTTTAACTTTTCCTTTTCCTTTCTTCTTATTCCTTCTATAGCTGGTCGTCCATGGCCAGTGGCAAGCAACAAGCGGCATACCGATTAGAAAAGGAAAAAAAAAAAAGAAAAGAAAAGAAAAGAAAATGACTTAGTCCAAAAATTGTTCCCGAGAACAATAAATAACGTTTTTCTATTTCTTATTTTTGTTTCAAATATATTTTCTGGTCATTTTTCTATTATGAGGAATAAAAAATTAATTGATATTACTAAATGAATTTCTATTATTTTATTATTCCAGAAAACAAAAGAACAGAAAAAAAAAAAAAAATAGGAATGTTACCAAACAAAGCCTAAGCAACTCAAATGGGTTGAATATGTTGTTTTGACAGATTTGACACTCAAAAAACAAGAGATGTAGGTAATATGAGGTTCAAGTGATGCTATCACTCCTGAAAGAAGATGAAGAAAAAGTAGAAGGGATTGAAGAACTCAAGAATAGAGGGAAGATTTTGTATATTCTATTGTCTTCAATGAATTGTATTGATGTACATCCTCTGCAAATATAGTACAAGAGTATGAATGAACAAGGAAATTAAATATCCTACGAATCAATCTATTCTAGATTTAATTCTAATTGATCTGTACAAATCGGATCAAAATCAATTAAATATTCCGTCTAGCCGCATATCTTCCAACACTTCCCCTCAAGCTGGTGACTTGTATATGTCTAAGGCACCTAGCTTGTTTAGAAGATATGTGTGCTGTCTTTGACATAGAGGCTTGGTGAAAATGTCTGCAGGTTGTTCAGTTGTCCAAATTCCTCTTGCTTCAATGACTCCTTCTAAGATCTTGTCTCGTGTAAAGTGGCAATCTACCTCTATATGCTCGGTTCTCTCATGCACTATAGGGTTCACTACAAGTTTAAGAGCTGCATCATTGTCGCATAATAGCTTTGTTGCCCCTTGTACCTGTATTCCAAGATCCTTAAGGAGACCCCGAATCCATACTATCTGACAAGTAGTTTTGGCCATAGCTCGATACTCTACTTCAACTAAAGATAGGGAAACAATAGGCTGTTTTTTTTATCTTTCAGGAAAGTAAAGAATCTCCTAGCTTGATGCAATATCCAGTGAAAGACCTTCGACTCATGGGACAAGTTGCATAGTCTACATCACAATATGTTGTCATCTCCATGTTACATCTTCTAGACAATAGTATCTCAAGACCTGGACACTTCTTTAGATACTTCACAACTTTAAATGCAGCATTCAGGTGTGACTACTTTGGACTGTGCATGAACTGACTAAGAGTATGCATTGCATAAGAGATGTCAGGTCTAGTCATTGTCAGATATATAAGTTTTCCAACAAGCTTTTGATAGCTTGAAGGATCTTCCAAAACGAAGTCATCTTCTTGAGAAATTCTCTTATCATAATCTGCGGTGGTCAATTTCGTGTTTTGTTCAATGTGAATAACAGCTGGCTTGCAACCTGATAAACTTGTTTTTGAAATAATCTCCAATATGAATTTTTGCTGACTTAGCGAAATCCCTTGTTCAGAACAGGCAATTTCAATGCCAAGAAAGTACTTAGGTGCTCCTAAGTCTTTAATATGAAAAAATTGCATGCAGATATTTCTTAAAATCTCCTATGGCTGCTTCATCATTTCCCATAATGAGAATATCATCAACATATATCATCAGATAAATAGATAACATACCTTTAGTTTGTGTGAATAAGGCATAATCATGTCGGGATTGTTGGAACCCTGCTATTGTAAGAGCGCTTGTAAACTTCGCATACCATTGCCTGGAAGCTTGTTTCAACCCATAAAGGGATTTTCGGAGACGACATACTTTCTTCTCCCCCTGTCTTCGTAATCCTTGAGGAACGTCCATATATATTTCTTCATCTAAATCTCCGTGGACAAAAGCATTATGAACATCCATCTGGTGTAGAGACCAGTCACGAATAGCTGCAACTGTAAAAAAGGAACGTGCGATGACATCTTTGGCAACAGGTGAGAATGTATCCTGATAATCGAATCCTTCCCGCTAAGTGAAGCCTTTGGCAATCAATCGTGCCTTGAATCTTTTGACAGAACCATCGGCTTGATATTTTATCTTGTACACCCATTTACAGCCAATGGGTTTACAATTTGGCGGTAATGTGATAAGATCCCAAGTCTTATTATCAATCAAGGCCTGCAATTCTGCTTCCATGGCCTTCTGCCATCTTGGATCAACAAATGCTTCATTGTAACTGGCAGGTTCCTTATCCTCTGACAATCTACTTATACAACACCTATGTTCTATTGATAAATTATTGAAGGAAACATAGGATGAAATTGGATATTTGATACCTAGAGAGTCGAGAGCAGCACATACATAATCTTTGGTCCCGGTAGGAGGTCGTGTAGCTCGACCAGAACGTCATGGAGGATCTACTCTTGGAGGTGAAGATGTTGATTCCCCAACTGGTGTAGGAAGGGTTTCTTCAACTTCTTCATTAATAGAAGAATCTGCAGGTGAATTCCTTGATACATTTGCAAGAACCTGATTCTCATCAGAAATTGGTCCTACTACTAAAGGATTCATCTTAACATAATGATCATGAGTAGGTACTGCTAATGGTATATAATTAAGATCCTGATATGTTGTATCATCCATCACAAGCCGATGAGGAATGCTCAAAGTATCGGATGCTTCATGGGATATTTTTTCATTGAAAGGAAAGACATTTTCATGAAATAAAACATCTCTACTTACAAAGAATTCTTTTGTAGATAGCTCCAGAACTCTGTATCCCTTTTGTAGATTAAGGTACCCCATGAAGACACAGCGAAGTGCATGAGAATCCAGTTTGTCTCGAGAGCCCACTATAGCTGCATAACAGAGACACCCGAAGACTTTGAGATGTGTCCACTCCGGTGCTTTGCCAAATAATACTTCAAAAGGTGTTTTCCCATTTAAGACTCGAGTAGGCATTCGGTTGATAAGATAGGCCGTTGTAAGAATGCATTCTCCCCAATACTCATCTGGAATTGCTGCTTGAAATTTAAGAGCTCTAGCAACTTCCAGAAGATGCTTGTGTTTATGCTCAACCACCCCATTCTGTTGTGGAGTGTATATACAAGAACTTTCATGTTGAATCCCATGATATGAGAATAATGAAATGCAGTCATAGCTGAAGAACTCCTTTTCGTTATCAGTTCGGATCCTTTTAATGGATTTTCCGAATTGATTTTTCGAAAGAGCAATGAATGTCTTCAAATGAGAATAAGCTTGGCCCTTAGACTGCATTAAAAATATCCATTGTCGCACGAGAACAATCATCTACTATGGTGAGAAAATAACGAGACCCATCGTAATTTACTGTATGATAAGGGCCTCAGATATCAACATGAATCAATGATAGTATTTCATTTGCACGAGTACTCCCTAAAGGAAATGGAAGGCGTGACTGTTTGGCAAGGGGGCATATGGGGCATTGTGCATAAGGAAAGAAAGTACTATGACCCATCCTTAAGTGCATAATGAAATTCTTTTCATTGGTAGTCAAATTACACAATGATTTCCTATTGAAAGGGGTACTAGAAAAACTGAAATTACTTGGGAAATGTGTCCAGAAATAAAGGCCTTCAGAAAGTCTACCCAAGCCCATCAGTTTGCCAGTCGAAGGGGCTTGAAAGAAGCATGTGTCAATATCGAAGAATACCCGGCATGAATTCTCCTTGCATACTCTTGAGACAGAAATAAGATTAAATTGAAATTCTGAGACATAAAGGATATTCTCAAGTGTAATTTGAGGGCTAATCTTTACTGTTCCTGTCACATTCACATGTGTGATACTTCCATTTGGTAATTGCATGTAAATAGGAAGAATTAGTTCCTCATTTAGACTGGTAAATAATCCCTTATCACAAACAATGTGATCACTTGCACCTAAGTCAATGATTCATGCCTTTCTTGAAATTGAATTAATGAGACAATGTGAGATACTTGAGAAACTTCCTCCTTTGTTGGAGGTTTCCAATTTCTGTAGAGCATGCATCAATTGTTGATATTGACCATAAGAGATAGGTTGGTTAGCATTTTGGTTGGTGGGTCCAGTCACTTGATAGGCAGATGATATTTTCTTCTCCTTTTCGTCAGGTCTTCCATGTAATTTCCAATAGCTGTCAATCATATGGTTAGAACGTTTGCAATACTCGCAAAACATTTTATCCTTTGCTTTAAAATTTGACCGGAAATTCTTTGATGACGCGGCAAGAATCTAGCTGTCCACTTCTTTAGTCGCGAAATCATATCCACCGTCGGATTCATCTACGCCTTCAAGCATAAGAAGACCGTCCAATCCGCGAGCGCGATCTGGCCCGTCTGATCCGCGCGCACAATCTGGCCCGTCCGATCCACGCATTGAATCTCGGCCGTTGATGCCGTCCCTTTTAAAGGGGCGTGCGACATCTCCTCCTGCGAACCCTAATCCGCCTCTTCTCTCTCGATTTAGGGTTTTTGTGGATCCCTCTCTCCGTTCGCCGTGGGCTACAAGAGCGATACTGTCGTTGTTCCTTGCATGCTTTGGTGACGCGAAACATTGGCTCTCCTCCTACATAGCTAGTTGGTAGATTCGTCCGATCGAAGGAACAAGGTCCATGGCCAAAATCTATGAGCGAAAGGTAATATAATTTTTGTTCAAAATCAGTAAAAAAACGCGTAGCCTTTTCCCTCTCTTTGATGGAACGATACTGTTTTAATGTCGATTCTGGCCCCTCGAGCTTTTCCTCGATGGCTTCCAGTTCATTCCATAAAGACGGTAGCTTGTTGAAACAAGCCGTGACCGTCATATTCCCCTGTTTTAAATTGCTCAATTCCTGCATGAGCGAATTTTTTTTTGGCACGGTCGAGTTTGCTGTACATTTCTTTGATACTCTCCCACATCCTTTGAGCGTCTTCTGTGGGTGGAAGTCCGGCCGCGACTTTTGGAGAGATGCAATTGCCGATCCAAGTTCGGACAAGCTGATTGCATTTCCTCCAGTGTCGTGCCAGGCGCTCGTCTGAAGGAACATCGATGGTTCCATCGAGGAATCCATCTTTTTCCTTAGTCACCAGCGCGCGCCGGAATTCCTGCGACCACCTGAAGTAGTTTTCGTGCCCGGTAAGTTGCTGGCTGATTAACTTCAGTTCAGGTCTGTCGACGGTGGAAATGAACAGGGGGTTGCCAGATTCTAGCCGTCCGGTGAAGATTGATCCTGGAAATGGCAAAAATCTGAGTAAGAAACCCGAATAAGGATTCGCTCCCATACCCGGATTTGAACCGGTTCCATAAACCGCATTGAAATTGGTTGGGTATGGATTTCCTCCATTGCCCAAACCGTTAAACCCATCTGGCTACCCCGCATTTGCTCCACCCGATCCGTCGGTCACGCTTGCCCCGCTTACGGTTGGTGGGCTGCCGTTAGGTTGGCCAGAGGCCCATGTCCCTTGAAAAGTTGGCAATGATGCATTCTGGTTAGGCCCAAACAGCCACGGATTTGGCTGCATCTGAAACAGTGGCCATTGGTAAGGATGGCGCACTATTGGTTGGCCCGGAATGAGCTGAATTGAGTAGGGTTGCCCCAGAATTGACTGAGCCAAAAAATTACGATTTTCTTGAGTTTGAACAGGTTGTTCGTGAGGTCTAGCGACATCGATAGAGGAGACAACATCCCGGCTTTCTGTGATTTTCGCGGAATCTTCATGCTGCGGATGTTCACCAGAAACTGTAGGCAAATTGTTTGCCATGATGAAAATTTTTTGACAGAAGCGATGAAGTGAAGAAAGTGGAAGCAGTAGAATCCTCCACCGCTCTAATACCATGAAAGAAGATGAAGAAGAATAAAAGGGATTGAAGAACTCGAGAGTGGAGAGAAGATTTTGTATATTTTTTTTTTATTGTCTTCAATGAATTGTATTGATGTACATCCTCTGCAAATATAGTACAAGAGTATGAATGAACAAGGAAATTAAATATCCTACGAATCAATCTATTCTAGATTTAATTCTAATTGATATGTACAAATTGGATCAAAATCAATTAAATATTCTGTCTAGCCGCATATCTTCCAACAACTCCAACAGAGATAATAATGACAGATAAGAGGATAGCACGCAACAATATATAGTGCTTCAACTTTGTTCACAAACTTATATTCACTCTAAACTAACCATCACAACTTGAGCCTAAATGCACTAGTAATCATCAAGATAAATTACAATAAGCAATTATTGATCCTATTTAATGATAAATCACACTATCCAACCTTAACTTATACACTGGATCTCTCTACGATTACAATGCAACAAAAACATTGCAGTGGAAGACTCAGAAGAATGAATCAGAATTTTGATAAGTGGCAATAAATACTTTAGTTTGTTCCATTTCCGTACAACCCTTTTTGTCTTTAATGACTTCCTCTTATATAGACGTCTTCAATTTTTCCATTTGACATCGTCCCAAGAGCAAAGAGACGTTGGGATTCATTGGGAACTGCCACTCTGAAATTAGGTGGCTCATAAGCCTTTTATCGCAAAGATCAACAAGGTTTCCCAAAATAGATTATGTCGGGCAAAAGTATAGCCCAAGTGCCAAAAATTTGAAAATGTTTAAGTGCCACTTTCTTTGAAAAGTGGGATACTCAAGTGACACCCCCGGCAAACCTTGCCGGAAATCTTACATGGCAATATTTTATTATTTTTGCTTGCCTACGTGGCTCACCGGAGAGCCTCAACTCAAACTAACCCGAAATGATGTCATCTACAAAATAAAAATTAAACTACCAGCTAAAATATTCTAAAAAATAAAAATATGTAAATAATTAATATAAAAATTAATTAAATTAAATTTAAACTTACATTTATTTAAAATATTCAAAAAAAAAAAGGGGAAGGGGGCGAAGGAGGCAATGACCGAGGGTTGAGCCCTCGCCACCGCCGCCTCCCTGCCACTGCCGGGAAGGGCCAGCGACGGAGGGGGGAGGGTTGGCCGGGGTGGCCGACCCCTAGCTGACCGGCAGTGAGGGCCACGAGCCCTCACCGGATCTGGGCGAGGGCCGTGACTCTCGCCGCCTCCCCACCGTCATCAAGAAGGGCTGGCGATGGTGGGGGGGAGCATCGGCCAGGGTCACCGGGCCTTAGCCAGGGGCCGGCGACGCCAGCCAATCGGCAGCAAGGGCCCGCAAGCCCTCGCCGGATCTGGGTGAGGGCCAGGGCCCCCTCGCCCGACCCCCGAGGGCTCGTGGGCCCCCACCGGCGTAGCCGACCCTTCCCAATGATGGTGGGGAGGCGATGAGGGCTTGGGCCCTCATGGCCCTCCCGTCGGTTGGCCAGGGGCCAACCACCCCGATCGACCCTCCCCCCTCTGTCATCGGCCCTTCTCGGTGGCGGTGGCGAGGGCTCAACCCCCTTTTTAATTTTAATTTTTTTAATTTTAAGTTTTTTAATTTTTGAATTTTTAAATATTTTTTAAATTAAATTTAATTAATTTTTATATTAATTATTTACATATGAGACATAAAAGGATGTCATTTTTGCATTTTCTCGTCATGTCAACGTGCAAAACGGCGCCGTTTTGCACTAACCTCATCAGAAATTTGCCACGTCAACAATTTGGCCAAATTTTGGCCGGAGTGATACTTAAGTGATCCATCTTACTTTGATTTTGGCACTTAAGTATACGTTTTCAAAGTTTTGGCACTTAAGTGTCCATTATTGCCAAGTTTTGACACTCTAAGTGTCCGTACCTCGATTATATCGCTATTGTCACATCTTTGACTCTTTTGACAAAAGTTGCTTCCAGTCCTCTTAACGATTTCCGCTACTGTGCTGTTCCAGCTGCCAATGACTATAATTTCATTTCTAATGATCGTTCTCAAACGAACGTTACACTAGCAACATTAGTGAGTTGATATCTGCATGTCTATTTCTCATAATTACTAGGTGTAAGTAATTGCTTATCACTCGATGCTGTTTTCACACAAGCTGTACAAACGTGATAAGAGAACTGATTTCCGACAACTGAATTAATCAGCTACTAGAGACATCATTGACAATGAATAATGATCATGAAATCTCCAAATTCTTTTGAACACAACATCATATTGAACTTATTTATATCTAATTCAGATCTTCATCATTTATGCTAGCTTGTACTAAGTTTTACAGTCATTAAGGATATCATCACTTTTTCTTGGGTATCATCATGAACATTTGCACCTATCATAATAGATATTATATTAAGGATAGTTTTGAAAGTGCAGTGCTATTTCCACTCCCTAAATAACTATATCCACTCCCATTTACATTAAAAAGACAAAACTATCCTCAATTTTTCAATTGCAATTTATTTTTCCTGTTATATTTAGGATAGTTACCCTGCATCTCACATTTTTTTAGCATATTAAAGAAAAGTGCAGTCTCAGATATTCCTACAACATTTTCTATGCTCCGTGTTTTATGAGGGATTTATATATATAGTATAAAACTGAAAGTCTCTTCTTTATCATTGATTTTATAGCAATTTATCTTCTTTTTTTTTGTTCCTCTTATCTCAATAGCTCACTTTCTTGTTGATACTCTTATTAATTTCATTAGTCAAAAATATATATCAAGTCTCTTTATTTACTATATGAAAGAATTTATCTTTTTTCCTTATTATATTGACGAGATACTTTCATACATGTAAGATGTTAGAGATATATTTAGGAGTACACTAAAACATTATGCACAATGACATATCTTCATATTTTTGTGTAAATAATTCATAGATGATAGTAACTTTTTCGATCCAAAATAATGATATTTCACTTAAAATATAAAGAAATTACTTTATGCAATCTTTTGATTTAATTAACTTTCATCTACTTAATAATTTATCTATAAATTTGATTGATAAAGTAGAAAAGAACTAGATTTGTTGGAAATTTTCTTTTTGACAAGACAAATTCTTATGGAAGTAAAATATCAAACAAGAAAAAACATAGTACCTTTAATATACATGGAAAATCTATGATAAACAAAAACCAAATACATGAAATTATTAATCATGGTAAGAAAATCCTACATTGATATAGAAATACTAAAAAGGAAAGTAAATAAATTTCGGACCACAATCTAAATTGCAATTGAATGATAGAGGGTAATTTTGTCTTTTTGGTGAAAATTAAGTGGATTTAATTATATAAGGGGTGGACATAGCACTGTCTTTTTGAAATCATCAAAGTTCATTGGGATGTTTCTCCAGTAATATGACCATCCCTCACATATTATTCGTTTAGGATTAAAATTGATCAAGATTGCAGACAAAACATTTTTGTAATAAAGAGAAAAGATACTGAAAATGCATAAGATTAGTATAGTGTAATTAAGTTCCTGTATCCATGAAATATCTAGTTCATAAAATTGAAATGTATTCCTACTATATATAAGCAATGCATAAAATGATGATGAATCGGGTTGAAAATGGTATGACCAAAATTTACCCATTTAACTCGTAGGGACCCATACTCGACGCAACCTGAGCTCCATTCTTAGTAATATTTCTCCTAAAATTGTGTCCTCTGAAAAAAATGGGCAATTTCATGGACCAGCTTGTCGAGTTAATGAGGGAGCTCAAGCATCAAGTTATGGAAGGAAGCATGAAGATGGCAATGAGGTGAAGGGTGGTATTTAATAAGACCTTCAATTTCTGAAGCTCTCGCTGCGATAATGCCTGGCTGTATTTCTCTAAGACATTGTGGTTTTAGATCATGCATTATCAAATGCACGCACGAATCGCATGATGATGGTTTTATAAAAAATTGCCATAAATGCAGTCCCGTTATACTCTTCCATTAAATTTTCAGCATATCATAAAAGACCTGTGATTTGATATGCTTGGCATGGCATCAAAACCATACGTGATGCATGATCTGCACCAAATTTTTGTCCAAAAACAAGGATCTTCCCATTTCGGTGTGCATGATGAAAAGGGAAAAAAAATGAAAAAAGTTGTGATGAGGAGGTCGGATACCTACTTTTGAAATTAGGTCCGAAATTCTTCTAACCAATCGCATCTGAACTCTCCAATTCAAGCATTTTGGCTGGACGAACCTATATCCCCTCCCCCTCCCTCCCTCCTCTTCCTTCTTCCCCTCTCTAAACGAGAGGAGGAACCTTTGTTGAGAAAGCTCTACTATTTTAAAAGGGATAAAAGATTGGTGTAAAAATTCACTACTCGAAAATTCTAAGGTGGAGGAAAATTATATGTATATAAGACATATTATAATTACGTATCTAACAGATGTGTCATTGCTTAACAACTTGGCTCAGTTATTGTGTAATGGGCACAACTCATGTTTTGCATGAGTCAACTAGTGTGAACCCACAACTAGAGAACGAGCTCCAGAGGAGAGTGCTGGGATTTGAATTATTGAACCGTTCTCTGATACCATATTGAAGTCCAACTTGAAAAATTAGGACTGGACCTGAGTACCTTAAAAAATTTCCCAAGATTTTAAATTATTAAGTGAAGGAAGACTATATCTCTTAAGGCACATTATGCCACACATTTTAGCGATATGGAATATACTTAATAATTAGAAAGTATTTCTGACACACAAAAAATGATCATGCTACTTAGTAAAAAGAAAACAAATATGTAAAATGATCCTTACTTCCGATTTTAATCATTGAAAATTATTCAAATTTTACCCAAAAAAACAAAAATGTCTGTTGCCCTTGTCTATTCTTTCAGCAGTTTGCGTTGCTTCTTCAATCCCCGGACTCGTCGACTTCATTTGTCAAGGTTGACAAAATCATTCACCAAATTCTGGTTTAATGAAATTGAATCAGGTATTTTTAGGAAAAAGAGAAAAGAAAGAAAAGGGAACAAGGCCATAAATTTATTAGACACGTCTTAACCTCACGAAGTTAAGGACCTGTTTGGTAACGTTTTTATTTTTTGTTTATCTGTTTTTTGTTCCCCGAAGTAGAAAAAGAACGGAAATCCAATTATGTATGTCAGCTAATTTTTCTATTCCCTAAAATAGATAAGTGGATAGATAATAGATTTGAAACAAAAATAAGAAGTAAAAACATCAATTTTTTTTTTTGTTCCTGAGAATAAAAAAAGAAAAAGGGTTGTGCTAAAAAATAAAAACAAGCTCAACGTAACCTAATGTTCATCTTTATACATTTGACACAAGGTCCAAATGAGACTTACATATGGTCTAGGTCTCCTGACCCAATCTGAGTCCCCATTTTTTGGAATAAAAAACTTAGAATTTAGGAAAAAATTTAGAAATTAGATTTTGAGTAGTTTTACTAGGTTTTAGTGTTAATTATAGTTTAGAGTTAGTTTAGCATAAAAATGTGAAAATATTTTGATGAAAATTGGATTCAAAATTGAATAAGCTCTTAGAGTTTTATCATATGGATTTATTAATGTATGTTTCTTCTAGGGACAATGCTAGGTCACAATAGCTTATTGACTCCACTGAGAGAAGACATCTTTTTCTCTTAAGATTCTATTGGAGACATCCTTTAAAATCAATTGCAATTTTGTTTTAATAGAAAATTATATGGTTTCAAACAAGTCTTTTGCAATGCCATTTGTCTTGTGTTCACAGTAGTCGAATAAGTCTGTGCTCCATGGATTTCCAATAGGTTTGATGAGTTTGTGCAAATAAGCACACTAACTTAAGGATTGCCCCCATCCTCAGTTGTTTCATCCTTGCTCATTCCATCAAGCAATGTTTGCTCTTTATCTTGCAATTAAAATAGAAAATTATATTGGAGACATCCTTTAAAATCAATTGCAAATTTGTTTTTAACAGAAAATAATATGGCTCCAAACTAGTCTTATGCAATGCCATTTGTCTTGTGTTTCATAGTAATCAAATAAGTCTATGCTCCATAGATTTCCGATATCATTTATTTAACGGTTTGATGAGTTTGTGCAAATAAGCACACTAACTTAAGGATTGCCCCCATCTTTAGTTGTTTCATCCTTGCTCATTCCATTAGGTAATGTTTGCTCTTTATCTTGCAACTAAAATAGCTCAAAATGTCTATGGACTTTTACTATAATGCCCAAAGATTTACTATCAACCTTCTCATATTGTGAGTTATAAACTGTGGGATTCTCTACTATTATTTACAGTTATCCATCTTTGACTAACTATTATATTGGATTTTCTGATGCCATTTTAGAATATTTTGATAAGTTAAATCCTTACAAAAGTCCCGTTTTATTCAAACATGAATTATTAAGTCTCCACTAACATTATGAAAATATTGGGAATTATGGTCATACCATACAAATTTTTATTATTTTTCCATTCTAGGAATATAATTTTTGTGAAGTTACGAAACACATCCTTCTGCTGAAAAACTTGTCCAAGGACTAGCAATAGAAAAAAACTATTTCCAAATAGAAATTATTTGGGGAAACAAAAAAGTTATCATGCGTACCCTGACTTGTCAAAAATGAGCTTATGCTATATCTTAAACATACTTTTAAACACACATTTTGCATGTTAAACGAGCTTTTCAATTAAAACGTAGGATTTACACATAAATAACCACATCTTACACAAAATTAGGAAATGAGATAAACACATAATAAGACTGACAAGAAAAACATCACGCAACAACTTAATATCGCTCGACACTGCAACTGTTTGGAGGTAAAATGCATCTATGCTTTTATTATTCTAACTTATACATAAAGTGAAAATACGTGCAGCAGTATCCAATCCGCTCAAATACGTGTCTGAATCTTGCCATCGTTAAGTCCCTTGTCAACATCGGACCCGTCTTTCCCTGGACTTGTGTCCATAATGGATCAGGTTAATCTTCACCGTTGATTACGTGGGTTTCGCGTGGAGAGCTGACAAAACCAATAATGGAGATCAATCCGGTGCAGCGGATCTAGGTCCATGCAAAAACATACAGTTAGCAAATTAAATTTGAACCGAAAGTGGCATGATGGGAGCTAACTGCATCTAACAACCTCAATCAACTTCATGAGTAACCTAGATTTGGCATCTTCTTTAGACTTCCATCATTTTGGGGTTTGCCGGCACAAGAAAAAAGAATAGTCAATCTTGGAGTTTTTGCGCCAATTTGGACTAAAAGACTGCCCAAACTCGACAATTTTCGTCAACTAAGAATCATATCTTCACATGAACCAGCTTTGATAGGGAAAATTCTCTCATATTGTCCCAAAAGGTTGACTTTTGAACATTGCTTTATGTCACAGTCCAGATTTTTTTCCCTAATTCATAGGTTCTCCACGAAGCAATTGCATGTTATGCCTACTACTTTTGGCATTCTTGGATAACGTGTGGTATCACCCAATCAATCAGACTTTCTCGACGCGCTTATTCTCTTGTGATTAAGCATATAGTGATATGGCACTCGGCATCATTGGTTCGTCATCAGTCTCTCGTGATTTATGGCTCAACTTGCTTTGAGAGGTGATATGATGGGCTACTCTGTCTAAGGTATTTGCTTTTTGGCCAACAGGTTGATACTCAAATCAAAACAGAAAAAATACTAAGTATATACTATGTCCCAAATAGTTAGGAGTAACAATTTGACATACTCTAATACGTACCTAAATCGCCCCATCTCTAATGGAGTGGATAAAATCGGTGATATCGGAATTTTGTGTAGAAATTGAGGACTGAATATGTTGGCTTACACATTAAGGGAGGTGGTATCTTTGACACAATAAAATTCGTCCTTGTATGATAAGTTTTATTAAATGGTTTTTGATCGCCTTTTTCTATAAGATTACCTTTTGAAGGATTAAATGTCCTACACAACACTGACATTTGACAAATTTTTTGAATGAAAATTAGGATTAAGTTGAACATAAGATGGGACAACAAAAGTCAGGATCCTCTTCTGCCACATGAGGATGAGGTATAATATAACTTCTCATGGGCTGCAAATAGAGGTGATCAATGAGCAGGTTCAAGTTAGGCTGAGCTCATAAGTCATGCTTAAAGTGTTGCCAAATCTTATCCACATAAATTTTTAGAGATATGTTCACCGGAAGTCCTAAAACTTATTATGAATGTGCAAAGACTTACAAAAAGTGTAATAAAATCTTTAAAATTTTCAAATTGATGTGATCAAATCATAGAGTTAATACCGTCAATTTGACAAACGAAAAATGCTAACGTTGCATTTTTAAATTAATTTCTATTTTTCACGTGGCATTTTTAATTTAATTTTTAGTGTCCATGTGGCATTTTTATTATTTTTTATTCAATCTTTTAAATTAGATTTAAAAACTAAAAAGGAAAAGCTAAAATTTATTTTAAAAAAAACTATAAAAAAAAAAGTAGGTTCACTTATGGGCGCTTCCACTGCCGCCACCCATCACTGGAGGGACCGACAACAGTCGTTAGCCCTAGGTGAGGGTGCAAGGCCTCACCCACCCAAGGCAAGGCCCGACCAAGGTCAGGCAAGACTACCTAGATCTAGGCGAAGGGGCAACGCCTCACCTAGATCTAGCGAGCCTTGCTAGCCCCAAGCAAGGGCCAACGAGACCTCATTAGGCCTAGCAAGGTCGTTGACCCTCGCTTGGGGTTGGGGAGGCCTCTCCCAAAGTGGGCGATGGTCATCGACTAGATTTTGGCGCTGTTGCCCAAGGTTGTGCGCTGTCACCGTCCCCTCCGGCAATGGGTGGCAATGGCAAAAGCGTCCATCAGTGACCTTGCCCCTTTAATTATATAGTTTTGTTTTTTAAATAAATTTTAGCTTTTCCTTTTTATTTTTAAATATAATTTAAAAATTGAATAAAAAATTCACAAAAATGTCACGTCATCATTTTTCATTAGTCAAATTGATGGTGTTAATTTTAGCATTTGATTGCACAAATTTGATATGTTTTAAGACATGATTGTACTTTTTTCAAATTTTAGAACTTAATTGTACTTTCGTGAAAAGTTTTAAGATTTTTAGTAAAAATATTTCAAATTTTTAAGATTAACATTATTGGCCGGGTTGGGCCCGTATAACTAGAAGTCTTGTCCAAACACGGTTAAAGGTGCCTTTCGTATCACTGTGGTTCGAGCAGAGCCTAGGTGGACCTATAAACTATCAAGTCCATGATAAAATCTAGCCTTAGATAGACATGGAACATCACTAATTATCATGAGGGCTGTGGAGGTGCACCTCCCACCCAATACCCATCTGTCTCGTTGCCATCTCTACTTTAGTATCAAAAAAAGTGAACCAAGCCTTGTCGAAAGTAGCAAAAGACGAAACACTAAACTAAAGAGGCAAATGAATTGCCTGAAGATCTTGAATGGATCTCCTTTTTTGTCTCCTTCTTTGACTTTCGAAGGGGCACGCTTCGCCCCGCCCCGCCCCCCACCCACAAAAGCCTATCGGTGATTAGATTTGATAAAATAGATCCCGCCCAAACTATTGCATTACGGAATTTTATCAACAAGTCGGTGCAATTTTATAGTACGATTTGACATTTTGCCCATTTCGATTGCTGACACAAGAAGCGATTGATGAGATATGCAAAATTGAATCACAATACCTAAATTTAGTGGGACCGACTTGAGACTTACTTGAGTTACATCAATTTTAATAATTTAGATTTATTTTAGTGTATATACTCCACTCATATAACAACTTTCGTACTAATTCGATTATATTTTTCTTTTTCTTTTAAAAAATGATTTATGCTTTGTGTACAAGATTAAAAGAGATTTTATTATAAAGAAAAATGGGAAGGGGTGATTAGCAAGGACCTCCTTAAACATCATTACTAATATTGCACACTTATGATAGAATATTTAGTTTGAGTCATAATTATTGCTCTTACCTTCGCATCGTCGGATATAACTTAGGATGGTGCAAGAGTAATCGTATGTCATTACCAGAGTTGCACACTTATGATTGAAATATTCGATTTGAGTCATAATTACTATTTATTTTAAGTTAGCTCCTTACAATTGCATCATTGAAGGCCAGTTGGGATAGAGCAGAAGTGCTTGTACAATTGGTGTACAAACAGAACCTATGGCATAGGCATGCCACAACTTTCTAAGACCAAGGAGCGACTTGGGAATTTACAATTGTAATCAAGGGAGCTCCAAAATGCATTGGAGTAAAATCTTATGCAAATTGCCCAACCACATCAAGAGACTATGGGAACAAGGACCACCTCCAATGACTTTCAATATGATAAATGTTGAAAAAATGATAATCAATTCTTTATTGCAAGATTTGATAGTCAAATTTAATAAACAATTGAGACGTCAATTCTTTTTATTAACAAATTTCCAAATTTTTTTTTTTTTAAATCCATCTTCACATTGCCTAATATCAAATTATAAATTCCAATACATAACATCTAGATGAAAAATCAATAGCTCAACACGAATTGACAAGTCTTCGTAAATTTTGGATCTAAAGTTAACCTAATATTAATACCTATGCGTTTTGACTAGTAGGTGTTTTGGTCAAAAAAACTAGTAGGTGAGTTTACTTTTCAATTATTATGTTTTTTTCTTCTCGATAGCTGATCTGTGGGCTTTTTTGGGCCAAATTTTGTGGGCTTCCACCACTAGTACCAAGGGCGCAAATTTAAATTTGTTAGGTTCCATAAAATAATTCAAATATCTTTACGAGCTCATTACTAATTTTTGCATATATCATGAAGAAAAGATACATGAGTTGCATATGCATATACGTACATGATTATGCACTTTAGAAATTTATTTAATTAGGGCCGCAAAATAAAGTGGATTATTTGAAGCCCACTCAATTTTTGTTGTTTCAAGTTCTTGGGTATCAGATTAAATAGATTTTGTTCTCATCTTTTGATTCAAAATCAATAGAGATGCAATATTAATCAAACATGATCGAATGCTAGAGAAGCACCTAGGTAAATGTTAAAAGATAAGGATGTTGACAAATCCTTCTTTTTAAAAATTTAAATGATTAGGAAGCGGAGTAATAATATTTGTATAACATATTAATTTTCCTCACATGTAAGAGTGTAAATGGATTCTTAAAATAAGAAAGAGATGAAAAATGAAATGAAAAAAAATTAAAGTAAGATACATTTGTATAATAGTTTAGAATCTAGCGAAAATTGCACCACAATCCTAAACATTAATATCCTATCAAGTCCTAGATATTTTTAAACCAGTATAATCAAGTCCTCTCGAAGACCACTTAGCTAGATTTGCATATTAGGAAAACTCAATTTTAAAAAAATCCAAAATTTAGAAAAATAAAGCCAAAAATTAAAAATACAATTTAAAAAAAGAAAATGGATGGTGATCTATTTTTTATTGGAATTGCGGTCGCTACCCCCACGTTGTTGTCCATGGGTGAGCACAGGTTGCCTTCACCCCTAGTAGCCCTCATGAGGCCAGACAACCCTTGGGCGATGGTGGCCAAATGGTGGAGTCACCCCGCGTAAAGGCTGCAAGACAATTAAAATGTTTCAAATTTTAATTGCATTGTTAAGATATTTAAATACAAAACTACGCATTCATCTAATAGCTTAAATTTTTTTTTTTTTTTCCAAAATTTTAATTTTTTTTTGGCATTATGGTTTTTCTTTATTTTTTGAGTTGTCCTTAATGTGACAAACGCATCAGCGCTTAGTTAGTGTCACATGTGCCAAAAGCCATATGGAATTCCCAATGGTGACATAATCAAAATTGGCTAAGAGGTCACCAAAAGAACTTAATTGATGATTTCAAAATTTCAAATTCTTAACTTGCATTGATTTCCTAATTTTCAAACTTAGACTCTTCCAAAATTTCGACTTTTTAATTGCACTATTAAGATATTTAAATATAAAAACTCTGCATTCATCTGGTAGCTTAATTTTTTTTTTTTAAAGTTGGTAATAGTCTCACAAAAATTTCAAAAAAAAAAAAAAACATTAAGGTCAAATAATTCTGACCACTCTTTAGACTTAGGTCTTAAGAATCACAAATTGCTAAACGTTCAGAACCATTAGTTCAATATATTATTCGACGAGAACGAAAATAATGAATGTGGGGGCAGTTTACGTTAAAAAATCAAAGCCCACTTAGATTAATTCTATCCTTCCGTGGGAACATTCAAAATAGAAACGGGTTGGGCTCGGGTCAAGCCCATTACGGACGGCCCAAATTCAAAGGCCAACCCGCCGAAAGCTCTCTCAATTTAGATTCTTGTTCGATCTGCAAGTGTCGAACGCCACTGTTCTTTCTTCGCCCTCTTCGCAGGTAGAGCACTCTCACATAGGCGCTGGTACTTATGGATAAATTTAACTCTCGTCTCCTCTTTTTCAGCCTTTACGAAATAAAACTGAAAAAGATGAATAAGCTAAAAACTAATTTCATTATTTATAAAAATATTTAAATGAGAATGTTGTTGAAACTAAAGCATTTTTCATTGACAAAATGTTTCAAACAATACAATTATTCATTTTCAGGAAAAATATTTAATAAATCATTTATTTTGCATTAAATAAATGGAGCTTTTTAAGTACTTGGTGAAATCAGCCAAGTAATCCCACGTGTGGTCCTCCATCTCTTATTTTCTCTCGACCTTGGGGATAGTGCGATTGAGATCTTTGGATTGTAATTTGTAAAAGAGAAAGTAGGTAAACACCGTGTAAGACGACACACAATCAACCCAAGTAACATTATTTTCATTCGTCCAAATCCCTTCAACTCCAACAGTTACAAAGAGAAAAATGGCGATAATTAGTCTTCCTCATAATGTTCATGTAAAAAGCAACCGGACGTCTTTTTGGTCATGAGAACAATAGAGATTTAACTTCTGAAGCTAATCAATCTTGCATCTTAGTTATAGAGTCAAATAAGTATTATATAAGGTTTATAAGCATTTCATAACCATATGAAAGAACAATAAAAAATAATACATTTAAAGTGAAACAACTAAAAAGAAATTGTTAGAATTATAAAATTCGAAATTCAAATTATCATCCACCAATTTGATGCCTCATCAAAATAATTAGAGGTCCTAAAAAAAATCAGAGACATCTAGGGATGCGTTTGCTACTTCAGGAGGAAGATGAGTCCCACCAACGGAAATATTGTTGGTCTCAATAGTGGTTATGGCAATAGGATTGATTTCAATAGCATGAGATTCACCACACTTGCCCATATTTTTTAAAGATGTCTAGTATAGGTCAACAAAGTGTCTTGACGTACGATAAGTACGTGACTAGTGTCTAATCATGCCACAGCGATGACAAATACTTTCATTAATCACTTTCTTTGGCTTCTTTTCTTTGCTATGATCTGGGCCAAAGTTAGATTTCCTAGGGCAAATAAATTTCCTACCATCCATTTTAGGATTATGTTCTTGCCTACATTTATAACCCTTAAATTGGCTAGTATTTTTCTCTAAGTTAGCATGTGCTTCAAGCAATGATTTTAAGTCAGCGGGCCTAAAATTATGATTTTTTAGTAAAAATTCATTAGTTTGTTCGGCAGTAAGGAGCACAGAAATTAATTCAAAGTATGTGGCAAACTAACACTGCTGGTATTGCTGTTACAATACAATATTCGAAGCATGGAAGGTGAAAAAAAATTTCTCTAATAATTCTACCTCATGATACCACATAACTCAAGCCAAGAAACAATATCAAATAAAGCGTAATTATAGTCAAACACTGATTTAAAATCTTGCAGTCTGAGATTTTGCTAGTCATATTGTGCTTGAGGGAGAATAACAGTCTTGGTATGATCATACCTATCCTTCAACCTCTTCTACAAGATCTAAGGGTCTCGCACGGATAAATTCTGCAGGCTCTCATGCAAATGATGACAAATAAAAATCAGCGCATTTACTTTATCTTTTACATTTGAGGTTCCATAATCTATAATTGCATTAGCGAGGCCTTGCCCTTGGAGGTACATTTCCATGTTAAGGCACCGGGATAGATAATTCTTTCCACTCACTTCTAGGATGTGGAATTTGGGTTTTTCAATATTTGTCATAATCATTGCAAAAATAAATCCTTAAATTAATTAGAAGGATTTCCAAATATCCACCACTACTTCAGGAGCATAAGGATACTTTTAGGTTTGAAATTTGGCTTTGGGCCAAGAAAAAATAAAATAAAAATGAAGAATTGATAGAAGAAGATGAAGTATAAGTTGATTAATAAAAAGAATACCTATCTTGCAAAAATTACTTACTTAGTCGGTAGATTTTCTTGCTGATAACGTGTTGTAAAATATTGCGTTACAAATATGTAATAAAGAGGATAAAGAGATTGAGAAGAGAAAGTAGGTAAACACCAAAGATAGTAGAGAAAGTCAGAGGAGAAGATTTTATTTCCAATGATTATTATATCTACAACAAAAACTAAACTCCTATTTATAGGAAAATAAGAATATACTTAACATTAATATCAATGTATCGAATGATACATGTATTGATAAGGAGTTGAACATTTATAGCATAGGAAGATGTACTTAGAATGTATGATACAAATGTACTAGTAGGTACATTAGATAAGATGAATATAATGAATATTCATTCATGTATTTCATAACATATTTAAATTTAGGTGCGTTTGTCTCATTGAAGACTTCTTTATGCAGGGAAATATTACCATGAAAATCATTTTTAAAAAATTATTAGTTTTCACTTATTTGTTAATTCAAGAAAAGTTGTTTTCCCAATCTAAGTATCTTATTTTCAATCTACAGAAAATGTTTTATGTGAATCGGCTTGTTTTCCATCAGCCAAATATCGAAAAAATTTAAAAATAATTTTTCGAAAATAGTTTTTCTTCAAACAAATGGACCCTTAATTTATGAATATTACCGATCGTGTAAAATCTACAACAAAGGGAAAAAGATGTTCTTTGTCAAGATCTCTTTATTGTCCTCTCTTGATGCTTCTTTGGAGTTCATCAATTTAAATCATGCCATCCTCTTAATACAGCCATCCTCTTAATACAGAGATGAGCATGACAATGTAAAGAAGATCATTGGCATCGAAATACAAGTTCCCTACAGGAATTAACATGCTCTTAAGAACGCAAATTACCATGACAAGTATTAAGATAATATAGTCATTTGGGTAAACATGAATTAACCTCATTATTAGCAATAAGAAGTAAATTTCCACAATAGCCTCACCTGTCCAAAAAAATAAAAAATAAAAATAGACATCGAGGTAAACTGCATACACCTAGAAAAACACAATATACAAGAACCAAACGTTCAACTGCTGTCCAAAGAGAGATGAACTTTCCTTTCTCTACTTGTCTGCCATTGTGCTTCGTCACCCTAATTTTGTCCTAAACTCATCAAACAAAGAAGAATTCTAAAGCAACGTGTGCGTCGCAGTTACCCAAACTTGAGAAGGCAATTCTATGAGTCATAATAAACAGCGAGAGATTCGATTTATACTTGTGCTCGATGACACTTTTCCAAGAGTATAGGTGGACACTTTTGCAAAAGTCATCCATTCTAGTAATACTCTCACTTGCTTAACATTGGAGTTTCAAAAGCTAAACATTGCCATTAAGTCAAAAAGTTGATTCTTGTGAGTTAATTTGAATTTTACATATACAATTCAAGGCCACACTCCATCTATTCGGTGTTAGGCTGTACCGATCCCTTCACAAATTCTTGGCTGGAGACGTGAGAATTGTTGGATGAACAGGCATCCAAACTCTCTATATTTTTCACTAAATATTTAATATATGAACGAAGTAAATCTTAAACTAAGCAACATTTACATAGAGGGTGAGTTCGCTTATTCTAATTCAGAGTAACAATCTACCCTCCCCAGATGATGTCGAGCATGGACTACCGGACATTTTGAAATTTTTAATCTTTAGTAAGAGACTTCAATTATCTTTACAATATAAATTCAACAACGATTTGTTCCCCTTCTTTCTTACATTATTCCTATCACTTGGGAAGAAAAGTCAAAAGAGAAAGAATATTTAGAAAATAACAGAACAAAGGGGATACCTTGTTTCAGTCGAATTTTATATAAAGTCTAGTGTCTTCAGAGTGAATTTTACTTTTTTCTGAATCTTTTGAGAATCGCATTTTAAGCTTGAGACACCTGAAACATTCCACAACATATAATTTTAACAAGTAAGTTCATTAATAATCTTATAAAAATAACAGATTTGCTATTTTGAATTTTTAAAATGTAAGTAAGAAGTGGGACGAAGATTCTTTTTTTTTTTTTTTTAATTTCAAGAGTAGGCAAACTTGTTTACTAAACTGACACAATTTTTCTTTGGCAGGTTTTGGGGTACGGTTAGGGGTGATCAGTTCCCGATTTTGTCCAGTTCCACCCAAGAATCGGGAACCAGACTAGGAGGACCGGTTCCCACTTTTCTGGACTGTGGACCGGACCGACTGATCTTGGAACCGAGAACCGGACGGGACCAACCGGTCCGGTCCAGTTCCAATGAACCATCACTTGTTTTCAATTCATTTAACAAAAAAGAGATCAAGGCATGAAGCAAGGCATCGGGGCAAGGCGCTTGGAGGAGGAAGAGAGCCGAGCATCTGAGGGAGCGAGGTGTGAGGCGAGATGTTGTGGCAAGGCACTTGAAGGAGGAAGAGAGCTGAGCATCCAAGGAGCGAGGTGTGAGGCGGGACGTTACGACTAGGGGTGAGCAGCGGTCTAGGGTCGACCCTGGACCGACCCAACCCTACCGGTCCTAGTCCAGTTCCCAAGGGGATTGGGTCGGTCCTTGGTCCTGAAATTCCAGGACCAACACTATGCGGGTTGGTCCTCAGTCCTAAAAGTTTTGGGTCGGTCCAACTCTGGACCAACCCTGTATATTATATTATATTATTTAGAAATCTTTTATATATACAAACTTAAGTAAAATGTCTGTTATATTATATTATATTGATATGTTCTATCAATAGCACTAATAGTAATTTCAATATAAAACTTTTGTTGAGTATTAATTATGTGTCGTTTGTTTTGTTTTCAGCTGTTTAGAAGTTGAAGTGAATTAACAAGATGTGAAGTTATATATTCATGGTTTATATTAAGTATTTTGAACTTTTCATGATTTAATTGTATTTTACTAATGAATTTCAGCTGCACTTTGCTTTTCAATTTGTGTCAAATGGTAGAAGTTTTTAAAGAATAGAGTAGTATTGCAGTTGCTACGGTGATTTGCTAGTCAAGTGGTGTGAAACTCAATTTTTTGGTTGAGTGGATTCTACATGATCAAATGCAGGAAAACGTTTTTGCATATGGTGTTATGAATATTAAAGATAGATGATTACAAGAACTTTTCATCTTGTCCCATATCTCGATGAGCGTTTAGCAGGTATGAAATTTTTATTATTGTGTCATATTAAATTTGCTAAATATGTATTGGTGTTTATCGTTTAGTTGCACAATGTTGCATTGTCGATGGATGTGTAATTTGAATTTGTAGGTTTGCTTTTTTAGGGAGTACAAAAAATAAGACAAAAAAAATTATCGATTGGTCTCAGGTTGACCCTGGAATTGGACCGAACCCATTGGGTCGGTTCGGTCCTTGGTCCCAGGCTTAATAGGGTTGGTCCTCGGTTCTAAAAATTGAGGACCGACACTATATGGGTTGATCCTAGGGTTAGGGGGTGGCTTGGACCAACCCGGACCATGCTCACCCTTAGTTGCAACAAGGCACTCGGAGGAAGAGAGTAGAGCGTCGGAGCGAGTGGGGCGTGAGGTGAGACATTGAGGGCGAGACATCGAGCAAGCAAGAGGGGAGGGGTTACAGTTTTGAGAGGGAAATGCAAAGTGAGACTTGCAGCAATTGCCACTGAATTGGATTGCAAAATTTGGGGAAATGGAAGTTGATGTGATGGCTACTGTAGATTAGAGCAGAAACTTAAAAAAAGAAAAAAGAGAGGGGTTTAGGTTTCAGGAGGGAAAAGGGAAAGCGAGAATTGCAAAATTTGGAAAAGAAAACTTGATGTGATAGTTACTGTAGATTAGTTCAGAAATGCAAAAAAGGGGAGGGATTAGCTTTGAGTTACGAGAGGAAAAATGAATCTAATGGTAATGCGTATTGTAGATTAGTTCATAAACTATATATATATGGTCGGTCCGGTTCCGACCTCAAAACCAAGAACCGGACCAACTAGTCACTAGTTTCAAAAATAGGAACTTGAGACCAGACCGAGACCCTCTAGAACCGCCTGAAACTGACCGGTCCGGTCCGGTCCAGCCGGTTCCCGGTTCGGGCGGTTTCTGTTGCACACCCCTAGGTATGGTTGGGTTGGGCTTTGGAGAAAGTACTCTCGTTCAAATCTCCTCTCCTATAAGGAGCTTGATTGATGGGTGTCCCATCACGTGCCTGGGAAGAGTGTGTTTTTCATTATTGGAGGGCTCAATACTACGATAATCCTTCTTACCAAAAAAAAAAAAAAAAATACTACGATAATCCTAAATTACTTTATTTGTAACAAATTAATCAAAAATTATTTTTTATCATAAAAAATTTCAAATTGATATACATACGATTCATCTCAAACTCGGTACGCATATAATAAATGTACCTTAAACTAGCTTTTTGATAATAAAAAACTCAAAACCGATACATGTGACAAATTTACCTTCTATTAATTTTCATTAAGTTGAATTAATACCACAAAAAATTACAAATTTTACACGTGTGAAAACGGAGAATAAAATTCCAAAGTAGTACACCCATTAACTGTCCATGTTATCCAACTCAATAATTTGATATTAAAATTTAATAGAAACTAACGGATGGTAAATTTATCACGGATGTATCTGTTTGAAATTTTTCATGGTGTTATCTTCCAAAGATGTTGATAAGAATAATAAGGCCAACAATAACAACAATAGTAGCAACAACAACAACTATATTGAAAAAAATGGCAGTGAAGTCCTGAGAAAATGGGAAATCTCTTTCTGAAAATTAGACATTTGCAATTATGGAAACACATGTAAATAAGGAACAGAACAGGAAATTTCATATATCACCACAATGAGAAAGAAATTCAAGAAAATTGAAGATATTAGAACTTGGCTTTAAAAGAAGCACTCATCCAGGAATTGAATTTCTAAGGGAAAATAGAGATAACCCAATTGCATATAACAATAAAATTCCACCACTATTACTCTTTTTCTACAAGAATTTTCCCGTTGGTCACCGAACAAAAGAGACTAATTCACGAGCAGATACAATTGAACGATAAAGTTATTCGATAGATCCGTGGAGAAATTCGCGCAATGTATCATCTGCCTCACGAAGAAGCTTAAAATGGGACTTGCTAGCAATAGTATTACAAAACATTCCCGATCTTGTCGCCGCCTGCCACCCCCTACACCAGTCGCGCTCAGAGCATGCGTGCGCGTCCCTCGCAATGGCGTCACCACCCTCACGCTCTCGGCTCACCTCGCTCTCTTCTCGCTCATCCACGAGCCTTGACGGGCGGCTGAGATCGCTCTCCGTGCGCCTCTTCTTGATCTTCCGGGGTCCCCGGACTGCACCAACTCCGTTTTTAACACCATTGCATCTCTCTTCTTCTTCTTCTTCTTCTTCTTCTTAACATACGCCCGCCTCTTTCTGTTCCTTCTGGCCCCTACAGAACAAGGCCTTCTTCTCCACATATTAAGGTTCCATCGTTGGTGAGCGAGGCCATGATTTTTTGCTTCGGTTGGGCGGGAACGATTTCTTGACAAGGGTCGCCGAGTTCCTTCGTGCCTAAGAAACCCTTCCAGTCGGTCATGAGGGGGAAGAAGTCGCGAGCTGCTGCCGCCACTACTGCAGACGAAATTTCTCCAGCCTTTTCATCGTGTTTCTTCTCATGATCGTCCATATAAGAAATGCACAACAAAGAGTCCGTCAACGTCGGGGAGTGCATTTGCCTCACAGGCCGGGATTTGGGGCCGAAGAAATCGATGACCTTCATTGGGTTTTGGTTGAAGAAACTGAAAAACACGCGGCGAGAACAATAGGAGGCAGTGGTTCGGAGAAAATTTAGAGAGCTAAAGAGAGAAGACAACGTTAGAGAGCTAATGTCTCGATTCTAGTTCAATCTCCTGTGGATATTATAATTTCACATTTTTGGAGTGGATCAATTTAATTTTTGGGTCAAATTATCAATTCTCCATAAGGTTTTTGTTGAATAAGTTTTATTTTCTCCGCCAACTTCTCTTTATTTCCTTCAATTATAAACTATATTCCCTTCTTCCTTTTTTTCGCCAAATTACAGAATTTCTCTTCCCAAATAATACGAATCCCCAAAAGTTATCAATGACGACCTTAATAACATAGCCCAAGAACCCACCGTCATTTTTGCCATAACCTAAACACACAAATTGAATTAATTTTCACCGATGCCCGTTGCATAGCCAATGAAGGACTATATTAATGTGTATCTTATATGTATTATAGGACATTTTTGTGATTATATTTTTGTCGATATACTTTTTGTAATTAACCACTCCTATAAATACATATTATTCAACCCTAATTAGGGTTGAGTTACCATAAACACTTTATCGTTATTTTGTCCATGACTCTAAACATCAACATGGTATTGGAGCAGGAAAACCCATCAAATTCTTTGACATCTCTACCCCAGATCAATACTTCATTTTCTACAATTACTACCTCAACAATGTCCAATACATTTTTAAATTTTTCTTCATCTGTACCATCTCTTTACTCATCATCTTCTTTTTCTGGTAATCCCAATTTCCCATCGCCTCTATAATATTGCACCCAATTTCACCTCTTCTTCCCTCTTCCCTCTTCTCTGCTGCTCCAATCTTTGTTGCTACTCCAATTATGGCTATGCAATCAACCTCGCCGTCTCTTCTTCTTCCCAATATCACAAGTCTCATCTCCATCAAACACAACGTAGACAATTATCTTTTGTGGAAATCTCAGTTTGAATCTATTTTAATCTGCAACGATCTGCTGGGCTATGTGGATGGTTCTTTTTCATGTTTGCCGAAACTTATTAATGATCAAAATGGCACTGTAGTGGTCAATACCTCCTATTCCACTTGGGTAAAGATAGATTGATGTGTTCGCAGTGTGATCAATTCGACTCTCACATTCGAGATTTTTTGTGAGGTTCACGATCTTCAGACATCTCGGGAGATTTGGTTGGCTCTAGGACAATGTTTTACTGATCGTTGCGTGGCCAAGGACATTGGTCTAAAACTCAATTTTCAGAATACTATGACGAAATCCAATCAATTAATGTCTGATTATCTCTAGCATATGAAGTCAATGGCAGACTCTCTCACCGCAATCAATTACTCTAACTCTAATAAGGACCTGGTGATTCAAGCCCTCAATGGGCTCCTGTCGGACCATGATCCCTTTGTCACCATGGTCACAAATGGCCCGACAATTCTCTCTTTTGGCTATTTGTGGCCACGCCTCCTTGTCTAAGAAGAGCGATTTCTCCGAAAATTGAAAGCATCATCTTCATTTGATATTGATCATGCTTTGATTGGTCAAGCCACTTCACGTAGTCCACTGTTTTGAGGATCTCAGGGTGGACGTAATTCTAGAGGCTGTAGATTTGGTCAGGGACAAGGTGGATGATTCTCGCGTGATCAACCGAGTTGGATCTTCTTATGATCGGATTAGTTCGCAATCATTCTCGATCTCCTATGCCTCCTCCACCTCCTCTGGTTGATCTTGTGGTGGTTCGAAATGCTATGTTTCTCCATTCACACAAGGAGGTATCCTCGGACCTAGGCCTCATCTTACTTGTCAAATCTGTAACAGAGCCGGGCACACCGTGCTACAATGTCGCCAACAATTCAACCATGCTTTTACCGCTACTGATATTGTTGGACTCATTCTTTGCTTTATCAGTTGGCAAGACCTCTTATTCAACTTGGTATCTTGATAGCGAAACATCGGCACATATGACTAGTGATATTGGTAACATCCTTAATCCTAGACTTTTTATGATTTGACTAAAGTCTCGATTGGCGATAGTTGTTTATTGTCTGTTAAGAAAGTTCATACAGCCTTTGTACATACTGATTCTCGATCTTTACTATTATCTCCTTTCTATCATGTTCCTAATCTTGCTCGCAATCTCCTCTCAGTTGCTCAACTTTGCTGTAAAAATTCTTGTGTTGTTGATTTTAATGGTTCATCCTTTTCTTTGAAGGCAAACAAACCAGGAAAGTTCTCCTTCAAGTTGATTCTTCTCATGGTCTTTATCCAATTCCCAACTCAATGGTGTCATCTCACTTGCATCCTATCGTGGCTTGCTCTGCTTCACTCACTTGTTGGCATGCTTGTCTTGACCATCCAAATAAACAAGTTATGAGTTGTGTTTGCAATTCTAGTTGTAAGTCGGCATCATGTGAGTCATGTCTTGTAGGCAAATCTCATCGATTGCCTTTTGAATATGTTAGTCATCGTGCATTTTTTTTTCTTTAGTTGTAATTCATTCTAATGTATTGACAAGTCCAATTTTATCTAATCATGGTTTCAAATATTTTGTGTTATTCATTGATTACTATTCGCGGTTCACTTAGGTCTTCCCAAATGAAAAATAAATCTAAATTGCTTGCACACTTTCATTGCTTTCGTTGTTTTATTGAAAATCTATGCAATGCCAAAATTAATTTTTTACAAATTGATGAGGAAGGTGAATATACCAATAATGTGTTCCAAGTATACTTATGTGAAAATGGTATTATTCAACGTTTTTCTTGTCCAGACACCCCATCTCAAAATGGTCTATCATAATGCAAAATTAGACACTTGGTCGAAATATCTCGAATCTTATTAATCCATGCTCATATGCCTCCTTTATATTGGGTTGATGCTCTTCTCACTACTGTTTATACTATTAATTGATTTCCCACTCTTGTCATATATGATATTTCTCCTTTTTATTGTTTAGTTGGGTTCAAATTTTATTATTCATTCTTTCAAGTTTTTTGGGTGTGCTTTTTATTCGTTTTTTCTATCTCATGTCTCTTGTAAGCTTGCACCTCATCCGGTGTCATGTGTATTTCTAGGGTATGCATCAAATCACGAAGGCTATCGTTGTCTTGATCAGTCAAATCATCGTTTTTTTATCAATCGTCATGTTCAGTTTATGAGGAAAATTTTCCATTTTCATCAAAACCTTCCAATCTTAGTCCCACAACCCATTGTTCCACATTACCTGCTTTACTTTTTGTTTGTTCCAATCAATCTATTCTTCCTTCTACCTACTTTGGCCCTCAAGCTCCTCATCCACCTTTTTCTTCTTCTCTAGCCTTATCTCCCAACTTGCCTCTTTCCTCCTCTTGTCTTACCCAACCTACTTTCAATTCTTTTTTGCCTCCACCTCCCCTCCCATCAAACTCACTCACTGCGTCCCCACATCACTCCTCTCCTAGTCAAATTCCTCCCATAACATACCTGCAAATCCCCTCTATTTCTCTATCTAGCTCCTCCGCTTTCGTTTATTCTCTTTCGACTCATCCTATGTAGACTTGTGCCAAATTTGGGCTTTCAAAACCTAGGAAAATTTTTAATCTCTCATTCTTTTCATGAAGAGGCACTGACTTACCACTCTAAGGCCATTCTTGACCCTCATTGGAAAGTAGCCATGGTAGATGAATTCAATGCCTTGGTCACCAATCACACGTGGGGTCTTGTACCACCTAATCCTTCTAAGAATTTAGTCAGCTGTAAATGGGTTTTAAAATTAAGAAAAAAAAATCCAATGGAACTGTGGAACACTTCAAAGCTCGACTCATTGCAAAAGGATTTAAGTAGCAAGTTGAACTAGACTATGACAATACATTTAGCCTGGTTGTTAAACCCACTACAATTTGGGTCGTTCTCTTTATTGCGATATCTTCAAGATGGGTCATACGTAAACTTGATGTTAAGAATGCCTTTATGCATGGCATCCTTTGTGAGGAAGTTTACATGCGTCAACCTCTTAGTTTCATTCATTCTGAATTCCCAAATCACGTGTGCTGTATCAAGAAAGCCATCTATGGTTTAAAATATGCTCCGCGTGCATGGTTTCATCATTTCAGTATCTTTTTATTATCTTCAGGTTTCATGGTGAGTGAGGCCAATCCTTCGTTATTCATCTACGCTTCTTCTCGGGGTCATTTGTATCTTCTGTTATGTGTTGATCATATTCTCGTCACCGGTGATACTCCTGAGTTATTACGGTCTCTACTTGCTCGACTCTTATAGGAATTTGCTATGAAGGATCTTGGACCACCTCACTATTTCCTCGACATTGAGGCTCATCAATGTTCTAATGGTACACTTTTATCTCAAGCCATATGTTGCTAGCCTTTTGCACAAGTTTGACCTAGATAAGGTTAAGCCTGTACTACTCCTCTAGTCTCAAAGACTCTATTGTTTGCTAATGATGGTGAGGTTCTCGCTTTTCTGATGTTGTATTGACAAATGGTTGGTGCTCTATATTATGTGTCTATGACTAGACTAGATATCAGTTTTATTGTGAACTTGGTTAGTCAATTTATGCATCAACCAAGATTACCTCATCTTCAGGCCATTAAACGTATATATCGATATTTAGTTGGCACCTCCACCCTTGGATTGCTCATTGAGCATTGTTCTTCTATTTCATTGACTACTTATGCAGATGGAGACTGAGCCGGATGCTCAAATACTCGACGGTCCATCTTTGGATTTTGTGTTTTTCTAGGCATTAATCTTGTTTCATGGAGTGCTAAGAAGCAACCCACCATAGCCTGTTCTCATACAAAAGTTGAGTATCATATTGTCGCTCACTATGTTACTGAGACTATTAAGATTCATCACTTACTTTGTGAGCTCAGGGTCTCCCTTTATAATCCTCTCACTGTTTATTGTGACAACATCCCTACCACCTATCTTGCTATCAATCTTGTGTTTCACACTTGCACCAAACACATTGAATTAGATTACCATTTTTTTAGAACAGATTGCTTGTGGTGATCTACATGTGCACTACTTGTCTACAACAGATCAGTTGGCAGATACCTTAACCAATGGATTGCCTATTCCGTGCCACGTGCTATTGAGATCCAATCTCTTAGTTGTTACACCTACTTTAGATTGAGGGGGAGTAATAATGTGTATCTTATATGTATTATAGGATGTTTTTGTGATTATATTTCTATCGATACACTTTCTATAGTTAACCACTCCAATAAATACATATCATTCAAGCCTAATTAGGGTTGAGCCATCATGAATACTTTATCATTATTTTTTCTCTGACTCTAAATATCTACAAACTAATCTCCAAACTGTTGGAAATTTTCTATAATATAGGCTTACATTAATTAATTAATTTTCTATTTTAAATAATTAGGTTAATGGATAGTCCAATATTTGTTGAACCCTACAGTGATCTGATTAAATTGGGTAATGGCATCTATTGATAATGGGCCTAGTTGAGCAGTAAAGTGTAGACAATTGTGTTTAACTGAAGCCCGTAATGGAAAGGGCCCAGTTGACACGCTATTGATTATGGTTTACTAGGTCTCCTCTCTAGCCTATAAAATGACAGGTTATACCTGTGAGTTATTTTAATCCCATTGAAAGCTGTTATATCGAAATAGGTCATAGAGAGAAAGATCTGGCATTCCGATAGATCACTGGTTATCAGATATCATATTGATCTACTTTTCTTCAAGTGAAGCAATAACTCAAACATGTATGCTTTAATTCTGCTGTATTTATTGATCTTGGTGTTTTACAATTATAAATGGATCCGTTTTTTTTTTTTTTTTTTTTTATTGATTAGTTGTTTATGTGAATGAATTTTCTACATGTGGTATCAAAGCTTGTCATTTATGATTGTAAAACCCATTTTTTTTTCATGGAAAAATTTGAAATTTCCTCTTTGAGCTGAATAAGGACATTATTTATTCGTGTGGATTTTTTGCTTGATTGATCCTGAAATTATAGGGCTTTTGTTCTACATGTTGAGATTTTTCTAACCATATATAATTTGCATAATTCGTTGAGAATTGAGAGAGATTTTTAAATCTGAAATTCTAGGGTTTTATACACGAAAAAGTTCTAGAATTTTCATATTACTTGCAATTGATTGATGTTCGTTGTAAATCGGTGCATGGGTATTGTTATATATATGTTTTAGCATCCTTTTGTTGTATCAAAGTAATTTTTTAGGGCTTAAACTTAAGAAATTCGAAATTCGGCCATGGGAGGTTAAGATCCTAAACTTTGAAGCTTGTATGTGGTAGATTTACTCGATTTTTCTTCGTTTAATTCATTATAGTCAATCATATTGATGTTATATGCAAAACCCGTGAGGAAATTTCATTAAAAAAAATTATGTTAATTTGTGTCGTTGGAGCTTTGTGTTGAAACCGGGTTGTACGACCCGGTTTGTTGCAAATTCGTGACCCGGCTAGAGGTTGAAGAAGACCTCCAGCCAGGCCTAGGCCTAAATATGGGCTTTTGCCCATATTTTTTTTGTAATTTCATGGGCTATTTAAACATCCTATTTCATGGGCCTTTTTTTCAATTTAAAAGGAGTGGGCCGCATGAGGGTTTAGGACTCGTGGGTCTGGCCCGCTGTTCGATTAGGGCTGCTTGTGGGTCCTAGGCCCGCAACAGTCCGAAATATTAAATTAATATTAAAATAATATTTAAATAATAATTAAAAAATTATGGCAAAATTGTTGTTTAAAAAAATGCAATATGATTTTGGAAGCACATGTCGTAAAGTGTTTCATATTGTTGGATGAATTTTGGGGATAAATTTTGGAATTCCCTATCGATAAAAGTTAGTATATACAATTACTCGCCCAAAGGAAGTTATTGTGTATATTAATTTGGAAAATAGCATGAAGTTAATTCCCATATTTAAAAGATGGGGATGTATAATTGAAAAATATTTATTTTCCCAAAGGGGATAAATGTTTTGAAAATTATATGTAATTCCCCTCTATATTGATATTATGGAGATGTATAATTTAAATGATTTGTCTGCCCAAAGGGGATGGATCCTTGACAATTATATGTAATTCTCCTTGTTGTTACTTTATAAACTTCATGCTGGGAAAAATAGTGATGCATTATACACTTTGCTCAAAGGGGAGTCTATGATGAACTAATTATTTTTGTTGAATTGCTTATTGTCCATAATTGATCTTATTGCATTATGTGTGACAAACATTTACCTTTGCTGTAAATAACAACAATGCCACGGTTAAAATGTTAACTGGATCAAACTTTAAGAGATGGAAGCAAGATATAGAGTTTGCTCTGGGCATCATTAATATGGACTTGGCTCTACGTGAGAATGAACCCGCCAGACCCAATGATTAAAGTACTGCAGATCAAAATGCTCATTATGCTAGATGGGAAAAATCTAACCGACTAAGCCTCATTGTTATGGAAAGGTCCATTGTTGAGCATCTCATTAGTGGTTTGCCGAAAGATACGAATGCCAGACAGTTCCTTGAAGTAGTGGGAGAAAGATATAGAGTCTCAAATAAGGCTGAAGCTGGGAACTTGCCGAGTGAGTTAACGAACATGAGGTATGATGCTGCTATGGGTGTTAGAGAATTTATACTAAAAATGGTCCACATTGCATCCTTTTGAAAGTATATTGTGGGCAATTTCATGGACCAGCTTGTCGAGTTAATGAGGGAAATCGAGTGTCAAGTTATGGAAGGAAGCGTGAAGATGGCAATGAGGCGAAGGGTGGTATTTAATAAGACCTTCAAGTTCTGAAGCTCTCGCTGCGATAATGCCTCGCTATATTTCTCTAAGACATTGCGGTTTTAGATCGTGCTTTATCAAAAGCACGCATGAATCGCATGATGATGGTTTTATAAAAACTTGCCACAAATGCAGTCCCGTTATACTCTTCCATTGAATTTTCACCATATCATAAAAGACCTGTGATTTGATATGCTTGGCATGGCATCAAAACCATACGCGATGCATGATCTGCACCAAATTTTTGTCCAGAAACAAGGATCTTCCCATTTCGGTGTGCATGATGAAAAGGGAAAAAAAATGAAAAAAGTTGTGATGAGGAGGTCGGATACATACTTTTGAAATTAGCTCCAAAATTCTTCGAACCAATCGCATCTGAACTCTCCAATTCAAGCATTTTGGCTGGACAAACCTATATACCCTCCCTCCCTCCCTCCCTCCCTCCCTCCCTCTCTAAACGAGAGGAGGAACAGTTGTTGAGAAAGCCCTACTATTTTAAAAGGGATAAAAGATTGGTGTAAGAATTCACTACTCGAAAATTCTAAGGTGGAGGAAAATTATATGTATATAAGACATATTATAATTACGTATCTAACCGATGTGTGATTGCTTAACACTCCTCGCGTGTAAGCAAATCCCTTGCATGTGCACAACTCGGTTCAATTATTGTGTAATGGGCACAACTCGTGTTTTGCATGAGTCAACTAGTGTGAACCCACAATCAGAGAACGAGCTCGAGAGGAGAGTGCAGGGATTTGAATTATTGATCCGTTCTCTGATACCATATTGAAGTCCAACTTGAAAAATTAGGACTGGACCTAAGTACCTTAAAAATTTTCCCAAGATTTTAAATTATTAAGTGAAGGAAGAGTATATCTCTTAAGGCACATTATGCCACACAATTTAGCGATACGGAATATACTTAATAATTAGAAAGTATTTCTGACACAAAAAATGATCATGCTCCTTAGTAAAAGAAAACAAACATGTAAAATGATCCTAAATTCCGATTTTAATCATTGAAAATTATTCAAATTTTACCCCAAAAAAATGTCTATTGCCCTTGTCCATTTTTTCAGCAGTTTGCATGTGACGACCCAGACTCAGGACAGTACGGAGGGATGGACTGAGATCACCTTGGCAGTACGCGGGTGAGGTCAAGGGCATGTCTCCCGTCCCACATCGCTTAGGGGGGGGAGTCCTGAGCTAGTTTATAAAGGCTTAGGTCCCTTTAATCTGTATAACGCGTTTTAAATCCGTGAGGACTTAGTATCCAAAGCGGACAATGTTATATAGTGGGCCCGGCTCGTTACAAATGGTATCAGAGCCGACTCCTGACCGCGTGTGGGGGCCACATCAAGGACGTTATGCCTTAAGGGGGGAGAATGTGACGACCCAGACTCGGGGCAGTATGGAGGGATGGACTGAGATCGCCTTGGCAGTACCCGGGTGAGGTCAAGGGCATGTCTCCCGTCCCACATCGCTTAGGGGGGAGTCCTGGGCTAGTTTATAAAGGCTTGGGTCCCTTTAATCTGTATAACACGTTTTAAAGCCGTGAGAACTCAATGTCCAAAGCGGACAATATTATACAGTGGGCCTGGGTCGTTACATTGCGTTGCTTCTTCAATCCCCGATTCGTCGACTTCATTTGTCAAGGTTGACAAAATCATTCACCAAATTCTGGTTTAATGAAATTGAATCAGGTATTTTTAGGAAAAAGAGAAAAGAAAGAAAAGGGAATAAGGCCATAAATTTATTACACATATCTTAACCTCATGAATTTAAGGACATGTTTGGTAACATTTTTATTTTTTGTTTATCTGTTTTTTAGTCCCCGAAGTAGAAAAAGAATGGAAATCCATTTATGTATGTCAGCTAATTTTTCTATTCCCTAAAACAGATAAGCGGATAGGGAATAGATTTGAAACAAAAATAAGAAGTAAAAAAATCAATTTTTTTGCTCCTAGGAACAAAAAAAAAAAAAAAGAAATAGGGTCATGCTAAAAAAGAAAAACAAGCTCAACATAACCTAATGTTCATCTTTATACAATCGACACAAGGTCCAAATGAGACTTACATCTGGTCTAGGTCTCCTAACCCAATCCAAGTCCCCATTTTTTGGAATAAAAAACTCAGAAATTTAGGAAAAAAATTAGAAATTAGATTTTGCGTAGTTTTACTAGATTTTAGTGTTAATTGTAGTTTAGAGTTAGTTTAGCATAAAAAATGTAAAAATCTTTTGATGAAAATTGGATTCAAAATTGAATAAGCTCTCAGAGTTTTATCATATGGATTTTTTTTTAATGGATGTTTCTTTTAGGGACAATGCTAGGTCACGATAGCTTATTGACTCCATTGAGAGAAGACATCTTTTTCTCTTAAGATTCTATTGGAGACATCCTTTAAAATCAATTGCAATTTTGTTTTAATAGAAAATTATATGGTTTTGAACGAGTCTTTTGCAATGTCATTTGTCTTGTGTTCATAGTAGTCGAATAAGTCTGTGGTCCATGGATTTCCAATAGGTTTGATGAGTTTGTGCAAATAAGCACACTAACTTAAGGATTGCCCACATCCTCAGTTGTTTCGTCCTTGCTCATTCCATCAGGCAATGTTTGCTGTTTATCTTGCAATTAAAATAGAAAATTATATTGGAGACATCCTTTAAAATCAATTGCAAATTTGTTTTAACAGAAAATTAAATGGCTCCGAACAAGTCTTTTGCAATTTCATTTGTCTTGTATTTCATAGTAATCAAATAAGTCTGTGCTCCATGGATTTCCGATATCATTTATTTAAAGGTTTGATGAGATTGTGCAAATAAGCACACTAACTTAAGGATTGCCCCCATCCTTAGTTGTTTCGTCCTTGCTCATTCCATCAGGCAATGTTTGCTCTTTATCTTGCAACTAAAATAGCTCAAAATGTCTATGCACTTTTTACTATAATGCCCAAAGATTTACTATCAACTTTCTCATATTGTGAGTTATAAACTACGAGATTCTCTACTGTTATTTATAGTCATCCATCTTTGACTAACTATTATATTGGATTTTCTGATGCCATTTTAAAATATTTTGATCAATTAAATCCTATAAAAGTCTGGTTTTATTCAAACATGAATTATTAAGTCTCCACAAACAAGAAAATATTGGGAATTATGGTCATACCATACAAATTTTTATTCTTTTTCTATTTTAGGAATAGAATTTTTGTACAATTACGGAACACATCCTTCTGCTGAAAAACTTGTATAGGGAATAGTAATAGAAAAAAACTATTTCCAAATAGAAATTATTTGGGGGAACAAAAGTGTTACCATACGTACCCTGAGTTGTCAAAAATGAGCTTATGCTATATCTTGAACATACCTTTAAACACACATTTTGCATGTTAAATGAGCTTTTCAATTAGGACGTATGATTTACACATAAATAACCACATCTTACACAAAATTAGGAAATGAGAGAACCACATAATAAGACTGACAAGAAAAACATCGCGCGACAACTTAATATCGCGCGACACTGCAACTGTTTGGAGGTAAAAGGCATCTATCCTTTTATTATTCTAACTTATACTGTTATACATAAAGTGAAAATACGTGCAGCAGTATCCAATCCGCTCTAATACGTGTCTGAATCTTGCCATCGTTAAGTGCCTTGTCAACATCGAACCCGTCTTTCCCTGGACTTGTGTCCATAATGGATCAGGTTAATCTTCACCGTTGATTACGTGAGTTTCGCGTGGAGAGCTGACAAAACCAATAATGGAGATCAATCCGGTGCAGCGGATCTATCCATGCAAAAAATTACAGTTAGCAAATTAAGTTTGAACCGAAAGTGGCATGATGGGAGCTAACTGCATCTAACAACCTCAATCAACTTCATGAGTAACCTAGATTTGGCATCTTCTTTAGACTTCCATCATTTTGGGGTTTGCCGGCACAAGAAAAAAGAATAGTCAAATCTTGGAGTTTTTGCGCCAATTTGGACTAAAACACTGCCCAAACTCGACAATTTTCGTCAACTAAGAATCATATCTTCACATGAACCAGCTTTGATAGGGAAAACTCTCTCATATTGTCCCAACGGTTGACTTTTGAACATTGCTTTATGTCACAGTCCAGATTTTTTTCCCTAATTCATACGTTCTCCACGAAGCAATTGCATGTTATGCCTACTTTTGGCATTCTTGGATAACGTGTGGTATCATCCAATCAATCAGACTTTCCCGACGCGCTTATTCTCTTGTGATTAAGCATATAGTGATACGGCACTCGGTATCATTGGTTCGTCATCATTCTCTCGTGATTTATGGCTCAACTTGCTTTGAGAGGTGATGTGATGGGCTACTCTGTCTAAGGTATTTGCTTTTTGGCCGTTGATACTCAAATCAAAACGGAAAAAATACTAAGTATATACTATGTCCCAAATAGTTAGGCGTAACAATTCGACATACTCCAATACGTACCTGAATCTACCCATCTCTAATGGAGCGGATAAAATCGGTGATACCGGAATTTTGTGTAGAAATTGAGGATTGAATGTGTTGGCTTACACATTGAGGGATGTGGTATCTTTGACACAATAAAATTCGTCCTTTTATGATAAGTTTTATTAAATGGTTTTTGGTCGCCTTTTTCTATAAGATTACCTTTTGAAGAATTAAATATCCTACACAACATTGACATTTGGCAAATTTTTGAATGAAAATCAGGATTAAGTTGAACATAAGATGGGACAACAAAAGTCAGGATCCTCTTCTGCCACATGAGGATGGGGGTATAAGTTAACTTCTCATGGGCCACAAATAGAGGTGATCAATGAGTAGGTTCAAGTTAAGTTGAGCTCATAAGTCAGGCTTAAAGTGTTGCCAAATCCTATCTACATAAAATTTTAGGGATATGTTCACTAGAAGTCCTAAAACTTATTATGAATGTGCAATTGAGTCCTAAGACTTACAAAAACTATAATAAAGTCTTAAAACTTTTCAAATTTGTGTGATCAAGTCGTAAAGTTAATACCGTCAATTTGACAAATGAAAAATGCTAACATCGCATTTTTAAATTAATTTCTATTTTTCACGTGGCCTTTTTAATTTAATTTTTATTGTCCACATGGAATTTTTATTTTTTTTATTCAATATTTTAAATTAGATTTTAAAACTAAAAAGAAAAAGCTAAAATTTATTTTAAAAATAAAACTATATTAAAAAAAAAAATGCAGGTTCACTAATGGGAGCTTCCACCGCCACCACCCATCGGGAGGGACCAACAACAGTCATTAGCCCTAGGTGAGGGTGCAAGGCTTCACCCGCCAAGGCAAGGCCCTACTAGGGTCAGGCGAGACTACCTAGATCTAGGCAAAGGGGCGACGCCTCTCCCAGATCTAGCAAGCCTTGCTAGCCCCAAGCAAGGGCCAACGAGACCTCATTAGGCCTAGCAAGGTCATTGACCCTCATTTGGGGCTAGCGAGGCCTCTCCCAAGGTGGTCGATGGTCATCGACCAGATTTGGGCGCCTTGTGCGCCATCACTGTCCCCTCTGGCAATGGGTGGTAGTGGCAAAAGCACCCACCGGTGACCCTGCCCCTTTATTTTTATAGTTTTGTTTAAAATAAATTTTAGCTTTTCCTTTTTATTTTTAAATATAATTTAAAATTTGAATAAAAAGATAATAAAAATGTCACGTCATCATTTTTCATTAGTCAAATTGACAGTGTTAACTTTAGTTTTTGATTGCACAAATTTGATATGTTTTAAAACTTGACTACACTTTTTGCAAGTTTTAGAATTTAATTGCACATTCGTGACAAATTTTAAGATTTTTAGTATATATATGTCAAAATTTTAAAATTAACATTATTGGCCAGGCTGGGCTGTATAACTAGAAGTCTTGTCCAAACACGCTTAAAGGTGCCTTTCGTATCACCGTGGTTCGAGCGGAGCCTAGGTGGACCTATAAACTATCAAGTCCATGATAAAATCTAGCCTGAGATAGACATGGAACATCACTAAGTATCATGAGGGCTGTGGAGGTGCACCTCCCACCCAATACCCATCTGTCTCGTTGCCATCTCTACTTTAGTATCAAAAAAAAGTGAACCAAGCCTTGTCGAAAGTAGCAAAAGACGAAACACTAAACTAAAGAGGCAAATGAATTGCATGAAGATCTTGAATGGATCTCCTTTTTTGTCTCCTTCTTTGACTTTCGAAGGGGCACGCTTCGCCCCGCCCCGGCCCCCACCCACAAAGGCCTATCGGTGATTAGATTTGATAAAATAGATCCCGCTCAAACTATTGCATTACGGAATTTTATCAACAAGTCGGTGCAATTTTATAGTACGATTTGACATTTTGCCCATTTCGATTGCTGACACAAGAAGTGATTGATGAGATATCCAAAATTGAATCAAAATAGCTAAATTTAGTGGGACCACTTGAGACTTACGTGAGTTGCATCAATTTTAATAATTTAGATTTATTTTAGTGTATATACTCCACTCATATTACAACTTTCGTACTAATTCGATTATATTCTTCTTTTTCTTTAAAAAAAAAAGACTGCTGCTTTGTGTACAAAATTAAAAGAGATTTTATTATAAAGAAAAATGGGAAGGGGTGATTAGCAAGGACCTCCTTAGACATCATTATTGATATTGCACACTTATGATCGAAAATTTAGTTTGAGTCATAACTATTACTCTTTTTAAGTGAGCTTCTTACCTTTGCATTGTCGGATATAAGTTAGGATGGAGCAAGAGTAATCGTACATCATTACTAGAGATGCATACTTATGATTGAAATATTCGATTTGAGTCATAATTACTATTTATTTTAAGTGAGCTCCTTACAACTGCATCATTGAAGGCCAATTGAGATAGAGTAGAAGTGCTCGTACAATTGGCATACAAACAGAACCTATGGCATAGGCACGCCACAACTTTCTAAGACCAAGGAGCGACTTGGGAATTTACAATTGTAATCAAGGGAGCTCCAAAACGCATTGGAGTAAAACCTTATGCAAATCGCCCAACCACATCAAGAGACTATGGGAACAAGGACCACCTCCAATGACTTTCAATATGATAAATGTTGAAAAAATGATAATCAATTCTTTATTGCGAGATTTGATAGTCAAATTTAATAAACAACTGAGGTGTCAATTTTTTGTTATTAACAAATTTCCATTTTTTTTTAAATCCATCTTCAAATTGCCTAATATCAAATTATAAATTCCAATACATAACATCTAGATGAAAAATCAATAGCTCAACACGAATTGAAAAGTCTTCGTAAATTTTGGATCTAAAGTTAACCTAATATTAATACCTATGCGTTTTGACTAGTAGGTGAGTTTACTTTTCAATTATTATGTTTTTTTCTTCTCGATAGCTGATCTGTGGGCTTTTTTGGGCCAAATTTTGTGGGCTTCCACCACTAGTACCGACGGCGCAAATTTAAATTTGTTAGGTTCCATAAAATAATTCAAATATCTTTACGAGCTCATTACTAATTTATGCATATATCATGAAGAAAAGATACATGAGTTGCATATGCATATACGTACATGATTATGCACTTTATAAATTTATTTAATTAGGGCCGCAAAATAAAGTGGATTATTTGAGGTCCACTCAATTTTTGTTGTTTCAAGTTCTTGGGTATTAGATTAAATAGATTTTGTTCTCATCTTCTGATTCAAAATTAATAGAGATGCAATATTAATCAAACATGATCGAATGCTAGAGAAGCACCTAGGTAAATGTTAAAAAGATAACAAATCCTTCTTTTCAAAAAATTTAAACGATTAGGAAGCGGAGTAATAATATTTGTATAACATATTAATTTTCCTCACATGTAAGAGTGTAAATGGATTCTTAAAATAAGTTAGAGATGAAAAATGAAATGAAAAAAAATTAAAGTAAGATACATTTGTATAATAGATTAGAATCTAGTGAAAATTGCACCACAATCCTAAACATCAAATCCTATCAACTCCTATATATTTTTAAACCAGTATAATCAAGTCCTCTCGAAGACCACTTAGCTAGATTTGCATATTAGGAAAACTCAATTAAAAAAAAAACCAAAATTTAGAAAAATAAAGCCAAAAATTAAAATTACAATTTAAAAAAGAAAAAAAGGATGGTGATCTATTTTTTTTTTTTATTGGAATTGCGGTCGCTACCCCCATGTTGTTGTCCATGGGTGAGCACAGGTTGCCTTCACCCCTAGTAGCCCTCATGAGGCTAGACAACCCTTGGGCGATGGTGGCCAATGGTGGAGTCACCCCACGTAAAGGCTGCGAGACAATTAAAATGTTTCGAATTTTAATTGCACTGTTAAGATATTTAAATATAAAAACTACGCATTCATCTAATAGTTTAATTTTTTTAAAAAAAAAAATTGGCAATTGTCTCACAAAAATTTTCAAATTGTATTAGAGTATAAGAACATTAAGGTCAAATATTTCTGACCACTCTTTAGACTTAGGTCTTAAGAAACGCAAATTGCTAAACGTTCAGAACCATTAGTTCAATATATTATTCTACCAGAACGAAAATAATGAATGTGGGGGCAGTTTACGTTAAAAAATCGAAGCCCACTTAGATTAATTCTATCCTTCCGTGGGAACATTCAAAAGAGAAACGGGTTGGGCTCGGGTCAACCCCATTACGTACGGCCCAAATTCAAAGCCCAACCCGCCGAAAGCTCTCTCAATTTAGATTCTTGTTCGATCTGCAAGTATCGGACGCCACTGTTCTTTCTTCGTCTCCTCATATAGGAGCTGGCACTTATGGATAAATTTAACTCTCGTCTCCTCTCTTTTCAGCCTTTACGAAATAAAACTGAAAAGATGAATAAGGTAAAAACTAATTTCATTATTTATAAAAATATTTAAATGAAAATTGTTGTTGAAACTAAAAACATTTTTCTTTGACAAAATGTTTCAAACAATACAATTATTCATTTTCAGGAAAAATATTTAATAGCTCATTTATTTTGCGCAAAATAAACGGAGCTTTAAGTACTTGGTGAAATCAGCCAAGTAATCCCATGTGTGGTCCTCCATCTCTTATTTTCTTTGACCTTGGGGGTAGCATGATTGAGATCTTTGGATCGTAAGTGTAAGGCGACACACAATCAACCCAAGTAACATTATCTTCATTCATCCAAATCCCTTGAACTCCAAGGGTTACAAAGATAAATGGCGAGAATTAGTCTTCCTCATAATGTTCATGTAAAAAGCAACCGGACTTCTTTTTGGTCATGAGAACAATAGAGATTTAAATTTGGGTGCATTTGTCTCACTGAAGACTTCTTTATACAGGGAAATATTTCCATGAAAATCATTTTAGAAAAATTATTAGTTTTCACTCATTTGGTAATTCAAGAAAAGTTGTTTTCCCAATCTAAGTTTCTTATTTTTAGTCTACATAAAATGTTTTATGTGAATCGGCTAGTTTTCCATCATCCAAATACTGAAAAATTAAAAAATAATTTTTTTAAAATAGTTTTTCTTCAAACAAATGGACCCTTAATTTATGAATATTACCAATCACGTAAAATCTACAAGGAAGGGAAAAATATGCTCTTTGTCCAAATCTATTTATTGTCCTCTCTTGATGCTTCTTTGTGTTTGAGGTTTGTTTGTTAAAACAAACAGAGTGTTTTTTCTTTGTCTCACATAGGAAAAGTGAGAGGAAGTGCGCTAATTTAAAAGTGCGGATTTTTCTTTATATACTTAAAAGAATGATTGGGTGGGGCTAGACCCCACCATATCTGCGTCTTGGTGTGCGATTTTGGCACATTTAGCACTTAACGCGCCCGCGGTTTAATTAACACTAATTCCTTTGTTATTTATTATTATTTTTATTAATTTTTAGTAAATTCAAAGGTTGCCTTTTATTTTGAGAATTTCGGAAATAAAATATAAAATGAAAATTCGAAATTCTATTTGAAATATATATATATATATATATATAATTCCAAATTTTGTTTGTGTCTTTTCAAGATAACCTTTGGAAAATTACTTATTCGGTTTTAACTTTTCCCGAAGGGTTGTAATTGTTCCTCTTCGACTTTTTTCGAAGAGCCGCATTTGTTTATCCGAACAATTTTTCTAAATGACGTGATTGTTCATTCTTTGGCAATTTTCATGAAGAGTTGTAAGACTGTTTCATATATATAATTGTCAATTTTCGGAAGAAAAGTATGGTCATTTTTCGAGTCTTCTTTCTGAAAAAACCGTAGCCAATTTTTCGATTGTTTTTCTAGAGAGACCCTGGAGAAATACTAAAATTGCTATCTAGCATTCTCATCTGAGACTTTGTTGTATCCTAGAGGATTTTTGCCGGTGACCATTAGTAACGTTGTGGGGCAAATAAATCCTTAAAGAAAATGATATCACGCCTCAAAGTCCAAGTTGTTTTACTCGATCCGATTTCATTGTTCAACTCATTTTGAAGCCATATATTTCCAACAATTTTAAGGATTTAATTTGCTATAATGGAGTTAGAGACAATCAAAGTTATGAATCAAGATATGGTCAAACTAGATCGGTTCAATGGGAACAATTTTGCTCGCTGGAGGGACAAGATGATGTTTTTACTCATTGCTCTGAAGATTTCCTACATACTGGTTCCTAACTTGGTGCCTATAGAAGATCCTAAGCCCACTGTCGAGGGAGCACAGTCAAGTGCGGAAGTCATTGAGAGGGTTAATAAGGAAAATAAGAAACTTGCAGAGGATGAATTACTTTGTTGAGGACACATTATGAACACACTCTCCGATCGTCTGTACTGAGAGTGCTAGTATGAATAAAATAAAGGAGTTAGGGAAGAGAATAAGAGCACAAGATTTATAGTGGTTCGGCTTAATCCAAGCCTACGTCCACTCTCCCACGATAACAGCCTTCTTGGCTGGATTCCACTATGCAATCAACAAGAGATTACAACTTCGAGTGCAAACACTTAGTAGTAGATCACACTATCTCACTAAGTCACTCTTTTGGTATTTCTCTCACGATTACAAACGTTTAAGCTCTCAAGAGACAAGTATATGATCGAAAGTCGCTCAGACTTTGGAATTATAAATTCTACGCTCCGTCTCTTACTTGCTCATCGGTCCATAATCTCCTTAAATACTCCTCCACTTCCAAACTACCCGTTGGACAGTATCCCGGAGAATCGTCTTCCAATATACCCATTGGACAGCTCTGTATCTAGAAGATTTGGTAGCCGTTGAGTGACAAAGGTAAAATCCCAAATTGATTCCGATCGCCCATACAAACGAAATCTTGGTTTCCATAAGTAAAGCTTCTTCGTATAGAAAGTTCTTGTCTTCAAGATCCAATCGTCAATCAATTAGATTGAATCAATCAAATCAATCTTGATGTGGAATCCAAACCAGATCACTAGCCGTTGTATGATTGGGCTTGAGTTACGTTCTGTTGAGTCTGGATGTAAAGTCTGAGAGCAATAGACTTTACAATCTGAGTCTGTAGACTTTACAATCTGGGTTTGAACATATTCTGCTTCCGACCAGATTTAGCTTTAAGGTCTATACCCAGTTCAGCTTCAGCATAGAGTCTGTCTTCTGGTTCAGCTTCAGCATAGAGTCTGTCTTCTGGTTCATCATTCACGTTCAGTCTGGAATTAGTCAGAGTTGACAGACTTCTGATGTAGAACAGACTTTGACACTAAAGTCTGGCGGTCTTCAGACTTTGAGTCTTGAGTCTGGCAGTTTTCAGACTTTGACACAGAAGTCTGGAAATCTTCAAAATATACTTTGGACATATGTTACGTTCAGTCTTCTGGCCGTCTTTTGACTTTGATAATATCCTCTACATGTTCTAACATCTGCATGGTCTATTACTCAACCATCAAACATGTTAGTAGCCTTTGATTTATTTTGTCATCTTCAAAACATCATAAGGGATTTCCCTAACATGTACGACTTATTTACTAAAATGAAGTCGGCCAGAGAAATTTGGAATGCATTGGAATTCAAGTACAAAGCGGAGGAGCAAGATATCAACAAATATCTAATCGCAAAGTATTTTGATTTCAAATTTATTGATACTAAACCCTTACTGGAACAAGTCCATGAATTGCAAGTGATTGTGAATAAGATTCGTGCCCTTAAGATTGATATTCCGAAGCTTTTTAAGTTGGAGCAATTATTGCGAAATTGCCTCCAAGTTGGAAAGACTATGAAAAAGGCTGATTCACAAGTCGGAGGACTTTACTCTGGAACAAATACAAAAACATTTTTGCATTGAGGAAGAGTCACGTTTACATGATAATTCTGTTTTGTATAATTCCAAGGTGAATGCTGTGGATAAAAAATGGAAACTCGGCCAGAACTTCAAAGTAAAAAGCAAGAGGCATAAATTCAAGAGAACACAAAAGAAGCAAAAGGGTTGCTATTTTGTTTGTGGCAAATAGGGACACTATGCCAATGATTGCATTCACCGCAAGAGCATTTCAAAGGACAAGAACATTTCGATGGCGAAAGCAAATGCAAATCTGGTTGAAGAAAATTATGTAGCCATGATTTCAAACATGATTTCAAATATGGAAATTTCTGAAATCAATGATGCGATGGCTATGGTTTCTGAAATTAATTCTACCACTGTCCAATCTGATTGGTGGTTAGATTCTAGAGTAACAGTCCATGTGTGCAAGGACAAGTACATGTTCAAGTAATTTGAAGAGATTATTGACTCAAATGTTCAAGAGGTCCTGCTGGCAAATAATGCTCTTACAAAGGTTGCTGGAAAAGGCACGGTGGATATAGACTTCACTTCTAGAAAGAAAATAACTCTTCTTAATGTGTTATTTATAACCGAAATTAGGAAGAATCTAGTTTCTATTGATTTACTTTGTAAGAGGGGGTTTCGGGTTTTGTTTGAATCCGACAAGGTTATCCTGTCGAAAAATGGGCTGTTTGTTGGGAAGGGTTATGCCAATGATGGTATGTATCAACTGAGTATCAATAATAATATTTCTAGTTCTGCTTACATTGTCAAGTCTTCAACTTTATGGCATAGTAGGTTGGCACATATAAATATTCGTTATTTGAAGAATATGAGAAAATTAGACTTGATAAATTTTAGGGAAAAAGCCACTAAAAACCATGAACTTTGCCCAAAGTGACACATTTACTCCAAACTTTTTTTTGTGACGTGAAAAATCCCGAACTTTGCCAACCGTGACACATTTACTAAAAAAAAATTTTTGTGACAAAAAAATCCTAAACTTTCGTTATGTGACACATTTACCCCAAAATTAAAGGGCATTTTGGTCTTTTCATTTTTAAATTTTTGAAAAATTTTGAAAATTTTTTTAATTTTTTTTACTTTTTAATTTTTAAAATTTTTTTCTTCTCTCTTCCCTCCGCCGGCTGGCCGGCAAAGGGAAGCCAGGCGTCCGGCGAGGCGGCCCTCGCCCGCATCCCGGCGAGGGTGCCCTCACCAGATCTGGCAAGGGCCGTCCTCGCCCGACGCCAGCAAGGGCCGCCCTCGCCTGCGTCGGGCGAGGGTTTCCTTGCCCTCGCCCGTCGCCGGCAAGGGCCGCCCTCGCCTGCATCAGGCGAGGGTGTCCCTGCCCTTGCCTGACGCCGGCGAGGTCGCCAGACGCCGACTTCCCTCCGCCATGGCCGACGGAGGGAAGAAGAAGAATAAAAGAATAAAAAAGAAAAAAAGGAAAAAAGAATAAAAAGACAAAAAATGCCATTGATTGGGTAAATGTGTCACGGTTTGGAAAGTTTAGGGTTTTCATGTCACAAAAAAAAAAAGTTTGTGGTAAATGTGTCACTTTGGGCAAAGTTCAGGGTTTTTCGTGACTTTTTCCCTAAATTTTAATGGCGAATTTGATAATTGTGAAATATGTGCTAAGTCAAAACTTACTAAGAAACCATTTCCTAGTGTTAAAAGAAATTCGAATTTATTGGATTTGGTTCATAGTGATATATGTGAATTTAATGGTATGCTAACACGTGGACGTAAAAGGTATTTTATTACCTTTGTGGATGATTGCAGTAGGTTCTTATATGTTTATCTCATAAGATCGGAGGATGAAGCATTTACCATGTTTAAGAAATATAAGGCTGAAGTAGAGAATCAATTAGAAAAGAAAATTAAAGTTCTATGATCAGATAGAAGTGGAGAATATTTCTTAAATGAATTATCTTCATTTTGTGAAGAACATGATATTATTCATCAAGCTTTAGCACTATCTACTCCACAACAAAATGGTTTAGCTGAAACAAAAAATCGATCTCTTGGAGAAATGGCTAATTGTATGCTTTCAAATTCAAAGCTACCAATTAATCTTTGGGGAGAAGCATTACTTTCTGCATGCTATATTCATAACAAAATACCTTCCAAGAAAAATGACATAACTTCTTATGAAATATGGAAAGGTAGAAAGCCAAATTTGTCATATCTTAAAGTGTGGGGGTGTTTGGCATACTACGGAGCTCTAGATCCTAAGAGAACAAAGCTTGGTCCTAGAGCAATCAAATGTGTTTTCGTTGGGTATTGCTGAAAATAGTAAAACTTATAGACTTCTTGATTTAGAGTCTAATGTCATAGTAGAATCGAGAGACGTTGAATTCTTTGAGAATAAATGTTTTACAAGTTCTGAAATTATTCAAACATGAATTATTAAGTCTCCACTAACATTATGAAAATATTGGGAATTATGGTCATACCATACAAATTTTTATTCTTTTTCTATTCTATGAATATAATTTTTGTGTAGTTACGAAACACATCCTTCTACTGAAAAACTTGTCCAGGGACTAGCAATAGAAAAAAACTATTTCCAAATAGAAATTATTTGGGGGAACAAAAATGTTACCATGCGTACCCTGAGTTGTCAAAAATGAGCTTATGCTATATCTTAAACATACTTTTAAACACACATTTTGCATGTTAAACGAGCTTTTCAATTAAAACGTAGGATTTACACATAAATAACCACATCTTACACAAAATCAGGAAATGAGAAAACCACATAATAAGACTGACAAGAAAAACATCACGCAACAACTTAATATCGCTCGACATTGCAACTGTTTGGAGGTAAAATGCATCTATGCTTTTATTATTCTAACTTATACATAAAGTGAAAATACGTGCAGCAGTATCCGATCCGCTCAAATACGTGTCTGAATCTTGCCATCGTTAAGTCCCTCGTCAACATCGGACCCGTCTTTCCCTGGACTTGTGTCCATAATGGATCAGGTTAATCTTCACCGTTGATTACGTGGGTTTCGCGTGGAGAGCTGACAAAACCAATAATGGAGATCAATCCGGTGCAGCGGATCTAGGTCCATGCAAAAACATGCAGTTAGCAAATTAAGTTTGAACCGAAAGTGGCATGATGGGAGCTAACTGCATCTCACAACCTCAATCAACTTCATGAGTAACCTAGATTTGGCATCTTCTTTAGACTTCCATCATTTTGGGGTTTGCCGGCACATGAAAAAAGAATAGTCAATCTTGGAGTTTTTGCGCCAATTTGGACTAAAAGACTGCCCAAAACTCGACCAATTTTCGTCAACTAAGAATCATATCTTCACATGAACCAGCTTTGATAGGGAAAATTCTCTCATATTGTCCCAAAAGGTTGACTTTTGAACATTGCTTTATGTCACAGTCCAGATTTTTTTCCCTAATTCATAGGTTCTCCACGAAGCAATTGCATGTTATGCCTACTTTTGGCATTCTTGGATAACGTATGGTATCACCCAATCAATCAACTTTCTCGACGCGCTTATTCTCTTGTGATTAAGCATATAGTGATACGGCACTCGGTATCATTGGTTTGTCATCATTCTCTCGTGATTTATGGCTCAACTTGCTTTGAGAGGTGATGTGATGGGCTACTCTGTCTAAGGTATTTGCTTTTTGGCCAACGGGTTGATACTCAAATCAAAACGGAAAAAATACTAAGTATATACTATGTCCCAAATAATTAGGAGTAACGATTCGACATACTCTAATACGTACCTGAATCGCCCCATCTAATGGAGCGGATAAAATCGGTGATACTGGAATTTTGTGTAGAAATTGAGGACTGAATGTGTTGGCTTACACATTAAGGGAGGTGGTATCTTTGTCATAATAAAATTCATCCTTTTATGATAAGTTTTATTAAATGGTTTTTGGTCGCCTTTTTCTATAAGATTACCTTTTGAAGGATTAAATATCCTACACAACACTGACATTTGGCAAATTTTTTGAATGAAAATCAGGATTAAGTTGAACATAAGATGGGACAACAAAAGTCAGGATCCTCTTCTGCCACATGAGGATGGGGGTATAAGTTAACTTCTCATGGGCTGCGCAAATAGAGGTGATCAATGAGCAGGTTCAAGTTAAGCTAAGCTCATAAGTCAGGCTTAAAGTGTTGCCAAATCCTATCCACATAAAATTTTAGAGATATGTTCACTAAAAGTCCTAAAACTTATTATGAATGTGCAAAGTCCTAAAACTTACAAAAACTATAATAAAATCTTAAAACTTTTCAAATTTGTGTGATCAAATCATGAAGTTAATACCATCAATTTGACAAATGAAAAATGCTAACATCATTTTAAAATTAATTTCTATTTTTCACATGGCATTTTTAATTTAATTTTTATTGTCCTTGTGGAATTTTTATTATTTTTATTCAATCTTTTAAATTAGATTTTAAAACTAAAAAGAAAAGCTAAAATTTATTTTAAAAATAAAACTATAAAAAAAAAAAAAAAAAAAGCAAGTTCACTAATGGGAGCTTCCACTGTCGCCACCCATCGCTGGAGGGACCAACAACAATCATTAGCCCTAGATGAGGGTGCAAGGCCTCACCCAGCCAAGGCAAGGCCCTACTAGGGTTAGGCGAGACTGCCTAGATCTAGGCAAGGGGCGACGCCTTTCCCAGATCTAGCAAGCCTTGTTAGCCCCAAGCAAGGGCCAACGAGACCTCACTAGGCCTAGCAAGGTCATCGACCCTCACTTGGGGCTGGCGAGGCCTCTCCCAAGGTGGTCGATGGTCATCGACTAGATTTGGGCGCCTTGTGTGCGATCATTGTCCCCTCTGGCAATGGGTGGCAACGGCAAATGCACCCACCGGTGACCCTGCCCCTTTATTTTTATAGTTTTATTTTAAAATAAATTTTAGCTTTTCCTTTTTATTTTTAAATATAATTTAAAATTTGAAAAAAAAAGATAATAAAAATGTCACTTCATCATTTTTCATTAGTCAAATTGAGTGTATTAACTTTAGTATTTGATTGTACAAATTTGATATGTTTTAAGACTTGATTGTACTTTTTGCAAGTTTTAGAAATTAATTGCACATTCATGACAAGTTTTAAGATTTTCAGTAAATATATTTCAAATTTTTAAGATTAACATTATTGGCTAGACTGGGCCTGTATAACTAGAAGTCTTGTCCAAACACGGTTAAAGGTGCCTTTCGTATTACCGTGGTTCGAGCGGAGCCTAGGTGGACCTATAAACTATCAAGTCCATGATAAAATCTAGCCTTAGATAGATATGGAACATCACTAATTATCATGAGGGCTGTGGAGGTGCACCTCCCACCCAATACCCATCTGTCTCGTTGCCATCTCTACTTTTTTTTTTGGATTGCCATCTCTACTTTAGTATCAAAAAAAGTGAACCAAGCCTTGTCGAAAGTAGCAAAAGACGAAACACTAAACTAAAGAGGCAAATGAATTGCTTGAAGATCTTGAATGGATCTCCTTTTTTGTCTCGTTCTTTGACTTTCGAAGGGGCACCCGCCGCGCCCCGCCCCGCCCCCCACCCACAAAAGCCTATTGGTGATTAGATTTGATAAAATAGATCCCGCCCAAACTATTGCATTACGGAATTTTATCAACAAGTCGGTGCAATTTTATAGTACGATTTGACATTTTGCCCATTTCGATTGCTAACACAAGAAGTGATTGATGAGATATCCAAAATTGAATCCAAATAGCTAAATTTAGTGGGACCAACTTGAGACTTACGTGTGAGTTGCATCAACTTTAATAATTTAGATTTATTTTAGTGTATATACTCCATTCATATAACAACTTTTGTACTAATTCGATTATATTTTTCTTTTTCTTTAAGAGAGATTTTATTATAAAGAAAAATGGGAAGGGGTGATTAGCAAGGACCTCCTTAGACATCATTACTAATATTGCATACTTATGATCGAATATTTAGTTTGAGTCAAAACTATTGCTCTTTTAAAGTGAGCTTCTTACCTTCGCATCGTCAGATATAAGTTACGATGGAGCAAGAGTAATCATATGTCATTGCCAAAGTTGCACACTTATGATCGAAATATCAATTTGAGTCATAATTACTATTTATTTTAAGTGAGCTCCTTACAACTACATCATTGAAGGCCAGTTGGGATAGAGCAGAAGTGCTTGTACAATCGGCGTACAAACAGAACCTATGGCATAGGCACGCCACAACTTTCTAAGACCATGGAGCGACTTGGGAATTTACAATTGTAATCAAGGGAGCTCCAAAACACATTGGAGTAAAATCATATGCAAATCGCCCAACCACATCAAGAGACTATGGGAGCAAGGTCCACCTCCAATGACTTTCCATATGATAAATGTTGAAAAATGATAATCAATTCTTTATTGCGAGATTTGATAGTCAAATTTAATAAACAATTGAGATGTCAATTCTTTTTATTAACAAATTTCCAATTTTTTTTTAAATCCATCTTCACATTGCCTAATAGCAAATTATAAATTCCAAAACATAACATCTAGCTGAAAAATCAATAGCTCAACACGAATTGACAAGTCTTCGTAAATTTTGGATCTAAAGTTAACCTAATATTAATACCTATGCGTTTTGACTAGTAGGTGTTTTGGTAAAAAAAAAAACTAGTAGGTGAGTTTACTTTTCAATTATTATGATTATTTTTCTTCTCGATAGCTGATCTGTGGGCTTTTTGGGCCAAATTTTGTGGGTTTCCACCACTAGTACCGACAGCGCAAATTTAAATTTGTTAGGTTCCATAAAATAATTCAAATATCTTTACGAGCTCATTACTAATTTATGCATAAATCATGAAGAAAGATACATGAGTTGCATATGCATATACGTACATGATTATGCACTTTATAAATTTATTTAATTAGGGCCGCAAAATAAAGTGGATTATTTGAGGCCCACTCAATTTTTGTTGTTTCAAGTTCTTGGGTATCAAATTAAATGGATTTTGTTCTCATCTTCTGATTCAAATCAATAGAGATGCAATATTAATCAAACATGATCGAATGCTAGAGAAGCACCTTGGTAAATGTTATAAAGATAAGGATGTTGACAAATCCTTCTTTTCAAAAATTTAAACGATTAGGGAGCGGAGTAATAATATTTGTATAACATATTAATTTTCCTCACACATAAGAGTGTAAATGGATTCTTAAAATAAGTTAGAGATGAAAAATGAAATGAAAAAAAATTAAAGTAAGATACATTTTGTATAATAGATTAGAATCTAGCATCTAGAAAATTGCAGCACAATCCTAAACATTAATATTCTATCAAGTCCTATAATTTTAAACCAGTATAATAAAGTCCTCTCGAAGACCACTTAGCTAGATTTGCATATTAGGAAAACTCAATTTAAAAAAATCCAAAATTTAGAAAAATAAAGCCAAAAATAAAAATACAATTTAAAAAAAGAAAAAGGATGGTGATCTATTTTTTATTGGAATTGCGTCGCTACCCCCATTTTGTTGTCCATGGGTGAGCACAGGTTGCCTTCACCCCTAGTAGGCCTCATAAGGCTAGAAAACCCTTGGGCGATGGTGGGCGATGGTGGAGTCACCCCGCGTAAAGGCTGCAAGCCAATTAAAATGTTTCGAATTTTAATTGCACTGTTAAGATATTTAAGTATAAAAACTACGCATTCATCTAATAGCTTAAATTTTTTTAAAAAGTTGGTAATAGTCCACAAAAAATTTCACATTGTATTAGAGTTCAAGATCATTAACTTCAAATATTTCTGACCACTCTTTAGACTTAGGTCTTGAGAATCACAAATTGCTAAACGTTCAGAACCATTAGTTCAATATATTATTCTACCAGAACGAAAATAATGAATGTGGGGCAGTTTACGTTAAAAAATCAAAGCCCACTTAGATTAATTCTATCCTTCCGTGGGAACATCCAAAAGAGAAACGGGTTGGGCTCGGGTCAAGCCCATCACGGGCGGCCCAAATTCAAAGACCAACCCGCCGAAAGCTCTCTCAATTTAGATTCTTGTTCGATCTGCAAGTATCGAACCCCACTGTTCTTCCTTTGTCTCCTCATATAGGAGCTGGCACTTATGGATAAATTTAACTCTCGTCTCCTCTTTTCTCAGCCTTTACGAAATAAAACTGAAAAATATGAATAAGGTAAAAACTAATTTCATTATTTATAAAAAATATTTAAATGAAAATTGTTGTTGAAACTAAAAACATTTTTCATTGACAAAATGTTTCAAACAATACAATTATTCATTTTCAGGAAAAATATTTAATAAATCATTTATTTTGCACAAAATAAACGGAGCTTTAAGTACTTGGTGAAATCAGCCAAGTAATCCCACGTGTGGTCCTCCATCTCTTATTTTCTCTCGACCTTGGGGGTAGCGTGATTGAGATCTTTGGATTGTAAGTGTAAGACGACACACAATCAACCAAAGTAACATTATCTTCATTCGTCCAAATCCCTTCAAAGAGAAATGGCGAGAATTAGTCTTCCTCATAATGTTCATGTAAGAAGCAACCGGACTTCTTTTTGGTCATGAGAACAATAGAGATTTAAATTTGGGTGCATTTGTCTCACTGAAGACTTCTTTATACAGGGAAATACTTCCATGAAAATCATTTAAAAAAAATTATTAGTTTTCACTTGTTTGGTAATTCAAGAAAAGTCGTTTTCCCAATTTAAGTTTCTTATTTTAAGTCTACAGAAAATGTTTTATGTGAATCGGCTTGTTTTCCATCATCCAAATACCGAAAAATTTTAAAAATAAATTTTCGAAAATAATTTTTCTTCAAACAAATGGACCCTTAATTTATGAATATTTCCAATCACGTAAATCTACAACGAAGGGAAAAAGATGCTCTTTGTCCAAATCTCTTTATTGTCCTCTCTTGATGCTTCTTTGGAGTTCATCAATTTCAATCATGCCATCCTCTTAATACAGAGATGAGCATGACAATGTAAAGAAGATCACTGGCATCGAAATACAAGTTCCTTACAGGAATTAACATGTTCTTAAGAATGCAAATTACCATGACAAGTATTAAGATAATATAGTCATTTGGGTAAACATGAATTAACCTCATTATTAGCAATAAGAAGTAAATTTCCACAATCGCCTCAAACGAATGTCCCACGATTCCAATTCTGGTTTTCCTTTAACACGTGCTACTGGTTGGATCTGTGCTTGGATATTGTCATTATTTTACTGAAAAGTTGAGTTGTACGAGTGCCGTGAATGGAACTTTGCTTTTGCAGCTTTTGCTTCATCATTCACCAATGAGCTTCTTGATCCTTGTAAAACTCTTTATAATGGATCAATTATTTAATTGATGTCCAAGCCCAAAGGTGTCTTAAGAAGAGAGAGAGAGGCCATCATTATTAGTTCCGATCAAATGGAGCGAAGGGTGCTAGAAGCAGCTCGGAAGGGCAATATCCATCAGCTGAATGACTTGATCAGCAGCAATAAGCAAATCCTCGAGGAGATGGCTCTCGAAGGAGTTGGCCACACGCCGGTGCACGTTGCTTGTGTGGGCGGCCATTTGGATTTCGTCCAAGAGCTCCTGAACCATATGCCAAAGCTTGCGGAAAAAGCGGACCCGCGTGGTTTCAGCCCGCTGCATATCGCGGCAGCTTGTGGTGATGTTAAGATCGCGGAGGAGCTCTTGAAAGTGGGTACACACCTGTGCTCCGAAGGGATGGGAAAGAAGAATCCCTTTGCATTATGTCGTCATTAACGGGGAGGTGGATGTCATGGAGATACTGCTATCCACTTCACCTGAGTCTATTGAAGAGACGACCACCCGAGAGGAGACCGCGCTTCACCTCGCCGTGCAAAACAACCGGTTTAAAGTGTTGGTTCGATTAGTGGAGCATCTAAAGAGGCACAAGTAGGAGCAATTGTTCAATTGGAAGGACCACAAATGCAACATTGCCTTGCATCTCGCTGCCGCTAGCAAAAATTTCTAGGCAAGACTCGTGGTTCCCTTATTTTCTCGCACTTTTCTTTGTGCATTATTTCAGTGAGGGCGTTATTTAGGTCCCTATCTTATGCAAAAATCTTCTAAGCAAAGGAACTTATTTGATCATCACGGAAATATAGGATGCCTCGTCTATGTCAAAAACATTTCTGTAGTATCTAAATGCTTGAAAATCAATGAAAGTAAAACAAAGAAGGCAAAGAGTTGTGGATGGTTGACTTCATGCTTCATTGACATGCTTTGGAGTCTGAGGCCGTGGAGGTGAACGCCTTGAATGAGAGCGGCTTGACACCTCTAGATGTCTCAACTCCCTCACCAAGGGGAGCACAAGATAGAGAGATCAAAGAAATTCTCACACGAGCCGGAGCTGTGCATGGAGGAGGACGATCAAACTCACCCACTTCAACACTAGTCTCAACGGACGATGACAATATGGAGGGAGGTAACGGTCACCAATCAGATGAGGAACCACTCACAAATGCTCCTCAATCATCATCAAGTTCAACATCTAGAAAATTAAACCAAGGGGGAGAGTCCTTGGGAAAATACGCAACGCCCTGTTGGTCATCACTGCGCTGATTGTGAGCACGACGTACCAATCCATGCTTCAGCCTCCAAAAATCGTAGAAGTTGTCAATGAAAAAAATTCCAAGGAAGTTGAGCGGAACAACTATAACTATAACATGACTAGAATTACTCTAAGTTATGGCACTCCTCCAAGTAATGTCGAGCTCGTGGTGCGGCCTCTTCTTATGCGGCAACACATTCGGGTTCTTTCTATTAGTCCAGATGATCATTTGCCACACCAAAGATCTCCCCGTCAGGTATCGCTTATGCTATCCCTCATTGCAATGGTTGTAACTTACTTTACCTTCACGACATCCCTACGATTAACTTCAAACTTGTTGCGTGTGTCGCACGTGCTGTTTCGGTGCTAGGCGCATGCGATGCACGAGCACGGTTGCTGGCGCTTGTGCGGCACGTGCCAACTAACGTCATCATGATGTCAGCCATGCATGCATGTGGCACGTGCCAGCTGACGTCATCCTCACCATGCAGAACAACTGGTTTAAAGTGCTGGTTCGGTTGGTGGAGCAACCGAAGCAGCACAAGAAGGAGCAATTGATTAATTGAAAGGACCACAAAGGTGACATTGCCTTGCATCTCGTTGTCGCCAGCAAAAATTTTGAGGCAAGATTCGCAGTTTCCTTATTTTATCGCACTTTTCTTTGTGCATTATTTTAGTGAGGGTGTTATTTTGGGTCCCTATCTTATTCAAAAATCTTCTAATCAAAGGAACTTATTGATCATCACAGAAATATAGGATGTCTCATCTATGTAAAAAAAAATTCTGCAGTATCTAAATGTTTGAAAATCAATGAGAGTAAAACAAAGATGGGAAAGAGTTGCAAGTGGTCGACTTCATGCTTCGTGGACATGCTTTGGAGTCTGAGGTCGTGGAGGTGAACACCTTGAATGAGAGTGGCTTGACACCTTTAGATGTCTCAACTCTCTCGCCAAGGGGAGCACGACATAGAGAGATCAAAGAAATTCTCACACGAACCGGAGCTGTGCGCAAAGGAGGACAATCAAACTCACCCGCTTCAACACTAGTCTTAGCGGACAATGACGATATGGAGGGAGGTAATGGTCACCAATCAGATGAGCAACCAGTCACAAATGCTCCTTAATCATCATCAAGTTCAACATCTAGAAAATTAAACCAAGGGGGAGAGGCCTTGGGCGAAATATGCAACGTCGTGCTGGTCGACTTCATGCATTGTGGACATGCTTTGGAGTCTGAGGTCGTGGAGGTGAAAACCTTGAACAAGAGTAGCTTGACACCTCTAGATGTCTCAACTCTCTTGCCAAGGGAGCATGACAAATAAATTCTCAACGAACCGTGCGCAAAGGAGGATGATCAGCCTCCAAAATCGTATAAGTTGTCAATGACAAAAATGCTCCCCAATTTCAAGTTCAACATCTAGTTGAGCAGAACAACCACGACTATAACGTCACTAGAAAATCATACTTGTCAATGACAAAAATTCCAAGGAAGTTAAGTGACACTCCACCAAGTAATGTCGAGCTCTTGGTGTACGGCCTCTTCCTGTGCGGCAACACATTTGGATTCTTTCTATCAGTCTAGATGATCAATTGCCTCACCAAAGATCTCCCCGTCAGGCTACCGCTTATGCCATCCCTCATCGCAATGGTTGTAACTTACTTTACCTTCATGACATCTTTGCGATTAACTTAAAACTCGCCTGCACAAGCTGATTCGGTCTCCCCCGGCGCGTGCGTCACACGTGCCGTTTGGGTGCCAAGCACGTGCAATGCACGAGCGTGGTCGCTAGCACGTGCACGGCACATGCCAACTGACATCATCGTGACAACAGCCACACACGCGTGGCACATGCTAGTTGACGTCATCCTCGCCGTGCAAAACAACCGGTTTAAAGTGCTGGTTCAGTTGGTGGAGCATATGATGTGGCACAAGAAGGAGCAATTAATTAATTTGAAAGACCACAAAGGCGACACTGCCTTCCATCTTGTTGCCACCAACAAAAATTTCAAGGTAAGACTCGCAATTCTCTTATTTTATCACCAAGGGGAGCACGAGATAAAGAGATCAAAGAAATTCTCACATGAGCCGGAGCTATGTGCAGAGAAGGACGATCAAACTAACCCGCTTCAACACCAGTCTCAGAGAACTATGACGATATGGAGAGAGGTAACAGTCACCAATCAGATGGGAAACCAATCACAACTGTTCCTCAATCATCATCAAGTTCAACATCTAGAAAATTAAACCAAGGGGGAGAGTCTTTGGGCGAAATAAGAAAAGCCGTGCTGGTCATCGCTGCGCTAATTGTGAGCGCGACGTACCAATCCGTGCTTTAGCCTTCAAAAATCATAGAAGCTGTCAATGACAAAATTCCAAAGAAGTTGAGCAGAACAACTGTAACTATAACATGACTAGAATTACTCTAAGTTATGGTACTCCTCCAAGTAATGTTGAGCTCATGGTGTACGGCCTCTTCCTGTGTGGCAACACATTCGGGTTCTTTCTGTCGGTCTAGATGATCATTTACCTCACCAAAGATCTCGCCCTCAAGCTACCGCTTATAATATCCCTCTTGCCAATGGTTGTAACTTACTTTATCTTCACAACATCCCTATGATTGCACACGCCGATTTGATCTCCCCCTGGGCATGTGCGTCACATGTGCCATTTCGGTGCCAGGCGTGTGCAACGCACCAGCGTGGTAGCTGCACGTGCGTGGCACACGCCAACTGACGTCATTGTGACGTCAACCACACATGCGCATGGCATGTGCCAGTTGATGTCATCCTCACCATGTAGAACAATCGGTTTAAAGTGCTGGTTTGGTTGGTGGAGCATCTGATGCGGCACAAGGAGCAATTAATCAATTGGAATGACCACAAAGGCGACACTGCCTTCCATCTTGCTACCGCCAACAAAAATTTTTGGGCAAGATTCGTAGTTCTCTTATTTTATCGCACTTTTCATTGTGCATTATTTTAGTGATGGTGTTATTTTGGGTCCCTATCTTGTGCAAAAATCTTCTAAGCAAAGGAACTTATTTGATCATCACGGAAATATAGGATGTCTCTTCTATGTCAAAAAAATTTATGTAGTATTTAAATGCCTGAAAATCAAAGGTGGTCGACTTCATGCTTCGTGGACATGCTTTGGAGTCTGAGGTCGTGGAGCTAAACGCCTTGAACGAGAGTGGCTTGACACCTCTAGATGTCTCAACTCCCTCACCAAGGGGAGCACGAGATAGAGAGATTAGAGAAATTCTCACACCAGCCGGAGCTGTGCGCAGAGGTGGACAATCAAACTCACCCATTCAACACTAGTCTTAGTGGACGATGATGATATGAAGGGAGGTAACGGTCACCAATCAGATGGGGAACCAGTCACAAACGCTCCTCAATCATCATCAAGTTCAACATCTAGAAAATTAAACCAAGGAGAAGAGTCCTTGGGCGAAATACGCAACGCCTTGCTGGTCGTCGTTGTGCTGATTGTGAGCGCAACATACCATTCTGTGCTTCAGCCTCCAAAAATCGTAGAAGTTCTCAATGACAAAAATTCCAAGGAAGTTGAGCAGAACAACTATGACTATAACATGACTAGAATTACTCTAAGTTATGGCACTCCTCCAAGTAAGGTCGAGCTCATGGTGTACGGCCTCAACTTGTGTGGCAACACATTCGGGTTCTTTCTATCAGTTCAAATGAACATTTGCCTCACCAAAGATCTCCCCGCCAGGCTACCGCTTATGCTATCCCTAATCACAATGGTTGTAACTTACTTTACCTTCACAACATCCCTACAATTAACTTCAAACTTGCCTGCGCGTGCAACGCACGTGCCGATTTGGTCTCCCCCAGGCGCGTGCATCACACGTGCCGTTTCGGTGCCAAGCACGTGCGATGCACGAGCGCAGTTCCCTTATTTTTTTGCACTTTTCTTTGTGCATTATTTTAGTGAGGGTATTATTTTGGGTCCCTATCTTATGCCAAAATCTTCTCAGCAAGGAACTTATTTGATCATCACGGAAATATAGGATGTCTCATTAAATGTCTGAAAATCAATGAGAGTAAAACAAAGATGTGAAAGAGTTGCAAGTGTTCGACTTCATGCTTCATGGACATGCTTTGGAGTCTGAGGTCGTCAAGGTGAACACCTTGAACGAGAGCGGCTTGACACCTTTAGATGTCTCAACTCCCTCGCCATGGGGAGGACTAGATAGAGAGATCAGAGAAATTCTCACGTGAGCCGGAGCTGTGCGCAGAGGAGGATGATCAAACTCACCCGCTTCAACACCAGTCTCGGTGGATGATGACGATATGGAGAGAGGTAATGGTCACCAATCAAATGGGGAACCAGTCACAAGTGCTCCTTAATCATCATCAAGTTCAGCATCTAGAAAATTAAACCAACGGGGAGAGTCATTGGGCGAAATACGCAACACCGTGCTGGTCATCGCTACGCTGATTGTGAGCACGATGTACCAATCCGTGCTTCAGCCTCCAAAAATCGTAGAAATTGTCAATGACAAAAATTCCAAGGAAGTTGAGCAAAACAATTATGACTATAACGTGACTAGAATTACTTTAAGTTATGGCAATCCTCCAAGTAATGTCGAGCTCGTGGTGTACGGCCTCTTCATGTGCGGCAACACATTCAGGTTCTTTCTATCTGTCTAGATGATAATTTGCCTCAACAAAGGTCTCCCCATCAGGCTACCACTTATGCTATCCCTCATCGCAATGGTTGTAACTTATTTTACCTTCACGACATCCTTGTGATAACTCGCCTGCGCGTGCAACACATATGCCGATTCGGTCTCGCCTCATGCGCGTGCATCGCGCATGCCGTTTTGATGCCAGGCGCATGCAACGCACGTGTGAGGCCACTAGCGCATGTGCGACACGCGCTAGCTGATGTCATTGTTACCTCATCCTCGCATGTGCATGGCACGTGCCGAGTTGATCAATTCGACTTGTTGACCCATTGACTTTGACATTTGACCATTGACCAGCGTTGACTGTCCTTGACCATCGTTGACCACCATTGACCGGCGTTGACCATCGTTGATCGACATTGACCATTGTTGACCTGCGTTGACCGGCTTTGACTACCATTGACCGGCGCCGACTGGCCCGAGAGGAGACCGTGCTTCACCTTGCCATGCAGAACAACCAATTTAAAGTGCTGGTTCGATTGGCGGAGCATCTTAAGCAACACAAGAAGGAGCAATTGATCAATTGGAAGGACCACAAAGGCGACACTACCTTGCATCTTCCTACCGCCAACAAAAATTTCAAGGCAAGACTCGCGGTTTTCTTATTTTATCGCACTTTTCTTCGTGCATTATTTCAGTGAGGGTGTTATTTTGGGTCCCTATCTTATGAGCAAGGAACTTATTTGATCATCACAGAAATATAGGTGTCTCGTTAAATGTCTGAAAATCAACGAGAGTAAAACAAAGATGCGAAAGAGTTGCAGGTGGTCGACTTCATGCTTCGTGGACATGCTTTGAAGTCTGAGGCCGTCAAAGTGAACGCTTCTAATAAGAGTGGCTTGATACCTCTAGATGTCTCAAGTCCCTCGCCAAGGGGAGCACGAGATAGAGAGATCAGAGAAATTCTAACACGAGCCGGAGCTGTGCGCAGAGGAGGATGATCAAGCTCACCCGCTTCAACACCAGTCTCAGCGGAGGATGACGATATGGAGAGAGGTCACGGTCACCAATCAAATGGGGAACTAGTCACAAATGTTCCTCAATCATCATCAAGTTCAACATCTAGAAAATTAGACCAATGGGGAGAGTCCTCGGACGAAATACGCAACGCCGTGCTGGTCATTGCTACGCAGATTGTGAGTGCGACGTACCAATCCGTGCTTCAGTCTCCAAAAATCGTAGAAGTTGTCAATGACAAAAATTCTAAGGAAGTTGAGCAGAACAACAATGACTATAACGTGACTAGAATTACTCTAAGTTATGGCACTCCTCCAAGTAATGTCGAGCTCGTGGTGTACGTCCTCAACCTGTGCGGCAACACATTCGGGTTTTTTCTATCATTCCAGATGATCATTTGCCTCACCAAAGATCTCCCTATCAAGCTACCGCTTATGCTATCCCTCATCGCAATGGTTGTAACTTACTTTACCTTCACGATATCCCTGCGATTAACTTCAAACTTGCCTGCGCGTGGAATGCACCCGCCGATTCGGTCTCCCCCCGGGCACGTGCATCGCACATGCCGTTTCGATGCCACGCGCGTGCGATCCACGAGCGCGGTTCCCTTATTTTATTGCACTTTTCTTTGTGCATTATTTTAGAGAGGGTATTATTTTGGGTCATTATCTTATGAAAAAATCTTCTAAGCAAAGGAACTTATTTGATCATCACATAAATATGGGATTTCTCGTCTATGTCAAAAACATCTATGTAGTATCTAAATGCCTGAAAATCAAAGAGAGTAAAACAAAGATGGGAAAGAGTTGCAAGTGGTCGACTTCATGCTTCGTGGACATGCTTTGGAGTCCGAGGTCGTGGAGGTGAACGCCTTGAACGAGAGCGGCTTGACACCTCTAGATGTCTTAACTCCCTCGCCAAGGGGAGCACGAGATAGAGAGATCAGAGAAATTCTCACGTGTGCCGGAGCTGTGCGTAGAGGAGGACGATCAAACTCACCCGCTTCAACACCAATCTCAGTGGACGATGACGATATGGAGAGAGGAAATGGTCACCAATTAGATGGGGAACCAGTCACAAATGCTCCTTAATCATCATCAAGTTCAACATATAGAAAATTAAACCAACGGGAAGAGTCCTTGGGCGAAATACGCAACACCGTGCTGGTCGTCGCTGCACTGATTATGAGCGCAACGTACCAATCCGTGCTTCAGCCTCCAAAAATCGTAGAAGTTGTCAATGACAAAAATTCCAAGGAAGTTGAGCAGAACAACTATCACTATAACGTGACTAGAATTACTATATGTTATGGCACTGCTCCAAGTAATGTCGAGCTCCTAGTGTACGGCCTCTTCCTATGCGGCAACACATTCAGGTTCTTTCTATCAGTCCATATGATCATTTGCCTCACTAAAGATCTCCCCGTCAGGCTACTACTTTTGCTATCCCTGATCGCAACGGTTGTAACTTATTTTACCTTTGCGACATTCCTGCGATTAACTTCAAACTCGTTTGCACATGCGACGCACGCGCTAATTCGGTCTCCCACCGAGTGCGTGCGTCGCACGTGCCGTTTTGGTGCTAGGCACGTGCAAAGCACGTCCGCGATCACTGGCGCGTGCGCGGCACGCGCCTACTGACGTCATCATTATGTCATCCTGACACGTGCATGGCACGTGCCGAGTCGATCGGTTCGACCCTTCCGACCCGTTGACCCGTTGACTTTGAGATTTGACCGTTGACCGTCGTTTACCTGCGTTGACCGTCCCTGACCACCGTTGACCGGCGTTTACCACCATTCACCAGCATTGACAACTGTTGACCGACATTGTCAACCGTTGACCGGCGCTAACTGGCCTGAGAGGAGACCGTGCTTCTCCTCGCCATGCAGAACAACCGATTTAAAGTGCCGGTTCGGTTGGTGGAGCATCTGAAGCGGCACAAGAAGCAACAGTTGATCAATTGGAAAGACCACAAAGGCAAGACTCGCGGTTCTCTTATTTTATCGCACTTTTCTTTTTGCATTATTTCAGTAAGGGTGTTATTTTGGGTCCCTATCTTATGCAAAAATCTTCTAAGCAAGGAACTTATTTGATCATAATGGAAATATAGGATGTCTCGTTAAATGTCTGAAAATCAATGAGAGTAAAACAAAGAGGCAAAAGAGTTGCGGGTGGTCGACTTCATGCTTCATGGACATGCTTTGGAGTATGAGGTCATGGAGGTGAACGCCTTGAACGAGAGCGGCTTGACACCTCTAGATGTCTCAAGTCCCTCGCCAAGGGGAGCACAAGATAGAGAGATCAGAGAAATTCTCACACGAGCCGGAGCTGTGCGCAGAGGATGACGATCAAACTCACCCGCTTCAACATCGGTCTCAGTGGACGATGACGATATGGAGAGAGGTAACGGTGACCAATCAAATGGGGAACCAGTCTCAAATGTTCCTCAATCATCATCAAGTTCAACACCTAGAAAATTAAACCAATGGGGAGAGTCCTTGGGTGAAATACACAACCCCGTGCTGGTCGTCGCTGCGCTGATTGTGAGCGCGACGTACCAATCCGTGCTTCAGCCTCCAAAAATCGTAGAAGTTGTCAATGACAAAAATTCTAAGGAAGTTGAGCAAAACAACTATGACTATAACGTGACTAGAATTATTCTAAGTCATGGCACTCCTCCAAGTAATGTTGAGCTCATGGTGTACGGCCTCAACCTGTGCGGCAACACATTCGGGTTCTTTCTATTAGTCCAGATGATCATTTGCCTCACCAAAGATCTCCCCGTCAGGCTATCGCTTATGCTATCCGTCATGGCAATGGTTGTAACTTATTTTACCTTCACAACATCCCTGCGATTAACTTCAAACTCACCTACGCGTGCAATGCACATGCTGATTCGGTCTCCCCCCGGGTGCGTGCATCGCACGTGCCGTTTCGGTGACAGGCGCGTGCGACGCACGAGCGCGGTTCCCTTATTTTATGGCACTTTTCTTTGTGCATTATTTTAGAGAGGGTATTATTTTTGGGTCACTATCTTATGAAAAAATCTTCTGAGAAAAGGAACTTATTTGATCATCATGGAAATATGGGATTTCTCGTCTATGTCAAAAACATCTATGCAGTATCTAAATGCCTGAAAATCAAAGAGAGTAAAACAAAGATGGGAAAGAGTTGCAAGTGGTCGACTTCATGCTTCGTGGACATGCTTTAGAGTCTGAGGTCGTGGAGGTGAACGCCTTGAACGAGAGCGGCTTGACACCTCTAGATGTCTCAAGTCCCTCGCCAAGGGGAGCACGAGATAGAGAGATCAGAGAAATTCTCACACGAGCCGAAGCTGTGTGCAGAGGATGATGATCAAACTCACCCGCTTCAACACCGGTCTCAGTGGACGATGACGATATGGATAGAGGTAACGCTCACCATTCAGATGGGGAACCAATCACAAATGCTTCTTAATCATCATCAAATTCAATATCTAGAAAATTAAACCAAGGGGGAGGGTCCTTGGGCGAAATACGCAACGTCATGCTGGTCGTCGCTGCGCTGATTGTGAGCGCAACGTACTAATCCGTGCTTCAGCCTCCAAAAATCGTAGAAGTTGTCAATGACAAAAATTCCAAGGAAGTTGAGCAGAACAACTATGACTATAACGTGACTGGAATTACTCTAAGTTATGGCATTCCTCCAAGTAATGTCGAGCTCGTGGTGTACGGTCTCTTCCTGTGCGGCAACACATTCGGGTTCTTGCTGTCAGTCCAGATGATCATTTGCCTCACCAAAGATCTCTCCGTCAGGCTACCGCTTATGCTACCCCTGATCGCAATGGTTGTAACTTATTTTACCTTCACGACATCCCAGCGATTAACTTCAAACTCGCCTGGCACTCGCCGATTCGGTCTCCCCCCGGGCACGTGCGTCGTACGTGCCGTTTTGGTGCCAGGCACAAGCAACGCATGTGCACGGCACACGCCAGCCGACTTCATTGTTATGTCATCCTCGCAAGTGCATGGCACGTGCCGGGTCAATCGGTTCGACCCGTGTGACCCGTTGACCTATTGACTTTGACCTTTGACCGTTGACCGGCGTTGACCATCGTTGACCACCATTGACTGGCGTTGACCACCGTTGACCTGCATTGACCACCGTTGACCGGCGCTCACCGGCCCGAGCGAAGACCGTGCGTCACCTCGCCGTGCAGAACATCCAATTTAACGTGTTGGTTCGGTTGGCGGAGCATTGGAACCGGCACAAGAATGAGCAATTGATCAATTGGAAGGACCACAAAGGCAACACTACCTTGCATCTTCCTACCGCTAGCAAAAATTTCGAGGCAAGACTTGCGGTTCTCTTATTTTATCACACTTTTCTTCGTGCATTGTTTCAGTGAGGGTGTTATTTTGGGTCCCTATCTTATGGAAAAATCTTCTGAGCAGGGAACTTATTTGATCATCACGGAAATATAGGATGTCTCGTTAAATGTATGAAAATCAATGAGAGTAAAACAAAGATGCGAAAGAGTTGCAGGTGGTCAACTTCATGCTTTGTGGACATACTTTGGAGTCTGTGGTCATCAAGGTGAACGCCTCTAACGAGAGCGGCTTGACATCTATAGATGTCTCAACTCCCTCGCCAAGGGGAGCATGAGATAGATAGATCACCAAAATTCTCACACGAGCCAGAGCTGTGCGCAGAGAAAGACGATTAATCTCACCCGCTTCAACACCAGTTTCAGTGAACGATGACGATATGGACAGTGGTAACGGTCACCAATCAGATGGGGAACCAGTCACAAATGTTCCTCAATCATCATCAAGTTCAACATTTAGAAAATTAAACCAATGGGGAGAGTCCTTGGGCGAAATACGCAACGCCGTGCTGTGGTCGCTGCGCTGATTGTGAGCGTGACTTACCAATCCGTGCTTCAGCCTCCAAAAATTGTAGAACTTGTCAATGACAAAAATTCTAAGGAAGTTGAGCAGAACAACTATGACTATAACGTGGCTAGAATTACTCTAAGTTATGGCACTCCTCCAAGTAATGTCGAGCTTGTCGTGTACAGCCTCAACCGGTGCGGCAACACATTCGGGTTCTTTCTATCAGTCCAGATGATCATTTGCCTCACGAAAGATCTCCCCGCCAAGCTACCGCTTATGCTATCCCTCATCGCAATGGTTGTAACTTAATTTACCTTCACGACATCCCTGCAATTAACTTTAAACTCGCCTGCGTGTGCAATGCACGCACCGATTCGGTCTCCCCCCGGGCGCGTGCATCACACGTGCCGTTTCGGTGCCAGGCGCGTGCGACACATGAGCGCGGTTCCCTTATTTTATTGCACTTTTCTTTGTGCATTATTTTAGAGAGGGTATTATTTTGGGTCCCTATCTTATGCAAAAATCTTTGAAGCAAAGGAACTTATTTGATCATCACAGAAATATAGGATGTCTCGTCTATGTCAAAAACATTTATGCAATATCTAAATGCCTGAAAATCAAAGAGAGTAAAACAAAGATGGGAAAGAGTTGCAGGCGGTCGACTTCATGGTTCGTGAACATGCTTTGGAGTCTGAGGTCGTCGAGGTGAACGCCTTGAATGAGAGCAGCTTGACACCTCTAGATTTCTCAACTCCCTTGCCAAGGGGATCGCGAGATAGAGAGATCAGAGAAATTCTCACACGAGCCGGAGCTGTGCGTAGAGGAAGACGATCAAACTCACCCGGTTCAACACCAGTCCCAGCGGACGATGACGATATGGAGAGAGGTAACGGTCACTAATCAGATGGGGAACTAATCACAAAGGTTCCTCAATAATCATCAAGTTCAACATCTAAAAAATAAAACCAATGGGGAGAGTCCTTGGGTGAAATACGCAACGCTGTGCTGGTCGTCGCTGTGCTGATTGTGAGCGCAACGTACTAATCCGTGCTTCAGCCTCCAAAAATTGTAGAAGTATTCTAAGTCATGGCACTCCTCCAAGTAATGTCGAGCTCATGGTGTACGGCCTCAACCTGTGTGGCAACACATTCGGGTTTTTTCTATGAGTCCAGATGATCATTTGCCTCACCAAAGATCTCCCTGTCAGGCTACCGCTTATGCTATCCCTTATTGCAATGGTTGTAACTTACTTTACCTTCACGACATCCCTACCATTAACTTCAAACTTGCCTGTGCATGCAATGAACGCGCCGATTCGGTCTCCCCCGAGCGCGTGCATCGCATGTGCCGTTTCGGTGCCAGGCGCGTGCGACGCACGAGCACGGTTCCTTTATTTTATTGCACTTTTCTTTGTGCATTATTTTAGAGAGGGTATTATTTTGGGTCACTATCTTATGAAAAAATCTTCTAAGCAAAGGAACTTATTTGATCATCACGGAAATATGGGATTTCTCGTCTATGTCAAAAACATCTATGCAGTATCTAAATGCCTGAAAATCAAAGAGTGTAAAACAAAGATGGGAAAGAGTTGCAAGTGGTCGACTTCATGCTTCGTGGACATGCTTTGGAGTCTGAGGTCGTGGAGGTGAACGCCTTGAACGAGAGTGGTTTGACACCTCTAGATGTCTCAAGTCCCTCGCCAATGGGAGCACAAGATAGAGAGATCAAAGAAATTCTCACACGAGCCGGAGCTGTGCGCAGAGGACGACGATCAAACTCACCCACTTCAACACCGGTCTCAGTGGACGATGACGATATGGACAGAGGTAACGGTCACCAAACAGATGGGGAACCAATCACATATGCTCCTTAATCATCATCAAATTCAATATCTAGAAAATTAAAGCAAGGGGGAGAGTCCTTGGGTGAAATACGCAACGCCGTGCTAGTCGTCGCTGTGCTGATTGTGAGCGCAACGTACTAATCCGTGCTTCAACCTCCAAAAATCGTAGAAGTTGTGAATGACAAAAATTCCAAGGAAGTTGAGCAGAACAACTATCACTATAACGTGACTAGAATTACTATATGTTATGGCACTGCTCCAAGTAATGTCGAGCTCCTAGTGTACGGCCTCTTCCTATGCGGCAACACATTTGGGTTCTTTCTATCAATCCATATGATCATTTGCCTCACCAAAGATCTCCCCGTTAGGCTATTGCTTTTGCTATCCTTGATCGCAATGGTTGTAACTTATTTTACCTTAGCGACATTCCTGCGATTAACTTCAAACTCGCTTGCACGTGTGACGCACGGGCTAATTCGGTCTCCCACCGAGCAAGTGCGTCGCATGTGCCGTTTTGGTGCTAGCCACGTGCAACACATGTCCGCGGTCACCAGCGCGTGCACGGCACGCGCCAACTAACGTCATCGTTACATCATCCTGACACGTGCATGGCACGTGCCGAGTCAATCGGTTCGACCCTTCCGACTCGTTGACTTTGACCTTTCACCGTTGACCATCATTTACCTGCTTTGACCGTCCTTGACCACCATTGACCAGCATTGACAACTGTTGACCGACGTTGTCAACCGTTGACCGGCACTAACTGGCCTGAGAGGAGATCGTGCTTCTCCTCGCCATGCAGAACAACCGATTTAAAGTGCTGGTTCGGTTGGTGGAGCATCTAAAGTGGCACAAGAAGGAGCAATTGATCAATTGGAAAGACCACAAAGGCGACACTACCTTGCATCTTGCTACCTCCATCAAAAATTTCGAGGCAAGACTCGTGGTTCTCTTATTTTATCACACTTTTCTTTTTGCATTATTTCAGTGAGGGTGTTATTTTGGGTCCATATCTTATGCAAAAATCTTCTAAGCAAGGAACTTATTTGATCATCACGGAAATATAGGATGTCTCGTTAAATGTCTGAAAATCAATGAGAGTAAAACAAAGATGCAAAAGAGTTGCGGGTGGTCGACTTCATGCTTCATGAACATGCTTTGGAGTCTGAGGTGGTGGAGGTGAACGCCTTGAACGAGAGCGGCTTGACACCTCTAGATGTCTCAAGTCCCTCGCCAAGGGGAGCACGAGATAGAGAGATCAGAGAAATTCTCACACGAGCCGGAGCTGTGCGCAGAGGACGACGATCAAACTCACCCGCTTCAACATCGGTCTCAGTGGACGATGACGATATGGAGAGAGGTAATGGTCACCAATCAGATAGGGAACCAGTCACAAATGTTCCTCAATCATCATCAAGTTCAACACCTAGAAAATTAAACCAATGGAGAGAGTCCTTGGGTGAAATACGCAACCCTGTGCTGGTCGTCGCTGCGCTGATTGTGAGCACGACGTACCAATCCGTGCTTCAGCCTCCAAAAATCGTAGAAGTTGTCAATGACAAAAATTATAAGGAAGTTAAGCCGAACAACTATGACTATAACGTGACTAGAATTATACTAAGTGATGGCACTCCTCCAAGTAATGTCGAGCTCATGGTGTACGGCCTCAACCTATGCGGCAACACATTCGGGTTCTTTCTATCAGTCCATATGATCATTTGCCTCACCAAAGATCTCCCCGTCAGGCTACCGCTTATGCTATCCCTCATGGCAATGGTTGTAACTTACTTTACCTTCATGACATCCCTGCGATTAACTTCAAACTTGCCTACGCGTGCAATGCACGTGCCGATTTGATCTCCCCTTGGGCGCGTGCATAGCACGTGCTGTTTCGTGCCGAGCACGTGCAACGCATGTGCGCATGCACATGGCACCGTCAGTTCGACCCATCCGACCCGTTGACCCGTTGACTTTGACCTTTGACCATCGTTAACCAACGTTGACCTGCGTTGACCACCGTTGACCGGCATTGCCCACCGTTGGCCGGCGCTGATCGGCCTAAGTTGAGACCGTGCTTCACCTCGCTTTGCAGAACTACCGATTTAAAGTGCTGGTTCGGTTGGTGGAGCATTTGAAGTGGCACAAGAGGAAGCAATTGATCAATTGGAAGGACCACAAAGGCGACACTTCCTTCTTATTTTATGGCACTTTTCTTTGTGCATTATTTTAGAGAGGGTATTATTTTTGGGTCACTATCTTATGAAAAAATCTTCTAAGAAAAGGAACTTATTTGATCATCACGAAAATATGGGATTTCTCGTCTATGTCAAAAACATCTATGCAGTATCTAAATGCCTGAAAATCAAAGAGAGTAAAACAAAGATGGGAAAGAGTTGCAAGTGGTCGACTTCATGCTTCGTGGACATGCTTTAGAGTCTAAGGTCGTGGAGATGAATGCTTTGAACGAGAGTGGCTTGACACCTCTAGATGTCTCAAGTCCCTCACCAAGGGGAGCACGAGATAGAGAGATCAGAGAAATTCTCACACGAGCTGGAGGTGTGTGCAGATGACGACAATCAAACTCACCCGCTTCAACACCAGTCTCAGTGGACGATGACGATATGGACAGAGGTAACGGTCACCAAACAGATGGGGAACCAATCACAAATGCTCCTTAATCATCATCAAATTTAATATCTAGAAAATTAAACCAAGGGGGAGAGTCCTTGGGCGAAATACGCAACGTCATGCTGGTCGTCGCTACGCTGATTGTGAGCGCAACGTACTAATCCGTGCTTCAGCCTCCAAAAATCGTAGAAGTTGTCAATGACAAAATTTCCAAGGAAGTTGAGCAGAACAACTTTGACTATAACGTGACTAGAATTACTCTAAGTTATGGCATTCCTCCAAGTAATGGCAAACTCGTGGTGTACGGTCTCTTCCTGTGCGGCAACACATTCGGGTTCTTGCTGTCAGTCCAGATGATCATTTGCCTCACCAAAGATCTCTCCGTCAGGCTACCGCTTATGCTACCCCTGATCGCAATGGTCGTAACTTATTTTACCTTCACGACATCCCTTCGATTGGCTTCAAACTCGCCTGCGGGTGCCACGCGCACGCCGATTCGGTCTCCCCCTGGGCGCGTGCGTCGCACGTGCCGTTTCGGTGCCAGGCACGTGCAACGCACGTGCGCGGCACGCACCAGCTGACGTCATCGTTACGTCATCCTCGCACGTGCATGGCACGTGCCGGGTCGATCGGTTCGACCCGTCCGACCCGTTGACCCGTTGACTTTGACCTTTGACCGTTGACCAGCGTTGACCGTCGTTGACCACCATTGACCGGCGTTGACTGGCCCGAGTGGAGACCGTGCTTCACCTCGCCGTGCAGAACATCCAATTTAAAGTGTTGGTTCAGTTGGTGGAGCATTTGAACAGGCACAAGAATGAGCAATTGATCAATTGGAAGGACCACAAAGGCGACACTACCTTGCATCTTCCTACCGCCAGCAAAAGTTTCAAGGCGAGACTCGCGGTTCCCTTATTTTTCTGCACTTTTCTTTGTGCATTATTTTAGAGAGGGTATTATTTTGGGTCCCTATCTTTTGCAAAAATCTTCTAAGAAAAGGTACTTAATTGATCATCACGGAAATGTAGGATGTCTCGTTAAATGTATGAAAGTCAATGAGAGTAAAACAAAGATGCGAAAGAGTTGCAGGTGGTCAACTTCATGCTTTGTGGACATACTTTGAAGTCTGAGGTCACCAAGGTGAACGCCTCTAACGAGAGCGGCTTGACATCTCTAGATGTCTCAACTCCCTTGCCAAAGGGAGCACGCGATAGATAGATCACCAAAATTCTCACACCAGCCGGAGCTGTGGGCAGAGAAGGACGATCAATCTCACCCGCTTCAACACTAGTTTCAGTGGACGATGACGATATGGACAGAGGTAACGGTCACCAATCAGATGGGGAACCAGTCACAAATGTTCCTCAATCATCATCAAGTTCAACATTTAGAAAATTAAACCAATGGGGAGAGTCCTTGGGCGAAATACGCAATGCCGTGCTGTGGTCGCTGCGCTGATTGTGAGCGTGACGTACCAATCCGTGCTTCAGCCTCCAAAAATTGTAGAACTTGTCAATGACAAAAATTCTAAGGAAGTTGAGCAGAACAACTATGACTATAACGTGGCTAGAATTACTCTAAGTTATGGCACTCCTCAAAGTAATGTCGAGCTTGTCATGTACAGCCTCAACCTGTGCGGCAGCACATTCGGGTTCTTTCTATCAGTCCAAATGATTATTTGCCTCACCAAAGATCTCCCCGCCAGGCTACCACTTATGCTATCCCTCATCGCAATCGTTGTAACTTAATTTACCTTCACGACATCCCTGCAATTAACTTCAAACTCACCTGCGCGTGCAATGCACGCGCGGCGATTCCGACGTCATCGTCCCCTCGGGCGAGTGCATCACACCCGTGCCGTTGACTTTGACCTTTGATTGTCGTTAACCAACGCACGTGACCGGGGTTCACCGCACGGCGCCACCGTTGTTCCCTTATTTTTGGTGGAGCATTGCACTTTTCTTTGTGCATTATTTTAGAGAGGGTATTATTTTGGGTCCCTATCTTTTGCAAAAATCTTCTAAGAAAAGGAACTTAATTGATCATCACGGAAATGTAGGATGTCTCGTCTATGTCAAAAACATTTATGCAGTATCTCAATGCCTGAAAATCAAAGAGAGTAAAACAAAGATGGGAAAGAGTTGCGGGTGGTCGACTTCATGCTTCGTGGACATGCTTTGGAGTCTGAGGTCGTCGAGGTGAACGCCTTGAACGAGAGCGGCTTGACACCTCTAGATTTCTCAACTCCCTTGCCAAAGGGATCACAAGATAGAGAGATCAGAGAAATTCTCACACGAGCCGGAGCTGTGCGCAGAGGAGGACGATCAAACTCACCCGGTTCAACACCAGTCTCAGCGGACGATGACAATATGGAGAGAGGTAACGGTCACCAATCAGATGGGGAACCAATCACAAATGTTCCTCAATCATCATCAAGTTCAACATCTAGAAAATTAAACCAATGGGGAGAGTCCTTGGGCGAAATACGAAACGCTGTGCTGGTCGTCGCTGCACTGATTGTGAGCGCGACGTACCAATCCGTGCTTCAGCCTCCAAAAATTGTACAAGTTGTCAATGAAAAAAATTCCAAGGAAGTCAAGCAGAACAACTATGACTATAACGTGACTAGAATTACTATACGTTATGGCACTCCTCCAAGTAATGTCGAGCTCCTGGTGTACAGCCTCTTCCTATGCGGCAACACATTCGGGTTCTTTCTATTAGTCCAGATAATCATTTGCCTCACCAAAGATCTCCCCGTCAGGCTCCTGCTTTTGCTATCCCTAATCGCAATGGTTGTAACTTAATTTACCTTCGCGACATTCCTGCGATTAACTTCAAACTCGCCTGCACATGCGACACACGCGCTAATTCGGTCTCCCACCGATCGCGTGCGTCGCACGTGCCGTTTCGGTGCTAGGCACGTGCAACGCACGTGTGCTGTCACTAGCGCGTGCGTGGCACGCGCCAACTGACGTCATCGTTACGTCATCCTAACACGTGCATGGCACGTGCCGAGTCGATCGGTTCGACCCTTCCGACCCATTGACCCGTTGACTTTGACCTTCGACCGTTGACTGTCGTTTACCTGCGTTGACCGTCCTTGACCACCGTTGACCGGCGTTCACCACCGTTGACTAGCATTTACAACTGTTGACCGGCGTTGACAACCGTTGACCGGTGTCGACTGGCCCGAGAGGAGACCGTGCTTCACCTCGCCATGCAGAACAACCGATTTAAAGTGCTGGTTCGGTTGGTGGAGCATTTGAAGCGGCACAAGAAGGAGCAATTGATCAATTGGAAAGACCACAAAGGCGACGCTACCTTGCATCTTCCTACCGCCAGCAAAAGTTTCAAGGCGAGACTCGCGGTTCCCTTATTTTTCTGCACTTTTCTTTGTGCATTATTTTAGAGAGGGTATTATTTTGGGTCCCTATCTTTTGCAAAAATCTTCTAAGAAAAGGAACTTAATTGATCATCACGGAAATGTAGGATGTTTCGTTAAATGTCTAAAATTTATCAATCTCAATGTAAAACAAAGATGCAAAACAAAGATGGGAAAGAGTTGCGGGTGGTCGACTTCATGCTTCGTGGACATGCTTTGGAGTCTGAGGTCGTCGAGGTGAACGCCTTGAACGAGAGCGGCTTGACACCTCTAGATGTCTCAACTCCCTCGCAAAGGGGAGCACGAGATAGAGAGATCAGAGAAATTCTCACACGAGCCGGAGCTGTGCGCAGAGGAGGACGATCAAACTCACCCGCTTCATCACCAGTCTCAATGGACGATGACGATATGGACAGAGGTAACGGTCACCAATCAGATGGGGAACCGGTCACAAATGCTCCTTAATCATCATCAAGTTCAACATCTAGAAAATTAAACCAAGGGGGAGAGTCCTTGGGCGAAATACGCAATGCCGTGCGGGTCGTTGCTACGCAGGTTGTGAGCGCGACGTACCAATCCGTGCTTCAGCCTCCAAAAGTCGTAGAAGTTGTCAACGGCAAAAATTCCAAGGAAGTTGAGCAGAACAACTACCACTATAACGTGACTGGAATTACTCTAAGTTATGGCATTCCTCCAAGTAATGTCGAGCTCGTGGTGTACGGTCTCTTCCTATGCGGCAAGACATTTGGGTTCTTTCTGTCAGTCCAGATGATCATTTGACTCACCAAAGATCTCTCCGTCAAGCTACCGCTAATGCTACCCGTGATCGCAATGGTTGTAACTTATTTTGCCTTCACGACATCCTAGCGATTAACTTCAAACTCGCCTGGCACACGCCGATTTGGTCTCCCCTCGGGCACGTGCGTCGCATGTTCCGTTTTGGTGCTAGGCACCTGCAACGCACGTGCGCGGCACACGCCAACTGTCTTCATCATTATGTCATCCTTGCAAGTGCATGGCACATGCCGGGTCGATCGGTTTGACCCGTCCGACCCGTTGACCCATTTAACTTTGACCTTTGACCGTTGACCGTCGTTGACCGTCGACCACCATTGACCGACGTTGACCACCATTGACTGGAGTTGACCACCGTTGACCGGCTTTGACCACCGTTGACCGGCGCTGATCGGCCCGAGTTGAGACCGTGCTTCACCTCGCTGTGCAGAACAACCGATTTAAAGTGCTGGTTCGATTGGTGGAGCATTTGAAGCGGCACAAGAATGGGCAATTGATCAATTGGAAGGACCACAAAGGCGACACTACCTTGCATCTTCCTACCACCAGCAAAAATTTCAAGGCAAGACTCGTGGTTCTCTTATTTTATCGCACTTTTCTTTGTGCATTGTTTCAGTGAGGGTGTTATTTTGGGTCCCTATCTTATGCAAAAATCTTCTGAGGAAGGAACTTATTTGATTATCACGGAAATATAGGATGTCTCGTTAAATGTCTGAAAATCAATCAGAGTAAAACAAAGATGCGAAAGAGTTGCAGGTCGTCAACTTCATGCTTCGTGGACATGCTTTGGAGTCTGAGGTCGTCAAGGTGAACGCCTCTAACGAGAGCAGCTTGACACCTCTAGATGTCTCAACTCCCTCGCCAAGGGGAGCACGAGATAGATAGATCATAGAAATTCTCACACGGGCCAGAGCTGTGTGCAGAGGAGGATGATCAAACTTACCCGCTTCAACACCAGTCTCAACGAACGATGACGATATGGAGAGAGGTAACGGTCACCAATCAGATGGGAAACCAGTCACAAATGTTCCTCAATCATCATCGAGTTCAACATCTAGAAAATTAAACCAATGGGGAGAGTTCTCGGGCGAAATACACAATGCCATGCTGTGGTTGCTGTGCTGATTGTGAGGGCGACGTACCAATCTATACTTCAACCTCCAAAAATCGTAGAAGTTGTCAATGACAAAAATTCCAAGGAAGTTGAGCAGAACAACTATGACTATAACGTGACTAGAATTACTCTAAGTTATGGCAATCTTCCAAGTAATGTCGAGCTTGTCATGTACGGCCTCAACCTGTGCGGCAGCACATTCAAGTTCTTTCTATCAGTCCAGATGATCATTTGCCTCACCAAAGATCTCCCCCGCCAGGCTACCGCGTATGCTATCCCTCATTGCAATGGTTGTAACTTACTTTACCTTCACGACATCCCTGCGATTAACTTCAAACTCGCCCGCACGTGTCGATTCGGTCTCCCCCCGGATGCATGCGTCGCACGTGCCGTTTCGGTGCCAGGCGCATGCAACGCACGTGCGCGGTCATTGGCGCGTGTGCAGCACGGGCCATCTGACGTCATCGTTATGTCATCCTCACACGTGCATGGCATGTGCCGAGTCGATCGGTTCGACCCTTTCGACCCGTTGACCCGTTGACTTTGACCTTCGACCGTTGACCGTCGTTTACCTGCGTTGACCGTCCTTGACCACCGTTGACCAGCGTTGACCACCGTTGACCAGCATTTACAACTGTTGACCGGCATTGACAACCGTTGACCGGCGCTGACTAGCCTAAGAGGAGACCATGCTTCTCCTCGCCATGCAAAACAACCGATTTAAAGTGCTGGTTTGGTTGGTGGAACATATGAAGTGGCACAAGAAGGAGCGATTGATCAATTGGAAAGACCACAAAGGCAACACTACCTTGTATCTTGCTACCTCCATCAAAAATTTCAAGGCAAGACTCGCGATTCTCTTATTTTATCGCACTTTTCTTTTTGCTTTATTTCAATGAGGGTGTTATTTTGGGTCTTTATCTTATGCAAAAATCTTCTAAGCAAGGAACTTATTTGATCATCACGGAAATATAGGATGTCTCGTTAAATGTCTGAAAATCAATGAGAGTAAAACAAAGATGCAAAAGAGTTGCGGGTGGTTGACTTCATGCTTCATGGACATGCTTTGGAGTCTGAGGTCGTGGAGGTGAATGCCTTGAACAAGAGCGGCTTGACACCTCTAGATGTCTCAAGTCCCTCGCCAAGGGGAGCACGAGATAGAGAGATCAGAGAAATTCTCACACGAGCCGGAGCTGTGCGTAGAGGAGGACGATCAAACTCACCCGCTTTAACACCGGTCTCAATGGACGATGACGATATGGAGAGAGGTAATGGTCACCAATCAGATGGGGAACCAGTCACAAATGTTCCTCAATCATCATCAAGTTCAACACTTAGAAAATTAAACCAATGGGGAGAGTCCTTGGGTGAAATACGCAACCCTAATCTGGTCGTCGCTGCGCTGATTGTGAGCGCGACGTTCCAATCCGTGCTTCAGCCTCCAAAAATCGTAGAAGTTGTCAATGACAAAATTCCAAGGAAGTTTAGCAGAACAACTATAACTATAACATTACTAAAGTTACTTTAAGTTATGGCACTCCTCCAAGTAATGTCGAGCTTGTGGTGTACGGGCTCTTCCTATGCGGCAACACATTCGGGTTCTTTTTGTCAGTCCAGATGATCATTTGCGTCACCAAAGATCTTCCCCATCAGGCTACCACTTATGCTATCCTTGATCGCAATGGTTGTAACTTACTTTACCTTCACAACATCCCTGCGATTACTTCAAACTCGCCTGCGTGTGCAACGCACGCGCCGATTCGGTCTCCCCTCGGGCACGTGCGTTGCACGTGCCGTTTTGGTGCCAGGCGCATGCGATGCACGAGTGTAGTTGCTAGCGCGTGCGCGGCATGCGCCAACTGACATCATCATGACATCAGCCATGCACACGCACGTGGCATGGGCCAGCTGACGTTATCCTCGCCATGTAGAACAACTGGTTTAAAATGCTGGTTCGATTGGTGGAGCATCTAAAGCGGCACAAGAAGGAGCAATTCATCAATTGGAAGGACCACAAAGGCAACACTACCTTGCATCTTGCTACCGCCAGCAAAAATTTCGAGGCAAGACTCGCGGTTCTCTTATTTTATCGCACTTTTCTTTGTGCATTATTTCAATGAGGGTGTTATTTTGGGTCCCTATCTTATGCAAAAATCTTCTAAGCAAAGGAACTTATTTGATCCTTACGAAAATATAGGATGTCTCATCCATGTCAAAAAAATTTGTGCAGTATCTAAATGCCTAAAAATCAATGAGTAAAACAAAGATGGGAAAGAGTTACAGGTGGTCAACTTCATGCTTCGTGGACATGCTTTGGAGTCTGAGGTCATCGAGGTGAATGCCTTGAACGAGAGCGGCTTGACACTTCTAGATGTCTCAACTCCCTCGACAAGGGGAGCACAAGATAAAGAGATCAAAGAAATTCTCACACCAACTAGAGCTGTGTGCAGAGGAGGACGATCAAGAACCATGGAAAATTATGTATTTTCCCTTTTGTTCATCGTGGATTATAAGTAATCCATTTTTGTTCTACATTTGTTGCAGGAATTATGATGTGTTATGCATGTATGCCTACATTTCCGAGAACGGACGAAAAAATGCAAGACTTAAAAGGCTAATGATAGAATTAGCTAATTATTGGTGGAATGACGGTGATGTAGTATCACACGTGGTCAGGGTCAATCATATGATACAAGAAATCATCTGGAATGATTATCCTATGCCGAATTTTGAGAATGCACTAGCCTTAATGAACACTTTTCCACCTGATTGACAAACAGTGTTAGATCGCCTATGGAAATCAACGTGGTCCCAAATTATAGGATGCTTGATGTAGCTTTGTAAAAGAGTTCTATCGGATCGAGTTAACCAAAACTTCAACCCTTGGGCTAAGGGCCACATGACACTAAGTGAATGCGCCTTGAAGGTGACATAAGAGCTCTTCAAAGGTTTTTTCCGTGGTTGGCCAATGTGCCTTCATATTTCTTAGAGATTTTTACTGATAAATTAGAAGAGACTTTCCCTATTTATTTTTTATATTAGTTTGAGATATTTTAGGTGTAAATATCTCATTCTATGTTGATATTTTTTTCTTTGAATATATTACTTAATATAATGGACATGTTTAATTATTGAAAGTTCAATGTTATTTATTGTTGTAAATTAGTATGTTAATTTACAATTCGTTGTGGGAAGTTCAAGAATGTTTTAGTGACTTTGCTGAACTTATTTTGCATAGACGATTATATTAATGATAGTTTTGAGTTAGAATATTTTGGATGATGATTGGAAACATAGTGACTTTTTATTCCGAAACCTGCATCTTGTAATGGAGCATCCCATAGTTTCAGGAATAAATCTTTATACCTTAAGATAAAATGGTGTTTCCACCTCTTTTGTAACAGCAAAATTGCTTGGTCGTCATGATCTATGTCTTTGATTGACACCTGAAAAAGTAAATGAAGGGGAGAAAAGAGAATAGATGTCATAGTAGGTTACAGATTCGTAGCCAAAAGAGCCATTACATATGCGGCAATTATGGATATTCAGTTGATTGATGCAAAGAGTATTACTTCGGCTACTGGGTAGCTGAGTATCATCAACATGGATGCCAAAACTGAGTTTGCTCAATAAACAGGCTAAAGGATGTGGAGTGTATTTTTTGAAAGCAGTGAATGCTGACTGTGATTATAGATACTATGGTAAGTGTAAGTGTAATTGTCTCTTAAAATGTATGCAGATGGCTTAAGAAAGCATCTCATTCCCTAACCAATGTAAGTTGCATTTGGTTTCTTAGATGATTCATAAAGCAACCTGATTCAGCCCCTCAGCTTTCTCTTGGTTTCTGGTGTTTTGAAATTCCGTGGAATGGCAATTAACACAAATGGCTTTTGCCTTCTGGTTGTGTTTTGTTGAAACATTTGTGTTTCAACCTCTGTTAGTTCTTTGTAACTACTTCCTATTTTGTTGCGACAATTGGCATTGCTGTTTCAGAGCCTGAGAAACGGTGCATTCTTTTCTTTAGCCTTTCCCTTCTACTACTGAGTACATTTGTTACCTTTCTGTGTTAATCATTTGTTTTCCTTTAGGCTCAGTTGCCAAAGACATCTTTCACTGGCAAGCAACAATTGTGGGTCCTCCAGACAGTCCATACGCTGGATCTTGTTCCAATTCACTCCTCAGCTCCCACCAGTCTATCCATTTAAACCACCAAGGTATTGAAGGATGACGTAGCTGCAATACCATATTGCTCTATTCCTTTTGGCCTTCACCATCTCATTTCTCCCTTTAATTACCTAATATTGCCCCAGATGTTATCCTTTTGTCAATCATAAGTTCCTTCTCCAATGCTTTGGAAGGATCTCATCAGATAGTGGAGCCATCTAACGAGTCTTGGCTCTACTAAATTCTGGAAAATATATTCTTCCTTAATTCCTCTTTGATGTCGCTCATTTCCTTCTCTGCGTTACTATATGGGAGTAGATTTTGCTGATAACTCGCTCCTTTGTGATGATAGTATTATTTATTTTTTGAAATGCATCCTCCAAGTGCCCTATTAGAGCTATTTGATCAATTTCATTTTCTAATAACTCGACAGTCAAATATTCTTCAGTTGAAACTTTTTTTCTCACTGTAAGCATGAAAATGAAATTCTAGGATTTTTTTTTTTTTTAAATGATAAGCTCAGTCTATAACTCCTAAGGTTTCTTTATTGATTTTTCATTTTATTAGGTAGTGGGTTGTGGTTTTCTCAAGTCACAGGTCATTGCTCGGTGACCTAATTAGTGCAGCTCCTAGAGACATATTTCTTCATTGGAAGTCAAGTTATAAAGATATTTTTGTGAGGTTTGACCGAATAAAGCTGGGCTTGCTTATTGAAGTCATATTTCACTCTCAAGGAAAAGCCCCTTTTTATTTCTCTTTCGACCTAGGCTTTTCCTAAGTAGGTGTGACATTGAAAGAGGGCCTGTTATTGACCTTGGATATGGCAATCTGCTGGAAACCATCGGTTGTTACGGAGATGCTTTTTCGGGTGCCGGTACTGAGATCTGCTTTTCTTGCTTCACAAAGGTCTGAGGGCTGCTTGTTGCAGAGTTTAATGCGTTCAACACGTTTGAAGTCTAAATTAGTTTTTGCAAATGCTGAAATCATGAATGTCATGATTATATATATATCTTCCAAGTGTTGCACCCTATTATGACCGGTAGAACAGGAATTATATCCACTTCCTGCTGCTGCTGCTAATACAATTTCTGCCAATATTTTCTTCTTAACTTTTTCATGAAGGTTGTTGCTTATCAGTTTCTTGGTTTTCACAGGTTGCACTCAGGACAATAGTCTCACCCCAACATTTAACGGTAGCATTTACCTTGACATATTGAAGGAGCAGCGCAGTGGAGCCTGGCCCTCACCATTTCGAAGGTGACCTTTAAAAATGAATTGATTTTATCTGGCTAATAGGCTATGAGATTGAAGCTTCAATCTCTAGCCCCGAGCCCGTCATCCTCCATCCACTAGACCAATTGTCTAATGGTGTAAATGACATGAAGCTTTTATCAGTTACAAGAATTAGGGAAATGGCCATAAAGCGTAACGAAACTTAAAATTTGCCACAATTATTGTGAAGAACTCTGTAGATCAGACTTGTTAAGCTAAGTATGGCGAGAGATGATTGACATCCTGGTTAATTGCAGGCCAATTTAAAATACAGGGGAGACTATGCGTTGCATCTTACAATGGAGCATCCTTTGCACATAGGATGAAATGGTGGTAACTGTCTTCTCTGGAATAGCAAAATTGCTTGCTCGTCGTCACCTATGTCTTTGGTGGACACCTGAAATAGTAAATGAAGGGGAGGAAAAGAGAGTGGATGTCACAAAAGATTTAAGATTTGTTTGTGTACTGAGAGTGGCCAAAAGTAACCATTGCATATGTGGCAGTTATGGGTATTTTGGTTTATTGTTGCAAAGAGTATTACTTCGACTAATGGATAGCTGATTATCATCAACAAAGGATGCCGATACTGAGTTTTTGCTCAATATACAAGCTAAAGGATATGAAGTATACAGTTTTTGAAAGTAGTGAATCCAAAGTGTCATTATGGACATTACAGTGAAAAAAGTGTAATTGTCTCTTAAAAAATATGCCGAAAGCATCTGATTCCCATACCAATATAAGTTGTATTTAGTCTCTTAGATGATTCATAAAGCAACCTGATTCAGCCCCTCAGCTTTCTCTTGGCTTCCGGTGTCTTAAAGTTCCTTGGAATGGCTATTGACACAAATGGCTTTCGCCTATTGCCTGTGTTTGTTGAAACATTTGTGTTTTTGAGCCATGTTACTCATTAGCAATTCTACTTCCTATTTTATTGTGACAATTGCCATTGCTGTTTCAGTGCCCGAAAGACGGACCTCAGGCCATTCTCTTCCTACTACTCTGTACATTTGTCTATGATACTCTAAGTAACTTCTATCTTTCTGTGTGATCATTTGTTTTCCTTTACTCCCAGTTGCTGGCAACATGTTTCTCCGGCAACTGGGACTTTCTTATTCCAACTCACTTCCCAGTTCCCACCAGACTATCCATTTAAACCACCAAAGGTGTTGAAAGATGACCAAGCTGAAAGTTGCTGTACATCACCTTATTGCTCTCTTCCTTTGGGCCTTCAACATCTTATTCTTCCTTTAATTACCTAATCTTGCCCTAGATGTTATCCCTTTGTCAATCATAAGTTCTTTCTCCATTGCTTTGGAAGGATCTGATCAGAGAGTTGAGCCATCTAACATGCTCTACTAAACTCTCAAATAGATTTTCTTCCGTATTTCCTCTTGGATGTCGTTCATTTCCTTCTTTGCATTACTACATGTGAGTAGATTTTGTTGATACTCCCTCCTGTGCGATGATAGTAGTGTTATTTTTTAACGCATCCATCAAGGACCCCAACTTCAATTTCTAGTAATTTGACAATTAAATATATGTTGACATGCTGATCTAAGTTATGTTTCTCTTTCAGGGAAGCGCCCATTTACAATTTCCTTTCCTTTGACCGTGGCTTTTCCTAAGTAGGTGTTTTATTGAATGAGGGCCTGCTATTGACCTTGGATGTAGCAATCTGTTGGAAACCATCAGTTACTGTTAGGGCAGATGCCTTTTTCAGGTGCCTACACTGAGTTCTGCTTTCCTTGCTTCACACGTTAGATCTGAATGCTTCTGATTGAAACTTGTCAACTAAGAGTGGTTTTAGGAAGGACCAAATTGGCAAATGCTGAAATCGTGAATGTCTGTGACTATATATATCTGCCATGGGTTGCGGGCTATCAAGACTGGGAATTATGTCCACTTCTTGTTGTCACTGCAGGCGCTGCCTTTCTGCCAATATTTTCTTCTTAATTTTCCTCAAGGTTTTTGCTTGATTGTTCCTTTCTTTTCAGAGGTTGCGTCGGACTAGTGTTTCATCCCGATATTTAACGGTAGCATTTGCCTTGACATTTTGAAGGAGCAGCACAGTGGAGCCCTGGCCTCACCATTTTGAAAGTGAAATTTTAAAGACTCTCAAGCTATGTTATTCAATTATTTTGGATGGTAGGATCGATTTAGGGGCCATTATATCATAGAAAATTTCATTGCCCCCTCTCCCATCCTAGTTAAGGTAAATTTGAGGCGTCGAAGTACTGATGTTATACCATAGAAAAATTTCATTGCCCCCATGAAGTTCATCGATTTCTTCGGCCCCAATTCGCCTCCCATCGGTGACGTCCCGAGAGGCGAGGTCCACTCGCCACCGCTGTCGTGCGTTTCTTGTCTGCACGATCAGGAGAAGAAACCCATTGGCGACCACCCGAGAGGCGATGTCCGCTCGCAGCCATTGTCGTGCGTTTCTCATCCGCATGATCAGGAGAAGAAACCCATTGGCGACCACCTGAGAGGCGAGGACTCTCGGTCGTGCGTTTCCTGTCAGCACGGTCAGCAGAAGAATGGCGACGAAGAGTCCGGGGAAATTTCATCTGCAAGAGGAGTGGTGGCTCGTGAATTCTTCCTCCTCAAGCCTGATAGGAATGGTTTCTTGGGCACCAAGGAACTCCGTGACTCTCGTCAAGAAATCGCTCCTGCCCAACCGAAGCGAAAATTTATGGCCTCGCTCACCGACGGTGAGAGCTTAATTGTGGAGAAGAAGGCGAGGTACAATGGAACGCACAAGGAGAAGAAAGAGGCCTCAGAACGTGAAGAAGAGGAAAGAGATGCAACGGCGTTTCCACAGAGCTGGTTCTGCTCTTCGACCCATACCAGATCAAGAAGAAGCTTACAAAGAGCGATCTTGGCCACCTGTCGAGGCTCTTAATTCTGCGGGCACGCATGACGACCCACGTGCTCCCGGGCATGAGCAAGGAGATGGTGACTCAAGTGATGAGCGGCGAGGGTGCCGACGTCGTTGTATGGGACGCGGACAAGCGTTCAGAGCACTGACTGTTGTTTTCTTTCTGGGCGTCATCAGGGGCCTACGTCCTCAAGGGGTGTTGGATCAAGGAGTTCGTGCAGCGGAGGGGTTTGGCAGCCTGCGATGAGATTGGGATTTATTGGGATCCTACTACTAACAGGTTCCATTTCAGCCTTCTTTGCAAGGCGAATTAGACTTGATCTTGAATTAGTATTCCTTTTGTTTGATGACCAACAGAAAAAAGTTTTGATCTTTAGAAAAGGTTATTAGTGATGGAATTTCATCGTATGCAACCAACCTTTCTCCGTTTCCTTTAGAAATTCAATTTTAGACAAGTGCTTCTTTTAAACCTTGGTCCCATGTCTTTAAATTTCTTGTTGAGTTTCTTAGTCACTGTGGTGAAATATAAATTTTTCTGTTTTGAATGGGCAAAGTTGATTATGGTAAAGTAATCACTGTTGTGATCCTGCAGATAAGAGACACACGACGAAAAGTCCATCAACAGCAGCCAATGGACAGAATAGAAATGATTACAACACAGGCTTGGAGGTTAGAGAGAAATATTGAGTTTACTGTTGCAATGGGATGTTGAGTGACGTTATCAATCTTCACAGTCGAGTTTTGAGAGTGCACTCAGAGTGAGGGGCTTTCTTACTAACTATTGTAGGGAAGAAGGAGACATAGCCAGAGCAGAAATGTATTAAGTTCAGAGAATGTGCTGCTCAAGAGGCAGTTTTGTACAGGAAGGAAGAAATATCAGTTGCAGAGATTAGCTCTGGTTAGATTTATATAGCTAGGGGTAAATGATTGTTAAAATACGTTAGCCTTTCTGTTAGATAACCGAGTCATTTTGAAGTGAAAGGGTTTTGATATATTTTGATCATGCAGTAGTTGGGTTACTTGGTACATATTCACCAAAAGGCTAAGCTCCTTTGTTGGCAGCACATTGTAGATCGTTTCCTGCAGCCTTCACTTCGTACAGGCTTCACTTCATTGTGAAAGTAGCTTGTCTTGGTTGCTGTAGGACATGCACAGCATACGATTTGTTTCTGTTGCCATGTGAGATTGAGCAAACTGAAAAATCAACTACACTCATCCTGTTTCTGTGACTGAAAATACTCAGCAAACATCTACATGTTGTGCTGCCACAAGGGCACAATGACAATGACCGTGCTGACTGTGCCATCAAATTCTAAATGTTGGTACACTATTTTAGTCCAACTGACTTGCAATTGATATTTTATGGCGGTCTTTGGTGTATGTCCAAACTGAAATTTTCATGCACTCAAAATATTTAGCTTTTCTGCAGAGCAAATGATGTCACTGTATGTGTAGATAACCAGCAGTTTCAAAGTGAAATTAGACAAACTGCTTTAGTATTTTACATTTGGGAGAGTGATCTCGGCACCCTGGTCCCTGGTGCTGTCATTGTACTTATGTGGCATTGTGCCTTTCTTATTTTGAAAATGAACTGATTTTATCTGGCTAGTTGGCTATGAGATCGAACCTCCAACCTGTTGCCCTGACCCCCATCCTTCATCCACTAGACCAATTGCCTACTGGTGTAAATGACCTGAAGCTTTTATCAATTACAAGAATTAGGGAATTGGCCATATGAGCCAAGCGTAATGAAACTTGAAATTTGTCACAATTATAGTGAAGAACTCTTTATATCGGACAAATAGTTAGGCTTAGCTTGGGGAAAGATGATGGACATCCTGGTTAAACTATATGAAGGCCAGTTGTAAAAATATAGGAAAGAATATGCTTTGCATCTTGTAATGGAGCATTCCATATTTTCAGGAATGACTGTTAATACAGTAGAATAAAATGGGGTCACTGTCTTTTCTGTAATAGCAAAATTTCCTGGTCATAATTACCTATATCTTTGGAGGACACCTGGGAAAGTAAATGAAGGGGAGGAAAAGAGACTAGATGTCACAAAAGATTACAGATTTGTTTGTGTACCGAAAGTAGCCAAAAGAACCATTGCTTATGTGGGAATTATGGGTATTCAGTTGATTGACGCAAAGAGTTATTACTTCTGCTAAGTGGTAGCTGAGTATCGTCAACAGAGGATGCCAAAACCGAGTTTTGATCAGTGATCAATGTACAAGCCAAAGGATGTGGAGTGTATTTTTTGGAAGCGGTGAATGCAAAGTGTGACTATAGATACTACGGTAAATGAAGTGGAATTGTCTCTTTAAATGTATGGAGAAGGCTTAAGAAAGGATGCAATTCCCATAGCAACGTAAGTTGCATTTGATCTCTTCGATGATTCATAAAGCAACCCAATTCAGCCCTTCAGCTTTCTCTTGGCTTCTGGTGTTTTGATTCCCGGGGAATGGTAATTGACACAAATGGCTTTTGCCTTCTGGCTGTGCCTTGTTAAAACATTTGCGTTTCAACCTCTGTTGGTTCTTCGCAACTCTACTTCCTATTTTATTATGACATTTGGCATTTCTGTTTCAGTACCTGAAAGATGGTGCTCTCTTTTCTGCCTTTCTCCTCTCTAACACTCAGTACATTTGTCTATAAATTTCTAAGCAATTGTTATGATTCTGTGTAATCATTTGTTTTCCTTTGGGCCCAGTTGCTGAAGATATGTTTCGCTGGCAAGTGACAATTATGGGTCCTCCAGACAGTCCATATGCCGGAGGAGTGTTTCTTGTTCCAATTCACTTCCCAGTTCCACCAACCTCTCCATTTAAACTGCCAAGGTATTGAAGGATGACCTAGCTGCAAGTTGCAATACATTACCATATTGCTCTCTTCATTTGGGCCTTCACCATCTCATTTCTTCCTGTAATTCCCTAATCTTGCCCTAGATTTTTATTCTTTTGTCAATCATAAGTTCTTTCTCCAATGGTTTCGAAGGATCCGAATCAGAAAGTTGAGCCATCTAGCAAGTCATATATGTAAGTACATTTTGCCGATGCTCACTCCATTGCAATTATGGCAGTATTTTTTTTTTTTTTTTTGTTAAATGCATTTTCCAAGGCCCCTATTAGAGCTGTTTGATCAATTTCATTTTCTGATAACTCGACAATTAAATATACTTCAGATAAAACTCTTTCTCACTGTAAACATAAAAAGGAAATTCCAGGATTCCTTTTTAGAGAAATAAACTCAGTCCATAACTCGTTAGGTTTCTTTATTGCCAATTTCATGCATATTGAAGCATATGATTTTTAAAGTGGGTTGTAGTTTTCTTGAGTCACAGATCATTGCTCGGTGACCTAATTGGTGAAGCTACTACAGACATATTCTTCGTTGGTAATCAAGTTCTGAAGATTTTTCAGTGAGGTTTGACCATATAAAGCCAGGTTTGCTTATCTAAGTTGTGTTTCATTCTTGGAGAAAAGCCCATATATATTTCCCTTTCGTTCGACCTTGGCTTTTCCTAAGTAAGTGTCGTATTGAAAGAGGCCATTGACCTTGGATATGGCCATCTCCCTGAAACCATCAGTTTTTAAGGGGATGCTTTTTCAGGTGTCCGTACCAAGATGTGCTTTTCTTGCTTCACAAGGTCTGAGGGCTGATTGTAGCGGAATTAATTGTGTTTAGCACGTTAGAAACTGGAAAAGTTATCTGCATGCTGACGATTGAAACTTGTCAAGTTAGAATGCTTTTGAGAATGACCGAATTTGTAAATGTTGAAATCATGGAGGTCATGATTATATATTTCTGCCATTTGTTGCGCGCTATACAGACTGGTAGAATAGGAATTATGTCCACTTCTTGATGTCGCTGTGGCCACTGCTAATACAATTTCTGCTGATTTTTTCTTCTGAATTTTTTCATCAAGGTTGTTGCTTATCAGTTCCTTGGTTTTCACAGTTGCATTCAGGATGACTGCCGTTATTTAACAATAGCATTTGCCTTGGAATTTTGAAGAAGCAGTGCAGTGGAGCCCTGCCATCACCATTTCAAAGGTGACCTTTTAGAATGAACTGATTTTATCTGGTTATTAGGCTATGAGATTGAACCTCCAATCTCTAGCTGCTGCTCCCTTCCTCCATCTACTAGAATTGAAGCTTTGGAAGGATCTGATCAGATAGTTGAGCCACCTAACAAGTCTTGGCTCTATTAAATTCTTGGACAGATTTTCTTCCTTATCTGCTCTTTGATGTCATTCATTTCGTTGTCTGCATCACTATATGTGAGTTACTTTTGCTGATACTCCTTTGTGAAGATAGTAGTATTTCTTTTTTCAAATGCAAGAGCACTGCTAGAGCTATTTGATGAATTTCATTTTCTAGTAACTTGATGATTAAATATATGTTGACTTCAGATAGAACTTTTCTTTTCTTACTGTAAGAATAAAAATTGAATCTATAATTCCCTTTCTAATCGATAAACTCAGTCCATAACTCTGTGGCTCTCTTTGTTGTCACATTCATGCATATTGAAGCACATGATTTTTCAGTTTATTAGGTAGGGGGTTGTGGTTTTCTTGAGATGCAGATCATTGCTCCGTTACCTAATAAGTGAAGCTCCTGGGGACACCGTTCTTCATTGGAAGTCAAGTGCCTAAGATTTTTCAATGAGGTTTGAACATATAAAGCCGTGCTTGATTATCTAAGTTCTGCATCTGTTTTGGGGAAGCACCCATTTATATTTTCCTTTCCTCTCAACCGCTCTGTACATTTTGTCTATGGCACTCTAAGTAACTTCTATCTTTCTGTGTTATCATTTGTTTTCCTTTTGTCCTGGTTGCTAAAAACATGTTTCATTTGCAACTGGGGCTTTCTTGTTCCAACTCGCTTCCCAGTTCCCACCAGACTATCCATTTATACTGCCAATGGTATTGAAGGATGATGTAGCTGAAAGTTGCAATACATTACCATATTGCAGTCTTCCTTTAGGCCTTTACCATCTCATTCTTCCTGTAATTACCTTGCCCTAGATGTTATCCTTTTGTCAATCATAAGTTCTTTCTCCATTGCTTTGGAAGAATCTGATCAGATAGTTGAGCCATCTAACAAGTCTTGGCTCTACTTAAATTCTTGAACAGATTTTCTTCCTTATTTCCTCTTTGATGTCGTTCATTTCATTGTCTGCATTACTATATGTGAGTTGATTTTGCTCATACTCCTTTGTGATGATAGTAGTATTTCTTTTTTTTTTTCAAATGCATCCCACCAAGAGCCCTGCTAGAGCTATTTGATGAATTTCATTTTCTAGTAACTTGACAATTAAATATATTTTGACTTCAGATGGAACTTTTTTTTCTCACTGTAAGCATAAAAAATGATTCTATGATTCCCTATCTAATCAATAAACTCAGTCCATAACTCTGTGGATTTCTTTGTTGTCAAACCCGTGCATATTGAAGCATGTGATTTTTCAGGTTATTAGGTAGTGGGTTGTGGTTTTCTTGAGACGCAGATCATTGCTCGGTTTATTGGTGAAGCTCCTGGGGACACTGTTCTTCGTTGGAAGTCAAGTGCCAAAGAGGGCCAGTTATTCAGTCATTGACCTTGGATATGGCAATCTGTTGGAAACCATCAGTTTTGTTAGGGCAGACGCCTTCATCAGGTGCCTACACCAAGTTCTGCCTTGCTTGATTCACAAAGCTCTGAGGACTGATTGTTGTGTCATCTAATGTGATAACACTTAAAATCTGAATGATGCCAATTGGAACTTTGTCAACCAAGAGTGTTTTTAGGGAGAACCAAATTGGCAAAGGCTGAAATCGTGAATGTCATGATATATATATCTGCCATGTGTTGTGCACTATTAAGACTGGTGGAACAGGAATTATGTCCACTTCTTGTTGTCACTGCTGGCACTACCTTTCTGCTGATATTTTCTTCTTAATTTTTTCTTAAGGTTGCTGCTTAACAATTCCTTGGTTTTCACTGGTTACATCCAGGACGATAGTCTTTCATCCCAACATTTAACGGTAGCATTTGCCTTGACATTTTGAGGAGCGGTGCACTGGAGCCCTGCTCTCGCCTTTTCAAAGGTGAACTTTTAAACACTCTTGAGCTATGTTAATCAATTACTTTGGATGGTAGGATCGATTAAGGGGCCATTATTTTATTAGAATGATTTTGCTGTCCACTTTATATGAATTTCTAGTGGGGCAGGAGAATATAGTCTCCAATTAAGATCAATTTGAGGCGTCCAGGTACTGATGTTGACTTGAAAACAGTCTGCAAATTTTTATTTCCTGTCAGGCCCATTTGATATGACGCATTTCTAGCCTTGGTTCTCTGGTACTTTGAATTTATGTCTTACCCCATATATACTTTGAAAACCAATTTTAATAAACTGCAACTTAGTTCCTGGAAACTGCGTTGTTATCTTATGGCCAAACACCTGTTTCATGCTACTTCTTTGTTCAAGGTCTTTTTGTTCAAGGCTTCTCTAAGACCTCAAAAGATTTGTCAAAGACTATAGATTATGCTTTGCATCCTAGAATGTTGATGTTGCTCTGTTGTGATTGCTATCTGTTGCTGTGACCTCTACCGCTGGGTGGACAAGGCTCTTATTTCTGATTTCCAGGTGCTGTCTCAATCTGTTCGCCATTGCTGGATGCAAAGGTCCGATGATTCTCTGTACCAGAAATAGCGCACATGAACAAGAACGGTAGGGCCAAGTTTCACAAGGCCACCTGGAAGAAGCTGGACGCCGGAGTATCCGATGGCCCAAGATGTTGCCGTGTGTAATTTAAGTATGGTTTCATGCATCTGTGAACTTTGGTCTTGCAATTTCTGTCTGTTACCGAAAGACTGTAACTTATCTCATCCTTAGATCCGAAACAAATGAAATCTGTAAGATCACCCTCTTGAAAACACATGCTCCTCTACATTGTTTTACAACATGATGGCATGAAGAAATACTAATCGATGTTGCCGTGTGTAATTTAAGTATGGTTTTGTGTATCTGTGAACCTGGGTCTTGCAATTTCTGTCCGTTAACAAAAGACCGTAATTTATCTCATCCTTAGATCCGAAACAAATGAAATCTGTAAGATCACCCTCTTGAAAACACATGCTCCTCTACTTTGTTTTACAACATGATGGCATGAAGAAATACTAATCTGCAACGAAATTATAATAATAATTAATCCAAATCTTAGCTTGGACATCTCTATAACAAAGAGATAATGTCATCTAGTCAAGTGCCAAAGATTTTAAAGTGAAGTTTGAACGTATAAGGCCATGCTTCTTATATAAGACAGGTTTCTCTTTTGGGGAAGCGCCCATTTATATTTTCCTTTACTTCGAACTTGGCTTTCCCTAAAAGTGTTATACTGAAAGAGGGTGAGCCATTGAGTCATTGACCTTGGATATGACAATCTGTTGGAAACCATCAGTTATTGTTAAGTGGGATGCCTTTTTCAGGTGCCTGCACAGAGTTCTGCTTTCCTTGAAAGCAGTGAATGATAAAGTGTGACTAGAGATACTATGGTAAACAAAGTGTAATTCTCTTAAAATGTATGCAGAAGGCTTAACAAAGCATCTGATTTCCATACCAATGTAAGTTCTGTTATTTGGTCTCCTAGATGATTCATAAAGCAACCCAATTCAGCCCCTTGGCTTTCTCGTGGCTTCTGGTGTTTTGGAATCCCTTGGAATGGCAATTGACCCTAATGGCTTTTGCCTTCTGGCTGTGTTCTGTTGAGACACTTGTGTTCTGTTGGTTCATAGCAATTCTACTTCCTATTTAATTGCAAGATTTGGCATTGCTGTTTCAGTGCCCAAAAGGCAGTGCTCTCTTTTCTTTAGCCTTTCTCCTCTCTACTACTCAGTACGTTTGTCTATGAATCTCTAAGTAATTCTTGTCTTTCTGTTTCAGCGCCCAATTGCTGAAGACATGTTTCACTGGCAAGCAGCAACAATTATGGGTCCTCCAGACAGTCCATATGCCGGAGGAGTCTTTCTTGTTCCAGTTCACTTCCAGTTCCCACCAGCCTACCCATTGAAACCAAGGTATTGAAGGATGACCTAGCTGCAAGTTGCGATACATTACTATATTGCTCTCTTCCTTTGGGCCTTCGCCATCTCATTTTTTCCTGTAATTGCCTAATCTTTCCCTAGATGTTATCCAAGTTCTTTCTCCAATGCTTTGGAAGGATCTGATCAGAAAGTCGAGCCATCTAACAATTCTTGAACCTACTAAATTCTCGAATAGATATTCTTTCTTATTTCCTCTTGGATGTCATTCATTTCCTTCTTGCGTTACTACATGTGAGTAGATTTTGCCGATACTCCCTCCTTTGCAATGATACCAAGGGCCTTATAAAGCTATTTGATCAATTTCATTTTCTAATAACTTGACTATTAAATATATGTTGACTCCAGATGAAACTTTTTTTCTCACTATAAGCATAATATCTATGAATCTATGATCTCTTTTTTAATTGATAAACTCAGTCCATTACTCTGTGGCTTTCTTTGCTGTCACATCCGAGCATATTGAAGCATGTTAATTTTCAGTTTATTAGGTAGTGGGTTGTGGTTTTCTTGAGTCACTAGTGAAGCTCCTAGAGATATATTTCTTCACTGGAAGCCAATTGCCAAAGATCTTAAAGTGAAGTTTGAACATATAATGCCATGCTTTCTTATATAAGTTATGTTTCTCCTTTGGGGAAGTGCCCATTTATATTTTCCTTTGCTTCAAAATTGGCTCTCCCTAAATAAGTGTTATACCAAAAGAGAGCATGCTATTGAGTCATTGACCTTGGATATGGCAATCTGTTGGAAACCATCAGTTATTGTTAGGTCGGATGCCTTTTCAGGTGCCTGCACTGAGTTCTGCTTCCCTTGCTTCACAAAGGTCTGAGGGCTGATTGTCGTGGCATTTAATGTGTATAACACGTTAGATCTGAATGCTGCCGATTGAAATTTGTCAACCAAGAGTGCTTTAGGATGGACCAAATCGGCAAATGCTGAAATCATGAATGTCGTAGTTATATATTTCTGTTGTGTGGTGCATGCTGGTAAGACTGGGAATTGTGTTAATTTTTTGTTGTTGCTGCTGCTGCCGCCGCCTTTCTGCCAATACTTTCTTCTTAATTTTTCCCTCAAGGTTGCTGCTTAACAGTTCCTTGGATTTCACAGCGTGCACAATAGTCTTGCATCCCAATATTTGACAGTCGCATCTGCCTTGACATTTCAAAGGAGCAGTGCAGAGGAGGCCTGCCCTCACCATTTCGAAGGTTAACTTTTAAACACTTTCAAGCTATGTTATTCAATTGTTTTGGATGTTAGGATCAGTTAAGGTGCCATTATATTGTTAGAACGATTTTGCTGTCCACTTTATATGAATGTCCAGCGGGGCTGGAGAATGTTGTGTCCTAGTTAAGATAAATTTGACTTGAAAACGTTCTGTAAATTTTAGTTCGTGTGGTAAGCATCGATGCGCATTTGAGATGATGGATTCTGGCCTTGGTTCTCTTGTACGGTGAATGTATGTCTTGGCCCATTTATACTTTGAAAACCAATTCTAATAAACTGCAACTCAGGTTTTGGAAATTGCATTGTTATCTGATGGCCAAACACCAGTTTCATGCTACTTCTTTGTTTAAGGCGGTCCAGTGTTGGGGGTTCGAAGGATGGTTGCTGGTGAGGTAAAACAAGAGGAAACAAATGAAGAACAAGCTTGCAAAGAGAGCAATGGAGTTGTAGGGGTTCGCTGGTGGTGAGGGAAGAGAGATAGAGAGCTTGAAACCAAACAAGTGAGGAAATGAGAGAGAACAAGCGAGAGAGAGGGAGCTGGTGATGAGGGTGAGAGGGAGGAGAGAGAGAGTGTGATGTCAAGTCCTAATTATTGGCCATCAAAATCCCTTGGGCTCAAAAATCCCTTGGGCTCATGTCAATCAAAGGTGGCTTATGAAAGAAGCAAAATCCTAGCATTAATGAGGGGATTTCACACTTGAGTACATAGGTTTAGTTCTAGACTAGTTAGGTGGAATAGCTTGGCTTCAAACTCCTCTCCTTTGTCACCCATATGCTTGTGCTGCCCCCTTCACTTGCCAATTTTCATCTTTGCCCTTTTGTCCTTAGTTCAATGGAAGGGCATTTCGGTCCTTTCACCAAGATTTTGCACTATTCATGCACTATTCACATCCTTGCATACATTTAATGCCAAGATCTTGTCAAAAGAGGGCTTTGATGGGCTTGAAGGGCCCATGGGCCTTCCTTGGCCGCGCATCCCTTGCATGTGTGGGCCTTGGGCTGTCTACTTGGTCTCAAGCCCATTGAGTCCCCGTTCGTGGCCCGTCTCCACTTTTCCGCACTTGTACATCCTTATTGATAAAAAATCGAGTTCTCACTCCAAAGCGGACTTTTCCGATGAAAATTGAGTTTTCACCCCAAAGCGGCATTTTCCAATGCCCCCATGGTTTATCGATCTTCAAGACAATCTTGTCCAATGCTCACTTGCTAAACAATTCTATGCTAAAAACCAGGTTGAAATTAGGATGTCACAATAGTACACAAGAAAGGATTTGGATATCTCAACCTCAAGGTTCTTAAGCTAAGTTGCAATGTCCATCATCTTCATGGTGTTCTCACGTGCATCTCTAACACTAGTGAGCAAAATTCATAATTAGGGTTATGGCATGTGTCTTTTCCAAAGTCTCAAACTGCGCATCAATGGCCTTCAATAAAACCTTAACATTGTTATGCTGAGCAACCGGACCATGAATACTAGGAGATATTTTAACCCTTATAAATATTACAACCACTCCGGTTGATCATAAAGGCTATCTCAGTTGCAATACTCAAATCAATAGAAATAGGTGGTTCATCTTTCCTTATAGCATAGTCAATGTCCATTCACCCCAATTGAAGAAGAACTAACTTCTTCCAGATTTTATAGTTTTCATCATTTAGTATAGGAACATCACTCTTAAATTTCAGAGAAATTTATAGGTTGCAAAACTGCATATCAAACAACTATACTTATGTCACAAAATTTGAGGCAAATATACATAAATCACGTTTTACCAATGTAAATGTGTCATAAATATCAATCACATAACATAAAACCTACCTATGGGGTAAGTTTTTAACTTAAATATATTCAAGTTCATCATAGACTGCAATTAAGAAAAAAAATGGCTCCTCTCATATCTAAACACGAAAATTGGTTCTTTATATGTCGTAACAGTCTCAAAATTTTCTCCATCAAGGACTTGCGGACATTGTGAGGCCATTAATCCATAGGAATTCCTGAGTTCAAAATGAAATATCGATAAGTCCTATTCATTTGGTGTGTTAAAACAAAAATCAAGTGCCAATACTCTAGTCATTATTTTAAGTTTAGCTCACCGTTCGACTACATTTGAACAAGTATATTTGTTTAAGTCCAGTAAAATCTAACTCTACGACTCTGTCATTATGATTTGATCATGTGATTCAAGTCCTCTTGTTTTTAACTTCGTCTTCAGAAGAGTGTAAAATCACAAGGCGATAACAATACGGGGAGTGATATGTAGGAACAATGATCATCTCTTCAACCCCAATGCACACATAACAAATCTTATAATTTACATCCGTGGCCCCAACCCTTAAGTCTGTTCTCCGTTCGACAATTTTTAGTGTCGAGAACCAAACTACATCACTGTAATTTTATGTAACCAAGGTATAAAACGCTGCTTAAGATTAGTTATGGAATTCTCACGATGCCGCTGCTTCGATTCAGTTGCTCTTCGCTACTTCTGCAGTTGCTAAATGAGCCACAACTTCCTGCACAAAATCATAGTTCCAACAACTTTGTTAGGAGTTAACCCGCTCAAACAGTCAGTCCGATACATTTGTATTTCTTGGCCTTCACATCAATGTTTTAACGCATAGTAAATGTATCAAAATCAAGGGAAAAGAATGGGTTGTGTAGATTAGCATGAACATAATCAGCGTCAAGACATATGTCTGCGAAACTGCAGGCGTGATCTTTATGATCCTGAATACATGTCTCTAGTATTCGAACTCAGCTGTTAAATTCTCAGAAGATTCATTCAAGTACCTCATCAGGAGCAGAGTCATTTTCCTTTTCCCTCATTTCCTCTGCCTTTTGCAGTGCAGTAGCATTCTTCTCTTTCCACCACTTTACTGTACTTGCCCTCCTTGACCGGTTCATGCTGGGGCGAGTTGTACTCAGAGGAGAGCCCCTCGGACATGATCTCTTCCAGCGCTTCCTTGTCTCTTCTCGGAGAGAAGTAATGATCCGGCGAGTCATGGGATATGAACCTCCCTGGCTCTGCCTCTTCCTCTTCTAGTACCAGTTCCATCTCCGGCTCTAGCTCCTGCTCAGGCTGAATCTCCTTTTCTCCCTCTACACACTTTTCTTCGTCTTGGTCTTTGTTCAAAGCTTTCGTTTCTTCTTCTTTGATCTCTTCTTCTTGTTCAAGCTCGGGACGATCAGTTATGTCCTCAACTGTGGCTGCAGCTCCTGTATCCCGGCTCAACGCATCATTGGTTTCTTGTTGCACAAGCAATGCCGTGTCATTCCCATTTGCTTCCATCTGAGGAACGTTCTGTTCTGCTTGTTTGTTCTTCTCAGGATTGGCGCTTGAACTCCGGCTTTTGGTAAGGGTGTTTCCGGTGGCAACAGCATGCTTCGACTCCCTGCAACCCATTTTTGTAAAAAGAAATGTCGATCGGAATGAATTATATTGGAGGATTGATTCTCTCCCTTAATGCATCAGATTGTAATGAAGTTTCGGCTTTTTTTTCTTTGTCTGTTGGAGCTTTGATTTGCTTAAGCGGTTTGTTCCGTGGTTGACAAGGGGCAGGAGTTTTTTCTGTTGTGGATTGAGGGTGGAGAGGAGACAGTTGCAGCTAAGTTATAAAGTATTTCCCTTGAATCTAGAAAACGACAGTTCGTTTCTCATTATCCGGCGGGTTTTTGTTTATATTAAACCCAACCTTGTTGTGGTTAGTTCAATGAAAAACTTACTTTACGATTAACATCCACACACACCGAAGCAAAATTCGATATTCAAAAGATTAAATTGTCCCTTCTTGAAAACTTATTGGTTCTGAGTGCTTTTAATGGGTGTAAGAATTTAGGACATGAGGGTAGACATTTTTGGAGAGAATTTTATAAATGGAAACATTAGGCTAATTGATGCGGAAGTGCAAAGTATTCTTTATAGGTAAAACTCAACTATGTATTAGTGTTTTCAAAACTAAAGGTTTGTAATGAGTCATTGGGTAAAAAGTGAGGCATGTTTTTGATATATTCGGAATATCAATCGACCTTATAAACAAAAATTTATATGATTGTCAAACATGACATTTTTTTTTTTTTTATGACCCGAAATCCTTATAAACCAAAATTTTATACCTGATTGTCAAACCAATGAGGTGGGTTCAAACATGAAATTGTTTGTACTTAATCGTATAGGAAATTAAATTTATAAAACATTCCAAATCCACATACAAATCCTTTCATGAACCAATAAATCAAAATGGATCTATAATAAGCATGTTAGAAAGGTAAAGATCATCTTTTTTTTCATGAAGATGAATTATAGTAATGTTAGTAAAATGAATAATCAAGATATTACCAATTAATCTCACAAATGCTTTACTCCCCAAATGGAATTCAAATTTAGGACATGAGGGTAGACATAAGATAATATTTTTTACTAAATAGTAAGCATCCCTAGACATATATCCTCTCTGGATATATTGCACTATTTTTTTTTCCATATGAAAGTGTCATTTGCAAAAATTTTTTGATTGTTCCACACCGTGAGTGGCCATGGACGCCGCGCATCCCTTCTTCCTCCTCGTAAAACCATTTTTCAGAAAAATGACAACTTGCAGAGACAGTGTGTTCAAGGAATGACTTTTCGGTTGAGACGCAAAGTGGAGAGAACTTGGAACAACAGCTGGGCATTTCTAATCTTTTGCTATTTAGATTCCATTCGTCTCTGAAAAATGTGATGTTTATGAAAAATATTTTCTAGCAAATTATTTTTCATTTTTTGTAATATTCGTTTGAAACTCGAAAATAAATTAGAAAATATTTTCCGCCATTTGGTATTTTCCTCTATACACTCGTTTAATGCATTTTTATTTTTATACTTTATTCTTTTATTTTTTAAAAATAAATTTTGTATTTTTCTTTCTACTTTTTACTTGTACTTATATTTTTTCTTTTTCTTTTTTTCTTTTCTTTTTCTTCCTCTTCTTCTTTGGTTGGTCGCTGACCAAAGGCGAGCTTGAACTCGCTAGCCTCGAAAAGGCTCGGGCTCACTAGTATGGCAAGTGGCCAGCTTGAACTTAAGCTTACCAACCTCAAGGCTCACGAAATTGGCAAGTCAAAAGCTTGTCGATCTAGCAAGTGGCTAGCTTGAGCTCACCAAAGGTCAGCGAGCTCGAGGCTTACTTATGGCTGGTCGCCAACCATCATTATGGGTAGCAACTAGCCCGAAAAGAAGGAAAAAAAAAAAAAAAAATTGCATTTTTAAAAAGTAAAAAAAAAAAAAAAAAAAAGAAAGAAGGAGCTACAATGAGAAAGATGAAAATATTTTCCCCTACTTAAAATGTAGAAAATATTTTCCTCTATTTTAGAAGAATTTTTTCCATTGATGGAAAATGTTTTTTCTCGATTAATTCATTTGTTGTGAAACAAACACCGGAAAATTTGGAAAAGGTTTTCATATGGAAGTTGTTTTTCATGAAATGAATGAACCCTTGGTTCCGTTCTGTCATAATAACTAAATTGGAAATAAGAATCCCATTTGAACACAAGAGATCATGGAAAGCCAAAAGAACAAGCGAGAGGAGTTTGACTATTTTTCTTAGCCATCACATAAACAAACAAAATATCATGTACTAAGCACTAGCCAAACGGAATTTTGTGATTACCACCTTCTAACGAGACAATAATGTTTTCGATGCCGTGACCTTTTGTACATTTGGCCTCTCCCATATATATATTTATTACCTCTTACCAAAAAAAAAAAAAAAAAGAGACAACAATGTCAACGTTTATCCAACTCAGTCCGGCCGATATAGCCGTCGATTGCGAGTAATCAGGCAGCCTCGTGGATTAAAAGCAGTACTCCACTGCGGCATCTATGTTTGCAAAGTTGCCTCTAAATTTTATTTTGGGTCTTGGCTTTTGATAAATTCAGTTGAATCCAAAAGCAATTGGTCTTGCATTTGACACTCATGAAGTGGAACAAGAAAGACTGGGGGCTATAACCTTATCTAATATTTGCTTTGTGGTTTATTTATTATTTATCATCGTGCATTCACAATTAAAGCATCCAAAAGAACTTTTAAAATTGGGGAACGACATCTAAAAAAAAGTTTTGCAAATTTGTAACTCAGGAAGGACTCAACAAAAGGAGTATTATGAAGTGAAATGCATGAAAAATGTTGAATAAAATCTTGTATAGGATAATGTTAAATTGCTAAAGTCCCAAATCGTATGTATGGGCTTAATTCTTTAAGAAAAACTCTAACTTCAGGTCCAATCTCAATTTTACTCTGAACTTCTTTTTATTTAAATATAATCACAAACTTTCCCTATAGTCCCAAATCTAGGGAAATTATCAAAAAAAAAAAAATCTTAAATTTATTTCATTTGTTAGTCCTAAATCTTTTAATTTACTTAGCTAGAAAAAATTGAACAAAAGACAAAAAATAAATGAATAAATAAGATATATGAAAAGTAGTAAAAGATTAAAATAAATTCTCTACTCAGCGAACATTCCATATTATGAAATCAGTAATCTTGCTTCATTCAAAAGTAGAATTAAACGATTTTTTTTCCAGTCTTTTTGAGGTTCCATCAAATTACATAATGAAAATAGTTTAAGAAATGGTAGAAGCTCGCCCATATCACGGCAATCTAACCAGGAACATTTAAATAAAAAACACCACGGAATTATTTTCCTTCTTCTCATTTACCACATACTCAGATTAGGCAAGAACTTTGGAGAAGTCCATATCTCCTTTCAGTTGGGGATTGGATAAAAGCTTCCCTCCACGCGGCACTAACGCAGGCTCGTTCCACTGCTTTGTTGTACATATCTTGCTCCAATGTAGGCATGGCAACTAGGACATCAATCACAGCAGATACGGAAAATGGGTCTACAGGTGGTGATGCGACTTGTGAGTTAATAGAACCACTCACAGATTGACTAGCCCTAGTTTTGATAATCTCTTGTATGATTTTGCAAGTGCTAGCAACACCAAATGAGTGACTCCTTCTTCTCCTCTTACTATTTGGAGTTTTATCCATCCTATGTTTGTCATGAACTAAAGTAGGAGTTTTGTCCGACATAAAAACTCCCCATCAATATAGTGTTCTCTTAAGTCATCTCGTCCATCGTCTACATCATCACCACCAATGCCAAGTTCGTCCGACATCACCAAATCTTCGGCATTTTTGCTGCATACTCCCATGTATCACCAAATACAATACACAAGTCGGGATATTGAGAAAACCCATCATTCTTGAATTTTGCCCACTCAATATTATCCTGCAATTTTTCACAATGATGACATATATCAGCAATACAATTAAATATCTTGACATGTACATCTATAGTGATCTCAAAATGACCAAAGGTTAAATCATACCTTGACATGAGGTTCCCATATACTTTGATCATCAACAACAATTGTTTTTTTCACATTATCCCAACCAAATCCGGATTGTGAAAGAAGCTTCTTGAAACTACCATACTGTTTTTTTAATTTGTTCATCTTGTTCTTCAACTGTACTTGAGTATATTGGAGTCCTGCTTGTTTATTAAATTCTATTCGTATGTTATTCCATCCTGCTTTGTTGAAAGAAGAAGAGGTGCGATTTCCCTTTTTGACCTCTTCTACTAACAAACTGACGTACAAATTGGTTAAAGGCTCAGTCCACTTTGCAGTCCACTTTGCGGTGAATGCCTCTTTTTGGGATGCCATGTAACCTTCACTAGTTGAGCATCATATGAATTCAAGACAATTAAATAGATGGAAAACCACTTTCTTTCTAATATGAAGTCATAGCTTGTCCCTAGGATTAGGCTAGGTTCATGAAGCATGCACTCCAAGAGTTACTTTAATTACTGAAAATGATTTTCTCTTCCAATCATTGAGTAACAAGAATTCAGCCTCGCCACAATCACACCAAAAAGAGAGTGTAACACCCTACTTCCTTATTTTCTCATCACCATTTTTTAGACTAAAGAAAGACTCAAGTAACAAATCCAATTATAGGATGATATTATCTCTAAACCTTGGATAGCTATTCAATGCATAAAAATGTCATTATAGTAGCTACAAGCATCAAACTAGAATCGATTGATCCAACTCAAAAACCTTGGATAGCTACCTAATGCATAAAAGTTCCTAAAAATGTCAGTATCTTTTGTCCTTTTGTGTCATAATCTAGAACCTGAAATGTTCCTTAGTGCACTCGAAGGAATGCCATTTTCACTTTGAGTTACTTTTTGCCTTTCAATGTGTAAATGCCGCTATACCTTCAGTCATTGTAGCTTCTATGTAGGGTACACTGCCATCCAAACATACTATGCTTGCCCTATACAACCCCTGGTCTTGTTGTGATCCTTGATAGAGACTCAACTTCGACACAAGAGCATGCAACTTCCACACCATAAATTTGTTAATTAATTCCTTCAGCTTTCATGTTCTACCTATCAATTTGTTTTCATTCCCTTGAAAAGTGCATATGGACTTCCTAGCTATCACTTTATTGATCTATTGTGGGATACGATTCATTATAACCAATATAAAAACTTTTTAGGTTGAAAATGAATCTCTTAACTAGTTGCTTAACCACTCCTATATTTTTTTTCTATCCCTTGGATAAAATTTCAGATGCTCATTGTTTCAGGTCATATCATGGTGATCCTATTTTAAATCCATTTACACCTTGGGAGAGGCCACCTTTAAAGAACGTATTTTGTATCTATGGGATAGATTCCAAGACTGAGGTATGAACCATTCTCAACATAAGGATTGGTTAAAATAGAGCATTTATCACAGCCTATCGCTATAACAAAGCATCGACAACTTCAACTATTTACGTGCACGCACACGCACACGCACACACATACACAACTATCTCATTTCATTTCATACTCCCACTGGTTTTGAGAGACAAAGAAGCATAGAGAAAAGTACATCAGAATTTTGGTGTTGTTCATCAATATCAGCTCTGGTTTGTTTTGGTCAACCTAGTTGATACATGTGAGAATTAAGGGCGACACAAGCACGAGGGAAGCAACGTGAGAGAGGCGAGCACAAACAGAGGTGATGCGATGGAAGCGACACGATTCAACTTCAGAAAAAGTGAGAATCACCTCTAAAACAAGTACAATGAGAAGGAATCAAAGCAATAAACCTGATTTAGGGCAAGACGACCACGAGGCGACGCGACCTGAGGCGATGTGACTAGAGAAAGGTGACTGGAGGCGACGAGATTAGAGGCAACGGGATCGGAAAGAGGCAATTGGAGGCGACAGGACTGGAGGCGGCGAGATCGGAGAGAGGCGACCCAATCGGAGCGACGCGACCAGAGACGACGGGATTAGAGATGACGGCACCGAAGAGAGGTGGAGGCGACGGGACTAGAGGCAATTGGCTCGGAGAGAGGCGACCCAATTGGAGGCGACGCCACCAAAGAGAATTGCGACCGAAGACGACGGACCGAAGAGAGGCAGTGACCGGATTGGAGAGAGGTGACCAAAGGCTATTGGCACAGACCGGAGAGAGTCGACCGGAGGCTAGGGGACTGGAGGCCACGGGACCAGCGGCAACAGGACTGGAGAGAGGCGACGGGATCAAGAGAGGCGACCGAAGGTGATGAGATCGGAGAGAGGCAAGCGGAGGAAGGGAGAGGTGAGCTGAGAAGGGGCGTGAACTGGTTTTCTATTTAGGGGAAAACAGAAGCTGTTTGTTATTTTTGTTCTCGGGAACAAGAAGTTCACCGATTTCTTCGGCCCCAATTCGCGTCCCACTGGCGACGTCCCCTCGCCACCATTGTCGTGCGTTTTTATCTGCACGATCAGGAGAGGAAACCCATTGTCGACCACCCGAGAGGTGATGTGCACTCCCATTGTCGACCACCCGAGAGGTGATGTGCACTCGCCGCGCTCGATGGACTCTTAATCGTGCGTTTCTTATCTGCACGGTCAGGAGAAGAATCGTGATGAAGAGTCCACAGAAATTTCATCTGCAAAAGTGGTATCGGCTCGCGAATCCCTTCCCCTCGTGCCTGATGGGAATGGTTTCTTGGGCACCAAGGAACTCGGTGACCCTTGTCAAGAAATCGCTCCTGCCCAACCAAAGGGCAAAAGAAAGAGGCTTCAGGACGTGAAGATGAGGAAGAGAGACGCAACGGCGTTTTCCACAGAGTTGGTGCTGCTCTTCGACCCTTATAAGATCAAGAAGAAGCTTACAAAGAGCGATCTTGGCCACCTGTCGAGGCTCTTGATTCCACGGGCATGCGTGACGACCCACGCGCTCCCGGCCATGGGTGAGGAGATGGTGACTCAAGTGATGAGTGGCGAGGGTGAGGACGTCGTTGTATGGGACGCGGACACGCATTCGGAGCACCGACTGGCGTTTGCTTTCTGGGCGTCGTCAGGGGCCTACGTCCTGAAGGGGTTTGGCGGCCCGCAATGAGATAGGGATTTATTGGGATCCTACTACTAACAGGTTCCATTTCAGCCTTCTTCGCAAGGCGAATCAGACTTGATCTTGAGTTATAGTATTTCTTTTGTACGAGGACCAACAGGAAAAGTTATTGATCTTTAGAAAAGGATGTTAGTGATGGAATTTCATGGTACGCAACCAATCTTTCTCTGTTTCCTCCAGAAATTCAATTTTAGACAAGTGCTTCTTTTAAACCTTGGTCCCATGTCTTTAAATTTGTTGTTGAGTTTCTTAGTCACTGTGGTGAAATATAAAATTTTCTGTTTTGAATGGGCAAAGTTGATTATGGTAAAGTAATCACTGTTGTGATCCTGCAGATAAGAAACGCACGATGTTGTCCATCAACAGCAGCAAATGGACATAATAGAAACGATTACAACGCAGGCTTGGAGGTTAGAGAGAAATATTTAGCTTACTGTTGCAATGGGATGGTGAGTGATGTTATCAATCTTCGCAGTCGAGTTTTGAGAGTGCACTTGGAGTGAGAGGGGCTTTCTTATTAGCTAGTGTGGGGACGAAGGAGACATAGCCAGAGCAGAAATGTATTAACTTTGGAGAACGTGCTGCTCAATAGGCAGTTTTGTGCAGGAAGGAAGAAATATCGGTTGCAGAGATTAGCCCTGTTATATAGTTAGGTTACACTACGTTAGCCTTTCCATTAGATAACCGAGTCATTGTGAAGTGAAAGATTACAATCCAAATATATATTTGGTCATCACTTTGATATATTTTGATCATGCAGTAGTTGGGTTACTTGGCACATGTTCACCAAGATGCTAAGCTCCTTTGTTGGCAGCACATTTTAGATCATTTCCTGCGGCCTTTACTTCATACAGGCTTCACTTCATTGTGAAAGTAGCTTGTCTTGGTTGCTGTAGGACATGTACAGCATATTATTTGTTTCCATTCCCATGTGTACTTGAGCAAACTGATTCTGTGACTGAGAATATTCAGCAAACATTCACATGTGCTGCCATAAGGGCACGATTACAGTGACCCTGCTGACTGTGCAATCAAATTCTAAATGTTGATGCACTTTTTTGTCTAGTTGATTTGTAATTGATATTTTTAGGGCATTTTTTGGTACATGTCTAAACTCAAGTTTCATGCACTCAAAAAAAAAAAAATGGGTCCTCTGTAGAGCAGATGATGTCACTGTGTTTGTAAAAAAACAGTACTTTCAAAGTGAAATTAGATGAACTGCTTCAGTTTCTTTAATTTGGATCCGAACAGAAGGTTGAGCCATCTAACAATTCTTGAGCCTACCAAATTCTCGAATAGATATTCTTTCTTATTTCCTCTTGGATGTCATTCATTTCCTTCTCGCATTACTACATGTGAGTAGATTTTGCTGATACTCCCTCCTTTGCAATGACAGTAGTATTTATTTTCTTAAATGCATCCTCCAAGGGCATTATAGAGCTTTTTGATCAATTTCATTTTCTAATAACTCGACGATTAAATATATTTTGGCTTCAGATGAAACTTTTTTATTCTCACTATAAGCATAATATACATGAATCTATGATTTCTTTTTTATCGATAAACTCAGTCCATTACTCTGTGGCTTTCTCTGCCGTTGCATCCGTGCATATTGAAGCATGTGAATTTTCAGTTTATTAGGTAGTGGCTTGTGGTTTTCTTGAGTCACAGATCATTGCTTGGTGACCTCATTTGTGAAGCTCCTAGAGACATATTTCTTCACTGGAAGTCAAGTGCCAAAGATTTTGAAGTGAAGTTTGAACATATAAAGCCATGCTTTCTTATATAAGACAGGTTTCTCTTTGGGGAAGCGCCCATTTATATTTTCCTTTACTTCGAACTTGGCTTTCCCTAAAAGTGTTACACTGAAAGAGGGTGAGCCATTGATTCATTGACCTTGGATATGGCAATCTGCGCTGTTGCCTCTCGCTTTTCCATCGCAACCAGCTCTTCTTTGCCGCGCTACTACCTCGCAAGATTGAAGTTTCCAGATGCTGCTGCGCTGACGAGTTCCTGGGGCCGTCGCTGTATCTATTTCTTTTCCTTTGCAGGTTTCTCGGGTGCCCGACCGCGCAAAAACCAACTGTGCCGCACCTTGTTTGGTCTTGTGCAGTCCAGTCAATCCTTCTAGCGTTTGTCGGGTTCACATTTAAATCAATGGCATTCATGACATCGGTGTTTTCCTGCAACACCGTGGCCTCCCCGCTCAACAACATCGACACCGCTCGCTCCTGCCAACAGCAACACCAGCAGCCTTGTGACGAGCTGCAACTTCCCAAGGACGAGCTTTTCTGATCTGTCCCTGCGTGCTGTAAGCCAACCCTGACGACGTTGCTGTCCACTGCCTGACGACGAAGTAGCCTTGCTGAGCCTTACTGACGAGCAACCAGCGCCTTGGGTCTGAACACTTGCACCGGCGAACCAGCACTCACGGTCACTTGCATTGCAACAACAAATATCACGGGTTTTTCCAGGTCGTGTCTGCAGGTTTTATGGCAACAACGTCCACCCGTGGCAGTTCCTCGCTACACCGCCCGGTGTCTTCACAGCAAGGCCGGCGACGGCTGCGGCTCAATATCCCATCACATTCGAACGAGATTCCAATCGAAGCCGTTGATTCTCGCCGTCACGCTAGGCGACATCCCTGTTCAAATTGCACTAATTCAGACCATTGTCGCCGTTGGCCTTCTTTCTTTGCGGGACATCCGGCTTTGACTAACCAAATAGTAGTCCCTGCCATGTGCCACCGAAGAGCTATTAATTATCTAGTTTGATTTAATTGAGCTTTAGGCATTATCCAAATTGGGGATCAATTAGTTGATTTAATTATAAATTTGTTCGATAAAGATATCAGATAAATTTTTTAATTAATTCAATTTAAATTTGGATAATTGATTATGCCTAAAGATTGGGTTAATCTTTAATTTAAACCATGAGGGCACAGGATATTTTCAGGATATTTTTTAAGATTATCTCAATCTTTAATTGCAAATTTGATTGCGGATTGCTTTTGCAGATTAGGCGAGTTTATCTCTAATATAGATAATTTCCATAAATCAAAAAAATCTAAAAAAGATTGCGTGGCATACCTATCGTTTAGATTGCATGATAGAACTAGATAGATATTAATTATCCTATTATAATTTAAATTCATGTTTGAATAATATCTAGGCTAAATAGCATTTTCGATGTAGAATTGCATGCTTAGATAAGTATAGTCCATTTCCTAACTTAAATAAGATATTATTTCAATTGGTGTATTTCTATTTTAATTTATTTCTAGTTACAAATTTTAAAGAAAAACCAAAAAAATCATATGCATGTCATATAGTTTGCATGCTAGGTTTATTTACTTAGATTGCATGTTAACAGAACCAAGTCATGTACTTAAATAAAATTTGCATGCTATATAGGTTAGTTTTAATTTAAAGATAAGAGGAAACCCCAAAAATAATTGTTTGCTTTGGTACATTTAGTTTCTTTAATGCAATTCCTTTGAATTCACGATCAAGACATGCGGTACACATACTTCCGATTGTACGGAGTGTGAAAGTGTATTTAAATCCCAAATATGTGGAAATGCATGCAATAGAATCACTTTGAAGACACTACCAAAAAAAAAAATCGAAAGTACAAATGAACCGATGCTTAAACAAGTGAGTCATATCCAAAATATACACTTCGTAAAATTATGCTCCTTAATCATTACCATAGCTGCTGCCCACCGCCACCCGGGTCCCTTCTAGGGACCCGAAACCATCATCAGGAAGGTTTACCCTCGCATTTAAGTGGTCAGGCTCCTTCCTTCAGGCCGGGGGGCGAGGAAAACCTTTAAACGGGTTGCTTGGCAGGCCCCCCCATGGGGTGGGAATCTTTTTCCAACCCCCAACCTAGCTGTACCCAATTTTTCCTGGTGGTCATAACCTTTTAAGGTCTTGCTACCAATGCTCCTTAATCAATGCTCCTTAATCATTCCCATAGGAAAGCAAGAGAATAGCCTCTGGTACTCTGAATGCATGTTTTACCCCAATATACACTTTGAAAAACTATTTTAATAAATTGCAACTTCTCAAAAACTGCGTTGTTACCTGATGGTTAAACACCAGTTTCATGCCCCTACTTTGTTCAAGCCCTCCCCTAAAGACCTCTAAAGTTTGGTCAAAGACTATAGATTATGCTTTTGCATGTTAGGATGTCATCAATTTGTTTTGGTTCCATATGCGATGGATCTGTGAACTTTGGTTTTGCAGTTTATATCCGTTAGCTAAAGATAGTAATTCATCTCATCCTTAGATAAAAAAAAATTAAAAAAAAAAAAAAAAAAGTCTGTATGATCACCATTCCGAACACACATGCTGCTCTGCATTGCTTTGCAGCATGATGGCATGAAGAAAGACTAATCTGCAACACTATACTAATAATCAAACCAAATCTCAACTTGGACATCTCTACAAAAATGAGAAAATGGTCATCTGATTTGACATTTTGACTTTAGCCTGGCTTGACTTTGGGAATCAATAAGGTTGAACGTGTTTTATAAGTATTATGCCCAACTATGCTTTTAAATACTGAGCAAATTAGGCTATAAGAAATTTAGAGCTTCATTTTGAAATATGCATTTTACTAAGCAATTTTTTTTCCTTTTTTAATGTTTAAATTTTTGTATCCCTATATATTTATCTTATCCTTTACGTGATATTCAAGAGCAGAAACATTGTGAGTGGAAATACATCTAATTTCAATTGTGAATTTTGACTTTCACGCTCTACAAAAAGATAAAACAAAAGTTTGAGAATGAAAGTTAGTGTAAAAATAAAATATGATTGACTAAAATAAAACTAGGTCAATTCGCTTGAATGCAATTTTATCCATGCCAAATGCAATACCAATATAATTAGTGTTATGCAAATAGGTCATGCTGAGAATTACCCACCTTAATTACAATTTATCCAAAAACTCCTTTTCCCTTGCACTTAGGGCACCCTTACTAGGGTATTCGACAAAGTAGATATTGCATATGATGACTACTCCACACAATAATAACACATGACCCACGAAACATTACATCGATAAGAACCAGTGGTTTCATAATTAAGGTGTCATGCATCAAGGTGAGACAGAGTAATCAATCCGTCATAACATACCCATTAATTATCCTATCAAAAAGCGAAATAAAAGTTTTTCCAATTTTTTTGGTGAGAAATCATTTTTAACATTCCTCTTTTAACAAAAAAATAAAATAAAAATAAAACAGCAACATTTTCACACTTTACTTTTTTAACCGCCGTAAATACTTATTTTAACATTTCTAGTGTAGCCGGAAACAGAGTATAATCGCCCGCCGGCTTTGCTGAGATAATGCAGAAGAGTCCGGGACAAGTCATTTCACACTTCCACAGAACTCCGTAGTTGTCTCTTGTGCACTCTCTCTGAATCGAAATCTCCGGCGAGCCATCTCGCCGGCGGTTCTCTCCGATCGGCCAAGCTCCGGCCATGGCGGCTCCAGCTCCGGCTTCATCTTCCTCCGCCGGGCCTTGACCTCCCCCCCCCCCCCACGAGCTCTCGCCATGGCGGCGGCCGCCGCCAAGTCCCGGACCGTCGTCGAGCCCTTCGCCCAGTTCGATCTCGCCGCGCACGCCCGCTCGCCGGTCCGATCCGTCGCCGTCTCCACCCTCTCCGACGCCCAGACCCTAGTCTACCTCGGGACCGAGTCCGGCGCCCTCGCGCTGCTCCAGGTCGTCGCCTCCCCCGACGCCTCGCCTCCCTCCATCGGGGACGACGCCAGGGCTCTCCCGCAGCCGCCGGCACCGGCGCGGCCCGCCGCCGGCGGCGGCGGCGGCGGCGGCGGGAGCATGTCTTACCTGCGGAGCGTCGCGGTGACTCGGGAGTCCCCGGTGGATGCGGTGCACGTGCTTGCGGAGATCGGGAAGGTGCTGGTGCTTTCGGAGGGGTCTCTGTTTCTGGTCGATTCTCTTTTGACGCAGCCTACGAAGAGAATCCCGCCTTTCAGAGGGATTTCTGCCGTCGCGAGGAGGTTCCGAGCAGGCGGTGCGACTGGGGGCTCTGATTTGTCTGATTACTCCATAAATGCTTCGGATAATCCTAGCGCCAGCTCTCGGCTTTTGCAGAAATTCGGGAGTGGCATTCGTGCAAATGGCGTGAAAGTCAAAGAAGCGGAGCAATCAAGACAGCAGCCCGAAGGTAGCTACATTTTTGCGATTGTGATCGGTAAAAGATTAGTCATAGCTGACTTCAGTGCTATCAGTGAGTCTTTGGTTGTTTTGAGAGAGATGCAATGTGTCGAGGGTGTTAAGGCGATGGTGTGGCTGGATGATTCGATAATGGTTGGCACAATTAGTGAATACATTTTATATTCGTGCATCACGGGGCAGAGTGGTGTAATATTTTCATTGCCAGACGGGTCTAGTTCGCCACGGCTGAAGTTGCTGAGGAAAGAGTGGAAGGTTCTGTTACTGGTGGATAATGTTGGAGTAATTGTCGATTCGTACGGCCAGCCTGCTGGTGGGAGCCTGGTCTTCAGACGTGGTCTTGAGTCAGTAGCAGAAGTATCTTCCTACGTCATGGTTGTGAAAGATGGGAAGATGGACGTGTATCATAAAAAATCTGGGAGTTGTATTCAGACTCCTCCCTTTGCTGGGGAGGGTGTTGGGCCCTGTTTTGTTGCTGATGAGGAAAATGCGAATGGCAATCTCATTGTTGTTGCATCACCCTCTAAGGTATGAATAAATTTGATCCAATGATGCTGGGCATGATTTTGGATAATAGGAACGTATTCTTGATAGATAGATTAGATAAATGTATGTCCACTTTTGAGTCATGGCTAATTATATTTGTTAATCAATTCCATTAGTATTTTTTTCTTTGTGGCAGAAATCAAATGGACTGTTATGAGTGTTGGTCTGTCTCATCTGTGAAGAATGTAGCATTAACTAATTCTCTTTGATTGTTAGACAGAATAGGCATGTGATTGAACTAATAGAGAAAACCAGTTATATTACTGTCCGGCTATAAATTCTGCAAGAATATTAGGGTGCCCATAAGGGTTTGTAATTCTTGTAATAGCAATGCATTGTTGTAAACTTGTAATTAAGATCTAATACTTCCCATTGGTATGGATATTGGATGTAAATGGTGGTTTGTGCTGTCTAATTTCTGTGCATCAAGTAAATTCCACCAAACGTTAATGCCTTTACTTTTTTTTTTCCTTTGATATTAAAAAAAAAAAAAAAACATAAAATTGGTAATCGAGCATTGTTTCTAACTGGACAGAATTACTCCCTGATAGCCAAATAGATGAAAGAATGTTTAACTACAAAGAATGTTTAACTACAGCTTCTTTGTCCTCATTATGTTTTTCTGTTAAGAGTGGATGAGTAGTCTTATGCATTTCTGATTTTAGGCAAGACTAGGCATTCTAAGGGAAAGGATCTTTTGAAGGAATAAGATATTAAGTATCTGATACTGACAGAGAAGGAAGATAACCATTTCTTCATATGTTTCTTTATACCAAATATGGAGCAGAACACCTATATTTTCTGGCAGATCTTGTTTCTTGAATGTACAATGTCTCCATGAGTGTTTGTAAACCTGGACAGTGCTGCCTTTTGGAACCAGTTGGTCTGGATTTACTCGATCACCTAGACTAGTCATGAATCATTCAAACTGGTGTTGACCTGGTTCGACCAATCAATCTTTCGAACCAGTTATCAGTTTTACAGGATCTTTGACCATATGGTTGACCTTGTAAAAAGATTTAAAGAGCCCCCCCCGCCGTTTTCTCTTTGGGGGGTCTCTACTTCATGAAAGTGAAGTATGCTTTGATGTATTGTATATTCTACACTTAATTGTCCAACTTATGGACTTGGTGGTTCAGCCAGTTGAACCTGTCAACTCGTGAACCAGAGATGAGGCCTGTCCTTTGACTGGTCTCGGATGAGAGACATTGGTCTCCATACATTCTATCGTTTTATTGAAAAAGATGATGTTTTTGTTGACATGTTAGGCTTAGCCTTAGCATGTGTCCTTCCCAATAACATTGAAAAATAGGATTAGCTTACAATCCCTAATTTGTATAAAAATCTCCATGTTAAATTCTCCATACAGAAACATACTTAGTAATTTCATACGGGCAACCTGCTTCTTTGGCAAAGATGTTGCGTAATGGTTATCTCGCAGGAATAGAGTGGATACCAGAGAAAGGACTAGTATATCCTCCTTTCCTCTTCTAATATCTTTGTATAAGCTTGTCATCTACACACTTTTGAGGAGTTATCATGCTCAAACTTTGGTTCTTGGTAGCAAAATTTGTGTTGTAGACTACATTTTCTAATGGGGTGACTACAGAAAAAGTTCAGTATGAACTTTAGCAATCTAGGCCTGCATCTCTAGATGAAAATATTTGCAGGCTAAATGTTTTCAGCTGAAATTTTTTCAAGGGAAACGATTTTCTCAATAATTTTGTTGAGTATTTATTATGTGCACCAATAGAGAATTTCTTTCGCAAATTTTGGATGGATGATCAGTTTATTAGTAGAATGTGGGGGTACCAGTGGGCTGGTTCATTATAGGCTGGGGGATTTCAGAACTAAACTTGATGAATCATATTGGAAAAAAAGGTGGCTCAATGAAAACTTGGTATTTAATCAAGATAAATGTTATGGAGAAATGCATGATAAGAAGAGGTTCTCACATAAAAGCTACTGCCTGATGCTTGGTCAAATTAGGAGACTGCTTTGCGAAATAGTCTTAGATACTGAAAGTTGGGGCTTAGGTAGACTTCATTGCAGCTGGCATGGTTGGGCCAATTGCTGTGCCATTGGGAAGTGTTTGGATGTAGCTACTTATTGGTGATTGTTCTTCTACGAAATGAATTTGCTTCATTTTGTCGTTATCACATTATTAATTGCATAATCTGATTGGAAGTATTTGATTAAATTTCTCCTTGGTGTTGATCATTTCTTAGGTGTTTTGTTATCAAAAGGTCCCTTCAGAAGAACAAATCAAAGACCTTTTAAGAAAGAAGAGCTTTAATGAAGCAATATCCCTGGTGGAAGAGCTTGAGTCTGAAGGTGAAATGTCCAAGGATATGCTATCCTTTGTTCATGCTCAAGTGGGTTTTCTGTTGCTTTTTGACTTGCACTTTGAGCAGGCGGTGAATCACTTTTTGCAGTCAGAGATAATGCAGCCTTCTGAAGTCTTTCCTTTCATAATGCGAGATCCCAATCGCTGGTCACTGCTGGTAGTGGGCATACACTCTTACTACCATCTTGTTGTCTCTATAGTAGTCTATTATCATTTTTGTTCAAAAAAGTGTGTAGTAACTTGATGGCGAGAATCCTAGAAAAATGTGTAACATTGCATTATGCAGTGAAATTGGAAATTGGTTGCTTAGGGCATATTGAAAGTTCTGCAGAAGCAGGCTTCTTGTGGCAAACGTTTGAAGACTTATGTTGATCTTTATTCTGCATTATTCAATGCTGAATAGTCAGCACAAATGGAGGTCATTTTTGTTCTTTGCGCGCCCTGGTGCTTGTGCCCGCATGCCAATTTAACACCATTTTAACAACCTCTATTTCATCTCTAGTGCAAAGATTCATTTTTTTTTTTTTATAATTATAATTATAATTTTATTTTATTTTATTTTTTTGAAAAAAGTCAAAGTGAGAGATGAGAAGATGCAGGTAATGTTCTATCTCAGTACTTTGTCCATAAGGGTATTAGAACCAGGGGCAGCACAATGGCATAGACATGCTAGGATTAGTGTCTTCATGTTTCTTTTTAAAATCCTATATATAATGGAGGGAAAAAGAAAGTGCTAGGAATATTTTGGAATGGACAAGTTTTCCTTGAGTAACATTGCCAATTTTCACTGGTTCTCAATTTACTACTCCAGTTGTATATTCATGTTAAACCAATAGAAGAGCTTGGAGTTGTTTCTTGCAAGTAATGGATGAAGTCATGTAAGAAGGTTCTGCATTGTTATATTATGAACCTGAAGAGAAAGCTACATGGTTATACTTCTGCTGAGTAGTCATGTTATCTAGTTTTGTTAAGTTTGGTTTTCTATTTCATCTATTTTATCTTATAAGCTTTCGAGTTTCCAAGAGTCTTTGGTGATACAGAGCAGACTAATGTTTTAGGTTCCCAGAAATCGATATTGGGGTTTGCATCCTCCTCCAGCACCTCTTGAAGATGTTGTTGACAATGGATTAGCAGTCATTCAAAGAGCTATATTTCTTAGAAAGGCTGGAGTTGAAACTTCGGTGGATCATAATTTCCTTCTGAGTCCTCCAAATAGAGCTGATCTATTGGAGGCAGCAATCAAGAGTATGATAAGGTGTGTCTGATTCGTGCTCTGTCTATTTTTTTTCTCTGGATCTATTTTGTTGTCTTCTGTCTGTATTCCTACTGCGTTTCCTTTTAAGCTGCTGATTTTGATGTTAAGATGTCATCTAATTGCATCTTGAGTATAATTTCAATATAATGCAGGTATCTTGAGGTTTCTCGGAAGAAGGATTTGACCTCATCAGTGAAGGAGGGAGTGGACACACTTCTGATGTACCTTTATAGAGCCCTGAATTCTGTTGACAAAATGGAGGAGCTTGCTTCCTCTGAAAATAGTTGCGTTGTGGTACATTTCTTGATTAGCTAGGTTGGGTAATGGAAACATAAGATTTTGAAAGATCTTTTGAACTGAAGGTTTTGCACATGATGGGAGAACACTTGTGAAAGTTCAAGCTACATACTGTTCTTAAGTTCAATTAAGCTTCGCTTCCATCTCCATAAATTTTCAGCTTTTGCAATACAGCCCCATAAGAATTGTTGATTATCTATGGAGTTAGCAAACTTATCTCTCTCATTGAGTTTGACTATAAATTTGATGGAAAAAAAGTAGAAAATTCCATCGAGATATTACGGAGAGTGTTAATTGAGTTTTATTAAAATTATTTATGGTATTGAAAAATTACTGTAGTATCTTTGATTCTATTGATATTTGTTATATATCAAGAATGGAAGAGCTTCTAACACATGTTTTTATTTCTTGACTGGCCTATTAGGTATCTGCAGAATTCTCATACCAAACTATTGGGACAGTTTTTATTTGTCTTGGATTTAGCAGAGAAATCTCTTCATATGTGCCTGCATTTAGATGAAGCTACTCCTGGAATCGAACTAAAAATTTATTTCTTTCAAGAATAATAACTGTATCATTAGTTGAAATCCAGTTGTCTTACTGATTTGGAAAATATCCTTTTTAAGTCCTCTGGACCTGGAACCATTTTATAATCCCCACAATGTCTGTCCGTCTGGTTGTTAAAATATGATATGGTATTCTAACACATTGTAAAACAGTGTTCCATGTCTAATATGGTGCAAATTGGAGTTGCAATTTTCTGGAGTTTTGCCTGAAAGATTGACTGTATGATGTACATGTACGTGTGTGGTGCAGGAGGAATTGGAGAATTTGTTGGATGACTCTGGGCATCTTCGGACGCTTGCGTTCCTGTATGCCAGTAAAGGCATGAGCTCAAAGGCTCTAGCTATATGGCGTGTCTTGGCTAGAAATTATACATCTAGTATCCGGAGGGACTCTGCATCGGATAACGAACTTCAGAATAGGAGTTCAGATACTCTAAATGCTCGGGAGACTGCTGCAAGAGAGGCATCAAAGATTCTTGAAGAATCTTCAGATCAAAATTTAGTTCTGCAACATTTTGGATGGGTATGTGGCAATTTTTGAAATTTTGTAGAAACTTTTTAGTATATTTCTACTGTTTATTTTGCAATTGAACCACTAAAGGAGTTTGTATCCTGGCATTAGATTGCAGATATCAACCAGGTTCTTGCTGTTAAAGTCTTGACATCCGAGAAAAGAGAAAGACAACTATCTCCAAGTAAGTATCACACCTGAAAATCTTTTCCAGCCTCCACCAACTAGCGTTGGTGTGTTCAATTATGTACACTGGCGCTTATTGGTCCCTTTGTGCTTTACTTTTTCTCTTTCACAGTTCTTCTACTGGTGCCATCTTCTTTGACATGGATAGGCTGGGGTCTTACTTACCTTTTCAAGTCTTAGAATTTATTAAGTCAAAAGAGTTGATGCCTGTGTTGGAGAGGCATTAATAAAAGGAACCAAATTAGTGAAGTCTTAAAGCAGCAATACTTCTTTGTTTTGGGCGGGCATGATATCCATGATGCACCAGAAAATTCTTACATTCTAGAACGTACTGCCAATGATCCCAATGCGGTCTGCCATAATCAATTTCTTACTGCCAACGATCCCAATGCGGTCTGCCATAATCAATTTCTTCCCATGATGATACTTGGTCATCACTTGATGACGAAGTTGAAATTTCCTTTGATGGATAAAACTGAGAGGTGACCTTAGCAGGAGCTTCCTATCATCTCTTATAGGGTACTCCGATATTGCAAACTCATGTTCCACTTCTTGGCTGTCTCCAATTCAAAAAGTTGACTCTTTCCATTTTCCATTCCACTATCTCCTATTATAGATATCTTAGTAGGAGTTACCACAAGCCTTATGTGGTACAGTTGTTTTCAGTTTGAGAAAAGACTAAATGATGATCACTTTTGGTGCTATTACACTGCATATGCGGTGGTGATATTTGGTTGTTAACATGGATTACCAGATGCTTCAGAAGAGAAATGTCATGCTTTTATTCAAACAAGGAGGTTTTACAATTTGACCTACACTTTTCTGGTAACCTCTATTAAGGTATTCTTTCAGTGTGGCAACTTCTATGCTTGTCTTCCAAAAATAAAGTTCTTTTGCAAAAGCTTGACTTCTCAAGTAGTTGCTTCTAGCAGGACTATGTGCATTACCTGAACTAATTAATTGAAGCGCACTTCTAACCCACTCTGCCACATAGCCTCCTTGGGTGTTTTCTTAGGCAATCAGTTTCAGCATAAAAGAGATTTATGATTAAGATGACATTGAAATTCTAATCTGCTCTGCCTCATAGCCTCCTTTGATGTTTTCTCTAGCAATTAGTCAGCAAAACAGTCTTATGATTAAGATGATATTGAAATCTAGAATTGTTTGATTCAGATTATTATTGGGCTGTTCACAGATTTAAAAGAGAAACTAAATGAACTATCTGAGGCTTTGAGCTGGAGCACTTAATCAATATGGCTTGTCACATATGTATAAATGTTATGCTGGCAGTTTGTCGTGTAGCTTAATAGACTTTAAATGGGATTTGATACTCCGAATGGAAGACGAGTAAGAAAACAATGGTTGTATCCAAGGGCTGGAACCAGTCTCAAAGTGATTTTCCGGGATTCATCTTCAAGGATGCAAATAGGCATGTATTTACCATTCTTGATCTGGTCAGTGTTCTACACAAAGCCGACATACTCTTAAGTTATGTGAACTCTGGTTTTTGTCTGGCTGTAATTTGCCCTCATCTGTTTCTATTATAGTGGAACCTTAAGTCTAAAGTAGCATTCCAATCAACTGTGCTTTCTAGATTAAATTTTATACCTTACACTCAGTGTGGATGGAGTGATTAGGAGGGACCTTACAGGAAGATAAAAGATCAGAAAAAGTATGTCTTGTTTGGTAGGAGGGATTGAGCTCAACAGATTTGGAGGGATTATAGTCCAAAATTTCCTTGCATTCTTTAATCTTCTCAAATCGATCCAAATCTCAAGGGATTTGGAGGGATCGTGGGAGATGCACAATTTTTTTCTCTCCTCTATGTATGCCATCTATTGTATAAAATAAAATAAAATACCGTCATTTGAACATTGTTCCCTTTTAACGAGTAAAACGCACGTTTTACTGTTGATTTTCATTTTTTATTTCATGTATTTCTTCTTTTAACTTGCCATGTTGTAATCCTGTATCATCTATTATGGATGATGCATCTCCAACAACTTTTGTCCAAATTGTTTAAGCATTTTCAGATCAGTCACTAATTGTCCAAATTGTCCTCCTTTTCATTTTCTCAAGTAATTGTTTTCTATATAACTTTTTTAGATCGTAAGCATCAGATGCTTTTTTGAACTAGTTTTCATTATGTGCTTTTTTTTAGATCATGTGAAAGTAATGTGTGCTTTAATTGTTCAAAATGCATGATTTTTGTTGGTTCACTACTTTACATTACTATTATAACTCACACCTCGTCGCAAGCAAATTAGAAGCTTTTTGTGAAGCAATTATAGATAAAAAAAAATATACGAACCATTGTAATTACTACCATAGAGAATTCTTGCTAGAACTTTCTTTATAGTTAAGGTGAGAAGATTTGAAAATATTGCATATGGGTATAGTCAAAGCATTTTAGGTTGCTTTGTTTGTTTTATGTTATAACTATGAATGTGTGTTTTAATTTGTTGGCTGTTTGGGTTGAATGAAGTGAAGTTTTTCTGTTACTATATCTTTTTGTATGAGTAAACTGTTACATTATTTAATTTAGTAAAGCTAAATTTTATCTATTTTTCCTATGATGAAGGACAAGATAGTCATAAAGATATAGTTAGATTCCTTTCCACTCCTCTTCTCCAACCAAATGTGAAAGGACTCAATTGCTTCATTTCCTTTCTTTTTATTCATAGGCATCCCGACAATAATCAAATCCTCTCCTTTCCTTTCTTTTTTTCTCAAGGTTATTATCCGAATCCTTTCTATTCCCTCCCAATAACTCCATCCAAACTGCATGTTAATTTGATCAAGCCTCTGCTTGAAATTGAAGATTCTTTGGCTGGGCGAAGCTCTGTTTTTCTGTGTGGACAGTTTGAGTAAGATATAGATTGGCCAATTATTTGTTATACCATGTAGCTTTACTTTTGTAGTCCTTTTTATAAGCTGAAGATGTAAAAGATAGCAGGATATTTTCTTTTCGGCATGGATGTTGTTCTGCCCATTATATAGTATTATTTACTGAAAACGCCAAAATTAGTATGCACAGAACACTCTTTGCTTGTATTGATCATGGTATATTCTCTTGTAGGTGAAGTGCTTGCGGCAATTGATCTTAAGAAAGTTGAAATTCGCCAAAGGTATGACAGAATTTAGTCTGGTAAATTATTAATTCAAAATTGCAGTAGCAAATAGCCTTGTCTTTCAAGGACTTTTGAAATTTGGGAGTACTGGGGCAAAATTCTTACCACATTCATTCCAAAAGAAAAAAATTTATAAGAAGAAGCAGTTGAAAATGTCAATGTCGGGACAAGAAAGTAGTTGAAGATGTCAATATTGGGACAAGAAAGCAGTGAAAATGTCAATGAACTGTTCTCCGAGTTCTTTTAGACATTTTTTGTGTTCTGTCTTGTGGGTTATGACATTTTTAATTGTAGATTTATCGAGTGTTGGAGTAATCTTGTCTCGTACTTCCAATAGCTAATTTGACTTAGCTTTTGTGTCTTGTTTAGTTGATTTTTGGCATCTGTTGTTTTCATAGAAACCTTTTAACTGTGTGGTTGAAGCGGTAGTTTAATGAGGATTGCTTTCTCAGGTACCTTCAGTGGTTGATTGAAGATCAAGACTCTGATGACACTCACTTCCATACGATGTATGCTATTTCACTTGCCAAATCAGCACTCGAGTCTTATGCAAGGGAAAGTATGTATGGTGAGCATGGTGTGGGAAACATAGGAGAAAAGAGCACCTATGATTCAGGATTACATTCAATTTTTGAAAGCCCTGTCCGGGAAAGACTACAAATATTCTTGGAATCCTCTGACCTCTATGATCCAATGCAAGTCTTGGAATTGATTGAGAATTCAGAGTTATGGTTGGAAAAGGTTTTTCTGCCCTTTCTCTTTTCTTGTTTTTTTAGTTATTAAATTGTAAGACTTGACTGCTTATGGGGAAGATGGTGGGACATGAATTTGGCTACTCAAATTGAAGGCTCCATATTTCCTCCGATTCATTTCAAGTTCTGTTTACTTTTTACTTTTTGACTTAAAAGACCTGTCACTGTCTGGTGATTTGAAGCATGATTCATTTTTCTTGTGTGATTTTTCCTCAACTTGAGGCTATGCCACTGTTTATCTTGTTGTTCTGCATTAGGGATATAATGACAGTTACAACTTTTCTTTCTCTCATTTGTTTTTATATGGATGCATGAGTATTCTAGCTTTTTTAAGTTGAAAGATGGGTATTTTTACCTGTTGCTTCTGGCTTTTGATAATATTGTGTTGCTTGGCAGGCTATTCTATACAGAAAATTAGGGCAAGAGACAATGGTTCTACAGATATTAGCCCTGTAAGTTCCATAACATTTTCTGTAATTAACAAATAATGTGGTCATCACTTTGTAAATTTTTCTTGGGCCCTATATCAATTTTAGAATGGCATATTGCCATAGTTTTCAGCTTTTAATATCAGTTTAGGTATCTTGGTGATGCCTACTGAATGTGGGAGGTGCTATCGCACTAACGACTACTTTGGATCATGACTTCGTACATTAGCATGTATGGCTTAGACTATATTTAGGGAATGATTTGTTGGGTCAAAAGAAGGTGGCAGAACTTTCTTTTAATTATGCTTGTCGTGAAAAGAGTCAATTTGAATTTTTGTTTGTGTTTTGCTCTTGTAATGCCAATGATGGCGTGGTAATTAGACTGCTTTTACAACAGAAGTGTTGCATGCTTGATTGTTTTTTGAACTTGATCTATGAAGTTTTAGAATGTCATGAGCAACAAAATTAGTAAAACTAATTTTGTGTGCATCCTCTATGGGTGAGCGTGCGCGCATGTGCAGGCGTGTGTTGCTTTTGTGTGCATCCACCCAAGATGATTGTTTACTAAATAGTTGTTGCATATACGAGGGTTCAGGAAGCTGGAGGACAGTGAAGCTGCTGAACAATATTGTGCAGAGATTGGCAGACCAGATGCCTATATGCAGTAGGTTCTATTCTTTTGGCTACTTTTCTTTGGATTCTGAAAGAAGAATGTACAGTAATGATTATGAAAATGTAATCTGGGTTCTAACTTTATATTTAATTCAGGTTACTTGATATGTATCTGGATCCACATGACGGTAAGGAGCCTATGTTTAAGGCAGCTGTTCGGCTTCTCCACAACCATGGTGAATCTCTTGATCCACTACAAGTTCTTGAGGTAATGAGCCCTCCCTTGTTTTCTATATTCTCTCACATTGCTTATTTTACATTGATTTCCTTCAAATTTATTTGTTGTGGTATGGGTCATGCCATGCTCAGTGTGATGAAACCCTCGACAATTGCAGTTTGCCAATATTTAATGATTAATGTATGTTCAAGATGCTAATGTTTAGTGTGAGGATTGTTGGAAAAAGAATCACGGTGAAGCCCCAATGTGGGAGGTTTCATATAACATTATCATCAAATACAGTCCCCATCTGTGTTTTCAAACTGGACTGTAAAGTTTCAACAGGTTGAACTGGAAATCAAAGCTGAGCTCCTCCTGGTTAGCCATCATGGTGAAAACCAGAAATGAATCAGGTTTGAATACAGTTCAGTGGGTATAATTGTAATGCGATTGACCTGTTCAAGTGGCACCTAAATTCTGAAATAAAAAAAATAAAATAAAAAATACTGTCATGAGTGTGGATCAGCCCGGCAATCTCACGGAATTGGACTCCACCCCACTGATTTAAACCTCATTGCGACTCTATGATGTCATTTTTTTTTTTTTTTTTTTCATTTGAACTTCTAAACAAACCTGAAAAGCCAAAAAACCTCAAAAGGGCATAACATAGAGCTCTAGAGCTTACGTCTTCACTTCCACACATGATGAAGATATAATATGCATACCTAGCAGTTCAACTAGATATAATATGCTCACCTAGCAGTTCAACTAGTTAAACCAGGGGTAGGCATGTGAACTGAACTCCTCACTGGCTTTTGCTCTGGTCCAAGTTTGGAAACACTGGTCCTCATTAATTCCATCTGGAGTTTTTGAGACAACATATTTTTGGATTAGTAACTTTGGGAAGGTTAAATTGGGACCTTTATATCCCCTTATATATGGTTTTATCTTGCTGCATGACACATCTGAAGTTCTTTCAAAGTGTATCTGGGGGATATAAAGGTCTGGAGATGTTGCATGGATGTGTGTTGGGCAGAGTTCTCTCTGCATTGTAATAATAAAATGATTGTCGTGGACATTGCAGAAATATTTTACACCTAATTGATGCTTAAAATAGGGTAAATTATTTTGGATTTGGTTTTGGATCTGGCCATCTTTGGTAGATCTAGACACTTCTCTGAGTAGAATATCGAGATACTTCCTTGCATCCTCACTTGGATTGAAAAAAAAAATTCTGCTTGGTTTAATTGCCTAAACTAAACATTATTCTTTTATATGTTGCAGACATTATCTCCAGAAATGCCCCTTCAACTGGCCTCAGATACAATCTTAAGAATGTTGAGGGCCCGGCTGCATCATCATCGTCAAGGACAAGTAAGTTTTAAGAATGCCAATTTCCTGTAGTTGACTGATGTAGGTAGGTAATGAAATGTGCTCTGTTAGATTAACCTTCTATGGGATTAAGTTGCAGGTGAACTAATCTTTCTCATGCTTCGATCTAATTAAAAACTTACTTCAGTTTTGCTAAACTATATTTATTTTCTGTTGTATAGAAATGGTCCTAAAGTTATTTTCCCCTCTTGGTTTTAAAATTATTTTCTTCCATGTGAAGTCCTTTTCCTTGGTATAACTATCTTCTGCCCATTACCATGAATACTTCTTGCACATTTCATCCATTTCATACTCCCAGTAAACTCACTTTTCACTAAACATTTGGTCCACATTGTGATTAAGTAGCTTAAAATTGGCTTCCATTGTGATGCAATACATAGGCCAAGATATAGCAGTTAATTACTGAGTTGGGTAAACATCGGGTCACAATTGAATATTTGTAAACTTTCTGAGTAGTATCAAGTTATAAGTTGACATTCCTTACGTAAGGAACTGGAAAGAGAAGCTTTTGAGTACATATTGGAAAGTACTCAATGGCGTGATCCTCTATTATAAGGAATGTCACGAGAAACAATTTATTTGGGACTGGGGCTTGTCTTTTCAATCCATGTAGATTGAGCATCTCTATTTGGTCATAGTTCTATGATTCAAACTGAAGTAACCTATATGGTTTACTAACAAAATATCCCATTCTTTATTGATTTATTTTTGTTTGTTTTTTCTTTCTTTTTGTCCTTGTACGTTTCTGATGTACTAGAACAATTTCTTTGCAACATCCTTTATTATCTATTAGAAAAAGCACATTCTCCATTGATAGATAAATATGAATGTGGGAAGCATCTTTATAACCCAATTTGTTGTTTTCCATTCATTGGTTGTCTCTGAAAATGGAAATCAATCTATTTGTTGCTGCCATTTTAGACCTGTTTCACCCTTGTGCTTTTGTTTGATCTTTTATGACAGATTGTACACAACTTATCTCGTGCTGTAGACCTTGATGCAAGGTTAGCAATATTGGAGGAGCGATCACGGCATGTACAGATCAATGATGAGAGTCTCTGTGATTCCTGTCAGGCTCGTCTTGGGACTAAACTCTTTGCGATGTACCCAGATGACACAGTTGTCTGCTACAAGGTAAGTGATATACATTTGTTGCACATCTATCCAGTCAAATAAGGGGAGAAAGACACTGCAATTGTTACAAGACGATGAGGTCTTTCCTAATTCATGAACCTTTGCCCGCTGATTGTTTATATGTGGTAGATACACTCAAATTTCAAAATTATATTAAGTTTAATACATTATGGTGTTTACAGAATTGTATTCTGGTATTTAAAAAAAAAAGAACTTCTGACACAATTCTATTAATTTAAATGGCTGAAAGTTGGTTGTTTCTGCAGTGCTTCCGACGTCAAGGTGAGTCAACTTCTGTCTCAGGACGTGACTTCAGGAGGGATGTCTTAATAAAGCCAGGGTGGCTCGTGACCAAATAATTCTAGATGTGGTATTCGAATTCTTTAAATCATTGAAGGCTCAAGAAGAGGATTATTATTCCCAGTTACTTCAGCGTTCTGGCCTAGAGTTGTATGGAGTCAACTCGTGGATGAACTGGAAGGCAATTGTCTTCGGTGAGGAATATTGATGAACATCTGCAGTTTTGCCTTCTGCCATGCTTGAATCAGAAGATTCTATTTACCCATTGGGTAACCGCCAGAGGATAATGTAGAGGCTTCCACATAACTCGAGCTGTCACCTTCTCAAGCTGATAACAACAATTTTTAGTCCTAGTTGAGCCTGTGTCAGTTTTTCCGGCATTGTACATCTTTCTTGACAAATTTCTTGCGTAGTCCTGTTAATGTGCTCTTGAGACAGATCCGGGTCAGGAGTGTTTGTTTTCTCTGACCCCTTGAGGGGTATTAGGCTATAGACGTTGTACATGATTGATCTATACAAGAAAATGGTGAATAAGTGTATAATTGCTTACATTCATGGATGTTGAATTACATTGGTTCCTGTTGAATTACGCTAGTTCCTGTTGAATTGAACCTCCATTTTTGCAGTTTTTGCAAATGGATAAAGGATCTCTCCAATGGAACACGTGTCCTTGATGATTTCGTTCATCCATGTTAGCTCTGTACGGACGATCATAGAGAGGAGTGAGGATGGGTTGAATTTTTCCTCCCCACCTGACTTATAGGTTTGTTACACCTTAAGTTGATCATGGTTCATGCATATGTACAGTAAAACTTTCTTTGTTTCATAAAAAGATGAGTTATTTGAGAAACGTTTTTCTCAAATTAATCACTTATATTACTTATAAAAATGAATGAACAAAAACTCTTTTCATCATTCCCGAAAAATTCTGACATATATTGATATTGATAATAAAAATATTTTGTATTATCCAATTATTTCAAGCATTATTAGTAATCATTTTTGAGAAGATGTTTTTCACATTATTTAATTTTGTTAACAAGACAAATGAAATTTTAGAGAGAACAATTAAGATAAATGGTTAATTTGGGTTATAATTACTTTGTTTAGTTGGCTCATAACAGGTTTAACTTCATGTAAGATTGGATCCCACTGCGTGGTTGATGAACTCTGGGTTTTAGCTCTGACCGACATCCTTTCAGCAGTTGACAGAAATAGTAATTCAATGGCCAGGTGATCTCTTTGGTTCGATTTCTTGTAGTACCGTGACCAGCAGTGAAATCTACACTACTTGCGTTAAGACCAGTCGAGAGAAATGGACTTCTCCAAACTACAAAAGATCAATTCAGTTTATTCACAAGCCAGAACGACGTGGACCCTCCACATCACAATGCCTCGTTCTTAAGCCGGTCACACTGTCCTCTGGTGCCTCTTAACATATTGCAGAATGAATTGACTCTTCGAAGCAAAGAACAGAAAGCGAACACTCCTACAAAGACTCACTGCAACAATACTGACGAGTTGCGTCATGAACTATCAAAGCACACTGCATCAAACCCTTCTCGGTGAATGATTTATAATGTGACTGCAGTAGAGCAGACAGTATCGTGAGAAGTCCATTGATATGGAATTTCTGGAAAATTGCCTGCGAACAGTGTCATTGACTTGCCGGAGAGATTATTCTACCAGGCTAGCATTACTCAGGCTCATAATTTTCCATGTCCCTTGCCAAAGCCGGATATTGAGTCCGCGCACTTTGTTAGGCTTTGTAGTTTCTCGGAAGAGCAACATTTGTGTACGGGCAGAGATGAAAAGTTCTTTAAAGATGGGATTCCACAGCTTCCGTTGATTCTTGCTAAGAGCCAAAAATTGTCTCCTCACTTTGAATGCCGTGCTCAAAGCCAGAGATCTGGAAATGGCAGCTGCTGCCAAAAGACGATCTTTTCATCCCCATATCTTTGATCCCGAATGCAAATGGATCGCCCCACCAACTACTCACCGTTTGGAATTTTGAGACATGAATTGAAAAACCAACCTGAGAGCCTGCTATTTTATTTGATTTATTCCCAAAGATGAACATCCTATATATGTCGCATACCCACCATGAGAATGAGACTATTGCAAGGATTAACTACAACATACGTATAATAAGTAACTATCAGAATCCCCAGTTAAATTTCCTGATTGGGGATGCACGACTCTAGTTTTGGGGAGAGAGAATCGAATTAAAAATGAACAAGAATATATAGACGTTTTAAAAAAGGGACAAGATGCCATAAAAATGATTCCAGTTCATTCGTTATGCTAGCGTTGCCCTCTTTCCTTTCGCATCTCTCGACTGCAATGAACAAGTTGTCCACAGATTAATGTGGGGAACCATATATGTGAGAGAGAGAGAGAGAGAGAGAGAGAGAGAGAGAGAGACCTGAGCAGCAGTAGATCTTTTTGAATCGAGAAATTCGCTGTAGATGCTATACAGTCTTCTCTTCTCAGCATCTGAGACTGATGGCCTTGCCTTTGAAGCAACAGACTTCAGCAGAGAGTCGGTTATAATTGGCTTTTTCCCATGCTGATCGACATCACCTCTGTCAAGAAGATCATGAACAGCTTGAAGCTGTGCATCTGAAAGCAGAGCTTGAAGATCAGCTCCACTGAATCCTTCTGTCATGCGAGCTATTGCATCTAAGTCCACATCACTGGCCAAGGGAAGCTGCAAAAGGGCATTAAAGCAGATACTTAGGAAAACTTAAGCGTTGCCCAGTGGTTGCCAATTTTACTGCCTGATTATACTGAATTGAAGTGTAATATAATGAGGTGAATACACCCAGTATCTTCCTAATTAGTGAAAAGAAAACAACAGGAGAGGATGACAATGTCTTAGAAAGTTTATACTAAATGTTAACTGAAGGTAGGTCCAAGTCCAGTTTCACGGATCAGCTATACATGCATGTCTTACATATTTTCTCAGCGACATCAATAAGTGTTACATCAATCAGTCTCAAGGTCCAAGGTTGAAAATGATTTACTCTTAGACCTCTGAACTTACCTAAGCCTCACATGAGCAGGTTGTAGATCCAACCCTTTTGCTATGTTTTACTCTAATTTACAACGCCTAGAGTGATTTGGGGAAAAACGACTTTTAGAGAAGGGATTTTAACTTTAACTTAATGGGTTATACCAAATGTACTCTGTCAGATGCCATAAGTTCTTACCAGGATCTTCAAGCTCAAGATTAACTCTGCTTCTAACTCTGTTTTGTGTGTTTTTTTAAATAATTCACTGGTCATATAATCTTACTGATACATCTTCCTCGAAAAAGTAGGATTGTGGATATATAGTTCTTTAACAAGCAATGCCATAAATTTCAATCGGTAAAACCTGTTTCAGACCATATTAGCAAGCACTGGTAGAAGGATGGAAACTAGGTTTCTACCTTCCTTGATAGAACTTTAAGAATATCCAGCCTTTCCTGTTTAGAAGGAAAATCACAGAACAGAAGTCGGTCAAGCCTGCCAGGTCTCAGAAGTGCAGCATCAAGTAAGTCCGGTCTACTGCTTCACATAAAATGCAATTTGATTAGCACTAAAAGCACACAAATTGATAAATATAATATAGAGGAAGGATCTCAATACAGACTACATGAATTAGAATCATTAGGTGATAGGTGAACCCATGACCCCTGAGGAAAACAAAAGAGCACCTCATGCAGCAAGGATGTCCGACATATATGAGAAATTGCACTATGCTTGATGTCACAAGATTGAAACGGTCAGCATCAGTTGATGCTGTTGTAGAGGCTCAAGATCAGCTAAATACACTTATTTAAGCAATTTCAGCAACTGAAAATAATTCACGCAATCCAAACTTTTGTTACCTTCTGCAATACAAATCTAGTTTATCCAACACCCTGTATCTGAGGTTAAAACAGTTCTAAATCAATGAAAAGTCATGTGTCGCAGTTTGTAGTCTGCCTTTAAGGATTATTACAGAGTCTCCGCACTAACTGTTTCCTAGAAAATGTTTGTTGAAACATTCTTAACAGACGTGCAATTTCCACTAGCAGTTTATAGTTAGCACACTATTGGAAGAGAGCACTTTTTGTTACCATGTACAATGAAATTATTACCTTGTTGCTGCGAAAACAAACACTCCAGTTAAAACTTCAACACCATCTAATTCAGTCAAAAACTGCAGAAAGGAAATACAAAACATTAGTAATTCATACAATTAAACAGATTTCACATGACCACCTTGAAAGTGCTATTGAATGCAAGAAACTAACTTGATTGACGACGCGGTCGGTGACCCCCGTATTGTCATGCCCCCTCTTTGGAGCAATGGAATCAAATTCATCGAAAAAGAGAAGGCAAGGTGCTGCAGCTGCTGCCTTCGAGAATATATCCCGTACCTGTAATTTTCTAATTGCCATAAGTTTCAGATATTCAAAACTGGTCAATTCTGCTGACAGAATCAACGCCATCCATATGCATAATGGAAAATCCAGTACAAATTTATCATTGATTACAAATTCCCAGTAGTAAAGCTTCAATCAATTTACATCTTAATCTTTCTCTTAATTAAATATCATAGAGGATTCTCTTGCATCATCAACCGTTTTAACTTGGCACTTCAGTGGTTATAGGAGGATCCTCATTGCTGCTTTTAGTTTATACTATTTCAAGTGTTCACAAATATGAAGGGACCTCTTTTAGATGCATACAAAAGCAACAGAAAAAAGCACAAATTGTGAAATGTCCAGAAATAAATTGGTTTAAGACACAATTGCACAAGGCGGAATACAATCAACGTCATTGTAGTTGAAAAGAAGCCTCTTACAGCTTGCTCAGAAGCACCAATGTACTTATTCAACAGCTCAGGCCCTTTCACTGACATGAATCGAAGAGAACAAGCTGCTGCAGCAGCACCAACAATGTGTGTCTTGCCACAGCCTGGAGGTCCATATAAAAGAACGTTTGATCGTAGCCTTAGAGGAGCTTGCGAAAACACATTTGGGAATTTCGAAGGCAATTCAATCATCTGATATTTCACAAAGTTAACAGATAAGAGGCATGAAAACATTTCATCAGCACATTGAAGAATGATAAACACAAAGATCAAATAGTTTTATATAACAAGTTAATATTAAAGACATTATTAGCAAAGAGCTTGAGATAATTTCCAGTACGACCGGTCTCTTCACAGTAATTAAGGACTGTTGTGCAGTAATTATGTACAAGCACGTCAAGAAACAGATAGATCATGTTCATTGAGAATCATGCGGATTTAATATGGTACTATTGACTTGAAAAGATCTGTTCTTCCTTAAATTGCTAAATTTGCTAAACCCATTCTAGTGAGAATAAAAATTCAAGGGAATCATGGAAATGATACAGAAACTAGTGGGTTCGGAAAGGAAATAAGAACTTAACCTTAAAGCACAACCTTAGAGACCATTTCAAAACAAGCAGAATACATTATTCACTCATTTACTAAAGTATCTAGTAAGCTTCAGGGGCAACGATATTAATACTCCAAGCTGGAAGCAGGAAACTAAACACCAAAAATGAACCACCACTTAAATTATTCTACAATAGTAAAAGTTCACATTGTGCTGACTATTTTAACAGAGATAATTTCGCTGAAGGAGTATAGTAGATTCTAATCAGTAAGGATGGCTCATAGCAAGATCATAAGCAGACTGCAATACATTATTCATGGATGAGCCTTCATAAGGATATCAAACAGGTGAAGGAAAATATCACGACCTAAGTGCCACTTGAGACATGCTTGAAAATAAGAAAAAAAAAGGCTGTATTTGTCAGAGACTCAGTAGCTACTCTCAAATGCTAGCTACTTGGAAAGGGGGATTTACAGTATACTAGCATAGCTTGTTTTACTACTGCTCAAATTAGTGATCCACTGCTACAGCTATTGTTCCATAAATGCTCATGGTATAGGTGTCAGGTACTATCTAAAGCCCATCATATAGGTAAACTGTTTTCCATCAACACAGGAAGAAAACTAAGACAATAAGAGACTTGACTTTGTATTTTCTTGATATCCTTGAAGAGACCTGACAAGAAATAATGCGTGTATTGAGAAGTAAAAATAAAAAGAGAGAAACAAATATCAAAGTCACGAACTTCAGCACACATAGAGTGGCCAATTTTTATGGCTAGTTTCCATTAGTCGAAGTACACAGATAAAAAGATTTACTGTAACCATCAACAAATAGGAGTTTACAAAAGGGTCAGTAACTTTGTTCATCAAACAGAAAGGTGAGAAAACATTTTACCTCCTTAATGGCATTCCTGATATCACTGAGTCCACCAACATCATCCCATCCAGAACGACCACCTTCAGTAGCACTTCTTGTGATATCCCGCATAGCTACTGGAAGGAAGTCATGCAGTGCTCTCAAGAAATCATCTCTGAGAAGACTCATCTTCTCAGGCCTCTTCAAAGACATTGAATAAGGCATAAAACGGCCAACAGCAGCATGAATAGCTCGATCAACTAAGATTTCCTGAATGAAGTCAATAAAAGATTTTGGCTCCAATTATTTTACAGGTAATTCAAATGTAGAAGACAACTAAAATACCAGACTGAAAAGACACTGATAGCATGCACAACATAAAGTTCACAACAATGATATAGCTTATAGACAAAACAGCACACATCTGAAAGGCCATTTTCTTTTTCAGCGTTTATCTATCCGTATTATTATCTGCTCAAGAAATAGCCTTAATGTACTACATTTCCCAGTGCAGCTTCAACAAAGTCTCTTTAAACACATATATATCTTGTTGACATCATTTTTCTGAGTTTCAAAGATGAGGATTTAAGTGTTTCTCCCATAATGATATAGAGGAAATTGTCACTTATTGTTTGTGCACCAATCATGGACAAGGCATATCTCCAGAGCCATATATACTCCTTGGACATCTTAATTTGGACTCACAGATTCTACGGGAAAATTTAGTTGAGAGAGAGAGAGAGAGAGAGAGAGAGACAAGGAGGAGAGAAGGAAAGTTATCCAGGTCAAATTCACCATACCAAATCATAGGCGTCATAACCATCACATTTGGATGCCACTTCATGTAAGATTTCGTCAGCACAATCTAACGAACGCCTCTGCATTTCATGTTTCAATATTGCTTCACGTTCCGTGGCAGCAGGAGCAGGCAGTTGCACATGGAAGTCAAACCTCCCTAGCAGTGATAAAATGTATAAACTGCAGTAAAAGTACCGAAAAGGAACAAAGCAAATATAAAGGAAGACATATAACATGAAATGTTTTTTTTTTGAAGATTAAAAATACTCCAGCAAACATGAGGCAAACCTGAGGAACTGAAGGACTGCGGTACTTTATCTAGAGCTCTCACTGTTGCAAGGAAAGCAATGGGTCCAATTCGACATGAGTTTGTCCTTTTTTCCTGGATGACATTTTTAAATGAGAGATGAATCGCAATAATATTCCAAATGATGCATTATAAGTACTAGTACTTGCTAGTAAACTGTTGAGTAGGAAATGCCTCAAAAAATTTTGATGCTCCTGCTAGAATATTTAAATAATAAACCATGCATTCATATAACAACTTAAGCTTTTAGAATAGTTGGTTGGGGTCCTAACAAAATCTTACACATGGTATTAGAGCTAGAGCTGGAGATCTTGAGTTCAAATCTTTCTAGGCCCAATTTTCTTCCATAATTAAATTTTCACACTTAGTACTACGCAAAAAGACCAGACTAAGTGAAACGAGGAGAGTTACAATATTTAAATAATAAACCACGCCTTCATCTAACAACTTAAGTTTCTAACCAAAAAAGGGGGAAGAAAAAGCTTAAACTTTTTAAATACTAAACCACGCCTTCCACTCTTTCTGTCTTACAGTTAGAGTGTAAGTTTTTGGTGCCGTCTTTGTGTATTTTTGTCCAAAGCTCAATATATATTCTTACCTTTTACCAAAAAAAAAAAATCTTACACAGCTCCCTATCCAAAATCAAAGAAGATGTTTAAATACATGTGATTAGTTTTTTCCAAAGAAATAAGACTGGAATCGGGGGTTTAGGAACGTGGCTCAGTCATTCATTTGCCCACGAACTCAAAGCTTAGCCAAAGGTCATTCTTGCCGCTAGGTTTCCACTGCTTGTCTCAGATAAAGGATCTCACCAACCTCTCCTCCATGAATCTAATTTTCAATAAAAGCAAATGAGTTCTCACCCATGCAAGTATCAGATCATGCAGTCATGCACCAGAGAGTCTTTATCCCTTGCTCTTGAAAAGTTGTAACAAAATGAAAAAACCCTTTTGCTGCAGATCAGAAATAACAGTCTTTGCTTTCTCAGCATTGAGCTTTCTCTCTACTCAGATGTTATAAACAGCTCTACGTTTTAACAAACTAATAGCCTCTAAGGCTGCCAATATTCCATTGTCACATAAACAACATTTAGGAAAATATGATATAACAACTAAAACAGTTTGCAACTTCACCAACTACCACTAGAATGGAAACTCCATTCACAGTTTATAAAGTCTCCTAATCAGCATTAGCTGCTCCTTTCTCTCATCCTCCAAACAAGCAAAGAAGATAATATATCCCTGCATACTGGAGTACTAACACATGAAACATGGAAGAATATTGCATATATCTCTTGTAAATACTTCCAATGAAAGAGCAATGCATAAGCTGAAAACATTTTGTAAATGTTCACTAAGCAATTTGAGGAAACTAGCTTACTGCATAATCATCTACAATGTCTATGAGAAATTCTGAAAGTTCCATTGCAGAAGTCGACGATACTGGCCCTTCTGAATCAGAAGAGGAAGAAATGATGCTATCAAGATCATCGAAGACAACAAGTGAAGGTGCATGATCTAAAGCATTGGTTACGTATCCAGATAGTTTCTGACGGACAAGGGAGCCCTTCTCTAGGGCAAACCGAGAACAATCAATAAAAACTCTGCACAGCAAACAAAAGGCCAGACTTAGGTCTCCAGGTAATAAATTCAATCTATTCTGGCTCAGCCAAAATTACAAAAACCAAAGAAGTCATCTCAAATAAATAAATAAAATAAATTAGTATTCATACATGTGAGCAAGGATGTCAGGCTGAAACTTCAAGTGCTTCGCAACAGCTCTTGCCAATAGCGTCTTCCCAGACCCCTGATAAAAGATAGTCATGACAACTATTATAAACTGAACTACAGGATACAGCTCCAATGAGAATATTAAATACATTAGGACTATGGAACAATACATTTAAAAGAAAAAGGTCAGATAGAAGTCCAAACTAATTGACTAACATAGCTCATATACTAACTTTTGCAGGCATTTACTTCTACTTATCTAATCAAACAAGGTCAAATTGAACTATGTCAGCAGAGAATATGTTGTCGAGATAAACTCCACAGGCAAACCGAGTGAGACGCACAAAAGAGCAAGCTATCTCAACAATTACTCAAGCAAGGGTCAAAGAGCAAGCCACCTGGATAGTACATGGAAATAACCATCCCCATTTACAAGGTCCAATTTGGCATCTGAAGAACCTACTGATGAAGATAGCATATATGACAAATGATACATGGACTGTATGGCACTAAGACCCAAAATCCTCTAACAATTAACAGCATGATGTGCTCAAAAGCCATAAAATGTTTGGTAAAGAGAAGCTATAAGTGATTAAGACGTTTTGGAGTAAACATTATGTAGATTTATATTGTTCAATTTAGATGCAAACAAGAAATAGAAGAAATCCCTTACAGATTTTATCTGATCGTCTGTTACATTGATTCAACGACCATACTTTGTCTGATGAAATAGATAAGGACACCTATCCGCTACCATAAGATCTCAAGAACAGCATTTACTTTGTCATCGGCTTAATGTTACTCAGTCATCTCCTAAGCATACTAAGATGCCATAATCATTGACATTTTACTTTCAGGATTGCCAGAGGCACGAACTTTTTACTTTCAGGACTGTGTTTTGACCAAGGATACATCATGAACTTAAACTTATTAGATCGAACGTAAAACATGATTTCACAGGCCTCTGAAGGCTAGAGTTGAAAACAGAAAATATCAGAATGCTTTCTAAGTTATATATGGTAGGCCCAAAAGTAGAAATAAGATTGTGGGACATAGAGTACAGAAGACAGGCACAAGCTACAATCACACAGTGCTTCCATCCACGCCCAATAACAATTAAGCTAATGTTTGTGAAGTCATATATTGCTGACAAAAGCTGAGCCCAAACTGTTGAAAATTCAAAATTTATGGTTATACTCACAGTAGGACCATGTATTAGGACATGTCCAGGCAGAGGAAGATCATACTTGCTGAACCACATCCCAGAAGCTGAAGAGAGCAAAACCATCAAGCCTGCATTATCGAATTACAGTCACGATGGGATCTGTCAAAAGGTAATTACGTTTTTCCTTCTCTTTTTTCCTTCAGGTAAGAATCAAAAGTATGAGGGAGGATGGCTACAATCCGCCAAAATCAGATAATACCACCTAACATAGCAGCATAAGGTCGTGAAGAAAGTGACTACGTCCCCCCAGTTTCCCACATAAGTATATTGTCAGAATGGAGTCAGATTGATAATAGCAACCTCTCAATAAAAACAAAAAGCAGCATGCTAGAGGGTTTCAGTTCCCTTTAATTTAGAGAAGAAATGAAGTTAATCTGTAGAAATTGAAGTAATATACAAATCATGAAAGGAGCATTCAAAACTTTGAAATTTCCATCAAAGCACAAAGAAAATATAAACCTTGCAACATCTTTGACACTCGGCTTCTGCATATAGATGATGATCAATCTGGATCCATAGATTAGCAACACCAAATCCATGAAGAACAACAGTTCCCTTGATTAACATATAATTTGATATTCTCAACATAAGTAAAATCCAGATCCTGTTTTAAACTAAAGAGATTGACCTCAAGTCTGAAAATGAATTTACCTCCTAAATGAGGCCATTTCCAAACACGTCATCATGACAATACAGTACAAATTGTTAAGTGCCATTTCATGCTAGAATACCTAAACTAGTGCTTGGAATTTCAACCTCCAACTGCTTGCCATAAAAAGGAATGAAGTCAATAGCTGAGCTCATTTTCTTCCTACAACAATCAGGACTAGATGCCATGGAATTTTTAACTCAGAGGTCACCATGCCATCAAATCCCAAACACAGGAGAAAGGTTATGATGTTTATACCTAACATATATATCACATCAGGAGGAAAAAATTTTCTGTATCAGTTGCAGTTTAGGCACACCCAATTCAAAAAAGGTCATAACACTCTTTCTCTTCCTTCTCTGTCCAAAAGCAATCTAGTCCTTAGTCCTAGTCCGGATATCTTTATACATCAGCTACAAAAAGTGAAGTGTCGAAACTATTAAGATTTCTGTTCCCTAGTCAGCATGAATATTTGGTGCTTTAGGAAAGGAATTCGAGCTAGTAGGGGTATCCTGTATGTATACATGCTCCTCACTATCTCTCTCTCAGAGCAGAATTATGTGCCCCAGTATAATCACTATAATCATTTTATTGTTATAATAACAAATAACGAGTAGATGCCTACAGCTCTAATTTCTAAGAGGAAGTACCTACGGTTGACAACATCAGAAGCAGCTTTCTGCATCCAGCTCAATGAAGATAAATCTGAATCTAAGTCCTCAAAATTTTCATCCTTGGTATAATAAAGGAAAGCTGGGTCACCCCAATCCAACTTTTGGCCCAAGAACTTCATATCTTCATTGCGCTTCTCTTTCCCTTCATTAAACGCTAGCTCATATGCACTGAACTTCTCACGTTGGGTTAACCCATCAGATATAATCAGAGAGAATAATATTGAAGTTCTTTGTTCTTCCAATTTAGATCTGTTAGCTAATGAAGTATTTGATAACTTCTCCTCTCCTGGAGATCTAAACATGCCCATTTTTACAACAAAATGAAGCAAAGTCTGATTCCCCAAAACCAATGAAGTAACTTTCTTCTGGGAAGTAGAAGCAATAGCATCACGATGTGCCAAAAGCCAGTATTTAAGAAGACATTGCAACCCAGAGCCGTAAGAATTCTCATCGTCCTTGTTTTTAGAAAGCACATGAGACAGTGCATCAACAACTTTATTATGAGAAGACCAGTCTTCAGCATCCATAGAAACCCCCGTGTGCACATCCAGATGCATCTTTTTCTTGCTCTTGTTTCTGTGCAGATTAAGCTCTTCTTCCCCATTTTTCCCAGGATTTTTTTCCTTCCCTAGCAACTTAAAATGGGCAGGAGAGACCAATATCGACGAAACGTTTCTGTTCAAATTTGTAAAGCAACTCTTCACGCAGACCCCTACAAACAAGAGGGAAAATCATTTCATTGCTTAGTATTCTATGCTTGTTCTTCTGCTACATAAAAGAAGTCAACTAAAGGAAAATACGCATTAGCGAACTCAATTGAGATATTACAAGTCCAGAAGCAAATTATACAAAAGCAAAAACTTGCTGAGTAGTCAGCCAACTGAATTAAAGATAACAGATTTCCATAGACTAGCGTGAAAGGATACATGCATGCACTGGCACCAAATACAATATCAGGTTTTGTTTCCCCATTGCCAACAGAAAATACAATACCTAGACATATCTCAGTTGAAACTAAAAGAAAATTAGAATACAAAAAGAGCTTTCAAATTGATAAGTAGGTTAACTCATTATGCCACCGGTAAAGCATGGAAAGTTGTTGTGACACCTATCCTAAAAAAAAATCTTATGTAAGAATACCTAAAGTTTGTAATGAACCACTTAGTTCATCAAATTTAACAGTTATCAGGTACTCGCGGCATCATCCTTCAGCAATAAAAGCAGAGCTTCCTATGTCTTTGGTCCTTGGACAAGAGACTTGAAAGTCATTTCTTCTAATTCACCTTCAACTGTTCATAGTCTATGTAAGTTTAGTTGTTTACACAAACAAGCAAATAACTTAAAACAGCAGCTTGTGATGATACCGCAGTGTAACAATAATATCACAATCAACAATATTATGGTCTCTAAAAAGTTCCAGAGGGAAGATTTTATAGCTGATCATATATATAAGCACTCAAACTCAAGTATCCAATGTACATTGAAGATGTGAGCACTATGGGATTTTAAAGCAATCAAAAAGTAAAATGAACTGAAAGGAATTTTGGATCTTTTACATAGTAAGAACCTCTCTCATGCCAAAATAATTGTACAATGTTATTTCCTAAGTACAAAAGAGCCATTTAAACTGGAACCCATTCATCTTAACTTGTAGTAAACAGAGAGACACTGCAACTCAGAATTTCAGGGAAGAAGAAAATTGAAAGTTTAAGTTCGAAGATGCAGCTACTCACTACCTTTACGGGAGAAAGGGGATATGCAGTTCTCCGTCATTAAATCTTATTAAATTTTCAATGAAATGTTCAAGAATTCTTCAATCGTGAGAACGTTCCAAAATATTTGTTTAGCAAACACTGAAAATGCAATTAAAATTAGCAAACAACAATGTACACAGCATCCCTACTGGAGAGGTTACTCCATCAATATAAGAAATTACTTAAATAAACTCCAAGTAATTTGATACTGGTGAAACCATTACCAATGAAAATAGAACAATTAAGAAAAAATAAGAAGCTGCCAGAGCATTTAAAATAACATAAAGTCTAGGAAACTTACGTGATATACATAGGCAAGCAAGCAAAATTTTACTGCGATCACATTATGCCAAATCAAACAAATGAAGTCATTACATTTATTTAAAATCTAGGAAACTTACGTACACGAATGAAGGCCAACTCCAAGATACATGCAAAGAGACTGCGAAATCATAACATGTCCTTTGGCCACAGATTCAGAAATCAAAAGACAAACTACTGCATTACGTACTTCATTCTTCTTGATTCCTCCGCTCCCTTCCTTTCCATTCAAATTGATTTTCGGTCTGAACGAATTGTTGGTAGGATTCATGTTGCTCTCCTTTGCTGAATAGGGTGTAATAAAAACTGTACTAAGAGAATCAGAGCCAAAGCTCCTAGCAGTTTCTGGATGAATATAAGCGATAGCTGTGAGAACTATCCCTAGCTCAACACCATTGACTATATTCTTGTGTATCAATCTCTCATCTGGTTCTTGAATTCGCAGTAATGCCCTTTGTAATTGATGCTTCCTGTCAGGAGACTGTGTGGAGTCATTTCTCAGCAAATTCTTTTTGCGTCTCTTTGGGGCAACGGCAACTTCAGTCCCAGGCATAAGTTGGACTGAGAAAATTCTCACATCAGTCATGTTGGTACAAACATGCTTACAAAAACAGGTTATGCATCTATACGACAAATTTGCACATTGCTTAACCTATCAGGAATAGAGGTGTGTGAAATCCCACATTATCGGGGAATGATGAAATAGAGCATATTTTGCATGTAGTTGTAGAATGAGAACTAGATCCAAAATGTTGCAAGAAATAGTACATGAGGCAACATTGAAAATAATCACTTTAGTGAATACACGCACTGAATCTTAAAATCATACGGTAAAAGGTAACACTTCATCTTCATCACGTTTAAGTTTGAGTAAACAGGAAAAAAGGTACAATTATCCAGCAAACAAATAATCTCTAATCATTCTGAAAAAAACAAAGGCAAGATAGTGATTCCATGAAGCTTAAACATCAAAAACTGCAACAATTGCTTGCTTAAGTGCCTCAACTACAGTAAAGATAGACAAAGCAATTGCAGAAGATTTAATCTTACCTACAGTTTTCTCTGGATATGTAGAGATAACACGAAATGTGATGGCTTGGCCATGCAACCATAAGGGGAAGTTCATTTTTTCGTGAAGAACCCGAACCTGCAAGGGAAAGAAAACCATGTAATATAGTAAGAAAGTGCTTGGATGCTGCTTCAGAAAAGGATGCTACATGGCCATTGTAGCAGAAGTGAAATTAAGATTATATGATATATGAGGTAACACCAGTTACTGCATTGGAACAGCACTAACATACTGCACAAAACTGGCACAACCAGGCTTCAAAGCTTTGATTCAAGAGAAAGAAAAGCATGACAAAGAGTTAGCCATAATTCATCATTTAAATCCTAAAACCTTCTGTGTTGATAGACTCATCCCCAACCTCCACCCCCTTCCTAAATAAAGAAAAGACCAGAAAGTGAATAACAAATTCATAAGATAAGAGTGACTTAAAACTTTCTTTCAGAGTCTGAGATTGAGCCTCAAGGAACTTTAAATTATTTAAATTGCCAGCAGAAAAGGCATTGGTGCGAAAAATGTTGGCACAAAACATGGCTTGCTCATACTCAAGACTTCCAGAAATAGAAATCCTTATACCAAGGATCATAAAGTATCTATGATCCAGATACAAAAAACTGTTGACAGAATTACCTGCTCCAATAGAGCAGCCTCAGCATGCTCTGAGTTTAGCTCCAAAACTTCCCAATCATCCTCACTAAGCGGCTCCACCGTAACTAGAGTAGCATTGGGCAGGTTTGATATAACACGCACTTTAACAGCAACTCGATCAGGTAATGAAATGCACTCAGAGAATTGCTGAGAAACCTATACAGAATATGAAGTAGTCACAAATATGGTAAATGAAAGTTCGAAAAATGACATGTATATTATGAGTTTCTAACCTAGTATAACATGTCTGAATGAAATAACTCAAAAAGCAAGTTATAAATGTTAGCTGCGAGGAGAAGAGACAAGAAACGCGAACCTTGTGTGAAAACAAAACCATAAATCTGAAAGGATTCTATATTATGGCCTATTGCATTAATATCACCAATGGAAGGCATTAAGATACTTCTCAATTTCACTGAAATCATTATGATGCATGAGCAAACATGCAATTCATCATCAGATACAATGGCCGTACTGCTCTTTCAAGTGTATGTTCTATAAATATGTAGAGAGAATCAGGATTGAAGAACATGGGACATTAATGACACAACAAGTGAGATCAAAAGCAAGTGATAAAATTTCAAGATCTAGAATAGCAAAAAATGATGATGACAAAGCTAAGTCTGAATAAACTGAGAAGAAGGTGGAGGAGGAGGAGGAGTTGGAGGAGGCTGTTGGTTGCAAATCTAGTGATGAATGGGATGAAAGCATGGATGGTGATGATAATGACAAAAGATGATGTGGTTGATATTTGTGAAAATTAGGCTATCTTAGAACTTAGAAGTTCAGACCTACTGAATTTGAGTTTTAAAGTGATAGATATCAGATTCATTTCTACTTTCAGTTTCTAAAGCATTCTTATTGATTTAGCAAGCGCCTTCCTCCGCTGGGTGAGGGCCTAGTTTAGCGCCTAGCGACCTAGGCATTTGGGAGAGTCTAGTGACTTAAAAGCACCTAGCGCTTTTAACAACACTGATCCTTTATATCCATGACTAGATGGTTTCATGAACCAGCAAAACAAATAAATTGTTTCCATGGTGAGATCTCTGTAACATTGACCCTTTTGACTCTAGGAAAAAGAATTTCCTTAGCTCTCACTCTTACCTATGACCCATTAGTCATTCCCACAGTTTTATTTTTAAGATTTGTGATCTTAACACTCTTTGAGAAAACTAAGCTGATGGAAACAACAAGTTGCATCAGACAATTTTCAGTGATTAGAATCCTTTCAACCGGTATAATAAAAATTTTGTCAATTCACTCAGAGAAGGCAACATAACTCCCATAAATTTTCCCTACAAAGGAAAAAAAATAAATAAATAAGTTGTGCACTCCGGACTAAACCGGTAGCTGGCATTTGCTGCCGACAAAGTACAGGAAAGAGCCACTGTGTGCGAGTAACAGGACTTTCAATCTTTCAAGAGCTCCATCTTGATGCAAGTAACCGCATCCTATCTCCATAGCTTTACCACCAAACCCAAACAAACCATTTCCACTACCATTTATGCCGTCCCTCTGGCCATGTGCCAAAACAAGACTCAACATAAGCTGCTAAAACACCAAGCCACTCTCACCGATCGCAACCAATGGCTCCCCAAGTAATTCCCAAGCAAAAAATCTACTCCAAACAAAAAAGCAAAAAAAAAAAGTTTCAAGAGCATCCCAGAACGCATGCCGAGAACCCATCTTCACAATTTCTCAGGACAGTCAAAACACCAATTCCGCTCAGAGAGAGACACACACCCACAAACGACCCAGCCCGTCAATCGATCCCCACATCTAATTCATCAAAACTCCACACGCTAACCACAACTAAGCCTTAGCAATTTCCAAAGCACGCTACTTCGCCCTCTTCCTATGGAATTCAAGCAAAAACACGAAAAGGGAACTCTTCTTTTTCCCGCAGGAAAGAGCGAGAGAGACGAAAACCTCGATGGCCGACGAGGATGAGGTGGCGCCGGACCAGGCGACGATCCAGGAGTCGCGGCCGCGGAGGCAGCGGAGCTCGAGGGCGAGGAGGGGAGGGAGGAGCCCCGAAGGCGTGGACTGCTGGAGGGTCTGCACCAGCTGCAGAGGCAGCGACACGAAGCAGTCCTCCGTGCCCCCCACCGCCCTCACCTCGAACTCCAGCCCCATCTTCTTCTTCTTCTTCTTCTTCCTTCTCTCTGCTCAGCAGGCGTGGAGGTCTGGCATGCGAAGAAGAAGCAGCAATCGAAATGGTCTACCGGGGAAGAGAGAGAAAGAAGAGAGAGAAAATTTGTAGTCTCGAGGAGATAGAAACCCGGTTTTGGGTATTTCCCTGTTGAGAAAATGGTCTTGGAAAAGGTTTTATTTATTTATTTATTCATTTTCTTTAGGTCCCTTGCCACTTGAAATTGAAAAGAGTTGAATCGTTGAAACTTGGTTTAATATTTAAATTTATACGCAGAGAGAAAGTATGTGTAGGGATTTGATGTGGTGTGAGATTTTGTGTGGCCAAAAGCGATTATTTATAAAAAAATTACTGTTATCAAGACGTGGTCTAATATATAAAATTTTGAACTTTTTTCGTATCGATTAAGCATGAACTAAGCATAGACATAATATCGAAACAAAACCTCCAAGCACACCTTAATTCGGGACGTTAAGTCCTTCACCTTTCGTATCTTAAAGTGAAACTATATCTTCAAGCACACCTTTAATCGCTATGTCAAGTCCTTCACTCATCGGATCTTAAAGTGAGACTATAACTAACCTTTTTGATTCTATATGATATGTGTATAGTAATTTTGGAGAGTCGATAAATCTAAAACATCGTTGATGATCAGCTTTTCGGATTCTTTAATTTATGAATCCATTTAATTTATGATCTAAAGTCCAAAGAAAACGATCAATTCGCTAATTGCTTCGCAAAATTCTCACGCCATGTGCGTTCCCTTTTTTTTTTAATTATTTTTTTTTGGTTTTGAGCGTTCGGTATGGCTTGAATGCAAAAAATTTCTTGAAATAACTGAAAGTGCGGGTCATATCCTACACGAAGTGGATAGTTCCAGTTTTTCTATGATATTAGACCTTCATCGAGAAAACGAACTAAACTTCGTTCAGCATTATTTAAAAGATGTCGTCTTAGTTAAAAATCGCCAACAAGCTTTTTTTTTTTTTTTTCCTTTTCTTATGCTAAGGTGAAGTGTTTGCTATTCTAATGTTATAATTTGCTTTAGCAATAAATAAATAAATAAATAAATAGATAAAGAGAGCGATGAAGAGGTTAAGTCATTCATTTCAATAGTTATGATTTCTTTTCGTGGTATTGTGCTGACAGCTACAAGTTTTCACCATTAAAGGCGAAAAAGCGAGATTAGAAAGAGATTGACAAACTTACTCTGTATCATCTAGAATATCAACTGAAAGTTTAGTAATGAATGACATTACTAAAGAATAGCTTCTTAAATTCGTGAAGAGTAGTTAAAAGTACTTGCAAAGCCACATTGTCCCTCAAAAAGTTTCCTAAAGCTAAAAGAAAACTATTGATAAGCACATGTTAGCGCTCTTTTTCAATCCAATTTATCAAGAAAGGTCTGCAAGGCATGCGCGATTTAAAGCAGACTCGAGAGCACCAAAACGACAACAGTCCGAATAGATGCATTATGCATTGCCTGTGGGCATGATGCACCGCAAGCTCAATCTCGGCTCCATAGACTTGTTTCTCACTCAACCTATATAATATACTGCCACCCATGTGTCATCGACTAGAGGTTTCAACACACAATGGGTCGAGGAAGTGTCTAAGATGACCGGTTAAACCATAAACTTTGAAGAGCCTATGAACTTCTTGTGTACTCCATAATATTCTAGGGGATTATATATGAACTATACACTTGTATTATAGTGTATACCTATAATTAAAGTGGGCTACTAGTAAGTGGGAAAGATGGGATATTCACTGCTAGATAAAGGGAGATATACAATTATAATTAGAGAGTTCATGTATATATAAGGGTCTCCTCCCCTTATTTGTATCAAAGCTTTAAAAGTTTATGACTAATTCGGGCATGAGAGGCTAAGACCCATAGCCCATACTGACTAGGAATAGTTTTTACAAACAAAAAATATATATGTTTAAACATTGAAATTATGGATCTTGGAATAGTTAGCAAGTTATTTTTGAAGGAATACATGTCCCTCTTCACACGAAAATTAAATCAATTGAGTTATCTACTCTAAGACCATGAAATAAATTATGAGATTTAATCATTTTGAAATAACACTATCTTTAATCGTAGTGGTTTTCGTTAAGAAGTAATTGAAATACACATTTGGAAACTCCGTAGGACGTAGACATTTCCCACCTTGGAAAGGCTCTGTTGTGTACTTGGTTGTCGGAGTTTTCTTGACTCAAAATATTTTAGTTACTTTTGGCTTAGTATTATGTGGCGATTTTGGCTGCGCATGATAAAATTTTGTTTCTTGATTTCTTGTTTCTTTCTCTGTTCCCGAACGCAGGTTTGGAAAACTGCTCCGTTTGGTAACACATTTGATTTCTCTATTTCTGAAACAGATTTCTATTCCGAAATAAATTTAGAGAAGAAATCGAAGCTAAAATTTTTAGCTTCCGGTTTTACGAAATAGATTTACATTTCGAAATTTTGTCATCTTGCGCACCCTTGTTTCCCTGCATTATGTTTCTCGAAAACTATGTACACATTGCTCTTAGTACAAGATAAATCTATGGATAGAAGCAATCAATCATGTACTTTATGATCTTCCACCACATGTTTCCCCTCTATTCAGCTCATGGTCAATAGAAGGGGATGAGGAGATCCCTGATATCCAAGAGACTATTGGAAGTGACCTGTTGACCCAAGATGCAGTTTAAGAGATAATAATCGCGAAATATTCAAGCAGACAAGATTCAGCAATCCCACGACACCCTGAAACAAATTGGGGTTAAAGAAATAAAGTGAACTCTCAAGGTGTTTTCAAACACGAGAAAGGGCATGCGGGAAGACGGGAGAAGAAAAATGAAGCAAAGAAGGAAGTTAAAGAAAACCGACCCCTTTGAGAAGGAGGAACTGAGAAGGTTGTATTCCAATGTTGGATCAAGAATTGCGGATCATATGGATTTTGTGGACTGGGATGCAGTTAGGTGTCAGGTGTGCAGATTGCAAAAACCATTAAAGAGCGGGGTCAACATAACTTGCTTGGATCACAAATCCAAGTACGTTTCTTTACCTCCAATTCACAGCAAGCTATTATTTACTGCGTACCATAGAAATTTGGTTCAATGAACGAAATAGCTTATTATGCATGTCGGTGTTTCTTAATGAGCCAGGCAAGAAGAACAAGTTCAAAAACAGTTTTTGCGTCGTAATTAGCTCAGTTTATCGCGCCATACCTAGAATGAGCAAATTCAATAATTTTTTTCTTCACTAAGAGTTTCTAATCTATGCTCTACACTTACGAAACCGCAATGATGAGGTATGTGTTTTTGCGAGGCTTGTCGCAAGCCTAACACAGCGTGCTTAAGTCTAGATTTCCGACTTAGCTTTTTTCCATGTCTTTATATGCTAATTACTCAAAAGGATTATTGGATGTGCAATCGCAAATCAATTTGTCCGGACTAACATTGACGGCATCAAGAAACTAATGAGCAATGGATCGTGTTGTTGATAGGTCTCCAGCGGTGCTAGTGATGCATTCGTCTGAAGATGACCGGTTAAATGTATAAGATATAGCCATTTTAGGTTGAGTAGAAGAAAATGCACTCAATTCTAACATCAAACTAAATCCACTTGGTCAACTTAGGCTACATTTGGTAATGTTTCCATTGTCGGTAACAGTTTCTTTTTCAAAAATAATTTTTTCTATTTCTGTTCACGGAACAATTTTTGAATATTTTAAGACATTTGGAGCGCGCATGACAAAATTTCTGGAATATAAATCAATTTCTTGCTAGAAATTGATTTCTCAATTTTTTTTTTCCATGAACGAGTTTCTAAGCAAAAAAACATTTTTGATGACAATTCAAAATTTCTATTTCTGAAATAAAAATTCGTTTGATAACAAAATAAAATTTTTATTTCTAGGAGCAGGCAATGACTAGTGTCTAGTGACCAGAGTCCGACATACGGCGATCGGTGTTCGGCGTTCGGTGACCGACAATAGGCAGCCGAAGTTTGAAGTCCAACATTCGGCGTCCGGCGCCAAAGTCCGGTGACCGGCAATGAGCGGCCAGAGTTCGGAGTCCGACACCGGAGTCTAGTGATCGACAACCGGCATCCAACGTTCGGAGTTTGACGTCTAACGTCCGACATCTAGAGTCCGCGCGACAGGAGGTCGGTGGTGGGTGGTGAGCAACCAACATCCGGCAGCCAGTGGTGAGCTGTGGACGGTCAGCAGCAAACATCCGATGGTTGATGGTGAGCCTTCGGCATCCAATGATTGGCAATGAGCGACCAACGACTAGTGGACGTCCAACATCCAGCGACTAGCGGTTGGCAATGGGCAGCGAACGTCCAATTGCTGGCGATCAACAACTAGTAGCTGGGGCCTGTGGTGGGCGGCCGACAACTGGTGGCGAGCGTCCAGCATCCCACGGGTGGCAAGTGGGCGACGAGTGGTGACGAAAATAAACGATGAGAAAATTTTTAGGTTGAGAATACTAGAAGAAAATGCACTCAATTCTAACATCAAACTAAATCCACTTGGTCAACTTAGGATGCATTTGGTAATGTTTCAATTTTCGATAACGGTTTCTTTTTCAAAAACATTTTTTTCTATTTCTATTCTCGGAAACAGTTTATGAGTATTTTAAAACATTTGGCAACTATATAAAATTTTTGTTCTCGGAATAGAAATATGTTTAGTATTACCCAAAATATTTTTGTGACTTAGAATTTCTTTTAATTTATTAATAAATTTATTATAGTTTTCTTTTCTTTTTTCTTTTTCTTCTCCTTCCTCTAGCCGATCGCTAGCCTTGGCCATGGTTAGCTGACACCGGCCAGACGAGGGCTGGCAAGGTCGCTAGCCTTGAGGGAGCCTCACCGGCCATTGACAAGGCTTGGCCTCACCTTGGTTAGGCTAGACAACCTCGCTCGGCCACCGGCAAAGCTCAACCTCGCCCCACCACCATGAGGTCAACCTCGCCCACCCAAGCGACGCCAACCTTGCAGTGATCAACCGAGGCAAGGCCCATGGTAGCGCCACCACAGCAGGCGACACCGACCTTGCGGTGGCCAGGCAAGGCGCGAAGGGCCTCGCCCAGCCATGGCAAGGCTTGAGGGGCCTTATTAGTGGTTAGCGAGCTCAGGGTGACCTTGCCGGGGTTCAACAAGGCTTCAGCGAGATCCTGGGCCTCGTTTGGCCGGTTGTTGGCCATCACCGAGGTTGGTGACCGGCTGGGAAAAGAAGAAAGGAAGATAAAAGGAAAGAAAAGTAATGAAGAGAAAAGAAGAACTTGTTTCTTGGATTGTTCCTGGAAACCAGAAACAATTTTGTTTTTGTTTCTTATTTTTGTTTCAAATCTATTCTAGGAAACAAAAAATTACCAAATGCAATTCTGTTCCATTTCTGTTTTAAGGAACAAAAGAATTAAAATATTTGTTCTGGAAGTGTTACCAAACGCTCTATTAGTCGTCATGTGATTTATATTTGCTATAATATTCACTTAATCGAGTTTTGACTATTTACCTTTTCAAATAAAAGTTTAAAGTTTTTTATGTAAAGTTTACAAGTTTAAGGCTGTTCAAATTTTTTTCCAACAAAATTATGAGTATGTTTGCAAGAAATAAATGATTTAAAATATATTTTCCTAAAAATTATCACTTTTTTCACTTACAAAGATGAATGAACAAAAAATAATTTCATCTTCTAGGAATGAACAAAAAATAAGCTCCTGCATTTTTGATTCACAATGGCATATTAGGTAAAGCGGGTCAAGTATCATCTTTTTCTTGTGGAGAGTTTCCTTCATTGGGAGTTCATTAGTACACATTTTCCATATTAAAAAAAAAAAAAAAACTTGATTTTTGGGTCAATGTGGAGCTGTCATATCAAGTTCCATAAGTTCTTCAATGGTTGGTATGATGAGGAAGCCTGGAATTGGTTGCTATGATTGTTGGTTGAATGTAGTGTGATGTATCCACTTTTGACTAAATAGGATCTAGATTTGCTTTTTGTCCATATGAGTTTGTCTATTCTGGTAGGGGTTAAAGGGATTGCAAGAATTTCATTTACAAGATCCTTGTCAAATAAGCTCAATAATTTTTTCATATTCCACTGTTTAGAGTCTTGGTCAATTAGGTTAGCCTCATAATCAAGATTTCTTTTTTTCATAGGTCCTCAGATGTATCCTTTCTCTAACCATCTATCTTCTCTTACTTGAATTTGCATGCCATCTTCCACAAACCACATGATTTGTTGCTCTAATATCCCTCTTCCTGAAAGTAGGCTTTGTCATCCCCAATATAGTTTAGATCCTTTATTTGCCTTAACTCCCATGCAAGGTAGTATAGCCTTTCATCAACTGACTCCATAAGGTTGAAGGGGTTTGTATGAGTCTCTAAGCCTGCTTTCCCAACATGGTGTTATTGAAAGCAATAAGGTCCTTAAATCCCAAACCCCACAATCCTTCTTGGTTTTCAGCACCTCCCATTTTTTCTAGTGAATTCCTTTTTTGCACTACTTCTTTTCTAATAGAAAGATGCAATCATTTTTTCAATTGCTCTACAAATTGAAATAGGAATCTCCTGTTCAAAAAAAAAAAAAATAGGAATCTTGAATATAGACATAGCATATTGTAGTAGTGCTTGTACTATTGTTTTAATAAGGATTTCCTTCCCCGCCTTTGTCATTAGGTTTTCTTTCTACCTGTGGAGTTTCATATTTGCTTTCACTAGAACCCACACAAACATCTCTTTCTTAGATTGTCCCCGATCCGACATAATACTAAGATATTTCTTTGTTTTTGCAATGATAGGAACTCTTAATTCTTTTGCCATATTCTTCCTCAATTGCTATGGATAATAGTTGCTAAAAAAATATACCAAACTTGTTCAAGTTGATTACTTGACTCGAGGCATAGCAATATTGGTTGAAAAGATTTGCCAAGTTCTTCATATCATCAGCAAAAAGTAAGTGTGAGAGACTTGCACAACTTCTATTTAGTTTAATACCTTTCAAACTTCCATCCCCTAATGCTTTGTGTATGAGCAAAGAAAGCATGCTTTTTCATAATAATAAAAAGGTAAGGAGAAAGAGGATCCCCTGACTTACACCTCCAGTTGGTCTGAAAGATCAGAGAGGTTCCCCGTTAATTTTGATGCTGAAACCCATACTTTTCATGCATTCACGTAGGAAGTCCAATTCCACACCATCCTAAACTTTCTACAAATTAAGTTTTAGTACCGCTCGAAACTTCCTTTCTTTTTCTGATTTTGCGTTGGTGCAACATTTCTTGGACAATTAGGATGTTATCTTGTATTTTTCGTCCACTAATGAAAGCACTTTGTTTCAATTTAATCACTCCGCTTAGCCAAGGTTTCAGCTCATTAACCATGACTTTGGAAATGATCTTCTAGCTATAATTGCATAAGCTAATAGGCTTACATTGTGTTAGAGATTTAGGGCTTGCAATCTTCGGAATAAGGGCAATATGAGCTCTGCTAAGAGAGGGGTCTAAAGCACCTAAAACAAAGAACTTTTCAACCATTTTGTGTACTTCTTTTTAAATTATCTCCCAGTGATATTGATAAAACTGTAAATTCAATCCATCTAGATTTGGTGCCTTTGTAGCCCTAGATTGGAAAAACCACCAATTTTACTTCTTCTAATATCATTGGCCTTACTAGAGGTTCAATCATTTCATCTCTGACTATGCAAGAACATTGGTCTATAATCGGCTGAAGATTTCTGGGGCCAACTATGCCATAGAGCCTATGATAGAATATATTTATATGTTGTTTAATTAGTTGAGGCTACTTGCGCCAATTTTGGTTGTCTACTTTCAACATGGATAATTTGTTCCTTTGCCTTCATTTCACTATTGTAGCATGTGCAAGCTTGGTGTTTCTATCCCCCCAATTTTGCCACTCAATCACCTCACAAACAATTTTATATGACTGCAATTTTCACTCTTTAACTAGTCTATTCTAATAATACTCTCAACTACTCCAATTATTTTTAAATCACGAGTCCAATAATAGACAAATGTGTTGAAGAAGTAGAAGTTCAAAATGAGATAATCTAAGGAGTTTATCGAGTTAAAGAAAAGTAGAAGCCATACCTTTATATGAAATCGAAAGGTGTTTGAGAAATGCATCAAGGCAAAAATAACATTCTAGAGTTGAACAAAAGGATGAAACTTTGGGAGGAAATGCCTAAATGATGTTTATCTCCGAATGAAGAAAAATAGAATATTATAAGCAATACCTAAGGTGTTGGGATACTCAGTGTGAATGGACAGAAGTACCTCGAACAATGGCAATGCTAATAATTTATATTTGTGGGGACAACATAAGAAAGACAAAAGCACTCCATAACATGAGAATGAGAAATGTTGTCCACCATCTGAAAATTGACTTGCGCATTTTACAAAAAGGCAGGCAAGTGTCCCACACCGCCTCCCAAGAACAAGCAATGTCTAGCGAGTGGTATAAAAGCAAGCATTTCATCTAAGATTAAGCATCTTTGCGCTTGGGGCAATGACGCAGCTTGTGAGGTACTAACCGAGGCGCGTCTATTGCTGGTTGAAAACTATTTCCAAACCCCCTCTTTGGCCTGGGTTCAAGCCTTGGCCTTTGAGAATTTCTGGAAGGGCTCCCTTTGGGGTAAAGCCCTACAATCATTAGTTCAAAACTTATTCGTTAAAAAAAAAAAAAGTTGAAGTTGTTATTTATTTTGAATGGATGATTGTACTAAAAATCTTAAAATTTGTTAGAAAAGTTTAATAAAGTCTTAAAACTTTTAAAAAGTACTAAATATTAAAATCGATCGAATTGGTTCAATTAACTAGAAATGCTGCCTAGTTTTTTCTATAACTTTCTTAACTCACTCACCAAGCGCCACATTAGGAAAATTTTTTGATTTTTTACTAAAAGAAAATATTTTTTTAAAAGGAAGAGATTAAATAATAAAAAAACCTAAAAATTAAATGAAAGTCTCTGGGCGAGCTTTGACGAAGTTCAAGCATCCATGACATTACCAGCTACCATGGTCATGAGCTTCCAAGCTCCTTCGCTACGATGAAACTCGAGTGGCCATGGCCAAGGGCTCAAAAAGGCTTAAGTTTCCATGGCCAAGAGCTCCAAAACAAGCTCGATGAAGATCAAGTAGCCAGGTTGAACTCAAGGAAGCTCGAGCAGTGGATCCGAACTCTTATCAATCTTGAGAACTCAATCACTGTCAAAATCCACAAATCGAAAATCATGTTTATAACAAAATTTCATGAATAATAAAAAACATCGATCTTTCTATCTTTGGAAGCAAAATTGCAGTTCTTTTTCTCACTTCTTCTTCTATTGTCAAGAGCCTTTTTCCTCAATAGGAAAATGTGCTTTCTCTTGCAACATGCAATTTCCCTAATTTGTCTTCTTCTTTTGTTTTCTCATCAATTCATAAACTTGTATTTTCACTTCTGCATCAAGATATGAACTTTTTGTTTTGGTCTATCTTAGTCTAACTTTTAACTCACTTTTAAACTTTTGCATGTTTCTTTGCAGGGCATGAAAGTCAAAACTCACACTTGGGCTCCGTTCGTTTTGCATAAAATGAAACGTTTTCGGAAAATATTTTCTTGGAAGTCATTTTATAGAAAAATGACAATATTTTTTGATGTCTTGTTGAAACTTGAAATCGAAGTAGAAAATATTTTCCGTCATTCGGTATCTCATTTGATTTTCCTCCATGCACTTCTTTTTGATCATTTTTCTGTTATTTGTTATTTGTTTTTTTATATTTTTATATTTTATTTTTAAAAAATTGAATTTTAAATTATTTTTAAATATATTTTAAAATTATTTTTGTATTCTTCTTTTCTTTCCTTTTTTTTTTTTTCCTTTTACTTTTCTTGAACTGTTTGCCGGCAACGGCGGGCAAGCGCCGCCTTGGGCCTCATCGCCCTCGAGTGTCGCGATCTACGAGGCTTAAGCCTCACTGCCATTTGAGCGTCATCGGTCTACGAGGCTCGAGCCTCGTCGCCGTTTGGCAACTTGAGCGTTAGTGAAGCTCATGCCTTGCGGTCTTTTGGTGATGCTTGAGCGTTGTCGATCGGCTAGGCCCAAGCCTCACCACCTCTAGCGACGCTCGAGCATCACTAATCTACAAGGCCTAAGCCTCACTACCGTCTGGTAAAGCTCGAGCGTTGCTAGTGGCCAGCCGCCAGACCTTGTCAGGTCGGCAACCGGCCAAAGAAGGAGGAAAAGAAGAAAAAAAAAGAAAGGAAAAAGAAAAGAAAAGAAAATTAAAAATTGATTTTAAAAAATAAAAACAAAAGTAAAATATGTTTGGTGAAATAAAGTGGGGTAAAAAAAGTTATGGAAAATGTTTTCCATTTCCCCATCTTTCAAGGTGTTTTTTTTTTCAATAATAGAAAATGTTTTCCTTGACTATTGTATTTTCCATGAAACGAATATTGAAAAATTAAAAAAAATGTTTTCTCGAAAGTTATTTTATGTGAAATAAACGGAGCCTTGAAGTTAATTGTTCCCACCTCAAACACCCTTTGAGAAGATGATGTTAGAATCCTCCACCTCCCAATTTCCATGTGAGAAGGTTGGCTATTAAGGCAAATCCCAGTATTTCAATATATCAACTTGAAGGGACTTTTTTAAAAAAGATATTTGCTCCTTTTTTTTTTCAGGCTTTCATTTTTTAGGAAAATTATTTATTCTTTAACGGCTTTGTTCAAAAAGAAATGACGTCCATCATTTAGAAAATGACTTGCACATTTACAAGGGCATGGCAAGCATCCCACATCGCCCACCAAGAACAAGGAAGGACTAGCTAGTGGTATAAAACCAAGGATTTCATCTAAGATTAAGTATCTTTACACATGGGGCAATGATCTAAGCGAGGCCCATCCTGGTTGAAAACTATTTCCAAATCCCTTCTTTGGCCGGGTTCAAGCCTTGGCCAGAATTTCCGGAAGGGCTCCCTTTAGGTAAAGCCCTACAATCATTAGTTCAAAATTTATTGGCTTGAATGTCATTTTATTTCATAAAATTGCAAGAAAAAAATTAAATTGATCTATTTATTTTGAATGGATTATTGTATTAAAAGTCTCAAAATTTGTTGTAAAAGTATAATAAAGTTTTAAAATTTGTTATAAAAGTATAATAAAGTCTTAAAACTTTAAAAAAAAAAAAAAGTGTAATTAAATATTAAAACGGGTAGAATTGGTTTAATTAACTAAAAATGTTCCTAGCTTTTTTTTTTTTATTATAACTTTCTTCACACACTCACCAAGCGCCACATTAGGATTAAAAAAAAACAAGCGCAACATGATTTTTTTATAAATAAAAAGCATAATTAAAAAAATCAAATTTTTTAAAGGATGAGATTAAATAATAAGAAACCTAAAAATTAAATAAAAACAACCGGTCAGTGGGCAAGCTTTAATGAAGCTCAAGCAGCCATGGCATTAAGCTCCATGGAGCACCAGCTACCATGGTCATGAGCTCCTAAGCTCTTTCTCTATGATGAAACTCAAGTGGCCATGGTTGAAGGCTCGAAAAAGATTAAGGCCGTGTTTGGTAACCATCCAAATAAGGCCAAATTTTGATTTTTGTTCCCGTAAATCGGTTTGGGCACGGAATCGCGTTTGGTAAAAATTTTGTTCCCGAGAACAGATTGGAAGTAGAATAAAAAATAATAAAAAAAAGGTTAATTCTTGTACTGGGAACAAATTTGAGAATCAAAACCAACAACTATTCTTCTTCCCTTTAGCCATCTCGCGACCACCGTCCGTTGCCGGTCGCCATCCACCGGCCACCGCCGATCGCCATCCACTAGTCCGCCAAGCTCGCCGGAGGCTCACTAGGCCAAGGCGAGATCCAGCAAGCTCGCCGGAGGCAAGCCCAGCCGCCGGCGAGGCTCGGCCTCCCAGATCTGGTGAGGCCAAGCCTTGTCAGTGGCCAGGCGGGCCTCGTCGGGGCTCGCCCAGCCTCGGTGAAGCCCGCCTGGCCACTGGCAAGGCTGGGCCAGCCTTGCGATGCCCAGCCCTGCCGGTGGCTAGGCGAGGCTTGCTTGGCCACCGGCAAGGCTCGCCTAGCCCCAGCGAGGCCGGCCTGGCCACCGGCGAGGCTCGACCGACGAGAGCCGGCCTCACCAAGGGCCGGCGATGCTCCAATGAGGTCACCGTCCCTCATCTGGCCGATCGCCGGTCCGGGGATCGGCCACAAGAAGAAGAAGAAGAATAGGAGAAAAAGAAAAAAAAGAAAAGAAAAAAGGAAAAAAGTAAAAAAAAAATATTTAAAAATTAAAAGAAATTGATTTGGAACAGAATCAATGAGCACGGTATCAAACGCAATTCTATTCCAGAATAAAAAAATTTGGACAGTTATCAAACGACTTAAAATGATAAGAATCAATTTCTAGGAACAGAATTAAAAAGAATCATTTATGATCAGAATCTCTTCTCAGAAGTAGAATCGTTACCAAACGCGCCTTAAGTTTCCATGGCCAAGAGCTCCAAAACAAGCTCAATGAAGCTCAAATAGCCAGGGTCAAACTCGAGGAAGCTCGAGCAGCCAATGGTCGTGAACTCCTATCAATCTTGAGAATTCAATCACAGTCAAAATCCACAAATCCAAAATCATGTTTATGACAGACTTTCATGAAGAATTAAAAATATTGAACTTTCTATTATTTGAAGCAAAATTGCAATTCTCCTTTCTCACTTGTTTTTCTTCTTCTATTGTCAAGAGCCTTTTTCCTCGATATGACAATGTGCTTTCTCTTGCGACATGCAATTTTCCTCATTTTGTCTTCTTCTTTCGTTTTCTCATGAATTCATAAACTTGCATTTCACTTCCGCATCAAGAAATGAACTTGAAGAGACCATTTTTTTAGATTTGCCCTCTTTTTTGTTTTAGGTTTTCATTCTTGAGGAGATTTATTATATCTTTAATGGGTTTTGTTCAAAGAGAAATGACGTCCATTATCTAAAAATTGACTTGTGCATTTACAAGGGCAAGACAAGTGTCCCACATGGCCTACCAAGAAGGTTTAGCTAGTGATATAAACCAAGAATTTCATATAAGATGAAGTATTTTTGTGCTTGGGACAATGGCATAGCTAGTGAGGTGCTAATTGAGGCGTGTCTATTGCTGGTTGAAAACTATTTCCAAACCCACTCTTTGGCTTGGGTTCAAGCCCTGGCCATTGAGAGAATTTCTGGAAGGGCTCCCTATGAGGTAAAACGATACAATTACTAGTTCAAACTTTATTGGTTTAATATCAATTTTGTTTCATATCATTAAATTCAAGTTGATTTATTTGTTTTAAAGGGATAAATTGGAAGTTTAATTATATTTGTAATAGTGCATTGATCTATTTTATCTTTACAAGATTTTGTTCAGATATTGCTTGCAATTTTCAGTGGGTTCAATATTGGAGGAGCGTTTTGTGATAGCTCATGCTTGGGTTGTAGAATTCGTCTGAGGGACCCCGCCATGATGTCAGACAAGGAGATGGTCCAATCAGTCCATGTTAGAGATGATTTTGCCGTACAAGACTGAGGATTTCTCGCCGTAACGCCAAAGGTTTCTCGCCGAAACGCCAAAGGCGAACTGAAATTACGGCGATTGCGGTACCCCTACTAGAGCAATTACAATTTCAATCATGCTTGCCTTTTTAAAACAAAATAAAAATAGCTTTTCTTTAAAATTCTGATCCTTTTTTCTTTTATCCTCCTTTTCGTTTCGTTTTTAATTTTAATCCTTTTTTTCTTTTTTAATTTTTAATTTTTAATTTTTCCCGTTGCAGTGGAATCACATCAGTGCCAAGTGATTTAAGGAAATAATAAGAAAAGGCACGACAGCATTTTCCATAGCCTAATTGAATGAGTTAATGGAGAGGCTTAATTGTTTTTATTAGAACTTGATTGTGCTTTTTGAAAAATTTAAACGCAATTGCACTTTCACGATAAGTTTAGAATTTATGGTGCAATTGTCCCTATTTTAGCATAATTTTTAACAAATCTCAAAATGAAATTAATTTCCGTCTCATGAAAAGCCCCAAACCAATAATGTGTTAATTTTTGTATTTGTCTTCAAGTTAGAGATATGAAGCGTTAATTTGTTAGAATTCTATATTATTCCAATATGAGATGATAAATTCTTTAATTTTCGCAAATAGTGAGTCTTTTGGCAAAAAAATGACATCATCGAGAGCTATTTTAGTTTAGTAAATTTTGTTTCACGATATTGATAGTCTCTTCTCATAGAAAGACACTGTTAATAACTTTTTTAGCTTATCGAATTTTAAATTATTTTTAGAAACTTGGTAAATTAAGAACATATTCTCCTTATGTGGCTCTCATTCTTAACGGGTTTGACCAAATTTAGGCGCTCAAGGGCAAAACCAGTAGATCATACTAGCCAAAAATAATTTAAATATATATTTGAGTTGAAAAAAAAAAAAGAACATAGACTTTGTACAAACAAACATAAACTATATGAAATTAATGAGCAAATATCATAAGGACTGAACGGAAATGCAGTATTTTACAATTAACAATGAATTCGAATTTAAAACCGCATAATGTGGGTTTAAATTTTAACGTAAAAATATAGAATAAACAAATATTATGAAGCATTTTCTGTCTGTTGGGTCTAGGATGTTATTTTATTCAAGAATTGAGACTTTTTCAAACCACTAAAATAGGTCATCAAATAAATGCTAATAAAACAAAGAGTTACCTAAAGGATTATGAGTAGAATAACGTTTGAAAGGGGCTGCCCTAAATTAAATAGAAGTGTATTTAAAAGGGGTATGACATCCACTCGTTAGAACATGGAATTTCTGATCGATGTCAGTGAGTTCCCAAGGACTTCATCAAAGCATCTTTGCGCTTGGGGCAACAGAGCTAGTGTGTTACTAACTATGACGCGTGATTGCTTCTTGAAAACTATTGGACTAATACCACAAAAGAAAATTTTAAATTGACAGATCCCTACCGCAATTGACTATATGAAATTAATTAGCAAATATATATAGAACGAAAGGAAATACAGTATTTTAGAATTAGATAAAATTAGGAATCGAACTACAATGATTTTCATATTTTTTATCTGAAACCTACGACCTTAAAATCGATCACCACTGTTTAACACCTCGTATAGATAAGTCACCCACGGAGATCTAACGGAGGTAGAGGCTGTCATCCCATGTCACTTATTTTTATTTTGTTTACAATGCACGAAAAAGCATGTGGTCAACGGTTCTGGCTAGAAGGTGGGCAGAAGTTTCTTGCTTCCCGCAGCTAATGGCGCGGTTGGTAACGATTCTGTTCCCGGGAGCTGATTCTGATCAGAATTGATTCTTTTTTATTCTGTTCCCAGGAACTGATTCTAAGCATTTTAGCCGTTTGGTAACTGTCTAAAATTTCTGATTCGGAATAGAATTGCGTTTGGTACCGTGTTCATTAATTTTGTTCCAAATCAATTTCTTTTAATTTTTAAATAATTTTTTTTACTTTTTTTCCTTTGTTTTCTTTTCTTTTTTCATTTTTTCATTTTTTTCTTTTCATTTTCCTTTTTTTTTTTCATTTTTTTTTTTTTTCCTTTTTTTTCTTTTCTTTTTCTCATCTTCTTCTTCTTCTTTTGGCCGGTCGCCGGACCGATCGGCCGGATGAGGGCCGGCGACCTCACCGGAGCGTCGCCTAGCCCCGACGAGGCCCGCCTGGCCACCGGCGAGGCTCGGCCTTGCTAGATCTGGGGAGGCCGAGCCTCGCCGGGACTGGGCAGGGGCTGGGCTTGCCAGAGGATGAGTGCCCTTGTTTCAAGATACTGTAAAATGTGATTATCTCTTCAGTGAGATCAATTGCATTTCGTTCTGTTTATCTTATTATTGATATTCCGTCTGCAAATTTCCTTCTTATCAATCTCGTCGGCAAGAATACCAGTTTTTCGTTTTCCTTTTCCGCACCAGATCCAATAATCAAAACCTAACAGTGTAGTTTGAATTCATCGTCCAGCATTTTATTATGTCTAACTTTTATGTTGAGATATCTGCCATCGGTCATTTTTTGCCTTTATTACATTTTAAGCTTAGGTTTAATTTTTATAGGAGTAAGTTTTTGCTTCTGGAGGCTACTTAATTAGACTAAACTCTCTTCTTACAGGTCACTCGTAATTTCCATTAGGAACCTTTCGGGTCATTCGTCTCAGATCTTCTTTTTGTTTCAATGTTATTTTTTTTTATGATCATTTAACATATAATGAATCACCTCTGAAAAGAAAAGAAAAAAACTTTGGCATTCGTCTTAACTCTAATTGTTATTTGCAAATTAATTTCAAGCTAAAAATTCAAATGTACCATGACTTCACTGTCAAGCATTTTAGGAGAAAGTACCAAAAAAGTTATAAATCAATTGCAGTGGTACTAATTTGATCATAAATTTTTAATTTGAATAATTTAATCCTAAACTTTATCACAATGGCATTAATTAAGTCTATTTGGCTAATTTTAATTGGAAATCGTTGGCATTGACACTAGTTGTCCCACGTGACAGGACTGATATAAGACAGCTGATGCTGATGTTGATAAAATTTACATAGTTTTTAATATTTTCCTTTTATTTTTTTTTTATTTTCTGCTTTTTCATTGTCGACGACAATGGTCACCGCTACCCTCATTGACCATTAGGCGAGGCCTTGCGAACTTTTGCTCATTGTTGATGAGGGTTGCGGCCCTCAAACAACCCATTGTTCACCTAGCCGAGGGTCGACAAGGGTGGCCTTGGCCAAGTGTTGAGCCCTTGCCAAAGGTTGCAAGGTTGAAGGTTGGGCCTCACGACTCTCGCCTATGATCGATGATGGACTGGGCAAGGGCCCCGACCCTCATTAGCCAAGATGAAAAAATATAAAAAGAAATATGAGAAAAAATAATAAAAATTTAAAAATTCAGAAAAAAATATTTAAAAAAATTATAAAATTTGTCCACATCAATGCGGTTATGTCAGTAAGATGGCTAGCATCTATAACAACGATCTCCAACAAAAATTAGTTGAATGGACTCAATTAGTACCACTATGAAAAAATTTAGAAATAAATTTATCCAATTAAAATGTTTAGAATTAAATTTGTACAAATACGATAAGTTTAGAACTTTTCTTTATACTTTTACCAGCTTTTAGTTAAGTGGAAAATTTACATTGAGATATCTGTGATCCACCATGAATTGAGGAGGACTCGTATTAAGTGAAATGTATTGGTTTTCTTATTTTAGAATGCCCAAAATATTGACCTGAAATTGCTTGGTTAAAATTGGAAAAGGAAATTACTTAGCTAAAAAGGAAAATAACTCTTGAAATTCACTTCCATTGTCATAATTTTAAACATTTTTCTCCTTGCATAATTTAATAGCTTATGATACGAGTAGACTAGCATAATGGTTGCGATGAAAAGAATATTAAATATATATAAAAAAAAAATTAGGGACTTGGATTAGAAAATAGGTAAAAAATCACAACAACAGTCCGTACAAATTAACTGTGTAAATACTAAGTCCTTAAATCTCTTAACCACTGCAGCAAAGCAATTTGAAATAGATTGCAATGGTAGCTATTACAATATAAACACTAATTTAAGGAGACGTGAAATATATATATATATATATTCTAAAGTTAAGCAAAAGCAGAAGTATGTAGCACCTCATATGATCAAGGGAGGACTTTGACAACCATTGTATAAGTCGAATGTTCCTTTCATGTTCCAAAGGAGGGCGGAAAATCCGAGACAGATCATAGGATTCCGATGCCCCCACATGAAGATAATGCTAGCCCGCTGGACCGGGCCAACTAGACCCATCTTAAGACCCATAAGAAAATAAAATTTATGGAGCACAAAAGTGACATTTCTTAAGGCTAAATATGCCGTTGTTCTGGAATCAGAGATCCAAAGCTGCTTTTTCATGGGTTCGGACTTAAAGAAGGCATTTTGAATGTGCAAATGTTAGCAACTTACGTATGGAGTTGTGGACACTTGTTGGATGACTACTCATGACTAATGATAAGTTTTCTCTAAGACTGCGGTGAAAGATGGGAGAATTTCAACAGCAGCAAGTTTGCTGAACTTTCGCAATTCGCAGTAGGCAGAAGAGGTTGTCGAAGACTTATAGCATATATCGGAGAGCTCAAAAGATTGAGAAAGATCAACCTCATATGGATTGAGGTTTAGCTCTCAATTTAAGGATGGATTTAATATGACCTATTGGGAATGATATGGGACACACCGTCTAGGAATGTTTGATATTAGGAGGTATGCCCCTCGGGAATATAGAGACAAAAAAATTATTCAAGCTTGGACCTGTCGCCATGGGCGAATTGGTTTGACCCATTAGGGGGTAAGGTTTCGAGTTGTGAGAATTGAGGAGGACCTTATTTCCTTAATCTAAATGAGGACTTTGACAACCATTGTATAAGTCGAATGTTCCTTTCATGTTCCAAAGGAGGGCGGAAAATCCGAGACAGATCATAGGATTCCGATGCCCCCACATGAAGATAATGCTAGCCCGCTGGACCGGGCCAACTAGACCCATCTTAAGACCCATAAGAAAATAAAATTTATGGAGCACAAAAGTGACTGATTTCGTCACCAAGTCATCTATAAATTCTCGAGGCTTTTGTCGATGATTGCTTCCGAAAAACTTGCTAATCATATTAATAAGAAAGTATTTGGATTTGCAATACATAATTACACATAATGCAATAAAGATAGTGAATTAAACAATAAAAACTTTTCCAAACCACCTGTACGGTTTGCTCTTGGGCTTGGAAGAAACTCCTTGCTCTAAGGAAGGACTTTCAGCGATTCTTTTTATGGCGTATAGGGGATGGCAAAGCGGTTTCTCTCTGATTTGATCCTTGGTTACCACAGCGCCCCCTCAACTTGGTCTTCTCTGACATGTACATTTACCGATCGGGTCTATCTAGGCAGGCTTCGGTTGCTGATTTATACTCCGCTCTAGGCCTGGTGACTAAGCGTATTATTGAAGAGTGGGGTCACACGCTGCCTTTGTTGTCCCAGTCCTTGGATCGGTTTTCATGGCTTGAGACTACCTCAGGCGTTTTTTCTACTGCCTCGGCGTGGGAGGCTATTCGTGCGAAGTGTAATGTGGTTCCTTGGCATTCCTTTGTGTGGAGTAAATCTATTACCTTGAGGCACCAATTCCATTTGTGGCTCATCACAAGGAACCGTCTTCCCACTCAGGTCTTTCTTCTTTCCTTTGGTAGGATTCCTGATGGTGCTTGTGTTTTTTGTAACTCTAGACCGGATTCCATTAATCATCTCTTCTTTGGGTGCCCAATTACTGCTGGCTTGGCTTCGTTTTGGGCTTCTAAATGCAACCTTATATGGCATGGTACGAAAGCATGGCAAGATACTATCTCTTGGGCCCTTAAAGCTCTCTCAAGCGATGACTTCTCTTAGGCGATTGCTAGATTTTCCTTCGCTGCGCTTTGCCATCTTATTTGGAAAACTAGGAATGTCATTCTCTTTCGGGGCAAGACTCTCGCTGTGCCTATCATGAAGAACCACCTACTTAAAGTTGTGAGGGACAAAGCCATCTCCTTTAGCCAAGTGACAAACACTCCGAGAAATAGAAGAACTCAACGAATTTGGGGTATTGACCCGGCCATCTTTACGGACTAAGTGCTTCAGCCTTTGCTGTTTTGTCGCCTACCAGCGTGTCAAGGTCTCATTGCCTTTTCTTTCGGAGGGTTGGTGTTGTTCTTGTCCGTTGGCTCCTTTTGGCTGTTTTCGCTTGTCTGGTTGTATTTTCTTGTAGCTTTTCTTTCTATTTGGCTCTTTCGTGGATGCCGTTTGGCCCCCTATTGCTACCTTGGTAGCTTTTGGCTTCCTTTTCCTGGCATCCTTCCACTTGACCTGGCTTGTTACCTTGTTGAGTGTAAGTTTTTAATACCAGTTTCCGAGTTGTATTGTTTGGTTTAAATCAATATATTCTTACTTTACCAAAAAAAAAAAAAAAACTTTTCCAAACCACCTGTGTATGATGAAATAGTACATCAAAATAATGCTAATCAAAACAAAGAGTTATATTTAAGACTACGATTAGAATCATATGAAGTTCCTAAGCAATAAAAAAGTGTATTCAAAAGGGGCATGACAAGCATCCTATATTGACTCGATGGAACAAAACATCTTGTTAGTGATATGAAACCAGCGATTTCACCTAAGATTAATTGTCTTTGCGCTTATGGCTAATGATGTACTAATCGAGGCATGTCTATTGCTAGTTGCAGACTACTTCCAAACCACCACTATTAATTTAAAGCTTATACATTGAATACTTTTTCAGTTCATATCATTAAAAAATTCAAGTCGATCTATTTATTTTAAATTATTTTTTTCACAAAAACTCTTCTTCTTTTTTTATAAACTAAAGTAATTTTCATCTCACCAAAAGTTCCAAATGGTTAATTCCTGTAGTTGTCTTGAAATTACAGATATGAGGTCATAAATTTGTTAAAATTCTAGATATATTTCCGATATCAGGTGATGAATTTCTTATATTGCCGCAAATATGATAATCTCTTCGCAAAGATTGATATTCTGGATATCATTTCACCTTTTTTTTAAAGCTTTCACAAATATCGATAGTGTCTTCGCAAAGAATGAAATCATTGATAATTTTTTTGGCTTTGTAAATTTTATGTTATTTTCGGAAACATTGTTGATTGAGAACACATACCCCATATGTGGCTCTCCTTAATATGTCCGACCAATTTTAGGCGTTAGAAGCTATGGCCGGTAGCCTATGCTTGCTAGAAAAAAATTACATTACATATAAGTATTTGGGTTAAAAAAAGAAATTATAAAAAAAACCACAAATTATATGAAATTAATGAGCAAATATCATATGAGACAAAAGAAAATGCGGTATTCCAGAATTAGATAAGATTGGGAATTGACTATGACATTTTTTGGATCTGTGATCTAAAATTTACATCTTCAAACCGGCCATTTAATAGATTAGACATTTACCGGAAAAAAAAAAAAAAAAAACGAGGTAGTCGTTGTCATCCCATGTCACATATTTTTCTTATAATATGCATGGAGATGGAAAGACCGCCAATTTCTTGTTTCCAACGCACGAGAGCCGGCAAGAAGCTGGACACAGATTTCCTTTGCTTCGCTCAATCTAATTCTCCTGGTCGTCAAAAAAAAAATAAAAAAAAAATCTAATTCTCCTGGGGCTCTCCGTAGACTTGTTCTCAATTGTTGACTTTCCATCCCAACACTCCCCCTTAAAATGAAAAGAAATCCGCGATTCATCGCCATATCCATCAACTCTCGATTCGATTCAGAGAAACTCCTGAAGAAGAGAACCGAAGGAAAGAAGCCAAGAAATGGGGTACGTCGTGATCGTTTCGCTCCCGACGGTGATCTTCCTCGTCATCCTGTGCTGCTTATGCTACCGCGTGGGCAAGCGAAGGGGCAAAGACGAAGGCCACGTCGTTGCAGCACAGGAGCTCGCCACGGCCAATGGAATTCCGATGCCGCCATCGGTGCCTGGGTATCCTCCTCCGCCACTGCCACCGGCGGGATATCCTCCGCCCCCGCCACAGAACTTCCCTTCTCCTTCTCCTCAGAATCCTACCGCCCCCCACATCAAGCAACAACACGGCACGAGTTATTAGTAAATTTCTTGTAAATAATTACTAAATCTATGATTTTGCCAGTGTGATCATGTCATAAGTGAGATAAACTGGATTCCTTCTGTATGTCCGAGTTTTGATATTCCATCCGTAAATTTTCCTTCTTATCAGTCTTGTCGGGAAGTTGGAGGGTGTAAGTGAGTCCACTAAGATTATCATGTATTTAAGAATCCCAGTTTTTGTTTTTCCTTTTCTGGGCCAGATCCAGGAATCAAAGTACTGGGTTGATAATAACTTTGATTGGTTTCAAGGTGAGTCGGTTCCACATTTGAATTAAGAACCGGACCAGATAGGATCAGTTTCCAGCTCTGATATTGGAAAAAAGGTTGTGATTTTTATTTTTTTATTTTTTGGTGGGGTTAGTCCTCTCTCTCTCTCTCTTTTCTCTTTGTCTCATCTCTTACTTGTGTTTTGGAAGTTTTCCGTCCTGATGATCGAGTGGGTTTCTAGAGGTTTACGGTGGAGTAGATCATCTATGGCTGCCATTAGTTAGGGTTGATGTGGATTTCTATCTCGCAATGAAGGAGAGTGATTTTTGCTAGTGTTTTTCTGTACACAAGCAAAGCAAATGTAATTAGCCAAAGAGATCGTGGTGATTTGGGTTGTTGATTTCATTCCCTGCCGGTAAGATGTATGTTGACAATTACTATCTCATTGAGGTTGTTGGCAAGGCTTATATCGTTCCACCAATTTGGTTCTGCTCAAGGTACTGGGAATCTGATCGATTTTCATATGTTCTAAATTTTGGAAATTGGGAACTAGACCGATTTCCACATAATCGCTCTATATTGGTTGGTCCGATCTGATTCGGTCCGGTTTCCCAACTTGGATTGAGACCATACTCACTCTTAACAGCAACTAAGATTTTGGTAGCTAATGCCTATAACATTTTATAATCAACAATGTGTGTAATTAATACTTTAGAAATTGAAATATTTCTTATTAGTTGTACTTAGCAAGAAATTGGGACACTCATTAACCAAACTCCAAGGTTTCGTTTGTTTTGCGAAAAATAAATAATTTGAAAAATACTTTCGTAAAAATGATTTTTGTATCGCTTGAAATAACTAACCATTAAAAATATGTTTTAGTTACCAATAACTATTGTTTATCTATAGATATTTTGTGGACCATGAAAGTATCTTTTGTTTGTTTGTCCATATTTGTAAATGATATAAGTAATCATTTTTATGAATATACTTTTTAATTAATTTATTTTTCAGGAAACAAAATGACCCTAATAATTTGTTAGGTCTATCTTTTATCTAATAAAAACACTACATGTATTTGATGAGCGATCATGTCTTATTTGTTTACAGTTATAGAATAGACTCAACCGTGGTTATTTGTATGACAGCAAGACAATTAAGAAAATTTAGAATTTCAAAATCATATAAAAGCAAGGATTTCATCTGAGATGAAGCATCTTTGCGCTTGGGGCAATGACACAGCTAGTGAGGTACAAACCAAGGCGCGTCTATTGCTGGTTGAAAACTATTTCCAAACCCCCTCTTTGGCCTAGGTTCAAGCCTTGGCCATTGAGAATTTCTGGAAGGGCTCCCTTTCGGGTAAAGTCCTACAATTATTAGTTCAAAACTTACTAGGTTGAATGTTATTTTTGTATCATATAATAAAAAAAAATCAAGTTATTATATTTATTTTGAATGGATGATTGTATAAAAAATCTTAAAATTTATCATAAAAGTGTGATAAAGTCTTAAAACTTTCGAAATGTACTAATTAAATATTAAAACGGATTGAATTGGTTCAATTAACTAATAATGTTGCCTAGCTTTTTCTATAACTTTTTAACGCACTCACCAAGCACCGCATTTGGAAAAAGAAATTGCTTTTTATAAATAAAAAAACATTTTTAAAAGAAAGAGATTAAATAATAAGAACCTTGAAATTAGATGAAAAACAATCAGTCGCTAGGTGAGCTTTGACGAAGCTCAAGCGGCCATGACATTACCAGCTACCGCGGTCATGAGCTTCCAAGCTCCTTCCCTACGATGAAACTCGAGTGGCGATGGCCAAGGGCTCAAAAAGCTTGAGTTTCCATGGCCAAGTGCTCCAACACAAGCTCAATGAAGCTCAAGTAGCTAGGTCAAACTCAAGGAAGCACGAGCAGCCAATGGTCGCGAACTCTTCTCAATCTTGAGAATTCAATCACCGTCAAAATCCACAAATCAAAAAATCATGTTTATAACAAAATTTCATGAATAATTAAAAAGAATATCGATCTTTTTATTTTTGAAAGAAAAATTGCAGTTCTTTTTCTCACTTGTTCTTCTTCTATTGTCAAGAGCCTTTTTCCTCAATAGGAAAACGTGCTTTCTCTTGCAACATGCAATTTGCCTAGTTTGTCTTCTTTTGTTTTCTCATCAATTCACAAACCTGTATTTCACTTCCGCATCAAGATATGAACTTTTTGTTTTGGTCTATCTTGCTCTAATTCTTAATTCACTTTTAGATTTTTGCCCCGTCTTTTTGCAGGACATGAGAGTCAAAATCTATATCTGAAGCTAATTTTCCCCACCTCAAACACCCTTTGAGAAGATGAAAATTAGAATCCCCCACCTCCCCATTTTTCATATGGGAAAGTTAACTATTAGGGCAAATCTTAGTGATTCAAGATATCAACTTGAAGAGACTTTTTTTTTTTTTTTTTTTTTTAAGGCTTTCATTTTTTAGGAGAATTATTATAATGGCTTTGTTCAAAAAGAAATGATGTCCATTATCTAAAACTTGAGTTCGCATTTACAAGAGTAGGGCAAGCGTCCCACATCGCCTACCAATAACAAGGAAGGTCTAGCTAGTGGTATAAAACCAAGGATGTCATCTGAAATTAAGCATCTTTGCACTCGGGGCAATGACGCAGCTATTGAGGTACTAACCGAGGTCCATTGCTAGTTGAAAACTACTTCCAAACCCCCTCTTTGTCCTGGTTCAAACCCTGGCCATTGAGAATTTCTAGAATGGCTCCCTTCGGCTAAAGCCCTACAATCATTAGTTCAAAACTTATTGGCTTGAATGTCAATTTTATTTCATAAAATTGCAAGAAAAAAAATTTAAGTTGATCTACTTATTTTGAATGGATTATTGTATCAAAAGTCTTCAAATTTTTTGTTTGTTGTAAAAGTATGATAAAATCTTAAAATTTGTTGTGAAAGTATAATAAAGTCTAAAAACTTTGAAAAAGTGCAATTAAATATTAAAACGGATAGAATTGGTTCAATTAGCTAAAAATGTTGCCTAGCTGTTTTCGTAACTTTCTTAACACACTCACCAAGCGCCACATTAGGATAAACAGAATTTTGATTTTTTCATAAATAAAAAGAATATTTTTAAAGGATGAGATTAAATAATAAGAAAACCTAAAAATTAAACAAAAAACAACCGATCACCGGGCGATCTTTGACAAAGCTCAAGCGGCCATGGCATTAAGCTCCATGGAGCACCAACTACCATGGTCATGAGCTCCCAAGCTCCTGTTGGAAGTTTATTTGTCAAAACAAACTAAGTGCGTTTTCCTTGTCCCACATAAGAAAAGTGGGAAGAAGTGAGTCAATTTATAAGTGAGGGGTTTCCTTGAGTAACTCAAGGAATGATTGGGTGGGGTTAGCCTCACCATACCCGCGTGTGGGTGCGCAATTATTTGGCGTGACTAGCATGCCAGCGCACCCGCAGTTTAATTAGCACTAATCTCTTTTGTTATTTTATTTTATTATTTTTTTATGTTATCAATTTTTAATCAATTCAAAGGTTGCTTTTTATTTTGAGAATTTTCAGAAATGAAATATAAAATGAAAATTTGAAATTTTATTTATTAAAAAGATTATTATTCCGAATTTTGTTTGTGTCTTTTCAAGACAATCTTTGGAAAAATTATTTATTTGGTTTGCAACTTTTTTGAAGGGTTGCAATTGTTCATTTTCAACTTCTTCTTAATGGACGCATTTGTTCAATTGGACAATTTCCGAAAGGACACATTTGTTCAATTTTTGCAAATTTTCACGAATAATTGCATGTGTTTTGAGACTATTTTATATATATACTCATCATTTATTGGAAGAACAAGAGTGATCATTTTCATCTTTTCGAGCTTTCTGTCTGAAAAAAACTACGGTCATTCTTTCAATTGTTTCCTAAAGAGACCTTGAAGAAATACTAGAATTGCTATATAATATTCTCATTCAAGACTTTGTTGTATCCTGCAAGATTTTTTCCGGTGACCATTAGCAACATTGTGGGGCAAATAAATTCTTAAAGAAAGTGATATCACGTCTCAAAGTCCGACTTGAGTATTCTGAATATCCGTCTTTATTGTTCTACCCAATTCGAAGCCATATTTTCCCAACAGCTCCTTCTCTATGATGAAACTCGAGTGGCCATAGCCGATGGCTCGAAAAAGATTAAGTTTCCATGGCTAAAACAAGCTCGATGAAGCTCAAATAGCCAAGGTCGAACTCAAGGAAGCTTGAGCAGCCAATGGTCGCGAACTCCTACCAATCTTGACAACTCAATCACTGTCAAAATCCACAAATCCAAAATCATGTTTATGACAGAATTTCATGAAGAATAAAAAATATCGATCTTTCTATTATTCGAAGCAAAATTGCAATTCTTCTTTCTCACTTGTTTTTCTTCTTCTATAGTCAAGAGCCTTTTTCCTCAATATGACAATGTGCTTTCTCTTGCAACATGCAATTTTCCTCATTTTGTCTTCTTCTTTCGTTTTCTCATGAATTCATGAACTTGCATTTCACTTCCGCATCAAGATATGAACTTGAAGAGACCATTTTTTAAGATTTGCCCTCTTTTTAGTTTTAGGTTTTCAATTTTGAGAAGATTTATTATACCTTTAATGGGTTTTGTTTAGAGAGAAATGATGTCCATTATCTAAAAATTGACTTGTGCATTTACAAGGGCATGGCAAGTGTCCCACATCGCCAACCAAGAAGGTCTAGCTAGTGATAAAAAACAAGAATTTCATATAAGATGAAGTCTTCTTGTGCTTGGGGCAATGACACAACTAGTGAGGTACTAATCGCATCTATTGCTGGTTCAAAACTATTTCCAAACCTCCTCTTTGGCTTGGGTTCAAGCCCTGGCCATTGAGAGAATCTCTGGAAGGGCCTTATGAGGTAAAACGCTACAATTACTAGTTCAAACTTTATTGTTTCATATCATTAAATTCAAGTTGATTTATTTATTTTAAAGGGACAGATGTATTGGAAGTTTAATTATATTTGTAATAGTGCAATTGAGTTGATCTATTATATCTTTATCAGATTTTGTTCAAATATTGCTTGCTATTTTCAGTGGGTTCAATATTGGAGGAGCGTTTTCGGATAGCTCATGTTTTTCTTTCTTTTTTTTGGTCGAAATGATAGCTCATGGTTGGGTTGTAAAATTCGTGGGAGGGGCATCGCCATGATGTCAAACAAGGAGATGGTCGAATCAGTCCGTGTTAGAGATGATTTTGCTGTACAAGACTGAGGATTTCTCGCCGAAATGCCGAAGGCAAACTGAAATTACGGCGGTCGCAGGACCCCTACTAGAGCAATTACAATTTCAATCGTGCTTGCCTTTTTTTTTTTTTTTAAATGGCTTTTCTTTAAAGTTCTGATCCTTTTTTCTGTTATCCTCCTTTTCGTTTTATTTTTAACTTGTAATCCTTTTTTTTTTTAATTTTCAATTTTTTCCCAATACACCCCTTAATGGAATCACATAAGTGCCACGTGATTTAAGGAAATTATAAGAAAAGGCATGACAGCATTTTCCATAGCCTAATTGAATGAAGTTAGTCGATAGACTTAATTGTTTTGATTAGAAATTGATTGTACTTTTGAAAAATTTAAGCAAAAATTGCACTTTCACTATAAGTTTAGAATTTATGGTGCATTTGTCCCTATTTTAGCATAATATTTATCTCATAAAAAATTTAACAAATTTCAAAATGAAATTAATTTCTGTCTCATGAAAAGCCCCAAGCCAGTAATCTGTTAATTTTTGTATTTGTCTTGAAGTTAGAGATATGAAGTATTAAATTTGTTAGAATTCTATATTATTCCAATATGAGATGATAAATTTGTTAATTTTCGCAAAATAGTGAGTCTTTTGGCAAAAAGGACATCATCGAGAGCTATTTTAGTTTAGTAAATTTTGTTTCACGATATTGATAGTCTCTTCTCATAGAAAGACACTGTTAATGGCTTTTTTAGCTAATTGAATTTTAAATTATTTTTAGAAACTTTGTAAATTAAGAACATATTCTCCTTATGTGGCTCTCATTCTTAACGGGTTTGACCAAATTTAGGCGCTCAAGGGTAAAACCAGTAGATCATACTAGCCAGAAATAATTTAAATATATATTTGAGTTAAAAAAAGAACCTAGAATTTGTACAAACAAACATAAACTATATGAAATTAATGAGCAAATATCATACGGACTGAACGAAAATGCAGTATTTTACAATTAACAACGAATTCGAATTTAAAACCGTATAATGTGGGTTTGAAATTTTAACGCAAAAATATAGAATAAACAAATATTATGGAGCATTTTCTGTCTGTTGGGTCTAGGATATTATTTTATTCAAGAATTGGAACTTTCTCAAACCACTAAAATAATTCATCAAATAAATGCTAATAAAACAAAGAGTTACGTAAAGGGTTATGAGTAGAATAACGTTTGAAAGGGTTGCCCAAGAAATAAACAGAAGTGCATTTAAAAGGGGGATGACATCCACTCGTTAGAATATGGAATTTCTGGTCGTGTCAGTGAGAAACAACTTCATCAAAGCATCTTTGCGCTTGGGGCAACAGAGCTAGTGTGTTACTAACTATGACGCGGGATTGCTTCTTGAAAACTATTGAAATAATACCAAAAAAAATTCCAAACTGATAAATCCAAATATATAAAATTAATTAGCAAATATATATAGAACGAAAGGAAACATAGTATTTTAGAATTAGATAAGACTAGGAATCGACTACAATGATTTTCATATTTTTTATTTGAAACCTACCACCTTAAAATCGATCACCACCGTTTAACACCTCGTATAGATAAGTCACCCACGGAGATCTAACGGAGGTAGCGGCTGTCATCCCATGTGACTTATTTTTATTTTGTTTACAACGCACGAAAAAGCATGTGGTCAACGGTTCTGGCCAGAAGGTGGGCAGAAGTTTCTTGCTTCCCGCAACCAAGTCCCCATGTCCTTTCCATTGACTTTCTCGCAATGGTCGACTTTCCATCGCAACACTTCCCTCGAGAAACAATCCACCACACATCACGATTTTCCATCACCTCTCGATCCGAATCAGAGAAACTCTTCATCTTGAAGAAGCGGAGCAAAGGAAGAAGCCGCAGAAATGGGGTATGTCGTGATCGTCTCCCTCCCGATGCTGATCCTCTTTGTCGTCCTGTGCTTCGCGTGCTACCACATGGGAAAGCGAAAGGGGCAAGAAGAAGGCCGTGCCCTCGCTTCGCAGGAGTTTTTGGCCGCCAACGGCATTGTCCCGCCACTGCCGCCACCAGCCCCGCCGGTCGGCACGGTCGTGCCTCCTCCGGGATTTCCTCCGCCACCTCCGCAGTACTTCCCCTCTCCTTCTTCTCATAATCCAAATCCCACCTACGTAAAGCAAGAGCACGGCAGGAGTTATTAGTAATTTTTCTTTTTTGGAAATATAAACTGAAATTCCATGAGGAGGATGAGTGCCCTTGTTTTAAGATACTGTAAATGTGATTATCTCTTCAGTGAGATAAATTGCATTCGTTCTGTTTATCTGATTATTGATATTCCGTCTGCAAATTCCTTCTTATCGGTCTCGTCGGCAAGAGTACCAGTTTTTCGTTTTCCTTTTCCGGACCAGATCTAATAATTAAACCTAACAGTGCAGTTTGAATTCATCGTCCAGCATTTTATTATGTCTCACATTTGTGTTGAGATATCTGCCATCGGTCATTATTTGCCTTTCTTACATTTTAAGCTTAGTTTTAACTTTTATAGGAGTAACTTTTTGCTTCTGGAGGCTACTTAACGAAACTAACTCTCTTCTATCAGGTTACTCATAATTTCTTCATTAGGAACCTTTCGGGTCATTCATCTCAGATCTTCTTTCTGTTTCAATTTTATTTTCTTTGATGATCATTTAAAATATAATGAATCACCTCTGAAAAAAAAAAACTTTGGCATTCGTCTTAACTCTAATTGTTATTTGCAAATTAATTTCAAGCTAAAAATTCAAATGTACCATGACTTCACTATCAAGCGTTTTAGGAGAAAGTACCAAAAAAGTTATAAATCAATTGCAGTGGTACCAATTTGATCATAAACTTTTTAAGTTGAACATTTAATCATAAACTTTACCACAATGGTATTAATTAAGTCCATCAGGTTGATTTTGATTGGAAATCATTGACATTGACACCAGCTATCTTATGTGGCATGACCGATATAGGATGGCCGACGTTGATGTTGATGAAATTTACATAATTTTTAAGATTTTTCTTTTATTTTTTATTTTTACTTTCTGCTTTTTCATTGTCAACGGCAAGGGTCACTGCTACCCTCATTGACCATTGGGCAAGGCCTTGCGAGCCTTTGCTCGCCGTTGATGGGGGTCGCAGCCCTCAAATAGGCCATCGCTCACCTAGTCGAGGGTCGACAAGGGTGGCTCTGGCCAAGCCACAGGGGTTGAGCCCTTGCCAAAGGTTGCAAGGTCGAAGGTTGGGCCTTATAGCTCTCGCCTACGATTGGTGATAGCCTGGGCAAAGGTTGCAACCCTCATCTGCCAAGATGAAAAATATAAAAAGAAATATGAGAAAACAGTAATAAAAATTTAAAAATTCAGAAATATATATATATATATATATATAATATATATATTAACAGAATTTAGAAGAATATTTAAAAAAATTATAAAATTTGGCCACATCAATGCTAGCTATGTCATGTAAGATGGCTAGCATCTATGATAGCGATCTCTAGCAAAAATTAGATGGATTGACTCAATTAATACCAATATGAAAAATTTAGAAATAAATTTGTCCAATTAAAAGGTTTAGAACTGAATTTGTATAAATACAATAAGTTTATAACTTTTTTTTTATACTTTTACCAGCTTTTAGTTAAGTTGAAAATTTATATTGAGATACCTGTGATTCACCATGAATTGAGGAGGACTCGTATTAAGTGAAATATATTGGTTTTCTTATTTTAGAATGCCCAAAATATTGACCTGAAATTGCTTGGTTAAAATTGGAAAAGGAAATTACTTAGTTACAAAGGAAAATAACTCTTGCAATTCAATTCCATTGTCCTGATTTTAAACATTTTCTTCTTGCATAATTTTAATAGCTTATAATACGGGTAGACCAGCATAACGGTTGTGACGAAAAATAATATTAAATATTTTTAAAAAATGAGGGACTTGGATAAGAAAATAGGCAAAACATCACAACAACAGTCCGTACAAATTAACTGTGTAAATACTAAGTCCTTAAATCTCTTAACCACTGAGGCAAAGCAATTTGAAATAGATTGCAATGGTAGCTATAACAATAGTAACACTATTTTTAGGAGAAGTGAAATATATATAAATAAATATATAATGATTTATAGATTAATAAAAAATTCTAAAGTTAAGCAAAAACAGAAGTATGTAGCACCTCATATGATCAAGGGAGGAGTTTGAAAACTATTGTAAAAGTCGAACGTTCCTTTCATGTTCCAAAGGAGGGCGAAAAATCTGAGACAGGTCATAGGATTCCGATGCCCCCCCCATGAAGATATTGCTAGCCCGCTGGACTGGGCCAACTAGCCCCATCTTAAGAGTTAAGACCCATAAGAAAACAAAATTTATGAAGCACCAAAGTGATTGATTTCGTCACCAAGTCATCTATAAATTCTCGAGGCTTTTGTCGATGATTGCTTCCGAAAAACTTGCTAATCATATTAATAAGAAAGTATTTGGATTTGCAATACATAATTACATATAATGCAATAAAGATAGTGAATTAAACAATAAAAAATTTTCCAAACCACCTGTGTATGTTGAAATAGTACATCAAAATAATGCTAATCAAAGCAAAGAGTTATGTATAAGACTGATTAGAATCATATGAATGTCCTAAGCAATAAAAAAGTGCATTCAAAGGGGACATGACAAGCATTCTATATTGACTCGATGAAACAAAAGATCTCGTAAGTGATGTGAAATCAATGATTTCATTTAAGATTTATCATCTTTGCGCTTATGGCTAATGATGTACTAACCGAGGCATGTCTATTACTAGTTACAGACTACTTCCAAACCACCACTATTAATTTAAAGCTTATACATTGAATACTTTTTCAGTTCATATCATTAAAAAATTCAAGTCGATCTATTTATTTTAAATTATTTTTTCAGAAAAGTTTCATTATTTTTTATAAACTAAAGTAATTTTCATCTCACAAAAAGTTCCAAATGGTTAATTTTTGTACTTATCTTGAAATTACAGATATGAGGTCGTAAATTTGTTAAAATTCTAGACATATTTCCAATATCAAGTGGTCAATTTCTCATATTGCCACAAGTATTGATAATCTCTTCGCAAAGATTGATATTGTGGATATCATTTCACCTTTTTCTTTAAAGCTTTCACAAATATCGATAGTGTCTTCGCAAAGAATGAAATCATTGATAATTTTTTTAGCTTTGTAAATTTTATGTTACTTTCGGAAACATTATTGATTGAGAACACATTCCCCATATGTGGCTCTCCTTAATATGTCCGACCAATTTTAGGCGTTAGAAGCTATGACCAGTAGGCTATGCTTGCTAAAAAAAAAAATTACATTACATATAAATATTTGAGTTGAATATAGAAATTATAAAAACAACCATAAATTATATGAAATTAATGAGCAAATATCATATGAGACTAAAGAAAATGCGGTATTCTAGAATTAGATAAGACTAGGAATTGACTATGACATTTTTTGGATCTGTGATCTAAAATTTACATCTTAAAACCGGTCATCCCATCAATGATTTAATATACTAGACACTTACGAAAAAAAAAACGGGGTAGTCGTTGTCATCCCATGTCACATATTTTTATCATGATAGGCATGGAGGTGGAAAGACGGCGTGGGCCCCAATCTCTTGTTTCCAACGCACGAAAGTGCCCTGGCCAACGGTTCCGGCAAGAAGCCGGACACAGATTTCCTTTGCTTGGCTCAATCTTAATTCTCCAGGGGCTCCCCATAGACTTTTCCTCAATGGATGACTTTCCATCCCAACACTCCCCCTTAAAATAAAAGGAAATCCGCAATTCATCGCCATGTCCATCAACTCCCGATTAAATTCAGAGAAACTCCTGAAGAAGAGGACCCAAGGAAAGAAGCCAAGAAATGGGGTGCGTCGTGTTCGTTTCGCTCCCGATGGTGATCCTCTTTGTCATCCTGTGCTTCTTATGCTACCGCTTGGGCAAGCGAAGGGGCCAAGGAGAAGGCCAGGACGTCACAGCACAGCAGCTCGCCACAGCCAATGGAATTCCGATGCCGCCATCGGTGCCTGGGTATCCTCCTCCGCCACCGCCACTGCCACTGGCGGCATATCCTCCGCCCCCGCCACAGTACTTCCCTTCTCCTTCTCCTCAGAACCCTACCGCCCCCTACATCAAGCAACAACACGGCGCGAGTTATTAGTAAATTTTTTGTAAATGATTACTAAATCCATGATTGTGCCAGTGTGATCATGTCATCAGTGAGATAAACTGGATTCCTTCTGTTTATCCGAGTTTTGATATTCCATCTGTAAATTTTCCTTCTTATCAGTCTTGTCGGAAAGTCGGAGGGTGTAAATCAGTCCACTAAGATTATCATGTATTTAAGAATCCCAGCTTTTCTTTTTCCTTTTCTGGGCCAAATCCAAGAATCGAAGTATTGAGTTGATAATAACTTGATTGGTTTTCAAGGTGAGTCGGTTCCCACGTTTGAATTAAGAACCGGACTAGATAGGATCAGTTTCAAGCTCTTGATATTAGGACCGGTTGTGAATTTTTTTTTTTTTTTGGGCGGGGGGGGGGTTAGTCCTCTCTCTTTACTTGAAGTTTTCTGTCCTGATGATCGAGTGGGTTTCTAGAGGTTTACGGTGGATTAGATCATCTTTGGCTGCCATTAGTTAGGTTTGATGTGGTTTTGTATCTCGTAATGAAGGAGAGTGATTTTTGCTAGTGTTTTTCTGTACACGAGCAAAGCGAATGTAATTAGCAAAAGAGATCGTGGTGATTTGGGTTGTCGATTTCATTCCCTGCCGGTAAGATGTATCTTGACAACTACTATCTCGTTGACATTGTTGGCAAGGCTTTTATTTTTCCACCAATTTGGTTCTGCTCAAGGTTCCGGGAATTTGATCGATTTTCATCTGTTCTAAATTTTGGGCATTGGGAATTGGACCGATTTCCACAGAATCGCCCTATATTAGTTGGTCCGATCTAATCTGGTCCGGTTCCCAACTTAGATTGAGACAATAATCATCTTAAAAGCAACTAAGATTTTGGTAGCTAATGCCTATAACATTTTATAAGCAACAATTTATGTAATTAATACTTTAGAAGTTGAAATATTTCTTATTAGTTGTACTTAGCAAGAAATTGGGACACTCGTTAACAAGACTCCAAGGTTTCATTTGTTTCACGAAAAATAAATGATTTGAAAAATATTTTCATAAAGATGATTATTTGTATCGTTTGAAATAACTAACCATTAAAAAAATATTTTCATTACCGATAACTATCGATTTATCTCTAGATATTTTGTGGACCATGAAACTTTTTTTTTTTGTCCATATTTATAAGTGATATAAGTAATCATTTTTATGAATTTATTTTTTAATTAATTTATTTTTCAGGAAACAAAATGACCCTAATAATTTGTTAGGTCTATCTTTTATCTAATGAAAACACTACATGGATTTGATGCGCAACCATGTCTTATTTGGTTACAGTTACAGAATAGACTTAACCGTGGTTATTTGTATGACAGCAAGACAAATAAGAAAATTTCGAATTTTAAAATCATATAAAGTCTAAAAATTGAAAGATCTCATCTCTTTTTATTTTTTTATTTGTGTCGTTGCTGTAATTCTTGAGAACATACCTAATGAATATCTTTTACCACAAAATAAAACTGATATATTTCCATTTTTACAATAAAAACGAATGCATCGTGAAGACTAATTGCTATTTTAAAATTAAATCTACGCTAAAAGTGTAGTTTCACTTCAATGTTAAAGCATTTTATTATGCTTACTAAACTATCGATACTCGCGTTTGAACCCAAAAGAAAAAAAAAAATATCAATAATTGCGAAGCCGCATTGTCCCTCAAGAAGTTTCCTAAGCCATAAAAAGTATGCAGATGCACATGTTAGCACTCTTTTTCAATCCAATTTGGTAAGAAGTTGAAGTGAATGTGCGACTTATAGCAGGCTCGAGAGCACCGAAACAATGGCAGTCTGTATAAAATGAAGAGAAGGGACCCTATTTCTTACTGTGCATGTATCACGGACCAGAGATTTCAAGACACAAGGGGCCAAAGAAGTGGCCAAGATGACCGGATAAGTTTTGAAGCTTCCAAGGGCCTATGAACCTCATGTGTACTGCAAAATATTCCTGGGGCAATATGAGAAATATACACTTGTATTCCAGAGTATTCTTTGTAATTAAAGCCGGTCGTAGATGGAAAGTTGAATATTCACTGTTAGATAAGGGGAGATGTGAGGTTGTAATCAAATGGTTCATGTATAAATAGGGTCCCTTCTCTTCATTTTATTACCCAGCAATCTAAACACTAGATAAAAAATCAGAACTTCTCTCTACAAGTCTCTCTATAATTTTTTGTGTGAATGCGAGTAAGGCTGAATTTAAAATTCATGTAGCCCTACTAGCTAGAAATAATTCAAATACAATGATTGAGTTAAAATTAAAGCATACAAATTATATAAACAATTTAAATCGTATGAAATTGTGCTTCGAAAGAAAATGCAATATTCTACAATTAGACATCAAATTTAAAAGCGAATAATGAGACTTTAATATTTTGAATAATATACATAATAAGGAAATATGTTGTTACATTTTCTTTATGTGGGGTCAGTGGTGTTATGATTCAAAGAACAAGTGCATTGGGAGTTTTAAAACTTGTCGCCATAATGTAATTGAGTTTTTTCAAAAAGTGCAGTTATGCTTCAAAACTTTCAATGTCAGTGCAATCAAGTTATTATTTTAACTTCGTTAATTTGGTTAACGGAACATGTTAAGTAGCATTTTGTTAATTATTTTCTTTTACAAATCCTAATTAAACTATTTACAAAATGAAAAAGGATATTTTAAAAGAGAAAACAAGCGAGAAAAAAAAAAAGGTTACAAGCTTTCGCCGGTGGGTCACTACGCCGCCTATTAGCAGAAAGCGCCGGCGGAGGCCATTTTTTTTTGTTTGAAATCATGTTGAAGTGTGAAGGGAGAAGAAGCAGTCTTTCGCATTTGTTTGTTCAATTAAGTAGAGAATCATAAAAAACGTCTTCATTATGAACACACAGAATTTTGTTGCTGAAAGAAGATAGATGCTCGAGGGAGCAACAAGACCCTGTTTGAAGCCAAATTGAGCGCGCTAAAAAAGACCATACGCAGGGATTTTCCTCTTGTCAAGTAAAAGATCTCAATATCCTCCTAAAGTTGATGGCATCGAGAACAATCTTTTGACATTTTAGATGTTCTGGGATTGCTTTGTATTTGTTAGTAGCAGCTTTTTATGAGCTGAAACTCTTAAAGTTTATGCGAGATGGAGTGAATTTGTGGAAGCCCTTAGCTTAGCGATAGCATACCAAGCCTGCTTCTTTAAAGCCTCGCCTTGTATCATCTGAAAATGAAGGTTTGCTTGGATCTCTATGGTTCGGGCAGCAAGTACATTGTGCAAAATCTAGAGTGTTCTTTAGCCCGGTGACCTCTGCCAGTCCTTTCGGGCGATGGGGGCGACGGCGGCCCACCGACGAGCTCTTTTTTTAGATTTTTATTTAAAAATTATCATTTATTATTTTTAATCTAATTTAGTTAAGATACGTGAAAGAAAATAATAAAAAAAGTGCCACTTCAAGAGAGAAAATAATTTAAAAAGTGTTGCATTGGCATTTTCGGTTTGCAAAATTGACAGAATTATTAACAAGCGTCATGATCTATAAAGCACCGACACTCTTTGGAAACTTTTGTGTTATGTCGGACACTTCGACACGTGTCCGATACTTTTCGATACTTGATCAACACATGTCGGAAAATCCAACACCTAATTGACTTTCCCGACACTCTAATCTAGAATTCGGACATGCAAATTTGAAATTCTGACACTTAATTCCAACACGCATTGGGTCAATTTAAAAAAAAAAATCAGTAAATGAGGAAATGATAAAAAATAATAAAAATAATAAATGGAGAAAAAGAAAAATCTAGTCTTCTCTTCCCTTCCAACTCTCATTTTCCGTGATATAAAATTTACCAGTCAAGTTTTTTCCTCTTCTTTCCGACATGCTTTGATATGCAGTGTAAAATGTGGATTGCTTTTTTTTTTTTTTAAGAAAATTTATGGATTATTAGAATAAAATTGAATTTGTCAAATTGAAACAATGAATAATATGAACAAATGGTGGATTATGTTTTTAGTGTAAATTCATTTTAGACTCTTTTTTTTTGGTTATTTATTTATTTATGAATTTGAATCAAATTAATTTGATTAAAATAATCATAAAAATGATCTTTAATCATGTATATATAAAAATATACATTTAATATATAACGTATCCCAACATATTGAAATCTCTATTTTTTTAGAAACGATATGTCAGCGTATCGCGTTGTGTCGTGTCGTATGTCGCATGTAAATATCGATGCTTCTTAGGTCATGATGCACTTGTTAAGTATGTTTAGTTTCAAAAATCAATTTTAAATTATTTACTTCACGTAACACGAGAACTCGCTTTGTTTGGTTGAAAGAAAATTTTATTCATTATTAACTTCATGACAAGACAAATCCAAACAAAGCAATATTCAAAATATTGCAAAACAAAGCCAAGTTTAGAAAACATGAAGGATCAACAAAGCAATAGTAAGGTTAGGCACACCTCATTCCACAAGGATGAATTTGTCAAGCAAAATAATAGGCTGCCGGTCACTGAATCTTATATTTTCATCAATGATGAATATACGCTGGAAATACCACCGCCCGTAGTGGCGTCGTTGGCTTGAGCTCCATCCATCTCACGAAAGAAAGAGTTTGAATCCCAAAAGCGTCGCTAGGGATTCTTAAGCGTGACATCGGGGTGATGGGTCTTCCGCTAACGTCACCCTAGGTTTGCTCACCAGCTATCGGCTATAAGGGGTTCTCTGGGTCACCAAAAAAATATATATACGCTGGAAATTCCTTCTTCAATAATTTTGGTGTTGCTAATTGGCGGCACTTGTCTAGGCTTGGCTACCTCTACATCATCATCGTATGAAAACAACCAAATAGGTTGAATAAACATAAACTAACATGATTCAACAAAACACCAAAGTCCGTGTGATCACCATTGATGTTGAAGGTAGAAAATTTGTATACAGACAAAGTAAAAAAGTATCGAATCCCCCAAAGTATATTTATTAAACTATTAGATCTAAATCGAAAGAAGGTAGTTTTCAAATCTAAAACTAGATCGGGAGAAAAGAGCTCCCATATCTAAAACAGGAGAGAGGAAAAAATAAGAGGAGAATAATAAAACACAAATAAAGCAAGAGAGGAGGGGAGCATGGAGGAAGGTTGAAGAAGAGAGCGAGAACTCAATGATTGAAATCTATAAGATTTTTGCAATTAATTATGTAACAAGTATTTGAAAACACTCGATAATTAAAAATCCTGATCAGGTGAAAAAAAAAAAAAAAAAAAAAGAAAGACACTAAATTCACTCCTAAATGGCTCCATCCACCTGAAGAGGATTAAAGGGACGAAATGATTCCAATTGCAGGGTCCCATTCCTCACCGTCTCTATTTTGTTTTTATTTATTTATTTATTGTCTTGTCCTAATAATGGCGGACAAGGCGAGGTTTGGGCTGGGGACTTCAGACGCTCGGGATGGTGACTGGACGGTAAAGCAGATATAAAAAGCAGAAAATCATCTAACTCCCTACATACACCTTTCTGTGGGTAATTATTTTTATTTCTCGATTGTCTTGCCTTGATTACGGCAACCGGCAATTATGTGCAATGAAATTTTTTTTTTTAAGAGAAGCTGAAAACCTAATTAATGTGATTTCTCGTAAGATCCATCTAATTTAACAATTTATGCGAATGGTATTATATGAATCATATGCAACAATAAACGTTTTGAGCTCTCTGCAACTCCCTTACGACAATCAATGGCATTTGGTCCCCAAAATCTGACTTGCAGTTCTCGTCGGCATTGATCGGACTTAGAACGAGGAAAACCAGAGGTCTTTGATCTCCAATTGACCTTCTTAGAGATCAAGCTAATATTCATAGGCTCATGCTTGACCCAATCCTTAGATCTCGAGCTATCGTTATTCTGTTCTTTACCCCCTGTGAAAAATACAGAATAGGCCTCTTCCTTATTAATAGAATTTTCAAAACTCTTTAATAAATGTTCGATTAATATCTATTGAAAGGTGGTGGTCTTGCGTAATTATCTAAGCACCATGCAATTGGAGGTAAGTGACCAGATTCTTTCACTTAGATTTTGAAAAGTTATTACATGGATTTCCTCCATACATGGGAGTCTCATATGAACCTTGATTTTGACAAGGCCTACGCTAGATTTTGACTGAAATCAATCAAATTCAATGGATTTAGCGATTTGGCGACGTCAATTATATTATTGGTAGGGACCATCAAAATTTACTGGTTCGTAGATATTAAATATGGTTGCTTGAAGTCCATGTAATGATTTTGTTAAACGAATACTTCATCTACGAAGATGGGTCTGAATAGATGCAATTAAAATTAAAATTACATTTGACTTTGTAATTTTTTAATGTGGAAGTGGAACTTTATGCCTTCGGTAACTACTCGTCAGTAAGATTCTTCTTTAACCTCATCAAGCTTGAATTTTTAGAAGACAGAATCAGATGTTTTTTTTTATGAAAAATTTCTCCGACTCAAGTTAGCAAGGGGATTACGAGTTGAAAGGGTTAATTTTTCTTTGGCAAAAACAGAAGAACTTATATTGATATCTAGTTTTTTTGGTCGGCAAGTAACATTCATTACTAAAACGTTGCTGAAGCTCAACTAAGTCTGGAATCAGTACATAATAAAGACCATGGTGGCCCCATGCCCGGCGCGGGGGGTGGATTATGCAGCCAATTATTTGGAAGAGTATTGTCCCAATGAGCGTGGCCCAATTAGCAATTTGTTGGGTTCCCTAGGAATATAAGACACTGGTACAATTGTGAGTTGGGCCAATAAGCCTTTGAAGTCCTCTAAAATAGCATCGATAATGCATGGGCTTGGTGTTTGGCCTTATACGCACTTCATAACCGATAAGTTATCCCATTTTTTTTTTTTTTTGGTGATATGAAAAATCCCAAACTTTGTTAATTGTGATACATTTGCCCCACCAATGGCATTTTTGTCTTATTTTTTTTTTCCTTTTTCTTCTTTTCTCTTCCCCCCCTGCCATTGGGGGAAGGAAGAGAGAAGAAGAAGAGAAAAAGAAAAAGAAAAATAATTTAAAAATTAAAAGATGAAATGCCCTATAGTTTAGGCTAAATGTGTCATACAAATATAAGTTTAGAGCTTTTTGTGTCACGAAAAAAAATTTAAGGTAAATGTGTCACATTTGGTAAAGTTTGGGGTTTTTCATATCACGAAAAAAAATTATGATAAATTTGTCACTTTAGGTAAAGTTTGGGGTTTTTTGTGGTCTTTTCCATTTTCTTAATAATAAAAAAAATAGAGAGAAAGAGTTGGTATGAAAGAATGGAGAGGTTCCCCGTTAACTTTGATGCTGAAAGTGACTATAGATATACATGTTTTCACCAAGGAAACCCAGCGATCGTTGAATCCCATACTCTTCATGCATTCGCATAGGAAGTCCCATTCCACATGATCCTAAGATTTCTGCAAATCAAGTTTTAGTACCGCTCGAAACTTCCTCTTTCTTTTTCTGATTCTGAGTTGGTGCAACACTTCTTGGACAATTAGGATGTTATCTTATATTTGTTGTCCACTAATGAAAGCACTTTGTTTCATTTCAATCACCCTGATTAGCCAGGGTTTCAGCTTATCAACCATAACTTTGGAAATGATATTATAGCTGAAATTGCATAAGCTAATGGGCTTATATTTTGTTATAGATTTAGGGCTTGCAACCTTTGGAATAAGGGCAATATGAGTTCTATTGAGAGAAAGGTCTAAAGTACCTCAAACAAAGAACTTTTCAACCATTTGGTGCACTTTTTTTTTTGAATTATCTCCCAGTGATATTGACAAAACTGTCCATTCAATCTATCTAAACTTGGTGCCTTTGTAGCCCCAAATTGGAAAACTGTTGATTTTACTTCTTCTAATATCATTGGCCTTACTAGAGTTTCATTCATTTCATCTCTGACTATGCAAGGACATTGGTCTAAAATCGGCTGAAGATTTCCGGGGCAAACTATGCCATAGAGACTATGATAGAATTTATATATGTGCTGTTTAATTAGTTGAGGCTACTTGCGCCAATTCTAGTCATCTACTTTCAACATGGATAACTTGTTCCTTTGCCTTCGTTTCACTATTGTAGCATGAACGAAGTTGGTGTTTCTATCCCCCAATTTAGCCACTCAATCACCTCACAAATGATTTTATATGACTACAATTTTCACTCTTTAACTAGTCTATTATGATAATACTCTCAACTACTCCAATTATTTTTAGATCACAAGTCCAATAATAGACAAGTGTGTTGAAGAAGTAGAAGTTCAAAATGAGATTATCGAAGGAGTTTATCGAGTTTGAGAAAAGTAGAAGCCATACCTTTATACGAAGTGGAAAGGTGTTTAGAAATGCATCAAGGCAAAAATAATATTCTAGAGTTGAACAAAAGGATGAAACTTTGGGAGGAAATGCCTAAATGATATTTATATCCGAATGAAGAAAAATAGAATATTAAAAGCAATACCTAAGGTGTTGGGATACTCAGTGTGAAAGGATAGAAGTACCTGGAGCAATGGCAATGCTAATAATTTATATTTGTGGGGACAACATAAGAAAGACAAAAGTACTCCATAACACAAGAGAATGAGAAATGTTGTCCACTACCTAGACATTGACTTGCGCATTTTACAAGAGGCATGGCAAGTGTCCCACATTGCCTCCCAAGAGCAAGGAATGTCTAGCTAGTGGTATAAAAGTAAGGATTTCATCTAGGATTAAGCATCTCTGCGCTTGGGGCAATGACGCAGCTAGTGAGGTACTAACCGAGGCGCGTCTATTGCTGGTTGAAAACTATTTCCAAACCCCCTCTTTGGCCTGGGTTCAAGCCTTGGCCATTGAGAATTTCTGGAAGGGCTCCCTTTGGGGTAAAGCCCTACAATCATTAGTTCAAAACTTACTAGTTTGAATGTTATTTTTGTTTCATATAATAAAAAAAAAAAAAAAATCAAGTTCTTATATTTATTTTGAATGGATGATTGTATCAAAAATCTTAAAATTTATCATAAAAGTGTGATAAAGTCTTAAAACTTTCAAAATGTACTAATTAAATATTAAAACGGATCGAATTGGTCCAATTAACTAATAATGTTGCCTAGCTTTTTTTCTATAACTTTCTTTACGCACTCACCAAGCACCCCATTTGGGAAAAAAAAAAAAAGCTGATTTTTTATAAATAAAAAATACATATTTTTTTTTTAAAAGGAAGAGATTAAATAATAAAAACCTAAAAATTAGATGACAATCAGTCGCTAGCCGAGCTTTGACGAAGCTCAAGCGGCCATGACATTACCAACTACCATGGTCATGAGCTTTCCAAGCTCCTTCCCTAAGATGAAACTTGAGTGGCCATGACCAAGGGCTTGAAAAAGCTTGAGTTTCCATGGCCAAGTGCTCCAAAACAAGCTCAATGAAGCTCAAGTAGCCAGGTCAAACTCAAGGAAGCTCGAGCAGCCAATGGTCGCGAGCTCTTATCAATCTTGAGAACTCAATCACCCTCAAAATCCACAAATCGAAAATCATGTTTATAACAAAATTTCATGAATAATTAAAAAATATATGTCTTTTTATTTTTAAAATAAAAATTGCAGCTCTTTTTCTCACTTCTTGTTCTTCTTCTTCTATTGTCAAGAGCCTTTTTCCTCAATAGGAAAACGTGCTTCTCTTGCAACATGCAATTTGCCTAATTTTTGTCTTCTTCTTCTTTTGTTTTCTCATCAATTCATAAACATGTATTTCACTTCCGCATCAAGATATGAACTTTTTGTTTTGGTCTATCTTACTCTAATTTTTAATTCACTTTTAGATTTTTTCATGTCTCTTTGCAGGGCATGAGAGTCAAAACCTACATCTGAAACTAATCTTCCCCACCTCAAACACCCTTTGAGAAGATGAAAATTAGAATTTCCCACCTCCCCTTTTTCATATGGGAAGGTTGGCTTTTAGGGCAAATCCCAGTGATTCAAGATATCAACTCGAAGAGACTTTTTTTTAAAGATTATCCCTCTCTTTTTTTAAGGCTTTCATTTTTAGGAGAATTATTATATCTTTAATGGCTTTGTTAAAAAAGAAATGACGTCCATTATCTAAAAATTGAGTTACACATTTACAAGGGCATGGCAAGTGTCCCACATCACCTACCAAGAACAAGGAAGGTCTAGCTAGTGGTATAAAATCAAGGATTTCATCTAAAATTAAGCATCTTTGCGCTCGGGGCAATGACGCAACTAGTAAGGTACTAACCGAGGGTCCATTGCTGGTTGAAAACTACTTCCAAGCCCCTTCTTTGTCCTAGTTCAAACCCTGGCTATTGAGAATTTCTAGAAGGTAAAGCCCTACAATCATTAGTTCAAAACTTATTGGCTTGAATGTCATTTTTATTTCATAAAATTGCAAGAAAAAAATTTAAGTTGATCTACTTATTTTGAATGGATTATTGTATCAAAAGTCTTCAAATTTGTTGTAAAAGTATGACAAAGTCTTAAAATTTGTTGTAAAAGTATAATAAAGTCTTAAAACTTCGAAAAAGTGCAATAAAATATTAAAATGGATAGAATTGGTTCAATTAGCTAAAAATGTTGCCTAACTGCTTTTGTAACTTTCTTAACACACTCACCAAGCGCCACATTAGGATAAACAAAATTTTGATTTTTTCATAAATAAAAAGCATATATATATATATATATATATATATATATATATATATATATATATATTAAAAATGATGAAATTAAATAATAAGAAAATATAAAAAAACAAAAAAACAACCGGTCACCAGGCGAGCTTTGACGAAGCTCAAGCGGCCATGGCATTAAGCTCCATGGAGCGCCAGCTACCATGGTCACGAGCTCCCAAGCTCCTTCTCTATGATGAAACTCGAGAGGCCATGGCCGAAGGCTCGAAAAAGATTAAATTTCCATGGCCAAAACAAGCTCGATGAAGCTCAAATAGCCAGGGTCGAACTCAAGGAAGCTCAAGCAGCCAATGGTCGCGAACTACTATCAATCTTGACAACTCAATCACTGTCAAAATCCACGAATCCAAAGTCATGTTTATGACAGAATTTCATGAAGAATAAAAAATATCGATCTTTCTATTATTCGAAGCAAAATTGCAATTCTTCTTTCTCACTTGTTTTTCTTCTTCTAGTGTCAAGAGTCTTTTTCCTCAATATGACAATGTGCTTTCTTTTGCAACATGCAATTTTCCTCATTCCCTCTTTTTTGTTTTAGGTTTTCAATTTTGAGAAGATTTATCATACCTTTAGTGGGTTTTGTTTAGAGAGAAATGACGTCCATTATTTAAAAATTGACTTGTACATATACAAGGGCATGGCAAATGTCCCACATCGCCTACCAAGAAGGTCTAGCTAGTGATAAAAAACAAGATTTGCATGTAAGTTGAAGTCTTTTTGTGCTTGGGGCAATGACACAACTAGTGAGGTACTAATCGCATCTATCGCTGGTTGAAAACTATTTCCAAACCCCCTCTTTGGCTTGGGTTCAAGCCCTGGCCATTGAGAGAATTTCTGGAAGGGCCCTATGAGGTAAAATGCTACAATTACTAGTTCAAACTTTATCGTTTCATATCATTACATTCAAGTTGATTTATTTATTTTTAAGGGATAAATGTATTGGAAGTTTAAATATATTTGTAATAGTGCAATTAAGTTGATCTACTATATCTTTATCAGATTTTGTCCAAATATTGCTTGCTATTTTCAGTGGGTTCAATATTGGAGGAGCGTTTTCTGATAGCTCATGGTTGGGTTGTAGAATTCGTGGGAGGGACCTCGCCATGATGTCAGACAAGGAGATGGTCGAATCAGTCCGTGTTAGAGATGATTTTGCTGTACAAGACCGAGGATGTCTCGCCGAAATGCCAAAGGTGAACTGAAATTACGGCGGTTGCAGGAACCCTACTAGAGCAATTACAATTTCAATCATGCTTGCCTTTTTTAAAACAAAAATAATTAGATTTTCTTTAAAATTCTGATCCTTTTTTCCTTTATCCTCCTTTTCGTTTCGTTTTTAATTTTTAATCCTTTTTTCTTTTTTTAATTTTCAATTTTTTCCCGATGCACCCCTTAGTGGAATCACATCAGTGCCGCGTGATTTAAGGAAATAATACGAAAAGGCCATGACAGCATTTTCGATAGCCTAATTGGATGAAGTTAAGAGAGAGGCTTAATTGTTTTGATTAGAACTTGATTGTACTTTTTGAAAAATTTAAGCAAAATGCAAAATTGCACTTTCACCGTAAGTTTAGAATTTATGGTGCATTTGTCCACATGTTAGCATAACATTTTCTCATAAAATTTTTAACAAATTTCAAAATGAAATGAATTCCATCTCATGAAAAGCCCCCCAACTAGTAATGTGTTAATTTTTGTATTTGTCTTGAAGTTAGAGATATGAAGTGTTAAATTTGTTAGAATTCTATAATATTCCAATATGAGATGATAAATTTGTTAACTTTCGAAAATAATGATAGTCTTTTCGCAAAAAATGACATCATCGAGAGCTATTTTAGTTTAGTAAATTTTGTTTCACGATATTGATAGTCTCTTCTCATAGAAAGACACTGTTAATAGCTTTTTTAGCTTATTGAATTTTAAATTATTTTTAGAAACTTTGTAAATTAAGAACATGTTCTCCTCATGTGGCTCTCATTCTTAACGGGTTTGACCAAATTTAGGCGCTTAAGGGTAAAACCAGTAGATCATACTAGCCAGAAATAATTTAAATATATATTTGAGTTAAAAAAGAACCTAGAATTTGTACAAACAAACATAAACTATATGAAATTACTGAGCAAATATCATACGGACTGACCGAAAATGCAGTATTTTACAATTAACAACGAATTCGAATTTAAAACCGTATAATGTGGGTTTGAAATTTTAACGCAAAAATATAGAATAAACAAATATTATGGAGCATTTTCTGTCTGTTGGGTCTAGGATATTATTTTATTCAAGAATTGAAACTTTTTCAAACCACTAAAATAATTCATCAAATAAATGCTAATAAAACAAAGAGTTACGTAAAGGGTTATGAGTAGAATAACGTTTGAAAGGGTTGCCCAAGAAATAAACAGAAGTGCATTTAAAAGGGGGATGACATCCACTCGTTAGAATATGGAATGGCTGCAAGTGGACTGGGTTTATGTGTTTGATGTCAGTGAGAAACCAAGGACTTCATCTAAGCATCTTTGCGCTTGGGGCAACAGAGCTAGTGTGTTACTAACTATGGCGCGTGATTGCTTCTTGAAACTGGATTAATACCAAAAAGAAAATTCCAAATTGATAGATCCATGATGCAATTGACTATATGAAATTAATTAGCAAATATATATATATATATATATATATATAGAATGAAAGGAAATGTAGTATTTTAGAATTAGATAAGACTAGGAATTGACTACAATGATTTTCATAATTTTTATTTGAAACCTACCACCTTAAAATCGATCACTGCCGTTTAACACCTCGTATAGATAAGACACCCACGGAGATCTAACGGAGGTAGCGGTTGTCATCCCATGTCACTTATTTTTATTTTGTTTATAACGCACGAAAAAGCATGTGGTCAACGGTTCTGGCTAGAAGGTGGGCAGAAGTTTCTTGCTTCCCGCAACCAAGTCCCCATGTCCTTTCCATTGACTTTCTCGCGATGGTCGACTTTCTATCGCAACACTTCCCTTGAGAAACAATCCACCACACATCACGATTTTCCATCAACTCTCGATCCGAATCAGAGAAACTCTTCATCTTGAAGAAGAGGAGCAGAGGAAGAAGCCGCAAAAATGGGGTACGTCGTGATCGTCTCCCTCCCGATGCTGATCCTCTTTGTCGTCCTGTGCTTCGCGTGCTACCACATGGGAAAGCGAAAGGGCCAAGAAGAAGGCCGTGCCCTTGCGTCGCAGGAGTTTTTGGCCGCCAATGGCGTTGCCCCGCCACTGCCACCACCAGCCCCGCCGGTCGGCACGGTCGTGCCTCCTCCGGGATTTCCTCCGCCACCTCCGCAGTACTTCCCCTCTCCTTCTTCTCATAATCCAAATCCCACCTACGTAAAGCAAGAGAACGGCAGGAGTTATTAGTAATTTGTTTTTTTAAAATATAAACTGAAATTCCATGAGGATGATGAGTGCCCTTGTTTCAAGATATTGTAAATGTATCCCTTCAGTGAGATAAATTGCATTCGTTCTGCTTATCTGATTATTGATATTCGGTCTGCAAATTTCCTTCTTATCGGTCTGTTCGGCAAGAATACAGTTTTTCGTTTTCCTTTTCCGGAACAGATCCAATAATTAAACCTAACAGTGTAGTTTGAATTCATCGTCCAGCATTTTATTACGTCTAACTTTTATGTTGAGATATCTGCCATCGGTCATTATTTGCCTTTCTTACATTTTAAGCTTAGTTTAATTTTTATAGGAGTAAGTTTTTGCTTCTGGAGGCTACTTAATTAAACTAACTCTCTTCTATCAGGTTACTCATAATTTCTTCATTAGGAACCTTTCGGGTTATTCATCTCAGATCTTCTTTCTGTTTCAATTTTATTTTCTTTGATGATCATTTAACATATAATGAATCACCTCTGGAAAAAAAAAAAACTTTGGCATTCGTCTTAACTCTAATTGTTATTTGCAAATTAATTTCAAGCTAAAAATTCAAATGTACCATGACTTCACTGTCAAGCATTTTAGAAGAAATTACCAAAAAAGTTAAAAATCAATTGCAGTGGTACAAATTTGATCATAAACTTTTTAATTTGAACAATTTAATCATAAACTTTACCGCAATGGTATTAATTAAGTTCATCCAACTAATTTTGATTGTAAATCGTTATCCCACGTGGCACGACTGATATAGGATGGCAGATGCTGATGTTGATAAAATTTACTTAGTTTTTAATATTTTTCTTTTATATATTTTTTTTTATTTTCTGCTTTTTCATTGTCGACCGCAAGGGTCACCACTACCCTCGTTGACCATTGGGTGAGGCCTTGCGAACCCTTGCTCATCGTTGATGAAGGTCGCAACCCTCAAACAGACCATCGTTCGCCTAGTCAAGGGTTGATAAGGGTGGCCTTTGCCAAGCCACGAGAGTACAGTCCTTGCCAAAGGTTGCAAGGTTGAAGGTTGGGCCTTGCGGCTCTTGCCTATGATCGATGATGGACTGGGCAAGGGCCTTGACCCTTATCGGGCAAGATGAAAAAAATATACAAAGAAATATGAGAAAACAACAATAAAAATTTAAAAAGTCAGAAAAAAATATTTAAAAAAATTATAAAATTTGTCCACATTAATGCGGTTGTGTCATGTAAGATGGCTAGCGACTATGACAACGATCTCCAACGAAAATTAATTGAATGGACTCAATTGGTATCCAATTAAAAAGTTTAGAACTGAATTTGTATAAATACGATAAGTTTAGAAATTTTTTTATACTTTTACCAGTTTTTAGTTAAGTTGAAAATTTATATTGAGAAACCTGGGGAAAATTGTCCAAAAAGTCTTAAACCTATTGCACTTTTGTTGATTCAGTCCTAAACTTTTTAACTTTGCCAATTGAGTCATAAGCCTTTTCACTTCTTACCAATTCAGTTCATCCGGCTAATTTTGGCTGGAAAATGTTGACGTGGACGGTGGCGGTGCCACGTAGGACTACCGGCGCTAACGTGGACAATTTTAATAATATTTTAATAATTTAATATTTTTTTTATTTTTTGAATTTTATTATTTTTCTTATTTTTTCCCTTTTTCCTCTTATTTTTTTTTTTCTTTTTGGCTTTTTTTCTTGGCCTTTTTGATGGCCAGCCACAACCAGCCGGCTGGCCTAGGGAGGGTCGGCCTCGCCCGGGCGACCCTGGCCGAGCCACGCCTGGGCGAGGGCTCCCTTCACTGAGGCTCCTCCTTGCCCGGCAGGGCCTCGCCTGTGGCGGGTGAGGCTAGTCGGTTGGTTGTGGCCAGTGGCTGGCCGTCGCTTGTGGCCGGCCACCGGAAAAGGCCAAGAAAAAAGCCAAAAAGAGGAAAAAAAAAAAGGAAAAAAGAAAGAAGAGAAAAATGCAAAAATTCAAAAAATAAAAATAAAAATTCAAAAAATATTAAAATATTATTAAAAATTGTCCACGTTAGCATTGACAGTTCTACGTGGCACCGTTGGCATCTACGTCAGCATTTTCTAGCCAAAATTGGTCGGATGGACTGAATCGGCAAAAAGTGAAAATGTTTAGGACTCAATTGACAAAATTAAAAGGTTTATGACTGAATTGGCAAAAGTGCAATATGTTTAGGATTTTTTGGACAATTTTCCCCAGATATCTATTATCCACCATGAATTGAGGAGGACTCGTATTAAGTGAAATGTATTGGTTTTCTTATTTTAGAATGCCCAAAATATTGACCTGAAATTGCTTGATTAAAATAGGAAAAGGAAATTACTTAGCTAAAAAGGAAAATAACTCTTGAAATTCACTTTCGTTGTCATAATTTTAAACATTTTCTCCTTGCATAATTTTAATAGCTTATTATACAAGTAGACTAGCATAATGGTTGCGACGAAAATAATATTAAATATTAAAAAAATTAGGGAGTTGGATAAGAAAATAGGTAAAAAATCACAACAACAGTCCGTACAAATAACTGTGTAAATATTAAGTCCTTAAATCTCTTAACAACTGCAGCAAAGCAATTTGAAATAGATTGCAATGGTAGCTATAACAATAGAAACACTAATTTTAGGAAGTGATATATATATATATATATATATATAATGATTTATAGATTAACAAAATATTTTAAAGTTAAGCAAAAGCAGAAGTATGTAGCACCTCACATGATCAAGGGAGGACTTTGACAACCATTGTAAAAGTCGAATGTTCCTTTCATGTTCCAAAGGGGGGCGGAACATCCGAGACAGATCATAGGATTCCGATGCCCCCACATGAAGATATTGCTAGCCCGCTGGACCGGGTCAACTAGACCCATCTTAAGATCCATAAGAAAACAAAATTTATGAAGCACCAAAGTGATTGATTTCGTCACCAAGTCATCTATAAATTCTCGAGGCTTTTGTCGAAGATTGCTTCCGAAAAACTTGCTTATCATATTAATAAGAAAGTATTTGGATTTGCAATACATAATTACACATAATGCAATAAAGATAGTGAATTAAACAATACAAAATTTTCCAAACCACCTGTGTATGTCGAAATAGTACATCAAAATAATGCTAATCAAAACAAAGAGCTATATATAAGACTACGATTAGAATCATATGAAGTTCCTAAGCAATAAAAAAGTGTATTCAAAAGGGACATGACAATCATCTTCTATTGACTCGATGGAACAAAACATCTTGTCAGTGATATGAAACCAACGATTTCATCTAAGATTAATCATCTTTGTGCTTATGGCTAATGATGTACTAATCGAGGCATGTCTATTGCTAATTGCAGACTACTTGCAAACCACCACTATTAATTTAAAGCTTATACATTGAATACTTTTTCAGTTCATATCATTAAAAATTCAAATTGATCTATTTACTTTCATTTTTTTTACAATTTTTTTTTTTTTATAAACTAAAGTAATTTTCATCTCACAAAAAGTTCCAAATGGTTAATTTTTGTAGTTGTTTTGAAATTACAGATATGAGATCATAAATTTGTTAAAATTCTAGACATATTTCTGATATCGGGTGATAAATTTCTTATATTACCGCAAATATTGATAATCTCTTCGCAAAGATTGGTATTGTGGATATCATTTCACCTTATTAGTATTATTTTTAAAGCTTTCACAAATATCAGTGTCTTCGCAAAGAATGAAATCATTGATAATTTTTTTTAGCTTTGTAAATTTTATGTTAATTTCGGAAACATTGTTGATTGAGAACACATACCCCATATGTGGCTCTCCTTAATTTGTCCGACCAATTTTAGGCGTTAGAAGCTATGACCGGTAGCCTATGCTTGCTAGAAAAAATTTACATTACATATAAATATTTGGGGTTAAATATAGAAATTATGAAAACAACCATAAATTATATGAAAATCAATGAGCAAATATCATATGAGACAAAAGAAAATGCGGTATTCTAGAATTAGATAAGACTGGGAATTGACTATGACATTTTTGGATCTGTGATATAAATTTCATCTTAAAACCGGCCATCCTATCAATGATTTAATAGATTAGAAATTTACGGAAAAAAAAAAAAAAAGCGAGGTAGTCGTTGTCATCCCGTGTCACATATTTTTCTTATAATATGCATGGAGATGGAAAGACCGCGGGCGCACCAATCTCTTGTTTCCAACGCGCGAAAGTGCCCTAGTCAACGGTTCTGGCAAGAAGCTGGACAGAGATTTCCTTTGCTTCGCTCAGTCTAATTCTCCTGGGGCTCTCCGTAGATTTGTTCTCAATGGTTGACTTTCCATCCCAACACTCCCCCTTAAAATGAAAAGAAAACCGCGATTCATCGCCATGTCCATCAACTCTCGATTCGATTCAGAGAAACTCCTGAAGAAGAGGACCCAAGGAAAGAAGCCAAGAAATGGGGTACGTCGTGATCGTTTCGCTCCCGTCGGTGATCTTCCTCGTCATCCTGTGCTGCTTATGCTACCGCGTGGGCAAGCGAAGGGGCAAAGAAGAAGGCCACGTCGTTGCAGCACAGGAGCTCACCATGGCCAATGGAATTCCGATGCCGCCATCGGTGCCTGGGTATCCTCCTCCGTCACAGCCACCGGCGGGATATCCTCCGCCCCCGCCACAGAACTTCCCTTCTCCTTCTCCTCAGAATCCTACCGCCCCCTACATCAAGCAACAACACGGCACGAGTTATTAGTAAATTTAAATAATTACTAAATCCATGATTATGCCACTGTGATCATGTCATAAGTGAGATAAACTGGATTCTTTCTGTATGCCCGAGTTTCGATATTCCATCCGTAAATTTTCCTTCTTATCAGTCTTGTCGGAAAGTTGGAGGGTGTAAGTGAGTCCACTAAGATTATCATGTATTTAAGAATCCTGGTTTTTCTTATTCCTTTTCTGGGCCAGATTTAAGAATCAAAGTATTGGGTTGATAATAACTTGATTGGTTTCAAGGTGAATCAGTTCCCACATTTGAATTAAGAACCGGACTAAATAGGATCAGTTTCGACCTCCTGATATTAGGACCGGTTGTGGGGGAGGTGTTAGTCCTCTCTCTCTTTTCTCTTTGTCTCATCTCTTACTTGTGTTTTGAAAGTTTTCTGTCCTGATGATCGACTGAGTTTGTAGAGGTTTACGGTGGATTAGATCATCTATGGCTGCCTTATTTAGGTTTGATGTGGATTTCTCTCTCGCAATGAAGGAGAGTGATTTTTGCTAGTGTTTTGCTGTACACAAGCGAAGCGAATGTAATTAGCAAAAGAGATCGTGGTGATTTGGGTCGTCGATTTCATTCCCTGCCGGTAAGATGTATGTTGACAATTACTATCTCATTGAGGTTGTTGGTAAGGCTTATATCGTTCCATCAATTTGGTTCTGCTCAAGATACTGGGAATCTGATCGATTTTCATCTGTTCTAAATTTTGGAAATTGGGAATTGGACCGATTTCCACATAACTGCCCTATATCGGTTGGTCCGATCCGATTCGGTCTGTTTTCCCAACTTGGATTGAGACCATACTTCACTCTTAACAGCAACTAAGATTTTGGTAGCTAATGCCTATAACATTTTATAAGCAACAATGTGTGTAATTAATACTTTAGAAACTGAAATATTTCTTATTAGTTGTACTTAGCAAGAAATCGGGACACTCGTTAACAAAACTCTAAGGTTTCGTTTGTTTCGCGAAAAATAAATAATTTAAAAAATATTTTTGTAAAAATGATTTTTGTATCGCTTGAAATAACTAACCATTAAAAATATGTTTTCGTTACCAATAACTATTATTTATCTCTAGATATTTTGTGGAGCATGAAAGTATTTTTTTGTCCATATTTGTAAATGATATAAGTAATCATTTTTATGAATATATTTTTAATTAATTTATTTTTCAGGAAACAAAATGACCCTAATAATTTGTTAGGTCTATCTTTTAGCTAATAAAAACACTATATGGATTTGATGCGCAATCATGTCTTATTTGTTTACAGTTATAGAATAGACTCAACCGTGGTTATTTGTATGACAGCAAGACAATTAAGAAATTTTCGAATTTCAAAATCATATAAAGTATCAAAATTGAAAGATCTCATCTCTTTTTTTTTTTTATTATTTATTTATTTGTGTCGTTGCTGTAATTCATGAGAACATACCTAATGAATATCTTTTACCACAAAATAAAACTGATATCTTTCAATTTTTAAAATAAAAACGAATGCATCGTGAAGACTAATTGATTGCTATTTTAAAATTAAATCTAAGCTAAAAGTGTAGTTTCACTTCAACGTTAAAGCATTTTATTATGTTTAATATTTATATTGAGATATTTGTCATCTGTCAGGATTTGTCTTTCTTATATTAATTTTCAATTTTTTTCGGCTTAATTTTATCTTTGTAGGAGTAACTTTTTGCTTTTTTTTTTATGTAAGCTATTTTAAAACTAAGTCTCTTCTATCAATTTACTCATTGTTTCTTCATTAGGAACCTTTCAGGTCTTTCATCTCAGATATTTTTTCTGTTTCAATTTTATTTTCTTCAATAATCGTTTAATATATACCGAATAACCACCAAAGATAATTAATCTTTTGCATTCTTCAATTCTAATGTGCAAACTAATTCTAAGCTAAAATTTCCAGTGTACTATGACTTCATTGTCAAGCGTTTCAGTTAACTTTAAAATTTATATTGAGACATCTGTGATTCACCATGATTTGAGGAGGACTCGCATTAAGTGAAATGTGTTGGTTTTCTTATTTTAGAATGCCCAAAAGATTGACCTGAAATTGCTTTTGCTGAAATAGGAAAAGTAAATTACTTGGCTAAAAGGAAAATAACACTTCAAATTCTCCTCCGTTGTGAAGTTTTCAATCATTTTCTCTTTGCGTTAAATTTTAGTAGCTTATTCTATATGAGTAGAGTTGCATGATGGCCCGAGCATTGTGCCGGATAATTATGTAGAAATTGTGAGCAAAAAAAGATTATTTATAACCAAAAAAAAAAAAAAACTGTTAGTAGTTGGATAAGAGATTAGGCAAAAAAATCACAACAACAATACGTACGAATTAACTTTGTAAAAACTGAGTTCTCATATCCTTTTACCACTGGGAAGCGATATGAAATACATTGCAAGGGTAGCTATAAATTTTATGAGAAGTGACATATATAATGGTTTATATAAGCAATAAAGTATTATAAAGTGAAGCCAAAGCAGAAGTATGCAGCACCATCATATATGATCAAGCGAGCAGCTTGACAACCTTTGTAAGAATCGAATGTTCCTTTTCATTTTCCAAAGAGGGGCGGAGAATCGGAGACAGATAATAAGACTCCGATGCCTACATATTATATTGCTAGCCCACTTACCAAGAAATAGAAAGAAATAGAGGAATCACATCAAGACCCATAACAAATACACACACATATAGATAATTTCACACTGATTGATTTCGTCACCAAATCATCTTTAAATTGGCAGGATTTTTTTAAAGAGCGCTCAAGAAACACTTACTAACCATATTAATAGGAAAATATTTGGATTTGCAATGCATAATTACACATAACAAAATAACGATGGTGTATTAGAAATTGCACAATTTCTTTTATTGGTTATTTAACGAGTGCTCCAGAGCAGCCTTTCACAAGACCCACTTACAATATAAAAATATTTGTCCAGCCAAAATTCATTTTGCTTGCGAATGAACATATAGATGATAAAAGAACCTAATGACTTGCCTTGCAATCATTGGACTATCGAAAAGTAGCCGTTGGGAGCTCGAACGTTGGAACCTGCTTTGCATCTCTTCCCGAACGTTGCGGGTCCTTCTTTAAATTCCACGTTCTCGTTTGTTTATTATTACAGAAAGCCCTAATCTCTTCTGGACAGAATCTATCCCTTCCCTCTCTCTCTCTCTCTCTACATATATATACACGCTCCTCATCTGTTTCTCACTCGAACCACATCTCTCTCTCTCTCTCTCTTTCTCCGGCAGTCGTTCTCTCAGATTCGTTTAGAAGAAAAGAAGGAGAAGATATGGGTCTGGTGGTGGTGATCTCGCTGCCGCTGATCCTGTTCTGCTTGCTGCTCGGCTTCGGCTGCTACTTCTTCGGACGGGCCCGGGGGAGGCAGGACATCCGCACCAACCCCCAGGTGTACGGCACCCCGGCCCCGCCCCCTGGCACTTTCGCTTCGCCGCCGCCGCCACCGTTCCCGCACGCCAAGCCGCCCCACCCCGACGAAAACGTCTGAACGCCCTCGACTCCTCCATCCTAAGAAAGAGCTCTTCTTATGAATTTCTCTTCGAAGTGGAGTTGCTTTTCTTTTTGCCTGATTTTTTTTGTATTATATTGACAGCGTTTGCTTATGAAATTCTTTGTTGGGTATATAAGGGGCCGTTTGAGATTGAGATTGGTGTATGACAAGCGAGGAGCGTGTCGAGTGAGGGCGTGTGCTTGTGGATTTGTGATGTGAAAGTATAAAACCTTGTGGAAACTACCGAGTCTGGGAATAAATTCATCTGTAGATTTGAATTGGGTGAGGAAATTGAAGGGTTTTCCAGCTTGATTGATTCAATTCGTATGTTAAATTTTCTTGCAATCTTTATGGAACAATCGGAATGTTGTCGTCCGGAATTAGAAAACGGAAGAACAAAGCAGCATTAGAAAACGGAAGAACAAAGGAATCGACCCAGCGGAATTGAATCAAATCGATACTATTCAGACTAAAATTGGGATTTTGATTCGGTCGGGACGATGACGAACTACTCAGGGACTTACTGCAATAATGCACATGAATAGGTCGTTTCTTGGGTTTGAATTGTAGAAAATGCATCCCACACAACCAAAGGTCCAGTTGATTCCCAGCCATAAAAGGGGAAGGGGCCTCATAAAATTTGGAACCTCAAATGGACCGAATTGAAAATTTTACTAGTGGCCGACCATATTTGAAAATTAGCGACCCTAAATTTGCCACGTGGGTTCCACCCATTTCATCTTCTCTTTCCTTTTGGTCTGGTACGAAACTTGAGGATAATTTGCACCATTTCTCGGCAACTTTCGAGAGTCCATGTTTGGTACATGAAGTCTCGCGAAGATTAAGTCCAGATTGATGTCAACATAAAGTAATTACAAATCAAATGAAACAAAACATAAAGTAATTACCATCTCATGAGTTGCGATCTGGTGGTTGATTGCTAAATTAGGTTTCTTGAAGACACGAAAGTGAGGTCAAGTTGGCCATTTGTTCAATGGAGCTCGTGCAATCTTGTACCACGTGCTGAATAATCGAAAGAGCATTATTTGACCCATTTTGCATTTCGAAGACAATTTCGTTGCCCATTTCTAAGATGTTCTTTTCTCTCTTCGGCGAACGACACAACTAGAAGCTTCTTGTACTGGTAGGGTTTCGGCATGCATAGCTGAATCACATGGAAATATTTGTGAATTTTACTTCGCCTAAAGCTCTACGATTGTGATGCTGAGTTGTTGTGTCTCCTCAAACCCAGCTGTTCTTCTTGGGCCTTGTCTAAAGCTTTCACATTTGAAGGTGCATCTTGGATCACCCCATAAGTGAAGTAGTTCACCTGACAAAAGATCGATCGATCTATTACGGTCCTTCCGTATATGTCAGAGGACTGGGGAACATTTCTGCTTTGGAGATGGTGATACCAAGTATTTGACCGATAAATTATTATTGAAACCAAGCTTTTATTCATTAAAACCCTAGAGATATCATGGAAATTCCAATAATTTTCCCCAACAATTTACATAAAAGACCAACGTTCTTATTTTCCTATAAGACAAAGGATATTTGATGGCACTTTAATGTTTTGTGATTGATTAGATGAACAACGGTGTCGTTCTTTGAAAGTACTTAGAGATTATTAATCTAT